>CM060929.1:335560777-336896193 GCA_030765085.1 Allium cepa | reverse complement strand
ATTCATGATATGCACACTGTATCATGGTGAATATCATAAGAATGAGCCTTGATTCAACCACACAGACAATTACATAAGGTCAAGCCCAAACAAGTCGGGATCAATGCAAGTGGAGTATTTCGGTTTAAATCGATTGCAACAATAATCAACAACCATAATGCAGCAAGGGATACAGGCAGAGCTAGGTCAAGTGCAAGGCTAGTGTGGCCAAGTGTAAATATGCACCAGTTTATACATGCATAGGCCAGAAACACCAGAAAATGCTACATGCATAATGATACATGCATGATCAAGTGCATAAAGAAACAATAAGGTCAGGTTAACGTATAAATCAAGTAAAATGAACATGCTCATGCTATTCAAGGATCAGAGCTCCACATGAACCAAGGCATCAAATGTTAGTGCACAAGCATAACAAGGAGAAGTGTGTAAAAGTACACCAAACTATAGGGTTAGACTAAACTAAAGACAGTGCCTGTAACGACCCAGAATTTCTATCAATTAGAATTTGTATATTTAATTGATTTTGAATATTAATAAGTGAAATTTATAAGTCGAATAATTTATTTTTCGAATATTTGGATTTAATTGGATAATTAAATCGATAATTTAATATTTGAAAATACAGAAATAATTGGAAATCGAGTTAAATATGATTGAAAATGATTTGTAAAATTTTATTATATCATATTGGAGTTAGAATGATCTTATAGAACTTTTAAAATCGAACTAAAAGTTAATTTGTGAAAATTGAATATTTTAATATATAATTGACGAGTTAAAATAGCCATTTTTCAAACAGTCTCGAATTTCGATGAAACAAGTTTCATCGGATCCGTAATGTGATATTATTGTATGGTTTCAAATTTCGTGTCAATTGGATTTATCGTTTGTCCGGGGCAAGCTAAAACGCCTAGAAATTTGATTAACCGATTTAATTTTTAAATTGATCGTTTATTGCAGTAACTCGCACATATGATCGAATTGGCTCCGAAACCTATTCCAGTGTGTCCGAAACGCGGGTTAAACCCTAGAAACGCCGGTCACCGCGTGAGATTTGGAGTTCGAAAATTCCGGGATGAATAGTGTTCGTTATATTTTCTATAAAAGCACCTACCTAATTCACATTTGCAAAAACAAAAGGGAACTAGGGTTTCAATTCAGAGCCGCCAGTTAACAATTGAATGGCCAAAATTATCTCTCTTCTTCTCCTCTTTTCTTCAAATCCACAAACATTTAGAGAAAGTTGTTAACATGGAAGCTGTAGAGCATCGAGTGATCGACATATTCAACGGTTGAAAAAGGAGCTGTAGATTGATCGCTAGGAGGCCGCTTTCGCGCCACGTTTGCACATGATTTTTGAGCCTTTGATGGGGCCGAGCTTCTTGGAACGGCGGCTGATGGTGGAGGCTAGCATGAGCTTGGGAATGGCAGTAGCTGATCGTCTTATAGCTCGATGTAGGAGGAGTATAATTCGAGCTAGTAGGGGCGACTATGGGTTTGGAGACGTGCGTTTTACTAGAGAGGAAGAACGTGAGGGGAGAAGAGGATTTGGGTGGCCAGATTTTCATTAAGGCTAGATCAACGGTCCAGAATTGTTTATGGTATAAAATATAAAAAGAAATGTAAATCTATTATATTAAAATTTGTGTAATGTTTAAAATAGTGTATCTCTTTCATACGAGGTCCGTTTTGGACGAAACGAATTACGTTGCAATCGTTTTGTCGAGCATTACGCTATGGAGCTGGATTGGAGTCGTTTGGAGATAGTGAAAATTTCGGGTAAAATTAAACGCTCGTTTAATTTTATTCGAAGTAAAACGCTGAAACCGAAATTGAAATCATGGTGAGAATTTCTCACTCAATTGAATTGTTTCGATTTAAATATTAATTAATTAGATTTAAAATTTGTTGATTGTATGTTTGAATGATAAATTATTATCTGTTATTGATTGAAATAGACATTATACGCCGTATATTAAGCGGATGTTATTTATTAAAAACATATACCGCGATAATTCCAACTTGTATGGAATTGGTATTATATATGTACTTGGAGTTGATTTCCCGCATTATATAGCGGATGAGACCCTATTGCGCCGTATAATAGCGGATAATATTCTATGAGTCCCATATACCGCGATATTCCGCACTGGAACGGAATTGATATTGTGCTAATGTTTGTGGATGCAGAGAAACAGGTTGGAGGGATCCAACTGGATTCCTCACCAGTAATTATTTGATTACAGATATTGTGATATTTGTTGATTATCATATACTGATATATGATACTTGGATGTCGTGATTGACTATTTGGTGCTGTTGCATCATCGGATCCATTTTTGAAGTTTTAAAATAATGATTTTTGATTTTAAAAAGAATTTTAAAGTGATTTTTGAAAGTATACGTTTTATTAAATTTTGAATTGTTAAAATAAATAAACATTATAAATTTTATTGTTATAAAAGTTATATTTTTGGAAAATAGTACTTAAGTATGATTTTGGAGTTATATAAGTTTTGAATAACGTTTTGTAAATTATTAAAAGGATTGGTTTATTTAAATTGAGATTTTTGAATTATTATAAACGGTTTATAATAAAGATTTCTAAGATTAATATTTATAAATTAAAAATATAGGAATTGTGAAACGAGTTTTATTAAGTGTTAAAATGAAGCATAAATGGATTTCACAAGTGAATAAAATTTATAGATTTATAAACTGTGAAGTTATGAAATGAATAGATTTTGTAAAATAAAAGATTTATAAATAATTAACTTATAAATTGGATTTTGGTATTCAAATGAGGTATAAATAGAATTTGTTAATCAATTGATTTTATAAGTTGAAGTTATAAAAAATAAATGGGATTTGTAAACGTTGTTTTTATAAATCTGAAATTGACTTATTTTAATAAGTAAATTATTATAGCTAACTAAAGTAAACATATTCACGATTTTAGACAGTGGATAATCCCTTATATAAAATGTGTAGAAACGTTAAATTTAGTTAACGTAGTATATTCACGATTTTGGATAGTGAATATATTATTAAATAAAATGGGTATGTTTTGGGAAGTGGTGTTTTAAATAGAATTAAAACGATTTAAAGATGTTTTAAAATGCGTTAAGTATCGAATACATAGATTTCAACATTTATTGTTGAAATAGACGTTTTCGAGAAATAGAAGGAAATAGTGGATTATAACATTGTTGTTATAGTAAACGATTTCCGAAAGGAAATGTTTTATATAGTATTGGGATTTATATATCTATTTTAAGTTCGAATCCGTACACTAGTGATTTTGGGTTGTCGTAACGATGTTTTACGCAACATTCGTTTTGGTCCAAATAAATGTGTTTGAGCGAACGTTTTCCTTAAAAGAATGAAATATATACTTAATTTCGATTTAATTATATTGAATATTTTCCAAGTGTTGAAAATAAATGGATTTGTGAATTACTTATTATTAATAAGTATGGAAATGTTTTTCAATATGAAGTGAATATTTTGAGATTTTATCTTTTAAAGATAAATTGAAAATGAATATTAGAAATCGATTTGGAAATCGTATATTTATTGATATTTTGGAATTGTAAATTCACTATGGAATTTATAAAAGAAAGGGAAATTTGTTTAAAAATAAACGTTGATTTATTTTTGAAGTGTGGAAATAAATTTACGGATTTGGAACGTAAATATAAGTAAATCGGTAAGGATTTATTTAAATTGGTTTAAATGAACCATTTTGAAATGAAAGTGTTTTCGTTTAAGGAAATTGATTTGAAATTTGTTTTCAAATGTTGAAGTATGGAAAATACATATATCTTGTAAATATATTTTGGGAAATAAATAATTTGGAAAATTATTTGGAATCTGGTGATGTTGAGCATACCTATTGATAGTTAAATAACCGACTATCAATATTTACCTTGAATGGGTATTTGTTGTGATTTGCTTGAATTTGAATGCTACACTTATTTTTGAATAAGCGCTCACTATTCGGGTTAGCCGGGAAAGGACCTTGGGGTCGTATAACCCATTCCGAATATGTGATACGTCGTTATGGACTGCATTTGAAGACCGGTGTTGAAGACCGGATATTGGTGAAAACGGAAGGATTACCGTCGAATGACTCTGCATCGGCTGATCTCCGATATAGAGGTTTTATCACCCTTAGTGACGGGAAGTCCGGTCGTGATTAGTGAATATCCGGATTGCAAGGGCTTCTTTGGAAGTGCCTTCGGTTCTGTTCGAGCCCGGAACAGACTTGTGTGGATTGTGTGTCTGACATTACAATTTGAGATGTAAAGCTGGTTTCTATCAAATATATTTCTGTTGGTGGCGGAGAATTTATTCTCTTAGCTTAACACCCTTCTCTGAGACGTATGAGCTCAGAGGTTATGTAGTTGATGGTTACTAGTGATACATTCACAAATTGGTAATGTGGCATACGAAGTGCTGTTGAGCATTTGTTGAACAAAGCAAAGCTTTTATATAAAGCGTGGCTTTGTGGACGAGACTTCGTCGGACCTCACACCCCAAAAATGGTCAAAACAGGAAGGATGCGGCAAGGTTATTAGGGGGTAGCGCCCCTTTAGTGCATGTCATTCCTTCTGGATAGAGGTGGTATCATGGTATGGAGCCCAGATACTTAACTTATGTTGTTGCTGCAAATTTATTACTTTGTGGTTGTTGGAATCGAGAATCCTCGGATAGATCGGTTACGATCGGGGGATGACATATTCGTGTCAGTAGTTACTCAGTTAGGGGTAACCCAGCCTTGTGTTGGCAGAGATCCGGTTAGGTTCTCGGGGCGTCTTTCCAGAGGCGTACGCATGTGGCAATGGGAAGTTCCTTGGCCTGACCATTTGTTGGAAATCCAAAGAAACAATACGAACCCTTTTGTAAAGACCCGTAAGTCCGTACTCCTTGAATAGACACTAATCTCCTTTGTTTAATTCAAGATGAACGAAAATACGAACCCTTAGGGGTTTTAAGAAGAATTTAGAAAAAAGAAAGAAGAGAGAAGAGATAAAGAAATAGAGAAATAGAGGGAAAAGAAGATAGACAATTTTTAGAAAACAGAGAAAGAAAACAGAGAATAGAAGAATTTTAAAAATAGAACGGACAGAAAGGAAACAACAGAACAACATCAGAATCTCACAATTCGCAGCGGAACAACATATAATAATAAATGAATAATCTTTAAACAAAGGACTATATCAGTTATTACATTACATTTCATTTCATTACATCATATCATCAGAGTGTACAACAACATACAACATCAACAAATAGTGCAGCGGAAAAAGAAATACTATATAAACTAGTAATACGCCATGCCATCCAGCTTGCCTCCAGCAACTCCAGAATATCCAGAATATCCTGATAAACCTAACTCTTAACTGCCCGTGTGGAAAATTGGTGGGCACCCAGAGTTTAGGAAGGAAAACAATAAACTCCAAGTCAGTCATGTGACTGGTGTGAGAACTCAAAACAGTTTATTTAACTTTAAAATCAAAATGAGGGATATTTTTAAATTAATTCGCAATGCTATTTAAAAATGAGACTACCATAAGGACTCCCGCACACACACACAATGCAAACGCAGAATCGGAGGAGATTTCTCCTTATGATAGTCAAAGATGCTTGATACGCATTTAAAATAATATTTGATATTATTACTAGTGCATAGTATAGAGAAAAATCATTTCGAAAATAAAGATATAAATCTTAGCCGACATAGACATTTCGAACTATGCCTACTATAGCTACTATCCAAACAGTGGTGACCACCATAAGTGAATAGCAGGTTTTACAACTAATACCGTACAGGGTTTCGTATTGGGAATTGGATTTCCAACAAATGGTCAGGCCAAGGAACTTCCCATTGCCACTGAGAATGCCTCTGGAAAGACATCCCCGAGAACCAAACCGGATCTCTGCCAACACAAGGCCGGGTTACCCCTAACTGGGTAACTACTGACACGAGCACGCCATTCCCCGGTCCTTTAGGACCTTTTCAACCGAGCGCTCGATATCCAATTCACACAATCATAAAGTGTTTTCAACATGAGTAAGTATCTGGGCTCCATACCATGATACCACCCCTTTCCAGAAGGAAATGCACATACCCTAAGGGGAGCTACAGCAACCCCTAATAACCTTGCCGCATCTTTCCTGTTTTGACCATTTCCGGGATGTGAGGCTCGACGAAGTCACGTCCACAAAAACATACTTTATACAAGAGCCATGCTTTGGGTCAACAAATGATCAACACAATGATCACTAAGATAGACGATCAAATAAATGATCCTATCACAATAATCAACACAATGATCATTTCAGCATCACTCAGCATGTCACATTACCAAACTGGGAATATATCGCTGATAACTTCAACTATATAACCTTTGAGCTCGTACATCTCAAAGAAGGGTGTTAAGCAAAAAGAATAAATTCTCCGCCACCAACAGAAATATATTTGAAAGAAATCGGCTTTATATCTCAACTTGTAATGTCAGGCATACAATCCATACAAGTCTGTTCCGGGCTCGAACAGAACCGAAGGCACTTACAAAGAAGTCCTTGCAATCCGGATATTCACAATCCTGATCGGATTCACCATCACATATGGAGAACTCAATACCGGAGCAACTCGGTGCAGAGTCAATCGATAGTTCATCCTATCACTCTCGCAAATACCGGTCTTCAACACCGATCTTCAAATGCGATTCACAACGACGTATCACATATTCGGAGTGGGTTATACGACCCCATGGTCCTTTCCCGGTTAACCCGAATAGTGAGCGCTTATTCAAAAATAAGTGTGCATTCAAATTCAATCAATTCACAGCAAATACCCATTCAAAGGGAAATACTGATAGTCGGCTATTGAACTATCAATTGATATGCATACATCACCAGATTCCAAATAATTTTCCAAAATATTTATTTTCCAAAATATCTTTACAAGATATAAAATTCCAACACTTCAAAAATAAATCAATATTTATTTTCAAACAAATTTCACTTTCACATATAAATTCCATAATGACTTTATATTTCAAAATATTCATGCATATTCGATTTCAATAATCCATTTCAATTTATCCTCAAAAAGATAAATTCTAATTATTCACTTCATATTGGAAAACATTTCCATACTTATTTATTCATAAGTAATTCACAAATCTCTTTTATTTTCAACACTTAGAAAATATTCAATATACTTAAATCGAATTAAGTATAAAATTCATTATTTAAGGAAATCATTCACTTAAACATATTTACTTGGGCCAAAACGAATGTTACGTAAACCATCGTTACGACAACCCAAAATCACTAGTATAGGGATTCGAAATTAAAATAGATATATAAATCCCAATACTATACAAAACATTTCCTTTCGGAAATCATTTACTATAACAACAGTGTTATAGTCCACCATTTCCTTTTATTTCTCGAAAACGTCTATTTCAACAATAAATGTTGAAATCTATGGTTTCGAATCTCAACACCTTTAAAACATCGTTAGATCGTTTTAATTCTGTTTAAAATATCACATTCTAAAACATTTTCTTTAACATGTTATTCACTATTCAAAAACGTGAATATACTATGTTCACAAATTCCATTATTTCTATTCACTTTAACTTAAAGGATTATTCACTGTCTAAAACGTGAATATAACTCCATTTATAAGTTATAACAATTAACTTATCAAAATAAGTCGTTTGCGGATTTATAAAACAACGTTTATAAATTCCATTTCTATTTATTTATAAAAACTTCTTTTTTTTATAAATTCCTTTATTAACATATTTCAGTTTATAACTCAATTATAAACTAAATGTTTATATTATAAGTTAAATACTTATAAAACGATTATTTTATAAAATCGTTCTTTAAACTTCATAATTATAAATCTTATAACTTATAAGATTCATTTATTTAACCAAATCTATTCTTCAATTAACTTCACAAATTTATAAATCTTACTATTTATAAATTTCATTTATAACTTCACAGTTTATAATTCTATAAATTTCATTCATTTATGAAATTCACTTTCACTACATTCAAACACTTATAAAAACTCGTTTTATAATGTCTATATTTCAATTTATAAATATCCATTTATAAATCTCTAAATATAAATCAGTTTATATTATTATTCTAAAACGTCTTTAAATTCCTTTATAATTTCACCATTTTGATTCATAAAATAATTAAATTTCATAAATCCTATATTTAAACCTTTAATAATATATTCAAAAATCCAATTTAAACTATTTTATAAAATCATTAATCCATATTTCTCAAAAATCAGCTTTTAACTATATTTCACAAAAACCATAATTTTATAACTTTAAAAATTATAACGTTTATTTATTTATAATGGATCAATTCCAAAAATATAGCATATTTTCAAAAATCACTTTAAAACATTTTAAAATCCCAAAATCTGGGTCCAATGATGCTACACACCAAATAGTCAATCACGACTAACAACGATATCATATATCGATATGATAATCCATCAAATATCAAAATATCTGATATAAAATAAATAATGTTGAGGAATCCAGTTGGATCCCTCCAACCTGTTTCCCTGCATCCAAAAACATTAGCACAATACCAATTTCGCTCCAGTACGAAATTATCGCGGTACATGTTCTTATTAAATATTATCCGCTTAATAACGGCGTAATAGGGTCTCATCCGCAAAAAATACGGGAAATCAATCAACTGCAATATATACATATGCCAATATATATATATTGATATTATATATAATACCAATTTCACTGTTTATGAAATATTCGCGGTATATGTTTTTACTAAATAACATCCGCTTACTAACGGCGCATAATGTCTATTTTAACAATCAATATATACAGTCATCATTCAAACATGAATTCAAATATTTTAAATCTAACTATTTAAAATAAAATCGAAATCTATTCGATTGAGTGAGAAGTTCTCACCTTGATTTTAATTTCCGTTTTAGCTTTTATTTCGAATAAAATTAAACGCGCGTTTAATTTTACCCAAAATTCTCACTAACTCCAAACGACTCCAAACCAACTCCATCGCGTAGTGCTCGTCCATACGATTCCAACGCAACTGAGTTTGCATTTTTTCGACCTCGTATGAAAAAGATATCAAATTTTGAAGTTACACGATTTTTTTATAACTAACTACAACATAACTTTAAAAATTTATAACCTACATCTATCATCCACCATCCACTCCAGATCCAACGGCCCCTGCTTTTCTTCCCCCTTTCACGTTATTATCTCCAGGTGATGAATAGGAGGCCGAACCCATCTTGCTAAATTAGGGTTGAATTATGCTTCGCCTACGCTCGACGATACTCGATCACACAACCACCAACACGAAGCTCTCGTCACAAGCTATCACCACCTACCACCATGTCAAGCTCGGCCTCATCTAGGTGCGTGCGCACGTATGACAACAGCCCACGAACGGCCACGCTTAGCTCCCTCTCCGTTACACCATTTCCGATCATCACCGTATGGAATCGAAGCTCTCGTCGAGCTCTACGACTTTCATGTTGAACACCTTGGCTAATTCTTGATAGATTGGAAGAGATTAAGAGATGAAGAAGGAGAATTTCTGGCCCTAGGTTATGAAACTGGCGGCTACTAGTTTTTAGGGTTAGGGTTTGTTATTTTTTTTAATTTATGAAGATGATGTTGTATTTATAGAAAAAGCTAGCGTAAACACTATTCATCCCGGGAATTCCGAACTCCGATTTAGACGCCGTAACCAGCGTACCTAGGGTTTATCCCGCGTTCCGGACACAATGGAACAAGTTTCGGAAGCTAATTCGGAAGTATGTGCGAGTTATGACTGTAAACGCTCAATTTAAATTAAACCGATTTAAGTCGATTTCTAGGCGTTTTAATTTGTACCGGACAAACGGTAAATCCAATTGACACGAAATTTGAAACCTTACAATAATATCACATTACGGATCCGATGAAACTGGTTTCGTCGAAATCCGAGACTTTTTGAAAAATGGCTATTTTGACTCGCCAAATTTAAATTAAAAATAATTCGATGCGTTTCGAGCTGCCACGATCAAACGATAGCTCCGATTGACACGAAAATTGAAATCCGGTAATAACTAACTATTACGGATCCAATGGAACTGGTTTCGTTCAATTCTGAGACTGTTCAAAAATTGACTATTTTACAGTCGATTATTAAATATTAAAATATTCAATTTTCACAAATTAACTTTTAATTCGATTTTAAAAGTTCTAAAATATTTCTATAACTCCAGTATGATTAAATAAAATTTTCCAAATTATTTACAATCATTTTTAACTCTATTTTCAATTATTTTCATAATTTAACATATTAAATTATTGATTTAATTATCCAATTAAATCCAAAAATTCAAAATAAAATTTATTCGACTTAAAAATTCACTTATAAATATTTAAAATTAATTAAATATTCAAATTTAAATTAATAAAAATTCTGGGTCGTTACAATCTTTCCCCCTTAAAAGAATTTCGTCCTCGAAATTATAAGTAAGAAAAGTTACAGAATCTATTAATTTTCCAAAATTCATAATTAAACTTCTTATAATTCTTTACTAAGTTTTCAAATCATACTTAGTTATCTTTCCACAACAATTATATCATTTAACTTTCAACTTTAAAACAAAGTTTAAAGTTTTCAAAATTTTCCAATTTTTCTCAAAAATTTTCTAACGCCTTAAATTTCCGGAAAAATTCGCCATAGTCTCCTTTGCGCGGCTCGATCCGAAAAAAAAATGACAGTATATATATCACAAATATACATCTCATCAAGTAATGAGGCATCCCGAAGGGAAAAAAGTATAAAAGTGCGATATTTAATCCGAGATATGTACCTTATACTTTATTAGCAAGCATATACGGCTAATATAGCGCTAAAGCGAACTCCAAATGCGAAGCACACGCGATCCGCACCTACTAAACTCAACAAACAACATGAGAATCATGCACATATACAATAATCTCAATATACAACATATAGTAACATATCAACTATATATATCACATAGCAAATGCAACAATAGCAATATACATTCAACCATCAACCAACTACATCCAACTAACATCCATAACCAGTAATATTCATTCATATTCTCATTAATATTCGATGAAATGGGTTTTCAATTTAAATCATATTTGATTCATTTACATTGGATTTTATCAACATTCATTCTCAATTTTAATTAGTTTCAATTAGTTAACATTCACTAATTAAATCCAATTCACATTAAATTCTATTCAAATCTATTTACTTTCAATTTGAATTCAATTTCATAGCTTTTAATTTCATTAATTCTTAATGAATTACATACAATCATCTAACAATCAAATAACAACCAATGTTTATTTATTACAACCAAATTCCTTTGCTTATATTCATTCTCATTCAATTTATTCAACTTCTAATAACATTTGATTTCAATGAATTTATACTTTCATTCATTATTTCATATCAATTATTCACATTCAATTGATTATCATTCAATCCATTAGTCCATATCAACTTAATTTACATTTAGTTGATTTAACATTCAAGCTATTCATTCAATTCAATTTCCAAAGTTGAATTTCATTTATATAACTTAAGTTCATATTCATTTAATCCATTTGATTATTTACAACTCATATTCATAAATATATTCATATAATTTCACTTCTTATACATATAAGTTTATTTCACAATTGTAAATCACCTTAATTATAATTCAATCCTTATAATTCATTTGCTTATACAATTATTCTTTCATTTAGATTATTCAAACAACCTAACGATCAACTTACATACACTTTAATAATTCTGAAAAATTATTCCTTTATATATAAAATATACTCAAGGCAAATTATTTTATTTACCCTGTTTTAAAATCAATATTGTGCCGAATTGTTCTATTCAAGTGTTTAGAAACCCCTTCGGCATAGTCTTGCGGACCACGCTGACGAAAGTTCATATACCACTCAATAAACCAATCATCACAATATAAAACAATTTTTATATTCACTAACAAATACGCTCTCATAGCTATTATTACACTCAAACTCATTCTAGAGTACTACTGACTCCATCTCTAATGAATTATACCCTACAGAACCATGGTTGTCGCTTAACCATCAGCTCTGATACCAAATGTAAAGACCCGTAAGTCCGTACTCCTTGAATAGACACTAATCTCCTTTGTTTAATTCAAGATGAACGAAAATACGAACCCTTAGGGGTTTTAAGAAGAATTTAGAAAAAAGAAAGAAGAGAGAAGAGATAAAGAAATAGAGAAATAGAGGGAAAAGAAGATAGACAATTTTTAGAAAACAGAGAAAGAAAACAGAGAATAGAAGAATTTTAAAAATAGAACGGACAGAAAGGAAACAACAGAACAACATCAGAATCTCACAATTCGCAGCGGAACAACATATAATAATAAATGAATAATCTTTAAACAAAGGACTATATCAGTTATTACATTACATTTCATTTCATTACATCATATCATCAGAGTGTACAACAACATACAACATCAACAAATAGTGCAGCGGAAAAAGAAATACTATATAAACTAGTAATACGCCATGCCATCCAGCTTGCCTCCAGCAACTCCAGAATATCCTGATAAACCTAACTCTTAACTGCCCGTGTGGAAAATTGGTGGGCACCCAGAGTTTAGGAAGGAAAACAATAAACTCCAAGTCAGTCATGTGACTGGTGTGAGAACTCAAAACAGTTTATTTAACTTTAAAATCAAAATGAGGGATATTTTTAAATTAATTCGCAATGCTATTTAAAAATGAGACTACCATAAGGCCTCCCGCACACACACACAATGCAAACGCAGAATCGGAGGAGATTTCTCCTTATGATAGTCAAAGATGCTTGATACGCATTTAAAATAATATTTGATATTATTACTAGTGCATAGTATAGAGAAAAATCATTTCGAAAATAAAGATATAAATCTTAGCCGACATAGACATTTCGAACTATGCCTACTATAGCTACTATCCAAACAGTGGTGACCACCATAAGTGAATAGCAGGTTTTACAACTAATACCGTACAGGGTTTCGTATTGGGAATTGGATTTCCAACAAATGGTCAGGCCAAGGAACTTCCCATTGCCACTGAGAATGCCTCTGGAAAGACATCCCCGAGAACCAAACCGGATCTCTGCCAACACAAGGCCGGGTTACCCCTAACTGGGTAACTACTGACACGAGCACGCCATTCCCCGGTCCTTTAGGACCTTTTCAACCGAGCGCTCGATATCCAATTCACACAATCATAAAGTGTTTTCAACATGAGTAAGTATCTGGGCTCCATACCATGATACCACCCCTTTCCAGAAGGAAATGCACATACCCTAAGGGGAGCTACAGCAACCCCTAATAACCTTGCCGCATCTTTCCTGTTTTGACCATTTCCGGGATGTGAGGCTCGACGAAGTCACGTCCACAAAAACATACTTTATACAAGAGCCATGCTTTGGGTCAACAAATGATCAACACAATGATCACTAAGATAGACGATCAAATAAATGATCCTATCACAATAATCAACACAATGATCATTTCAGCATCACTCAGCATGTCACATTACCAAACTGGGAATATATCACTGATAACTTCAACTATATAACCTTTGAGCTCGTACGTCTCAAAGAAGGGTGTTAAGCAAAAAGAATAAATTCTCCGCCACCAACAGAAATATATTTGAAAGAAATCGGCTTTATATCTCAACTTGTAATGTCAGGCATACAATCCATACAAGTCTGTTCCGGGCTCGAACAGAACCGAAGGCACTTACAAAGAAGTCCTTGCAATCCGGATATTCACAATCCTGATCGGATTCACCATCACATATGGAGAACTCAATACCGAAGCAACTCGGTGCAGAGTCAATCGATAGTTCATCCTATCACTCTCACAAATACCGGTCTTCAACACCGATCTTCAAATGCGATTCACAACGACGTATCACATATTCGGAGTGGGTTATACGACCCCATGGTCCTTTCCCGGTTAACCCGAATAGTGAGCGCTTATTCAAAAATAAGTGTGCATTCAAATTCAATCAATTCACAGCAAATACCCATTCAAAGGGAAATACTGATAGTCGGCTATTGAACTATCAATTGAAATGCATACATCACCAGATTCCAAATAATTTTCCAAATTATTTATTTTCCAAAATATCTTTACAAGATATAAAATTCCAACACTTCAAAAATAAATCAATATTTATTTTCAAACAAATTTCACTTTCACATATAAATTCCATAATGACTTTATATTTCAAAATATTCATGCATATTCGATTTCAATAATCCATTTCAATTTATCCTTAAAAAGATAAATTCTAATTATTCACTCCATATTGGAAAACATTTCCATACTTATTTATTCATAAGTAATTCACAAATCTCTTTTATTTTCAACACTTAGAAAATATTCAATATACTTAAATCGAATTAAGTATAAAATTCATTATTTAAGGAAATCATTCACTTAAACATATTTACTTGGGCCAAAACGAATGTTACGTAAACCATCGTTACGACAACCCAAAATCACTAGTATAGGGATTCGAAATTAAAATAGATATATAAATCCCAATACTATACAAAACATTTCCTTTCGGAAATCATTTACTATAACAACAGTGTTATAGTCCACCATTTCCTTTTATTTCTTGATAACGTCTATTTCAACAATAAATGTTGAAATCTATGGTTTCGAATCTCAACACCTTTAAAACATCGTTAGATCGTTTTAATTCTGTTTAAAATATCACATTCTAAAACATTTTCTTTAACATGTTATTCACTATTCAAAAACGTGAATATACTATGTTCACAAATTCCATTATTTCTATTCACTTTAACTTAAAGGATTATTCACTGTCTAAAACGTGAATATAACTCCATTTATAAGTTATAACAATTAACTTATCAAAATAAGTCGTTTGCGGATTTATAAAACAACGTTTATAAATTCCATTTCTATTTATTTATAAAAACTTCTTTTTTTTTATAAATTCCTTTATTAACATATTTCAGTTTATAACTCAATTATAAACTAAATGTTTATATTATAAGTTAAATACTTATAAAACGATTATTTTATAAAATCGTTCTTTAAACTTCATAATTATAAATCTTATAACTTATAAGATTCATTTATTTAACCAAATCTATTCTTCAATTAACTTCACAAATTTATAAATCTTACTATTTATAAATTTCATTTATAACTTCACAGTTTATAATTCTATAAATTTCATTCATTTATGAAATTCACTTTCACTACATTCAAACACTTATAAAAACTCGTTTTATAATGTCTATATTTCAATTTATAAATATCCATTTATAAATCTCTAAATATAAATCAGTTTATATTATTATTCTAAAACGTCTTTAAATTCCTTTATAATTTCACCATTTTGATTCATAAAATAATTAAATTTCATAAATCCTATATTTAAACCTTTAATAATATATTCAAAAATCCAATTTAAACTATTTTATAAAATCATTAATCCATATTTCTCAAAAATCAGCTTTTAACTATATTTCACAAAAACCATAATTTTATAACTTTAAAAATTATAACGTTTATTTATTTATAATGGATCAATTCCAAAAATATAGCATATTTTCAAAAATCACTTTAAAACATTTTAAAATCCCAAAATCTGGGTCCAATGATGCTACACACCAAATAGTCAATCACGACTAACAACGATATCATATATCGATATGATAATCCATCAAATATCAAAATATCTGATATAAAATAAATAATGTTGAGGAATCCAGTTGGATCCCTCCAACCTGTTTCCCTGCATCCAAAAACATTAGCACAATACCAATTTCGCTCCAGTACGAAATTATCGCGGTACATGTTCTTATTAAATATTATCCGCTTAATAACGGCGTAATAGGGTCTCATCCGTAAAAAATACGGGAAATCAATCAACTGCAATATATACATATGCCAATATATATATATTGATATTATATATAATACCAATTTCACTGTTTATGAAATATTCGCGGTATATGTTTTTACTAAATAACATCCGCTTACTAACGGCGCATAATGTCTATTTTAACAATCAATATATACAGTCATCATTCAAACATGAATTCAAATATTTTAAATCTAACTATTTAAAATAAAATCGAAATCTATTCGATTGAGTGAGAAGTTCTCACCTTGATTTTAATTTCCGTTTTAGCTTTTATTTCGAATAAAATTAAACGCGCGTTTAATTTTACCCAAAATTCTCACTAACTCCAAACGACTCCAAACCAACTCCATCGCGTAGTGCTCGTCCATACGATTCCAACGCAACTGAGTTTGCATTTTTTCGACCTCGTATGAAAAAGATATCAAATTTTGAAGTTACACGATTTTTTTATAACTAACTACAACATAACTTTAAAAATTTATAACCTACATCTATCATCCACCATCCACTCCAGATCCAACGGCCCCTGCTTTTCTTCCCCCTTTCACGTTATTATCTCCAGGTGATGAATAGGAGGCCGAACCCATCTTGCTAAATTAGGGTTGAATTATGCTTCGCCTACGCTCGACGATACTCGATCACACAACCACCAACACGAAGCTCTCGTCACAAGCTATCACCACCTACCACCATGTCAAGCTCGGCCTCATCTAGGTGCGTGCGCACGTATGACAACAGCCCACGAACGGCCACGCTTAGCTCCCTCTCCGTTACACCATTTCCGATCATCACCGTATGGAATCGAAGCTCTCGTCGAGCTCTACGACTTTCATGTTGAACACCTTGGCTAATTCTTGATAGATTGGAAGAGATTAAGAGATGAAGAAGGAGAATTTCTGGCCCTAGGTTATGAAACTGGCGGCTACTAGTTTTTAGGGTTAGGGTTTGTTATTTTTTTTAATTTATGAAGATGATGTTGTATTTATAGAAAAAGCTAGCGTAAACACTATTCATCCCGGGAATTCCGAACTCCGATTTAGACGCCGTAACCAGCGTACCTAGGGTTTATCCCGCGTTCCGGACACAATGGAACAAGTTTCGGAAGCTAATTCGGAAGTATGTGCGAGTTATGGCTGTAAACGCTCAATTTAAATTAAACCGATTTAAGTCGATTTCTAGGCGTTTTAATTTGTACCGGACAAACGGTAAATCCAATTGACACGAAATTTGAAACCTTACAATAATATCACATTACGGATCCGATGAAACTGGTTTCGTCGAAATCCGAGACTTTTTGAAAAATGGCTATTTTGACTCGCCAAATTTAAATTAAAAATAATTCGATGCGTTTCGAGCTGCCACGATCAAACGATAGCTCCGATTGACACGAAAATTGAAATCCGGTAATAACTAACTATTACGGATCCAATGGAACTGGTTTCGTTCAATTCTGAGACTGTTCAAAAATTGACTATTTTACAGTCGATTATTAAATATTAAAATATTCAATTTTCACAAATTAACTTTTAATTCGATTTTAAAAGTTCTAAAATATTTCTATAACTCCAGTATGATTAAATAAAATTTTCCAAATTATTTACAATCATTTTTAACTCTATTTTCAATTATTTTCATAATTTAACATATTAAATTATTGATTTAATTATCCAATTAAATCCAAAAATTCAAAATAAAATTTATTCGACTTAAAAATTCACTTATAAATATTTAAAATTAATTAAATATTCAAATTTAAATTAATAAAAATTCTGGGTCGTTACACCTTTACGATTGCAAATTGTATAACCTGCCTCCTCAGGAGGTAGTTATAGTAGGCATAATATAATGGCACCTATGCAGGCTAAGATTTATACCCTACTTTCGAAATTGTTTTCTACACTGTGCACTAATAACAATATCAAAATGATTTGATTTTGCGTAGTAAGCATCTTTGACTAACATAAGAAGAAATCTCCTCCAAGTCTGCGTTTGCATTGTGTGTGTGGTGGGAGGTATTAAGTAGTTACATTTTCAAAAAACATTGCGAATTGACTTTAAAAATATTTCTTTGTTTGTTTTTTTTAAAGAGAATAAACTGTTTTAAGTTCTCACACCAGTCACATGACTGACTCGGAGTTTATTGTTTTCCTTCCTAAACTCTGGGTGCCCACCAATTTCTACACGGGCAGCCAAGAGTCAGGTTTATCAGGATATTCTAGAATTTAGGAGTTGCTGGAGGCAAGTTGGAGGGCATGGCGTATTACTAGTATATAGTATTTCTTTTCTGCTGTTTGTTGTTGTTGTTGTACACTCTGATGATGTAATGTAACGTAATATGATGTAATGTAATAACTGATATAGTTCTTTGTTTAAAGATTATTCATTTATATATTATATGTTGTTCCGCTGCGATTGTGAGATTCTGATATTTTTCTGTTGTTTCTTTCTGTTCTGTTCTTCTATCTTCTCTCTTCTTCTATCTTTTCTTCTTCTTTAACCCTAATGGTACGGTTTTTCGGCCTTCGATTTCTCGGCAGTTGATACAGTGGAAGTATTGATGTCGGTTTTCGAGCGTCGAAAAATCGCACCCTTTACATTTGGTATCAAAGCATATGATGAAGCGAGAACCATGGCTTTGTTGGGTATTACTCATTAGAGATGGAGTCAGTAGTACTCTAGAATGAGTGTGAGTGTAATAATAGCTATGAGCGCATATTTGTTAGTGGATATAAACTTGTTTTATATTGTGATGATTGGTTTGTTAAGTGGTATATGGATTCTAGTCAACACGAGTAATTAACGTTGTTGATAGGTATCTCTAAACACTTGTACAGAACAATTTGACACGATATTGTTTTAAAATAGGGTAAATGAAATAATTCTATCTTGATTATATTTTATATATAAGGAATAATTTTTCAAGAATTATTAAAGTGTATATGAATTGATTGTTTGGTTGTTGAATAAGTTAAATAAAAACAACAGCTGTAAAAGAATAAATTTTATAAGCAAATGAATTATAAGTATGAAGTTATAATTAAAATGATTTACACTTGTGAAATAATCTTATATATAATAAGTGAAATTATATAAGTAAAAGATTTATAAATGTGATTTATAATCTGAAATAAAATTCCAGAGAAGTGTCTTGAAAGGATTTGATATTTTGGAAAAAAAAAATTTGGGGAAATTAAAGCTCTAAACTCTTTTCGGTCGCTGGAAAATAATTCCGATGATGATCGCGACATCATTGGTGTTCATTTTCGGGTTTCCAGAAGAGGAATTGCTGCCAGATTATTTTAAATGAAAGTTGTTTGGAAAAAATTTGGATTTGGTTTTGAAATTCAAAGGATAATTGAATTGGTTTCAAAAATGGTTTTGAAAGGTTGAAAAGACTCTGGAATCCTATTTAAAATATTATGGGAATGATAAATGAGTCGATAACTTATACAAATTGAATTTTGATAGAATAAATTTAATTTAAAGGATGGAGTTAAATTAAAGTAAGTATAAGTAAATCAATAAAATCCAAGTGGTAATTGTTGAATATAAGTTGTATAACTATAAAATGAGAAAATGTAAGTGAAACCAATTATTAAAATGGTTAAACAATTTTGTTAAGCAAAATAAATTATGAATAAGTGATGAAAATTTGACTTTGGTAAAAGTTAAATAGAATTGGAATCTGAATCGGATTTATAAGTAGAAATATAAGTTAAGTTAAACAAATGATGTTTGAAATGGAATATAACTTAAGTGAAGTTGAATGAAGTTGATTTTGGTGTAGAAGTAAACTAATAAGTGAATTAATGAAATGAAGTCATTAAGAATTTGAACTTGAGTTACATAAATGAAGTTCAACTTGAAATGTTAAATGAATTAGCAATTGAAGTAATGGATAAATTGAATGTAAATCAATTGAATGCAAATAAATTGATATGAATAATGAATGTAAGTGTTAATTCATTAAAAGCTAATGAATTTGAGAAATTGAAAAAATTGAATGGAAGTCAATTTAATATCAACCAATTAGAATTAAGAGTGTTGAACCAAATCGAATGTAAATTAAATAATTTGGTTATGTTGAATATACATTGGTTGTTATATGATTGTTAGTTGATTGTATATGAATTCATTAAGTGTTAATGAAATTGAACTAAGGAAAATTGAAAGCTATACATCAAATTGGAAGTTAAGTGAATCTTAAATATGATTGAATTTGATTTGTAAGTGAACCAACTTGAATGTAAATTAGTGAATGTAAACTAATTGAATATGAATGAATGTTAGTAAATCCAATGTTAATGAATCAAATGTGATTTAAATTGGGAAACCAATTCATTGAATATTAATGAGAAGTAAATTTATATTGATTTGGCTATGGATTTGTTGGATGTTTATTGGATGATAGTTGTTTGATGGTTGCATTTGTTGATTGAATGCATTGCTATGTTGGCACATGTAGTTGTTATGTTGCTATATGATGTATATTGATATTACTTCCATATATGCAGGTTTCTCATGGTTTGTTGAGTGTTTAGTAGGTGCGGATTGCGCATTGCTTCGCATTTGGAGCTCGCTTTCGCGCTATATTAGCCGTATATGCTCGCTAATAAAATATAAGGTACATATATCGGATTACATACCACACTTTTACACTTTTTTCCCTGCAGGATGCCTCATCACTTGATGAGATGTATATTTGTGATATACATACTGTCATTTTTTTTCGGATCAAGCCGCGCAAAGGAGACTATGGCGAATTTTTCCGAAAATTTAAGGCGTTGGAATATTTTTGAGAAAATTGGGAATTTTTTTTTTTGAAAACTAAGTTTGAATTTGGAAACTTAGTAAAGTTATTGTAAGAAGTTTAACTATGAATTTTGAAAAAGTTAAACACTTAAGAGATTTGAAAAATCCAATTAGAATGGTTTGTTTTGGAAAGTTAATGGATTCTGTAACTTTTTCTTGCTTGGTAATTTCGAGGACGAAATTGTTTTAAGGGGGAAGTTTGTAACGACTCAGAATTTCTATCAATTAAAATTTATATATTTAATTGATTTTAAATATTAATAAGTGAAATTTATAAGTCGAATAATTTATTTTTCGAATATTTGGATTTAATTGGATAATTAAATCGATAATTTAATATTTGAAAATACAGAAATTATTGGAAATCGAGTTAAATATGATTGAAAATGATTTGTAAAATTTTATTATATCATATTGGAGTTAGAATGATGTTATAGAACTTTTAAAATCGAATTAAAAGTTAATTTGTGAAAATTGAATATTTTAATATATAATTGACGAGTTAAAATAGCCATTTTTCAAACAGTCTCGGATTTCGATGAAACCAGTTTCATCAGATCCGTAATGTGATATTATTGTATGGTTTTAAATTTTGTGTCAATTGGATTTATCGTTTGACCGGGGCAAGCTAAAACGTCTAGAAATTTGATTAACCGATTTAATTTTTAAATTGATCGTTTATTGCCGTAACTCACACATATGATCGAATTGGCTCCCGAAACCTATTCCATTGTGTCCGGAACGCGGGTTAAACCCTAGAAACGCCCGTCACCGCGCGAGATTTGGAGTTCGGAAATTCCGGGATGAATAGTGTTCGTTATATTTTCTATAAAAGCACCAACCTAATTCACATTTGCAAAAACAAAAGGGAACTAGGGTTTCAATTCAGAGCCGCCAGTTAACAATTGAATGGCCAAAATTATCTCTCTTCTTCTCCTCTTTTCTTCAAATCCACAAACATTTAGAGAAAGTTGTTAACATGGAAGTTGTAGAGCATCGAGTGATCGACATATTCAACAGTCAAGATCGAAAAAGGAGCTGTAGATTGATCGCTAGGAGGCCGCTTTCGCGCCACGTTCGCACATGCTTTTTGAGCCTTTGATGGGGCCGAGCTTCTTGGAACGGCGGCTGATGGTGGAGGCTAGCATGAGCTTGGGAATGGCAGTAGCTGATCGTCTTATAGCTCAATGTAGGAGGAGTATAATTCGAGCTAGTAGGGGCGGCTATGGGTTTGGAGACTTGTGTTTTACTGGAGAGGAAGAACATGAGGGGAGAAGAGGATTTGGGTGGACAGATTTTCATCAAGGCTAGATCAACGGTCCGGAATTGTTTATGGTATAAAATATAAAAAGAAATGTAAATCTATTATATTAAAATTTGTGTAATGTTTAAAATAGTGTATCTCTTTCATACGAGGTCCGTTTTGGACGAAACGAATTGCGTTGCAATCGTTTTGTCGAGCACTACGCTATAAGCTGGATTGGAGTCGTTTAGAGTTAGTGAAAATTTCGGATAAAATTAAACGCTCGTTTAATTTTATTCGAAGTAAAACGCTGAAACCGAAATTGAAACCAAGGTGAGAATTTCTCACTCAATCGAATTGTTTCGATTTAAATTTTAAATAGTTAGATTTAAATTTTTTTGATTGTATGTTTGAATGATAAATTATTATCTGTTATCGATTGAAATAGACATTATACGCCGTATATTAAGCGGATGTTATTTATTAAAAACATATACCGCGATAATTCCAACTTGTATGGAATTGGTATTATATATGTACTTGGAGTTGATTTCCCGCATTAAATAGCGGATGAGACCCTATTGCGCCGTATAATAGCGGATAATATTTTATGAATCCCATATACCGTGATATTCCGTACTGGAACAGAATTGGTATTTTGCTAATGTTTGTGGATGTAGGGAAACAGGTTAGAGGGATCCAACTGGATTCCTCGTCAGTAATTATTTGATTACAGATATTGCGATATTTGTTGATTATCATATACTGATATATGATATTTGGATTTCGTGATTGACTATTTGGTGCTGTTGCATCATCGGATCCATTTTTAAAGTTTTAAAATAATGATTTTTGATTTTAAAAAGAATTTTAAAGTGATATTTGAAAGTATACGTTTTATTAAATTTTGAATTGTTAAAATAAATAAACATTATAAATTTTATTGTTATAAAAGTTATATTTTTAGAAAATAGTACTTAAGTATGATTTTGGAGTTATATAAGTTTTAAATAACGTTTTGTAAATTATTAAAAGGATTGGTTTATTTAAATTGAGATTTTTGAATTATTATAAACGGTTTATAATAAAGATTTCTAAGATTAATATTTATAAATTAAAAATATAGGAATTGTGAAACGAGTTTTATTAAGTGTTAAAATGAAGCATAAATGGATTTCACAAGTGAATAAAATTTATAGATTTATAAACTGTGAAGTTATGAAATGAATAGATTTTGTAAAATAAAAGATTTATAAATAATTAACTTATAAATCGAATTTTGGTATTTAAATGAGGTATAAATAGAATTTGTTAATCAATTGATTTTATAAGTTGAAGTTATAAAATAAAATGGGATTTGTAAACGTTGTTTTTATAAATCTAAAATTGACTTATTTTAATAATTAAATTATTATAGCTTACTAAAGGAAATATGTTCACGATTTTAGACAGCGGATAATCCCTTATATAAAATGTGTAGAAATGTTAAATTTGGTTAACGTAGTGTATTCACGATTTTGGACAGTGAATATATTATTAAATAAAATGGGTATGTTTTGGGAAGTGATGTTTTAAATAGAATTAAAACTATTTAAAGATGTTTTAAAATGCATTAAGTATCGAATACATAAATTTCAACATTTATTGTTGAAATAGACGTATTCGAGTAATAGAAGGAAATAGTGGACTATAACACTGTTGTTATAGTAAATGATATCCGAAAGTAAATGTTTTATGTAGTATTGGGATTTATATATCTATTTTAAGTTCGAATCCCTACACTAGTGATTTTGGGTTGTCGTAACGATGTTTTACGCAACATTCGTTTTGGCCTAAATAAATGTGTTTGAGCGAACGTTTTCCTTAAAAGAATGAAATATATACTTTATTTCAATTTAAGTATATTGAATATTTTCCAAGTGTTGAAAATAAATGGATTTATGAATTACTTATTATTAATAAGTATGGAAATGTTTTCCAATATGAAGTGAATATTTTGAGATTTTATCTTTTAAAGATAAATTGAAAATGAATATTAGAAATCGATTTGGAAATCGTATATTCATAGATATTTTGGAATTGTAAATTCACTACGGAATTTATAAAAGAAAGGGAAATTTGTTTAAAAATAAACGTTGATTTATTTTTGAAGTGTGGAAATAAATTTACGGATTTGGAACGTAAATATAAGTAAATCGGTAAGGATTTATTTAAATTGGTTTAAATGAACCATTTTGAAATGAAAGTGTTTCCGTTCAATGGTTTGAAATTTGTTTCCAAATGTTGAAGTATGGAAAATACATATATCTTGTAAAGATATTTTGGGAAATAAATTATTTGGAAAATTATTTGGAAAATTATTTGGAATCTGATGATGTTGAGCATATCTATTGATAGTTAAATAACCGACTATCAATATTTACCTTTGAATGGGTATTTGTTGTGATTTGCTTGAATTTGAATGCTACACTTATTTTTGAATAAGCGCTCACTATTCGGGTTAGCCGGGAAAGGACCTTGGGGTCGTATAACCCATTCCGAATATGTGATACGTCGTTATGGACTGCATTTGAAGACCGGTGTTGAAGACCGGATATTGGTGAAAGCGGAAGGATTACCGTCGAATGACTCTGCATCGGCTGATCTCCGATATAGAGGTTTTATCACCCTTAGTGACGGGAAGTCCGGTCGTGATTGGTGAATATCCGGATTGCAAGGGCTTCTTTGGAAGTGCCTTCGGTTCTGTTCGAGCTCGAAACAGATTTGTATGGATTGTGTGTCTGACATTACAATTTGAGATGTAAAGCTGGTTTCTATCAAATATATTTCTGTTGGTGGCGGAGAATTTATTCTCTTAGCTTAACACCCTTCTCTGAGACGTACGAGCTCAGAGGTTATGTTGTTGATGGTTACTAGTGATACATTCCCAAATTGGTAATGTGGCATACGAAGTGCTGTTGAGCATTTGTTGAACAAAGCACAGCTTTTGTATAAAGCGTGGCTTTGTGGACGAGACTTCGTCGGACCTCACACCCCAAAAATGGTCAAAACAGGAAAGATGCGGCAAGGTTATTAGGGGGTAGCACCCCTTTAGTGTATGTCATTCCTTCTGGATAGAGGTGGTATCTTGGTATGGAGCCCAGATACTTAACCTATGTTGTTGCTGCAAATTTATTACTTTGTGGTTGTTGGAATCGAGGATCCTCGGATAGATTGGTTACGATCGGAGGATGACATATTCGTGTTAGTAGTTACCCAGTTAGGGGTAACCCGGCCTTGTGTTGGCAGAGAACCGGTTAGGTTCTCGAGGTGTCTTTCCAGAGGCGTACCCATGTGGCAATGAGAAGTTTCTTGGCCTGACCATTTGTTGGAAATCCAAAGAAACAACACGAACCCTTTACGATTGCAAATTGTATAACCTGCCTCCTCAGGAAGTAGCTATAGCGGGCATAATATAATGGTACCTATGCTGGCTAAAATTTATATCCTACTTTCGAAATTGTTTTCTACACTATGCGCTAATAACAATATCAAAATGATTTGATTTTGTGTAGTAAGCATCTTTGACTAACATAAGAAGAAATCTCCTCCAAGTCTGCGTTTGCATTGTGTGTGTGGTGGGAGGTCTTATGGTAGTTATATTTTCAAAAAAACATTGCGAATTGACTTTAAAAATATTTCTTTGTTTGTTTTTTTAAAGAGAATAAATTGTTTTAAGTTCTCACACCAGTCACATGACTGACTCGAAGTTTATTGTTTTCCTTCCTAAACTCTAGGTGCCCACCAATTTCTACACGGGCAGCCAAGAGTCAGGTTTATCAGGATATTGTGGAATTCAGAAGTTGCTGGAGGCAAGTTGGAGGGCATGGCGTATTACTAGTATATAGTATTTCTTTTCCGTTGTTTGTTGTTGTTGTTGTACACTCTGATGATGTAATGTAATGTAATATGATGTAATGTAATAGCTGATATAGTTCTTTGTTTAAAGATTATTCATTTATATATTATATGTTGTTCCGCTGCGATTGTGAGATTCTGATATTGTTCTGTTGTTTCTTTCTGTTCCGTTCTTCTATCTTCTCTCTTCTTCTATCTTTTCTTCTTCTTTAACCCTAACGGTACGGTTTTCCGGCCTTCGATTTCTCGGCAGTTGATACAGTGGAAGTATTGATGTCGGTTTTCGAGCGTTGAAAAATCGCACCCGTTACAGTGCCGCACATTGGTTCAGACATGCATAATGCAAGTATATATATTATCAACATGCCTAAACATACAACCAGCAAAACCAAAGTGTACAACTCCAATATTGTCAAGGACAGGCTATTGCATTTAGAAATCATCAACCATCAATGCCAACAATGAAATGAACAAATCAAGCACGTCAGAGATGCACACAGCAATGAAGCTCAGGCAACATAACACAGTGGTGAGACAATATTGCACATATACAAAGTTATGGCGATATGAAGTTGATCAAAAATGCATGAACAAGAAGAACAAAATATGCAGAGGTTACCAGAATACGTGCATCTTCGTGCTCAAAAATAGCAAGTAACAGAAATTCTAATGGACACTGAAATATTCAGCCAAAGTAGTGAGATTGATCAAGTCAAGTCGAAAGTGAATACATTCAAGGGTCAAGAATACATAACAATATATTCCAACAATGAACGAGTCAGAAAGTATCATAGGTTCGATCAAAAATCAACGGTCGAAGTGTAAAATCCCAATGTCAAGTTTGAACGTTTCAATTGAAAAATATAGGAAATCGAATTTTATAAATACCCATATCATCATCGGAAAAAATTTAGTTGAGTTCAAATACAACATTAAAAAGGGGAATAAAGTTCATAACATTTGGCTATTATGTATTATACAGATTAGTAAAATATGTCACTGCTTTTTCAGCTACTTTACTATACTCGTTGATTGATTTTCCTGTATTATTAAAATCATTTCCAATATGCTTGTGTGTTTTCTACGGTCATTTGCATAAAAAAAAATTAGCCATCTCCTTGGGTTAACCAGTCTACTAGGGGTGAGAAAATAGTTGGTTTGGTTTGAAACCGATCAAAAAGATTGAAATCAAAATAACCATTCAACAAAAGTAAACCGAACGGAACCAAATCGATATTTTTTCAAGCTGAAACAAACCAAAATGATAATAATTGGTTGGTTGGTTTATTTATTTTATCTTAAAATGAGTTACTTCTTTTTTTGTTGATATATTATGAGAATAAAATAATTAATTAAGGCCATATGACGCAAACATTTTGAAAAACAAACTCCTCTTCTGAAAAGATTAACATCAATTGCAAAAGAATTACACTATTATGAAAATAATGTAAATAATAGCATTGCAAGTAGTAATTTTATTATTTTTAAATAACTTATTATTTAAATTTTGGTTTAATTAGTTTGTTCGGTTTTCAAATATTAAAAACCAAACCCAAACAATAAACCAAACAAATATGAAAACGGAAACCAAAACCAACCAATTAACTAACAAAACCGAACCAAACCAACCAAACTTAATTGGTTTAGCTTGTTTATTCGGTTTTAACCAATAAATGCTCACCTTTATAGTCTACATTGGCCTTTCGTTTTAGATTAGTTGTATTAATATATATCTTTGTAGATAAATTATTCTGATTGGAAGAAAAGGTTCCTTAAATTTTTCTATATCATTTGGATTTTATCTATTAAATCTTGTAACACCTTCCCCTCTTCTTTTAAATTTTCTATACTCCCTTTAATCTGACTTTTATCTTTGTTCCACTTCTTAAGATTGAATTTCACATTTTTTAAGAACATACTAAACAGAAATTGATTTGCATCATTCTACGAAAAGTTTAAACATCTTTGACTTCTTTATATTCATTATCAAATACCCACCAGTTTTTCTCCCTAAAAGGTATATTAATTTTATCGTTTTTTTCATTACATAGTAATTTAATTAATAAAGGGGTATGGTCACTTATGTTTGTTCTAAAGTATTACACTTGAAATTTGGAAACTTTTCAAACTCTCTAATTATTGAAATTCTACCCAATTTACAATGAATATCTTTTCCAGTTCCTAATCTCCAAATGCATTTGCTGCCATTGATTATTGGTTCTATCAAAACCAATTTCTATTAAAAAAATTCTTTATTCTTTTTAATTTATTTTATGGGAATTTAGTACCTCCAAATTTCTCAAATGAATGCATTACAGCATTAAACTCTTCCATGATTAACCATGGAATTCTATACATACAATTCATACTTTTTAATCTACGCCATAATCCATTCCTATGATTATTAAAATTACTTCCATATATACCGGTAATTTGTATAGTAATCCACCTTATATTTTTAAAAGTGCAGTCTTATATTATTATTAACCCAAATATTGGTATCCCATTTCACTAGAATTATACCCTTATTTCCATAATCATTATTATTTACAGATCCAATTATTTGACAGATTCATATGAAACTTCTTAGTATTTCATCATTCATTTTATTTTCAATTAGTGCAACAATTGTTGGTTTATGTTCTCTTAACATATGCATTAGGTCAGTTTATTTAGATGGGGAGTTCATCCCTCTTACATTCCATGCAACATAGACATATGGAAAACTTATTTAAAAAGAATCTCTTATTTTCATATCTGACACCGAGGCACTCCTGCTTCTCTTCTTGCATATTGTTCCCTTTGCTTTAAGCTTTGTAGTCATTTCATCCTAATTTGGATTATCTATAATGTATTTTTGCTTGAAACTTACTTTCTCCTTGTGCTTTCCCCTGACTCCCTTTCCTGTACCGTATAGTTGCGATATATCAATTTGGTTAGATGTGCAGGGAAAAACTAAGTTGATGCATCCTATGTCCTTAGTTTCTGCAGCATTTTCTGCGTGAGGAATAATCTCTATAGCTACATTTTGATCATCATTATTCTCTAGAATGTCTTTATAAATTTCTGTATGATTATCATTTGTAACTAAACAAGAATCTGGAACAGGGAGATTCCAATTGTAATTAAGACCTATTTCTTAATTTGTCATCACTTTATTGCGCTCTATGTGATCTTTTCTGTATCATTTTTTAGCCCACATTCTTAAGCATGCTCTTCAACAATGATCTGATCATGATCAGTGAGTTGCTCTGAACCATTAGGTTCTTGATCAGTTATGATGCCTTCTTGGTTGAAATGCTCATTTACTTCAAATGCTTCTTTATCATGACCATTTTCTTGATTTGATTTGGAATTTTTATCTAGTATTTCTTTAATATTTTCTTTGTTATTTTGAGCAATCCCTTGATTTTCTTGATTACCGTCTTTGGTACCTAGGTCTTTCTTGGATTACATTGCTCTATTGTTTGCCCAAAGCATTTGAAAACAACACATTTTGGGGAAACCCATTCGTATATAACTTTCTAAATGATGGTTTAACCATTATAGAATGTTAAAAGTATTTCTTTTGCAAGTTCATCTTCTACAGACACGTCATTAAAAGGCAAGCATAATCCAATCTTATCTTCATTGTTGTGGATGCTCCATTTTGTTGGGTTTTCCAATAATACTTGCCATGACACTACATGCCTCATGATCCCATAGTTTCAAATTTACACTGGATAATCTTACCCATATTGGCATTAATGCAAGTAAATCTCTATCCAATTTCAAAGAATTAGACCACCTTCTCATAATGATGAGTTTCCGTCACAGAAATATGGATCAATTTTTAGAATTGTGTCACAATCTTTAGACTCTCTAAATTTCATAAGAAAGAAACAATTTTCTCTTAAATACATATCGAACTTGCCTACTAGCTTCCAAACTCTTTGAATATATGATTTAAAGTACGAAAAGTATGTTTTGGCCGCAACAACGTACACAAGAATAGAATTGCTCCAACATTCCCCGGTTCTTTTACAAACTGCCCCTTTCACCACACCATACATTTTTTCGTTGACCCATATGTGTGCCATATGTTCAAGATTACATTTTTCCACTGGTTCATCTGCAACGATTTCTGTCCAAGATTTTGGTCCTTTTGCCCTGTTTAGTGAGATGCTAGCAGATTTCTTATTTGCCCTGGCCTCTGATCTGCCTTTGTTAAGTTGTTAAAAAAGAGGTTCTTGGATCTCTTTTTCGCACATTGCCTTTACTAATAGGAGTCGGGGGCAACTCATGATTTTTCTTGACGTCTCTTCTTTTGTTGGTCATGTTTTGAACCAATTGAAGCTCATCATTATCTATCATGGTTCCTCCAAACAACTTTCTTATATGAGAAATTGATTTGAATCAGGTTATCTAACTAATGTTTGTTGATGATTCAAAAAATTTTGAGGATTTTTTAAGAGGATTTTGGCTTTCCTTTATGGTTGAAAGGATATCTAAGATCTTTTTCTCCCTCTCAATTTTAGAGCGGGCAAGTACAAAATGAAATTTTATGCTTGTGTAGTTTGAAGTGCGCAAATACAAATTTCAACGTGTTGAAAACGAGATCTATTATTATGATAAGTTTGCAAGGAGATCTAAACTTGAAATGGTTCTTTTTTTTTCCCCTTCTCACACTCGTTCTTACCTGAATTTATGCTCAATACTTGCCCAAAGTTAAAGATGACGTGGATATGAAGTACCCTTTTGGCTAAAGAAACCGTTTGAGACAGCGAAAAAAGAAAAAGCGCAAAGATATGTTTAGCACAAATATAATGATGGGGACAACGAAAGTAGCATGTTGTAATCTACTTTCGTACATCACAGCCACTTGACGAAAAGAACACCCAAGAAGGGAAGAAAGAACAATAGGATAAGATGAAATCATGTTTCCACTTCAGAGACAAAGAACACGAACTAACATTGCAAAAACAGAATTACACACATAATCAGTTCAACCATCTCTATTTATGATATTACAGTCAGGGATGGGTACATGGATGCGTCATGAAAACTACGGTACTCGATCAACAGTTGCAATGGCAGACATGGCCAATGGCCCAACCCATAAACTGGCATTGACCGCCCTTGCGGCATCCGCCATAATGACACACGTCTCTGCATGCATTGTTCGCTATCTTGCTCCCCGGTTCACAGCTCTCTACTGCTATGTCGCTGCAGCATCTCACTCCTGATGGATAGTCCACCCATTCACAACCTGCATATATATATACCCATCCCAATTCATCATCATTTACTATATTATGTTATACCTGTTAATCTTACAAATGACTGAAGATACTTTGAAAGAGTTGAACTTACTTGTAGTCGCCATGAAACACAGTATGGCGATCACTTTGATTATCATTTTCACTCTCTCCATTGTTGATTCTAAGGTTTTAGTTTCTCTGTCTTCTTTTATATCTTGTGAATGTTATATCTGTTTGGATATTTGAAGAGGCTGTGTATGTTTAGTGATTTGCTACTTTATTTATGCTCTTACTTTTATAGATGATATATTTTTTACATGTATTTACGTTGACCAGATCCTTCTGGTTATCTGAAAGGTTAATCACTACATAGGGGCATACATCTTATATATAGGAGTTTGCAATTACATACAAACATTGCACTAAATTCAATAAAAAAAACAGTTATATACTTATATGTAAATAAAATTTTGACTATTTGAAATACCATTGAATGTTTTGCTTGTCCTCAATATACGACTACAAACATAATCATACTTGAATCACTGCATGCTTAGAGCTTAAATTTAAAGCTTTCTATATCAATTTGTATATTATGTATACAATTGGAAAATTAAATAGGTGATGTGTCGCTGCATAAGGATGAATTTAGTTCTACTAATTCATTGTCTCACTTCGTAACATGGATAAATGCATGTATCTCCTTCAATAAAAGATGAATACAATAATCTTTTTATTACAGTCTTTTTTTATAAAGATAAGTAGGTGCATCAAGGTTCAGAATGAAATTAAGATTTGAATATGAGAGTCATGAAATCAAAATTCAAATCAGCTACACATATCTAAATGATATTTTTGTATACTCATCCTAATATTTGTTTTCAGTCTAAACATTTAGAGGATTGTTCTAAAAATAAGATAAAATAAATAAAATCAGAGTTATAAATCTTAAATCATGGTATGTTGAAAGTTCTTAATTTTAAAAGCGGTCGGACTTAAAGTTTGTACTAGGAGAAGTTCAAAATGGAACAGACTGGAATATGCGTATGTATGTGACTTCAGTAAAAGGATACCATGAATGAGTTTTTACTTTTTATGAACATTGCTTACGTTTTGTCGCGTAGAATGAAAGCTTGTGCTTCATTATAGTTTCGGAAAACAGAGTTGTTGCCAGCTGCATGCCAATACTAGCACTAGCTCATTTGAATTTTTTATCGAATAGGCACATGCCTTTATGTCATTTGATTTGATAATTCTAATTGGAACCAAGTAAACTTATCCATAAGATGTTTTCTATTCTTTCTAGTTACTGTATACCTAAACTGCAACTCTAGCCCACAGAAAGAAATAAATACTCCCTTTCGAGAAGATCAGCACAAATTCATGAATGACACGTGACATACATGCAATTGCATCTGGCATGGTTACGACCTGGTTACAATTCTGACCCGGTGCAAACCGGTCTTTTTTGTTTTTTTTGTACGCAAAAGTCTAGGTAAGAAGCATCATTTTGTTTTTTCTTTTTTTTTAATCAGGATCGGGCTGTTATTTTCAAACTAAATACCTAAAAACATTCCTAAATTTTTGTTCATGAAACACCGGTTTTAATATTTTCAACGAAAATATACATCAAACTTAAGGCTGTTATGATGACGGTCAATTTTCTATTATCCTACTATTATTAGTAAATCGGTAACCATTTTTGATTGAAATCGATACACCAGTTTAATCAGTCTGACAATGGTAATTTTACCATTTTCTGAGGTAAATAATCAGTAACGTTACTTCAAAACCAGCAGTCACGATAATTTTACCAATCAATTTAAAACTCATGTATATTCATGTGATATATTTTGTTACAAACATTTAGAACCAAACAAAATATTAAATTTAGTTCAATCAGGTGAAATAATGTCAGAAACACTATTTTTCTTTCTCAATTATGTCATATATTAAGTAATACTGTAAATAGAATAATGAAAAAGCATTATAGTGCAAAAACATGTCAAGTTACTGACTGTTTTGAACAAATGATAATTTACCATTACCAATGTAACAATTACCTAATTATCGGTATACCGGTCGATCGGTAATAATAACAGTAAGCAATTTTAGCTTACCAATAAAAACGGTATGGTAACTGTATTTATGAAATGATAAATGGTAACCATTACTATAACAGACCTAATTAAACCGATACATACAATTTAAATGTATATATTTATAAAATAAATATGTTCAGTGTATACTGTGAATATTTAAAGTGCAAAATGCACACTCTAGCGTTGTAGACTGCAAAATTTTTCTTTATAGAAATGTATTGTTAAACTTCAAACATTTACAGTTCTAACTGCAAATATATACAGTTTAAAATGCATATTTTCACTGAAAACATTCATTATGGTTTTTCGTGAAACATATTTTTGATAAAGGGCATAAGTGAATTTTGAAAATTTTGAAGGACGTTTGAAAGAACATCCCCGTTTTCCATTGTATTTATATATTGACGTCTAGATGAGATAAAACTTCATGCCCACCTGTTTAATGTTATTGACATACTCCTCTCTATTAAAACAATATTGTATTAGAGGAAATAGAAAGCATGTGTAGAAGAAAAAAATGGATCGTTTGTGAAGAACGTCGATGGAATAGAACGAAATATGTCATCTCTAATCAATTGTCACATATATAAATATAATCAAATGACATAAATCAATCATGAATGTGTAGCATAGAAACTACATGCAATGTGAAATGTACACGCATATTTTCAACCGGTCCTCCTTAAACTTAAGTGAGGTTAGAGTCAAAATAATAAAACACAGCTAATAAACTGAGTACTTCATTTTTGATCAGAAAATAACCAAATACATAAATGTCCGAAAATAAACATAAAGTAAAATAAAGTACAAATTTCCACTAAACCATGACATCCTCAAATAATATAACACCCATAAGAGCAGTGTGCTTACGAAAGACCTTGGTTGGTAAACCTTCTGTGAACAGATCCGCCATGGAGTTTATCTCATTGTGCTCTATGGATATATGTCCGCTATGCACTCCGTCTTTCACAACTAGCAACTTTATGCCAATATAATTTGACTTAGATGAGCTCTGTTTGACACTTTTCTAGGATATAGCTCTTCTAACTAACAAGTAAATATAGCCTGATGTAGACTTTGTGCTATCTTGGCACCCAACGAAATCGAAATCAAAATAACTTATGACCTTCAAATGATCCGATCTCCTATAAGCGAGCATGTAATTTTTTGTTCTCTGAAGATACCTCATAATGCTCTTGGCTTTTATCCAATGGCATATACCAAGGTTTCTTAAATATCTACCTAACATCCCAACAATATATGCAAGTACATACTTGAGTATGCATTAGACTCCCAATTGTTAATGCATAAGAAATCTTTTACATTTTCTTAATTTCAAGGTTACTTTTAGGGCATTTAGCAAGATTAAATTTGTCTCCTTTAGTAATATGGGTGTCACTTGGTCTACAATCTTGCATTCCAAACCTTTTGAGTATTTTATCAATATAGCACTTTTGTGACAATCCAAGAATACCCCAAGATCGGTCTTGATGTATCTGAATTCCTAAAACAAAAGAGGCATCCCAAGATTTTTCATCCTAAAATGCTCAGACAAAAATCTCTTAGTTTCGTGCAATAAGCCTTATCATTAATAGCCAACAATATGTCATCGAAAAAAATCACCGACTTGTGATACACACAATGTTCAATAACATTCATCTCAAAACCGAACGAAACAATTACTTGAAGAAACATGTGGTACCATTGACGGGAAGCTTTTTTGAGTCCATAGAATGATTTTGTTAATTTACAAACCATATTCTTTGGGTTTCCCGACTCAAAATATTCTGGTTGCACCATATAAATTATTTCTTCAATGTCGTCATCGAGAAACACAATCTTATCTTCAATCTGATGTAACTCAAGATGAGCAACAAGCACCACGATTGTCTTGAGAGAGACTTTCAATGAAACTGCAGATAGAGTCTCTGTAAAATCAATGCCTTCTTTCTGAGTATACCCTTTAGCTACAAGACATGCCTACCTCTCCATATTACCATTTGCATCCCTCTTGGTTTTAAATATACATTTACAACTAATTGGTTTTGCACCTTCAGGTAATGGGTCAAGTTCCCAAACTTTATTGTCTTATATAGACTTATATTCTTCTTACATGGCTTCAATCCACGTTTGAGAGTTAGAAATTTTCATAGCTTGACAAAAGTTGATTTGATCATCTTCCACCATTCCATTGTCATCCTCATGTTTTTGGAGAAATACAACATAATCATCTGAAATAGCATTTCTCTTTCTCATGGACCTCCATAATTACACTTGTTCTTGAGGTTGTTGATTTTGTTATTCTAGAATAATTACCTGTTCTTGAATGGGGAGTTGTTCATCATTATTTCGTTGAGGTTTTAGACCCGCTTCTTGATCCACGATTGGTGTGAGAACCTAGTCAAAAGTGATAACATGAACCGAGTTTGAATCCATTTCCTCCTCAAAAGCAATGTAATTGACCTTATTTCTTTCTTCAAACTCAACATCCTCAAAAAACATTGTAGTTCCCATCTCAAAAATATTCCTGATTTTGGGATCATAAAACTTGTAGCCCCTAAATTGCTCAGAGTAACCTATAAAGTGGTTGCTCACTGTTTTAGAGTTCTATTTGTTTTTATATAGCGTATAAGGCCTTGCCTCAGTTGGACATCTCCAAATGTGATAGTGTTTTAGACTAGGCTTTTGACCCATTCAAAGCTCATAAGGTGGTTTTGCAGCTGCTTTAGTTGGTACTCTATTCATAATATAAGCTGTTGTCTTTAATGCTTCTCCCTAGAGGGACTCAAGTAAGGTAGAACGAGAAATTATGCTCCTTACAGTATCCTTAAGAGGCCTATTTCGTCTTTCAACTACTCTATTCATGCTAGGTGATCCTAGCATGGTGTATTGTGGGACAATACTGCATCCTTTAGGCATTTAGCAAATGGTGCTAGACGTTATTTGCTTGGGCTATCATATCTACCGTAGCACTCACTACCACGATCATATTTGATGTTCTTAATCCTTTTATTGAGTTAATTTTCAACTTCAGCTTTATAAGATTTAAACATGTCTAGAGACGAAGAATTCTCATGAATGAGATATAAGTACTCATTAATCGTCAATGAATGTTATGAAATATTGTTGACTGTTCAAGGATGTCATAGGGAATGGCCCATAAATGTTAGTATGAATTAATTCTAATTCGTTTAAAGATCTATTAGCACCTAATCTCTTAGTTTTGGTTTATTTTCCCTTGATGCAATTGAATTGACACAAAAGTCTGTGGAAGTCAAGGGATTCTAAAATGCCATAGGGCATAAGGTACTCAACTTTACCTTTTAAGATATGATCTAAGCGCTTATGCTATAATGAAGCTGAATTTTCCTTATTTAATTTGCGTTTAGTACCACATGGTTTCACATGCAACGTTTCATTATATGATGCAACTGTTTCTAGCAAATAAAGGTTGTCATAAGCATTCAAAAATAACCACTCCAACAATATTTGAATTTAAAGACAAACCAAACTGATTGTTTCTCAATGAACAATAATATCCAAATTTGTCTAAAAAATAAACAAAAACTAATTTCCGTCTAAAAGACGGTACAACAAAAGTGCCTTTTAAATGCAAATAAAACTAGTTCCCAATAACAACCTAAAATGTTCAATTGCTTCCACTTCCACCACTTTTCCATAGCCCACAAAGATACATATTTCACCATCACTTGGCTTTCGATAGCTCAGGAAAATCTTCATAGAAACATTTATGTGAGTAGTAGTACCAGAATCCATCCACCAAGTGTTTCTAGGAGCTGAAGCTAAATTAGCCTCACAAACAGACCAAAGCAAGAATCATACCTTACTTTGCATGCTAAATGTGATACTTGACTCATTCTTTCTTCACGTGTCCGGGTTTGTTACAAAAGAAATAACCCTCTATAGCTTGTTGTTTCTTTTGAGCTGAACCATTAGCAGCTTCATTCTCATATTTCTTTTTCTTGCCTTTATCATTTAAGGAATTTGAAAAATAAGCACTTTTAGATTTATCATGCTTCAACCTTTCTTCGTCTTGTACACAATGAGAAATGACCTCATTTAGAGTCACATTTATCCTTCTGACGGCTGTAACTAATTTTGAATTGGTTAAACTGTGCATGAAGCAATACTAAAATCATAAAAGTAGGTAATTCCTTAGAAAGCTTAATCTTAAGTGCTTAAGTCTTGAAGTGTGATGACCTGCAAATCCGTACCCTTTGAATCGATAATAAACCACATATGTCCGACCCAAAAAGCACAGACCGACGAAAAGTCAAGAGAAAGAAAAGAAGAGAGAAGAAGAGAAGTGAAGAAAGAGAGAAGATAGAACCAAACAGAACAATACAAAATCTCAGATCACAGCAGAAAATATATAATATCATATCAATGATCTTTACAAAACAGAAACTGTATATACAAACATCAATCAGAGTCCAACAATCAATCACTAGTTATCAGCCTAAACAGTTATAATAACCCATCCTCGTAATTGCCGATAATATACAACAACTAAGCAGCGGATAATAAACAGATACGTGTATACGAATATAAAGATCTCCATCTCTCCTTATGAAGCTCCAAAAGCAACAATTTAAACCTGTAAGTATACTCGGTTTGACTCGAGCATTGAAAGGGAAGAACGCCCGGATCGGTCTGGTAAACCAGCGTGAGAAACACACTCAACTAAATTTATAAAATTACCAAACTTTTCCTTTTAAAACAAAAGTATCTCGTAAGACAATGTAAACACGGACATTGTTTTACCTTACGATAACTAAAACATTTCATATCAAATCATCTGATATTATACTAGTGTCTAGTATACAAATAATATTAATCATAGCCGAAATGGTTACCCATATAGCATTTCGGGGCTATTCACTACGCCTTTGTAAACAAAAAACTACAAGCTCGTAGTGGGGTTTGGATTTCCATACAAATGACCAGGTGAAGGAACTACCTTTCGATGGGTACACCTCTAGATGGATGTCCCGAGGTACAGAACATCTTCCCTCTAACAACACAATACCAGCCTACCTCTGTAACTAGATAGTACCGAATATGTCATCCTTCGGTCGTTACCGACCTTTTCGGAGGACCCTAATAGCATACAAACCACAATAATCAGATACACGACATCATAACATGTAAAGATATATCTAGAAGAGGATGATCATATCCTACTTGGGAGCGACCTACTTAGCCCTGCTGCATCTAACCCTGTTTTGGTCATTTTTGGTTGATGGGGCCAGATGTAACGATTACCTTTCGCAAATCACATATCACATCACTTTGAATGTCACATGGCCATTTCCGCTGACTACTAATTTCCTTTCACAAAAATACAACCCTTAAACTCATACGTCTCAAGAAGGGTGTTAAGCTAAGAGAAGTTGCCTTGTCCGCCATCACTGATGTACGTTTGTAAAAACCAATGTACATAATCTTTAGAAATGAAATGTCAGATAAACATCCATACAAGTTGCCGAGGAATAGGGAAACCAAAAGTACTTTCCTACCATATATGCCGAGAAATCCCTATGATTAGTAGCGAATAGTCCTTGCATTGGATATTTCATAACGAAGAGACTACTGCTACTGGATGTATTTTGGGATTTTAACCCCAAACGATCAACAAGAAGTCCTCCACTATGAAAATCCGAAACGACAATATCATCGCAATCAAAACAAACAAACAAATATTTAGCGTCATAAGCAATCTCTAGGCCCTTTTAATTAACCTGTTATTAATTAAATCATTTGTCAAATAATCACTTCAAGTTATCTTAAAAAGATATAATCTCAAAACCATTTCAACTTTCAATATTCGAAAAACATTTCCGTATACTTATTTAATAATAAGTAAGTCACCATTCTCTTTGTTTTCAACATTTAGAAAATATTATATATACTTAAATCATGATTAAGTATACATCTATGCTTTAATGAAAACATTCTCTTTAAACACACTTATTTGGGTCAAAACGAATATTGCGTAAAACATCGTTACGATAACCCAAAATCACTAGTATAGGGATTCGAAAATAAAATAGATATATAAATCCCATATACCATACAAAACATTTCCTTTCGAAAATCATTTACTATAAAAATAGTGTTATAGTCCATCATTTACTTACTTCTCGAAAATGTTATTTCAACAATGAATGTTGAAATCTATATATTCGATACTCAACGTATTTTAAAACATATTCAAATCATTTAACTTCATTTAAAAGATCACCCAAAACATTTATTTGCTTCAAAAGATTATTTACTGTCCAAAATCGTGAATATAATTCTCTTGCTAAATTCATTATGACACATTTAATTTAAAGGATAATTCACTGTCCAAAATCATGAATATAATTCCAACCAAATACATTGCTTTTACATATTTAATTTAAAGGATTATCCACTGTCCAAAATCGTAGATATAATACCTTTAATAAACTTCAGTATTTTAACTTATCAAATTCCATTGATTTCAGATTTATAAAACAATGTTTATAAATTCATGTTTATATTTTATGAAAACTTCCACTTATAAAATTCCTGATTTATCAATTCTATATATAACTCATTTATATGCTAAAATCCAAATTATAAGTCAATTCATTTATTTGCAAATTCTTTCATTTATAACTTTACAAATTCATAAATCTTATTTACTTATAAAATCCATTCATGACTTCATTTTAACACTTACACAACTTTTTTATAATTCTATCACTTTTGATTTATAAAAATTCAATTTTATAAATCTTGTATATAGACCATTTATAATAATTCAAAAATCTCAATTTAAATAAACTTATTCTTTTAACAATTTACAAATCGTTATTAAAACTTATATAACTCCAAAAATCATACTTAAGTATATTTCACAAAAATCATAATTTTTATAACATAAAAATTATAACATTTATTTACTTAAAATAAATCCATTTCCTTTAACAATTCAAAAATTAATAAAACATCTATTTTCGAAATCATTTGAAAATCCCTTTTAATTTGAAATCACCACTTTAATATTTTCAAATTACCAAAAATAGGACCAATGCTGCAACAGCACTAAATACATCAATCACATCAATCCTGATATCCAAAATATCATATATCATATGATAACAGTATATACCACAATATCTGTAAATCAAACCAATATGGGTGAGAACTACTGTTGGATCCCTCCAACCTGTCACCTGCAACAAATATACATATTAGAATATGTGTACAATGTTCGCTTCGAGGCAAACGTGCGTACAAAGGGTCATCCACTGATACATGTGAACGTATATGGTCTCATCTACTCCTATAGGCAGGAATATATCCAAATACCAATCAATATATAGATAATATATCATATATCATCCAAATAATCATCAATCAACATAAAATAAATTTGTTCTCAGTTATATAAAAATATCAGCGAGTCAGAAAGAGTGAATTGTACTCATTTTGGTTCCAAAAGCAGTTATAGTGTTTTATTCCTAATAAAATTAAACAATCGTTTAATTTTACCCAAAATTTACACTAGCTCCAATTAACTCCAAATGAGCTCTAAAATGTAGTGCTCGTCAATATGGACCCAACGCAACTTGTTTCGTCAAAAACGGACCCCATATGAAGAAGTTATAACATTTAGAAGTTTATACGATTTTAAAACAAATAAATTTATAATTTCTTTTTTTCTTTAAACCTTAATTTCATCTAGGCCGTTCGATTTTCCAATAGCAGATCATGGCCGTGATCCCCTTTCTTCTCCCAGGTTAGCATTGCACGCGAGAAACTCATGGCCACCAATCTTTTGTCGAATTATTCTCCCTCCACGTGATGCTTAAAGATGATCAAAGACCACCATGCTGCAGCCCTTTGCGAGCTCTACCAACAGTATGAATGAAGTGAAGCTCGGCTACGCCCTGGCCTCGATAAACGCAAATGAACGTGTGACATACTCGGCCAAAATCTGGCCTCTACGATGCCCAATCGATGATCATCGCCGTATGGATGTGAAGATCTCATTGTGCTCTTCGATGTTGTAGTTAAACATTTTTCATAATTGTGTATGGATTGGAAGAAAAGGAAGGAAGAAAGTTGGAAGATTTTGGAGGTGTAGTGGCGGCTAGCCCTAGCTGTTTTAGATTTTGTGAAAATAGTGAAAAAAAAATGGCCTTCTATAGAAAATTTTAGCGACACTATTCATTCGAAAAAATTTTCAAACTCTAATCGAAGCGTGCCGCCTGACGTTTATAATATTTTACCCCTATTTCGAACGCAATGGAATATATATCGACAGCTAATTTGATCGTATTTGGAAGATAGGTTTTGAATCGACTGTTTAAATTTAAAATTTACTTAAACAAATTTCTAAGCGTTTTTGCTTCCCCTGGACAAACCTTAAATCAGATTGACACAAAATTTGAAATCTTACAGTAATATAATATTACGGATCCAATGAAACTAGTTTCGTCGAAATCCAAAACTATTTGAAAAATGACTATTTTTACACGTTAATTAAATATTAAAATATTCAATTTCTACAAATTTGCTTTTAATTCAATTTCAAAAGTTCTCTATCATCATTCTGATTCAAATATGATTAAATTCATCTTTATAAAACATTTTCATTCATATTAAATCCAATTTCCAATTATTTCTACAATTTCAAATATTAAATTAACAATTTAATTATCCAATTAAATCAAGATATTCGAAATTTAAGTTTTTCAACTTATAAAATTTACTTTTGAATATTTAAAATCAATTAAATAACTGAATTTCGAATGAATGAAATTCTGGATCGTTACATTCTCCCCTACTGAAAAGAATTTCGTCCCTGAAATTACCAAGTAAGAAAAAGTCAAAAAATCCATTAACTTTTCAAAATAGTTCGTTTAAATTAGATTTACCAAATCTCTTAACTGTTTAACTTTCCCAAAATCTAACAATTAAACTTCATACAAAAACTTTTCTAAAATTTCAAATTCATTCTTATTTATCTTTTCAAAATCAACTAATATCGTTTCAGTTTATAACTCAATATCAAAAATTTAGTTACCAATTTTTTTTCAATTTTCTCAAAAAATTTCTAGTGCCTTATTTCAAAAAAAAATCGCCATAATCTCCTTTGCGCGGTGCGATCATAGTAGGATCACAACACACATACACACAGATGTGTGTGTGTGTGTGTGTATATATATATATTTCACAAACATACATATTATCTTCGAGTATGAGGCATCCCATAGGGAAAAAATATAAAAATATGATATGTAATCCGAGATATGTACCTTATATATTATTAGCGAGCATATCCGGCTAATATAGCGTGAAAGCGAGCTCCAAATGCGAAGCATACGCCATACACATCTACTAAATACTCAACAATAAATGAGAAACATGTATATATGAAAGTAATATCAATATACACATATACCATTACAACAACTATATATGCCAATATAGCAAATGCAATCAAACTCTGCCATCAAACAACTATCATCCAACAAACCAATCTCTATCCAATCAATTCGTAACCAAATCAATATAAATTCATTTCTCATTAATATTCATTGAATTGGTTTTCGATTTCATTCACATTCGATTCATTAACATTGGATTTTTTTTCTAATATTTATTTATTCATATTCAATTAGTTTATATTCACTAATTTACATTCAAGTTGGTTCACTTCCAATTCAAATTTAATTTAATTCTATTTAGGTTCTCTTACTTCCAAGTTGAATTCAATTATTTAGCTTTCAATTTCATTAATTCAATTTCACATGAATTTCTTTACAATCAACTAACATCCTTCTAACAACCAATGTATATTCAGCATAACCAAATTTATTTAATTTACTTCAACATTCATTTTTGGTTTAACACTTTTACTTTCAATTGGTTTAATATTAAATTCTAGTATTCACTATATTCATATATTTTTTCAACACTTCTAATACTAATTCATTTTACAACTAAAGTTGAATTTCATTACATAACTTAAGTTCATATTCATCAATTCACTTTATTAATTCATTTTGATATCAAATCAACTCCATTCATCATCCCTTAAGTTATATTCCATTTCATTCTCACTAAATTCAAATTCTATTTTATTTAACTCTTACTTAAGTCAAATTCATATCCTTATTCAAATTCAGATTTTGTTTCGCTGAACAAAACTGTTTAACCAATTTAACAATTGGTTTTACTTGCATTTTCCCATTTTATAAGTTATACAACTTATTTATTCAAACTTCCAAATTCATACTATGCAATCACTTACCACTTAAGTTTAATTTTCAGTCCAATAATTTATCTAATCCAGTTCAAATCCAATTCACTTTATTTAACTTTCCTATAGTTAAATTTCAAATCATATGTTTTATTATGCTAACTCAAATTTATTATTTCATATTACAAGCCCAACGCTTGTTTTACTTATATTTATCAATTTCAACTTGGATTTTAAATTCAAATTTGTTTATCACAACAAAATTTATATTTTACTTTACTATTGGTAGCAAATCCATCACATAGAAACTTGAAAATGATACTGATGATGCTGCAGCCATCATCCTTATTATTTTCCAGCGACAATAGCGAGTTCAGTGCTTTATATTCTTTTAAAAAATTTCCTTTTATATTTATAAATCACATTTATAAAATCTTTTCTTATACAATTTCACTATTTTACTTCACTTATATAAGATTCATTTCAAATTTATTTATCTTATCTAGATTTATTACAATATAACCTCTTTAACTTTGAAAAATAACTTTCAAAATAAACAGAATTCAAAATTTTAAATTCTTAGCTTAAATTCATTTTCCTTTACAACTCATATTTATAAATATACTCATGTTGTTTCATTTCTTATATATAAGATTATTTCACAATTGTAAATCATATTAATTATAATTCGATACATTATAATTCATTTTCTTATATAATTTATTCTTTTACAATTGTTGTTTTTATTTAGATTATTCAAACATCTTTTATATTAACATATATATATTTACATTTTCAAGCAACCAAACAATTCATTTATGTACACTATAATAATTTCTGAAAAATTATTTCCTTTTATATATAAAATATAATAGAGGTAAAATTATTTCGTTTACCCAATTTAAAAACAATACTATGTCGACATGCCTCGTTTAAGTGTTTAGAAATCCCTATCGATAACATGGCTCCCACATACCGACCAGAATTCACAAACAACTCAACGGATAAGTAAACACAACATAAAACATTTTAATAATAACTAACAAATACGCGCTCATACACACACACACACTTAAGCTCAATCTAGAGTGCTACTGTCTCTATCTATTCTGAGTACACATCAAAGCTTAGGAATATACAAAACCTAAGCTCTGATACCAACTGCGACGACCCGCAAATCCATACCCTTTGAATCGACAATAAACCACACATGTTCGATCCAAAAAGCATAGACCGACGAAAAGTCAAGAGAAAGAAAAGAAGAGAGAAGAAGAGAAGAGAAGAAAGAGAGAAGGTAGAACCAAACAGAACAATATAGAATTTCAGATCGTAGCGGAAAACATATAATATCATTTCAATGGTCTTTACAAAATAGGAACTGTATATACATTCATCAATCAGAGTCCAACAATCAATCACCAATTATCAGCCTGGACAGTTATAATAACATATCCTCACAATTGCCAATAATATACAACAGCTAAGCAACGGATAATAAACAGATATGTGTATAGAATATGAAGATCTCCAGCTCTCCTGCTGAAGCTCCAAAAGCACTAATTTAAACCTATAAATATACTCAGTCTGATCCGAGCATTGAAAGGGAAGAACGCCCGGATCAGTCTGGTAAACTAGCGTGAGAAACACTCTCAACTGAATTTATAAAATTACCAAACTTTTCCTTTCAAAAAAAAAGTACCTCGTAAAAAATGCCCACACATAAACATGGACATGTTTTTACCTTATGATAACTAAAATATTTCATATCAAATCATCTGATATTATACTAGTGTCTAGTATACAAATAATATTAATCATAACCAAATTGGTTACCCATATAGCATTTCGAGGCTATTCATTATGCCGTTACAAACAAAACCGCAAGCTCGTAGTGGGGTTTGGATTTCCATACAAATGACCAGGTGAATGGACTACCTTCCAATGGGTACGCCTCTAGATGGATGTCCTGAGGCATAGAACATATGCCCCATGCCAACACAAGACTGGCCTACCTCTATAACTAGATAGTACCGAATATGTCATCCTTTGGTCGTTACCGACCTTTTCCACAACTCAGCCACCGAGTTTTGAATTCTTGAACTACACCATCCTAGTTCGTCCCGTAGTCACACGACTAGACTTTACAAAGGTTTAAAAGTAAATTACAGAATATAAAAATAACTTAAATCAATAAAACCATAATTTTAAAATTTGAAGCCCAAAGAAAATTATAAGCCAGCCCAAATCAAAGAATGCAGTGATAAACAAATGTCCCCTTTTCTTTGTTTATTTCTTTGGCTTATATCTCTTTCTTTCAATCCTTCATTCCTCTTTCACGATGTAGCGATTTTGGAAATTTGAGCACACCGATTCAATTTGCTGATTGAATGATGAACTATTCACAGTTGCTTCGTCAATCAATTTGTCACTTTGATTCGCAAACGGTTGCTTCAGCGAGTCGAGTTCAAATTGAATTGGTACGCGATTTTGCTTTATTTCTTTCGTTGATATGCTTGAACTCGGTATCTTTTAATGGCGATGATGTTGATGGTTTAAATAGGGATTAATTCCATAAATTTTCGATCTAATATATTATTTGAATTCGTCTGATAATTTTAGCTTGGCCGTTCGATTTTGATTGGTTGCTTGTGATTGTTCCTGACCAGTTCTATTTCAAATATTTCTTTCCTTTGTTACCACGGCTTCATGAATTTTCTTTAGATTTTGGTTCCATTCTTTTTGATCATTTGATTTCGTTTCTACTGTGACTTTGACACTTTGATTTGTTCAATTCGAACTTGTTGTTATCTTGGTCACCACGGCTTTGATTCATTTACTTTGTTTGAAACTGCTACTTAAACATGCCTTGATTTTCTGACTTGTTTTTTGCATTACTCCATGTATGTGTGTGTATATTATGACTCATGTTGCACTGACTCATTTACTTGAATATGTACATTTGAACTGGGCTTTGGTTCAGGTTACATGATCTGATCCCTTGATGACCCTTTCTGGCTTTGTTTCACTTGAGTTTGCATTGGGTAATTGAGAGCCTGGACTGTCTGGTGGCATTATATTTCATTGATGCATTATGATCTCCATATATACATACATATATCTATGTATATATATATGATTGCTTTGGTGCCTAGCTGTCCTTTTCCATGTTGGATTGCTCTATTTTCTTGTTCCACTCGAAGCGTGTCACCATGTGTACACATGCATATATCTGTGTGTGCATATGTGTTGTGAGTTGCTAGAGTTTAATTTGTTCACTGCATGGTGTTTCATGTGTACTTGTAATTTTTCGAACTGCTGTTCTTTCAATTTCTTTCGGACATTGATTTTGTTACTGCAATTGGTATTGCAGTCTTATTCATTACTGCATATATGTATATATGCTGTTTCACACATGTATATATGTATTTTAGTTTGTACCTGCATCTGACCATTCCATTTAAAAATCTAGATGCTTTGACTTGTGCGCTTGCTATTTGAACTGTTTTGTTTGTGTTGCTTCATTAAGTCTGATTGCACTTTGAAAGCTGGTCTTCATATGTATATGTTTGATTTCATGTGGAGGTGTTCATGTTATATGTTTTTATTCATTGGTCTAAACTTCTTCATCGATATGTATATATATATATATACACATATATATACGCACATATGTATACATGTGTTTATGTACTATCTTGTATTTTCTGTCTCCTTTTGAGTTGCGGTCTTGTGCATTGATGATGATGATGTCTGTTTACATGTTGCACGCGAACATTTTGTATTCATTCGAAGTTTTTGTTGCCTTGTACATGGTTGCATTGTAACTTTCCTTCTGTGGCTCGCTTAGTTGTTGGAATTGATTTAGTATGTGGTCATGTTGATGAATATGCATGTTCTAGTTTTGTTGCTATTTGATGTTGAGGCTTTGCTTAGTTGAGCTGCTGTCTACATTCATGCCTGAACTGATTTTGAAGTTTATGTACACACTCATGGTATATGTTGTAGTCTTGAGTCTTTTGTAATTTGAAGTGATCTTTGGTTCATGTCTGAGTTTGGTTTTGCCATGCACTTGATGTTGCCTGACCCATTTCCTTGTTAATTGGTTGTTTGATGAAAAAAAATGTTTGAATCTTTACTTTGTTGCACGTGTATATGCATGTTGTCTGGATATTCTTATACTGTTTTCAGACATCGAGTTTTATATCCATTTCCTTATATCTGAACCATTTGCACTTGAATGTTAGTCATCTTGTCCCTTCATCTGGACTGGGTTGTCTTGGCAGTCTGAAACTTGCACACACTTGTATCTAGTTGAAGTTGTTTTGTCTAGTTGAGTATGTATGCATATTTTGGTCCATGGTTTGCTTTGAGTTTGGAGCTTGCGGCATGTCAGATTTCATTTAACTTCTACACATACTATGCTTGATCATATCATGCTCATGTACTGCCTTTTACTTATTGCTCCATTGCTTTGCACATGACCATTTGTTTCTGGTCTATTGGGTCTGGTTGTGTTGACACATGTGTGTACATGTTTATTATTCAAGTATTCATGTGTGATCCGATTGTGTACATTTGAGTCTGGCTATTTCATTTGACTTTTATTCATGTTGGCTGACCAATGACTCTCATTCTTGACCATCCTATTTTTTGTTTTGTATTGCACCTGAGTTGAATACAACCTCGACTCAGATTTGACCTTCTGCTCACCTGTCCCTGTAGTTTTATCAAGTGTATATCGGTGTGCATGGCCTTGTGGCATGTACAGTGATACAGTGTGCATGTCATAGGTTTTTCGTGTATGAATGGATTCAAAAGAAAATGATGACGAACAACCCAAATAACCGAGGTAAATAATATTTTTTTTTATTTTTTTTATTTTTTTATTTACGCTATAAAAATATTTCTTTTTCAATTTTACCGTGTCAGTGTTTATTTTTGCAGATAACTCAAATGCTAGATTGGAATACAGTTGAAGAACAATTTTGAGTGAATGAGTGATAGGTAGTGAAGTGCAAATGTTTATAACAATTGTATAGTGAAAAATTGTGTTGTAATTTGAAATTGTATTGTAACTGAAAATTGTGTATATATAGTGAGAGCTCAAATTTGTACTATTCAAAAATTGTAATAAAATATTTGTTTGAATGAAATATCTGTTTGAATTTAAATTCTGTGTTATTTATTTTATTTAGCAAATATTTATTTAATTATGTGAAAATAAAATAGTACAATAACAAATGCATTTAAATATATATATATATATATATATATATATATATTATCATCAAACAAAAATCATATACTAGCATATTAAACAATCTCCCCCCTTTGATAATAACAAACATATATTTAAGATTTTGAATTTATTAAATGTATTTGGTCATTCAATTTGCTCCTCCTATTTGAATGCTCCCTCTCTACAATAAAGCTCCCCCTTCATATATGCATGAAAATAAATTAAAATATGCAAATGAACCTAGGTGCAAATAGAAAATACATAAAAAATATATTTGATCTTTATTTGTCAAATCTTAACTTTTATCTCCCCCTTTTGTTATCAGCAAAAGAGTAATAGTGTTAGAAAAAATAGAGATAAAGTGATACATATTAATACAACATTAATACCAAATCGAGTATAAATATTAAATTTAAATAAAAAATCAAACAATAATCTTAAATACTCTGTTAGGCGCATATTCAACTTTAGAATGATAGGGGTGATGTCGACATATAAAACTATATAGTTGTGTCTATTTGTGATATATTTATATCAGGAATTTGAATATCTACTAACCATGCATAACCGTTAGGGCTTTTAAATGAGGTTAGTAGTATTCCAAATTAAAAAAAAGTATTTCAAGCATCTTCTAACCATGTATAACCGTGAGGACTTTTAAATGGGATTAGAATCAACTTATCTTTTTAATAATCAATTTGATATGTGTTCCATACATGCATAGCCGTAAGGACTTTGAAATGAGCATGAAAGCACATAATAAAAAATTCCAAGTAATTTACCCTTGCATAACCGTGAGGACTTTTAAATAAGAGTGAATACTTTGGATGTTTTTATTGCTAAAAATATAATAAAATGAAAAACGAATAAGTTCTTGTTTAAAATACCACATATTGACATACTATATTGGATTTTAATGAGTGGCGGTAGTTAGAAATATGATAGAGATGGTCATGGAAATTTTACCAAATAAGAGTTATTATAAATCTTCTTTAAGTATTTAATGAAATTTAATAAATATACTATCTCAAGTTATAATATATGGATAATGTAAACACCCATCACTTTTTCAATCACTATTTATCTTTTCGATAATCTGTAGAGAGTCAAATTAGTTAACGTAGTCATTTAAGATCAAATACAAAAATAATTATAAAATCAAATTTTCTAAAATGACAAATCTGAAACAAGGTCAACAAAAAACTATTTTTTGGAAGGGGTTTTATAAGAAAATATCTGCTAATTTAAAATCATTTGAATGAAAAATATGCAGATATTTTATTTGAAAATGTTGTAACTAATAAATATCTCAACTTAAATCACGTTCCACTAGAATATCAACTAGATTGCCAGTGTAATCTACATCCGAATTTCCCTTTGACCCAAGATTATCATTAGTTGAATGTCATGGACTAGATCATGAAGTGTGCAACAAATACCTTAAAATCCTTTTTACAGCTTTTAAAAGAAATTCTTTTGAATTTCAATTGAAACCGTGCAAATAAACAAACAATGAACATAATGATAGATCTAGAATTTGCAAGATAAATAAATATATCCATGTGTATCTAGAGCAACAAAAAAAATCAATACAATACCATCATTAGTCCAAACAAAATCTATATGAACTATTTCAAGGATTCTTGAGGTACTTATAGTGTTCTCGACATAAAAATGTAATTGGCCAACAATTTTGAATAAGTCAGAGTCTAAATCAACAATCATTTCTTTATCACATAACTGGCTGAATTAAATCAGATTATACTGCAGATTATCACATTTGATAAATCGTTTAAGATAAATGTACCATTACCTATTTTACCTTTGCCGATAATTTTTTGTTGTTGCCCATTGTGATTCTTCCACCTTTGTACTAGGCTAAGGAACCTTGATTTGTTGCCCATCGTGTGCCTGGAACAGCCAGAATCCAGGTAACACGGCTGTTGTTCCTTGTAATGACCCATAAATTTTCGATAATTAAAATAGCTAATTTAATAAGATTTGGTGATTTAAGGTTAGAAAAAAAATTGTAATTTATGTATGGTAATAATAACTAGAATGAAATGTACAAATTTTATCTAAGTTAATTATTTATGAATTGAATGAAATCCCAAATCAATTGAAATAATATGAAGTCAACGGTAATGGAGTGAATTTGTATTATATAGGTAATTGTGACACTCGTTTGTAAATAATAAACTTATAAGTAATTAAATGTTAACGGTGATAATTATTTAAGTTATCTATTCATTTAGTTAGTCGAATTGAATTTGTGAACCACTTTCAATTGAAATGAAAGTTTATATATTAGTTGAGTGCATTATCTCTAACTGTAGGATAATAAATGTGGAATTCATTGTGTTGATAAGTAAAATCTATTTAAAATCAAATATTGAATATTGAACAGGTAAAATGTTTAAATTAAATATTTAAAACTTATTGAATAATTGAATAACTGTAAAATGAAAATAGGGTTCTAAGATGTGAATTGGTTTTAAAGGTTAAATTTTATAAGTTCGTTTTGAATATTTCAAAAGATAGTGATTTAAGAATAATCAAATTTAACTAAATTTAATATTACAAATGTTTGAATAATTAAATTCCGAATTTGATATGATTAATTTGATATTGAAATTTAATATATGAAAATAGAGTGAATAATTGAAATTTGATTTAATATGATTCAGATTGGTTTCCAAAGTGAATATAAGTTATATTGGGATTATAATAGAGTTAATAAGATTTTAAAATTGGAAATTATTGGATAATTGAATAACGGGTTTAATATGATTAAAAATGATGTGTAAAATTTTATTTTATCATATTAAAGTAAGAGTGATGTTGTAGAACTTTTAAAATTGAATTAAAAGTAAATTTGTGAAAATTGAATATTTTAATATTTAATTATCGACTGAAAAATAGCCAATTTTCGAACAGTCTCAGAATTGGACGAAACTAGTTCCATTGGATCCGTAATAGTTTGTTATTATCGGATTTCAATTTTCGTAGCAATCGGAGTTTTCGTTTGATCGTGGCAGCTCGAAACGCATCGAAATTGTTTTAATATTTAATTGACGAGTTAAAATACTCATTTTTCAAACATTCTCGGATTTCGACGAAACCAGTTTCATCGGATCCGTAATGTGATATTATTGTAAGATTTTAAATTTCGTGTAAATCGGATTTACCGTTTGTCCGGGGCAAGCAAAAACGCACACAAATTAGTTTAGATCGATTTAATTTAAATTGATCGTTTATCGTTGTAACTCTCACAGATGACCGAATTAGCTCCCGAAACACGTTCCATTGTGTTCGGAACGCGGGGTAAACCTTAGAAACGCCAATCGGCACGCTTTGTTTGGAGTTCCGAAAATCCGGGATGAATAGTGTTCACGTATTTTTTCTATATAAGCCCCTCTCTTCATAAATTTGCAAACCAAAACAAGCTAGGGTTTCATAATAATGGCCGGCCGCCTCCAATAAAACGAATGGCCAGAATATTCCCTTCTTCTCTCCTCAATCTCTCCCAATGTTTTAGAAAAACTTGTCAACACGAAAGTTGTAGAGCTAAGCAAGAGCTTTCCACACATACGGTTACTTCATCAAATCGTCAACAATGGGGGGAGTTATCTGCTCGCGTTCGCAGTGGGTTTGGGGACATTTTTCACGGCCAAGGTATGGCCGAGCTTGGTGATGCATGGGGCGAGCATGGTGTTGGAGGCGAGCTTCGTAATGATGGCAGTTGATCGTCTTCAAGTCGCATGTGGTGGCGGCGACAATTCAAATGGAAGCGGCGGCTTTGGGTTATATGTCGTGCACGTTTCTGGATTGGAGAAGAAGATACAGGGTGCGGCTGTGATTTGGAGATGCAAGGATCTAGGGTTGAGATGCAAGTTAGGTTGAAAATTATAAAATAAAATGTAAATTAATTATAGTTTAAATTGTGTAACTTCTAAAATTCATATCTTTTTCATACGAGGTCGAAAGCGCGCGAAACTTTTTACGTTCGAATCGTTTCGACGAGTACTACGCTATGGAGATGGATTGGAATCGTTTGGAGCTAGATAAAATTTTGGATTAAATCGAACGTCGTTCGATTTGATTTAAAATCGTAAAAATCAAGGTGAGTGTTTTATAACGCTCACAACGTACTGAATATCTTTATGCTAGTTAAATTTGATATTATGAAGTGATATGAATTTTATTTGTCGTTGGTTGATAGAATTTAATTGTCATATAGATTGTCATTGGAATTAACCGTCGAAAATTAAATTGACAGTAAAAAAAAATTGAAATTGAAATTGAATAGCGATTAAATTACCTGACATTGATAACTATGAAATTGCCATGAATTGTATTGTCTATTGGATGATGTATTTCGATGGATGCTATTAGTTGATATTTAAATGTTTGGATGTTTATTTGCTTGTATATATACTGTTATGCATACATATGAAACTGTCATTTGATTTAAGTGATATATATTCATCCTTGACATTTGATTGAAATAAATAATTACTTGGTCGTAGGATAGAAAATTATATACGGACACCGAATTGGCTAAATTAATAATTTTTCAAATCGTCGATTTGAAATTTATTTAAATGTTTTGACTTAAAAGTTATAATAGAAATCAATTTATTGAAATCGAATTTATCGAAAATTGAGTTTGGAATGTTGAAATAAATTTTGGTTAAAAGAAATCGTTAAATAATTAAAATGGAGACTTTGGGATTTAAAATCGGGATATGATTGAATTTTGAAAATTGATTTGTTTAAAGATTTAACCTTAATTCGAGCTTTGAATATTACTAAGTAAAAGTGATATAAAAATGATATTTTGAAGTCGAGCTTGGAATTGAATCATATTTGAAATTTGGATTTAAACTCGAAAATTGATGGATAATTTTGTTAAGTGTTATAAATGGATATTTTGAAAAATCAAGCTCCAAATCGATAAAAATTGAAATTGAATAAATTAAAGGTGAATATAAAATTGAATAAATTTGAAGTCAAAGTTGACATTGATTTGAATTGAAATCGAAATTGAATCGGTAGAATGGAAATTGAAATTGATTTGAATTGGGAAGTTATAATTGAAATGGATTGGTTTTGAAGCTGTTTTATGTTGTTTCCAAATTACTCGGTTATATAAACCATTTTTGAATACTTAAACTATTTTAATCTATTTTAAATCTACTTAACCCAATTTAAATTATTTTAAACTAATTTATCTATTTCAAATCCGTTTTAAGATTTTAAGTATTTTAACTATTTTAATTATTTAAAACTACTTTTAAACTACTTAAAACTATTTTGCAAAATTCTAAGCTGGTCAATAAGGTGAAATGTTTATATTTAAATCTTGAATTTAAATACGAATTGGGTTAAATGAAGTTGCAACCTAAATTGAAATTCGAAATGATTTTGAAATCGAAATGAGATATTGATGCGAAAAATGATTTTTGAAACGGAATCTTACATTTGAAAAGATACGATGATATTTGAAATGGATTTGATTTTGAAGCGAATATGATATTTTGATATCAATTATGAATCGATTTGAAATGTAAAAGAGCCAACGGTGTAATAATACGTAGTTATTAAAGAGACCGGGATCGGATATGGACATACTCTTTGTCGATACCGAAAACCACTTTAATAACTATTATACGCGGAGTGTTGATCCAGAATGAAGTGGATGGTTTGGTGAACGCGTTGACCGAAGAAAGAGAACGATATTGGATGACCCCTGACATGACTAAAACAGGAGCCGCGCCGGGCCATTGAGGTTCGCCACCTCTAGCGAACACACTTCTTCGATACCATATCTATTACATTTGTGATTCGATTTGGGTGCACCCCTTGATTTGGGAGTGTTGTTTCGCGGTGTTGGGTTAGCTGCTGGCTATGCCCAACATCAGTCCGGATCACGCAACTACTAGTATCCTAGTTGGTATCGCCTCATGTACCTTGTCATACTGATTATCCTATTCGCGACCACTATGTTTTGTTTTGTGTTATACTTATGGGGTACCCTCTGATAACCACTAGTTTACGGTGGGGCTTACGGTCTTGTATAGACTATGGCATTATAAAAATGTGTTAAGGGGGATTATGGTAACGCCTTAACGCTATTTTGATGCTTTATATTACTGATAGGCATTATCTACTTAGCGTATTGTACTACATAGTAGATAGTTTAACGGATCCTTGAGAGATGGAAAATCCCGTAACATCTCTTAAGTTATTGCACGCACGTTGACACTGGATATGAGATGTCAAACTCCGTAAACATCTCTGACGCCGTTACACTCATATTTATTTACGATTGATTTAACTTACATGAGGATATTTAGTCCTAACTCGAGTGTTTTGTCTTTTCATTACGCTCGGGTCAGTCCTGAGTTTTTCGGATTTTTGAAGATCTATTCTGGAGGATGAAGACGAAGATTTGGTATACTATTACTATTATTACACTTGCATCATGCTATCTGCTGCATTATTTTAATTGTTCTGTTGTATATGTATAACTCTGATAAATGTTGTATAAATAATTGTCAAAGTATAGTAAACAGCTTCATGAACTGTTTATTTGACTATTATATTTTATCGTTCCGCTGCAAGATTCTGTGTTGTTTCCTTTCTTTTATTTCTCTTTCCTCTTCTTTTCTTATTTACCCCAATAACCATCTGCCCTTTTGAATGGTTTGGAATCGGCATGTGTATTTGATCGTCGGTTTAAACTGTCCAAAAAGGCGGGTCGTTACAGTTGGTATCAGAGCTTTGGTTTAGCGATAACCTAGTTTTGTGGGGTCTGACTCTTTATAAATAGGGTAGTAATACCCTATGATGAGTCGCTGAGTGAATATATATATGAGAGAGCGTATTTGTTAGTGATATAAAATGTTTTATATTGTGTCGGTTGATTTGTTGAGTGGCTTATGGATTCTGGTCAATACGAGTAATTAAAGTCATTGATAGGGATCTCTAAACACTTAAACAGAACAATTCGACATAGTGTTGTTTTGAAATTGGGTAAATGAAATAATTTTGCCCTAATTATATTTTGTGTATAAAGAATTTATTTTCAAAATTTATTGTGACTTATCTAGCTTACCTGGTTGTTAGGAATTAAAATATTAGTTATTATCATAAATTGGATATTGTAATTTAATAAATAAGGTGAATTACGAAATAAACAATGATAAAACACTTGTGGAATGTTTTAAGAAAGAAAATCCTATAAGAATATTTTATAAAGGTGACCTATAAATTGAAACAAATTTAAATTGGAAAATATTGAATTCAAGACCCGGGGACTTTTAAAATGGTTTTCTAAGCTTTGAAGAAAATATATTGTGATATTAGTTGGAAAATATTTATGGGAAATATTTTGAAAGGATTTTAAGAAGGAATGAATTCAGTACTCCTCTCTTATGTCGCTGGAAAATAATTTCGGTGATGACTGTGCAGCACCATCGACGTTCATTTTCGAGTCTCAAAGTGGGGGAGACTTCTAAGAAGCTTTGCTTTTCTTCGAAATTATTTTGGGAAAATGGGTTTTGGCTTAAATTCCAAAGGTATTATTAGATATATTAAAGATATAAGTGTATATATTTATTTCAAACGATTTGAGAAGAACCGGGCATTTAAATTTCTAAGTTATGTTAATTAGTAATTTTCAAATGAAATGTGAATAACCAAAATTTATAAAATAAGAGGATTAGGATATCTAAGCTATTGTTTGGGAAAACTTTAAAGTTGAAAGGTAAAGAGGATTTAAACAAATTAAATTTGTGAACATTCTAATTAAGTAAAATGAAATTCTATAAATTTGTATAATACCAAATTTGCATTCTAATAACATATAATATGACTTACCAAATATTAAGAAGTTGAAATGATGTTTTGGATATGTAATGAGATGTTGTACAAATAAACAGAACCTGAAAATAATTGAAATATACAAGTAGGGAAAATTCAAAAGGAATTAAAATGTATATAAATGGAAAATTTGGTTGTGATAAAATGTTATATACTTAAATATAGCATGAAATGATGAATGGATAAATGGAACAAGTAAGTGAACTTAAGAAAAGGTCATTAAGTCAAGCAATGTCTTTGTAAACTGGTTGTAAAATTAAATATAAATTTGCAACAAAAATAAAATAAAATAAAATATGTAAAGATAAATTTGTAACTTTTGAGATAACTATAAACTAAGAAAAGTCATATATGAGAAGTTAGACTTTTATGGAATGACTATAAACTAAAGTGATGATTTATAAAATGTTCCACAAATAAATTTGTATTAACTGAAATTATGAAATTGAAGTAAATATAAACAGAAGAATCTGGTATAGCTAAGAATCAATTGGAAAATGAAATTGGATTTTATTAAATTATATAGAATGTTTAAAATGAACTTGAGTAAGCAAATTCTATGATATGATGTTTAAGAAAAGATAATGTTAAAGAACATGCTATGTAAAGAAATGAATATACTAACTGAATAATAGATTGTGAATAATTAATTGAAAAAAAAGAAGTCAATAAAATAATTTAGTGTAGATAAATTGGATAGAAATCCATTGGAAGGTAATACGTGAGATTGTACGTATATTATTTTATTTGCATAACGATTTGATCCGAATTCGAGCACAAAATTTCGAGATGATTTATATCGATCCAAGTTAGATTTTTCACTCGATTTTCGACGGCGAACCCTAGATATGGATTTTTAATTTGATTCTGGAATTCTCTATCATAGTATATGGTTATGCAAGGAGAGTAACAGTTTCCAATCAAGGAACCAAATCTGAGTCCGCACTAGAGAGTTGGGTGAACGATACTAGTTTGGAAGTGAAATTGTGTGATCGAATAAGCAATTAGATTGATATTGCTCACGGAGGATATACGTACGGCTTACGGACTTAACTAAAGTTAATATTGGGAATTTAAGATGCCAAATATAAAATGATTCTTTTAAAACTTTGAACAGGATGGAGGAGAAAAGGGGGAAAAAGCGCTAGAAGGAGGGCTTGAACCTCCGACCTTGTGGTTAACAGCCACACGCTCTAACCAAATGATTCTTTTAAAACTATATAACATGATATATATATGAAAGAGATAAACCAAATTGAATGTAAAATTAATAATTTGGTTATGTTGGGTATGGTTTGGTTGTTATATGATTGTTGGTTGATTGTATGTAATTCATTAAGTATTAATGAAATTGAAAGCTATAAATTGTAACGACCCAGGATTTTTATAAATTTAAAATTGATAATTTAAATGAATTTTTGAATAAAATTGTAAGATAAATTGATTTAATGGAAGCGAGTTTCCTCGATTCAAATAGAAAATATATATATAAAGTCATATGGATTTGAATATTTGTATATATGTGAAAATATATGTATATATAAAAAAATATAAAACAATAATTATTAAAGTAAAATTCATGATAAATATTTAAACTAAAAATAGAAGTAAAATAAATATTTGAGTTATAAATAAAGATAAATAAAAGTTAAGTATGGAACCAAATAAATATATATAAAACATCTATGTACAAAATAAAGTTATGGAATTTCAATTATATTTTAAAGTAAGTAGACAAAATAAAATAAACATAAACAAAACGAAGTAAATACAAACAAATATAAAAGTTTTAGTATGCAAAGAAAAATAAAATAAAATAAGAGCAAATAAAAGTATTCAAACAAAAGAAATAACATACAAAGTAGAAACCACATATTTATAAAATTATGTAAAATATAAAACAAAAGACAAGTATCTAAAAGCAAAACACAAACAAAGCAAGCATTCATTAACATATCAGCCGAGCAAATACATGCAAGTAGAAAACAAATAAATAAAAAATAAAATAAAAACAAGGCAGCAAGTGTATATTCAAAACATAAAGGACCATTTCATTTAATGCAAATATACAAGGAAAAGATATGCAGCCGAGACAAGAAGGAACAAAGCAAGAATAAAATAGAAGTGCAAGTAAATGACAAAGTACAAATATGCATAAATAAGTAAAGTAAGAACTGTACATAACATAACAAATAGTATAAGCTTATAAACAAGGACTCTTGCATTTAATAACCAAGCATAATACCACGTTTCCCCAGGTACAAATACATCTTCTCATCATGTACAAGATCATCTCGGCCGAAGTAAGCTACTTCATTTCAGCCTCTAAATAAAGAAAATCTTTAGTTAAATAAAGAAAGTCTTGTACCTGCTTTGTATAAACAAATGTCATCCTGTATAAAAACATGCAACCCTGTAACTTCTCTCCTATATATCAAAAACATCCATCTCTGTTTAGTTTATTTAAAAGCTGAGGAAGGAAAAGAAAATTTTAGTTATCAAGGGAGCAGGCTAAACTCATGTTCCAGGAAATAAAAGTACTCTCTACTTCTCTGTTTATCACCCCAGGCCAATAAGATTCATTCTCTGTTCTTCAACATTCCAGGCCTCTGCTTTCAAATCACAGGTGAGCAAACTCTAATTTTTAAACCAACTCCTTTGATCCCCTATGTCTGTGATGGTGATGATTGGAAATATGGTTTTAATGTTTACATATTAGCAAGTATAGATGTGTTTATACAGTGAATTAAGAGGTGCATATCTGTTGTCAAGCAAAAGCTTGCATCTGTTTATACAAAGCTTACCTCTGCTTATACATAACAGAGTCCAAAAAATAGTAGAAAATTCAAAATCTTCTTATCACATCTCTTATAGGTTTAGGAATTTAAATAATGTTTGTGTTTAAATCTAAACTGAAATTTAAAAATATATTTAGGGTTGACTGTTTTTGAATATCATCTGGAGAAGAAGATAAAGACAGTAAAACTAAATATATGTCAAAACATAAATATTTTAATTTCTTGAACTGATTTTATCATCTGATTGTTGTTCGGAAATGAGGATTTTTCAAAGGAAAATCATGATTTTTAAAGTGGTATAACTCGAGGAATTGATGAAGGTCAAATTTTCGTTCAAAAATCAATTTCTATTGTTCTCGTCAATGTTGGGTGTTACGGCCTTTTCTGGAAGATGCAGGTGGTCGTGGGGGAGACTTCGACCATGGCCAAATTTTGAAACAGGGTTTGGATTGGGAGGGCGAGTGAGTTTTAGGGTTTTGAGATGGCTTAAGGTGGTCGGCAAACGCGATGGAATCACGTGATGTTGGAGCAACCGGGGGAAGTGATTCTTGGCAGGAAGGTGGCATAGGGAATAGGCTTCCAATCAGTAAGGGGAGTGAGTTGGATCGGAGATAAAGGGAGGTGCAGTTCATCAATTAGTGGTGACAGGTGGGTTTCTTGAGTTTTAGAGGGTTGTAGAAATTGGTCGATTTCGATCAGGAAGGTGGTAGGCCTCGGCAAGATGGCGAATAAAATCAGGGGACGAGGTGAGATGGGTTGGCGATGGAGCGGCGGTGGAGTTGTCGGTGGAAGAGACGTGCACGTGCACGATTGTGTCCGTTCATAGGGGTTTTGGATGGAGCAGTTTTTCATGTTTGGATTGGCAAGATGATGAAGGAGGTTGTCTCGAAGCTTTACTCGAGATTTTTTGGGGGAGGACTCGAAGCAGGAATGATGTAGCTCGGGTATGTCTGGGTAGCAGGTTTTAATAACCTGACTTGTCTCTAAACTTTAAAAACTGATTTTAAATTATTAAGCAAAGTTTAAATCTAAGTTTGGATCTGAATTAAAGATAGTTGAATCTGAGTTAAAAAAAAAGTTTTAGAATTTGAATTGTTTTTAACAACCTTAAATGTTTAAATAGTTTGAATTTGAAAATAAAGTTTTTAAATTATATATAAGTTTTTAAATTAAATTTAAAAAAGGGATTTTTGAAATTGTTTCAAACTTTAGTCAATTTGTTTCCATTTTAAATCTTGAATTTAAAAATAAAATTTAAAAATGAAATTTAAAATTTGAAAACAATGTTCCAAACACATTGTAAATAATAACTTAATCATAAGTATGAATGAGTTATACTTAAGTAATAAAGATTTAATGATTTATAATTAAGTTAATTAAAATGAATAATTTAATTATCTAATTTATTAATGATTGGATTAATTAAAGAAGTAATTTAAGGGTTGAAGAAATTAATTGGTGATTAAGGATTTTTAGTTAAATACTAATTAATGATTAAAAATTTATTTAATCAAGCGATTAAGCAAAAAAAAAAAATTAATGTAAGGATAAGGTGATAAATTGATTTGAGAATAATTAATTTATTGAAGAAATTAATTTATTTGAAGGTTAATTAATTAATGGAAGTGATAAATAAATAATTATTAATTATGGAGTAATTAACTAGTTATTGTAATTAAAGGTAGTTGGTAAATTAGTTTATATCAAATGATTTGAAATTAATAAATCAGAATTGGATAATAAATTCATGAGTAAATATATTTGACTGAATTTAAATTGAATTAATTAGGATTAAACGATTAATTAATCTTGCTTATAAATGTTTATTGAATGCTTATGAATGGTTGTATTGTATGAGTTGCCTTATCTAATCTGTGATATTTTGTTCTGTGACTGGGTATAATTTATTTATTTATTTACATTTGAAAATTATCTGTGAATCTGTGTATGGACGATAAGCGTTATGATTTATATCGCTTATCAACTACATTTCTGTGTTTTAATCTGTGATGCCTGAATGATGTTGCACTATTGTGTTGAACCCCTGGACCACACCATACACACACAAATATGGGTTTCACGAGGAAATCGATTAAGTCACAGATTTTGAAATGATTTATAAAAAATTGAATATTTGAATTCAAATGTTTTGGAAATGGAATCGGAATAAATGTGAAAAGCTTTTGGAATGAAATTTCAAGTTAAAATTTATTTTAATTTACTTGATTAAGTTTTGAAATTAAATAATTCAATTTAAATTTGAATTCGGTATTTGGAATTGAATTCAATGATTGGAAATTATGGTTAAAGATATTATAAACAGGTTTGTATGAATTTAAACCATTTTAAAGGTATTATTTTGGGAATTTGAATTTAACCCAAGGATTTCAACTCGTATAAATGAATCAGATTTCAAAAATGAAAACTGTTGTTTTCAAATGATAAACACTTTTAGATAAGAACTGAGATTCCAGTTAATTAGGGGAATTTCAAGATTGAATAGAGAAATGATTTTCCTAAGTTATGAATGAATTCTTTTTGAAAGCTATGAATTAAATCTGTTTATTTTTAACAGATTTAAATTGATGATTTGTTTACATCAAATTGAAATGAAATTGTTTTGAAGGCTATAAGTTAAATCTTTGATTTAAAGATTTAACGAGTTAATCAAATGGAAATGAAAATTGATTTGGAAAATCTGTGAATGAACCTTTTATTTAAAAGATTAAAATGTGAAAATTGTTTAAACCGTTAAAGGTTGTGAAAATGAAACTTTTGTTTAAAGATTGAAAATGGTAATTTGTTAAGCCATTTGAAGAAAGGTTTTGGGTAATAAGTTGTGACTTAATTGAAATCCCATTATCCATTTGTTTTTGAAATATCATGCTCACTATTCGGTTTAACCGGGAAAGGACCTTCATGTCGTATAACCCATTCCGAATATGTGATACGTCGTTATGGATAGCATTTGAAGACCGGTGGTGAAGACCGGGTATTTGCGAAAGCGATAGGATGACCTATCGATTGTTTCTGCACCGAGTCGCGCCGGTATAGAAACTCCCTAAGTGATGGGAAATCCGATCGGGATTGTGAATATCCGGATTGCAAGGACTTCTTTGTAAGTGCCTTCGGTTCTGTTCGAGCCCGGAACAGACTTGTATGGATAGTATGTATGACATTACAAGTTGAGATATAAAGCCGATTTCTTTCAAATATATTTCTGTTGGTGGCAGAGAATTTATTCTTTTAGCTTAACACCCTTCTCTGAGACGTACGAGCTCAGAGGTTATGTAGTTGAAGGTTATCAGCGATGTATTCCCAATTTGGTAATGTGACATGCTGAGTGTTGCTGTGAAATGATCATTGTGTTGATTATTTGTGATAGGATCATTTGTTTGATCGTCTATCCTGGTGATCATTTCTATGATCATTTGTTGACCCAAAGCATGGCTTTTGTATAAAGTATGTTTTTGTGGACGTGACTTCGTCGAGCCTCACACCCCGTGAATGGTCAAAACAGGAAAGAAGCAGCAAGGTTATGAGGGGTAGCGCCCTTTAGGATATGTGCCCTTTAGAATATTTGTATTTCATGTTGAAACACTTTATTTATGATTGTGTGAATTTATTACGAGATCTCGGATAAAGGTCCCAAAGGACCGGGGGATGGCATATTCGGTCAGTTGTTACTCAGTTAGGGGTAACCCGGCCTTGTGTTGGTAGAGATCCGGTTTGGTTCTCGAGGACGTCCATCCAGAGGCGTTCTCATATGGCAATGGGAAGTTCCTTGGCCTGACCATTCGTTGGAAATCCAAAGAAACAATACGATCTTGTACGGTTTTAGTTGTAGAACCTGCTTCCTCAGGAGGTAGCTATAGTAGGCATAATATAATGGTACCTATGCTGGCTAAGATTTATATTCTACTTTCGAAATGAATTTTTTCTACACTATGCACTAGCAATAATATCAAATGTTTCTTTTTAATACGTATCAAGCATCTTTGACTAACATAAGAAGAAATCTCCTCCAAGTCTGCGTTTGCATTGTGTGTGTGGCGGGAGGTCTTATGGTAGTCTCATTTCAAAAAGCATTGCGAATTAACTTTAAAAATATTTCTTTGAATGTTTTAAAAGATAAACTGTTTTTGTTGCTCACACCAGTCGCACAACTGATCCGGAGTTTATTGTTTCTTTCCTAAACTCTGGGTGCTCATTATTTTCTACACGAGCAGTCTAGAGTTGGGTTTTTCAGATAGTCAGGTTTAGTAGATTATCTAGAGTGAGTTCAGTCTTTGGACCGCACCAGTCTTGCTGAGCTTGGTGATATGTTATTGGGGGTTCGAGCTTCTGCTGGATTGATTCTTGGAAATGGAGTTACAGTTCTCGGAGTTCTCTTTTGAAGACTATCTTAGAGTTATATTGTTCCGTTGCTAGATGTTATCATCTATTTTTTTTTCCGCTGCTGTTTTATTGTATCATATCTCTGATGTATATTGATATCTATTGGATCATCTGTTGTATCAGATATTGTATCAAAGTTGTATATCAATGTATTATTCTTTTATTCCGCTGTGTTATTTACTTAATGTTGTTATAAGCTCCGGCGAATCGGATTTGAACGGTCGAATCTATGGCATTCGAGTACGATATGAAGTATGGATGTCGATTTTCGAGCGGGCAAAATCCGTCTCGTTACATAAATCATTGAAATCAAATTGGAATTTAAATGAATTTAAAAGAATTTAATTTGATTCAAATTGGAAGTGAACTAATGTAAATATAAATTAGTGAATGTTAACTAATTGAATTGAGAATGAATGTTAGAAAAATCCAACGTTAATGAATCAACTGTGATTAAAATTGAAAACCAAGTCAATAAATATTAATGAGAAGTGAATTTATATTGATTGGTTATGGATTCGTTGGATGATAGTTGGATGATAGTTGATTGATGGTTGCATTTGTTGTTTTGTTGCATTTGCTATGTTGGCATATATAGTTGTTATGTTTCTATATGATGTATATTGATATTATTTTCATATATGCATGTTTCTCATGGTTTGTTGAGTGTTTAGTAGGTGCGGATTACGCTTGCTTCTCATTTGGAGCTCGCTTTCGCGCTATATTAGCCGTATATGCTCGCTAAATAACATATAAGGTACATATCTCGGATTACATACCGTACTTTTACACTTTTTTCCTGCGGGATGCCTCATCACTTGATGAGATGTATATTTGTGATATATATATATTGTCATTTTTTTTTCCGATCGAGCCGCGCAAAGGAGACTCTGCCGAAATTTTCTGTAAAATTCGGGTGTTAGAAATTTTTTCAAGTTTTAAAATTTTTATAACTTGTTTTGATAACTAACTTTTAAAGTTAGAAAGGCATTGGAATAACTTAGTAGAAGCGTAGTTATGACTTTATAAATGGAATTTCATTGTTTTATAAGTTGGTAACTTTGAATAAAATATATCTAATGTTGAATTCTATACTTAGTTCCTTTTCCTTTTCGGGGACGAAAAGTTTTGAGTGGGGGAGAGTGTAATGACCCATAAATTTTCGATAATTAAAATAGCTAATTTAATAAGATTTCGTGATTTAAGGTTAGAAAAAAAATTATATTTATGTATGGTAATAATAACTAGAATGAAATGTAACAAATTTTATCTAAGTTAATTATTTATGAATCGAATGAAATCCCAAATCAATTGAAATAATATGAAGTCAACGGTAATGGAGTGAATTTGTATTATATAGGTAATTGTGACACTTGTTTGTAAATAATAAACTTATAAGTAATTAAATGTTAACAGTGATAATTATTTAAGTTATCTATTCATTTAGTTAGTCGAATTGAATTTGTGAACCAATTTCAATTGAAATGAAAGTTTATATATTAGTTGAGTGCAATATCTATAACTGTAGGATAATAAATGTGGAATTCATTGGGTATAATAGAGAAATCGATTGATAAGTAAAATCTATTTAAAATCAAATATTGAATATTGAACAGGTAAAATGTTTAAATTAAATATTTAAAACTTATTGAATAATTGAATAACTGTAAAATGAAAATAGGGTTCTACGATGTGAATTGGTTTTAAAGGTTAAATTTTATAAGTTCGTTTTGAATATTTCAAAAGATAGTGATTTAAGAATAATCAAATTTAACTAAATTTAATATTACAAATGTTTGAATAATTAAATTTCGAATTTGATATGATTAATTTGATATTGAAATTTAATATATGAAAATAGAGTGAATAATTGAAATTTGATTTAATATGATTCAGATTGGTTTCCAAAGTGAATATAAGTTATATTGGGATTATAATAGAGTTAATAAGATTTTAAAATTGGAAATTGTTGGATAATTTTATAACGGGTTTAATATGATTAAAAATGATGTGTAAAATTTTATTTTATCATATTAAAGTAAGAATGATGTTGTAGAACTTTTAAAATTGAATTAAAAGTAAATTTGTGAAAATTGAATATTTTAATATTTAATTATTGACTGAAAAATAGCCAATTTTCGAACAGTCTCAGAATTGGACGAAACTAGTTCAATTGGATCCGTAATAGTTTGTTATTATCGGATTTCAATTTGCGTAGCAATCGGAGTTTTCGTTTGATCGTGGCAGCTCGAAACGCATCGAAATTGTTTTAATATTTAATTGACGAGTTAAAATACTCATTTTTCAAACAGTCTCGGATTTCGACGAAACCAGTTTCATCGGATCCGTAATGTCATATTATTGTAAGATTTCAAATTTCGTGTCAATCGGATTTACCGTTTGTCCGGGGCAAGCAAAAACGCACACAAATTAGTTTAGATCGATTTAATTTAAATTGATCGTTTATCATTGTAACTCTCACAGATGACCAAATTAGCTTCCGAAACACGTTCCATTGTGTTCGGAACGCGGGGTAAACCTTAGAAACGCCAATCGGCACGCTTTGTTTGGAGTTCGGAAAATCCGGGATGAATAGTGTTCGCGTATTTTTTCTATATAAGCCCCTCTCTTCATAAATTTGCAAACCAAAACAAGCTAGGGTTTCATAATAATGGCCGGCCGCCTCCAATAAAACGAATGGCCAGAATATTCCCTTCTTCTCTCCTCAATCTCTCCCAATCCACACAGTTTTAGAAAAACTTGTCAACACGAAAGTTGTAGAGCTAAGCAAGAGCTTTCCATACATACGGTTACCTCATCAAATCGTCAACAATGGGGGGAGTTATCTGCTCACGTTCGCAGTGGGTTTGGGGACATTTTTCACGGCCAAGGTATGGCCGAGCTTGGTGATGCTTGGGGCGAGCGTGGTGTTGGAGGCGAGCTTCGTAATGATGGCAGTTGATCGTCTTCAAGTCGCATGTGGTGGTGGCGACAATTCAAATGGAAGCGGCGGCTTTGGGTTATATGTCGTGCACGTTTCTGGGTTGGAGAAGAAGATACAGGGTGTGGCTGTGATTTGGAGATGCAAGGATCTAGGGTTGAGATGCAAGTTAGGTTGAAAATTATAAAATAAAATGTAAATTAATTATAGTTTAAATTGTGTAACTTCTAAAATTCATATCTTTTTCATACGAGGTCGAAAGCGCGCGAAACTTTTTGCGTTGGAATCGTTTCGACGAGTACTACGCTATGGAGATGGATTGGAATCGTTTGGAGCTAGAGAAAATTTTGGATTAAATCGAACGTCGTTCGATTTGATTTAAAATCGTAAAAATCAAGGTGAGTGTTTTATAACGCTCACAGCGTACTGAATATCTTTATGCTAGTTAAATTTGATATTATGAAGCGATATGAATTTTATTTGTCGTTGGTTGATAGAATTTAATTGTCATATAGATTGTCATTGGAATTAACCGTCGAAAATTAAATTGACAGTAAAAAAAAAAATTGAAATTGAAATTGAATAGCGATTAAATTACCTGACATTGATAACTATGAAATTGCCATGAATTGTATTGTCTATTGGATGGTGTATTTCGATGGAAGCTATTGGTTGATATTTAAATGTTTGGATGTTTATTTGCTTGTATATATACCGTTATGCATACATATGAAACTGTCATTTGATTTAAGTGATATATATTCATCCTTGACATTTGATTGAAATAAATAATTACTTGGTCGTAGGATAGAAAATTATATACGGACACCGAATTGGCTAAATTAATAATTTTCCAAATCGTCGATTTGAAATTTATTTAAATGTTTTGACTTAAAAGTTATAATAGAAATCAATTTATTGAAATCGAATTTATCGAAAATTGAGTTTGGAATGTTGAAATAAATTTTGGTTAAAAGAAATCGTTAAATAATTAAAGTGGAGACTTTGGGATTTAAAATTGGGATATGATTGAATTTTGAAAATTGATTTGTTTAAAGATTTAACCTTAATTCGAGCTTTGAATATTACTAAGTAAAAGTGATATAAAAATGATATTTTGAAGTCGAGCTTGGAATTGAATCATATTTGAAATTTGGATTTAAACTCGAAAATTGATGGATAATTTTGTTAAGTGTTATAAATGGATATTTTGAAAAATCAAGCTCCAAATCGATAAAAATTGAAATTGAATAAATTAAAGGTGAATATAAAATTGAATAAATTTGAAGTCAAAGTTGACATTGATTTGAATTGAAATCGAAATTGAATCGGTAGAATGGAAATTGAAATTGATTTGAATTTGGAAGTTATAATTGAAATGGATTGGTTTTGAAGCTGTTTTATGTTGTTTCCAAATTACTCGGTTATATAAACCATTTTTGAATACTTAAACTATTTTAATCTATTTTAAATCTACTTAACCCAATTTAAATTATTTTAAACTAATTTATCTATTTCAAATCCGTTTTAAGATTTTAAGTATTTTAACTATTTTAATTATTTAAAACTACTTTTAAACTACTTAAAACTATTTTCCAAAATTCTATGCTGGTCAATAAGGTGAAATGTTTATATTTAAATCTTGAATTTAAATACGAATTGGGTTAAATGAAGTTGCAACCTAAATTGAAATACGAAATGATTTTGAAATCGAAATGAGATATTGATGCGAAAAATGATTTTTGAAACGGAATCTTACATTTGAAAAGATACGATGATATTTGAAATGGATTTGATTTTGAAGCGAATATGATATTTTGATATCAATTATGAATCGATTTGAAATGTAAAAGAGCCAACGGTGTAATAATACGTAGTTATTAAAGAGACCGGGATCGGATATGGACATACTCTCTGTCGATACCGAAAACCACTTTAATAACTATTATACGCGGAGTGTTGATCAAGAATGAAGTGGATGGTTTGGTGAACGCGTTGACTGAAGAAAGAGAACGATATTGGATGACCCCTGACATGACTAAAACAGGAGCCGCGCCGGGCCATTGAGGTTCGCCACCTCTAGCGAACACACTTCTTCGATACCATATCTATTACATTTGTGATTCGATTTGGGTGCACCCCTTGATTTGAGAGTGTTGTTTCGCGGTGTTGGGGTAGCTGCTGGCTATGCCCAACATCAGTCTGGATCACGCAACTACTAGTATCCTAGTTGGTATCGCCTCATGTACCTTGTCATACTGATTATCCTATTCGCGACCACTACGTTTTTTTTTGTGTTATACCTATGGGGTACCCTCTGATAACCACTAGTTTACGGTGGGGCTTACGATGCTGTATAGACTATGGCATTATAAAAATGTGTTAAGGGGGATTATGGTAACGCCTTAACGCTATTTTGATTCTTTATATTACTGATAGGCATTATCTACTTAGCGTATTGTACTACATAGTAGATAGTTTAACGGATCCTTGAGAGATGGAAAATCCCGTAACATCTCTTAAGTTATTGCACGCACGTTGACACTGGATATGACATGTCAAACTCCGTAAACATCTCTGACGCCGTTACACTCATATTTATTTACGATTGATTTAACTTACGTGAGGATATTTAGTTCTGACTCGAGTGTTTTGTCTTTTCATTACGCTCGGGTCAGTCCTGAGTTTTTCAGATTTTTGAAGATCTATTCTGGAGGATGAAGACGAAGATTTGATATACTATTACTATTATTACACTTGCATCATGCTATCTGCTGCATTATTTTAATTGTTCTGTTGTATATGTATAACTCTGATAAATGTTGTATAAATAATTGTCAAAGTATAGTAAACAACTTCATGAACTGTTTATTTGACTATTATATTTTATCGTTCCGCTGCAAGATTCTGTGTTGTTTCCTTTCTTTTATTTCTCTTTCCTCTTCTTTTCTTATTTACCCCAATAACCATCTGCCCTTTTGAATGGTTTGGAATCGGCATGTGTATTTGATCGTCGGTTTAAACTATCCAAAAAGGCGGGTCGTTACATTCCTTGGCCTGCCACCACACGAAAACGAGAAAAGATTTTTATGACCTATTTATTTTTATAAGCCCATGATTGTTAGTGGCAAAAGATTTTGGAAAATATATTTATGTAGACCTAAGACTATTTATATTTGTTCCTATTGGCACCCAGATTTGTTTAACTTTATGTGATTTCATATTTGTGCCTTTTGGAACCCAAATTGGTATGGTTTTTACGTGTTTGGGACTATACCAACACTTATTTTGATTATGTCCAATTTTTCTACAAATTGTACGCTCGGATTTGACTTGATTAATTTTGCTTCTAACAAGTTCAGATTGATTATATCCAAGGCCTTGTCTAACTGTATTAATAGTTTGTTTCCCTAACAACATATTTAACAATCTTTCTCCTTTGGAAAATTTTTCTAATGTTGTAGACAATTGTTGGACTTGTGTTTTGAGCGATTCATTTTCATTCAATAATTGAGTGCATTTTTAATAGAATTTTCTCTCCTTGTGTTTTCACTTTCTTTCAAAATTAGAATTTCATTTTCAAATGATTTTATTTTAATTTCTGATTTTTTAATTTCTTCTCCAAGTGTTGGACACTTATCATATTTAGGGCTCTTGGTTTGATAGTTTTTAACCAATTGATCAAGTTGTTTACTTAAATCTATCAAAGTATCTCTTTGTGATTCAATTTTAGCGTATTTTCCCTGAGTCTTTCGAAACAGCCATTTACTTCATGAAAATATATAAGTAGTTCTGAGTGAGTAAGTTTTGATATCTCGCTTAGCTCATTATCATCGCTATTAGTTATATCACCTTAAAGACACAAATCTGCTTTTTCACTCTCACTGCTAGTGCATTTATTATCTCCACCAGTTTCATCCCAAGTGGCTGCAAAACTTCTCATTTTCGGTTTCTTTCCTTGGGCTAGTCGATTTTAGGGACAATTTAGCTTGATATGACCGGGTTTATTACACTTGTGACAAATAATCTCTTTCTCTTCTGAGTTATCTAGTGCTTTGACTATTCTGCTTTTCAATTGTTGATTCAGAGCTGGATTTCCGTACTTGCGGTTCCATTTTTTGAATCTCTTTATTAGTAGCGCCAGCTCGGCTACTCCATCATCATCACTTTCTGTTGTTCCTTTAAGAGCTATTGATTTCTTTTGTGTACCACCTCCTTCTCGTTCTTCCTTGAATTTCATTTCTAGCTCATAAGTGGTGAGATTTCCGATGAGTTCTTCAACTTTGCTTTGTTTCAAAATCCTTTGATTCTTGAATAACAGTGACTTTTGCTTCAAAACTTCATGGAAGGACTTTGAGGATTTTTCAGACTATTTTTAACTCCGTGTATGGTTTTTCAAGAGCTTTTGATTTGTGTACGAGATTAGAAAGTCGTCCATACAACTTTTTGATATTTTCATTCTCAGCCATTATGTAGTTCTCGTATTCGCTACTAAGCATGGCAAGGTGAGATTCCTTGACTTGAGATGTTCCTTCGTGAGTCACTTCAAATGTATGCCAGATTTCCTACGCAGTTAGATAATGCGAGACATGATTAAATTACATTTGATTCGATGAATATATAATAGAATTCATAGCTTTAGCATTAGCATTCTGCAGTTTATTTTCTAGATCTATCCCTTAATCCATTGGTTTATCTATTTCTTGATTATCTACTACTATAGTTGGTGTCCTATAACCCGTCTCAACAATATTCCAAGCATCAATGGTTTTAGAAAAAAATTCATTCTATTTTTCTAGCAAGCATATTCACCATTGAACATTGGTGGTCTAACTATAGATTGGCCCTCAGCAAAAGCATTATTAAAAGAAGCCATCTAAAAAAAATTAAAACAAAAATTTGTTTTCAAAATATCAAATTTTTAAAGTAAAATGTTGGCTTTTGTTCCTAGCACTGATACGACTTATAGGATCGATTTCACCATAGAGGGGAGGAGAGGGTGAATAGGGTGATACTAATAATAATAATAAAAAATTAATGTGGAAATATATAAAATAATTGCAGCACTGATAATAGCAGAATAATAAAAGAAGAAATAGAACAACAAAGATTTACCCAGCTTCGGCAAAACCCAGCCTATGTGCTGCCTCCAAGGTTTCTACTAGATATTAAGTAGTCTGACGCTTACACACGTAAACTCACGCGCACGCTATTGACTAACCTAACTCTACGCTCAAAACCCTACCACAACTCAGCCACTGAGTTAGGAATTCTCGAACTACACCATCATACTTCATCCCCTAGTTATACGACCTGACTTTACAAAAGTTTAAAAGTAAATTACAAAATATAAAAACAACTTAAATCAATAAAACCGTAATTTTAAAATTTGAAGCCCAAAGAAAATTATAAGCCAGCCCAAATCAAATAATGTAGTGATAAAACAAATGTCCCTTTTCTTTGTTTATTTCTTTGGCCTATATCTCTTTCGTTCAATCCTTCATCCCTCTTTCATGATTTAGGGCTTTTGGAAATTTGAGCACGCCGATTCAATTAATTGACTGAATGATGAACTATCTACAGTTGCTTCGTCAATCAATTTGTCACTTTGATTTGCAAACGGCTGCTTCAATGAGTCGAGTTCAAATTGAATTGGTATGTGATTTTGCTTTATTTCTTTAATTGGTATGCTTGAACTCGATACCTTTTAATGCCGATGATGTTGATGGTTTAAATAGCGTTTAATTTGCTAAATTTTCGATCAAATATATTATTTGAATTCGTCCGATAATTTTAGCTCGGCCGTTTGATTTTGATTGGCTGCTTGTGATTGTCCCCGACCGGTTCAATTTCGAATATTTTTTTGCTTTGTTGCCATCACTTCATGAATTTTCTTTAGATTTTGGTTTCGTTCTTTTTTCTCCTTTGATTTCATTTCTACCGTGACTTTGACACTTTGATTTGTTCAATTCAAACTTGTTTTTATCTTGGTCACCATGGCTTTGATTCATTGACTTTGTTTGAAACTGCTACTTAAACATGCCTTGATTTTCTGACTTGCTTGTTGCATTACTCCATGTATGTGTGTGTATATTGTAACACATGCTGCACTCACTCATTTACTTGAATATGTATATTTGAACTGGGCTTTGGTTCAGGTTACATGATATGATCCCTTGATGACCCATTCTGACTTTGTTTCACTTGAGTTTGCACTGGGTTATTGAGAGCCTGTACTGTTTGGTTGCATTTATATTTCATTGATGCATTATGAACTCCATATATACATACATACGTACATACATACATATATCTATGTATATATGTATGATTGCTTTGGTGCCTTGCTGTCCTTTTCCATGTTGGATTGCTCAGTTTTCTTGTTCCACTCAAAGTTTGTCACCATGTGTACACATGCATATGTATGTGTGTGTATACGTGTTGTGAGTTGCTCGAGTTTAATTTGGTCACTACATGGTGCTTCATGTGTACTCGTCATTTTTCAAACTGCTGTTCTTTCATTTTCTTTTAGACATTGACTTTGTTACTACAACTGGTATTGCAGTCTTATTCATTACTACATATATGTATACATGATGTTTCATACATGTATATATGTATGTTATTTTGTGCCTGCATTTGACCATGCCATTTAAAAATCTGGATGCTTTGATTTCTGCATTTGTTATTTGAACTATTTTGTTTGTATTGCTTCATTGTGTCTGATTACAATTTGAAAGCTAATCTTCATATGTATATGTCTGATTTCATGTAGAGCTCTTCATGTTACATGTTTTTGTTCATTGGTCTGCACTGCTTCATGATATATACGCACGTGTGTGTATATATATATATATATGCATATATGTATACATGTGTTTATGTACTATCCTATATTTGTTGTCTCTTTTTGAGTTGCGTTCTTGTGCATTGATGATGATGTTTGGTTACATGTTGTACTTGAACATTTTGTATTCATTCGAAGTTTTTATTGCCTTGTACATGGTTGCATTACAACTTGCCTTCTATGGCTTGCTTAGTTTTTTTGGAACTGATTTAGTATGTGGTCATGTTGATGTATATGCATGCACCAGTTTTGTTTCTATTTGATGTTGAGGCTTTGTCAGTTGAGCTGCTATCTACATTCATGCCTGAACTGATTCTGAAGTTCATGTACACATTCATGGTATATGTTGCAGTCTTGAGTCTTGTGTAATTTGAAGTGATCATTGGTTCATGTCTGACTTGGGTTTTACCATGCACTTGATGTTGCCTGACCCATTTCTTTGTTCACTGGTTGTTTGATGAAAACAAATGTTTGAATCTTTACTTTGTTGCGCATGTATATACATGTTGTTTGGATTTTCTTGTACTGTTTTCAGACTTCGAGTTTTATATCCATTTCCTTATATCTGAACCATTTGCACTTTAATGCTGGTCATCTTGTCCATTCATATGGACTGGGTTGTCTTGGTAGTTTGAAACTTGCATACACTTGTATCTAGTTGAAGTTCTTTTGTCTAGTTGAGTCTGTATGCATATTTTAGTCCATGGTTTGCTTTTGAGTTTGGAGCTTGTGACATGTCAGATTTCATTTAACTTTTGCAGATACTATGCTTGATCATATCATGCTCATGTACTGCCATTTACTTGTTGCTCCATTGCTTTGCACATGACCATTTGTATCTAGTCTATTGAGTCTGGTTATGTTGATACACTTGTGTACATATTTATGATTCACGTGTTCATGTGTGATCAGGTTGTGTACGTTTTAGTCTGGCTATTTCATTTGACTTTTATTTATGTTGGATGACGATTGACTCTCATACTTGACCATCCTATTATTTGTTTTGTATTGCACCTGAGTTGACTCCAGGCTCGGCTCGGGTTTGACCTTGTGCTCACTTGTCCCTGTAGTTTTATCAAGTGTATATCGGTGTGCACGGCCTTGTGGCATGTACAGTGATACACTACGCATCTCACAGGTTGTTCATGTGTGAATGGATTTAAATGAAAATGATGATGAACAACCCAAATAACTGAGGTAAATATATTTTTAATTTTTTTATTCTACACTGCAAAAATATTTCTTTTTCAGTTTTACCGCGTCAGTGTTTATTTTACAGATAACTCAGATGTTGGATTGGATTACAGTTGAAGAACAATTATGAGAGAATGAGTGAAACGTAATGAGCTGCAAATGTATATAACAATTGTATAGTGAAAAATTATATTGTAATTTGAAATTATATTATAATTCAAAACTGTCTATATTTAGTGAGAGCTTAAATTTGTATTATTCAAAAATTGTAATAAAATATTTGTTTGAATGAAATATCTGTTTGAATTTAAATTCTATGTTATTTATTTTATTTAGCAAATATTTATTTAATCATGTGAAAATAAAATAGTACAATAACAAATCATTTAGATGAATATATATATATATATATATGTATATGTATATATCATCAAAAAAATCATATACTAGCATATTCAATAGTACCTAGTAATTGTCACACATTTGTTACCATAGATGTCATTGGAATTCTGCCAAATATTAACTTACCTCGGTCAATTAATAAGCGCATGAATCACAAAGATATGTAATCATATTGATATTTTAAATAAACTAATCCATGCAGAAGAGGTCACTTTGGTGGCATTTTTTTTTCAATTAACCGACATAAAATATTAGACGTCCTTAAAATAACTAAAACCAAATCTAAATTTAAATGTTTCAAAAATGATAATAGTGTACTGTATATATTAAAAAATTTGAAACAATACGAAACATTTTCACGAAAAAGTTCATCTTTTGGCATTCATATACTACACACACACACACACACATATATGAGATAGTTATATTATGTAGAATAATTTTTTTTACATATGTTCTATAATCTAAAGCCATAAAGTAATTTTCCACCAAATACTGCAATAAGACTTGGCTACAGTATGAGAGAGTTATATGATGTAGAATAAAAAACTGATACATATGTTGTATAATCCAAAGCCATAAAGTAAATTTCCACCAAATACGGCAATAAGACTTGGCTACAGTCTATATACATCACATATCCAATAATAAAGAACTTTATATATGGCATATAACAACAATAAAAAATCATATCATCTTTCTTTGTAAACATGTGATAATGCTTGTTTATCACCAATCAAAAATATCCTCTTATATATACGATAATATATATTCTAATATTGAAATCAAATGTTACAATAAATGTCGATTACATAACTAAGAGTAATATATACCAAGTGCAAAAAATTGATACCCAATAATAGGTTAAAACTAAAATGAATCAATAACTATAACTTTCTTTATAAAAATATAAGGACATAGTCTTAAGAATTAAGGAAAAAATCATAAAAGAATATCAAAGCCCTAAATTTAGAAAACATAATTTTCTTGAATAAAATTACAAAATCCCCAATTAATCCAGCAAAGTTTCCTCTAATACCACTTGTTAGAATTATAAACCACACAAGCAACATACATAAATACCAATACTCCAACATACAAACTTAGACCTTAATCATTTTACTAAAATTCTTTAATATAAAACTCTAAATCATTTATGTAGATCTTTTGCTGAATAAAAGAAAATAAATGAATATAAAAGCGGAAGCACTAACCTGAAGCCATTGTTGGAGATTGCTTAGAAGGTTTGATCTTCCAAGAAACAGTTTTCCTCTCTGTGTGTTTCTTTGATGGGGAATGAGAGAAATGAGATGTTATTCTATTTCTTGGAGACCACTACTCATTTCAATAAATAATCATTAAATCAGTTATGGATATTTGTAAATTGGCCCCTTATCAAATTATAAATACAACATATGGCATCTACACATGATTTCCATGACACCTTAATACCTATGACGCTTACCACAAAATTGGTAATTAATTTTGGATCGCACTTTATAACAGCATTATACATTATATACATGTGCCTACATAAAAGGATTGTAATCCAATAACATATGATCGCATGAGAAAAATATAGGCATCATAACTCGCCTTTCGTAGGCGGATCGGCAAGTTGGTACTGTTTGAACCTCCAATTTATGTTTCAGTGATAACAACTATACAATCATATACATATATAGACCTTATCAAGATTGCTGGTATATTCTACAAAAAACACCATGCTCAAAGATATTGAGACTCAAAGAGGAACGATGATTCATTGACCATACTAAGGCTATTCTACTGTAAAAGAGTCCTAGATAAAATATTATTAAGGTTTCCTTGAGTGTATATGCATACACGATAATACACAATTTCATGTACATCAAAATAATGTTGTCAAACTATTTTTACACCTCACAGACATCTGAGATAAAACCACCGACGTCTATGACAATTCTCAGTTTAAAATTTAAACAAGTCACAGAAGTCTGAGCATTTTACCACATACGTTTGTCATGGGATAAAACTATCAACTCTGAAAAGACACTTTTGTTTTGAAACAAAAGGAAATCACCTTTCAACGAAAGATTGTGGCCATTAAAATGAATAGACTTTCTCAAATAGTAAAACTCTTAATCTGCAACTTTTTAAATCTATAAATACCACTTTAATCAAGAAGTAGAAATAATCTAACTTGAATTAATCTATTCTTTACTCTCTTGATTCTAAACACTCTCTTGCATATACATTGTTCACGTACCCTCAATCTATTATAACCAAAATAGAATCTTGGTTAAATCACTTCCTACAACTCAAAGCATTCGTATTTATATAGTAAGAGCAGATCATAGGAAGATTTGTATTATAAGTCAAAAACAGAGATACTTTTGTATTAGCCTATTCCCCCAGGCGAAGTGAGAGTAATTTGTTTAAAGGAATATCCAAGGGGAGTTTCGAGACTGGACATAGGACGGAAGGTCTTAACTAGTATAAAAACTCTAGTTTGCATGTTTTTTATACTTTACTATACATTGTCTACTACTGCATTAACTTATAAATTTGCATATTATGCACAAGTTAGATAATATACAATCCATAAGATTTTTAATTAGTATCGGAGCAAGGTTATTTCAATCTACAGTAACACATAATTGAAATCATTAAAATGGCAAGTACATTTCAAAAAAGGTCAATCAACTGCTGGCCCCCCATTATTTACTAGTTCTAATTATGCTTATTGGTCAACATGCATGCGAATTTTTATGGAAGCAAATAGACTAGAAATATGGTTTGCAACTCAAAATAAATATGAAGTACTTGACACTGATATTGGCACTTGGACTGATGCATGAAAAGCATAGGCATCTAACAATTTCAGGGCTATGAATGATTTATTGTGCTCATTCGATAAAAATGAATTTTCATGAGTCATGCTTTGCACTACTGCTTATGATATATGGCGTACAATACAAATTACCCACGAAGGCACAAAAAAATAAACAAACATAAATTTCTATTCTACAAAATCAATTTTCATCTTTTAAAATGAAATCAAATGAGTCAATTATTGACATGTATGTTAGATTTCAGACTATACACGACCTTATGGCGCTAGAAGTTAAATTCACTGATTTTGATTTAGTCACATGAATTTTGAACTCTCAGACAAACGAATGGAAAAGAAAAGTTTTAGCCATCAAAGAAGCTAATGATCTTTCCCAACTCAAAGTCGAAGAGTTAATAGGAAATCTAGTGTCGTATGAAACAAATTTACAGGCAAGAAAAGAAAAATAACTAACAAAGGAAAAACATCGCATTTCAGGCAGGTAATGAAAACTCCGACTTAGAAGAAGATGAGATTGTTTTCATAGCCAAAAATTATAATAAGTTCAAGGAGTTCAAAAAGATGACGAAATTACAAAACAATAGCAATACAAATTCCTTAATCAAACATCAATGAAGTGTTTCGGGTGTGATAAATTTGTCCACATGAAGAAAGACTGTCCACTACTCAACAATGATAAAAAGAAAAACTAATTCAAAGATGTCGAGAAAAAGAGAAGAGCATTTCAAATAACTTGGGATGACTCCGACTCTTCATCATTCGATAGTGACAGTAGTTCAGAACAAGCAAATGTTTGCTTCATGGCATTTAACATATAATGAAATCCTTGAAATTAGTATAGAATTTGATGATAAGTATAGAGAATTAAAAAAAGAAAATATGGGAAAATTAAATAAATCTGAATCAGAAATTGGATTGTTAAAAGACGAGAAAACTATTTTAGAAGAAGAATTAGAATTAGCACAAAAAGTATGTAAAAAATTATTCTCAAAATGCTATTTTAACACATGATATAGATAATAACAAAATAGAGAATTATAAACTTGAAAAAGAAAAGTATGAATTAAAAATTTTATAATTAGCTAATATAAAACATTCTGATCTCGAAAATAAGTTTAAAAAAATTACTAACAATGTTACAAAACTTAATAAAGGAAAGAAAAATCTACATAATTTGATGAAGATTTCAAAACCATCAGGAAATAAGAAGGGATTAGGATTTAACAAAATAATTCTTAAACATTCTAGAAATAATCTAGTTTCTAATAATAATTAAGATTTAATAAGTATAGTACGTTATATAAAAAGTTTAGAAAAACAAAATTTAAATATGAAAATAAGGAAATAAAAATGATTAAAATATGGATATGATTAGACAAAAATACATAGATGTATATCTAAAAGATATAGTCCATAATGAAAATTACATCTCTAAAGGTTCCAAACCCTCATGGGTATGGCTACCTTCTTCTACTAACACATAGGACTCTAACGGAGAAAATGGGTACCAATTAAAACTTTTTATTATTTTGCAGGTACCCAAAAACAAAATTAATAATAAGGAGAAAATGCATACATGTTATCAAACATAACTTACATGGATGGTGGTACAGTCACTTTTGGGGATAATTCCAAAGGATATGTAATCAAAATTGGAAACGTCATCAATGTCGGCATATATACTTCTCTTATTATTTCAAATGTTTTATTAGTTAGAAACTTAAAATATAATTTATATAGAATAAGCCAATTATGCGATAAGGGATTTAAAACCGATTTTGAAAAAGATAAATAGAATATCTTTATTAAAAATAAAACTTTAATTCTGAAGAAACAAGAAATCGAAATATTTATTCAAAACACGAATGTTAATTATAATAATGATTTATGCTTAACCGCAAATCAAGATGATCCATGGATATGGCATAAAAGATTTTGTCACATATATTTCAAATATATAAACAAATTAGCTAAAAACAATTTGGTAAGAGGATTACCCAAATAAATTTCAAAGTTAAAAATCTATGCGATACATGTCAACTTGGAAAATTGAAGAAAACTTCATTTAAATTTAAAATGGAAATCTCTCTAAACAACCTCTTGAATTACTTTATTTGGACTTATTTGGTCCAACTCAAGTACATTCGATAAATCACAATAAATATTTCTTTGTAGTTGTAGATCATGTTTCAAGATATACTTAGACGCTATTTTAAAACATAAAAGTGATACATTCGAAATGTTAAAATTTTTTTGCTAAACGAATTAAGATTCTAATGGATTTACAAATAAAAAGTATAAGAAGTGATCACGATGGAGAATTTGAAAATGATTTTCTTACAAACTTTTGTAATAAAAAGGGAACTACTCATAATTTTTTATTTCCACGAACACCACAACAAAACGGAGTAGTTGAAAGAAAAAATTGCACCTTGTAAGAATGTGCTCGAACTCTCTTAAATGGCAGTGGCTTACCAAAGAATTTTTCGGCCGAAGCAATTGCTATTGAATGTTACGTATTAAATCGAGTAACCCTTAGACCTATGACTAAAAATACATGCTATGAAATCTACAAAAAGAAACCAAAAGTATCATATTTTCGAATATTTGTATCAAAATGCTTTATTCTAAATACAAATGATTATCTTGGTAAATTTAATTCAAAAGCCGATGAAGGAATTTTTGTTGAATATTCTGATCAAAGTAAAGCTTTTAGAATTTTTAACAAATGAGCAAATGTTATAGAGGAAAGTCTTCATGTCTCATTTAATGAAAAATTTAAAAATATATATAAAGACGACAAAGAAAATTTTGACACTAATCAAAATAAAGCCATTGAAATTATGATTGAAAATAATAATGATAATCAAAATAACAGTGATGTGAAATCACCGCTCCGTATTTTAAAAGATCATCCTATTGATAACATAATTAGAAATCTAGATAACGAAGTATCGATTAGAAGACAAATAAATCAAATGAGTAATGTGGCGTTTATATCTAATTTTGAACCAAAAAATTACAAGGAAGCATCAAATGATGATTTCTGGATTTTAGCAATGCAAGAAGAACTTAATGAATTTGAATGAAATAATGTTTGGGAACTAGTACCAAGACCGGACGATCAATCAGTAATTGGAACAAAATGAGTTTTTTAAAAAAAAGCCGACGAAAATGGAAATACTATACGTAATAAAGCAAGATTAGTGGCATAGAGATACAATCAAGAAGAAGGAATTGATTACGAAGAGACTTTTGCACATGTGGCACATCTTGGAGACATAATAATATTACTTACTTTTGCATGTCATCCTGACTTTAAGCTATTTCAAATGAATGTGAGAAGTGCTTTCTTAAACGGTTTTATTAAAGAAAATGTTTACATTAAACAACCACCACTTTTTTTCATGAAAAATATCCAGGTCATGTTTTTAAACTTAAAATGGCATTATATGGTTTAAAACAAGCACCTCAAGCTTGGTACGATCGATTAAAATCACATTTAATAAATTCCAGTTTTCAAATTGGTAAAATAGATACAACATTATTTATAAAAAGAGAACAGAAGAATATATTAATTGTTCAAATTTATGCTGATGGTATTATATTTGGATCTACTAATGAAAATTTATGTCATGAATTTTCTACAATAGTGACAAACGAATTTGAAATATCTTATATGGGTGAACTGAATTTCTTTTTAGGATTACAAATAAAACAATTAAAATATGGAATTTTTATAAATCAAGAAAAATATTGTAAAGAATTACCAAAACATTTTAGAATGGATAATACATCAAGTAAACCCACTCCAACGAGTACTAATACTCATCTAGACAAAGATGAACATGGAAAAGAGTTCGATCAAAAACTACATCGAAGCATGATAGGATCCTTACTATACTTAACCACTAGTAGACTAAATATTATGATGAGTGCTTGTTTATGGGCAAGATTTCAAGCACAACGTAAAGAATCACAACATTGGGCCGTTAAACAGATTTTACAGTATTTAACCAACACTAAATATTATGATCTATTATATCTAAAAGGCAGTATGTTTGAACTTATATCTTATAGTGATGCAGATTTTGGTGGATTTAAATTGGATAGAAAATGTACAAGTGGCACACGTCACTTTATTGGTCAATTGTTAGTCTCGTGGTTTAATAAAAAGCAAAATTGTGTTTCTCTTTCGACATGTGAAGCCGAATATATTTCTGTACCTTAGCTTGCGCTCAAGTAATATATATGCAACAAACATTTAAAGACTATGAAAAAATAATAAACAAATCTCTAATATATTACGATAATACTAGTGTTATAAATTTATCTAAAAATCCAGTTAATCATTCACGAACGAAACATATATATATTCATCACTATTTTCTGAGAGATAATGTTGAAAAAGAAATAATAACTCTTGAATTTGTTAATATCGAAAATCAAATAGTTGATATTTTTACAAAATCATTAAGTGAACTAACTTTTTATTAAGTGAAGATAGGATCTGGGAATTTGTTCGTACAATGAATTGGTTAACTAAAGTTATAGAATGTTTTGTTCACTTAAATTTGTAATAGCTTATATGCAATTTCAACTGAACAATTAATTTTATAACTTAGAATTAACAACAATCACATAATTTTTTTTGAATAACAGCCATTTAAAAACAAACTAGTATCTGTTAAATTCTCATGACTTAAACTTATTTTCCTCAACCTATTTTCTATATATAGCAAAATCTTATCTTATAAATTCATATTATATTCTACTTAAAAATAAATAAACCTTTAAAGCAAATAGTACAATGTCTTCCGATCACGACTCCACTTATTCAACTATCGAATATAAATCCCCCTCATCAGATAGCACTTACGTATTACCGACTAAATCCATACCTACATCAACTCCTTCAGTCTCCCTAAACATTATTGCATCACCAACATACCGCACCGGCTTTTCTCCTAAAGGAAAGAAAGCAAAACGATAAGTTGGTCTGAAATCAACATCTCTCACCGACAAAGTTGATGAGATATATCACTATCAACAAGAAATTATCGGCGTTCAACATGAAATGTATTACGAGCAAAGACGTTAAGGATCTCATCTAAATTTTTCTCAAAAAGTGTATTCTAGAAATTTGTGGTCATTCACTAACAAAAAATTACATATGTCAAAAGTCTCCTCGATTACAAGAAACTCCTACAAAAGCGCATAACATTACTTCGAGAAATTTATGCAAACCAGGACCATCAAACCAAGCTTAGATTGACACTCCATTATGTCAAAATTGGTCTCCACTAAAGCCATTACTTGATGACACAAAAGTTGAACAAAATTCGTGGGATGTACAAAAAATCAATAATTCTGAAATCTCCGACAAAAACTAAAAATTATGTTGCACATCATATAAATTATGTTTATTTATTAATATTTGGTATGTATACTATTTAGTATATTTAAAATTTTCACTGATATTAAAAAATTTCTCTAGACGCCAGAAATTACATATCACAACGTATGTGAATATACCACATACGTCTGTGAATATACCACGGATGCCTGTCACCAATTATGGGTAAATTTTCCCTGTAGCCACAGATGTCTATGGAAAATACACGGACGTCTGTCAAGACTCTCCGTTTAAATCTTCTATAGCCACAAACGTCTGTGCAACCATCACAGACATTTGTCGATTCTCTCTGGTTCATTTTTACTAAAGCCACAGATGTATGTGACTCCCTCACAAACATTTATCGCTGCTCTGGCAACAACTTTCCAGGACCCATATATAAACAACTCTACCCCTGTCTTCACTTTACCTCCATTCAACTCCTAATTTTTGAAACCCTAGATTTCAAAATATTCAAATTCTTCAATCAATGGCTCCCAAAAAGGTTACCGTCTCTAAAAAGCAAAAGCATGGCCAATCTTCCTCTTCCTCTTCCTCTCAAGCCCCGGTTACGCAAGCTCACATTAACCAATGGCTCTACAATAATCCCAATGCAATAAAAAGATTCAAGAAGCTTTCCCAAAATAAGATCCACTCTGATCCTTTTTATCGCCTTGGCAATGTGATGGAATATGAAATTCTAGGAATTACTACGGATGCCAGTTGCTGCAACTTAATAAGCTATGATGCAAATAAGGTAATCATTGATCCTCTAGCTATTTACCTCTTCTACTCCAATCTATATAGTACGGAGATTTGGAATCCGAAGAATGATGTTGGTTGGCTGTGGTTAAGTGTTTACGGAAAAGAAGTTAAAATTAATGTGTATACGGTCGGTCGCATTTTAGGATGTTCTCATGAGGGGATTGACTTAACGGATATACCGGATCATAGTCTTCTACCTAGAGATGAAGTTACCCATTAAATATGGAAAGATAGAATGCCACAATGGAAATCTATTTACCTTCGCCCGTGTGCTAGGCTACAAAATTGAATGATAATTAACACAATAATTCCCTGATTAGGTAATCACAAGCAAATTTATCCCAATGACCATAGAGCTTTGTATGCAATATTTGGTCGCCTACCGATTAATTGGAAAGATTTATTCATGACAAAATTAAAGGTTTTTGGTCTCAGCATCGTCATTCAATTGTATATGCTCCATATATAATGCGCATCTTACAGAATCTTGGAGTTCCTTTGTATATATCATAATACGAAGAATTCCAACAAAAGATAGTGGTCAACGATACCTATCGGTGATGCATCTTCCCAAAAGCCACCTCATATAATCCTTTTCAACAATAGACTCAATAATAACAACAATAACATCATGATCCTCCTCCAACTAGTGCTCCTCGGCAAACCTACTCCCCTCATCCTTCCCAACAACCGTCTTCCTCTAGTTATGGTATCAAATATTATTCAGACTCAGAAATACAAAAAGCTTGCGTTGAACCAACACCAAATGAATCTCTTCGTGATTTGGTACTCAAAAACCAAAAATAATAATATGGCTAATCAGTGAGCTTTAAACAGAAAAATGATTGGATTGGAACATTCTTTCTCCACTAGGATGACAAAGATGGCGAAGACTTTGGACAAAGTGGTCTCCACTTTAGGCAAAGTAATGTGCAAAGTACGTGGTCGATCTTCCTCACACTCATCATCTTCGCCTTCCCTAACACCTCCACCTCGGGTCCAAACACCAATTTGTCGCTCTCAAGCCTTGCCTAAGGTATGTCACACGATAGAGGTGACTGAGGGAAGACTCCTATTCACGCACAACCTGAGGAAGAGGAAGAAGACATCGATGAAATGTACGTGTCAAATACTCCACATTTTCAACAACCATCATATATGGCATTTCAAGGCCTTTCAATTCACGAAGATGAGGAGTACAATGACCAAACGCAATGGCCGGGTACATATAGAAGGATCCATTCTCTTATTGGGAGTATTACGAGAACTACGAAGGTATCTTATCCTCAAAATCAGTACAATTAGACCTTTTCTTTTATTTTGCAACTCTTATGCTTGTTCGTATTCCTTTTTACAACTTTTGTTATAACCGTTTCTAACTTTATTTTGAACTTTCATATTCGATTTTCCTTGATAATAAGTGATAATATGCTATGACTATTTAATATTTATGTATCTTATATCATTTCCATCCATTTTGATGATGACCAAGGAGGAGAAAATTATGCATATACATAGGGAGAGACACACATAAATAGGGGGAGACAAACATAATAATACTTCCATTATATAGTTGATATTTGATTATATAGTTAATATTTGACTGTATAGTTCATTTTTGATTATATAGTTGTCATCATAAAAAAGGGGGAGATTGTTAGAACCTTCAATTTATGTTTCAACTATACAATCATATATATATGTAGAACTTATCAAGATTGCTGGTATATGCTACAAGAAGACACCATGCTCGAGGATATTGAGACTCAAAGAGAAACGAAGATTCATTGACCATACTAAGGTTATTCTACTATAAAAGACTCCAAGATAAAATATTGTTAGTGCCTCCTTGAGTATATATGCATACACGATCATACACAATTTCATATACATCAAAATAAAGGTGAAATACTATTTTCACACCTCACAGACGTCTGAAATAAAACCACAGACATCTGTGACAATTCTCGGGTTAAAATTTAAGTAAATCACGGACGTCTAAGGATTTTACCACAGACATCTGTCATGGGAAAAAACTATCAACTCTAAAACGATACTTTTTTTTTGAAACAAAAGCAAACCACCATTCAACGAAAGGTTGCAACCATTAAAACAAAGAGACTTTCTCGAATAGTAACAACTCTTCATCTGCACCTTTTTAAATCTATAAATACCACATTGATTGAGAAGTAGAAATGATCTAACTTGAATTAATCTATTATTTACTCTCTTAATTTCTAAACACTCTCTTGCATATACATTGTTCACATACTCTCAATCTATTATAACCAAAATAAAATTTTGGTTAAATTACTTCCTATAACTCAAAGCAATCATATTCATATACTCAAAAGGAGATCATAGGAAGATTTGAACTATAAGTCAAAAACTGTGTTATTTAGAACACAAGATTATTAGAGATACTTTTGCATTGGCCTATTCCTCCAGACCAAGTGAAGGCAATTTGTTGGAAGGAAATACTGAAGGGGAGCTTAAGGACTGGATGTAGGACAGGAGGTCCGAATTGTATAAAAACTCTGGTTTGCACGTTTTTTTAATACTTTTCTATTTGGTGTCCACTATTGCATTAACTCATACACTTGCATATTATACACAAGTTAGATATATATGATCTAAAAGATTTTCAGATACTACTTTACATCAATTCTCTATAAAAAAAAATTCAACATTTTAGTTATGTAGCAATCCTCTATGCCCCAAAGTACTCGATTTTTACTAGGCCCACCATCATTGTGCAATTTTCACTCTAGTTTTTGTTTATTTCTATTGTGAATATTCATCTATTTCATTCATTTCATATTACCCAAACACAAGTGGATAAATTTACTTTCGCTAGTTTATTACTATTGTCTTTGCAATTAAATTTGTGTATAATGTTGTAGAGCTATGTTAGTAAATGTGATATTTACTTATGAAAAGTTATATATATGTGATGATCTACTATTCTGTGATGTGTTTTGCATTCAAGTTGTTGTATTTTGTTCTGGTAGATCGTACAGCCACCCATGGCATTGTATTAAGTATTTGTTGGACATGTCGATCCACCTGAAAAAAATATGGCGTTGTCGACGTATTCAATAGATATTTAAGACAAGACTATAGATGGCTACTTCTATCCAGCCCTATCACTACTACAAAACAGGCCATTTGCATCGGTTGTTTACCCCCTTTTGCATCAGTTCAACAACCGATGCATATGCAACCGATGCAACAGGCTTAACACTTTTGCATCAGTTCTGAAACCGATGCAAAAAGGTCCTTTTTGCATCGGTTGTTACTAACAACTGATGCAAAATATCATGGTTGGTTGCTTGGATAGAGCCCCCATATTGCATCGGTTGTTGTTGAAAACCGATGCAAACTAATCCCTCTATTGCATCAGTTTTTTATAATAACAGATGCAACTAATCCCTCTATTGCATCAACTATTTATACCTGATGCAAAAAAGTCATTCTCAGAAACCATTATTAAAGTACTCAAATAGACTATATATATATATTATTGATTATAACAAACAATTATTGCATGCAATATTACAATCATTGAAAATTAAATTTGATGGCAAATACATAATCAGATTTAATAATTCTACAAAAGAATGAAAAACATAAATAAATTCCACATTACATATTCTCCTATTTCAACTGCTGCGCCACACTTACTCCTTTGCATTTCATATTCTCCAAACAAACAACCAATAACATCAACTGCTTCTGTCATATCCCCTGCAATTGTTTCTTACAGCACCCACCACGAACCACCTACCACACCAGAGACCATTCTCGACACAACCACTGACCTGCTACAAACAACATCATCTACTACAGTTCATTCTACTGCACACGCAACCATTTCAACAGCAGCAAATTCAACTGCAAAATCCATCACATCCCTTACTGTAGTTCATTCTACTGCACACACAAGACTGCTCCTTCACTTCCACTTGAACTCCAATCACCAGCCCAAAACTGCAACCAACTTCAAACCTTCACCACCATATCACTTCAGCTTGAGAACAAACTGTCACAAGCATATACAAACTGCCTGCTTCAACCCCACCATACAAACACTACAGTGCCTGCAAATCACTTACTACCTCTGTCTCCATTCTATCACCAGCCTAAACTTCTTCCTGCAGATCACTCACAGCAACCAAGCAGCAAACCAAAGCCCATACACTTCTCACTGCCATTTCCACCGTGCACCGTGCACGTATATACCACACAATCATTTCAACATTTATACAACTGCCTCCCCCTCTGCACCACATTCTACATTATCTCCGATCAACAAAACTGACCATATAGCCATACAACCTCTGACCACACGCTACAAATTTCAACCCACTACAACACTGTCCACAAAGCATTCCACTTCAAACATTTGTCTGCCATTCACTGTCAAATACCATCTTCATTTGCCATTAGCATTTTCCATTAGCCATTAGCCAATACAAACTTCAATTGCCACCCTCTGCACATCTATACAACATACCCCATTGATATACTTTTTCAGCTCTTCACAATACTGTCCTCGTATACAACCACCATTACCCATTGCCACCAGAGAAATTGTCAGTGTCTCCTTCTAACCCCCACAGTTCACGACATCTATAAACCCCTACACTGCAGTTCATCACATTAGCCTTCAACACAATCATATTCAACTACCATCCTTACTGCAAGCCACTGCCAATCACTCAATCAACCACCATTCTATCTTCACCAGAGCAACACCAAGAACCACCTCATTTGCAACATTTAACATCAACAATAGCCAACTACTTAACCGCTTCATCCTAAACTCACCAGAAGCTACTGTTGCACTGACAACCCGAAGCTACTGCTACAAACCTCCCTACAGTGTCACGTACCGTTGAAGAACAGACTCCCAACTTCCTCCACCATCAGCAAAACCACAATCCATCTACATCCAAACCACCAGCCATACAAAACACAATACAAAAAGACCAAACATACAATTCGCCGGACAACATATCACATATCACTACCTCTCTTTACTTCCAGCTCCTCATTCATCACATACACTGTGCCATAATCACTGATCACTAGTAAGCAACCTCTTCACAGAAAAAAAGCTACTGACCAACAACAAAGAAAATGGGGGGGGGGGAGGAGGCCATATTTAGAATTGAATTCTGATAGTAATTAACTAATAAGGATATAAACTGTGTCGAGATCTGCTTCATATATAATATGCAATATTATAAAAATCATAAAACGTGGTTTATAATTCTGGGCCTAAAGAAATACATTTGAATTGTTGTATTTATCACCTAAAACTCTAAGAAAAAAAATACTTTTTCTTAAAATCTAGTTTATTTATTAAAACCTGTGCATATCGATATAAAACAATCTACAAACCTAAATAGTCAACAAGCATGTGTAATAAATATCATTCAAATTTGTAAAAGATGAAGTTTTACCTGAAATTCCAATATCATATCCGAAAATGAGTCCTCCTGTAAGTAGCAGCTTTTCACTGCCATTCAGACCTCGTCTCACTGTCTGTGCACATTCCTTAACGTTATGCCACAAATTCCATTACCGTTCAACCGCACTCAGGCTATTACTCTTCCAGGCGTTTGTAATATCCAGGCTCCACCTCTTAGCCAGTGTGACTGTAAGTAATTCATATATCAGTACATAAATGCCCAACTGCAAGTTATCTCTATATTTTACACTTTAATTGGACTATAATTAGGATACATAGATTTGTCTGAGTTAGAACACGTCCGTAAAATCGTTGCAATGTCAAAAATTTCCAGTGAGAGTGGTTTAGTGAAATGTGACATCTCAACTCATGCTGCTAGCATATGCATTTCTATCCACTCATTATTAGAATCAATCAAAGAATGTCTGATGGTAAATACAGGTTGGCCATAATGCATCGAAGTCTAACATCAAAGCATTGCAATTGTAGGATAGAGAACGACTTTGATTAATGCCTACCAAATACATTCAAACGGGTGATAGTTTACTAGTCTAAACCATCTACATGAACTTGTTATCAGTGACAACAATTCCTTACCAAACAATATAATACATACACAATGGACAGATGGAAGCCAACATGCAATTGGTTACGTGTAGCATATTCCACGAAACAAGTTTACATTACTTTGTTTAATCAGCATGGTATCTATATAAATCTAATTAAATAACAATATAAGCAACGTAATCATGGTATAACTCCTAATGGTAGTCATAAATATAATAAAATTGGTAGGTTTGCATCAACAAATAGTTTAAGCCATATATAGTCACATGAACTGAAAGACGAGATTCTGATTAAGTTGAACATAAACAACAAGAGTTTAGCCGACATTAGATGGTAAATGACAACCAAAACGATAATTGCTAAATGCACCAAAATCAAATTGTAGCACAAAAATTCAACATCAGGTTTTTCTTTTACTAGCAGACTCCTTTCTATATATTTTTTGATCGTGAATATATTCCCATTGGGCATGTCAACTATATACAAAACTACTGAATAATACCCAAAAAAACATTGATCGTACTCAACCTACATACACTGATACACAATAATGTGTCGTGCCTTGTGACGATCAGCATGCAGGTCTAAAGTAATAGCAACACTAACACGTGAATATATACTAAGTAATATGCAACGAATAAAATGAGCATGTCAATGAAGGGTTGATTCACAACAATGGTAGCATTAAGATGTGCAAGTTTTATGACATGTTCATGTTTATCTGATTACCGAAAATAATGGAGTAAAATGTCTCACCTTCCAGCTTTACCAAGATCATCCATCAGACAAAGCTTGCTTGACATAGGCATCTGCTCAATCGTAAACTGTGTAAACCCTTTCATTGACTTCATAAACCCATCAAGATTTGATTTCTCATCAACATATATAAACTCATCCACGTCGAAAAAGAACATCCACTTAGCATCAAACCTGTACTTGATTAAATAACCCATTTCACATCTTGTTATATTAGCTAATAATTTAACATCTTCCTACATCAGTACTTAAAAAAGATTGAATCCTTCTGTGCTAATTTTTTGGGGTGGCAAGTCACATAAAATTGCTTGGGATATTTTATGTAGACCAAAAATGGAAGGGGGAATTGGTTTGAGGAAGCTGTCAGCTTTGAGTACAGCTGCTATTCCTAAACTAATTTGGACTTTTATGAGTAAAGAATGTTTATGACCTAGGTGGATGAGAACTAAATATGTGCATGCAAATTTCTAGACTTTGGCCATTAACAATAATTTCTCGTCTACTTTGAAACACATGTTAAGGTACAAATAGAACGGTAAGCATTTTTAACAGAGTTATCTAATGACAAAAATACCTCATTTTATGGTTTGATCCTTGGATCAACCACAAGAATTTAGTAGATATTTTAGGACGACATCGTGTTTCCATGTTCAATACTGATAAGCTTGGGTCGCAAATCCTACAAGATAATCAGCTATGTCCTGAATTATTACTAGAAACTAGAAAAATAAAGCATCAAATCAGTACAATCCCTATTAGTACACAACACTCTACTGATTTTTGTGACATCAATGGTAAAGCACAATTCAACTTTGCAACAGTGTGGCATCAGATACGTGAAAGATATGATAAAATGAACTGGTATCGTGTGATATGGCATAAACATAATGCAAAAAAGATGTCTTTTTGTGCATTTAAAGTCACGACGCAGAGATTACCTACTAAGGACAAATTAATTTGCAGTTCATGCAACTGCACTACAAATAATTACCGTGCAAAATTTTCTGAAGATATTAGTTGTTTTTTCAACAACATTCGAATACTTTAGCTTACAAGTGTATGTAATCTATAATGATTCCACTATTAAAAAACTGTATGCCCACCGCTAATATACATTTAGGTAAACCAAAGATGTACTTTAGTTCGTTACTATGGTTCAAACTTGCAACATCCTCTCAATAACTTGGTGGCTTAACCACCAGACCATCCTTAAAGGTAAATAGTAATTCTACAGTTCCACTTATTCTATGTTATTGCTACAAAACTATCCAATGTAAATAAGTGCAGCTCGACTGTAAATAATTACACAACAAAAATGTAGTATTGTTTTGATGTATTCATACAATTTTCAGTTCAATATTTATAATAAATATATATTCCAAATGGGTTCACTAATGACCGAGGAAAAATCCACAAAATTAAGTTCAACCTCATTTTGAACAACAATTTGTGAATATAAATAAAAGGTATTGGTTTACATAATTTTTACTATAGGGAGGCATGGCTGAAGAATTTTTAAAACATGGATGTTATACCCGTATTTTCCGAACCCTCTTATCACAAATAACTCATAATTTATTCCTCTAACTCACTTTAGTTAATTTTGCTCCATTAATAAATAAACTGACAACTAATTACACAGTGTTGGTGCACTGTTAATTGTAAATCACTAAATTGAATTGGTAGTCAACAATTTAGTTTATAATTGGCAATAGATAAGTTGGATGTAATCACTCTAGAGCAGCTAAAATCAGCCAACCTAAAGATGAATAATAAACAAATTAGCAAACAAAAAATAAACAAGATTTTTAGAAGGAACATCTAACCCCCAAATCAACCATAATATAATCAACCTAAAAGAAAACAATTAACGCAAAATTTTCACACACACACTGACAACCAAACATTTAAATTTGTAAAAAAAGGAAAATAAGAAAAATTCAAATTGGGAAATTAACCAGCTTGCAGAATCATATGCAACTGTCGAATATTAAATGCAATAAACAACGACTTAAAAATTTTCAAAAAGAGAAAAAAATCAGTTTCTAAGTACAGTAAAATAAGCATACAAATAAAATGAAAAACATGGTAAGAATGAAGTAGGATAAAACATTAGAGCATAAGAGACTCTAAAAAATACCTTAAGTAAAAATACCTTAAGTAAGGGTGAAGACAAAATTTTGCAGTGACAACACCAACCAAACCCGAGTTGTTCACTTTGACAATAGGAATACTGGTAAAAGTGTAAAAATTGTTAGTAAAACTTCTTAAACACCAAGTGAAATGCTGATTTTATAATGTTGTTTCTGCCAACCGTATGAATTATTATTAGATATAAAAGCTAGTTTTATACATCTTGTGTTAATTTTCCGTTCAAATCAACTTTAATTATTTGTTATTATTAGCACCGTATCACCATAGTAGCATTATAAGATAAATAAGACACTTATGCAAGACTAGATTGGCTTCAAAATAGTTACTAACTATTAATTGGTAAGTTAGCCTACACTTTTATGGCCATAACACATTAAAACGAGTGATTGTTTCAACGGCGGATCAGTTCATCTAGATGTACCTTATAAGTTATTTATCAGCATGCAACCACTTATTGTAAAATTTCAAGATAAAAATTTACTAACATGGTTGTTGTGAAACATAATCTACATATCTTAAAGATGTAGCTTTTTAGTTCAAAATATAATGTCATTTATCTTCATGTAATAAAGGTTTCATTTGTGTGGAACATGTAACTGAAATAAGTAAATAATAGTATAAAAAATAGCTAAACAGAATACTAAACCATATGCTTTGACTAACCACAATCAAAGTATAAAGCAGCCACTTAGCAAACTATAAGGCGTTTTCAACCAATAATGTAAGCAACAAATTTAACCAAACTTTCTTAAAAACAAAAACTTCATATAGTTTGTTAACAAATATTATGATAAGAAAAAAGTCATCTCTAACTGCAAAAGTACTTCCTAATAAGTCATCTTCAAGCTTGTCTGCACAATAGTCTAAATATCCAACAGACGAAATTTCTTAAACACTGCATTTGTGTAAAGAGTGGCAGCTGTTTTTCAATTGGAGATGGTGTTTTCAAAAGAGGCTTTGTGTACATCGTAGAATAATAATCAGCACAAGCTTCCTTCTCATATTGACATGTCAATGATGTTATGGCTTGGTCTAATATAAATGATTTTAGACTCGAATGCATCAATGATATTCTACTGTACAAACCCAGTTTATGGCTATGAATCCGTGATCAAGACTGCACAAGGCTTGGAAGCTGTAGCAAAATAAGAAATAAGTTACAAATAATGGCACGGAAAGCATCATAATTCAGATGTTGTTTGTACAACCGGAAGGTTGTAATAACAATGATATTAATCATGCATGCTAAACAAAATTTGAAATTTACTTGGGAGATGTTTCAAAAGCTGATAAATTATGAACTGCCTGCATAATATATCCAAGATAATCATACATTTCATCAATATACACACAAATTGACAGAACAAAATTAGGCAAAAGACTTAGTAAAATTTAAAATGATATATGTTTGGTGAGCAAAGTTTAGAACATTATGGTTGGTGAGTATAAAACAAAATCAGTCCATCTTAGCCATATATCGTACGATAAACGCTGCCAGTTATTCTTCGAAAGATTATACTTCTCAAGGTCCATCGATTCTCAAAGTTTTCTATTGTCTTCGAAAAACTTTATGGTCGGTGATTATCCTCTATACATGTCAGAGATTCCACAAACCATCACCTGTTTTTTTTGTCCATCAAATTTATAAAATGCCGATGTAAGTGTACCATATATAAAAACATCAGGCTTAACGCCATATTCCTCCAATTTTTTCCATAGCCATGCAAGCATCAACCAAACGACCCATTTCACACAAAACATAGATAATTATGTCGAATGAGATTTCAGCAAATCCAATACCAAACCCACTCCTATTCCTATCATACATCTCTTTAATACCATCAAACCTTTGATTCTCATACAATACTTTATGTAGAGCACTAAAAGATTTAATGTTTATATGACATCCAAATAGATGCATATCCTAGAACGTCTTATGTGCATGACTCGACATTCATGCCCTTCCATAAAGCATTATGATCTAAATCATGAACCCTTCCTTCTCCCTTTAGGAAGCCTTTTTTTGGTGTTCTAGAGGTTGTTCAACAAGATAAAATCTAGAAGCTGCGGCTAATCTAGAACTTCCTACCGCCACAGAGCAATTTGCAAGAATCAATGGTTGGAAGATAATCAGCTGATGCAAACGGTATATCAACAAATTGAAACTACAACATACAAATAAAAATATATGTTTTAAAATACGTACAGTACCTTATTCGTGACACTTTTGACAATACTGTTCCACCCTTCACCAGCTACTCATCTATTAGTAAAATCAAATCCCCTTTTGTTCCTTTAGCCCTAGCCTCGAACTCCTCGGTTGTCAGATCTAAAAACTACATAAGTCGAAGCTCGAAATCAATCCAGCAAACGGTGATTTTAGGGTTTTTTTTTTTTTGGAAGCTGGCAAATTATTTAGGGAAAGAAAGGGAGCGGCAAAAAAAAGGGAAAGGCGGGATGTAAAAGTGAGCGACGAATGACCTAAGCAATTTAAAATTGCATCGCCTCCGCAAGTTAACCGATGCGTAAATTATTTTGGACTTATTTGCATCGGTTGACTTTAAAACCATGCGACTAAAACTATTTGCATCGACGAATTTGCATCAGTTGTTGGTGACAACTGATGCATTTTTTATTACCTATTGCTTTCCACGTACCAATTGCATCGGTTATTAAGACATAACTGATGCAAATAGTTCTATTTGCATCAGTTTTTACTTAAACCGATTCAAATGAGGCGATGCAAATGGTCTGTTTTGTAGTAGTGAATTCTCTACGGTAGCAGATAGTATTACCCAGTAATACTCTTTGTTAATGTGAGTCTTGGGGTGGGGCTAAACTAATTTTGTCCTACCCCATTTCCACACATATGCTGAAGATCTACACTGGAAAAATAGACGTTGGTTGTTTTCATCACCTTCATTGCATGGTGCGCATTATGGTTGGACATTCATGTTGCGTTGTATTGGTCGTTCCTTTGATGATATTGTGTTTGTGATTGTTTAATACAAGAAGATCGACATTTTAGGATAATCCATCTTGTGCCCAAAAAGTTTTTTCCAGTTAGCCGTGTTGTGTTTTCTCCTTATTTCATTCCAGACTAGTTTTAATCTGTAATGATTGTCTCTATGCATTAACCAAGCCTAGCAATCTCCTTCTTCATCATTGAAAACTTTATTGCATGTATTTTATGGCTAATACCCCGTTAGATAGCTCTATTTGTATATTTTCCACTTCCCTTAATATGTTTTTGGCTTGTCTCCTCTAACTCTCATTAGTATATCTACACCCAACTTATTTATTAGGTTGCTGAAGACTTATACCATAACGAAGTTGACTTACTGTCTACTATTCTTTTTATTATACATTTCGTTACCTCTTCTCTAATTTTCAGTAAACATTTCAAATCTTCTCGAATTATTATTTGTACTTGAGATCACCCAAAATGATTGTTTTTTGATATACTTTTCACTCATCAATTTTTTTTGATATACTTTTCACTCATCAACTTTTCCCATGAATCCTCTTCAATGACACCCTCCATATTAAGTAGATTTTTGAAGTCACGTTTAACTTTTCAAGTTGCCCAAGGCTCATCCCACACTCTGATTTTTGTTTGCATATGGTTTCCCATAGAATTTTGCCGACCTTGCATTTCCAAAGAATGTTGAACACACATGGTTGATGCTTTTCATGGTGTATTTCAGGAGCTTGAGGCACTGCATCCAGAATTGAACTGTTGGGTACACAATGGATTATATCAACTCAAGATGACTAACTAGGCTCGAGATTTTCTCATCCCAACCTTTTATCTTCTCGTTACCTTTTAAATGAGATTATTGTAGTCCCCTTCTTTGATATTCATACTTGTCAATGGCATCCCAAAATACTTGATTGGAAGTCTACTTCTCGTATGTCTAAAATATCGTATATTTCTTCCTTGTTTTTAAAACGCCCCAAATAAAAGAATCAACTTGATTGTTTAACATTAAACCAGTTGCCTTATGCATCATGTTGAAAATTTCCTTCATAACCTTTGCTCCTTCAACTTCTTCCTTAGCAATTATCATCACATCATCAACATGTATTATGTGCAAATTTTTTGTTTAAATTCTTATCGTGTAGTGAAATTTGTTTTAATTTGAGCGGAAGTGAATTATTTAATCAGGATCTAGTATTGTCTATTTAGGTATTAATGGAACTTAAAAGAAATCAATTATGCAGTCACATAAAAACAATAGCAGAAATAAGAGACACGGAAGATTTAACATGGTTCGGATATGAATATCCTATATTCATGGAGACCCAACAACTTCTTTTATTCCATTGAAGAAAAGAGTACAATAGATAGAGAAGAATAATGGTGGATGCTCTCACACACTTACTTGCTTATGAAGATGAAATTCCTTCATTTAAATAGACTTGATAATGAAGGGTTGCTTGGAGATTAAGATAATCAATTTCCTGATTACCCAAATATCTTTCCATATTGCATGATTTGATTTTAGTACAAATAGATGGCATAATCTTGGTTTTTGATATCGTTCCTTTGATTGATTGATTCTCCATGCCTAATCATTTATTTCTTCATATAAAAAATGCATTGACTAATTAATTGATTGACTAATTAATTAGTTTCCTTCCAAAATATCGTTTCATATACAAGCTAAATTAATTGATTGATTGAGCCAATTAATCAATTTCTTTCGTCCTCAACAAATATTTAAATCATCCAAATTTAACACGACACCTTAATTCAAATATAAAAATCTCTCTTCATCACCTTATCATCAAGCAATCAACATAGAAGTTGTTGGGTCTAGCGCCCGATGGCGCTCAAGTAACAGGAATCAAACTGATCAAGTTTGAGCAATGCTCAAACTTGTCTTTTGGAAGTGGCTTTGTCATCATATCTGAAGGATTATCCAAATTACTCACCTTCAACAATTTGATCTTGCTTCATTCTTCCTCAAGCATAAGAAAGAAACTTCTAACATCAATGTGCTTCATCCGTGAACTATAAGCTTGATTCTCTATAAGATGAATCGCACTCTGACTATCTGAAAATAGCTCTACTGTCCGCTGCATCATTAAAAGATCATCCAACAACGGAAGTAAGTGTAATCCTTCCTTTTTTGCTTCCATAATTGATATTAACTCTGCTTCGGTAGTCGATAAAGCTATGATAGATTGCAGTTTTGATCTCCATGAAATCGATCCTATGCCAAGTGTAAAAACATAGTTCGACACTGACTTAATAACATCTCTATCCCCAACATAATCAGAATCATAGAATCCTCTAGGAAAGATGTCACCATCTACTCCATCATATAACAAGCCTACCGAAGAAGTGCCTCGAAGATATCCAAGAATCCACTTCACAGCTTGCCAATGCTCTTTGCCTAAGTTAGACATATATCGACTCACGACACCCACTGCATGGGCCAAATCTAGTTTTGTGCACACCATCGCATACATAAGACTACCAACAGCACTAGAATAAGGTATATCAACCATATACCTTTTATCTTCTTCTGATGAGGGAGATAAATGGTCTAACAACTTAAAATGAGGGCCTAGTGGAGTGCCAACCGATTTGGCTTTCTCCATTCCAAATCGAGCGAGGACCTTCTCGATGTACTACGCTTGAGTGAGCCTTAACTCCCTCTGCTTCCTATCCCTGCTTATCTCCATACCCAATATTCTTTGTGCCTTTCCTAAATCCTTTATGTCAAACTCTCTACTGAGCTCTGCTTTCAACTCCTTAATTCTGACATTACTCCAAGATGCTATCAGCATATATCAACATATAACAACAAATAAATCATATCACCATCACATCTCTTGAAATAAACACACTAATCTTTGAAACTTCTGGAGTATCCCACTGAAAGCATAAACTTATCAAACCTCTTATACCACAGTTTAGGAGATTGCTTTTGTCCATATAAAGATTTGTTGAGTTTGCAAACATAATCTGGTTTTCTACTATCAATGAACCCTTCCGGCTACTTTAAATAAATCTCCTCGTCCAGATCACCATTTAAGAATGCAGTTTTAGCATCTAGTTGCTCTAATTCCATATCATAATGAGCAATTAATGCCAAAAGAATACGAATAGAAGTATGCCTAACCACTGGAGCAAAGATACCATGATACTCTACCTCATTCTTCTGAACATACCCCTTTGCGACTAATCTTGCCTTGTATCTAAGATTACCATTTTCTTTCACTCTATAGATCGACTTGCATCCAATAGCTCTCTTGTCAGTGGGAAGAGGTACTAAATCCCAAGTTTGATTTATCTAAAATGTACAATCTCCTCCTCCATAACAACTAACCAACTGGAACTATTAACTGATGCGATAGCTTCTCTATAATCACATGGCTCATCATGGACAACATTCAATGCATATGTTGCCATATCATCGAAGTTAATGTCTTCGATGCTCAATCCAACAAACTCATCAAGCCACTTAGGCTTTCTTCTTTGTTTGACAGGTCCAACGTCTGAATGAGCTCCACCTTGAGTTTGATCCTCTGTACCAACATCGATATTACCCTCATCAACCATACTGTCATTGGAAAAACCATCAGAACGTCTATGGAAAGAATCAACAGATGACTTGCTTTGCGTTTGGTATTTTCCACATGTCCTCTCATTGCCATCCGATGAGGAAGGCTCCACCTTCAACATAGCCTTCTCATCAAAAGTTACATGCCTGCTCATAACGATCTTCTTGCTAATATGACACCACAACCTATATCCCTTCACTCATCTCCTATAACCTAGAAAGATACACTTGCGAGCTCAAGGTTCCAGCTTCTCTTTACTCTGATGCCCATAAGTTGGGAAACCAAAAACTTTGAGAAATGAATAGCTAACAGGCTCTTCTTTCCATACTTTTTTAGGGATCTTCATATCTATGGCAGTAGAAGGTGTGCAGTTCATGAGGAAAGCCGCCATAGATAAACTTCAGCCCAAAATCCCATCTTTAATTTTACAGTCAGTCTGAGGCATCATGTTCTCTCCAATAATGTCTGATTCATCCTTTCTGCAACTCCACTAGACTTGGGGTCGCCGGGTGTAGTGTAATGCCTCTTAATGCCTTCAGACTCACAATAATCGATGAAATCCTGTGATACAAATTCACTCCCATTATCTAAATGGAGAACTTTCAATTTCTTTCCTAACTGCTTTTCAACCATAGATTTCCACTATCGAAACCTGACAAAGGTTTCACTCTTTGGCTGAAGAATGTATACCCATAATTTACGAGAGAAATCATCTATAAATGAAACGAAATACTTGGCTCCACCTAAAGACTGACAAGGAAAGGGACCCCAGACATCTGTATGAACATACTCTAGGAAGGCTTTTACTTTTTGCTCTCCTATACCAAAAGAAATCTTCGTCTGCTTTCCAAGAACACACTCTTCACAAAAACCAAGTTTTGAATGACGAACTCCATCAATCAATTATCTTTTTTTCAATTCATTTATGCTGCACTCACCGATGTGACCCATCCGTAAGTGTCATAATCTAGAAAAATCCAAATCAACCGATGTAACAGAAGCTGATTCACATATTACAATACTATCCTTTAATAGATAAAGATTTCCAACCCTTATACCTCTCGTAATAATCATGAAACCCTTCGATATCTTCATTTTCTCTCCTTCCACTACAATCTTTAAGCCAAGTCTACTTAATTCCCCAACAGAAATCAAGCTCCTCCTCAAATCAGGTACATGTCTAACATCGATGATCGTATGAATAACGCCATCAAACATTTTAATCATCACACTACCAACACCAACCATACGACAAGAAGCATCATTACCCATCAGAAATTCTCCTCCATCAATTTCACGGTAAGTGGAAAAGCAGCTCCTATCAGGTGTCATATGATAGGATGCGCCAGAATCAATCAGCCATAAGTTGCTCTTTCCAGAAGAGTCAGAAGCTGTAAATACATCGGTGTCACTTTCTGTATCCGATTTGTCTAATGTAGAAGCCGAGGCTTGCTTTGGATCTTTTCTTCTACCTTTAAGCTTGGGACATTGTGCTATGAAGTGTCTTGGTTTCTTACAATAATAACAAGTCAACTTCTTAGGCCCTCTAGATTGAGACCATAAAGAATTCCGTCCTCCACCTTTCTTCGACCTGCTTTGGCCTCTATCTCTCTGAACAGATAATCCTTCGTTATCACTATCCAAGCTAGTGTTCGCCAATCTACCTATTAATACTTCATTATGAAGACCAGCCGTTACATCAGATAGGCTAATTTTACTACGACCATAAATCATGGAATTAACAAAAGCAGTATACTCCTTAAGTAAGGAACATAAGAGGATCCCAGCTTGAGCCACATCGGTAATATCAACTTCCGCTGCCTTCAGGTTCATAATCAAAGTGGTCAAAGCATCTACATGCTCCATGAGATCAGTTCGAGACTTCATCTTGAATGAATAGAGTTGTTGCTGAAGAATAATCCGACTAGTGAGAGAATTGTCTTGATATGCATCCGATAATGCATCCCATAGTTCCTTCGCCATCTTCTTCTGAGAGAATTCTCTAAGAACTTAATCTGAAAAACTCAACTGAATTATTGTGAGAGCATCACCTTCCATCTCTTCCAAACCAGCTGCATCTATACCTTTCAATTTCTCAAGCGCAGAAATAACCTTATAAGTCTTCTCCTTATTTAATATAGCCTCCATCTTCATCTTCCAAGTACCAAAATCTCCCTTTCTGTCAAAACGTGTTACTCCATAATTGACACCAAATCTACCAACAGACTTTCTAGAAGTAGCCAATAATATCCAAACAGGAACAATAAGACTAGCTCTGATGCCAAACTGTAGTGAAATTTGTTTTAATTTGAGCGAAAGCGAATTATTTGATCAGGATCTAGTATTGTCATTTAGATATTAATGGAACAAAAAAAATCAATTATGCAGTCTCACAGAAACAATAGTAGAAATAAGGGACACAGAAGATTTAACGTGGTTCGGATGTGAATTTTCTAAGTCCACGGAGACCCAAGAACTTCTTTTATTCCATTGAAGAAAAGAGTAAAACAGAGAGAGAAGAATAATAGTGGATGCTCTCACACATTCACTTGCATATGAATATGAAATTCCTTCAATTAAATAGACTTGATAATGATGGGTTGCTTGGAGATTTAGAAAATCAATTTCCTGATTACCCAAATATCTTTCCATATTGCATAATTTGATTTTAGTAAAAATTGATGGCATAACCTTAGTTTTCATATATTTCCTTTGATTGATTGATTTTTTATGCCTAATCATTTATTTCTTCATATAAAAAATGCATTGACTAATTAATTGATTGACTAATTAATTAGTTTCCTTCCAAAATATTCTTCCATGTACAAGCCAAATTAATTGATTGATTGAACCAATTAATCAATTTCTTTCCTCCTCAACAAATATTTGAATCATCCAAATTTAACACACTGCCGTTGTTATATTTCCTGATTTTACTTCCTCTTCTACTAAGAGTGAGAAAAATTCCATTCCTATAGTGAATAACAAAGGGAACAGTGGGTCCTCTGTCTCAACCTGTTCCTGCTTCCAAAGAACCTGCGGTAGAGCCTTGGTTGGCGTGGTTGGCGATCGAGAAATTCGGCGTAGAGTTTAGTTCATTTATCACCATGATCTATATATCAGTTGTGGACAAATGCTTATTGGTTTGGAGATATTAGCTGGTCACGAACATGCTTAGTCTATTTGTTAATACCTTCACAATTACTTTAAATATTAAGTTGCAACAAGCAATTGGCCTAAACATTGATGAGTTTTTTCATTATTCTCTTTGGGAATTGGGTGGATCAATGTATGGTTACACTTTGATAATTCTTCCATTTGCATTGATCAATGTATAATTACACCTTTGACGATTCATCCGTTTTCAAAGCCATCTGCTACGAGACCAAATCCCCTGTACCAAACTCCCTATGTTTGTCTGTCCCTAACCAATCAAGAACACTGATTTTCAGACATTTTGCAATTAAAACCCTTTTCTTTCTCCTGCTATTGGGGGTTTAATTGCAAAATGGCTGAAAATTGTTGTCTCCGATTGGTTGGAGACAGAGAGAACAGAAAAGTTTGGTACAAAGAATCTGCTCTCATCTGCTACTGCAACATGAATTTCTAGTCTTATTTGCTCCCAATGCTTTTCGCAAAATTTGGCATTATAACCACTGGGCCTGGTGCACTATTGTCTCTTGCACTATATATTGCTGCTTTCATCTCCTCGATATCAATGTTCTTATTTTAGTAGTCTTTCCTTTACTCCAATATGATGTTTTTACACACTATTTTCGGCAATAGTTGTGAAATCTAACTCTGGTTGAATAGAGTTTGATAATGCATAACTGCTTTGTTCATACAACATTATATTTCTCATATTCACCATCATTCATGATTAATTTCTCAGAGATGTTCAAGTTTTTCCTGCTGGACATCTTTGCATAAAATACGTAGTCAGTTAATCACTCAACATGAGCCATTCATATTTAGCCTTTTGTTTTATATCCATGTACTTTATTTATAGGGAAAGGTTTAGCTTTTCTTTCATTCCTCTTAATTTAGTTGTTATGCTACCTTCCCTTCTAATTGCTAGTTCTCTTTGCAATTCTCTACACTCCTTCCGATCAACTACTTCTTTCTTTATGTTGTTCTTATTTCTACTCCATTTTTTCAAAATCATCTTCAGTTTTTTTGCTTTTTCACAAGATGGTATAATGGGTAGTCACTCGTAATTTCTACCCATCCCCTCTCAAAAATTAGTTGGTAATATCCGTACAATTACCAATGATTCACGTATTCGAATGATTTATTTATGTTTTGATTCTATATATGGCTATGGAAACTATGATGGGTGAATGATCACTCGACGTTATAGGGAGATATCAAGTGCTGCTGGCATTAAAGTGTTGCATCCAATCCAAGTTAAACAACACCCTACCTATTCAAGGGACGACGTTTCTCTCTGGTCCTAACCAATAAGATAAATTGAAACCTTTGATGCTCATTTTTATTGATCCATTTCTAGAAAAAATAGTTGTCCATTTCCATAGGTTTATTGAAAAGAATATGCTTTCCCTCCAACTTCTTGCTTGCATGTCTTGTACAGTTAAAATCTCCTCAGAGGAGCTAATGATGATGAATATTGCATGCATCCTTTTCTATGTTGATCCATAGATTTTCCCTGAGATATTAAAAATTATGCGCATAAAGGAACACACATGTCATCCTCCTTTATTTTCTAGCTGGATAATAATGTGTTGGTCACTCATATCGCCTACTTTGAATTTCCAAACTTCTTTGTCGATAAGAAATAATATTTCTGTTGTTACGTGACAGGAGAATACAAAAGAGTATTGGAGAGGAAAAACAAGTACTATTTCTTTTCTGTTTTTTTATATATATGAGCAAAGACCGGGTTGGTATTTGTAATACATGAACAGACAAGAAACCAAAAGGATATGACTTTTCAACACTCTAGGTATATGACTCCAATACAAGTACACTTATTACACATTACTAACATTCTCCCCCTTAATGTGTTGTTCTTGAACTCCTAAAGCTTTTTTGAGTTTCTGGAATTTTTCTTTAAGTAGTGCTTTTGTGAAAACATCAGCAACTTGTTCATCCGTTTTGCAGAAATTGAGCCGCACCTCTCCATTTTCAATTGCTTCTCGAATGAAATGATGTTTGATGGCCATAAGCTTTGTTCTTCCATGATGGACTGGGTTCTTAGCCATAGCTATGGCTGATTTATTATCACAATGGATAGTCACAGCTTCTTGCTTCTTACCAAAATCATTTAGTATTTTCTTCAACCATATTGCTTGTTGGGTAGCAAGACCAGCTGAAACATATTCAGCTTCTGCAGAAGATTGAGCAACAGTTTGTTTCTTCTTTGAACACCAAGAAAATGCCCCTGATCCAAGTGAAAACACATATCCAGAGGTGCTTTTCATATCATCCATACAACCAGCCCAATCACTGTCACAATATCCAAATAGAATAGTTTCGGCATTGCTGTCATATTTGATTCCATAGTCCAAAGTGCCTTGAATATATCTCAATACCCTTTTTGCTGTTCCTAGATGGATATGACTTGGCTCATTCATGAACCGAGAAAGTAAGCTTGCAGCGAACATGATATCAGGTCTAGTATTAGTGAGATAAAATAAATTACCAACTAGACTTCTATAGTAGCCGGCATCAACCTTCCTTCCTCCATCTTCTTTTTCCAGTTTTTCATTCACAACCAATGGTGTATCAACCGGATTACACCCAAGCATCCCAAACTTTTTTAATATCTTCTCAGCATATTTCTTTTGGCAAATAAAAACTCCTTTATCATCTTGAGTAATTTCTATTCCAAGGAAGAAATGCAGCAAGCCCAAATTGTTCATTTCATATTTCATCATCATTTCTTTTCTAAAATCTTCAATCAAATTTAAATTGTTTCCAATAAAAATTAAATCATCCACATAAAGTGCAATAATTAGAATATCATCCATACTTTGTCGTTTGACATACAAAGTAGGCTCATTCTTGCTCTTCTCAAAGCCTTTCTCCATGAAGTAATTGCCAATATTGTTGTACCATGCTCGTGATTCTTGTTTCAGCCCATAAAGAGCTTTCTTTAATTTGTAAACTTTTCCTTCTTGTCTTTCAATCTCAAATCCTTGAGGTTGTTCGACGTAAACCTCTTCTTTCAGTTCTCCGTTCAAGAATGCCGATTTTACATCTAGTTGATATAACTTCCATCCCTTTTGAGCTGCAAGAGATATTAAAGCTCTTATAGTGTTTAGGCGTGCCACAGGAGCAAATGTCTCTTCGTAGTCAATACCGGGCTGTTGAGAATAGCCCTTTGCAACAAGTCTTGCTTTGTTCTTTTGAACTGAACCATCCGGATTATGTTTCACCTTGTAAATCCATTTCACTCCAATAGTTTCTTTGTCTTTTGGCTTATCAACCAACAACCATGTCTTGTTCCTTTCAAGTTCATCCATCTCTTCTTGCATTGCCTTCCTCCAAGCATCTTCTTTAATTGCTTCTTCAAAACTTTCCGGTTCCATTGCACAGTAGTTGCACCTAGCAAAGATATCACTCAAGCTTCTCATCTTAATTGGAGTTGAGCATGGAGATGATGAATCATGGCTTGTGGAAGATGGAGTGCTGGATGGAGAATATGGTGTTGATGAACCATGTTGATTATTTGCAGATGAGGTCGGACTTTGCTCCAAAACTATTGCTGGAACTGTTTTATCATGCACTTTCTCCTTTTTCCAATTCCAAGAGGCTTTTTCATCAAATAGAACATCTCTACTAATGATAACTTTCTTTGTCTTCAAGTTATAAAGTTTGTAGACCTTTGATACAGAGCTATAGCCAATAAAAATGCATCTTTCACTTGCTACTTGAAGCTTTGTCCTCTTCTCTTTAGGAATTTGTGCATCGCAAATGCTCCCAAAAACTTTAAGGTGGTTTACTGAAGGATTTCTTCCACTCCAAGCTTCAAATGGTGTCATATCACATACAGCTTTTGCCGGGCATCTGTTCAGTAGATACACGGCTGTATTTACAGCCTCGGGCCAGAATTCTTTTGGCATGCCTTTCTCAAACAACATAGACTTAGCCATCTCCATAACGGTTTGATTCTTCCTTTCGGATACACCATTTTGCTGAGGTGTATATCCAACGGTTAGTTGCCTCTCCACACCTTCTTCTTCACAAAATCTATCAAAATCATTGGAGTTGTATTCCTTTCCCCTGTCACTTCTTAAAACTTTTATGGACCTGCCACTTTGTTTCTCAACAAAAGCTTTAAACTTCTTAAATATTGCAAACACTTCAGATTTTTGTTTCATGAAATAAACCCATGTCATGCGGGTCAAATCATCAATGAATAAAATAAAGTACCAGTTCTGAGCATGAGATAAGGTGCTCATAGGTCCACACACATCTGTGTGTACTAACTCTAGCACTTCATTGGCTCTTCTTGATCCTTCCTTTGGAAATGGCTGTCGATGATGTTTGCCGAGTACACGTCCTTCACATACTCCATGTTCCTTTTTAATCGTAGGCAACCCGTACACCATGTTTTTTTGAGAAAGCAACGTGAGACTATTGTAGTTTAAGTGTCCAAGTCTCTTATGCCATAGGCAAGAGTTGACTTCTTCTTTAGCCATGAAACTGTGGTTTTTCTCATAATTGAGTTGGAGAGGAAAGCTTCTGTTTTTGGTCATTTTTACTACAGCAGCAAGTCTTCCTTTTGCATCAAAATTTCTACACTCTCGGTTCTCAAATTTAAGAGAATAACCATGCTCTAAAAGCTATCCAATGCTCAGCAAATTCTCATCTAACTTAGGAACATAAAGGGTATCATAAATTAACTTACTTCCTTGCTTTGTTGCGACTCCAATGTTGCCTTTGCCTTCAACTTCAACATATTCTCCATTGCCCAATTTAACTTTTGAACCAAAGGAAGAATCTATGTTAATGAATGCATTTTTATCTCCTGTCATATGATTGCTGCATCCGCTGTCCAGGTACCATACATTATTGTATTCTCCAGTTGCCATTTGACAAGCAAAGAATAGGCTGCCTTCCATATTCCCTGTTTCTGCAAATGCTGTATGTTGTGGCTTACCAAAGTGACAATCCTTTTGAATGTGTCCGAATCTTTGGCAATTATGACACTGCGGCTTTCCTTTATTCCAACAGTCTTTTTCTTCATGAGAGTTCTTTTTGCAAATTCCACACCATTTATTTGATCTTTCACTGCTTTCTCTTCCGCCATTGGTGCCTCGATCTCTTCCACGTGAGTTTCTTCCTCTTCCTCTGCTAAATCTGCCACCTCTAGAAGAAGGACTATTATTTTGCTTTATTGTTTTATCATTGTTTGATTGAATGGTGAGCTTGGACTAAAACGCACTTTCAATAGTCTTCTCTATGCGGCGTAATAACCTTTGCTCGTAGGATCTAAGTGAGCCCATCAACCCTTGAACGGTCATATTTGAAAAATCTTTGGTTTCTTCTATAACAGCCACCATAGGATCAAAATTTTCAGTTAGGCTAATCAAAATTTTATCAACAATCCTGCGATCGTCTATTATATCTCCGTGAGACTTCATTTGATTCACTAATTCAGACAACCTATTAAAATATTCATTCAAGCTTTCACTTTCTTTCATTTTTTCATTTTCAAAATCTCTCTTTAGAGATTGAAGCTTGACAGTTCTCACCTTTGAATCCCCTTTAAACTCTTGTTGCAATGTTTCCCATGCTTCCTTGGATATTTTTGCTCTCATAATTCTTGGAAATATGGTGTTTGACACTCCTCTTTGAATCATTCCAAGAACTCCAGCGTCTGTGATTTTTTTTTTAATGCTTCAGATTGTGCTGCTGTAAGCGTTGTTTCTGCTGTAGTAACTTGGTCTGCGTACCCTTCTTTGATGAATTCCAATACATCCAAAGAGGTGAACAAAGTCTCCATTTTTACTGCCCAAAAATCATAATTTTCTCCCTCAAATAAAGGAACTTGGACATTGCTGAAGGTGGAGCTGATGTTTCCTGAGGCATTACTAGAGGATGCCATACTCCTCACTTTTCTATTTTTATTTTATGGCAAGGATCTAAGCTTGCAGTGGCTCTGATACCAATTGTTGGTATGTGACAGGGGAATACAAAAGAGTATTGGAGAGGAAAAACAAGTACTATTTCTTTTCTGTTTTTTTATATATATGTGAGCAAAGACCAGGTTGGTATTTGTAATACATGAACAGACAAGAAACCAAAAAGATATGACTTTTCAACACTCTAGGTATATGACTCCAATACAAGTACACTTACTACACATTACTAACAATTTCACATTTGAAATAACATTCGGGAAAAAACTCCTACTTGTTATCGAACTCCCTCTTCAATCTTAGTATTTCATCTAGTAGCAGCTTGTTTTCTATAATCCCATACAATCTAAACCATGCTATAATTTGTTCTTACATCCAGCAGTCTTGAGGGATTATGTAGTCCTTTCACATCCTAACTCATGAACGTCATTTGTTTACTTTGTGCCTACTTCTCAACTCCCTGCCTTACTGCAAGGCAATCTTCTTATCTTCTTTTCTATTCTTCTCCTTATCCTCCCATTTTGGATTAATTTTGACCGATTTTATTTATTTACATCCTTTTTAATACAATCATTAATGGGGCTCTTAGATGGAGAAACATTTTCTCTAGGATTGGGTGCTTTTTTTGAATTACTCATTCAACACCAACACACTCATTGGACTGGTGTTGTTGTTTGCTTTAAGGGATTCAGGTGGTAGGTCCATCGGTAGCTGCATAAGTTTGAAATTCATAAGTTTGCAATCTTTACAACTATGGGAAATGTATTCCTTAGATAGAAATTTAAAAGTTTCATGGTCAAAAAAGTTCTTACCATTGTGTGATGAAGAAGTAATGCTAGCGCAATGTGGAGCCGTAGGAGTGGTTGTACACTACGTGGAAGATGTCATGGCTCCCTTACTCTTTTATTTAAGTGGAGTAGAAGTGTACATGTCTTCCCCAAAGTACTAGGTTGTGTCCCCTCCGCTAGTTTTGCTAAGGACCATCCTTGAGCAAACTTTTGTTGATTTTTATTTTTTTTTACCCTTGGACTATTTAATTGTCTGATTTTGTTCCATTCTCCTTTTCCTCTTAAGTTGCTCTTGCTTTTCTGATTATGGGCTCGGATTTCTCATGTCCTCGGCATCCTATTTTGCTTTTGCTATATAACTCATATTTTATTTGTCTTTCTTTAAACTGACTTATTGTAAAATGAAGTCAGTGCCTTCAGCAAACATGTTTTATATGATTATATAACTAATGCAGTGCGGGTTGTAAATTGTATAAGCCCAACAGCCCATCAATATATTTCTCTTTATAAATAGACTGTTGAACGCATCACATATTATTACTACATTCTGTATTCAATAATACAAGCAATAAAACTCTTCTATTTCAATATGGTATCAAAGCAAGATCTTGTCTAACAACATTGTTTTCATTACCTGGCCATTACCCATCAGATCATCTTCATCATTTGGGTAAGCTGCAATTGTAGCAGTTCATCGGAGTATTATCTCCTCATCTGAATCTGCTGGCTAGATTGTTCATATTATTTTTTTAGATCTTTGTTTCATTTTTCTTACATCATTTAGCTGAGCCTGAGCAACAATTAGAAAAAAATTCATCATTTGGTTTAGTGCCTGCTCTCAGTTTTATTGCAAAAATTCTGTTTACATCATTATTGAGCATTCTTGATACTCGATTCAGTAATTTTCTGTTGTATTACATCATTACTGAGTATTTCTTGATACTCAGTTGAGTAATCCTTACTGTTTTACCTGTTTTTTCTTTTCCTTCCTGAGATCTGTCTGCCCCATTCTTGAGTAATTCTTAATTACTTAACTTTTTTTTTTCTATTCTTGAATCTGCAATTCTCTGCCATCATTTTCTTTAAATTCCTAATATGGCAGAAGGAGATATTGATAATCATTCATCTACATCTCCAAATCCCCCTCTTAATGATGTTGTACGATCTACAAATGAAAACATATCAAAATACATAATTAATCCTCAAAGTCAGTTAATAGCAAACCAGTTAGATGAATCAAATTACTTGCTATGGAAGTTTCAGGTACTAACTGCTATAAGAGGATATGGATTAGAACCATATATTCTTGGAACCAAACAGTTCCAAAGCAATATATCAGTTCTACAAATGGTGTATCCGTGACAAACAGAGAGTACATAATTTTTCAGAGGCAAGATAATGTGTTGAGTTCATGGCTTCTATCTACCTTAAGTGCAAGTTTATTACCATAGTTGATAGGGTGTTCTACTACTAAAGAGATCTGGTCAACAATAGAATGAGTATTCAACTCTCAATCTGCTGCAAAGATCATGCACTACAAGAGGCAATTATAGAATATAAAGAAAGAAAGCATGTCTATGAGAGAATATCTAACAAAAGTAAAAACAGTGTGTGATCTACTGTGTGCAGTAGGGCATGATGTTTCAAAAACTAAGCAGATTTTATATATTCTTAGTGGCCTTGATGAGGAGTATGAAGCAGTTGTTTCTATAGTTTCCTCAACGCAAACTACCCCAACTTTATCTGATGTTCATTCTACTCTTCTTGCTCATAAAGGTAGAATAGAACAATAAAAACCAGTTACCTCTGACTTCTCTATCAATTATGCTTAACACAACAAATCCAAAAATCAAGAAAGAAACAATTCATCAAGATATGAAGGCAGTAAAAATCAAAGAGGGGGACAATCATCCAGAAACAGAGGAAGAGATGGTAGGTTTAATAACAACAAGCTACAGAGAATGAATAATGCAAGCAAGACCAAAATGCAACTGCACAAGACAGGTTAGCAAGGTGCAGGCACAAATGGTACAAGGCATGCAAACTGTCTCGAAAAGTGATACAAGCTACTGAACCCCACGCAAAAACTCAAAGGCAAGTATGCTCATACGGTTGCAGTGAAGACTGCAAATACAAACCACTACAGTGAACTTCATGATGAATATGTATGCAGTAAGCACAAGTGATGACCAGTTATGCAACTACATGAATCTGTATATTGCAAACTCAAATAGAAAATGCATATACAGGAATGCAACAGTGGTGATGAAATAAAAACACCCTGAATGGTCACGCTAGATCATACTAGCCTTAAACATGTGCATATAACCATCAGGTTAGCATGCAAGTGAAACACAAAACAAGTGTACCCAAAATAAGTCAAAACAGCAAGGCACAACAACAAATTCCAGTGAAGTCAAAATGAAAATCAAGGCATGAAGTATGCACAAATTAATGCAAACCAGTACAGTTCAGTGAACTGAAGTGGAGCTACGAGTGTACAACTACACTAGACCAAATGCCATCAAGTAAACAAGACTCAAGTCAGTGCACATGATCTGGCAACCAAATATAAAAGTCCGATGGCAAAGACAAAGCAACATGGTATCGAGTCCAGCTACCAACAACAATTAAATGAACCAAGTCAAAACCAGTTCCATAATCAAGTGAAAACAATACAGCAATGAACTCGACCAGTGAACAGGCGAACCAGTATGACAGCTTCATTTAAGTGCAACATCAACACAAACTATCACAACAGTTTGAACACGGACATGTAAAAAGAAAAGGGTACACAAGTGCGTGTGGCAGTAGTGGGAGCAGTGTGCATACAGCAGGTCGAAAATGCTCAGGGATGAACACAAAAATGGCCAGAGTCGAAGCACACAGGGGCCACAAAATCAAAGCCGTGGCCATCAAGGAAATCGCAAGTTCAAAACCGTGAATATCAAGCAAACAAATTATACGATTTGATAAAGTCAGAGACCAATCTCAACGTCTAAACGAATATCAACTGCCAGAGCAAAATCAACCGATGAATTCAACAAAATATCAAAGAATTCAAAGCCGAGAAAAATCACGAAATCATTAAACTTTGAATTAGATGTGAGCAAAATAAATCACTCACCTTCATAAATCGAAGCAGCCGTGTGAAGCGAGGAATCATCGATCAACAGGAAAGCAATGAAAATCATCATTCGATCCATTAACTTAAAGTCGGCCTCTTCGATCTTTGAAAAGCCCTAATTTTTGATCGAACGAAGAAAAAGGACGAGCCGTCGTTTTCTTTTTTCTTTTCGTATGTTTTTAGTTTGCTTAGATTAGGGTTTTGGGAATGATAAGAATGGGTATCGGTTTGCCTTTGACAATCACGGCACCAAGGATAAATATGGGCCGAGACAAATTTTTAAAGCCCAAACAACACAACCAATTTTCAAACGAATTTTAAAAGAATTTTAACCCAGATTTAAAAGAATTCAACCGATTAAAACTTCAATATCAATTAGCCAACAGATTACTCGTTTAATGACGATAATAAAATAATTGCAAAATCCCGGGTTGTTACAATAGGCAACCTGATTATCAAAACTTAAAAGTTTTTGGCTGTCTATATTTTCCCTGTCTACGACAATACAATAATCACAAGTTAGATTTCAGATCATATCATTGTACCTCTTGGGATATCCCAACAATATAAAAGGATATAAGTGTTTGGACAGCAAAGGAAGAGTTTTTATTTCCATACATGTCATCTTCAATATACATGTGTTCCCATTACGTGAAAAAGAGATAAAGTCATCACAGAATCTATAATTCAAAATTCTCTATACCATTAATACCTACTGGGCCTGATAAGTTCGCCCAGATGGAAGATTTAGATCACCTGAGTGACAGAGAGACTGAATCTGATTTGCCAAATCCTCAGTCAAACCAGGAATCACCAAAATCATTCAGATGTCCCATCTCAACATCACAACAGGAATCAAGACATCAGTCAGAATCTGGACACACACATGTTGATGCCCAGATGTCCATTACCCAACCTGAAATAAAAGACAATAACAAAAGAAAGCAAGTTGCTTCAACAAGAGAGGGTCATCATATGATAACCAGATCTAAAAGTGGTATATTCAAACCCAAAGTATATATCACAAACTTAGAAACCGAAGAACCATACACTTATCAACATGCATTGCAAAGTGAGAAATGGAAAACAGCTATGAGAGAAGAATATGTTGCTCTTATAAAGAGTAATACTTGGAGTCTTCTTCCTTTACCACATCATAAAAATATTATTGGGTGTAATGGACTTATAGATAGAATAGGAATGCAGATGGAACAATCTTCAAATATATGGCAAGACTGGTTGCCAAAGGTTTCTCTCAACAGCAAGGATTTAACTTTAATGAAACTTTCTCACTAGTGATAAAACCAACATCTATTAGAATAATTCTTACTATTACTCTACACAATAAATGGAGATAAGACAACTAGATGTAAAAAATACATTTCTGAATGGTGTTCTACAAGAAGAAGTATATATGGAATAGCCACATGGTTTCAAACAAAATGGAAATGCAGACCTTGTGTGTAAGCTAAACAAGGCAATCTATGGTCTCAAACAGGCTCCTAGAGTATGGTTTGAAAAGTTAAAAGCCACTCTTGTTAAACTTGGTTACACTCAACAAAGTCAGATAATTCTTTCGCCAAGTTCTACAAAGATACAGTAATGTATATGTTAATTTATGTGGACGACTTCATCATTACTTGGAGCAATAATAGTGAAATCAGTGGTCTAATATAGAAGTCAAATCAAGAATTTACTATTAAAAATCTTTAAGAGTTAAACTATTTTCTTGGTATTGAAGTCAAGAGAACTTCAAATTCAGAGATCTACTTAAATCAGAAAAAATATATCTCAGAAATTATCACTAAAGCCAAAATGGATCAGGTAAACAGTCTTCCCACACTAATGATTACTAATTTACTTTTATCAAAAAATAGAGGTGAAGCTATATCAAATGCAAAATAGCATAGAAGCATTATAGAAGCTCTATAATATGTGACTATAACTAGGCCAGAAATTGCATATAGTGTTAACAAAGTCAGTCAGTTTATGCAAAGCCCCTTGATGAGCATTGGAAGGTTGTAAAGAGAATTCTGAGATACTTAAAGGGACCCTATATTATGGTTTAACTTTGAAAAATTGTACTAATTTATGTTTATTTGGTTTTGCAGATGCTGACTGGGCCACTGATTCAAAGAATCGTAGATCTACTACTGGTTACTGTATATACTTGGGAAAGAATCCAGTCACTTGGTGTTCAAAAAACAAACAACTATTTCTAGATCCAGCACGAAGGCTGAATATAGAAGTGTAGTTAGTACAACTTCTGAAGTTATGTGGATTAAATCTCTACTTACAGAACTAAAATTCAAGCTCAACAATAAAGCAATACTGTGGTGTGATAATCTGAGCACAGTTTCCTTAACCGTAAATCCAATTCTACATTCAAGAATAAACATATGGAACTGGACTTGTATTTTGTCAGAGAACAATTCATAAGTGGAAATCTTCAAGTTAACCGCTTACCAAAGAGCGGACATCTTCACCAAACCGCTCTCTGCAAAGAATATTCACAGACTACGGCTTGAGCTCAATGTTGAGAACCCTCTTCAGCAAGATGATAGTCTCAACAACAACTCTCACCAACCATCTAAAGGCAGCTCTAGAGCTCTAGACTCCTTCAGATCCTAACCAAAAAATACAATAAGTATCAGAGAAATCAAGATTAGACTACCACAGTTACACTTTCATGCAATCGGACTATAGCTTTACTTATCTGTTATTTGGATTAAGATTAAAGATTCACATGTTAAAGCCAATGACTTCTGGCATACCTTGTCAGAGTCTTTGAGATTCTAAACTTCATTCATGAAACTTCGCCATAGATCTTAAGTATTTTGCAGATCTAAAAGGAGTTTCTAAAGCTTGCTACTGATTCGTTAAAGCAACATTAAACCCTAACTAATTTTTGTGTCTTTTGTGCCTCCACTATAAAGATACGTCGCTGATCTAGAGGAGTCGAGAGAGTTTCCTTGATTCTCTACTGATTTTGTGAAGGACCGAAGTTTCTCTTGTTGATTCAAGAAGAGACATGAAGCGGTTGGAAACCCTAGCTTTTTTTTAGGGGAAGTACAAAATGAAGTCACTGCCTTCAGCAAAGATGTTTTATATGATTGTATAACTGATGAAGTGCGGGTTGTAAATTGTATAAGCCCAATAGCCCATCAATATATTTCTCTTTATATATAGAATGTTGTACGCATCACATACTATTATTACATTCTGTATTCAATAATACAAGCAATAAAACTCTTCTATTTCAATAATTATTACTCTACTTTGCACCTTTAGTTCTTCATACATGGCTTCCTTAGCAAGCTTAAGTTGCTCTACAGTTCATCAAGTCCTATGATTGTTTGAACTATCTTGATTCTTTCCTTTGTAGTGTTTTCCATATTCTGTTGTGTGTTCTGCACTTTTCTGTTATCTTCCTTATCTTCCACTTTCATATCTCCATTGTTATCCTCATTATCATGCTCCTCACTCTTCTTATCATTATCCTCCATTTGCTAGGTACCTATGCTTTAATCAATGGACATTACTTTTTGATGTATGCAAAGAAAAAGTAGTTGTCACATATAAGTGGCGGGTTTTCATATTCAACCTTTTGTTTATAGATTTCCCTATCATCAAAACTCCCTATAACTCTCTTTGTAACGATCTCAGTTTAAAGACGAATTTAAATTTGGAATTAAATTAAATTTTTGGGTTAAACTGTAGATTTATTTGAATTTTTCAAATTTAATCAGAGATACATACTTATTTATTTTATAAATCTTAATTGGAAACTCAAAATGAAAATTTTCAGTTGATTTGAATCATAAATAAAATTTTGATTTGGGAATTTAAAATGAATTCAGAATAAATTGGATTTGAATATTTTACTTTGAGAAAAAAAATGTATGATTATTATTAAATGTATAAATTTTGTTTTAATTCATTTTCTTTAAAAGGTTATAAAATGTTTAAAATAAAAGAAATTTTATCCTATCAATATTGAATATGAGTGTAAAGTATAAAATATATGTTATAAATGTAATGTTTGGAAATTAAACTATAAATAGAAATCAAATTTAAGAATTTACGTTAATAATAAAAGTATAAAATCAAACTATAAAATAATAACAAATAAAATACATACAAATTTGTATGTGAATTAGGTAAGCAAGAAATAACAAAAACAACTATGCACAAAGGCAAAGAAAAGAAACAAATAAAAAAGTACATGTATAAAGAATAAAAGAAAGAAGAAAAAAAACCTATGTAATAAAGCTTACAGAAGAAGATAATGAAATAAAAAAATATCAACAAGACAAAAAAGTAAATATACAAATCAAATGGAGGCTGTAGACAAAATGAGAAACACAAGCATTTAATATCCTATCTCCTCAAGCACAAATTGATATCATCTCAGCCAAAATAAACTACTTCATTTCAGTACCAAAGAAAAAATATCTTTAGTCAACAAAAGAAAAAAATACGTTCAAAGATAAAACTCGAACCAGTTAAAACCTTCCCCTGTACAACTATCCTCTTTATATATATATATATATCAACTTTGTTCTGGTTCGTTCAGTAAAAAGTTAAGCAAAAACAGAAAAGAAAATATAAATATCATCATCTATAAACTCAAAACATCATTCAACTCAAAGGGAACAAAACAAATTCAAAGAAAGAAATCAATCTGCAGTTTCAAAACAACAATTTCTCTCTGTTTCAAAACTTCTCAAGTGAGTAAACATAATTTTAAAAAGGCTTGAGTATGTTTGAATCTGTGATATTCATAAATCATATTACGTTACATATGTAAATTAATATATATATATAGCCCTGTATATATGAATTGTTCTGTGAAATCTTGTCTATTGTTCTTTGTTGTTTGGATTTACAGGGTATAATAGTTATTCAAAAATTCAAACTTCCTCATCAAATCATTTATAGGCCTGCAGTTTAAAATAAAATAAGTTGTTCAAACATAAAACAAGCCTTTAAAATTTGTTTTAAACATATTGGTGAAAACATATCAACTGGGAATCTTGTTTTACAGTCAATATGCATTATTATGGTAAAATTTGAATATGATAAATTGTTGATTCAATTATATAATCTGAATCTACCTTCAAAAATGAGATTTTTAAAACAAAAATGGGATTTTTCAGTTAAGTATTTTACTAGCAGTTTGTAGTTGATCAGGAAATACATTTTGATCAAATTTTGGTGGCCGAAGAATTTTCGAATGGCAAAACTTGGCATGGAGCAAGTACGACCATCAATGATTTCAGGAAAAATGAAAACAAAATTATTTGTTGCAAGAATTGATAGGACGAAGTGAAACTAGGGTTTAAGGACTGTGTAGAGTGGCGTTTGGATTTCGGGCTCGTGCACGCTCGTCAATGCATCGAGCGTGGCCAAATTTGGAGGGGATGTGCTGGAGTCATAGTTGGAGGCATGATCGAAGTCGTGGCAATTCTGGTGGGGGTAGCGACCAAGGCGAAGCGTTGTTTTGTGGGTGTTCAAGTTACATTGTTCGAAACGATATGCTAGATTTTGATTTGGTAGTTTTTGCACGAGTCGAGGTTTGATTTCCTATGTTAGTGAGATTCGCGACCTACCAGTGATGGCGCAGTTTGCCGGAGCGACGGCGACGTGTCGTGCACGTGCACGGCGACGCATTGATATCCGGGAGATTTTGGTTCGTGAAGACTCGAAGAGGAATTCATGATTTCCTGATGTTGGCTCGAGTTTCCTGTTTCGCGTGAGTGTCTTATATCGTGTTATTATAATTTAACTTAAAATTTACTTACCGGAAAGAAGAAGAAAAAAGGGGAAGAAGAAGGGTACTCGAGAGGGAGAGGGGGATGACTCGTGGATGATGGAAGGAAACTCGAAGCATTTCTCGAGTGAAACTGGGTAAATCTCGGGTTTTGTTGTAAATGGGGTTAAGCCTTACAGATTTAAAGATAAAAATGTTTAACAAGTTTTAGTGTTAACAAGGTAATAAATGTTTGATTACTTTGAGTTAAGAATTTGTTTCAAACTTAAATTAACGAAGTGAATACGTTAGAATGTTTTTTTAAAATCTTAATTAATATTTTAATTAAGTAGATAATTTAAGTTAAGTATCCAATTAATTGACATTAAATTTTTGTAGTTGGTAATAATTTAATTTCAAAGTTTAAAGAAGATTTTTAACATGATAATTGAGACAAATAATTATTATTATTAATTGTTTAAAAAAAGGGTAATTAAGAATGAACAATTAATTTTAAAATCGTAATTAACTAAGTGACTAGAGATTTGTCAATTTGAAATTAAAGATTTGGTTAATTAACAATTAAATATTTAATTTATTTGTAATTAAGAATCGTTTATTAGATGATTAAAGTTAATTTATTAGTAGTCAATCAAGATAATTGATTAAAGAATAATCAATTATAATTTAATCAATTTACCATTAAGAATAGTTAATCATTGATTTAAATAAATTAATAAAAATGTTAATTATGTGGTCAATTCATTTAAATCACCTTCACCTAAAATAGAAGATGATTGACTGTCATCAAATGTTGTGTACTAGACTGACATTTCTGTTTGTGATGGTGATACTGTGTGGTGTGAATTGCTTTATGCTGAACTATGATTTGTGATTCGTTTCTGTATGAATATGAAAACCCCTTTACCCGTAAAACGACATTTAAATTTCTATGCGATAGGGAGTCGGGTTCCGGTCGATTATCCGAAACCCACATCGAATTGTAATGATAAATCTTTGTGATCGATAAATTTACTATATCTGTGAATCTGTGAATGAAGACGAGCGTTATAGATTATACCGCTTATCGATATTGATATATCTGGGATGATTTATGTAAAACCCCCTGGACTACACTTATACACGAATATGGATTACACGTGGAAATTGGTTAAGTCACAGATATTTGAATTTTAAAATAGTTTTGAATTTGAATTTTAAATTCAAATAGTTTTGGAAATGGAATTGAATTAAATATAAAAACTTTTGGAAACGAATTCCAAAATTAGAAGTTAGTCTCAATAACTTAATAAAGATTTGAAATTTGAATAATTTGATTCAAATTGGAATTCAATGTTTGAAATTGAATTTTATATTTGGTATTTATGATTTAAAAAGGATTATACAAGTTTATATGAGTTTTAAACCATTTTTAAAGTATTGTTGTGGGAATTTGAATTAACCCGAAGACTTTAACTTATGTAAATGAGATCGAATCTTTCCGAAATGAAAACAGTTTATTTTCAAATGATAAAAGCTTTCACACAAGTAATGAATTTCCAATTCGTATTAAAAGGGATTTCAAGTTGAATTGAAATAGTTTTCCAAGTTATGGATAAATCTTTGAAAACGGGTTTTGGAAGCTAGAAGTTAAATCTTTGATTTAAAGATTGAATGAGTTAATACAATTGAAATGGAAATTTGTTTTGAAATCCGTGAATGGATCTTTGTGAAACCGAGTGAACTTTGTGAAATGAATCTTTTTGTTTAAAGATTTGAAATGGTAATTTGTTTAAACCATTTGAAAGAAAGTTTGGATATTAAGATGTGACTTAATTGAAATCCCATATCCATATGTTTTTAAATATCACGCTCATTATTCGGTTTAGCCGGAAGAGGACTTTGTGTCGTATAACCCATTCCGAATAATGATACGTCGTTATGGATAACATTGAAGACCGGTAGTGAAGACCGGGTATTTGCGAGAGCGATAGGATGACCTATCGATTGTCTCTACACTGAGTAGCTACGGTATAGAGATTTCCTAAGTGATGGAAAGTCTGATCGGGATTGTGAATACCCGGATTGCAAGGGCTTCTTCGAAAGTGCCTTCGGTTCTGTTCGAACCCGGGACAGACTTGTATGGTTGTATGTCTGACATTACACTTTGAGATATAAAGCAGATTTCTTTCAAATACATATTTGTTGGTGGCGGAGAATTTATTCTCTTAGCTTAACACCCTTCTCTGAGACATACGAGCTAAGAGGTTATGTAGTTGAAGGTTATCAGCGATATACTCCCAATTTGGTAATGTGGCATGCTAAGTGCTGCTGTGTGTTGATCATTGGTTGATCATTTGTGATCAAAGCATGGCTTTCGTGTAAAGTGTAGCTTTATGGACGAAACCTCATCGAGCCTCACAAGCCGGTAATGGTCGAAACAGGAAAGATGCGGCAAAGTTTCAGGGGTAGCTCCCCTAGGGTGTGACCATTCCTTTTGGAAAAGGGTAGTATCATGGTATGAAACCCAGATACTTACTCATGTGGGCACTGTAATATATTTATTACTGTGTGATGTTGTTGGTGTAGAGGTACCTCGTATAAAGGTCCCAAAGGACCGGGGATGGCATATCTAAGGTTTTATTCCCCGGGAAGGGGGTAGCCGGCCTTGTTGGCAGAGAGCCGGGTAGATTCTCGGGGCGTCCTGCCAGAGGCGTTTCCATGTGGCAGTAGGAAATTTCTTAGGCTGACCATTTGTTGGAAATCCAATCAAAACAATACGCGCCTTGTACGATTTTAGTTGTAAAATCTGTCATTTAAAATGGCAGCTATAGCTGGCATAATATAATGGTACCTATGCTGGCTAAGATAAATATTATACTTTCGAAATGTTTTCCACTATGCACTAATAATAATAATATCAAAATGGTTTTTTGCGTATCAAGCATGTTTGACTATCATAAGGAGAAATCTCCTCCAATTCTGCGTTTGCATGGTGTGTGTGGCGAGAGGCCATATGGTAGTTTCATTTTCCAAAAGCATTGCGAATTCAAATTTAAAATCTAAATTCTTTTGATTGATTTTAAAGACAAACCGTTTGTTTGCTCATACCAGTCGCATGACTGACCTGGAGTTTATTGTTCCATTCCTAAATTCTTGGTGCTCATAATTTTCCATACGGGCAGTCTAGAGTTTGGTTTTTCAGATAGTCAGGTCTAATAGATTATCTGGAGCTAGTTCAGTCCTTGGACGACTGACCTTGCTTATCTTGGTGCAACCTTGATGGTGGATCGAGCTAGGAGTTTTGGAGCTTTATCTTTGGAGTTTTTGGATCAGAGTTGCAGTATTGGATTCTGTGAAGACTTATCTCTTATTGTATCGTGTTCCGCTGTATTCTGTATTGTATATTCTCTGATGTTGATGATTATCATTGTATCAAATTGATGTATCAGATATTGTATTCATGTTGTATCAGTGATATCATATTTTATTTCCGCTTTGTTATTTATCATCTAATGAGCGTTGCAAGCTCCCGCGATACGAATTTGATGTTGTTTGTCGGACATCGAGTTCGGGTCGTGACACTCTTAGTATACCAGCTTCCACATTTGTATCCACCAGCATCCTTGCAAAAGAAATTTGGCTTTTCTCTATGGTTGGTCCATCCATTCTTATTGGTACTCCCATGGTGCTTACTAAAGAAATTTCCACATTTCAATCCGATAGCTTAGAAGTTAGACCAGGTAGCTTAATCCAAACTGGCATAGTTATTAATAAGTCTTTATCGATTCTCATGTTTAGGTACAGTTATCTCATAACGACTAAAGTTTTCAACAAAAACTATAGTTCTTTACCGAAAATTTTAGTTCAATCGGATTCTTTTTGAATCTAATCACTAAGAATCCATTCTCCCTTGACTGTAGGTGGAACCCCTACGTTTTCCATGCTCGTTTCATGTATTATTTTAAGCTTTTATAATGTGGTCTCGACCCAACCATGTATAAAACATGACAACTCCTCCATCTCATTTCTGCCTCTTCTACTGCTTTTTTTAATAAAATACCCTTCCTTACTCCGTTATTAATTCTTGGCCGAATGAATTGAAGACTCGCAAATGTTTGTCTGCTTGAGTTTCTAATTGCTTCGGTATATGGTACCTTTTCATAATTTCTAGGAATTCGAAAATTTATCCAAATCCGGTATTGCAATTCTCTCCTATTTTTGAATGCCCCTCCCCTACCCTGCGTTCTTCTTTCTTTGTTGACCCTTTCCTTGGCCACAACGCAACCCATATATTGCTTCATTTTTTGTTAATTACCTCCATCCATAAATCTTCCCCCATTCCCTCCTTTGTGCCTTCCGACCTAACATCTTTTCCCTCTTTTGAAGGCATTTTAATAGTTGTAAGGAGATTGAGAGACTGTATTTAGAAGGCGAGTTGGAGATAGAGAAAAGATAAAAGCGTGTTTAGGGTTAGCTGCCATTAATAAATCGTAAGTATTTCCTTCACTGATTATAAATTTTTGCTTTGTAGAAAATTATATTTCCAAAATGAATTTCAAAGTCAGGGTTATGTCCAAACATTTCAACAAGCACATTGTGAGCATCAAGATGAAGAGACATTTCATCAAACAGTTTTGAAAATTGAACTTCTTGGCATTTCTCGGCCAGCTGGATTGGGAAAGACTGATCTTAAAGGCTTAGAAAAGATGCAATTATAAAGTATAACAAGCTGGAATTCATGACTGCACTCAGAAGACAAGAATTAGGACTGTGCATGTGCACACTTGAGTCATTTGCCTTTTGCATGTTTTTGCTTTGATCAAGCAGTCTAAAGTTATTTCATTGAATTTAGATGAGTTTTCATTAGTAATGACTAATTTGACTAAAGCCTTATGTTTAATGTCTATGAAGAAGAAAGTAAGTAATATGAGAGGAGAAAAGCACTAAAAATCATTTTTTCAGACTTCTCTATGACCTGTGTGTTCTTCTATGTGCATTCCCTCTTTTTAATAATACTTCTTGCTTCACCACCTTCTTTTATCTATATTCTTCTTTTTATTGCTGTAATTCTAGCTTCAGCTCTTTTCTTTTATCTTCTATAATTCACCACTTACCGCTACGGTCAAACTATTTCACCTTGAACAGTATTCTCGCCTGAAACATCCACCGCCATTCATTTAAGAATGACTCAAATTCGAGCACATGTTCAAAGAGAAAAGGATCTTACCGCTTTGGTATCAGGGCTGCCTGGTGAGCATGATTCAGACCCTCACCAAACTGATCCTTCTCTAAATCCAGGTGCAAACAAGATTGTATCTTCTTCTTTGGATTCTACAAACAATGATAATTTGTCAAAACTATGGCAAAGACATGACCACATCAAAAATAGGAATGCTTTGTCTTTGGAAAAACGGGAAAAGACCACTCAAGAATTATCTGAAACCACCTTGCATTTATCAAAAAATAGCCAAGAAGTCAATGACAAGTTAGATAAAATGCAAGAAATGATGGCTACTTTTTTCTCCTAACTTAAAGAATTCAAAAACCAGAAATCTCATGAACGAGGTTTCAAATTAAGTATCAATAGATCATCTTTTTACCTCAAACTTCCACCCACCAACAAAGACCACATATTTATGTACCTCCTAACAACAAAGCTCATGTATTGTTTAGACCAGATCCTATTAATCTTGACCATCCCCCTTCAAGAAACTCTGACCATTCTGCTTATCATTCAAAAGATACTGCCAAACTTAATATTAAAGTAGACTTCCTTACATTTTTTGGTGAAGATAGGTCATTGATTGATTGAGACAAGTTGAGCAGTTTTTCAGCTATAACAACACCAACATTCAAGAATGGGTACACATTTGCTCTTTTCATCTCAAAAAGGAAGATTTGCAGTGGTTCTATAGGTACTCTCATAATGTTTTAGACTATGTTCAATGATCGATTTTCTACAAAGCAATTCAGGACATTTTAGTCCTAACGAGTTAGAAAGACCTTATGATACTTTCTCATTCTTCAAATAAACAACATCAGTTATGCACTATGTTAACCAGTTTGAACAACTTGAGGGTATGATTGAGCAAGTAACCCCTGTTCATCTTTTACAAAAAAAATTAGAGGTTTTAAAATAAGAGATCAAATTTGATATAATAGCTGCTAACCGGTCCGATTTTGATGCAGTAGTTGCTTTAGCCAAAACTTTTGAAACCAAATGGCTTTCAACAAGCTAAAGTGGCAAGAAAAATTATTTCAAAAATAATTCTTCTTCCGCTACACATTTTTTGGACAACAACCAAAATTTTTCTTAAAAAAAAATTATTTCTAGTAATTTTGATAAGCTATCTAAATTAAAAAAACTTTCCCCTAAAGAATTATTAGAAAAGAAAAGGAAGAATTTATGTTATGATTGTAATGAGAAATATCATTATGGCCACACAAGTGCAAAACTAAACAAGTTTATATTATGAAAGGAATTTTGGATTTAGAAGATACATCTGATCAAGATGATGATACTGAAAATTATTTACCTCTTCCTGATTCAGATTCCAATCAAAACACAACTACACATTATTATCTATTTCTATAAATGCCTTGTTAGGATCCCTACGTTACGTACAATGAAAATTAAAGGCATGATAAATCATAAATCGGCTATATTTCTTTATGACTCTAGTTCAACACAGTTTTATTGACGATTCTTTAGCAAAAAAATTAGAATTATCAAGAAAGCAGACAAGAAATTATGAAGTGCAGGTGGCCAATGGTCATAAAATACAAGGAAATGAAGTTTGTTCTCAAGTTTTACTCACATGCTAAGGATGCAAAATTCCAATTGATTTATTTGTACTTCCAATGGAGGGATACCAAATTGTTCTAGGAGCATAAAGGATGAAAGAATTGGATGAAATATGTTTTAATTTTAATAAACTGCAGGTTAGGTTTTATTACAGGGGTAAAGAATATAGATGACAAGATTTGATACAATTTGATGTTCAACCTCTTGATGATAAACAAGCTACCAAGGAGTTCAATTCTGCTCACCTGACATTTATCCTTCTATCAACTTCAATAGCAGCAATTTCTTCCTTGCCACAAATACATCCTGAAATTCAATTATTGCTTCATAAGTTTCCCGCAGTAACAACTCCAGCACATGCTCTGCCACCTACAAGACATTGTGACCATAGAATTCTTTATTACAAGGCACAAAACCATTTTGTCTAAAAGCTTATAGATATTCTTGTTATATTAAAAATGAATTAGAAAAATTTATCAATGATATGCTTTCTTCTGGTATTATTAGAAATAGTTCTAGTGCATTTTCTACTCCAGTTGTTACGGTTAGGAAAAAAGATGCCTCTTGGAGATTATATGTAGATTATAGGGCATTAAATAAACAAGCTATTAAAAATAAATTTCCCATACCTTTGATAGATGATATGCTAGTTGAACTCTATGTTTTAATTTTTTTTACTAAATTAGACTTAAAATATAGGTATTGTTAAATTCGAATGCATAAGGATGATATTCATAAAACAGCCTTTAGAACATATGATGGTCATTATGAATATTTGGTAATGCCCTTTGGTTTAATAAATGCACCATCTACAATTCAATCTCTCATAAATAGTATTTTTAAAAAGTTTTTGAGGCATTTTATATTGGTATTCTTTCATGATATTTTAATTTATAGCAGGAATTGGGTAGATCACTTAAAGCATTTGGAAGCTACACTACATATTCTTCAAGAAAAAAAATTGGTTATTAACTTAGCTAAGTGTTCATTTGCTGAAGATAATATAAACATCTAGGCCACATCACATTAGAGAATGGCATTGCAGTGGATAAGTAAAAAACTAAAGTAATCGTGGAATGGCCACAACCATAAAACATCAAAGCTCTTAGAGGATTTTTAGGTCTTGCTGGTTATTATAGATAATTTACCAAGGAATATGGATTAATTGCAAAACCACTGACTACCATGCTAAAGCAGAACTCTTTTTTTTGTCCCAGGAAGCAACATATGCTTTTTACAAACTAAAGTCTTGTCTCATTAAGCCACCCATCCTATCAATGCTTGATTCAACAAGGAATTTGTTATAAAGTGTGCTTCAAGTGGCTCAGGAATTGGTGCAGTGCCACTACAAAATAGTAAGCCTACTACTTATATAAGTCAAGCTCTACAAGGAAAGAATTTACATTTATCTACTTATGAAAAAGAGCCATTGGCTTATGAAACATCATCGATCTCGAATTTCTATTCATCCTGGCGTGTCGAAGATGTATCGGGACATGAAGAAGCTTTATTGGTGGAGAGATATGAAGCGTGATATCTCTATCTTGGTTAGTAGGTGTGCGACTTGTCATCGAGTCAAGGCAGATCATCAGAAGACCCCTGTTTTGTTGCAGCCCCTTGAGGTTCCCAATTGGAAATAGGAACAGGTCTCCATGGATTTTATTGATGAATTACCGAGGACTCGGAGGGGTAATGAGAGCATTTGGATTATTGTGGATAGATTGACCAAATCAGCCCATTTTATTTCGGTCAAGTCTACCCGTTCCGCTTCTAGTCTGGTTGAGATTTACATAAGAGAGATTGTTCATCTCCATGGTGTTCCTGTCAGCATTGTTTGTGATCTGGATCCTATCTTCACCGGTCAGTTTTGGAAAGCTTTCCAAGAATCTTTGGGCACTTGTCTGAATCTGAGCACTGCTTACCATCCGCAGACCGATGGTCAAACGGAAAAAGTGAATCAGATTCTAAAAGGTCTTCTTCGGGCATGTGTTCTTCATTATGGAGGATCTTGGGAAGATCATCTCCATCTGCTTGAGTTCGCCTATAACAACAGTTATTAGGCTAGCATTGAGATTTTTCCATTTGTTGCCCTTTACGGAAGACCTTGTACATCTCCATCTTGCTGAATTAAATCTGGTAATCGTTAGGATCTTGGTCCTAATATGATTTTGGAGGCTTCGGAGAAGGTTGAGGAGATTAAGAGGAAGTTGAGGATTGCTTAGGATAGGTAGAAGAAGTATGTTGATCGCTGTAGGAGGAGTTTGGAGTTTGCTGTTGGTGATTTGGTTTTCCTTAAGGTCTCTCCCTTAAGTAATGTGGTTCGTTTTGGTCCTAGAGGGAAGCTTGCTCCTAGGTTCATTGGTCCTTTCCGCATTAGGGAAAGAGTTAGTTCTCTAGCTTATCGTCTGGATTTGCCGGAGAAATTTTCTGGAGTGCATAATGTATTCCATGTTTTGCATCTTCGTGGTATCTGCATGATCCATCTTTTATTGTCCAGCCTTTTGCTCTTAATAGTTTGGATATTGAGCCTAATCCGACTGTTGAGAGGAAACCACTTCATATCGTCGATCGAGGTACGAAGCAGGTAAGAAGGAAATCAGTCAACCTGGTCAAGGTGCAGTGGAGTACGAATGATCGAGATTGTAGCTGGGAGACGGAGGAGAGCATGCGTGCTTCGAATTTGGAATTGTTTCTTTCATGTACTTTTGCTTTGCTATCTTATCTTTCTTTGTTTTTCTTCCTTCGTTCCTTTTCGAGGACGAAAATTTTTGAATGGAGGAGAGTGTAACAACCAAAAATTTAGTAAATATTTTTAAATTTAATTTATTTGGAAACTTTGATGTTTAATTATTTGAAATTTTGAAATTTTCCAAATTAAATTTTTTGAGTTGTTTATAAATTATTTTCCTAAATACAATAAATTAAACAATTTCTGAAATTTTATATTTTAGTCAAACTTTGACTTTTATTTGAAATTTGAAAATTTTAAATTTTAAATTCTAATCTTTTTAATTGAAGCTAGATATAATTCTAATATCCGTTATGCTTTTCGTTTCATTAAATTCTGATTGATACTTTTTAAATTGGATAAAGTACAGCGTTTTACACGCAATTAAATTCTATATTTTATTCCATATATTTCCTATATACATCTCTTTACTTTATTTTATATTTTGTTTGTATAGACTTTTTATTTATTTATTGGATGTTTCTTTTGTATATATTTTATTTAATAGCTAGGAAAAAATCAATTAGACATGCGTTACTTTATTTTAATTAGACATAGGTTACATTGTGATTAATGCTTGCCTTTATTTGCTTGGCCCCTTTATTTCCTACCCTTGCCATTCCTTATTTTTAGCCGTGCATACCCCAAACCCCAGCCGCCTCCTCTATTACTAAATCACGTACAAAAGAAGTTTCTCATCTCCAAAAAAAATTCATTTGCATCCAGAGAAAAATATTGTAAGTTCCATGGCTTCTCTTCCTCTTTCTTTTTCCTTTTATTTTTCCTTTGCTTTTCTTCATCATATGCTCGGCCTCCACCATAATTCCAACCTCATCCCCTCTCCACCTCCTCCATGACCGGCCATCATCTTCCCCACACCAAGGCCGTGAGCCATAGAACAAAGATCCATCACAAAATCAGGTTTAAAACCCTAGCCTAGCCTATATGCACCCCTTCCTTGCCTCTGATTGCTTTGCCTTTCCTACTCCCTACCATAGCCGTGCCTTGGTGATCCCTAACCGAGCCTAGGTTGCCATTAAACATCATGGCCGAGCCATGTAAGGGCGTGGCCGAGCCAATTGGTGATGTGGCCAAGCCCACTTGTTGATTGAATCCATATTTGTTTCAAATTTTATTCATATGTTTCATGTTTGAATTCATATTTTGTTATGTTGAAACATATACTTATATTTGATTGATTTATTTGATTTCAAGATTTGAATTTGGTTGTTACTTCTTCTCGAATCTTGTCGTTCCTTCTCGTGCTTTGCGGAGTGTGGATTTTTGTTTTGTTTTGAATTGATCTCTAGCTTCAAAAAGGTGAGTCATTCACTCTAGACATTACGTACTTATAGAATGGTGAAATGATGACAGGTGAATGTGTAAAATTGATATGCTATGTTAGTTAGTTCATATATGCCTGTGATATGATTATATGATGTATAACCTGATTCTATACCTGTTACATCATCTGTTATAATATTATATGATATACTGTTATTTTATTTCCTGTATCTCACACTGCAAGTTTCCTTATCACTTTGGGTTGAAATGATACATACCCGAACAGACTTTAGAATAACGAAAAATCATTATGGGCTGAAATGATAGGCTGGAGTTATTTTTATTGTATTTGATTTATTTGGGACTGCGGGTTTGAAATGTTAGAACCTAGATTTTTTTTTTTAAATTACGGTTTGAATGATAAATATCCGTATTACATGACCTAGGTTATAAAATATTATATAAACCCGTGGTTAAATATATATATTTTCTGAAATTTATAAGTATTTGTAAATATAAAAATATGACATTTTAATTTAAATTGGATTTAGATAATGTAAATAAAATTTATAGTGATTTTTCTACGACATTTTAATTTAAATTGGATTTAGATAATTTAAATGAAATTTATAGTAATTTTTCTATAAGTTAAAAATGTAAAAGAATTAAAAGGAAAGGTGTATTTTGAAAAGATGACTTAACTTAAAATTGGGAATTTGTTTTTAAATGGAAATTTTAAGTTAAGTAAATAAATGGAAATTTTATTTTATTTAGAAGATGGGTATGTTAAATAAAATATTAAGTTATTGATTGAAATAAAAGTTAAGCAGTTTATAAAGTATCGACTTAACAAATGAATTTAATTTAAATTGGATATTTATTAATAAAATGTTATTTTATTAAAATTTATAAGTTTAATATCCAAATAATTTTTTTTGAAAAGTGGAATAAGTTTGATAAGTTAAAAATGAGAAAAAGTGAAGATATTTTGTTTTAAAAGGTATAACAGAAATTATAGCGGTTCAGAAATGCCGTGGTGTAATGAATTATGGCTTGAAATATACTAAAGAAACCTATAACATCATTTCTGAAGTGCTGCATTTTATGAAAATATGAACCATGACTTGAAATATACTAAAGAGACCTATAACAGCATTTCTGAAGTGTCGTAGTTTCTAAAAATATGAACTATGGCTTGAATATACTAAAGATACCTACAACAGCATTCCTGACGTGCTGTAGTTTCTGAAAATTTGAACTAGGTGTTGAAATTACTAAATAAACCTATAACAACACTTCTGAAGTGCTGTAGTTTCTGAAAATTTGAACTAGGTGCTGAAGTTACTAAATAAACTATAACAACACTTCTGAAGTGCTGAAGTTTTTGAATTTGGACTATGTTTTGATATATATACTAAATATACCTAGCGCAACACTTTATAAGTGCTGCAGTTTTGAAAATTTCAATGTTTTGAAATGTTGAAATTGAATTAATGAGCTTAGAAATTGCTGAAATTCTGGAAATTGAATAATTGATTTGGAAGGATAACTACTTCATATTTAAATAGTTTAAATGAATTATTTTGATTTGAAATATAAACCGCTTTTGAAATTTATAACCACGGGTAGTAATAACGTTGGTTGTTAAAGAGACCGGGATCGGATATGGGCATACTCTGTGTTGATACCGAAAACCACTTTAACACCGTGTACGCAGTAGAGATTTCAGAATGAAGTAAGATGGTGGTGACGTTCTATTGAGGTATATACATGGACCCGACTGCTGTGAGTTGGCATAAGGTGGCTAAAACTTGAGCGATTCCGGGCCAGTGAGGTAGGACCTCTTATCGGACACAATTCTTCGTATGCCATTCTATTACTTTGTGATTGATTGGTGCACACCTTTGATTTTGGGAGTGTGGCTCAAGGTGGGCGGTAGTGGCTGCTACGCATCACCACCAGTCCGGATAGTAATTGATATATCTACCCTGACATTGTCTCGTTGTGCCGTGTCATCTACCCTAACGTGCCTTGTACGATTTTGGTTTTGTGTCGTACCTATGGAGTATCCTCTGGTAGCCTCCTGATCAGGAGGTATTACGGTACTGTATAGACTACCAGCACTATTTATGTGTTAAGGTGAAAAATGTAAAGCCTTAACGCTATTTTAAAGTAAATTTATCTTACTTCTAAACATTATTATAATAGTGTATATTATTAAATAGTAAATAGTTTAATAGATCCTTAGAGGATGAACGGTCCCAAGCATCCTTTAAGTTACTTGTACCTTTATATTACAATTCACTTGAGTTGGTTTACATTGTATAAGTATGTATGTCTTGACTCGAGTGTTTGTGTTTATTTGTTACGCTCGGGTCAACGTGAGTACCATAGCTTTGATCTACCTTCTGGAAGCTAGAGTTTTTTGGAGTTTACATGCTTATCTAGTTTTATCTATTTCAGTTCAGTCTTTTTCAGCTTATGTATTAGAGACTTACGTACTTGGGATTTCTACTGTATTTGTTTCAGAATTGTATTTGATTTTCAGACTATGTATTTTATGACTGTTTTGAGACTGTGTTTGAGATTGAGTTTGTAGTGGCTTCATGAACCACTATGGTTATTTTTATTTCTGCTGCGAGTTATTCTGATTTAGCTGTGTCTTTGATTCTGTGATCGGTTTTATTTGCTCCAAATTATATTACAATCTACTGTTTTGAATTATTCAAGTCAGACATGTGTGGATTTATTGTTAATTTGAATGGTCCAAAATAGTGAGTCATTGCATTTCTGAACTCAGAAAAGAGGTTAGCACATTCCATTTTATGCAATAAAAAAAGGACAAATTTTACAAGGCAGTTGGGCTCTACTAAATATCAAGTGCTTAATGAGTTAATTTTTCATGAAGGAAGAATATTGCTTGACCCTGTACAAATTTCTCTATTAGATATTATCCTTTTTGAATTTCATTCCTCACCATTGGGAGGGCATTCTAGAGTCAAAAAGACAATGAAAAAAAATTAAAAAGGTTTTCTTTTGGAAACATATGAAGAGAACAATAGAAAAATATATCAGTCAGCGTGATATATGCCAAAGATCTAAGTTTGAAAATGTTACTTCTCTTGGTCTCCTATAACCACTAGTAATTCTCGATGATATATGGACAGATTTGTCAATGGATTTTTTCGCCCATTTACTAGAAAGCAACAATGCCACTGAAATCTATGTGGCGGTCGATAGATTATCTAAGTAATTTCTTCCCCTTCAACATCCTTACACAATAAAACAAGTGGATAAAGTCTTTTTTGATGGAATATTTAAACTCTATGGCATGCATAAAACAATAGCGAGTTATATGAATTCAATTTTCCTAAGAAATTTTTTGGCAAGAATTATTCAATCTACAGGGGTGCACATTGAAGTATAGTTCAGCCTACCATCTCCAAACAGATGGTCGGACTGAGGTCACAAATAAGGTTTTGGAAACATACCTAAGATGCTGTGTTTCACATCAGCCAAGTGAATGGACTAGCTGGCTCACTTTAGCAGAATTTTGGTTCAACACTTCTTGGAAAGAGTCTACAAGATTGACACCTTATGAAGTACTATATGGTAGGCAGCCACCAACAGTTCTCTCCTATGTACCTAACACAAGTAGAATAAGTGGAGCAACTTTTATTTTCCAGAGATATAACAATGCAATTTCTAAAAGATAATTTGAATCTAGCACAAGAAAGGATGCAAAATTTTGCATATGCAAAGAGGACAGAGAGATACTTTTCAATCGATGATTGAATCTACTTGAAGTTACAATCCTACAGACAAATTTTCGTATGTTCAACTAAGACTACTAAGTTATCACCAAAATATTATGGACCATTTAAGATAATAAAAAAATTGGTGAAGTTGCATACAAACTGGAATTACCAACTTCTGCTCAAATACATCCAGTCTTTCATGTTAGTCAGTTGAAAAAGTAATTGGGCCCACATATAACTCTCCAGCATACCTTACCATCTTACAGAGAAGGGAATAGTTGATGAACCTAGAAGTATAATAGATAGAAGACTTGTTCCTTGAAAAAACAAACACATAGCTCAAGCATTAATCAAATGGAAGAATAAACCATTATCTGATTCTATTTGGGAGGATTATTGGGACATTGTTAAGAGATTTCCTACCTTAGACCTAGAGACAATGTCTCTTTTTAAAGGGGAGGGGAGTTATTATGACCAAACATTTTAAGAAGCACATTGTGAGCATCAAGATGAAGAAACACTTAATTAAACAGTTTTGAAAAATGAACTTCCTAGCATTTCTTGGCCAACTGGAATAAGGGAGACTGATTCTAAAGGCTTAGAAAAGATGCGGTTATAAAGTATAACAAGTCGGAATTCATGACTACACTCAGAAAACAAGAATTGGGACTGTGCATGAGGTGCATGTGTGCACGTGCGCACTTGAGTCATTTTTTTTGCAAGTTATTTGCTTTGATCAAGCAGTCTAAAGGTAATCCATTATATTTAAATGAGTTGTCACTAGCAACAGCTAATTTGACTAAGTCTTATGTTTAATGTCTATATATATGTAATATAAGAGGATAAAAGTAATTAAAATAATTTTTTTCAAACTTCTCTATTAAACGTGTGTTCTTCTATGTGCATTCCCTCTTTTTGCTAATACTTCTTGTTTCACCACCTTCTTTTATCTGCGTTCTTCTTTTTACTACCGTAATTCTTGCTTCACCTCCTTTCCTTTACCTTCTTCAATTCACCACTTACCACTGCCGTCAAACTACCTTCACCTTGAACTATACTCTCAACTGCAACATCCACTTCCGTTCATTCAACCATGACTCAAACTCGAGCATAGGTTCAAAAAGAAAAGGATCCTACAAGTTGGACAAAATTTAGATTACAATCAGGTCATATTAGATATTGCAAAAACAAACATCGGGAAGGTCAATGAAGAAAGGAACCGAGGAGATAATTGAATCAGTGAAGGGCTTTGTCAATAAATAATAAAACAAATTAATTTTGAATTTTGTTCATAACTATTGTGTTACTATGAATCTTAATCTTGTTCCGAATGTTGGATCATCAAAGTATTAGGTGTTTTTCGATATATAAATTATATGATAATTAATCTGTATTACCATAAGATGTTATATTCAGTTTGTCGTATCAGGTTAAAAATAAGAGTTTTATTCACTAATTTTTAAGCTGACTTGTACCATTTAGGTTATTAACTAGAAAACTGCAGTGGACATTATAATACTTCGGACTGGACATGGTCAAGATAAGTTATGTATTTTATCAACATTAACACCAACGAGAGTCAATGCCTGTGCATTACAGCACTGGCATGGTACTTAGAGCACGTCCAACAATGTTTTGTTTAGTGAAAATTTTGAAATGAACTAGCCATAATGCAACAAGATATGGTTTGTCCACTTCTTCATGGTTGTTTCAAAAGATCTTTATGGCTAGTGAATTGAACAAGAGAACTATTGAATAATATGAAAAAGCTTTTCTATTTTAAAATAAAGCGCCAGAGACTTTTCCATTTCAATAAAATGACAAACGATTTGCTAATTTATTTTTAAAATGAAAAAGTGTTTTCCGTTTTATCCCCCCACATCAATGATTACCCAACGGCTAGTCCAAGCGACTAGTTTCTCACCCGCAACTCTTTCAACAACCACAAAAAAATTCTTTAACAACATTCTCCTTCTACTTCTCAATTTCTTTGAATATTAAAATATGTCGTCATCTTGTAAAAAAATCTACAAGCAATAAAATCAAAATCAAAGAAAGTTTTGGCTCCTCAAACTTCAACAATGAACCTATCATATGCTTCCATTGATTATCGATAAGTTTGTTTTTATAATCAAAAACAATTCCTTCTACCACAACAAGAATACAGATATATGCCACATAAAAATATAATACCACATATTTTGGACTGCCAAAATACAAGATTAAATTAATAATAAGAATTCATTAAATGGAAAATAATTGAATTTATTTAAAAGGATCACCCAAGGGAAATTTAGTTAATCAAGTGTGCGACATTTAAAAGGGTTTAATTGAATGGATCAAGGGTAGTTAGTGCAATAAAATTTCAGCCATAAATTATAGGAAAGAAAGGCGTATTATATTAAAGGAAAGAAATTAATAAGATTAGGTAAATGGGATTTTTTGTCCAATCACAAATTGTTAACTCTTATACCGCTAACCATATTATTCTCTTCATTCTTATTCATTTTATAAATACAAATAAAAACAAGAGGGATGGTGCCATTATTAGAAAGGGAGAAGAAATAGGAAAATAGAGCAAAAGGAAACCAAGCTTTCACTATAGAGAGAAGAAAAGGATTTTAATCAAACTTCTAACTTGGTTGAATAACACTTACCCTATTTTGCATCCAAGTCTATTTAGATTCAGATTCAATATGTTTCTGCTATTTTAAATGACGACAATCATGTTTTTATGAGAATAGAATGAATCTATTTATGGTTGAGTGTTAAATGACATTAACTATGATTTTTTGGAGTAAAAAATGAATTAATAAACTCCAAATGGTTTGAAATTTAAATATAAAGTTTATAACATTAAAATAGAAAAGAATTTAATTTTCAAACTTTTTAGGTGAATTAATAATTTATTATGATTTTTCTATGTAGAAATTGGGTAGCTTTGGGTGCAAATTAATATTTAAAAAGAATAAAATTCATATTTTGATACGAAACTTTTTATTAAACGTAAAAGAAAATGTTCTCGAATTTCTGTGAATTTTTGGAATTTCCCTATGAATTTCGAATGGAGATGAAGGAGATGGCGAGTCATGAAATTACCTTTATTAACAGATTAATAAAGAAAGTGATTAATTATAGAGTAAATAAAAGAACAAATCATGGTATGTGGCAGAGCTATCTATTTGCATAATAAAATTAACGAATAAGCCTATGGTATACATAAATAATTAGTCAAAGTGTAGTTGCTTTATTAGAGAAACACCAATTTTCTACTTAATTACTTATTTGTCATCTTAAACATTTGATAGCTTACACATGCAATAACCTATTTAGACTTTCGATGGTCATTCTTAGAAGTTTGGTAGCATCATAATCTAAACATGCAATAGCTTTTAGAAGTGTGATAACAGTAAAGTTAAATGTGTGGTAGCACGAAAGTTATATGTGTGATAACTCTAAAGTTAAACTTGCGAAAGCACTAAAGCTAGACATGTGATGACACTAAAGTTACGCTCGAGATAGCTTAGACTTGGCATGACTTAAACATGCAATAGCTTAAATATATGATAGCTTAGACATTTGATTAGCTCAAATATGAGATAGCTAGGATATGCGATTGCTTAAACATGCGATAACTTAAACATGTGATAGCTAGGATATGCGATAGCTTAAATGTACGATTGTAGCCTTGAAGCCTCGTAGCTTAAATGAGTGATAGCTAGATTTAGAGGTGCGATAGCTATATATATACACAACAGCAAATGGTAATAAATTCATTATTTAAAATATTAGAATTTTGGGAAGCATTTTGGAAGCTAGATAATATGATGTTAAATTTGAATTTCACAGTAATGAAATTATAAAGAGAAGTAATAATTTAAATGTAATAACTTATGTGGAAATGAGAAAATGGAGTTCAGCTTAGGGAAGCTAAGAAATGATAATTTGCACCGTTTAATAAACAAGATAAAAATGTTTTATCGAAAAGAATTAAAGGATTTTGATCTAAACACGAAGATCTATGGAATGTGTAAGGTACAATTAATGAATGAAAGAAATGGAATGAAACCAATGTCTTAAAATATCGTCACTCATGGAGATATTGAATGGCACTATGCTAATTCTTAGCAAAGTATAATATTAAATGGGTATATGATGGGGTGTCAAGACTTAGGAAGTCTATTCGGCTCAATTCAGAAATTTTAATGCGAGTATTAATATCGAAAAAGAAGTTATTTAATGAATTAATTGGCCACGTGAAATGAAAGTGTTTTTAGTACTAGAAAGGTCCACTGACGCTTAGTAAAGATGCTTTGTATTTAGGGTGCATACATTCAACCTACAATATATTCAGTGTGCTTACATCCAATTTCCTAGGATATTCAAGGCACCTCTAGTCAAAGTGGGTCCTAAGTATAATGAGTGACCATTTCACCATGTTAGATCTGGACCAGCCCGTAGCAGGTAAATTTGGTGAATTAAAAAATAATCCTTATTTGGATAATGGTGGGCCTATGAAGTCTAATTGGTTTTAATAGATCTAAGCTAGTTAATTTAACTGAAATAAAATTTTATTTGATTTGATTTAATTATTTAGCTGGTATAAATTATTAATTAGTGCTTATATAAATTAGAGTATATCAATATATACTCCTGTGTATATGATGTGCATGTGCAATATAGTATTGTGTACGTATTTACCATATACGTATATATATTAGGATTTACGTTTACAACGTATACATTCGCCATTTATATTCACAATGGTTGTCTCAAAACATTATTTTAAAATATGTATAAACATTTAAATGACTTATATTTTTATTTGTATATTAAGTAAAATAAGCTTTGAAATATGTAATCATATTTTGACCAAGACAATAAAATTTAAGTGTTAAAATTAATATCCAAATTTATAGAAAACCCTAGCCACCGCTATTGCTCTCTGCTCCTCCCATCTTCGATCTGCCCTGCCACCCCTTAGTTTTGCTCCTGATGACATCTTCCTCGCCTACCGATCACCAGCCCAGTCACCCTCCCAATCTGCCTCTACCGTCCATGGAACCCCCGCTCGGTTTTTCGCCTCTATCCCCACCAGATCATCTTCCCCCTGATGATGAAGGCTTCACTATGGTTGTTTCTCGTAAGTGGAAGCATGCTCCTAGTCTTTCATATCAATCTTGGCCTGATGTTTTTGCAAACAGTGATTCTCAACAAAAAAGTGTAAACCCATCTCCTCATACCTCATATCATAATCTCAATACCTCCAACAACAACGCTATCCGCACACCCCAAGCTGTTAACAGATCTTCTACCAATAGGTGGAATTTTTCTACCTCATCTAGTCGGGCATGGAATGAAGTGGTAAAAGGTAACAACATCCCAATATCTATCCCGCTAAAAATCTATCATCCTCGAGAAATAAACTCCATGCAATGTGCCAAAATATCCGTCGAGGTTGTTCAAAATGCAAAAAAGCAATGGGACAATGCCATAGTAGTATATGTAGTTGGTCCTAAACCATATTATCCATATTTCAAAGACTATATCCTTAGAGTCTGGAAGCCAGAAGATGAATTCTCGATTTACTCCAAAGAAAATGGACTTTATGTGATAAAATTCAACAAAAAACAAGATTGTGACAAAATTTTGAAAGGAGGTCCTTATTATTATAATAAAAAGTTGATGATGATGAAAAGGTGGTCTCTGGAAATGCAGCTCTATAAAGAAATTCTTCATAAAATTTCGATTTGGATACGATTCCCTAATCTTCCCCTTGATTATTGGACAGAAAAAGGGATTAGTCGTATCGCATCGGTTCTTGGTTCCCCAATTAAATTGGATAAATTCACTATAGGTATCATTAAAATTGCTTATGCTAGAGTGTTAATTGAAGTTAATAATTCCTTCAAATTCCCAAGTAAAATTCCTATATTAACTGAAGATGGCAAAATGATTTGGCAAGAAGTGGTTTATGAATGGAAACCATCGATATGTGTGAACTGCTCAAGTTTTGGTCATGCTGATAGTAATTGTCAATTTAATAAAGTTTGGATGCCGAAAATGATTAATTTGACACAAAATGCGGACAAATCTGATATGGTAATCGATAACAGTGGGAATAAAATAGAAAATCAAGCAGATAATATTCAGGTTACTAAATCAACTAGTAATGATGCTCAAATGACTTCAGACATTTTCGATAAGGACAAATCATAGGATATTAATACTCAAAAGGTAAGTAACATTGTTTCTATTCAAAATCCACCTGATGAAAGTCAAAATGTCCAGCCAAACACATTCAGTTCGACTGTAATTACAACCTCAGTTTTGAAAGCTGTGAAGAGAATTACAAAAAAAATTACTGTACAAGCATAAAGACATATAGGAGTTCACTTATGACTGAGTAAAATGTCTGAAGATCCTTCTAAGGTGAATATAAAGTTTGATACCGTAGAGAAAAACTCTGATTCTGTAAGAACTGCCAGACCTAGTAATACATGTAAAATCAGGTCAGATGAAGTCCCCTTTGAATTAAGCCACAGCCATTTCCGATGTTGTTGACAACCCTGCATGGAACACCCTTGTTAATCAACAGAAAGGCAAGAACAAAAAATCAAAAAAGCCAAATTATTGGGGACTGCTACTCCCCTGAAAGCCAGTAGCAACCCTGAAAACAATCAATAGATGAAGTTCCTAATCTGGAACATTAGGTGTATGAATTCCCCAACCAAACAATTGGAAATAATTAGCTTATCGCAATGCAATAGGTTCTCATTTATTAGCATTCTCGAAAATAAACTATCCTTAGATAATATTGATAGATTTATGGAAAAAATTCATTCAAAAGGGAAATTATCACATAATATTCTAGATGATTAGAAAAGTCGTATTCTTATATTTTAGGACTCTACACAGTGGTCTAATTATATTCTACACATGAATGAATAGTACATTTCTTGTATCTTGCATAATTCTAGTGGACTAAGTGTATTTTGTACCACGGTTTATGCCTTTAATGAGGAAACGAGGCGAAAAGAGCTATGGAAGTATATTATAGATCAATCTGTGAGTATTAAGCTTCCACGGATTGTGGCGGACGATTTTAACACTATTTTATCTCCTATTGATAGAATGAATGATGGTATCTATAATATTTCGGGTGATCAAGAATGTTTAGATTGTATATCTTATTCTAAACTTCTTGAACCAGAATTCACTGGAAATTACAATACATGAAGAGGGGGACTTCACCTCTCTATACATAGTAAAATATATCGGGTTCTTGTAAATAACTTTTGGTCTGACAAGTTCAACCAATATGGCATATATTTTGGCAATCACTCCTTAAGTGATCACACTCCTATCATGATTAATCTATCAACTCAAAATAAAAGGAGAAGTTGCATACCATTCAAGTATAATAATTCATGGCACCTACAAAGAGGATACCAGACCACCTTGCAGCGCTCTGGAATAGGAATTCACAGGTAATGCTCTTTATAAAATTTCTCTATTAATTAAAGAAGGTGAAGGCTACTTTGAAATCCTGGGCTTCAAATAAAACCAACATATATTTAGAACTAGATGAATTAAAGGAAGATGCTAATGATATTTACAAGCAATTAGTTCGAGATCCTTTAAACAACAATCTTATGGAACAGTACAATATGAAATATGACCAGATTCAGGTTAAAATGAGGAATATTGCGATCGAAAATGAGCAAAGAATGAAGATTATCTGGCTGACAAAAGGTGATAAACCAACAGAATTTTTCTTCTTCAAAATCAATGTTCTTAAACCTACTAGAGGGAGTAGTTACATTCTTAATGACAATGGTTCTTGGTCACCAGCATCAGAAAAAATTGCTCGCTCAGCTATAAACTACTTTTCAGATCTTTTCTCGTCATCAAGAGACACATACCAATTTCTAGACATAACTTGCAAGAAAATCCTATCGAAAAATGCAAAAGTTAATCTTTGTAAACCTTTTATACTAAAGGAAGTTAAAACTTCTATTTTCTAGATAAATGACAATAGTTCCCCTGGACTAAATGGCATCATTTCGAAATTTTATAAAATCCATTAGGAGCAAATCAAATATGACATCTAGAATGCTATGAATGGTGTACTTCAATCTGGGAAAATTATAAGAGAAATCAGTCATACATTTATATGCCTCATCCCAAAAAAATCGAATGCAGTTGATATGACTGATTTTAGATCAATTTCACTTTGCAATTTTTCATATAAAATACTAGCAAATCTTCTCTGTAATCGAATGAAGCAATACATGAATGATCTTATCTCATGTAATCAAAATGCTTTCATTCATGGTAGAGTAATCATAGAAAACTCCCTACTACCTTATGAAATGGTTATAGGATTCAATAGGAAATAAATCTAACAATTTATGCCTAAAAATTGATTTGCATAAAGCTTATGATAAAATTAATGGAAAATTTATTCATCATATGCTGATATAGATGGGTTTTCCTCTACCATTTGTCGATCTTATATATGAATGTTTTTCTACTACCTCATTTTTGCTTTTAATAGAAGGCTCACCCTACGGTCTCATTGATAGCTCAAGAGGATTAAGACAAGGTAACCCCCTCTTGCCATATTTATTTGCCATTGCTATGGAACTCTTGACTATATATCTAGATATGGACTACTTCAATGGTAATATCATTCCCATATACCAAATTGAACCTATGATCACACATTTGATATATGCAGATGATATTTTAATCTTAACCAAAGCCACCATTAAGAATACCAAGTGTCTCAAGCATATTTTTCAAGATCTGAATAACATAATAGGGCTAGAATTAAACAAAAAAAATCTATGCTATTTTTTAGTAAAGGTTCCATAAACAAACACCAAATAGCTGGCATTCTAAATTTCAGCATTGGAAGTCTGCCAATTATATATTTGGGCATTCCTTTATCTAATAATAAATTAAGAGCAAGGGATTTTAGATGGCTGATAGAAAATATTGGTAAAAAATTTAGTCATTGGCACAAAAATGCTAAATATCAGTGGTAGGGTTGAATTAGTAAAAACCGTCATATATCCTTTGTTGCAATTTTGGCTTCAGTTCACAAAATTCTCATTATAAGTAATTCAAAGAATCAATTCCTTATGGGCTAACTTTTTGTGGAAATCTAAGGCTCATAAAATGAGCTAGGAAGATGTGTGTAAATAAATGAAGGTGGCTTTGGTATAAGAAAAATTGAAGAAGTATATACAGCAGTGGCAGCTAATCTACTATGGAAATATATTCATGGTGATTCTCTCTGGGATAAATGGATACAAAATAAGTACTGTAAAAAAGTTAACTTTTGGACTGCTACCATGGATACCTCTGCCTCCTATACTTGGAAATCTTTACTTAGAACAAGACAGTGGTGCAAAGGACTCATAAATAAGAATATTGTTAGTGGGGACATCAATAATTTATGGTTCGATCCATGGATTAATGGATCTTCTTTAGTGGATAAAGCAGGTTGGAATGCTATGTCTGTTGTAGGTGGCTATAACAAGAAAGTATCTATGTTAATTTCTAATAACAAATGGAAATAAAACATAGACTATGTGCCTACTCAATACCATCAACTTATTCAAAATGTAAACATTCATTCTCAAAAGGAAAAGGATTACTGGAATTGGATTCCTAGTATCAATGGAAAATTTACAATGAAATCATCATGGAACCATTTCAGAAACAAGCATGCAGTCCCTATTTAGACAAAGATTATCTAGGACAAAGGGTGTGCGCCTAAGAAGTAAATTTGTGCTCTTATGGCCAAATTAAACAAATTGAACACAAAGGATCGAATCAGTATATGGAACACAAATATTGGTTAAAAGTGTACTCTGTGTTCAAATTAATTAGAAGACAGAGATCATCTCTTTTTTGAATGTCCACATTCGAGAAGTTTACTAGACAGTACTATGCAAAAAGTCAACAATGATTTCAATACTATATGCAATATAAATCAAATTATGGATTGCCTATGTAAAAGACAGAGGAATCACTCTTTAATAAACCAAATTACCAACATAACTTTCACTTCCCTAATTTGGAACATCTGGTGCGAGAGGAACAATAGAGTCTTCAAAGGAATTGAAATGCCAGCATCCGTTAGACTCAACAAATCATACAAGATGTTAAGATACTTATGCAGTATAGATTAACTAATCAAGTGATAAATGCAGAGATGAAACTTATCTTTGAAAACTTTAATATTGTCATGGATCCTCTTGACCATTATCGACTCCTTGAATTCCAATCTATCTGGTCGCTGATTCTTTAGCAACGGCGCCTAATTTCTTGTCTGTAAGCGGTGTCTTCGAATTTGGATTTTAAAGTTTCTTTGCCATTCAATTCTTAGATCTACTTTTTAAGAGAACTGCTTTTCCGTCTTTCTCCTCTTGATGATGTTTCTCATATGCGTCCGATGAGTCATTGTTTTGCTAGAGGCTTTGTCAGTTTTGCACGTGCAGTCTTGGCCTTGGATTTTTATTGTCTTATGAATTTTATTTGTGGTTTTAATTTGCCTAAATGTCCAAGTTGTTATTACGTATGGTTTTGAGTGCGTGTTATTTGTTTACTCCTCCATCTGTTTAACAACTTGGTTTTGTAGTTGTTGTCTTGTACTATTAATATATGGAAATGATATGTACTCTTTTTCCTTACAAGGCACCTATTTAGGTTAGGGGGATTGCAAGGTTTTAATGAGGCATAACATGGAAATATATGTTTCCTTTTTGTTAATAAATACCCATTTCTAAAAAAAATCTAGATCTATGTCATGATCCATTTTTCTATACACATTGAATCGACAGTAAACGCACATGTCTAACTCAAATTGCACGAATAAGCGGATCATTAAGGGTAAAATTAAAATAAAGATAAAACAGAATATCACACGAATGGAATAACATATATTATTCCAATAATAATCTTTATAGCGAATTTTTTTAAAATACAATATCAGAGTCTAACCTAAATTCAGCTTGGACAGTTATAAACATATGTCCTTACAATTGCTGACAAACATCAACTAAAACAACTAAGTACAGTGGATAATAGAATATGTCCATACGTAGATGAATATCTCCAGCTCTCCTTTGGAAACTCCATCCATCTTCGACAAAACCTAAAACTACTTGGATCTGACCCAATATTGAAAATACGCGGATCAGGTTTGATAAACCGGGTGAGAAAAAATAAATAATAGACGACAGTGTCGTATATCAGCCGTTGGATAAAATCCTTTGAAAATAAAGAGTACCTCATAAGACCATGCCCACACATAAACATGGATGAGTTTTTACCTTATGATAACTAAAACACTTTTATATCAAAACCTTTGATATTGTTTATAATGATATTCTTTGAAAACATTTGCAAATAAACTGATCAATCTTATCCGAAATGGTTACCCTATAGCATTTCGAGGCTATTCATTACGCCAATACAAACAAAACCGCAGGTTCTTATTGGAGAATGGATTTCCATACAAATGACCAGGTGAAGGATCTGCCTTCCGAAATGGGTACACCTCCAGATGGATGTCCCAAGGAACCATTACAAAGCTCCTTTGCCAACACAAGACCAGCCTACCTCTATAACTAGATGGTACCAAATATGTCATCCACCGGTCGTTACCGACCAATAAACCGGGCTCCCAAGCATATAAACCACATTAATTTACATCCCGAATATCATAGCGGAAAGAAATATATCTAGAAGGGGATTATCTTACCCTAATTGGGTATGACCCACTTAGCCTTGCCGCATCTAATCCTGTTTCGGTCATTTTCGGTTTGATGGTGCTTGAGGCTATGATTACTATAACGACCCGATATTCTCAACTATTCGCATCCACTCATGCCGGACTTGAATTGCTCAAGATATCAGATTGTTAATTTTTATTTGGCAAAACTTAGCATATACAGCAAATAAATCAACCACGAAATCATAGACACAGAGTAAAATAAGAAATGCAGCGGAATAGATAAATAGTAGTTCATGAAGCTACTATATAAACATCAGAGTTAGAATTAAAATACAACAGGATATCTCAAGTACAGTGAAGTCTCTAGTATGACAGATGACTTCTCTGAGCCAATCAACTAGAAAAGCAGGAAGCTGAATCTATAGTTGGATCTCCAAACGAAGCTCCAAACTCCAAAGGTGAGTCTCAAATACTGTATCACTCAGTCTAACCCGAGCGTAAAGCAAAACAAAAAACCCTCGAGCCAGGATTAACATTCTTATATCAATAAGTCCAACTCAAGTGAATATCAACTGAAATACAAGTAACTTAAAGGATGTTTGGGATAACCATCCTCTAAGGATCCGTGGAACTATCTACAATGTAGAAATATACACTATAACACCATAGTCATTTCAAATTTAATTACACTCCAAAAATCATAATATCATTTTCATTTCAAATATATCTATTTTCCAAAATAGTACATATATTAAATAATTTAAGGTAAAGTATTTGAAAATTTCCTCAAGCTTCACAAATCGCTTCAAAATCAACCCGACTTTCCATTCAGATTTAATTCAATCTCAGTTTAACAATTTCAATTTGATTCAGTTCCTAAATAAACCATTTCAAATTATATCAATTTCAAATACTGATCTGAATCACAAAATAAACCATTTATATTCCCATGTATTTCAAAGCTTTAATCTTAACAATTTCAAGCTAAATTTAATAGATTTTATAGGTCTTGATTTAACCTCACTATTATTTAGTTTTGAAATATTCACTTAATCAATTCAATATCTTTATATGACCTTACATTTCATTTTTATATATATTTCCTTAAATTTCTTTAAACGTGAAATATTCATTAAATTAATTAAACCAAATATCAAGTTATAAAACTATATCTTAAATTCCCAAATTCAGTAAGTTTCGAATTGATTTAAAAATTCTTAATTTAATACAATTCTAAATAAATCTCAAATATGTCTTCCAACCTTAGCTTATAAAACTTTTACAAAATCTAGTTTGAAATACGAATTTTACTAAGCACTTAAGCATATTTCATATTAATTAAATCAATCTCAATTAAAATATATTATTATTAAATCTACATATAAAATAACCTTTATATATAATATTTTAAATCAATATTTAATAAAACCCATATATTTCCTTTCAAATCCATAGAATTCATTATCAAAATATTTATATATAGACCACGATGTCGGTATATAAATTTCTATTTTATAGTCAAGTGATATGGATATTTATCATTTCAATCCGAAATTTAAATACATACGGGTAGATATCATTTCGACCCGTGATCCCAAATTCAATTCAATGAAAATCGCTTGGGTCTATCATTTCAACCCACAACGATTTTCTCCTATTCTAAAGTCCGTTCGGGTATGTATCATTTCAACCCATAGTGAATTCTAGACTAACAGGGAATTTGCAGAGTGATAACCGACATGATAATAATATAATAGGCATATATCATCAATATAAATGATAGATAATGGTGTCAGATGTCACAGGTGAACAGATATAGATAACAGCATATGTATAGCAATGTAAATAACTAACATCAGTATATTCCAATTGTCTTTTCAATTGAAATCAAATTTAATAAACATAAGAACATTAATCGTGAGTGATTGCTTATCTTTCAAGGCTAGGGAGATAGACGATGAAATTGAGCTACGAAATCCGGGCACTTATCTCAAAGCAAAGCTAAATCGACACGACTTCGACGGATAGAGCTGATAGATATAGATTGACGAAATCAAATCAGACTGGATCGATGAAGAGAAACTCGAAACAAAATATATTATATTATTATTTTTCTTAAACCAATATTCAATTTATATTACATATTAAAAATGACATACATATATCCCATGTAAATTTAAAAATACAAAACATATCTTTCGAAAGAGAAAACTAATATAAAACTTACTATAGATTAAACGTATTACACACACACATGTATATATATATTATAACATTTAACAATATAAATAGTAGTATATAAAGCTTACAAACTTATTATATATATATATAGTTTTTATCAATAATTATTATAAAATTAGTATAACTGGCTTTAAAATAATTAATATAGACTTAACCGATTCTATATAGTTTACATAACAATATACATATATAAAACATATTCTAGATGCAAACACCTTTCACATTGAATATACTGACATTTCAAAATCATTGTTTCTAAATTAACCACATATATAATTTTTTTAAAACCAAACTCAAGCCTACTTATGTGCAATAGAGATATATACATAATACTAAAACTTATACAACATAAAATATAGAATATACAGTACTTAATATGGGCTATACCCACATCAAATAAAATTGACACAGAAAAAAACAGTTATAAGCTTGTACGTATGTACAAAATCATATACAACACACGAATTTTGTATATCAGGTTATATCTCAATACACGATTTACATAGGCCTATCAACAAAGAAAATTAAACATGTACAAACTATAGATCCTTTTATATAGTACTATATACACGATATACAGATACTACTGCAGATAGTATATTTCTAAAATTTACGTAGAACATTTCTTTTTCTTTAAATGCACATTTCAAATATATACACATACTTCATTCCAAAATCAATAGAAAATACTATATATATAACAGGATTTTACTGACATACATAAACTATCCTATAAAATATATATATATATATATATATATATATATATATATATATATATATACTGTAGCCTATAATATAACTATACCCATGCTTTTATAGACTCTAATTGTACAATCAATGCAACAATTTATATATACAGCTTATATGCAATTTTACATATAAGTATTCTTCTGTAACCATTGCAAGTATTTGACAAATCCATAAAAATACATGTATAACCAATATAGCACACACACACACACACACACACACACACACACACACACACACACATATATATATATAAATAAGTAAAGCAGAGTTTGACTTTCAATAAATTATATATAGAGATATTTTTTTTATAAATATAAATTCGTTAAAATGCAACATCCCGATACTAAAGTAACGAAATCACATAATATATATTTTACTGTAACTATAAATATATAATAGATTTAAAGCAAATATAATACATACTTATAAAACCAGAGGGGAAGAGTTTTGCTAAGCTTATGCATGCGGCATGGGTTGATGTGGAGTTTGGCGAGGAAGTGAAGAGGCACGAAGAGGATGGTCAGGCTTTGATGGAGGTACGAGAGTCTTCGTCCATGGTGGTGCTGCAGCACGCCTCGGCATGGGTGGTGGAAGGCGGTAGTGGGGTATGGGATCGGCTGCAATGGAATAGAAGGTGTAGGGGCTGCTGACTCGGTGTGAGTTGATCGGAGCTGTAGCGGGCGTTGTTGAGTGGGAGAGCCTGGATACGGTGAGGGAAATTAAAGGAGGGACGGAGGGGTGATTCGGTGGAAGGAGGAAAGCGGTGGCGGCTTGGGTAGTTTAACGTGGGCGTGGATTACGTGACTTTGGTGATGAGGCCAATTGGTTTGGGGAGAAGAACTGTGAAATGTGGAAGAAGAATAATATTGTTTCATAGATTGGTATATGGGATGCATGCCTTTCCAAATGAACAAGCTATATTAATTTGTATGCAATGTAACCGGGGTAAGAAACAAATGAATAAGGAAAAGCAGCAGCCAAACAATAATTACGGGAATATGAAAAACAAGTGACTGTTAGATTTTAATAGTTAGGTAGATGAAAGAATGGGAACCCGAAAAGTTTGAAATTGGATACCAGTACGATTAATCATTTAATCGATTTCGTCGAGTATCGAACTTCAAAACAAATAAATGAATATGCTGCAGAGATCAACACGATGAAACGATCAAAACGGTATATAGATATTAGTGGTACGGTTGAATTATAAAAATTCGAATTTCCATTGGCGAAAAAAGCAGCAAAAACCCAGAAAAATAAGATTGACGAAGCTGAAGATGTCCGAATTTGATGAAACGAAATTTGACGTCTCGCTCAAAAGATGATTTAGAATTTTTCTATGTAAAAATATTCTGGTTTGGAAAATATTTTATTTTCGACAATTATTGACTGACTTGAATTAAATAGAATTACACAGTAAAATAGACTTTCATAAAATCAAATGAAAATTTACCATCTACTATATTTACATATACGTATTTCAAATATAAATTTTTATTTTCAAATTTCATTATTTAAAATTTCTCCAAAATTTAATTAAATACATTAATAAAATAAATAAAAATTAATAGAATTTTACGGGTCGTTACACTCTCCCCCACTCAAAACTTTTCGTCCCCGAAAAGGAATGAGGTAGGAGAATAGAAACAACCAGAAAAGAAGATAGATTTGAAAAACAAACTTAAACAATTAATTTAAAACCATAAAAATTTCAATTTAAATTAATTAATGTTCAATAATGGTTGAACCCATTTTATTAAATCCATTTACTTATAAACTTTGTGATCAAAATATTTCCATTTATATGTTATTTTTGAGTAGAATGGATGTGTAGCGTGAAACTACACAGCCGATTAAGGTTAAATATTAATATAGTAATATTATGATCAACAAGCCTGATCATTGGCTGAAAAAAGATTTGAAACAGCAAACATCAGTAGCTGATAACCAAATAAAGAGACATAGTACCAACCCTAACCAATATGTACATAAATCCAAGTCAGATAGAGCTATAAAAGAAGAGATACATTCGACTATCACATATGAATTCCAACCAACCAATCGTCTACGAGATGAAGAAGGAGCATCACTCCTGAGTATGCGGACCCGTCGGCGCGGCAGAAGAAGAACTACCCACCGACTCCGTTGTGGGAGATCTGGGTGTCCGAAGACGGAGCCTGACTGGTGCGGAGAAGCTGGAGCCTGACCAAACAGCAAAGATACTAATTATTCTATTGCAAATATACACCCTCAAACTCTCAGGTTTGTTAAAAAAATGAGCGTTTCTCTCTTTCCACATCACCCAACAAAAAATGGCTAGAAACTAGTCAATCCTAAGATCTGGAGCATTGTACTGCCAAAATTCAAAGAAATTAGAAACTGATGGAATGAAACAAAAAATATGAGCACTTGTTGATGCCCAAATGTAATAGGCAAAGTCACAGTAAAAAAAAGATGATTTATGGATTTGGTTTCAAGATTGCAGAGGGGACAATACTGATCAGATAAGATATTAAGTCGGGCAAGACGGTCATTAGTGTTGATACGGCCATGGATCAGACACCATTGAAAAAATAGGATTCGGGGAGGAAGGTGGCGTTTCCAGAGACGCGTGAAGGAGAAAAGTCTGCCAGGGTGGTTCAGGAATGAGTAGCATTGGGACACAGAGAAGCGTTTGGAGGGGGATAAAGACCATGCATAAAGATCGGAGGAAGAAGGAGACAGGTTAACGGATTGAAGCAGATTGGCGGCGACAAGGAATTCTTGGAGCAGATTATCGCCAAAGAGGGAAGTAGGGCAGAGCGAATGAGGGCCGATGGAGACTGCGTCAGCAACCGTGAGAAACTTTCGGGATAAGGAGGATAAAAGGGTAGGGAATCTGCGATTTATAGGAGAGTGACAGAACCAGGAATCAAACCAGAAAAGACAATTGGAGCCATCACCTAGGATCACTTGAAAGAGAGGCTTAATACGGTTGATGGAGGATAAGACGCCAGACTAGAATGGGGAGGGTTTATTGAGGGGAGCAAGGTGAAGGATGCAAGATGGATTGTCTTGGTAGTGAACTGAGACAATCCAGTCTTTCCAGATGAAGTATACAGGTGTCAAAGTACGCCAAAGCCATTTGCCCAAAAGAGCAAGGTTGAAAGTTCGAAGGTTGACAATACCGAGGCCACCATGGTCTTTGTGTAAGCAAGCTACCTTCCAGCTGACAAGACTTTTGGCTTTTCCCCCATTCCAGAGGAAGGTTCTTTTAATGGAATCAATTTTCTTGGATACCCAGGTAGGTAGTTTATAGAACGAGATCCAGTAAAGGGGAATGGAGGAGAGGCTGATTTGATTAGAACCAATCATCCCGCAGCCGAGAGAGCGTCGGCTTTCCAGCCCAAAAGCCTGGATTCAATTTTAGTGATAAGGGGAACCCAATCAGCACAATGAAGTTTGGTGGGACGCAATAGTATACCAAGGTAGGAGATCGGGAAGTGAGCAATGTTACAGTTGAGGATAGAAGAGACTGAGGGACCAAGGTGATCTGTGTTACAAAGCATAATGATAGAGCTTTTGTGAAAATTGATGGAAAGACCTAAAATGAGTTCAAAGACGTATAGAATGACCTTAAGACAGTGGATATGATCAGGCGAGGGGGAAACGAAGACAATAGTGTCATCAGCAAATTGGAGGTTGGATACAGATAAGTTGGAGTTTAGGGGACCAATACCGGCGAGATAGTTGTTCGAGATTGCCAGCTTAGACATGCGGTTGAAGACGTCTGCCACCAGCACAAATAGAAGCGACGAGAGAGGGTCTCCCTGTCTTAGACCACGGGCAGATTTGATAAGACCCCCCGATGAACCCTTAGTCTGAATAGAAGAGAGACTCGAGGTCAGAATGCATTTTATCCATTCACACCATTTAACAGGGAAGCCTCTGTGTGACAGGAGTTCAAGAAGGAAGTTCCAATTAACAGAGTCAAATGCATTTGAGAAATCTAATTTGAGGAGGACACCTGGCAGGCTTTTTGTGTGGCAAAAAGAGATAACTTCCTGTGTTGCCGCCACACAATTTAGGATGTTGCGACCCTAGATAAAGGCAGATTATTCCCTTCCAATCAACTGATTCATATGGGGTTGAAGGCGGTTGGCGAGGACTTTAGTGATGAGCTTGAAAGAGGTGTTAAGGAGGCTGATGGGGCAAAAGGCTGCAAGGGAGTTGGCACCTTCAGATTTTGGGATAAGGACGATATTGGCGTAGTTGAGTCGGGAAATGGTCATAGGGTTGGACTGGAATTCAGAGCACAGATCTAAGATATCTTTCCTGAAAACGTCCCAGAAATGTTTAAAGAAAAAAGGACCAAAGCCATCAGGACCTGGTGATTTGTTGTCGTCCATATCCTTGAGGACAGCCAGGATTTCTTCTTCGGAGAAGGGAACATCAATTGGGATGGTGGGTGGATTGGGGGTAGAGGAGATTCCAATCGATGGGGGGGGGGGAGGGAGAAGGAGGGTTGGCCTAGGACGGAGCGATAAAAATTGGTGAAGAGATTTAAAATTTCAGTCTGATCGGTGACTGGCACTTCATTGTGAATAATTTCGGGGATGAACAGGGATCTGCGATGGCCATTAGCAAGTCTGTGGAAGTAGGCCGTGTTTTTGTCACTATTAGCTAACCACTTAGCCTTAGAGCGTTGTTTCCATCCAATCTCCTCCTGTTTCATCAGCCTTTCAAGCTCTACTTCCAAACTTCTAAGCCTGAGTGTCTCAGAATCATCAAGTGGGTGAGACTCCTCAAGGATGTTCAGCTTAAGGATTTCATCTTGAGTGGAGGAGATACGGTTCCTGAGTGAACCCCAAATGGATTTGGCCCAAGGTTTAAGAAGTTTTCTCAGCGATCTGAGTTTGCCTACTACCCGGGCAGAAGCAGAGATGGAACTGATGGGCTTGGCCCATGCCATTTTGATAAAATCTTCGAAGGATGGTTCAAGGAGCCAGAGTCTTTCAAACCTGAAAGGTCAATTGCGGTTGATGAGGGAGCCCGAATCGAGTACAAGAGGACAATGATCAGAGAGGACAATTGCGAGTCCTAGGCATGTAGATAGGGGGTGGATATCATCCCATGCAGAGTTGAAGAGAAAGCGATCAAGTTTAGCCAAGGCGGGTGCCCGACGCCTACTGGACCAGGTGAAAAGGCGGTTGTTGATAGGGGGTTCGATCAATGAGCAGGAGCTTATGAAAGAATTGAAAGCATCTTAGTCAGACGAGAAATTCCCTGAGTTTCTTTCTTCGGAATGTTAGGTTGTATTGAAGTCACCCCCAAGCACCCAAGGACCGTATATGTGTGTTGCAAATTCCATGCATTTTCTCCAGAGATCTGCCCGTTCTTGAATAGTTTGGGGACCATAAATGTTTGAAAAGAAGACGATAGTGTTAGTCTGCAGGTGTCTAAGAGCTACATAGAGGACAGATGGCTGATGAATGATTTGGCTAAGGTACCATACAGATTCATTCCACATGGTAATCAGACCCCCTGGAGCCAATAGCGTTTGCGTGGGTCCACCCCGGGAGCCGTGGACCACCAATTTGACGAAATGGTGGGAGATGGATCAGAAAGTTTAGATTCTTGGAGCAGGAGGATGTCTGTATGTAGGGGAGACAAGGACAGGAAAACTGAGCGCCTTTTTGAGGGGTCCCCTAGCCCACGAATATTCCAGGAGAAAATTTTCATTGGGAAAAGGAGAGACGATTTTGTTCTAGGGTTTGCATGGCAGAATAGTGTTCCTTAAGTATAGAAACTCCCATGCAACGTGCTAATTTCTTATTTAATCTAGAATTAGCAGAAGAAAAAACTACAGGTTCGTAAAAGCTACCTGTAGCTCCAGGCAAGGACGTGGCTCTGGCAGTCCTCGAGCTTCGTCTAACTACCATAGGGGAAAGGCCTTGCAAACTAGGTTGGGCTGTAGCCGTAGGAGGAATGGAGGCTTGAGGAAAATCCGGTGCTGGAGTAGGGTCAGGAGGCGGGACTTGGAGGAAGTAGGGCACAGAAAGGTCAAAGTCGAGGAGGGGGTCCCATCTGGTGGAGCTGGCTCAAAATTAAGGACCACCATACGGTTAACATCACCATTAAAATTCAAGGGAGGGGAGGACAGGGCTGACTCGTTGTTCATGGCATCGGAACGATCATTAGAGTCTGGGTCGTCGGAAGGAATGTCAAGCGGATCATCAAAGCATTTAATCTCCCTTTCGATGTCAATGCCAAGAGGGTAGGTCTCTGGTCTGAAGCGGGGGTGTGAATGGTCCCAACGTGAAACCGAGATAAGATAATCGGCGTTATTGAGACATACCAAGTAAGAAGAGGAAGCGGGTATTCCCACCAGGAATTGCATCTTAACATGGATTTGACGGCGATCAAACTCTGACCATTCGCATCTGTCAAAATCAGTGAATTGCCCTACAGGATGTAGGGCAGTCTGGACAGCATCCCAATTGTTTCGAAAGAGTTCCGAAAAGCCTTTGATGGTTGCCCAACTGGGCGGTTCAAGCTTAATGGATGGCCGCGGTTCATAGTCTGGCCATGCCTCGAGGTAAATCGAGCCACCTGCTTTGGTGAGTATCTTGGAATTGAGCACAGTGGTTTTCATCTGAATAGAGGGGCAGCAAATCAGAAATCGGTTGTTATCAAGCAACCAGATTGCCCATTCTCTGTGGTTGAAGGTGGAGGACAGGACGGTATTGAGACTCTCCGTACTCCAAATGTCGTCAATGATGGTTGCAGTGATGTAGAGCGAGAAGTCAGCCATGGGAAAATAGGGTGAGGACAGAAAAGGATGAAGGGGAGAAGAAAGAGATTTGGTTTGAAGAGGAGAGAGAGAATTGAGTTTATTGGATGGATTGGAGATAGAGGGGTTGAGTGCGGGTCCAGCTGTGGGCCGATTTGATTTCTGGACACGTGGATGCCTGGTAGTGGAAACATCCGAAGAATGTTTTGGTATTCGAGAATTGTGTGCAGAGGGATAATTACTCAGAGAAACCGAAGGGTTTTTCAGGAGTCCTAATGCAGTAGGCTTAGCTGGACAACGAGCATAATAATGACCAAAAAAGCCACAATAATAGCAGATCCTGGGGTCCCTACAGTTGGATGCCACGTGGCCCTAACCTGCACATTTGAAACATCTTTTTTTTTCTTCAAAAATTCAAAAGTTTGGCGATATGAATCGAAAAATGGGAACGGGCGTCGACAGTTTAGTTTGGGGGGTCGGGAGAAGCGGCTGTTGGTTAGATGAAAGAGTGGGGCAAGGTGCTGCAGCTATCTGAGCATAGGTTCTTCCGTTGGATAGGTTGACCGATGGGGTGGGTTTTATAGCAGAAGCAGGAGGAGCAGTTTCAGCAATTCGAGGCAGATCTACTAGAGATTGATCTTTGGAGCCTGAAGTGGCCCAGGGAGAGGATGGGGGGATCAGACAAGTACTTGGGAGGGACGAAAGAAATTCCAGAGAACGAAAGAGAAGGTGAAAATGAAGAAGAAGGCTCCATTTATATGTTATTGAAACATAAATTTATTAATTTATCCAAAATACCTTTGAGATATTTTTAATAAATCAATAATTATTTACTTTAAATATGTGGTGTTTAATTAGTAACTTCCAAAATATTTATACACTGATAATTTCTATTAAACCATGTAGTATATAAATAAACATGTAACGATCCTTAATTTTTGACCCAATTTAAAAATTTTAAATCCATTATTTTAATATAAAATTTGAAATTTATATACGATCTCAATTAACGTCCAAACTTCGTTTATAAGATGCGTTTAGTTACTTATGGATATAGAACAAGTTTCGTCGCAAAATATCGTAGTAAATTTCGTTCGCATTTTTATTTGCATATCAGTTCATTTTAAAGCACGTAAATTTTATCTTCCGAATCTAAATATTTTTACACACCGTTTCGTCTAATTTCGTCGTCACCTGCTTAATTTAAATTGTTTTGCCAAACGAACAATTTAATCAGCGTAAATTTCGAGTTTTGATAAAACTTTCATATCGCCAATATCTGTGTACCGTTGGAAGCGTCTCGTCGCGTTGATCAAAATGGTATATTCATTTGTACAAATCGGAGTTTGTCGGTCGCGTTAATTTAACCGCTCCAAACAGACCTGTTAAATGCATGTTCAGCCCTAATTAGCAGCCCACATTCATTCAAATTTTGAAAATATAATTTTGAGCTGAAGGGAATTAATGGGTAGTTGGCAGATAGTTGTTAGCTTGGGAAATTGGATGGCGTTTCGAAATTCGAAGTAACATTACTGCAGCTAATTGTACAAATAAAGAAAAGGAAAAACCAGACGTTCACGTTCTAATTTGCAACTGCTACAGGTAATTTTCACTACCTTCTTTCCTCTCCTCTCTCACTTCTTCTCTTTACATTTTCTTTTTCTCTTGTTCCACTGTAAATTGCAAAAGAAAAATAAAATAAAATAAACCAACATCCATCAAGTTGCTTCCCAGACCACTCCACCTCCCTTCTTCGGCTGCCAAAGTCGCCGTCGCACCACCAGCCGTGCCACCCTCCACCAGACCTCGCACGCGTCACCTCTACTGCCCCTCCTCTCCTATTGCGCCGCCTGCCACCCCCTTGCCGCGAGTTCACTCCTCCGGCCATCGCGCAAACCCGATGTACCGAGCACCACATCCACTCACCGCCCCTCCACCATTCCTCGCTTCTAGCGCATACCACACCCTTCCACCGCCTGTGCGCATTTCCCGTCCAATCACCCCCTCCTCCGCGCGTGCACACCAACGACCCCCCTCTGGCCGTACACCTTCCCAATCCGCCTTCCACCATGCGCAGATGAGCGCACGCCGTCCCACTCCAGTGCCTGAGCCACCGTACCCTCCAACATCCCACCCCAGTCACCGCCGTCGCCTCACACCCATGCACCACCCGAGACCGAATCACCTCTAGTGCATGCGTGTGCATGTCGTGTGTATGGAAACATGAGCATGTTTTATGTATATGCAGTTACAAGCTTGCGTTTTATATATATAAAAAAGAATAAGTCTTCACTGTATAAAAAAAATGGAAGTGAACAGTGCTGCTTTATAGAAAAGTGGAAGTGTACTGCCGCTTTCAAATTGTTGCCAAAAAAAATGCACGCAGTATATATTTTGTTGCTGGATAATAGTAACTACTTCTTTTTCTGTTGTGTACAGCAGAAACCGGTTGAAGTTCCTCTTTGCAGCAACACCAAAATTCTCAGCTTTCTTTCTTTTTCTTCATCGTTTGGTAAGTGCATATATATGATTTTATAAAAATATATATGAATGTCCATATTGAAATTAATACCATTCTTTTTTTTGTCAATGGTTGCAGTTGTTCCACTGTTTGTGTTTGAGCTGTGTCTGAACCAATTCCATTCGTGCCTCTTCGTGCTTCGCCGTTCAATTTCTCTAACCACGAAAGGTGAATAAATTTCATGACTTATATTCTTATACGATGATAATCAAGTTTGGTTGATAAATGATTGGTTATTTGATGTTGATATTGGACGTTAAATTTGTTAATGCATGAAGTGATAAATAATATACACTTGAATTTGACGTAGAGGAGTTGACAATTTGAAAGTGACATATGTGTTTGAATTTGATTAAATAAAATTTGTATAATATGACCTTTTAAATGTCCAGTTAATTGACATGTAGAAATATGGTTAATTACACCTTGAACCATTTAAATTTATGTTGTAAAAAACTGATGTAGTATGAAACTGAATGTAGTAGATATTAAGTGTAGAACCGCATAAAATAATAGCATAGTAATCTTTAATCTACATGAAATGATAATGTAGATTCTAGAAATAATTATATTAATTTATATAAAATTATAGTGTAAATTAATACGATTATTTCGGTATTATTTAAATAAATTATTGGATTGTTATTGATTGTTGTTATTGCTTGTTTATTTACTTTGACACCATCCCAGTTATCACACTGCAAATTCCATTTACCATGTTTCTGATTTTTGAATTGAAATGGAATCTGGTTGAAATGATAAATACCCAAATAAAACAATTGGCTTAGGATAGAGAATTAAATAAAAACCCAATTGGTCAAATAATTCGATTTAAATAAATAAATAAAGATTTATTTGAATGAAATAATAAGGATTTTTTAAGAAAATATCTATGCAAACAAGTAAATATTAGGAGATTGCTAACTATACTTCCAATGGCGGCTTCTGGTGGTTCAAATGTTCAAGGCGATCTCAACTCTCTTTCTCGTCCTCCGGATAAGGAATCCCATGCAGAAATCAGACCTCCTTTAGATGAGGTAGCTAGGGTTCCAGTAACGATCAGATCTCCTAATCGTCTTTCGGCTGTAACCTCTGACCGCAATAATGAGATTGGCAGATCTGGGATTCAAGCTACGTATCCAAGTCGGGAAATTACATCGAATAGATCTGGGATAGAAGACAATCGTGATATACATAAAGGAACTGTGTACTCGGAAAGAAGGGGGAATAACTATCGGATGGATGTTGGTGGATCGGTTATCTCGAACAATCCGGATGCCAATAAACAGATGCAGTCTAAAGATCGGAACTATAGAAGAGAAGGCGTCCAGAAGAATTACAATAATCCAGACCAAGCTGAGATGCGAAAATTTTCAAATCCAGGAAACTATCGAAAAAATTTCGGTGAACGTACGATTGATTGGAATAGGATAAAAATTGGTTTGGATGAGGGTCTTAATAAAGAATGGAGGAATGCTGCTGATGGGGGAATTGGAAGATCTGAAGAACTAGTTGATTTAAAATTCATACAACCATTAAGTGTTAATCAGAAAAAAAAAGGCATTAATAGATTCTGAAATGAACAAGAGGGCTGCTGATAAGTGGAATAATTCGATAATTTTTTATGTTTATGGATCTAGACCATATCATACTCATTTGAAAGCGTATATTGAACGTAGTTGGAAACCAAAAAAACAGTTTAATTTGTTGGCTCGGGATAATGGTTTTTTTATTATCAGATTTTTAGATGCATTGGATTGTGAAAATGTGTTGAAGGGAGGTCCATATCTGTTTGATAATAGTATTATAATTCTCAAGAAGTGGTAGGTAGGAATGAGATTTAGCAGAGATTTACTATCTACTATGCCGATTTGAGTGAAATTGCATAACCTTGAACTGGATCTATGGGATAAAGAAGCGATCAGTGCTATAGCTAGCGTTCTGGGAAAACCAATGAAGATGGACAAAATCATGGCGGATGAATCTAGAATAGCATTTGCTAAAGTGCTAATTGAAATATCTGCTGAAGATGGGTTTCCAAATAGTGTTGATGTGTTAATGCATAATGGAGAAGAACTCCAAGTTTCAGTTAGCTACGATTACAAACCTATATTTTGTAAGAATTGCAAATTTTTTGGGCATTCCACTGATCTATATAATATCAAACACAACAGTAAACGGATTCCGAAAATAAATGCTACTTGTAATGAATACGTGGATTCAGCAAAGGAAAATGCAAACAAGAGTAATGCTACACAAATAAATATTGAAAATGAAACACACAATGCTAGCAAAGAAATTGAAGACGGTTCCTCTCAGCTGAACAATGGCAGTGTCAGAGTTGTTGAAACTAATCTATTACAACACGTTACAAATAATATTATACAGACAAAAGAAAACATCAAAGTTCCCAGCAATATGACTACTGATTCTCGTAACCCACCAGTTATGGACTGTAATTCTCACTCAACTGCTCTTCAAGTAGAGGAAACTTCTGTAAAGGCCAAACTTGTAGCGCTGGAGCAGTCTTCTGTAATAGTAATGATATCTCGACAATTCAGGAAGCTTATAATATAGGAGAGGATATTGCCTCTACCTCTGGAACTGTAACAAATATGCCACAAAGCAAAAGTGTTAAAGTGGATGAATTTACAATCAACGAAAACCAAGTGCAGGTACAAGAGGGAGCACCTGGGTTCTCTCTAGATTCAGGTGAAGGCCTTATTGAAGATTTGTCTGACTCTGACGAGGAATTAATAAACCATATTGCAGTGGATGATATTCCCATCTTTAAGCAGGACCCTGTTATGAATGTCGAACATTTCATTGAGGTAAATGAGGAATTTGTAAATGAAATTGATGAATTAAATAAAAAAAAGAACAAAAAGAAGAATGAAGATGCTTATCCCACTAACATTGCTCCTCCTAAAAGGCAAACTAGGAGCCATTCAAAAGTTAAATGACCATAATAGCTTGGAACGTTAGAGGTTTAAATACAGCTGAAAAACAAATGGCGGTATTTAAATTTCTAACAACTCAAAAACCAACCACGGTTGGTTTGCTAGAGAACAAACTTAATAACGAAGCCAAACGAAATCTAATGAACAAGTTAAACAATAGCTGGTCTTCATTGGATAACAATATATGTACGTGTAAAGGTAGAATTCTAGTTATTTGGGATAATTCAACTTGGAAGGTCGAGCCTACTCATATGTCTTATCTGCACATTTCTTTGAATATATTGAATTCTGGAGGTCTACAAATGAAAATTTCTTTCGTATATGCCAGTAATTTTTTAAAGGACAGAGAACTTCTATGGGATGCTTTATATAAGGAATCCATTTATACTGATATGCCTTGGTGCTTGATTGGCGATTTCAATAATATTCTCTCCACCATACAAAAAAGGGGCAACTCTGTTCCTTTCAGCCAAATGGAAGGTTTTAAAAATTGTATGATCAATTCAGGACTGGTTGAACTACCTATTTCGGGTTTAAACTTTACTTGGAGAAAAAAGGGAGTGGCTACTAAAATCGACAAAATTTTGTGTAATGATTTTTTATTGGAAAAATTCCCTAATATAGCCTGTTTTGGAATCTCTAATCCCATAAGTGACCATATTCCAGTTTGTCTTAAATTTTTAAATCCCCCTATATCTACTGTAGGAAAACCATTCAGATATGTGAACACTTGGAATTTATTAGAAGGATATGGGGAATGTTTCTAAATGCTTTTAAGTTAAATTTTGAGGGCTCTCATCTACATATTTTTAGGCAGCAATTGAAAGCATGCAAGTTTTACCTAAAGGCCTGGAGCTCTAGAAGGTGCTTAGATGGTAAAATTCTGAAGGAGTTGGAGCAGGAGTACACATCAGCTCTCAAATGTGTGGACAACAATCCAGAAGATTCTACAGCTTTTGACAATTTAATGGAAGTCTGTAAAAAATGGAAGTAGCAAGATAAAATCAAATTTCTCAATGCTACTCAAAAAGCTAAGGTGGATTGGCTCACAGAAAGTGATGCATGTACAAGATTTTTTCATTCTAAAATGTCTATGAGGAGACACAATTCTAATCTCAATTCCATTATTTCCACTGAAGGTAAACTAGTGCATGATCCCGTCTCTATTGAAAATGAAGCTATTTTATATTTTAATCAGATTTCTAATGGTGATAATTTGAATACTAATCTACCTGATGTAAATTGCACCTGCCGAATCAATGATGGAGGAAGAGAGTTCCTGACAAGCAGTGTTAGCTCTGATGAAGTTTGCAAAGCCATTTTCTCCATGTCTGTTAATAGTAGTCCGGGTCCGGATGGTTTCTCTGCAAAATTTTATAAAGTTCATTGGAATGAGTTAAAAAGAAGTCTGATGCGCATGATTAATCAGATTTTCTCTACTGGCAAATTAGACAAAGGTGTGAATCATACATTTATTACTCTTGTGCCTAAAATTAATAATCCCAATTCTCTTGCTGATTAGAGGCCTATAGCGTGCTGTAATGTTATTTACAAGATTATTGCTAAAGTTATTTGCAACAGAATTAAGCCTTTTCTTAGCTATCTAATCTCTGAAGCACAATCTGCGTTTATTCCTGGAAGAGTTATATATGAAAATATTTTACTTGCTCATGAACAAGTAAGATTTTTCAATCGAAATGGTGCTGGAAAGCTTTGTCTAAAATTAGATCTACATAAAGCCTATGATATGGTCAATAGAAAATTTATATGTCATATGCTTAAAAAAAGGGGCTTTCCTGAAAAATTGGTAAAATTAATATACAACTGCATTTCTACTCCAACGTTCTCTATAATGATAAATGGCTTCCCTAAAGGTCTAATTTCTAGCAATAGAGGTATTAGACAAGGTGTTCCCCTATCTCCGTATTTGTTTTATGTGGCTATGAAATATTTTTCTATTTTGATGTTGAAGTCTTACAAAGTCAAGGACATTATTCCTCTAATCAATTTTGAACCGGCAATTACTCGCCTACTATATGCTGATGATTTGATGATTTTTGTTCGGGCCTCTAATAAAAGTGCCAAGGTGATTAGTAAATGTCTGAAGAAGATCAAAACATATGTGTGTTTAAATGTCAACAATAGTAAATCTAAGCTGTATTTTAGTAAAGGCACAACAAACAAACAAGAAATTATGAATATTCTTAACATGCAAGAAAGTAAACTTCCTGTCAAATATCTAGGTGTGCCTCTATCTCATAACTATCTGCATTTCTCTGACTGTGGGACTCTTTTTAATAATATTAACAAAAGGTTAAATGGATGGGACTGCAAGCTTTTATCTATGGCTGAGAGAATTGAATTAATACATTCTGTAATTATGCCTATAGTTTTGTATTGGATGATGGTATATCAGATTCCTTTGGCTACTATAGACAAATTAAATAGACTGCGTGCTAATTTTATTTGGAATGGAAAAGTTCACAAAATTGCTTGGAATACTCTCTGCCGCCCTAAATCAGAATGAGGAGTTGGATTGAGAAATTTTGCAGATATCAGGAAAGCATCTAGTCTTAAACTTCTCTGGCATTTTATTAATTCTAAAAATATCTGGTCTCGCTGGATGAGCAAAAGGTACTATGACAACAAGCAGTTTTGGACTATGGAGATTGATAACAATGCCTCATGTACATGGAAATCAATTCTTAAACATAGACAAATTGCTCGCAATAATAATTCCAGAGTCACTGTTAATGGGAGAAATACGCTTTTATGGCATGATCCTTGGATTAATAGTGAAAGTATGGTTACTATTCTTGGATGGGATAGTTTACATCTTTATGGTCATATTAATGATAAAGTCTCATCTATCATTCAAGATGGAGTGTTTAATTTGGATCTAGTTCTTCACTAAACAACTAAACAATCAGATTTCTAAAATCCAAATAGACTCTTCGGCTAGATCGGATTACTGGAAATGGACGAGGGATTTAAAAGGATTTAGTTTCAGATCTGCGTGGAATGAAGCTAGAAATCACTATCCAACTGTAGAATGGGGAAAGATTATATGGAACAAATGCAATAATCCTAGAATGACATTAACTGCCTATAAAGCGATTTATAATCGCTTGCCTATTAGAGATAATCTAATTAATTGGGATACAATTCTGATTCTAATTGCTTACTCTGTAATCAATATCCTGAAAACCATTCACACTTATTTTTTGCATGTTCATACTCTACTTTCTTATGGACTACATGCTGTAAAAATTTGGACTTACCTCAGCCGTGCTCACTAACATTGGAAGAGGGAATTCAACTCCTATCAACTAACTTCTCTGCAGCAGATCAGGCTACTGGCTTGGCATTTGCGAGTTTTTCAACCATTATTCATCACATATGGCTAGAACGTAAAAGAAGACTTCATGAAGATCGGAAGTTTATGAAATGGGAACGATGGAAACTTATTGAAATTGATTTGAAGATGTTGGGTAATAAAGCGAAGAAGAAGAGGGTTATCACCAGTAGAAGCAAGCGAATTCTAGATCGGTGGGGAATAGATCTGATGGGGGATTGAATGTTTCGTCGCCAATTTTTAGTGAAGGAGGAAGTTTCTGTTGAGTCACAAGTTTTATGAAAGTTTTGATTTCTGACAAATAACTAAAAGGCGATCGACAAAACAAGGTCATTAGAGCTACATATGTTACTCTAGATTATAGATTGATTATTTGATATTATATTAGTGATAAACTTGTTAAAATCTATCCTCAAATAGTCATGCATTTTCAAGAAAATTAATATATATACGATTAGAATGCAGTTGCACATTCAGTGTGCAACTTTACAGGGACCGGTCGACCGGTCATAATATAGGCGGTCGACCGTTCCTACATAATTTGCACACTGAACGTGCACACATACACATAACGTATATATATTTAAATTCCTGTCTACTGGTCACTTTTTAACCTGTCGACCGTTTTTAAACAGAAAGCAATTTTTCCAAAAGACACTTCTCTTCTCCAAAGGTTGCATCTCTTACCTTTCACCAAAGATCATATCTCTTAATGGCAAAGAGTTACAACCATTCTTATCTATATAAACTCATCCAATTCGTTGATTAAATATAGATGATTTCATATTCTTTTTAATCTAATCTCTGATCTTACTTTATATATTCCTGCATTATGAAAAACTCACGATTATTTATTGAATCATTGAAACTATTTCATATCTTTTGATTCAATAAGTAATATACTTTCCTTAATCTTTTCAAAACATCATTCGCATACTTTGAGGATAAGATTATAGGAAGGGTGTACTGCTAGTGACAAATCCGTGTTTTCAAGAGCACAAGTTGTCAACAACAATTGTATTTGTTCTTTTGTTGAAGTCCTCTGTGTTGTAAGAGGCAAGTGTTGAAGTCCTCAGTGTATTAGAGGCGTGAAATCCCGTTCGGTTGTTTGGGTGTTGTAAACCTGTTCCTCCGGGTGAAGCGAGGAAGTTAATAGTGAAAATCCAGATAGAAGTCTGGGACTGGACGTAGGACGGTGCTCCGAACCAGTATAAAAATCTCTAGTGTGATTTTTCTATTTTTTATTTACTATGCTATTATCATCTATTTCCGCATTTGTATTGTAATCCATATTACACGATCCGTGTATACTATATTAGCACATATAATTGTATACACACCGCACTTTCATTTGGTATCAGAGCACGGTCATCATATAACCGTAACACAGTTATTTGATATATTATAGTAATATGGCAAATAACGTAAGTACTAGCACTCAAAACACCACTTACACGGAGGGTCAATCGACACAAAGACCTCCATTTTTCAATGGTCTTAACTATAGTTATTGGGCAACACGTATGTCATTCTTTATGCAATCAAATAGCTATGATGCTTAGAATGCCACTCAAAAAGAAACAGTGAATCCAACAACTGATTATTCAGAATGGACTGCAGCTGAGAAAACGGCAGCAGCCGTAAATGCAAGAGCAATAAATATGTTGTTCTGTGCATTAGACCAAAATGAATATAATCGTGTTAGTATCTGCACTACTGCATATCAAATTTGGCAAACACTAAAAATCACTCATGAAGGTACTAACAAGGTTAAACAAGCCAAAATAGCCATGCTGAAAAGTCAACTTCAAAATTTCAAAATGAAACCAAATGAGACAATCAATGACATGTATTCACGGTTTCAAACTATTCACCATGCACTTATTGGCTTAGGACAAAAGTATTCTGATTTCGATGTTGTTTCAACAGTCCTACATTCTCTGACTAGTGAATGGGAAGGAAAAGTATTAGCAATTGAAGAAGCTAATGACCTTTCCGTCATGAAGCCAGATGAATTGATAGGAAATTTAATGTCCTATGAAGCAAATTTGCAGGCTAGAAAGGAACAGAAAGAAGAAAAGAAAAATGTAGCATTTCATGTTGAGAAAGATGAAAATGAATCAGATTCTGAAGACGAAGATTTGGCATTCATTGCGAAAGGATTTGAAAAATTCCTAAAATATCGAAAAGCCAGTCGTTACAATAAAAGGAAACCTGGATCAAACAAACCATCTTCATCTGCTATAGAATGTTTCAACTGCCACAAAAAGGGACACATGCAGAAAGATTGTCCAGAACAAAAGAAGAAGTCAGAAAATGACAAATTCATATATAAGAAGGACAAATCTAAGAAACGAGCTTTCTCAGTAACATGGGATGATTCAGAGTCATCTTCATCAGAAAGTGAAAGTGATTCAGAGAATGAACAAGCTAATGTTTGTTTTATGGCAACAGAAGATGAGGTACAAATTCCTACATTTGATGAATTACTTGATATTAATGCTGAATTGATAATCAAATATAAAGACATAAAACGTCAATTAAAAGTAGTCAAAGCAGATTTAAGTAGAGTAGAGCTTGAACGAGATATGTTAAAAGATGAGAAGAAAATATTAGAAGAGGAACTTGAAAATATTCAAGAATCATCTTCTAATGTTGACTCTCAAATATCTCTTTTGAGTCAAGAAATAGAAACTCAAAAAGAGAAAAATAATGCTCTCACTACTGAAAATCATGAGCTTAAAGCAAAAGTCAAAATTCTAGACCTAGAAAAAGCTAGCTTACAAACAAAGTTTGATGACATTACTCAAAATGTTTCTAATTTTAACAAAGGTCGAGAAAATTTGACAAAAATCATTGAAAGTTCACAATCTATTTTAGACAAACAAGGATTGGGATATAACAAACAAGAAACCAAGAAACATCTTGGAAATAAAAGGAAAAAGAAAGTACAAAAAACTGAAGCTAAGAAAAATCTTAGTTTATTATATTCCAAACCAAAACCAGTTGTGAAATTTCAAAAGAAAAATGTCAAGACTATCAAAATATGGGTTCCTAAAACAAATAACAATTTGATTAGGAACAAATACATTCAGCAATTCTTGAATACTGTGCATTTTAATAATAATTATATATATAAAGGGGATACCGGACCCAAATGGGTTTGGACTCCTAAGACCTAACTCTTAGGACCCTATAAAAAGTGGGTACCATGGACTTAATTCTATTTTTTGCAGGTCCCACTTAAGAAAAGAGGAAAGTGGATATTGGACAGTGGTTGCTCAAAGCACATGACGGGAGACAAGAGTTTATTAACAAATATTACATATTCAGATGGTGGCTCCGTCACTTTTGGAGACAATTCAAAAGGCTATATCATCGGCAAAGGCGATGTGAGCAATTGCGGTACATCTAACTTACCTCTTATTGCTAATTTCATGCTAGTTAGAAATTTAAAACACAATTTGCTTAGTATTAGTCAGTTATGTGACAAGGGTTTTATAATTTCATTTTCAAATAATAAGTGTAGTATTTTAGATAAAGACCATAATTTGGTTTTCGAAGGTTATAGAGACAGAAATATATATATTTTGAATATGAATATTAATCATAATTCAGATATGTGTCTTGTGGCTAATGACAATGATCCATGGCTATGGCACAAACGTTTCTGTCATATAAACTTCAGAACTATTGACAAGCTAGCCAAAAACAATCTAGTTAGAGGACTACCCAAAATGAGTTTTAAAGTTAACAATATTTGTGATGCGTGTCAATTAGGAAAATTGACCAAATCATCTTTTAAATCCAAGAAAGTCATATCAACATTACAACCACTTGAGTTACTACACATGGATTTATTTGGACCTACTAGAGTTCAATCAATAAATCACAGTCAATATGTGCTTGTAATTGTTGATGATTTCTCTCGTTATACATGGACAATTTTCTTAAAAAATAAAAGTGACACTTTCGATCATTTCAAATCTTTCGTCAAAAGAATTCAAAAATCAAAAGGGATTAAAGTTAAAAATATAAGAAGTGATCATGGCGGAGAGTTTGAAAATAATGAATTTGAACATTTTTGTACAAAGAAAGGTATATATCATAATTTTTCGTTTCCCAGAACTCCACAACAGAACGGAGTTGTAGAACGGAAAAACCGAACTTTACAAGAATGTGCAAGAACATTATTGAATGGAACCACCTTACCATAACATTTTTGGGCAGAAGCTGTGGCAACTGCCTGTTATGTTTTGAATCGTGTATCCATAAGACCTCTTACCAAGAATACTCCTTATGAATTATTTAACAAAAGGAAGCCTAAAATTTCATACTTCAAAGTTTTTGGTTCCAAGTGCTTTATTTTAAATACGAAAGACCAGCTTGGCAAATTCGATCCAAAGGCCGATGAAGGAATATTTGTCGGTTATTCGGAAAGAAGTAAGGCCTATCGGATATTTAATAAACGAACCAAAACTATTGAAGAATCACTTCATGTCTCTTTTGATGAAATCTATCAGCACCCTCACACTATATCAGATGATGACGAATTAATAGTCACTGACAATCAAATCATCACAAATATTGATTCTGACTCGGAAATAATTATTGAGAATATTCCTCAAATATGTGAGTTACAATCACCACCACGAATATTAAGAGACCATCCGCCTCAAAATATAATCGGTGAAATAACATCACATGTCAGAACAAGAAGTCAACTCAATCAAATGGGTCATGTCGCTTTTCTCTCAAATATCGAACCTAAGAATCCAAAAGAAGCTGCTACAGATGATTACTGGATCATTGCCATGCAGGAAGAACTAAATCAGTTTGAGCGCAATGACGTTTGGGAACTTGTTCCACGACCAACTGATCAGTCAGTAATTGGTACTAAATGGGTCTATAAAAATAAGGCCGACGAACAAGGAAATATCACCAAAAATAAAGCAAGATTAGTAGCACAAGGATATAATCAGGAAGAAGGTATCGATTATGAAGAAACTTTTGCACCAGTTGCTCGACTAGAAGCTATTAGAATCCTATTATCTTTTGCTTGTCACCATAATTTCAAACTTTATCAGATGGATGTCAAAAGTGCTTTTCTCAATGGATTTATCAAAGAGAATGTCTATGTCGAACAACCTCCTTTGTTCGTACATGAAAAATATCCAGACCATGTGTTCAAACTTAAGAAAGCTCTGTATGGTTTAAAACAAGCACCTCGTGCTTGGTATGAACGACTACGTAGCTATCTTATTAGCTCAGGATTTCAAATAGGCAAAGTCGATCAAACTTTGTTTATTAAACATTCTCGAAAAGATATTCTAGTTATCCAGATATATGTCGACGATATCATCTTTGGTTCAACAAACGATAAACTTTGCAAAGAATTTGCAAGTATTATGACCAAAGAATTCGAAATGTCTCATATGGGAGAACTATCTTATTTTCTTGGACTTCAAATAAAGCAACTTTCAAACGACATTTTTATCAATCAAGAAAAATACTGTGAAAACCTTATCAAACGCTTCGGATTAGAAAATACATCTGGTAAACCAACTCCTATGAGTACAACTACACATCTTGACAAAGATGAAAGTGGTAAGAATGTTGACCAGAAATTGTATCGAAGCATGATTGGTTCTCTTCTTTATCTTACAGCTAGTCGTCCAGATATAATAATGAGTGTTTGTTTATGTGCTCGTTTTCAAGCCAATCCAAAGAATCACATCTACGAGCAGTGAAACGTATAATTCGTTATCTTAATAATACCAAAGATTTCGGTCTTTTTTATCCAAAAGAATGTCCATTTGAATTAGTATCATATAGTGATGCTGATTTCGGTGGCTCAAGAACGGATAGAAAAAGTACAAGTGGTACGTGCCATTTTATTGGAAAATCACTTGTCTCTTGGTTCAGTAAGAAACAGAATTGTGTTTCACTATCAACATGTGAAGCTGAATATATATCAGCAGCTCTCGCTTGTACTCAAGTACTATATATGCAACAAACACTTCAAGATTTTGATATTCATTTATCAAATTCTATTATATACTGTGATAACACTAGTGCTATAAATCTCTCTAAAAATCCAGTAAATCACTCTAGAACCAAACACATTGATATCCGTCATCATTTCCTTCGAGATAATATTGACAAAGGAAATATATGTCTTGAATATGTTCATACTGACAATCAATTAGCAGACATTTTTACTAAGCCTCTGCTCGAATCTAATTTTATTAGATTACGAAGAGAGCTTGGTTTAATTTCAAGAAAAAATCTTGACTAAGTAATTTCTAAAGAACGACTTCTTGTTAGTTATCCTTTAGTTATTCTTTTTAGTTATCCTTTAACCATAACTTTTGCATAAACTATTTTTTTTACATTAAATATAAGCCACTGCTTTATTTAATGGTTAAATTCTCTTTACTCATTTTTTTTCTTTTCTTTTAGTGATCGTCCTTTCCTTTCTTATTTTATAAATTCAGTTTTAAAAGGAAAGCTATTTTTAGAGTTACAATAAAATTTCTGCTTATGTTTTCTTGGTTAAAATGTTTAATTAACTCACATCCATAGGTTTATACATAAGAAACTTGTATATAAGCTTGCAAAATTTTTATATTTTGTTCATTTTTTTTATCTAACCATAATATTCTATACAACATACACTATGGCTCACATTTGTGATAAATGTGCTCAAGAATCATACATTTCAATTACGAGTTCTGAGTCGGAGGAATTTTATTCTCCTACAACTCCAAAACAAAAATCAAGTTGTCATCATCAATGCTCTTGTATGTCTGATAAAACTCCAAATTCAAAACGAGTGAAGAGGACATTATTCTATTCTCCTCGTACCAAAGCTCAAATCGATGAGATACACCACTACCAGAAACATCAGATAGACCTTCAGAGACAGCTCCATTACGGGCAAAGTCAACTTTATCATGAGCAACAACGGACATCGGCACGATTATCCGTTTTAGAAAAGTTGGCAACATTTTTATGCGGTTCCAACAAGCATGACGTGCATGAACCAATGCCGTCTAGGCCATCAACATCTAAAAGTCCTAACTCGTGGGATCGGAACTATGAGAAGAATGAAGGAGCTCAGAAACAATGGAGTCCATGGTCAAAACGTATTGAAGGAAACAAAGATAATTCTAATGACAAACTTTCTCATTAGATTTATATATAGTTATTATATCTTTATATATCTCTTGTCTAATGACGGTTATATTTTGTATTACAAATGAAATATAATATATATAGGTTGATATACTATAAAGAAACTTGCAAAATAACATGATTTACTCAGCAGACCAGTACTGGTCGACCGCCCCTGTTATAGCCGGTCGACCGTTTGCTCTCTGGTTGAAAACGGTCGACCGGCCATATTTCATAGGTCGACCGGTTGACGTATTTTCAGTTTTTATATATACATATGCGTCATTTTTTCCTCTACCCTCTTTCACTTTTTACTCAAGCTGTTCTTTTACCCAAAATCACAAACCCTAGTTTCCTATTTCAATCCCCAAATCTCAAATCCTCCAACAATGGCTCCTCCTCAAAATAAATCCAAGAAAGGAGCAACCTCTGAAACTTCATCTCCTACCATCTCCGTCAAAAAATGGCTTCAAAGTCCAATTGCTGTAACAAGATGGAATCAGATGACAAATTACAAGTTTCATCCAGGCTCTTTCATCAAATTTGATGATTTCACGGCTTATGGAGTTCGGAGGTTAGCCAATAATTCCAACATTACTGCATTAATTGATTTTTCAGAAAATAGTGTGGAGATAAATCATTTGATGATCAAATTGTTTTACGCCAACATGAATCTTGATGAGTATCAACCTGATAATCCAAACGGCGTCATCTGGTCTGTGGTCTGTGGCAAGCAAATTTTTCTTACTCATGCTAGAATTGCCTCTATACTTGGTATACCAAATCGAGGCGAAGAGTTTTCATCTAACTTCTGAGAAGTCTTCACTCGAAATAGTACTAGTCATCAGTTCATAGAAGACAATAGTGATGGCACTAAGTCTATTGGACTTCGACCGACAGCCAGACTACTTCATCGTGTTTTGATGCATTCTCTTTTTCCTAGACTTGGAAATTATGATGCAGTATATAAAGAAAACTTCAAAGCACTCTATGCTATTTATGGTGAAATCCAAATCAATTGGGTTCACATGCTTTTTGATGAAATTCTCAAGGTAAATAACTCAACACGGCCTCATTTCTTCTACAATGAATATATCATGCGACTTTTGTTAGCTTGTGGGGTCAATCCTCCTGATTCTGCAACCTCAAAACCAAAATGCATTGATTCCATAACCATCAAACGAATGAAGCTTCCTCCACCTTACCTTGAGATTATGCCTTTTGAAGAATGGCAACAAAGAGGACCAAGGAAACAACGAGCAACTTCCTCTCGTCCTCGTTCCGATGAAGTAAAACTATTAAAATCAAAGTCATCTACAAAAGAATCACTTGAAACAATTGCGCGTAACCAATTTTTGCTTGAATCACGTCTCAAGCGCATGGACTCTAAAATCGATAAGCGCTTCAATAAGGTCAAGTCATTCTTTGGTATGCTATGGGATGCTATATCATGTTCCACATCCACCTCTGTTCAAGCACAAGACCCAGGAAAACGTCCTGCTGCTCCAGTTTTCACCTGGACATCATCTGACGAGTCTACAGGTATGAGTGGTCATGGACATGGAGAATCATCTAGAGGGAACAATGATGACGAAGAAGAAGAAGATGATGATGATGACGACGATGATGATGATGATGAAGAGGAGATACGATCTGCTTCATCCTAGATTCTATTATGGTTTAGCACTTTAAAAACATTCATCGACACTTGTACTAAATAGTGTCGTTATTCTTGTTTTTCATTTGACACTATGATCTGTAGTATACTCTGTTATGTTTTGGATGTGTAAATGATTTCTTTTGCTATGCATATCATATTCATTCTGCTATTCTAGTATCTGTTACTCCTTTTTGTCGATGACAAAGGGGGAGAAAGGGCTAACAATTGCTTGCAGGAACATACATATAAGAATTCAAAGAGAGAGAGATCACATACTCAGGGGGAGATTCAGATTTGCAGATATATTATCATCAATCAAAAAGGGGGAGAATGTTGAGTCACAAGTTTTATGAAAGTTTTGATTTCTGACAAATAACTAAAAGGCGATCGACAAAACAAGGTCATTAGAGCTACATATGTTACTCTAGATTATAGATTGATTATTTGATATTATATTAGTGATAAACTTGTTAAAATCTATCCTCAAATAGTCATGCATTTTCAAGAAAATTAATATATATACGATTAGAATGCAGTTGCACATTCAGTGTGCAACTTTACAGGGACCGGTCGACCGGTCTCAATATAGGCGGTCGACCGTTCCTACATAATTTGCACACTGAACGTGCACACATACACATAACGTATATATATTTAAATTCCTGTCTACTGGTCACTTTTTAACCTGTCGACCGTTTTTAAACAGAAAGCAATTTTTCCAAAAGACACTTCTCTTCTCCAAAGGTTGCATCTCTTACCTTTCACCAAAGATCATATCTCTTAATGGCAAAGAGTTACAACCATTCTTATCTATATAAACTCATCCAATTCGTTGATTAAATAAAGATGATTTCATATTCTTTTTAATCTAATCTCTGATCTTACTTTATATATTCCTGCATTCTAAAAAGCTCACGATTATTTATTGAATCATTGAAACTATTTCATATCTTTTGATTCAATAAGTAATATACTTTCCTTAATCTTTTCAAAACATCATTCGCATACTTTGAGGATAAGATTATAGGAAGGGTGTACTGCTAGTGACAAATCCGTGTTTTCAAGAGCACAAGTTGTCAACAACAATTGTATTTGTTCTTTTGTTGAAGTCCTCTGTGTTGTAAGAGGCAAGTGTTGAAGTCCTCAGTGTATTAGAGGCGTGAAATCCCGTTCGGTTGTTCGGGTGTTGTAAACCTGTTCCTCCGGGTGAAGCGAGGAAGTTAATAATGAAAATCCAGATAGAAGTCTGGGACTGGACGTAGGACGGTGCTCCGAACCAGTATAAAAATCTCTGGTGTGATTTTTCTATTTTTTATTTACTATGCTATTATCATCTATTTCCGCATTTGTATTGTAATCCATATTACACGATCCGTGTATACTATATTAGCACATATAATTGTATACACACCGCACTTTCAGTTTCATTTTACTTTCTTTTCTTTTTGTTTTAATTTATCTCGGCTTGGTTTTATTTTGTTTCGATACAGTACATAACTTCAGCGTGTTTTCGACTTGATAGCCAATTTTGATGGCTGTCTTGTATCTTTGTATATACATTATTGAACATCCTATATGCTTTGTTAATGAGATGTTAATAAAGCGCCACACTCTTTTTCCCTGTCCTATACTCACGTCGGGTACAGGTTCAGGTTTTTAACGAGGCGGTTAATTTTTTCAATAATAATAATAATAATAATAAGGATTTTGAAATGAAGTTTGGAATTTGAATTCTAGTGGAATTTAAAATATTAATATCTAATAATTTGAAACAAAATATTAACAAAGCGTTTGATGAAAAAATGTTGATTAAATTTTAGTAATTTATTGAATTAAGTTTGAAATATATTTAATAATTAAACAAAATTAAATTTCGTTAATAAGTGAAATTGAATTTCTTTAATATTTAAGTTTGAAATTTGTTAAACTAGATAAGGAAATAAGTGAAATTGATTTATTTAACAAGAAATAAAATGTGATTTATTGAAATTAATAGAAGACTTTTAATTTAAAGAATTTAATTTGACGAATTTAATTTAATTTAATTTGTAAGTTTGATATAATGTAGGTAAACTTAATTTGATTTAATGAATTGGAAATTAAATTGAAATTGTCTTGAATGTTAAATTAACTTAATTTAGTGATTATTGAATGAAATCCATCAAAGAATTTAAATTGTTTGAATGTAAAATTAACTTAATTTTAATGATTATTGAATGAAATCCATCAATGAATTTTAATTGATTTGAATGTTAAATTAACTTATTTAAAAGATTATGGAATGAAACCTATATATGAATTTAAATCAATATTTGAATTGTTTAAATCAAAATTTGAAGTTGAATTATAGAGTTTTGAAATTGGAAATTTTTGAAATTGGAAATTTGGAAGTCTTAAAACGTAAATATTTGGAAATTGATATAGAAAGACAAATGAAATGTTGGCTTTCAAATTCTAAGTGAAATTGAAATTGTTTTGGTTTTGAAATATATTAAATGACCAATCGGTATAATAATTACGAAAGTTATTAAAGAAACCGTAATCGGTTAAGGACATACTCACTGTCTAAACCGAATACACTTTAATAACTATATGAGGAGTGTGATCTAGAATGAAGTGGTTAGAATGATGTACGTTGATGACTGAAGAAAGAGAATGATAATGGATGACCTTGACACTTGTGTCAAATTGGAAATGACTAAAACAAGAGCTGTGCCAGGCCAAATTGGGTTAGCTACCTCGAGTGAACACACTTCTTCGTAAACTACTCATTACTTGTTATTGATTGGTGCGCACCCTTGAATTTGGAGTGTTGTTTCGTGGTGTTGCGATCGTTGCGGCGATGCGTTCCCACCAGTCCGGATCAGACAAACGGGAGCTTCACTATCTTGGGTATTGCCACATGTTCCTTGTCATACTTGTATCCCCATGCACGACCACTACGATTTGTTTTGTATTATACCTATGGAGTACTCCTTGATATCCCACTAGTTTACGGTGGAGTTTACTGTGCTATATAGACTATAATGCTATATAAATGTGTTAAGGGGAACAATGGTAACGCCTTAACACTATTTTGATATTTTATTTTTACTGTTAGGCATTATCGACTTAGCGTACACTTATAAATATATAGATAGTTTAACAGATCCTGAAAGATGTTTATTCCATTCATCTTTGAGTTGTTGTTATTTCAAATTTGAACCATATTATCTGTATAAGAATATATGTTCTGACTCGGTGTTTGTTTATGCTTATGCTCGGGTCAGTCTGAGGATTTCTGTTGCTGTGCTGCTTGGAAGCTGAAGACACCGAAGACTATCATTTATCTTTATAAGTATTGCTCTTTTGATATTATCGGACATCTATGTATTTCTATTTCACTATTTGCTTGAGACATTGTTGTATATGCTTAGTAGTTTGATGAACTACGACTATGACATTGTTGTAATTACGCTGCATTATTCTGTTATTGTATCTGTCTGTAATTCTGTGATGATTCTCATTTTTATACATATACTCCATTAATGATTCGTGTTTTGTACTATTTAAGTTGACATATGTGGATTATTGTCAATTAAAATGGTACAAATATATGAGTTGTTACATTTGGCATTAGAGCTTTGATTCCCGAAAACCTTAGCCTGTGGAGTTGTAAAGCTCATTAGAGATAGGGTAACCCTTCCCTAGAATGAGGTGAATCATTTCAGAATCCATATCCTTTGATTCCATCCTTCTTATTGAATTCGTTGGATTAGAATTTCCTTAAGTTCTATAAATTTCTATCTTTGATTCTAAAAATCGCTTTTGGTATTCGAGGATGAGTACCAGAAGGAATGCTAGAGGTGGGGGTAGAGGAATTGCTCCTGAACCACGTGCTCCAGCTCCCGCGGTGAAGTTTTCTACTCTTAGCAAGAAATACACCCATCTTATCGGCATCAAATTCACTGGTTCCGACAGCATCATTAGAGCGCAACAGTGGCTGAATAGCCTGGGAAGGATCTTCATTGGTCTTGAGAATACTGACGTGCAGAAGCGTCAATTGGCTGCTTGGCAGTTTCAGGATGCGGCATAGGATTGGTGGGAGTCAGCAACCTCCCGTACTGACAAGGAAACTATCACCTGGGCTTAGTTTAGGTAGAAATCTAGCTGAAATTTCATCCAAATAAATTCCTTCTCGTCAAATTTTGGCTCATCTTTATATCGCTTGTAAATAGGGAATCCTTTATGGCTCAGTGGATGCCAACAGCCAGAAAGGCCTAGCTTTATCGATCATTTATGGACCTCAAGCAGGGAAACATGACTTTCTCCGAGTATGAAAGGAAGTTTAACGAACTCTCCAAATTCGGATCTGGCTTGATTGATACACCACTGCTGAAGAATGAGAAATTCATCCATGGAGCATATACAGAATATTACGATCTCCTCACAGCTCATGTCCATGGCACTTTCACCAAGTTGATGGATTATGCTCTTAGGTATGGGGGAAAGCCAAAGGAACATTAGTCACCAAAGCTCCAGTTACTCAGCCATCCTCTAGTCAGCCCGGGAAGAGGAAGCCAAATTTTGAGCAACAGAAGAAGAACTGGCAGATGACATCCAGACTTGGCTATTCTCAGAAGAAGCCCATTGACATATCCTCTATCACCTGCTTCAACTGTAATCAGAAAGGTCATTATGCCAGTAGTTGCCCATCCCCAAAGGGAGCAGCTATTCCGCCACTAGCTCATATGGCCAAGAGAGATGTATGTCACATTTTCTTACAGCCAGGACATTTTAAGAAAGATTGCTCAACTCAGAAGAAGGGTACCCTATCTGGAGTTTTTGCTATTACCACACCTACCCTGGAAGTTCAGGATGACCAAGGTACATTACATAACACTTTTATGTTGCATACTTTACCTGTGAAAGTTCTATTCGACACTAGAGCAACACATAGTTTCATATCTATTGGTTTGTGTAATAAGCTTGGATTGGAACCCATCCTTTATTCTACTTTCTTATGTGTATCAAATCCCATTGGAGGACCCGCTAACCTCAAAAGGGTATGCAAATATGTCACGTTTATGTATGGCATGCACCGTTTCACTTGGGATTTCTATGTCCTTGGATTTAAGGCATTCGATATCCTATTAGGTGTTGATTGGCTACGAAAGTTCAAAGCCGTTATCTCTTGCAAAGCTCGAATGCCTCTCTAATTGACGAAAAGAGTAAATCATTAGTTATTGAAGGAAAGTTGCCTCAAGAATGCGCTGAGAGTTTTATATTCTCTCTTGACTCCCATCTGAATGATCTAAGCTCTACCCCGGTTGTTCAACTCTTTTCTGATGTGTTTGGAGAAGTCAATTCTTTACCACCTCCATGGGAAATCGAATTCCGCATTGATTTTATCCCTGGTGCTCGACCAGTAGTTCTCCCTCCCAGGAGAATGGCTCCTAAAGATAAGGAAGAATTGAATGTTCAGATTGAAGATTTATTTGCTAAAGGCTTGATACGGCGAAGTTATTCATAATGGGGAGCTGCAGTTGCATTCGTCACAAAGTCAGATGGTTCTCTCAGAATGTGTGTGGACTATAGAGAGCTAAACAAGCTCACACACAAGAACATATATCCAATGCCCCACATTAATGATCTATTCGACCAGCTCCATGGAGTTAATGTTTTCTCTCAACTCGATCTGGCTATCGGCTTTCACCAACTCAAAATTGCTGAGTAGAGTATTCCTAAAATAGCATTCCACACTGAAAATGGTTTCTTTGAATGGCTGGTTATGCCGTTCGGCCTTACTAACGCTCCAGCTTATTTCGTCGATTTGATGGACAGAGTTTTCCGTGATGTTCTTAACAAGTTTGTTCTTATTTTCATTGATGATATTCTCGTCTTCTCTAAAGATGAGAAAGAGCATAGGTCACATTTGGCTTTTGGTCTTGAAACTCTTCACAGTCATCAGCTTAAAGCCAAGTTTTCGAAATGCCACTTTTGGAAAAATGAAGTTTGATTTCTTGGCCATATTGTCTCAGAGATGGGATTTCGGTCGATCCAGCTAAGATCGCCGTAATCAATGTAAGTTCTATCCTTACTTGTCATTTCTATCCGAACATGTTATCTCTATTTAAATTCGAATCCTTTGAATTTGCAGGATTGGGAGACTCCCAAAACTCCTACAGATATTCATAATTTCTTGGGCTTGGACGGCTGTTATCGTAGATTTATAGAAAACTTTGCTCGTATTGCCGCACCGCTCACTGCACTGACTAGAAAGAATGTTAAATTTAATTGGAGTGAAAAGTGCGAATCATCTTTCAATGAGTTGAAGCGAAAGTTGACCGCTGCCCCAGTTCTTACAGTTATTGACGGAAGCGAAGGTTTGGTCGTCTATACTGATGCTTGCCGTGATGGATTAGGAGCAGTTTTAATGCAGAAAGGAAAGATTATTGCCTTTGCAGGTCTTCAGTTAAAGGCCCATGAAGCAAATAACGCAACTCACGATTTAGATCTTCTTGCGGTTATATTTGCTCTTAAGCTATGGAGACACTATCTATTGGGGACCAAATTCGAGTTATTCACAGACCACAAGTCATTGAGATATATTTTCTCACAAAAGGATTTAAATCAGAGACAAGTCCGATGGATCGAATTCTTAGCTACATATGATCTTGATATTAACTACACCCCAGGGAAAGCAAACGCCATAGCCGATGCTTTGGGCAAAAACCAAACAATGGCATGTTGTAATCTTGTGGAAGGGATGTTATTCCAGCTCGTCGTCTCCCCAGCCCTTATGGATCGCATTATAGCTAAGCAATATGAAGACACCTTGCTCTATCGTATCAAAGAAATAGTTTTCAGTAGAGTCGGAAATGCTAACAGTAAAATGGGTGCATAAGTCGATAGTAATGGAGTCTTGAGGATCGACAATCAAAATTGTGTTCCCAATATTGATGGTTTAAGACAGGAAGTGCTAAGAGAAAACCATCAATCTTCGGTTTCATTTTATCCAGGAGTCACAAAGATGTATCAAAATATGAAGAAGTTATACTGGTGGAGTGGAATGAAGCGTGATATTTCTACCTTTGTTAGTAGATGCACAACTTGTCAACAAGTTAAGGCTGATCACAGGAAGACGGTAGGATTGCTCCAACCTCTAGAGATTCCAAGTTGGACGTGGGAGTAGATTTCTATGGACTTTATTGATGGGCTACCAAGGACTAGAAAGGGTAACGAAAGCATTTGGGTGATTGTCGATAGACTAACGAAATCCGCTCATTTTATTCCAGTCAAGACCACTCGTACTGCTTCGAGTTTGGCCGAGATATATATGAAGGAAGTTTTTAAACTTCATGGTGTACCATCCAGTACTGTATGCGATAGAGATCCTATTTTCACTAGTAAATTCTGGAAGGCATTTCAGGATACTTTGGGCACTAAACTGAATCTGAGCACAGCTTATCATCCTTAGACAGATGGCCAAACAGAGATGGTGAATCAGATTTTGAAAGACCTTCTCCGAGCTTGTATTATAGACTTTGGTGGATCCTGGGAAGATCATCTCCATTTGGTTGAATTTACCTATAATAATAGTTATCAGGTAAAGAAATCGAATTTCAAATTTGAATAAGTATATTTGAATTGGAATTTAATTATCTTTAATAAAATCAGGCAAGCATTGGTATGGCACCATTTGAAGCTTTATATGGACGGCCGTGCAAATCGCCAGCTTGTTGGATCGAGTCTGGAGATCGATTAGTGCTTGGTTCGGAAATAATTATGGAAGCTTTCGAGAAAGTTAAAGAAATAAGGAAGAAGATTAAGACAGCACAAGATAGACAGAAGTGCTACGTTGATAGAAGGAGGAGAGATCTCGAATTCAGTGTAGGAGACGAAGTATTTCTCAAAGTGTCGCCTTTGAAGAATGTTATTCGATTTGGAAGAAAGGGGAAACTTGCTTCCAGATTTGTTGGCCCGTTTGAGATTACGGAAAGGGTTGGAACTTTGGCCTATATAATTGCATTACCAGAAAAGTTTGCCGGTGTGGACAATGTGTTTCACGTCTCACATCTCCGCAAAGTTGTACGCGATCCATCTATGGCCATCCCCACTGCTCAGTTGGAAGAGTTAGTTATCGAGCCTGACTTGACCGTTGAGCGAAAGCCACTTCGGATAGTCGATCGTGATACGAAGAAACTTAGAAGGAAGTCGGTCAATCTCGTCAAAGTTCAATGGAGTGCAGATGATCGAGATTGCACATGGGAAACTGAGGATAGTATTCGGAATTCAAACCCCGAACTACTAATTTCAGGTATAATTCAATTTTCTTAAATCTATCTTGACTTTTCTGCTTGTTTCCTTCCTACTTCTCCCGTCTCATTCCTTTTCGAGGACGAAAAGTTTTGAGTGGGGGAGATTATAACGACCCTGAATTTCCAACCCAATCTCTATTATTTTAATATAAAATTTCAAATTTATATACGATCGCAACTAACGTCCAAACTTCGTTTATAAGATGCGTCTAGTTAGTTATGGATATAGAAAAAGTTTTGTCGCAAAATATCGCAGTAAATTTCGTTCGCATTTTTATTTGCATATCAGTTCATTTTAAAGCATGCAAATTTTATCTTCCGAATCTAAGTATTTTTACACAGAAATGTTGTAAAGACTTATCTGATCAAGTCGTCATATTTCATTTCGTCTAATTCCGTCGTCGCCTTCTTCATTTAAATTGTTTTGCCAAACGAACAATTTAACCGGCGTAAATTTTGAGTTTTGATAAAACTATCGTATCGCCAATATATGTATATCGTTGGAAGCGCCTCGTCGCATTGATCAAAACGGTATATTCATTTATAGAAATCGGAGTTCGTCGTAGATCGTCGCCTTAATTTAACCGTTCCAAACAGTCCGGTTAAATGCATGTTCAGCCCAAATTACGGCCCACATTCATTCAAATTTTGAAAATATAATTTTAAGCTGAAGGGAATTAATGGGGTAGTTGGCAGATAGTTATTAGCTTGGGAAATTGGGTGGCGTTTCGAAATTCGAATTAACATTACTGCAGCTAATTGTACAAATAAAGAAAAGGAAAAACCAGATGTTCACGTTCTAATTTGCAACTGCTACAGGCAATTTTCACTACCTTCTTTCCTCTCCTCTCTCACTTCTTCTCTTTACATTTTCTTCTTCTCTTGTTCCACTATAAATTGCAAAAGAGAAATAAAATAAACCCAACCTCCATCAAGTTGCTTCCCAGACCACTCCACCTCCCCTCTTCCGCTGCCAAAGTCACCGTCGCACCACCGACCGCGCCACCCTCCGCTAGACCTTGCGCGCATCATCTCCACCGCCCCTCCACTCCCATTGCACAGCCCGCCACCCCCTTGCCGCGAGTTCAATCCTCCGGCCATCGTGCAAACCTGCTGTACCGAGCACCACATCCACTCACCGCCCCTCCACCATTCCTCGCCTCCAGCACGCACCACACCCTTCCACCGCCTTCGCGCATCTCCCGTCCAGTCACCCCCTCCTCCGCGCGCTCACACTACCGACCCCCTCTGGCCGTGCACCTTCCCAGTCCGCCTTCCACAACGCGCAGACGCGCATGCACCGTCCCACTCCACTGCCTGAACCACCGTACCCTCCAACGTCCCACCCCAGTCACCGTCGTCGCCTCACACCCGTGCACCAACCGAGACCGGATCACCTCTAGTGCATGCGTGTGCATGCCGTATGTATGGAAACGTGAGCATGCTGTATGTATATGCAGTTACAGGCTTGTGTTTTATATATATAAAAAAAGAAAGAAGTCTTCGCTATATAAAAAAAATGGAAGTGAACAGTGCTGCTTTATGGAAAGGTGGAAGTGTACTGTCGCTTTCAAATTGTTGTCGAAAAAAATATGTACGCAGTATATATTTCGTTGTTGGATAATAGTAACCACTTCTTTTCCTATTGTGTACAGCAACAACCGGTTAAAGTTCCACTTTGCAGCAGCACCAACATTCTTAGCTTTCTTTCTTTTTCTTCATCGTTTGGTAAGTGCATATATATGATTTTATAAAAATATATATGAACATCCATATTAAAATTAATACCATTCCTTTTCTTGTCAATGGTTGCAGTTGTTCCATTGTTCGTGTTTGAGCTGTGTCTGAACCAATTCCATTCATGCCTCTTCGTGCTTCGCCGTTCACTTTCTCTAACCACGAAAGGTGAATAAATTTCACAACTTGTATTCTTGTACGATGATAATCAAGTTTGGTTGATAAATGATTGATTCTTTGATGTTGATATTGGACGTTAAATTTGTTAATGCATGACGTGATAAATAATATACACTTGAATTTGACGTAAGGTAGTTGACAATTTGAGAGTGACATATGTGTTTGAATTTGATTAAATAAAATTTGTACAATATGTACACCCTGAACCATTTAAATTTATGTCGTAAAAAATTGATGTAGTATGAAATTGAATGTAGTAGATATTAAGCGTTGAACCGCATAAAATAATAGCGTAATAATCTTTAATCTACATGAAATGATAGTGTAGAATCTAGAAATAATTATATTAATTTACATAAAATTATAATGTAAATTAATACGATTATTTCAGGATTATTTAAATAAGTTATTGGATTGTTATTGATTGTTGTTATTGCTTGTTTATTTACTTTGACACCATCCTAGTTATCACACTACAAGTTCCCTTTACTATGTTTCTGATTTTTGAATTGAAATGGAATCGGGTTGAAATGATAAATACCCAAATAAAAAAATTGGCTTAGGATAGAGAATTAAATAAAAACCCGATTGGCCAAATAATTCGATTTAAATAAATAAATAAAGATTTTATTTGAATGAAATAATAAGAATTTTTAAATGAAGTTTGGAATTTGAATTCTAGTGGAATTCAAAATGTTAATATTTGATAATTTGAAACAAAATATTAAGAAAGTGTGTGATGAAAAAATGTTGATTAAATTTAAGTAAATTATTGAATTAAGTTTAAAATTTATTTAATAATTAAACGAAATTTAATTTCGTTAATAAGTGAAATTGAATTTCTTTAATAGTTAATTTTGAAATTTGTTAAACTAGATAAGTAAATAAGTGAAATTCAATTTCTTTAACAAGAAATAAAATGTGATTTATTGAAATTAATATAAGACTTGTAATTTAAAGAATTCAATTTGACGAATTTAATTTAATTAAATTTGTAAGTTTGATACAATGTAGGTATACTTAATTTGATTTGATGAATGGGAAATTAAATTGAAATTGTCTTGAATGATAAATTAACTTAATTTAATGATTATTGAATGAAATCCATCAAAGAATTTAAATTGTTTGAATGTAAAATTAACTTAATTTTGATGATTATTGAATGAAATCCATCAATGAATTTAACTTGATATGAATGTTAAATTAACTTATTTAAAAGATTATGGAATGAAACCTATATATGAATTTAATCAATATTTGAATTGTTTAAATCAAAATTTGAATTTGAATTATAGAGTTTTGAAATTGGAAATTTGGAAGTCTTGAAACGTAAATATTTGGAAATTGATATAGAAAGAAAACGAAATGTTGGCTTTCAAATTCTAAATGAAATTGATATTGATTTGGTTTTGAAATATATTAAATGACCAATTGGTATAATAATTATGAAAGTTATTAAAGAAACCGAAATCGGTTAAGGACATACTCACTGTCTAAACCGAATACCACTTTAATAACTATACCCAGAGTGTGATCCAGAATGAAGTGGTTGGAATGATATACACTGATGACTGAAGAAAGAGAACGATAATGGATGACCTTGACACTTGTGTCAAATTGGAAATGACTAAAACGAGAGCTGTGCCGGGCCTAATGGCGTTAGCTACCTCGAGGGAACACACTTCTTCGTAAACTACTCATTACTTGTTATTGATTGGTGCGCACCCTTGAATTTGGAGTTTTATTTCGCGGTGTTGCGATCATTGCGGCGATGCGTTCTCACCAGTCTGGATCAGGCAAACGGTAGTTTCACTACCTTGGGTATTGCCTCATATGCCTTGTCATACTTGTATCCCTATATGCAACCACTACGATTTGTTTTGTATTATACCTATGGAGTACTCCCTGATATCCCACTAGTTTACGGTGGAGTTTACAGTGCTGTATAGAATATAATGCTATATAAATGTATTAAGGGAAACAATGGTAATGCCTTAACACTTTTTGATATTTTATTTTATTGTTAGGCATTATCTACTTAGCGTACACTACTATATATATAGATAGTTTAACGGATCCTGAAAGATGTTTATTCCATTCATCTTTGAGTTATTGTTATTTCAAATTTGAACCATATTATATGTATAAGAATATATGTCCTGACTCGAGTGTTTGTTTATGCTTATGCTCGGGTCAGTCTGAGGATTTCTGTTGCTGTGCTGCTTGTAAGCTAAAGACTCTGAAGACTATCATTTATCTTTATCTTTATCAGTATTTCTATTTTGATATTATCGGACATCTATGTATTTCTATTTCACTATTTGCTTGAGACATTGTTGTATTTACTTAGTAACTTCATGAACTACTATTATGACATTGTTGTAATTCCGCTGCATTATTCTGTTATTGTATATGTCTGTGATTCTGTGATGATTCTCATTTATATACATATACTCCATTAATGATTCGTGTTTTGTACTATTTAAGTTGACATGTGTGGATTATTGTCAATTAAAATGGTACAAATATACGGGTTGTTACAAAACAGTATTTTAAAACGAATATATTCAAAAGGAAAAAGAAGGTAGATTCTGAAACAAAATATAGGTGAATAGATAAAGCTGAGCAAATAAGGTAGATTCAAAAGAATGGTATTGGGCACGAATAGTTAATTCAAATCATAAGAATTTCAATTTCAAATATCAATACAAAATTCCTTTGTTGGGAATACTTTTACAATAAAATACTTTTATATCGAAACAAATTTTCTTTTCGAAAAATATTTTTTAACTCGATATTTCAACATGTTTATCCTCGTTCTTGTAGACTCTGGCCATGCATTGATCCGGCGCAAAGCTAGAATTCTTCAAGTACCCAGTAGACCTATTTCAACACCCAGTGAAAATACTGGAAAACTTTTAAAACAGATATGGAAAGTACAATCCAAACAAAGCAACCAAACCAAAACATTGTCTAACCATAGATCGCAGATACACAATGGTTACACCTGGATCCCCTAGGAAACATCTGTATCCATAAGCTTTCTCAGCCCTGCGAATTACGCCACGATGACTAGTAGACCGCAGATACATAGTGGTTACACCTGGATCCCCCAGGAAACAACTGTATCCGTAAGCTTTCTCAGCCTTACGAATTTCGCTACTAAAAACGACCTACATAGATCGCAGATACACAATGGTTACGCCTGCATCCTCCAGGAAACATCCGTACCCGTAGGTCATCTCAGCCAGGCGAATTATGCTATGCAGTCGTGCTCGAAAGACCATGGAGATCGCCATGGTAGGACACTCGAGTATCACATCCGGAAAACCAAAATTTGAGAGTATAATATCGATAGAATGAATCTACAATGTGGCCACAAAGCGGATATCAAGTAGAAGGCACTTTCCATATCTTTACTTGGAAAATATGCATCATATAGTATCTTTATTATCACTTTCTAATATCATACTTATATAAAGTCCATCGTATATAAGATTTTATTTTCAAATCGAATACTTTCCAAAATCAGTAGTATATCATATCACACTTATATAAACTTCGATTATATAAGGTTTCTCTTTCCAGGTTGAGTACCTTTCAAATCAATAGTTTTCAAATCAACTTCATACTTATACAAATCCATTTCATATAAGTTCGGTAACTCCCAAATCAAGTATTTTGAAAAATGAGGTTCTCAATTTCAATTCGTTTCCATATCAGTCCAGTTCAAAATCATATACGATTTCACCAAATTATTTCTTCCAAATTAAATATCTTCAGTTTCAAAGTTTCCAAATAATAGGTTTAGAAAATAATCCAAGTTTCCATGTTAACATAATTTAAGTCAACAAATTCATTTCCAAAATCATCATATAAACACCGGGTTTTACCTTCCAATCTATTTTCAAAATCAAATATTTCTCAAAATCAATTACACCCAAAATGGTTTCCAAATTTATAACTATCCCTTTAAAACCTTTAGACTATTTATTTCTATTCAAAAGATCCAATTTATCTTTTGTAAATTATTTAAAACTAAATTTTTATTCAAAACATTCCAAAACTAAATTCCATATTAGTATAATTCAAAATAGTCCTATTCATTTCCTTAACAAAAGGTTTCAAACTTAAACATACAAAACTAAAACTTATATTCAAAACTAAATTAAATTAAACCTTGATTTGGAAGTGGTCGAACTTTAAAAATAGTCGAAGAAATCATATTTAAAATCCAAAAGTTAGAAATCACCAACAAATCAGTAAATCAATTTCAATAGATAAGGTTTTACCGAAACAAATCTGAATCTCGAGGACTGAACATCGGCTTACTTTAAATCATTTCAAATATATATACATATATCTTTTGAAAATCAAACCATACTTCGAAATCTGAAATCAAAATTTGTTTCACAAAATCACTCGCATAGCAAAGTCACTAAAGTAGCCTCTCCCCACTCTGAAACTCGAAAATCAATGTCGATGATGCATGCACTCATCACCGAAATTACTTTCCAGCGACACAAGTGGGATCTGGACTTCTATTTTCTTGAAAACTTCATTAAAATTTCTTTGAAACCATTGGAACTCATTTGAATACATTTGAAACATTTCTTATTCAGAAAATATCTTTAAATCATATTATTATTATATATTTTCCAAAATCTTAAAACCGGTTTCAAAACAACGGAGTTCAATTCCTCGAGATTTAGATTCAAAACCCTTCAGTTATAAATAATTTTTTTATAAATCAAATTTCTTATAAATTTTCAAAATTTCAAATCCTTTCAAAGCTTCAAATTTTCATTTTTAAAAGGTATACAATCCTTATCGAAAACATTTCACTTTTATATATAAAATATGGTCATCCTTATCAAAATAATAATTTCGATGTATGCGCAATTTCAAAATACAACTAAATACAAATTTTCCAAGGGATGATTCAAGGATGGATTTCAAACAAACAGAGATACAAATTTGGAGGAACTCTAATCAAATAGAATTCTGGTACGAAGATAAGCTCAAACGAAGATAAGATAATTTAATTACTAAATATAAGATGGATAAGCCTATATAAATTGTGGGCGACCTTAACCGGTCAACCATGACTCTAGGACTATAATCAATGCGGAAATCTAAGGCAAATCGGCATTTGAACGTTAGAGAAAAATCCAGGTATAGCAGAAGATAGATAGCATCGTAAACCAAGGATACAGAAATCTCCGATGAATCAATGCCAATTGTAAGGGAGTTTCACCCCTTCACAAACCATTCAAAGATTTGCGGAATCATCGATCTTTACAGAGGTCATTCAAAGTGGAGTTATGGGTACTCCAGAATCAAGAATGATGAAAAGGGAGAGAAGATAATGGATTTTGGAACCAAAGGGAACGTTCCAAAGTCCAAAGGGAAACCAAATCAAAGAGGAAGAAATTCAGGCTCGAACGAAAGTGATTCTGCAGATAAATTTACTATATATGCTAAGTTTGCCTAGAGCCAAAGCTCTGATACCAACTATAATGACCCGATATTTTCAACTATTCGCATCCACTCACGCCGAACTTGAATTGCTCAAGATATCAGATTGTTAATTTTTATTTGGCAAAACTCAGCATATACAGCAAATAAATCAACCACGGAATCACAGACACAGAGTAAAATAAAAAATGCAGTGGAATAGATAAATAGTAGTTCATGAAGCTACTATATAAACATCAGAGTTAGAATTAAAATACAACAGGATATCTCAAGCATAGTAAAGTCTCCAGTACGACAGATGACTTCTCTGAGCCAATCAACTGGAAAAGCTGGAAACTGAATCTATAGTGGATCTCCAAACGGAGCTCCAAACTCCAAAGGTGAGTCTCAAATGTTGTATCACTAAGTTTGACCTGAGCGTAAAACAAAACACAAAACACTCAAGTCAGGATTAACATTCTTATATCAATAAGTCCAACTCAAGTGAAATAACAACTGAAATACAAGTAACTTAAAGGAATTTTGGGATAACCATCCTCTGAGGATCCGTGGAACTATCTACAATGTAGAAATATACACTATAACACCGTAGTCATTTCAAATTTAATTACACTTCAAAAATCAAAGTCCAAAATCTTGAGAAATCTCTTAATCACTTTTCAAGAGGAGAAAAATCATTCAACATGTTATTGGGAAATCAAGTTTTTGCTAACAACAGAAAAGGACTAGGCTTTGGGAAAACACAAGCTGATGATAATGCAAAAGGTAAGAGTGTCTTTGCTAGATGTGAAATAATTGGATATCGTGTTGAAAATTGTAGTCATAGGAACAAGAACACAAAATTCATACAAGTTTGGCCTCCTAAGAATTCTACAAACAAATTTCATGTCTATTGGAACAAGAATGAAAGGACAAAACAAATCTGGGTGCCGAAAGGAACATATATAAATAGTTTTGGGTCTCCTCAAAATTATCTTTCAAAATATTCTTCCACTAACAATCATGGACCTATAAAAACAAATAGGTCACAAAAAACTTTTCCATTGTAGGTGTGGTGGCAGGCTAAGGAACAACAACAGTGGTCTCTGGATTTTTGGCTGTTCCAGAAACACAACGGGCGACAAAGCAAAGTTCCTTAGCCTATTATAAAGGTGACAGAATCACAATGGATAACAATGAAAAATATTGTAAAGGTAAAACTGGCAATGGTATATCTATTTGAACGATATATTAAATGTGATGATCCGCACCATAGCCTGAATTAAAATCAGCCAAAATTGAGATGGTGAAGAGATGATGATTTTGATTTTGACTTGTTCAACATAGTTGACTAATTATATTTATGCCAAAAACACTATAAAATTCTCTAATTTTTTTGATTATATCAGGTTGGATCAAAAATAGTGTTTTTTTGGATATTAATAAATTTGGTTATAATTTGGCTAACTCTATATTCACGTTTTTTTGATTATTTACACTGCTTCAATTCAAATTCAAAGAATGTCATTTAAATTGTTGTTAAAATTGAGTTTGAAATTTTTGATGCACACTTCATGGTTTGGTCGATCAAATTCAATTGATGATAATTTTTGAGTGAAAAAGAAATTAAGATGCAGATTACAATGGTAATCTAGTTGATAGAAAAATTACTAGTTGAACGTGATTTTTGAGACATTTAGTAACTGCATCGTTTTTCAAAGAAAATATTTGCATATTTTTCATTTCAAATAATTTTCAAATAGCAGAAAATTTTCTCATATAACCCCCTCGAGAAAATCATTTTTAATCATATTTTTAGATTAGTCATTGTAAAAAATTGATTTCATAATTATCTTTGAATTTGATTTAAATGACAATTTTAACTAATCTAACTCCCTAATAATTATCGAAAAGATAAATAGTGATTAAAAAAGGGTGATGAGTATTGATATTTTTCATACATTACTCAAGACAGTATATTTTAGAAAAATTTCTTTAGAAATTCAAACAAGAGTTATAAAACTTTTTGTTGGGTAAAGATTCCATAACCATTTCTATGTCTATCATATTTCTATCAACCATCGCTCATCAAAAATTCAATATAGTTTGTCGATATGTGGTACTTTAAACAGGAATCATTCGTTTTTCATTTTATAAAACAAAATAAAATCCAAAGTATTCACTCTCATTTAAAAGTCCTCACGCTTATGCATGAGTGAATTACTTGGAATTTGTTATGTGCTTCCATGCTCATTTAAAAGTCCTTACGGTTATGCATGTATGGAACGCATATCAAAATTGATTTATTAAATAAATAAGTTGATTCTAATCCCATTTAAAAGTCCTCACGGTTATGCGTGATTAGAAGATACTTGAATTCATTTTTAAAATTAAATTGGAATACTACTAATCTCATTTAAAAGTCCTAATGGTTATGCATGATTAGTAGATATTTAAATTCCTGATATAAGTGTACCACAAACAGATACTATTGTATTGTTTTATACGATGACATCATTTCCTTTACTTCTAAAAGTGGAATACGCGCCTAACGAGGGTAGCTATGATTTTTGTTTGATTTTTTTATTGAAATTTAATATTTATATTCAATTGAGTTTTAATGTTGAATTAATATCGATCGCTTTATCTCTTTTTTCTCTAACACTATTATTCTTTTGCTGATAACAAAAGGGGGAGAGAAAAGTTAAGATTTTGTCAAATAAAATCAAGCAAAGTTCAAATAATTTTTCTATTTGCATCAAGGCTCATTTGCATATTTTTATTTGTATGCATATATGTAGGGGGAGCTTTGTGTAGAGAGGAAGCATTTAAATAGGGGGAGCAATGATCAAATACATTTAACATATTCAAAATCTTAAATATATGTTTGTTATCATCAAAAGGGGGAGATTGTTGGAATATGCGCTTATATGATTTTTGTTTGATGATAATAAACATATATACATTCGTTTAAATGTATTTTTTAATGTACTATTTTATTTTTCATAGATTAAATAAATATTTGCTGAATAAAAACTAAGTAACACAGAATTTGAATTCAAACAGAAATTATATTCAAACAAATATTTATTACAATTTTTGAATAGTACAAATTCAAGCTCTCACTATTCACTATACAATTTTGATTCTAATTACATCACAATTCAATTTACATAAATTCCTCACTACATATCACTCACACTCGTAGTTCATCTTTAACTTCATTCAAGTTAGAATCCAGCATCTGAGCAATCTGGAAAAATATACACTAACGCAGTAAAATTGAAAAAGAAATACTTTTGCAATATAAAATAAAAGATGATTTTGAAAATATTATTTGCCTCAGTTATTTGGGTTGTTCGTCGTCATTTAAATTTGAATTTATCATACACGAACAGCTTGTGACATGCACAGTGTATCACTATACATGCCACAAGGCCGTGCACACCAATATACACTTGATAATGTTACAGGGACAGGTAATCATGAGTGGCTGCAATTCACACGTGTACATTTATACACGTGTGCACTACCTCGCCAACTCGTGTGCGCAGTCAACAACAGCAATCATGCACAACATAGATTCAGCTGGATATGCAACCTGACAATGCTCAAGTTGAGCCAAAAGACATGATGACTCAGATGAACTCATGGCCAAGAGTAATGTTGAATGCACAATAGGCCGAGAATCAAGACCACATGCAAACTGAAACAAGTCTCGACCAAAATCAATGACTCAATGCAAACAACATGAATGTCACAAGCATGAACACAGGAAAACATGTATGCAACATGGCTGAGCATTGATACAAGGCAACAGTGAATGATCAAGGGTACAAGTCCAAATACAACAATGTGTAGCAGCAGTTACCAGTAACCAGAGGAAAATGGAGAGAGGCAGTAACAACCAGTGGAAATAAACACAGTGCATGCTACAACAATCGACAGTATAAAGCTCAAGTTCAATCCCAAAGCAACCCAACAACAATGCATGCAACAGAGACCAAGGCTCAATATGCACAAATATGCAAACAAACCAATGAATGACCAAGTGCATCAGGAATATGCAATCATCTCAAGATCACAATACTACAGAGAGCATATGCAAGGGTCAAAGAAATGGATGCAATAGAAGTATGGTGAAATCCAAGAACTCAACAATGTCTGGACAACATAAAAACTCAGTGCAAGCTACAATGAAACTGTCTCGAAGCAAACTCAGTGCATAACAAACACAAGTTGCAGTGAAAAAGAAAAGTGCTAAGATGAATGCATATATGGATGCATACATGTCAAAATTAGTATGAAGCTGAGAATGAACAAAGAAATGAAATTCATCATCATGGAACAGATGGTACAGTTCGAAACAGGGAATTCGAAGTCAACTCGAAATCAATATCGTCAAAACAACCAAAGACGTGATGGCCATGAAATTCAACGATACTGTGTTGACCAATGTCAAAAATCAAAGACAAACTAAATTAGGAAAGTTTCTGCCATATCAATCAAGGAAAAATCGAACGCTTCAAAATCAAAACCGTGTGAATCAAGTAAGTCGCAAATATCAAGCAACCGAGAAAGGAAAGTGATGAAGTCAAGTAAATGAATACGAACAAAATAAGAAGTTCAAATTTCAAAATTGTGAAAATATATAGGAAATATCCAAAACTGTGGGTACCAAGCAAAATTCGAATCGTATATACCTAAAATGTCGTAACAAAATCATGGAAATATTCAACGACTTGGAGGCCAAGCAAGAAATCAAATCAGACGCAAAGTATCAGGGTTTCTACCCTATATATATATACCCAAGATCATCATAGACGGTACAAAGAGAACAAGCAAGATAAATCAGAAAATCTCAACTCAAATCATACCAATTTAATCACCCGAGTCTGTAGCAATCGGAATTCGCCATAAACGTGGTTGCGCAAGCCTTAATCAGAGGTGATTGGACATTCGAAGGGAAGAGGAGCAATTGGAGGCAACTCAGAGATCCAGTCGGTTCGAAGTTAAGACAAAGCCGCCATTTTTCAGAACCCTAAATTGCATCAGATAACAAAAGAGGGAAGTGGCCGCATTTTTATTTTGTTTGGTCGGGTTGTTGTTGTGCTTAAGGGCAAAAAATTTGTACTCAAGTTTTTTATTTATTTTTGATCTTATTTTATTTTTTTGAAGTCTGTTTTTTTGAATCAAATCTTGGTAAATCACCACCTAGGATTTAGGTTGTGTCAGATTGTCTAGTTAGGATTAGTTCAGTAAGCAGGGTTTGCGAGTTTGCAAAACTCTATAGGCGGTAGCAGGGTTTGCGAGTTTGTTAGAGTGTTTGTAAGCGGGAGACAGTTTAATTCTAATAGAAATCTGGGAATACAGCAGTAGGCAGGGGATGCCGAAGCTGGGTAAAGTTTGTGCGAGATTTACTTTTCAGCATATTTACTTTTCTGCAGTTTGTTTTTGCGTTTAATTCGAGAAAATTTGCTATAACTCTATTCACCCCCCTCTAGGGTAAATCTAGATCCTACAAGTGGTATCAGAGCACGGTATTTTTCTTTAACTCTAGAGTCATGAATCCACCAAATAATGTTTTTTCTGAGGGGCAATCTATTGCTAGGCCACCCATGTTTAATGGGAATGATTATGCTTATTGGAAAGTTAGGATGGGTATTTATCTTAGTTCTGTTGATTATGATGTTTGGGACATTATTGAAACTGGCTATAAATCTCCCACTATAACTGTTGGTGATACTGAGATTCCTAAACCTAAGGATAGGTGGGATGCTAACGATAAGAAATTAAAAACTACGAATGCTAAAGACATGAATGCTTTGATCTGTGCTCTTGATAAGATTGAATTTAATAGAATTTCTCATTGTAAAACTGTACAGGAAATTTGGCATACCTTGGAGGTGACACATGAAGGAACTTCTCAAGTCAAGGGATCTCGTCTAGCCCTATTCAGCAGTGAATATGAGAACTTTGTGATGGACAAAGGCGAGAGCATAAAGGACATGTTTGGATGCTTTTCAACTTTGGTGTACAATGCTAGAGCGCTTGGGAAGGTATTCACTAAGGTAGAGCTTGTGAGGAAGGTGCTACGAGTCTAACCGATGAGCTTTGAGGCAAAAGTCACGGCAATACAAGAATCGAAAGAGCTGAGTAAACTAAGCATGGAGGAGTTGATCGGCAACTTGATGACATATGAGCTTGAGATAAAAGCAAAGGAGGAACGCAACAACTCCGAATCAAAGAAGAAGACGATTGCCTTAAAGAGCAAAGAAGAAAGCGATGAAGAAGAAGAAGGTCCAATTGAAGAGCTTACAACGGCTGTCAATAATCTTAGAAAATAGTCAAGATTCAGGCCACGCAAGAAGAAAACAAGTGGTAATAGATCAAAAGATTCTGAAAATTCTGATAATGAATTGACGTGCTTTAACTGCAAGAAGCCTGGCCACTTCAAACAAAAATGCCCACTTCTCAAAAAAAAACAAAGGAAAGAAAAAGAAGAAGAAGAAGGCCTTTGCAGCGACTTGGGATGATGAAGAAGGAGAGGAAGTTTCGAATAATAGCTCAGAGGAGGCTAACTTGTGTCTTATGGCAAAATCAGATTCAGAAGCAAGCTCAGAGCAATCTAGTGAGGTAAGTGACTATTCTTATAAATAACTTGTTTTGATGTGTAGTGATCTTACTAAAATAATTGATACTCTTGAATCTAAAATTGAAAAACTGAAATCTGATAGGAGAGAACTTGTCCATGAAAATTCTAGGTTGGAAACTGAACTTGAAAATATTAAAAATCTAGACTGTAAAAAATGTAAAATTTTAGATTCAGAATTATCAAGACTTAAAAATAGCCTGGAGAATCTTGAAAACGAAAACTTGAGTCTTAAGGAAACCATTGACACTAGGAAAAAATATTTTATAAATAGATGCACCACACTTGTAACTGAAAACACAACACTAAAAACCAAAGTCCAAAATCTTGAGAAATCTCTGAATAACTTTTCAAGAGGAGAAAAATCATTCAACATGTTATTGGGAAATCAAATTTTTGCTAACAACAGAAAAGGACTAGGCTTTGGGAAAACACAAGCTGATGATAATGCAAAAGGTAAGAGTGTCTTTGCTAGATGTGAAATAATTGGACATCGTGTTGAAAATTGTAGTCATAGGAACAAGAACACAAAATTCATACAAGTTTGGGCTCCTAAGAATTCTACAAACAAATTTCATGTCTATTGGAACAAGAATGAAAGGACAAAACAAATCTGGGTGCCGAAAAGAACATATATAAATAGTTTTGGATCTCTTCAAATTTATCTTTCAAAATATTTTGCCACTAACAATCATGGACCTATAAAACAAATAAGTTACAAAAATTTTTTCCCGTGCAGGTGTGGTGGCAGGCTAAGGAACAACAACAGTGGTCTCTGGATTTTTGGCTGTTTCAGAAACACAACGGGCGACAAAGCAAAGTTCCTTAGCCTATTATAAAGGTGACAGAATCACAATGGATAACAACGAAAAATATCATAAAGGTAAAACAGGTAATGGTATATCTATTTGAACGATATATTAAATGAGATGATCTGCACCATAGCCTGAATTAAAATCAGCCAATATTGAGATGGCGAAGAGATGATAATTTTGATTCTGACTTGTTCAACATAGTTGGCTAATTATATTTATGCCAAAAACACTATAAAATTCTCTAAATTTTTTGATTATATTAGGTTGGATCAAAATAGTTTTTTGTTGGATATTAATACATTTGGTTATAATTTGGCTAACTCTATATTCACGTTTTTTTGATTATTTACATGGCTTTAATTCAAATTCAAAGAATGTCATTTAAATTGTTGTTAAAATTTATTTTGAAATTTTTGATGCACACTTCATGGTTTGGTCGATCAAATTCAATTGATGATAATTTTTGAGTGAAAAAGAAATTCAGATGCAGATTACACTGGTAATCTAGTTGATAGAAAAATTACTAGTTGAACGTGATTTTTGAGACATTTAGTAACTGCATCGTTTTTCAAAGAAAATATCTGCACATTTTTCATTTCAAATAATTTTCAAATAGCAGAAAATTTTCTCATATAACCCCCTCAAGAAAATCATTTTTAATCATATTTTTAGATTAGTCATTGTGAAAAATTGATTTCGTAATTATCTTTGAATTTGATTTAAATGACAATTTTAACTAGTCTAACTCCCTAATAATTATCGAAAAGATAAATAGTGATTAAAAAAGGGTGATGAGTATTGATATTTTTCATACATTACTCAAGACAGTATATTTTAGAAAAATTTCTTTAGAAATTCAAACAAGAGTTATAAAACTTTTTGTTGGGTAAAGATTCCATAACCATTTCTATGTCTATCATATTTCTATCAACCATCGCTCATCAAAAATTCAATATAGTTTGTCGATATGTGGTACTTTAAACAGGAATCATTCGTTTTTCATTTTATAAAACAAAATAAAATCCAAAGTATTCACTCTCATTTAGAAGTCCTCACGGTTATACATGAGTGAATTACTTGGAATTTATTATGTGCTTCCATGCTCATTTAAAAGTCCTTACGGTTATGCATGTATGGAACGCATATCAAAATTGATTTATTAAATAAACAAGTTGATTCTAATCCCATTTAAAAGTCCTCACGGTTATGCGTGATTAGAAGATACTTGAATTCATTTTTAAAATTAAATTGAAATACTACTAATCTCATTTAAAAGTCCTAACGGTTATGCATGATTAGTAGATATTCAAATTTCTGATATAAGTGTACCAAAAACAGATACAACTGTACGGTTTTATATGTTGGCATCATTTACATTACTTCTAAAAGTGGAATATGCGCCTAACGAGGGTAGTTATGATTTTTGTTTGATTTTTTTATTGAAATTTAATATTTATATTCAGTTGAGTTTTAATGTTGAATTAATATCGATCGCTTTATCTCTATTTTCTCTTACACTATTATTCTTTTGCTGATAACAAAAGGGGGAGAGAAAAGTTAAGATTTTGTCAAATAAAATCAAGCAAAGGTCAAATAATTTTTCTATCTGCATCTAGGCTCATTTGCATATTTTTATTTGTATGCATATATGTAGGGGGAGCTTTGTGTAGAGAGGAAGCATTTAAATATGGGGAGCAATGATCGAATACATTTAACATATTCAAAATCTTAAATATATGTTTGTTATCATCAAAAGGGGGAGATTGTTGGAATATGTGCTTATATGATTTTTGTTTGATGATAATTAACATATATACATTCGTTTAAATGTATTTGTTAATGTACTATTTTATTTTTCATAGATTAAATAAATATTGGCTGAATAAAAATTACGTAACACAGAATTTGAATTCAAACAGAAATTTTATTCAAACAAATATTTATTACAATTTTTGAATAGTACAAATTCAAGCTCTCACTATTCACTATACAATTTTGATTCTAATTATATCACAATTAAATTTACATAAATTCCTCACTACATATCACTTACACTCGTAGTTCATCTTTAACTTCATTTCAGTTAGAATCCAGCATCCGAGCAATCTGAAAAAATATACACTAACGCAGTAAAATTGAAAAAGAAATACTTTTGCAATATAAAATAAAAGATGATTTTGAAAATATTATTTGCCTCATTATTTGGGTTGTTCGTCGTCATTTAAATTTGAATTTATCATACACGAACAGCTTGTGACATACACAGTGTATCACTGTACATGCCACAAGGCCGTGCACACCAATATACACTTGATAATGTTACAGGGACATGTAATCATGAGTGGCTGCAATTCACACGTGTACATTTATACACGTGTGCACTGCCTCGCCAACTCGTGTGCGCAGTCAACAACAGCAATCATGCACAACATAGACTCAGCTAGATATGCAACCTGACAATGCTCAAGTCGAGCCAAAAGACATGATGACTCAGATGAACTCATGGCCCAGAGTAATGTTGAATGCACAATAGGCCGAGAATCAAGACCACATGCAAACTAAAACAAGTCTTGACCAAAATCAGTGACTCAATGCAAACAACATGAATGTCACAAGCATGAACACAGGAAAACATGTATGCAACATGGCTGAGCATTGATACAAGGCAACAGTGAATGATCAAGGGTACAAGTCCAAATACAACAATGTGTAGCAGCAGTTACCAGTAACTAGAGGAAAATGGAGAGAGGCAGTAACAACCAGTGGAAATAAACACAGTGCATGCTACAACAATCGACAGTATAAAGCTCAAGTTCAATCCCAAAGCAACCCAACAACAATGCATGCAACAGAGACCAAGGCTCAATATGCACAAATATGCAAACAAACCAATGAATGACCAAGTGCATCAGGAATATGCAATCATCTCAAGATCACAATACTACAGAGAGCATATGCAAGGGTCAAAGAAATGGATGCAACAGAAGTATGGTGAAATCCAAGAACTCAACAATGTCTGGACAACATAAAAACTCAGTGCAAGCTACAATGAAACTGTCTCGAAGCAAACTCAGTGCATAACAAACACAAGTTGCAGTGAAAAAGAAAAGTGCTAAGATGAATGCATATATGGATGCATACATGTCAAAATTACACTACAACAAACAGGGCCTTTAACAGCGTTTTAAAAACGCTATAAAAACTTTTAACAGCGTTTTTATGTATGTTGTATATCGACATGCAGTTAAAAGTCAGGGATATACAATGACAAGAAATAAACGCTGTTAAAACTTTCAACAGCGTTTTATAAACGCTATGGAAGGTTTTAACAGCGTTTTAAAAACGCTATAAAAACTTTTAACAGCGTTTTTATGTATGCTGTATATCGACATGCAGTTAAAAGTCAGGGATATACAATGACAAGAAATAAACGCTGTTAAAACTTTCAACAGCGTTTTATAAACGCTATGGAAGGTTTTAACAGCGTTTTAAAAACGCTATTAAAACTTTTAACAGCGTTTTTATGCATGCTGTATATCGACATGCAGTTAAAAGTCAGGGATATACAATGACAAGAAATAAACGCTGTTAAAACTTTCAACAGCGTTTTATAAACGCTATGGAAGGTTTTAACAGCGTTTTAAAAACGCTGTTAAATGTTTAAGTCCATTTCACCAACCATCAACCATAATGTGTGTATATACACATTTCAAAATTAGCATATTATATCAGTATCACATTTCAAAACATATTATATCAATATCACAATTCAAAATCAACATATTATATCAATACCACATTTTGGACACATATTTGATAACCAACGTATGAAATTTCATATTCAAAATATACAATATTCTTACACCAAACATAAATAGTTTGTCGTCAATAGCTCAAAAAAATATATAAGTATCAAATTCAAACTGCTACACTCACAACATTCCTGCCTGCACATCTCCTGTGCAACTGTGCACCTTCATAAAAAACAAAGGCCTCGTTTCACACATCTTCTACCAAACCACAGCAACCACTTCGACATATACAAATATCACTTCAAACAACTGCCAAACTATAAGCTTTGCCATTCCACTTGTCTCCATACAAACAGCAGCTCCACTGTTACCCACTGTCTCTTCCACCACAGCCCCTGCCTTCCATCACTTTCCTACCCCGCAAATGTCAACCAGTGCCAAATCACCAACCCCTTCATACCAAACGACCCATGCAACCATCTACGACTTCCCTCACCTCACAACTCATACACCCATAACAAACAACCCAAACAACTCATTACTGCAATCATACAACCATGCTTCCACTTCACATCTTTGTGCCATTGCCATAACAAACACTTAATCACACAACCACTATAATACAACATATCCATCATACTGCCTTTAAAAGCCACTCATTTGTATGATTACAGATACTACACTTTGTATTTGATTATATGAACCATGGAAAACTGCAACTGTGCCCTGTTCACATTCATCTACCCACTGTGCACTGTGCACATTAACACCATCCCAAAGTTCATCAGCAAATATCACTTCTGCCAATGCTACACACTCACAATACATTACATTCCTCTGACCATCTGCTTGCCATACCCTCCGTAATCCCCTCCACCAACAGGTCATCAAACACCATGCTATCAGACCATCCAACCCCGACCATCGAACCACACAACTCCCCAAGTTCAGACCCAAAAAAAACTGTGCCACAAACCTATAAAAACCACCCAATCGAACTCACCTGAATCTCAACAGCAATCACCAAACTGCTTAGCCAGTCGCCTAAACCACCAATCACCATCCACACAACCACATACCCCTCTAACTTCATCTCCTCCACTGACATCCCATTGCAACAATCCTTAACACAGCAAGCTACACAATTGAATAATTCGGCTATTCACTTCCACTTCCTTAACACAGCAAGACAAGACTGTCACTGCTCTGTCACACTCCACCATCACTACAGACTTCATCACTTCCCAACCACTTCATATCACCACCTCTGTCGGACCATCAGCAGCTATCAAACATTCCTTCACCTCCCACAAACCTGTCGCAAACATAACTGCCTTATTCATTCTCCACACTACCCATACTTCACCCGACTTCATTGTTTGCCTGACCTCCACAAAACAGTCAACCCATCTACATCACCCACTGATAAACACACAACAACCATCCCCGACTGTTGCATTTCTGCCACTACAATACCTCATCATGACTTCAGACCTGACCACAATCACAACAAAAGCAAAACTCCACCCCTCCTCTTATTGCGCCTACACCCCTGCCTTCATACAACCCTGCCACTGTCACACTGCTTCCTCACAACAATTTTTTTACTAAAATTATTGCCTGCTTTCCTCTTCTCCATTGTAACATTTTTCAAACTACAATCTCATACTCACACATACCTCACTGCCTGACATCTTCAATCAAACACAACTGCTGTGTCAAAAAAAAAAAAAAAAACTGTGAATTAACTGTCGAAGATGCATAATTTAGCATATATTGCATCAAAGAATATCAACTAGCATTTATAATAAATCAAGAGGAATCAAAGTAACACAACATCTAATGCTTTTGGTTATGGCAACATACATGCTGGGTTCAACAGCTACCTCACAGAACTAAAGCATAATAATAATTCAAACAGAGATTGTGAACCTATATTCATAGAGTTCAAGTGGTATCCCCATATCCAGAGACTGTCTCGGTTTAACATTGTCTCTTGCATTCTATCTCAGTTTAACATTGATACTGTATTCAGTTTACTGCCTACTTAAAACTGCAAGGAAAGGTAATAACTCATAATATTTACCATCAAACCTTGTATGAAAAAGAGCGCCAGTCACCAATAAGAAGGTCAAACTCAGCTTCAGGTTTACCAAATGGCACAACAATGACAAATCGATTATTGACCCTAATCGGACCGTAACCTCCTACTGCTTTTTGAAAGTTGATCGAAGGGAAATAAAAGAAGCTACCAATTTGGTCTTTAACTTGAAATGCATATGTCCAATTTGACCCTGACTGAATTGGACAGTTTGTGCCTGATACACCATCTTGCCATGAGTTCAGTCTTTGTTGAATTCCATTCCTAAAGCAAGTTTTCACAAACAATCGTTATAAACAAAAGACAAAACTTTAATTATAGTTTCAAGTCTTAAGCAAGCATTCATACATCTCTAAATATATATGTCATACACAATGAGCATTTGAAGAAGTAAGCAATTTGTCTAGGTTGCTTTTTATACCAATAAAGTGATAAACCATTCATATCAAAGACTAGCTTTATTTACTAAAGCAGGAAGGATGAAGCTGTTTTCTGATTGATGATCATACATGCTACTCTATAAGTGCAGTATTAAGATGCTGGAAGATTTCAAATAGGAAGGAAGGAAAACAGTTTCATTTATAATTCTTGCACAGTTACCGAAGTATCTTCTACACGTCTCAATTTTCTATACATTGGTTTTTTTCATTGAACTGGTGCTATACATGGTCAACTAGCCATTCTAATCAAGTTAACTTTACAAATAGCTATAAAGATATGAATTCACAACTTTTATACATGGTGATATACAAGTCAGTTTTATTGACAGTTTACTTTTCAAAAACATGTTCTATTTCTCAACTTTTATACACTATATGTCCAATCCATTTGCAAAAATGATGCGAATTCACAAAAAGTATTGTACAGAGTTGAACAAAGTCATCCATTATTTTTATTTCACACTGAAAAACATGAGCTACCTATTCCATTTAGTCTTTAACTGATTGTTTTTTATTTAATTTTTATTTAAAGTATCAATGTACTAACTTCATGCGTTAGATAATCCGGATACTTGAGAATTAACCAAGACTTACTACTTATTTTCTCAGCTTTCCCTTGTGTAGATTTATAGGGCTGATAGAACCATGGCATGTTTCACATATCATATTTGAAATAAATGACAGATCATGTGAGCCTGTGATTATATGGTTGTTAATAATGGAATTCTAATATGCCTTAGTGATCATATGCCTCAAAATTTGAAGCTAAGACAAATGGCTAATTACATGCATGCACAAATACACACAATGAAGCAAATCACCTTGATCAAACTAGCTAAACAATGAACGTCAATCCCATCAAGGACAATGCCATGATTTAATTGATCTCTCACATGCTCTTCCTGCCCATTTTCTGCATTAATTCTAAAAATGCCTTCAGCCTGCTCAATATTTTTTTTATCAAGATTAAGTTTCAAAATTCAAAATTAATTCGAAGGTATACATGTTTTCATTACTTGCATTGTACATACCCGAAGACCACCTAGTTCATAGAGACGTCCTTGCATCAACGAGATTATTGTTGGAACACCATTTCATCTTGAATCGAAGGAACACTGCATAGATTCAGCTGATACACCAAATATAGTCACACTGCGGTAAGAAATAGGAGTATTAAAGTTTGCATATGCCTTAGTTACAAAAATACAAACATAGCCAGCTGATTACAACGAAAACTCTTGAACCAAAGGAAGTCTTAACCCTTATACACTGGGTTTCATCCTTTCTTTGTAATACATACAAATATTTTTTCAGGTCTGGTGAAATTAAAATATTTATGTAACCAACATCGTTCTAATTTGTTTAGTACTAAGCACATCAGACAGTATTGACCATGATATAAATTAACAATTATTACGAAAATCATGTCTATCAAAATATCTGCTAGAATGTAATTAAAGCACCAGTGCATTAATATAAACAAGAATTATTTGTACTGTGATTAAGACATTTTGTTCAAAATGCAACACGATATGCATTTTATGTACCAAAAAACCAGTTGGAATTAGAAACATTGTTTAACATAGAATTCAATGAAGTGATGGTACTTTTGTACTAATTATTGTAGATTCTTTAAAGAAATTTGAAGTTCCATTCAACACAGATGCCCTATGTGCTTTGGACATGTCCGCATGACTCAGTTGAAATATTTATTCAAAAGATGACCGTTAACATGGTATAGTACTGATGTTAGGTACCCAACTCACTTTCTAATGACAATATATAATAATCTTCAACAATCTATTTACTGTTTTCCATAGTCCTTATCTGTTCAGGAGATGAATGAGTTAAAACTTGTAAGTTTAACGTTCAATATTTGTCCAGGTTTATTGAGCTCAGGATGTGATCTATGATTTACACGCTGACAATATCTTAATAAACGATGAATTTTATATAATTATGCACTTGACTAAATGATACAACCAATATGATTGCATATTCATTCAGTATATAAAAAATTCTTCTTTGTTTCAAGTATGGATTATGACATCCTAGTTAACAAGATGGATGTATAATAGATTTGGAATCCTTATTTGAATTTTAAATAATTCATACGACATGCTCAAATTTATACTCCACGAGACAAATATACGATATTCGTCTTTGGAAACTCCTACATACACTTTAGCTTTCGCCAGTAAGCAAACTGCATGACAGCCTGAGCAAAATTGCTAATAAATACACCATCAAAACACTTCCTAATCAATTAAAAAATGGGCACCGAGTTTGTTAATATCTAAACTAAAGTTTTCTCTTTCCTTTTGTTCTTGTTTCCCTATCATCCAAAAACAAAAATAGTAATTAATTACTAGTTAACAAAATAACACAAGACCTAAAAATAAAACTTTTTATTTTTTGTGACAACAAAAATGTTGAACCCGTGACCTCAAGGTTATGAGCCTTGCGAGCTACCAAACTGCTCTACTCCGCGCTAAAGAACTAGGAACTAACGGGTCAAGAAAGATTGGATATGCCCTCTACCATATCTATACAAATAGAATAGTCTATTTATACAAAATGGTAAAGAGGGCCCCTCTATGATCTATCTATCTAACCTGATAGATATTTTCCTTATAATTTTATTTTCAATGCAAGCATACTCAGATGGTTATGCTTCCAGCCCTCACACATTTACATATAGTGAAGTGTACAGTAACAACGTGGATCATGTAAGTGATGGGGTCATATCTATATCGGATTGGACATTGATGAAACCATACCTAACCCTAATAATAATCGAATCGGGGTTGATTTTAAGCTCAAGCAATCAAAGCCATTGGTGGTCTGAGGTAAGTTAAGAGCAATATTGTGAATATTATACAAATATGAGCAGAGAGGAGAGTTTTACCTTGATGGAGACTGCAACTACGATGGAAGTTAGGGTTTCTCATTGCTGTCGATGAAAACTGAAGCATCAAGTTGAAGAATGAGATACAATTTATTGGTTACTCAAATCAAACTCAAAACGAAAATAAATAAGCTAGGTCATGTAGGCGATCCAAGGAGAAAAATGGAAAAGGCAAGAGGTGGACGATCGACATAGAGACAAATAATTTTATCATTTCATTTGATTTGATTTAGAAAATTGGGGATGAAAACGTGAACAATGGTTTGATTGAATTTTTTGGGTTCCCGCCTGTAAAATTGCATACCGAGTTATTTATGGCGCATAAATACGTTGTATTTTCTTTATTTTCATCTAGCTAATTGGACAAATAGCAAGCAGCAGCAAAACGCTATTTTATAGTGTTTCTTGATGCTATAATTGACAAAATTTCTTGTAGTGACATCTTCTTATTATGAATCTGAAGTTTATATTGACTGAAAACCATTGCTTCTTATATCACTCTAATAAAATGAGGACACTTCTGTTAGGTACAACATAACATACTGTATAAAATTTGCTTGAATTAGGCCCATACGATACATAAAAATGAAATACAAAATCTAGTTACCTGGTTATCAAATCCAACTCCAATGAAACACAAGACTATAAGGTTGGAGTCTAATCGGTCATCTAAAGTTGACAAAACAAAATGAGAAACAACAAGGTTTTGATTCATATTTTAGTGTAAAAGCCAAGTTCACGAAATATACAGTAGAAACTTATACACGGTAAGAATATAAATTTACAACATGCATGATAGTAATATAAACAAAATCATATAATTACTATTCTAGGATCAAATACTTACATAGCTACATTGTGAAATGGGAACAAATTACTGTGACCAGCCACAGACGTGCTTATTTTCTAGCTCAAGCAAAGGCATCACCTGAAAATATTTACTCAAAAATATAAATGTTAATCCAATTATATTACTAAAATCATAAGAATACAGGAACAAACTTCTCAAAATCATAAGAATACAGGAACAAACTATCGACCACAGCGGTAGAGCTAAAAGTCGCTTCCACTGACAAGCCTGCAATAGGGATGGGGTCGAGGAAAACCGGAGACGAGCCTGCAATCTGGATGACTGCGACGAGGATGGAGACAACGACGAATGGAAACAAGCCTGCAACGAGGCCAATCGACTGCTGCGGGAACTAGGGCTACTCGCGATGAATTTTTTTCAAAGGAGGAATATTTTATACTTAATTTTGGATCGAGGAATTGAAATTTTGGGAAATTTTTTGTTTAATGGGAGTTCATAGAAATGGGGGGAAGGAAATAAAATTTAGCGCCTTTGATTTCTAACAGCGTACGCAACATAGGGTTTAAGTAATTTAGCGTCAAATTATCATTTCTCACGGCAACGCACTCAAAAACGCTGTACTCTTATGCTGAGAAAACAAACTTTTCTTGTAGTGTTAGTATGAAGCTGAGAATGAACAAAGAAATGAAATTCATCATCATGGAACAGATGGTACAGTTCGAAACAGGGAATTCGAAGTCAACTCGAAATCAATATCGTCAAAACAACCAAAGACGTGATGGCCATGAAATTCAACGATACTGTGTTGACCAATGTCAAAAATCAAAGACAAACTAAATTAGGAAAGTTTCTCCCATATCAATCAAGGAAAAATCGAACGCTTCAAAATAAAAACCGTGTGAATCAAGTAAGTCGCAAATATCAAGCAACCGAGAAAGGAAAGTGATGAAGTCAAGTAAATGAATACGAACAAAATAAGAAGTTCAAATTTCAAAATTGTGAAAATATATAGGAAATATCCAAAACTGTGGGTACCAAGCAAAATTCGAATCGTATGTGCCCAAAATGTCGTAACAAAATCATGGAAATATTCAACGACTTGGAGGCCAAGCAAGAAATCAAATCAGACGCAAAGTATCAGGGTTTCTACCCTATATATATAATACCCAAGATCATCATAGACGGTACCAAGAGAACAAGCAAGATAAATCAGAAAATCTCAACTCAAATCATACCAATTCAATCACCCGAGTCTGTAGCAATCGGAATTCGCCCTAAACGTGGTTGCGCAAGCCTTAATCAGAGGCGATTGGACATTCGAAGGGAAGAGGAGCAATTGGAGGCAACTCAAAGATCCAATCAGTTCGAAGTTAAGACAAAGCCGCCATTTTTCATAACCCTAAATTGCATCAGATAACAAAAGAGGGAAGTGGCCGTATTTTTATTTTGTTTGGTCGGGTTGTTGTTGTGCTTAAGGGAAAAAAATTTGTAATCAAGTTTTTTATTTATTTTTGCTCTTATTTTATTTTTTTGAAGTCTGTTTTTTTGAATCAAATCTTGGTAAATCACCACCTAGGATTTAGGTTGTGTCAGATTGTCTAGTTAGGATTAGTTCGGTAAGCAGGTTTTGCGAGTTTGCAAAACTCTATAGACGGTAGCAGGGTTTGCGAGTCTGTTAGAGTGTTTGTAAGCGAGAGACTGTTTAATTCTAATAGAAATCTGGGAATGCAGCAGTAGGCAGGGGTTGCCGAAGCTGGGTAAAGTTTGTGTGTGATTTACTTTTCAGCATATTTACTTTTCTGCAGTTTGTATTTGCGTTTAATTCGAGAAAATTTGCTATAACTCTATTCACCCCCCTCTAGGGTTAATCTAGATCCTACATGTTCAACAAGAAGTCTTCAAGCTATGAAGTTCCACGGTCTTCAATAATCATCGTCTTCAACAAGTCTTCACATTCGAACGTATATATTGGTTCGAAATGGTTTTCAGATAGTATTTACCCAAATCCGGCACCGGTTCCTTCGAAATCCAATTGTCGATGCAAAGTGAATATGAGTATATAGGATTTATTAAGTCTCTTTTCACTTTAATTCTTTATGAACGATTTTGAAATCTTTCTTTTGATTTAGAATAATTCTAAGTAATTCATTCTTTTACTTTGGATAATAATTCAAATTTCATCACTTAACTCTCGATCCAAATTCCTTAACTTTTAAGCGGATAAAAAACAATGTTATTTTAAAGACATCGTTTACAATAAACCGTCAAATAAATCTTAGCAAACATTTTTGAGTAAATGGGATCATATAAGTCATTAATTTTGGAGATTTCTTAAATTTTGGATAATACCAATCTTCTTTTAATTTTGAAAAACTTAACAGAATCTATTTATTTAAGAGCATCTGGGCTTTCCTTTCGGTCTGTTCCATCCTTCGCTCAAGAAAAGAAAACACATGCCAGGTAAGATCAGGGCACTAGTTGCTTCATCCCTAACCTTAATTAAACACCTTGTTTTATCTCCCTAGATCTCATAGGCGGGACAAATGTACAAGTCGTTTTCGCATACTCAGATTTTCAACTTTATTTCGGAATTACTTATAAATATTCCAAATTATCTTTCAAAATGCTTAATTATCCTTTTTAAAACATTCACAATTGATTCTACGAAAATCGTTATGTTTAAACTCCTCTTTAAAAGGTTGTACAATTCGCAGCATAAAAGTACTGCAGAAAGTGCTATATAAGCTTATTTAATTAAATCAACTTTTAAACATTCAATAATTCATGTTTTCCAATCCAAATATCTTTTAAATTATTTAAATAGATTTATAAAATTTATTTCATATCTTTTCATAATTAAAAACATTCATTTAAATAGATTTTATATTATGGTCACTTAAATGCACTAGCGCGATTTTTCTAGAAAATTGATTTGGACTTAATTCAAAATCATTAAACGAAACTTTGATTTTCTTTCTTCATTTAGAAGATACGGATATAATAGTTTGAATTTTTTTTATCTCGAAGAATGCTAAGCTATATTTCACTCTATACACTCATTTGAACTCTTGGCACGAAATCGCGAACTATTGTTGGACGACGCGTCTAGTTTTAACTTATTTTTCAACACTTGAAATAATTTATACAAATTGGATTTTATCACTTATCAAACCATTACAAATCATATTAAATCAATATTTTCACTCTTTAAAGCTTATAAAATGAATTTTCACTATTACCATATTATACTATTATTATTTTTCTAATATTTTAATATTAAATTTCAATTTCAACTCAATTTCAATTCTAACTTCAAATTAAACTTAGCTAAAACTTAGATTTCAAATCTAAGTTTAATTTAAACTTCAATTCAACCTAAATCTCAACTTTAGTTTTTCAAAATCGATTTCAATTTCAGTTTCAATTTAACTATCCTTTTCAAATCCGTTTCTCTTCAAATTTCAAATTCTCTTTTAATTTTACTTTAGTTTCACTTCTAAATGAAAAGAGACTTCTTTTTTCAAAATATCTCATATTACAAAAATATGATCTTATTAACAATGGTGATTACTTAATCAAAATAAACTTAACCAATATCCATATTTGTCACTAATATAACATTCATTTAACCAATCACATAACATATGATTTCGAATCCAACATTCACTATTAACACCATAACGAAATATATTATCATAATTCTATTATCTAACCAACAATCTAACATCTATATTAACAATCAAATTGGTATAAACATTCATATGTCATAAGGGTACGAATGTGATTATTTTATCATGACCAAAATATTATTTTAAAAGCGATGAGAATTTCTCACCTTCATATCTACTCTGTCAATCTTTTTGTAGGCTAACGTGCTTCTCGAACTAATGTGTTTTTTTCAAACGTCTTAAATTCTCGCCTTAACTTATTTTCCTTCCGAACCACTTTTGTTTTCCTCTCTCTTTTCTTTTCTCTTTTCTTTTTTATTTGTTTGGCCATCAGCTTTGGAGGGAAAAGGGATGTACCACCTTGGATACGTGGCTTTGGGCTTGGGTGTGATCGTGTATGGGTTCGGCCTTGGTGTGTAGGAGAGGGTACGGCTTGGGTATGGTGGTGTGGAGGAGGGTACGTGGGTTTTGGACTCGGGTTGGGCTCGTACATGGTGGGTAGGGGGTTTAGGCTTGGGTTTGGGGGGTATGGCCGAGGGTAGGTGGGTGTAGGTGGAAGTTAGGCTCGGGTTTGTAGTGTAAGGTGATGGTATGGTGATCTGGAGGTGGTAGCTTGAAGGTAGAAGAGAAATGGAGGAATTAGAGAAGGATTTTGGAAATTTTGTGAAAGAAAAGTGAAGTGAAAATGAAGATGTTTTAGGTTGTATTTATAAGTGAAGATTTTGGTGGTAAATGACACAAATAACCTTGTTTGCTTTTGAACTTGATTAGCTTTGATTTGAGTTGCATTTAATATATGGAATGATGAGTATGGAAAAGTGTGTTAAGAGGTGAAGGGGTGTCACTTTCTTATGGTTTGAAATTGCTAAATCATACATTTGCTCCTTTTCTATGTATAAGCATAACATCTTATTAATGAGATGAGAAGTAAGGTAATGATGTTGTTTATAAAGTTTTAATTAAATTTAAGTTTGTCAAATCATAACTTTTACATTTTTATTATTATTTATACTTTTCAAAGGTAAACTCCTTTTGTCTTTAGTGCTAAATGTAAAGTGTTTAAATAGTTCGTAAACTTGTATTTATATGTTAGAAGATGTCTCAAGTTGCTAGAACTTGACGACAACTTGTATTGGTTGAAAACGATGTTTTTTGTCGACAAATTTTATACTCAAAATTTGACATTTTTGTTAAGCTATATATTGATGTAAATCAAACTTTAAAATGAACTTTTTTACTTCTTTAAATAAATTAAAAAATGTCTCTTTATATTTAAAAATCATATTAAATTAATATCAAAATTTCTAATTTTACATTTTATGCAAAACCGACAAAATGCAATAAATTTTGGTTATTTTTGTAAAACGATTATTAACATGTTTTTAAATCTTTTAATATGCTTTTATTATATTCATTAGGTGTTTTCAATAAGATTTAACTTTTCAAATAAATATTTAACCTTATTTATTTAAGCATTTATTTATTATTAACAAAACTTGACTTTTTTCGATTTGTTCTAGAATCCATATTTATGCTTTTAAATTTATTAAATATAAAAATAGATAATTATTTATTATATATAACATATTTATTTAAGTTTTAAATTCCTTTTAAATTTAAAATTAAACGAAATCTCTCATTTTTGAAGTAGCGAAATTACGGGTCGTTATATTCTCCCCTACTTAAAAGCATTTCGTCTTCGAAATAAAATCAAAGATACAAAACTACAATGGTCAACAATATATGTCAAAGGAAATACTACTACTAACTATTGATCATGAAATACGATCATCGATCCTAGTCCCAACCTGTGTGCGTAGTATGCATTTGAGGTAAATACATAGTCGTAAGTCAAATACCTACATCAGTCAACCAAAATATCATATTAGATCTCATATCTTAGCGCGTACTACATGCTTAAGATAATCATAACTACTTTAATACAAATACAACATATCCCTAAGTGAAACATTACCCATCAGATGAACCCTCTAATGGTGTCTCTAAGTTGATTTCTTCTTGTTCCTCTACGTCCTTGACTAGCCCCTCGCCATCTATCATATTTCGAGTTATGTCCCAACCTAACGGCTGCCACTGCTGGCCTCATGGAATCCACGGCTCATGCTCTTCCATCTCAATCTCCTCCAAACCAAGATCCTCAGTTGTCTCTGGAATAGGAGATCCTATCACCTGAATGGGCGTACCCATCTCCCAAATGAACTGCTCATCACTCTCTGAATCATTATTCTTATATAACCATGCATCGTAAATCCCCGAATCTTCCGTCTCTATTGCCAAGTGTTCCTCGATCAGCGGCTCGATCCCCACTGGTACTTCCATGGGCTCCTCTATAGGTTCCTCTTCCTCAGGCTTCTCGTCCTCACTCAATGGATCCAACATCCAATCATCTGTCTCATCTTTGGCCTCTGCTCCTGCATCAATATTTGCACCTACTGGCAACCCATCCTCCACATCTGAAATAACCATCAAGTCCTCATCATATGAGATATCTATCGGATGGTCGAATGATCCTGGTACTATCCTCGAGGGATCCCCTACTTGTATATCCTCCTTATCACTAGTGATTCGTGTATCCAAAGGTTCTAAGTCTTCATATTTAGACAAGGCTTCCCTAAATCTTTGCTGATTTCTACTCCTTCGGCCTTGTTGCTTTCTAGAATTTTATATAAGAACTAAAAATCAGTTATCATTCCTTATTAAAGATCCTATCTTATCTCATTTCACTAAGTAATTATTATCGGTTTTCTTTTCATTCTTTTTAAATGGGATTAGATCTTTTTAACCTTTCTAAGGAGTTCCAATAGAATTTGGCATCGACAAAGAGCAAAATGATAATGTGTGTATATATATATATTGATTCCCAAAATATATTCATACTACGTGACTTTTAAAAAGTACACTCAAAAAGTTCTACAGAAGTCATACATTCAAAATACTTAGATGGCGTTTACTAGTACTAACTTATGCTTCCACGATCCCTTTTCCTTTTTCTCCAGCAGTAGGTGGACGAGTAAGGGTAACAAAAGGCCTCGCCTGTTCTGTCGTCTTGAGCATTGGACAGTCCCTAGCGATATGTCCTATAATATGGCAGTAATAACAGCTCTTTAGGACAGTTTTCTTAAAGGTCTTGATGTTTGCTCCCAATATACATTCTTTTGCAATGGGACCACTTTTCTACATTTGAAACAACAAACTTTGTTCTTCTTTTGCCTTTTCCTCTTGGCTGGTACCTCAGTTGTTGGCTGGGGAATAACATCTTCGAATTTCAGGGCATTGCTTATCATCTCCCTAAATGATCCATGGATAAAGCTTACCATGCTATGTTGGAGCTCATCGCACTTGCCTAATCAATCCTTAACCTCCATGATCTTTTCTGATCCCAAAAACTTTCTTAGACTTAGGAAATCGAATACCCAACAAAGTGAAGCGAAATTCAGTGGATTTAGTCTCTCTTGAAAAGAATATTATTTTTCTACATATTATCATCAAATACCTCATAGTAAAATTGTGAAACTTAATTTACAAGTTATTTGTCCTTAGTCCTTTAAAATTAACCCATTTTATACTTATCAAGTCGCTATTATTTCTTAAGGCTGAATGTCTAGGGTTATATGATAAAAGTTCTAAATTCTACTTCTCAACCAATTGTTCCTATATGAAATATCATATAGTCAAACTGTGCAACTCTAATCACAAGATATTCATACTTTAGTTTTACTAAACCCCGTTTTAAACAATCGTTAATTTCCAACTAAAAATAATAATATTCCCTTTTTTTATAGATAAACCCAAGGTAAAATTATTTCATTTACCAATTTCTTTAAAATGAAACCATTTTTATAAAATTAACAATTATACGCTCATATATATATAACACTCTTATAACACATTCTAGGGTGTTACTAACCCTATCTCTAATGAGTTACTCATCCTAGGATATTAATAATCCTATCTTTGATAAGACTTACCCTTATCAGGCTTCGGTGTTCACTTAATCAAAATGATTTGATACCAAATGTCATGACTTATTTTTTCATACCCTTTGAATCGACAATAAACCGCACATGTCTAACTCAAATTGCATGAATAAGCGGATCATTAAGGGTAAAAAGAAAATAAAGACATAACAGAATCTTCAATGGATGGAATAACATATATTATTTCAAAAAAAATCTTTGTGGCGAATTTTTCAAAAATACAATATCAGAGTCTAACCTAAATTTAGCTTGGAAAGTTATAAACATATGTCCTTACAATTGCTGACAAACATCAACAAAAACAACTAAGTACAGCGGATAATAGAATATGCCCACACGTAGATGAATATCTCCAACTCTCCTCTGAAAACTCCATCTGTCTTCGACAAAACCTGAAACTATTGGGATCTGGTCCGAGTATTGAAAATACCCATATCAGGCTTGGTAAACCAGCATGAGAAAAACTCAATAATAGATGACAGTGTCATATATCAGCCTTTTGGATAAAATCCTTTGAAAATAAAGAGTATCTCATAAGACCATGCCCACACATAAACACGGACGGGTTTTTACCTTATGATAAATAAAACACTTTTATATCAAAACCTTTGATATTATTTCTAATGACATTCTTTAAAACATTTGCAAATAAACATATTAATCTTATCCGAAATGGTTACCCATATAGCATTTCAAGACTATTCATTACACCAATACAAACAAAACTGCAGGTTCTTGTTAGAGAATGGATTTCCATACAAATGACCAGGTGAAGGATCTACCTTCCAAAGTGGATACACCTCTAGATGGATGTCTTGAGGAACCATTAAAAAGATCCTTTGCTAATACAATACCGGCCTACCTCTATAACTCAATAGTACCGAATATGTCATCCTCCAACCGTTACCGACCTTTAAACCGGGTTTCCGAGCATAAAAACCACATTAGTTTACATCTCGAACGTCATAGCGGGAAGAATATATCTAGAAGGGGATGATCATACCCTAATTTAGAATGACCCACTTATCCTTGCCGCATCTAATCCTGTTTCGGTCATTTTCGATTTGAGGTTACGACTATCTTTTTCACAAAGCACAAATCACATCTTTGAATGGCACATTGCCATTTCCGTTAACTACTAATCGCCTTCCACAAAATACAACCCTTAAGCTCATATGTCTCAAGGAAGGTGTTAAGCTAAGAGAAGTTGCCTTCTCCACCACCACCGAAGTACATTTGTAAAAACCAATGTATGTAACCATTAGAAATGCAATGTCATACAAACGTCCATACAAGTTGTCAAGGAACAAGACAAACCGAAGAAACTCTTCTACTACCACTAATAGCGAGTAGGCCTTGCAATCCGGAAAATCTTCGTCACGAGGAGACCACTGCTATTAATAACTCTATAATGGGAGCTACCCACAGCCTGTTCAACAAGCAGTCTTCACGCTATGAAGATCCACGGTCTTCAGTAATCATAATCTTCAATAAGTTTTCACATTCGATCGTATACATTGGTTCGAAGTAGTTTTCGGATAGGATTTATCCAGATCGTACCCCAATTCCTTCGAATCCGATTATCGATAAAAAGTGAATATGGGTCTATAGGATTTATTAAGTCTCTTTTCACTTTAGTTCTTTTTGGATGATTTTAAAATATCTTTGTTTTGATTTAGAATAATTCTATGTAATTCATTCTTTTACTTTGGATAATATATCAAATTTCCTCACTTAACCCTCGATCCAATTTTTTTAACTTTTGAGTGAGTCAAAACAATGTTATTTAAATACATCGTTTACGATAAACCTTAAAATAAATCTTAGCAAACATATAGGACCATAGAAATCATTCATTTTGGAGATTGTTTAAATTTGGATAATACCAATCTTCTTTTATTTTTGGAAAACTTAACGGAATCTTTTTTTAAGAGCATCCGGGCTTTCCTTTCGATCTATTCCACCCCTCACCTAAGAAAAGAAAACATAGGCCAGGTAAGTTCAAGGCACTAGTTACGCCATCCCTAACCTTAGTTAACCAACTAGATCTCACAGGCGGGACAAATGTACTGGTCGTTTTCGCATACTCAGATTTTCAACTTTATTTGGGAATTACTTACATATATTCCAAATCATCTTTCAAAACGCTTAATTATCCTTTTTAAAATATTCACAATTGATTATAGGAAAACCGTTACGTTTAAACTCCTCTTTAAAAGGTTGTACAATTCACAGCATTAAGGTGCTGCGGAAAGTGCTATATAAGCCTATTTGATTAAATAAACTTTTAAATATTCGATAATTCATATTTTCCAATACAAATCTCTTTTAAACTATTTAAATAGATTTATAAGATTTATTTCATTTTTTCTCATAGTTAAAAATATTCATTTAAATAGATTTCCTGTTATGGTCACTTAACTGCACTAGCGTGATTTTTTTAGAAAATCGATTTGGACTTAATTCAAAATATACTCAATGAAACTTTGATTTTTTTCTTCGTTTAGAAGACATGGATATAATAGTACTAAATTTTCTTATCGCGAAAAATTCCGAGCTATATTTCACTCTATACACTCATTTGAACTTTTCGACGCGAAATCGTGAACTACCATTGGGTGACGCGTCTAAATTTAACTTATTTTTCAATACTTGAAATAATTTATTAAAATTGGATTTTATCACTTATTAAACCATTACAAATCATTTTAAATCAATATTTTCACTCTTTAAAGGTTTTAAAATGAAATTTCACTATTACCACATTATAATATTATTTTATTCCTATTATTTTAATATTAATTTTTAATTTCCAATTTCAACTCAATTTCAATTCTAACTTCAAATTAAATACATTTAAAACTTAGATTTCAAATCTAATTTTAATTTAAATTTCAATTCAACCAAAAACTCAACTTTAATTTTTCAAAATCGATTTCAATATCATTTCACTATTCATGTCAATGTCAATTTCAATTTAACTATCCTTTTCAAATCCGTTTCTCTTCAAATTTCAAATTCTCTTTTATTTTTACTTTACTTTCACTTCTAAATTAAAAGAGACTTATTTTTCCAAAATATCTCATATTACAAAAATATGGTCTTATTAACAAAGGTGATTACTTAACCAAATTAAATTAACCATATCCATATTTGTCACTAACATAACATCCATTCAACCAATCACATAACATATGATTTCGAATCCAACATTCACTATTAATACCATAACGAAATACATTATCATAATTCAATTATTTAACCAACAATCAAATATCCATATCAACAATCAAATTGGTATAAACATTCATATGCCATAAGGGTACGATTGTTATGGTTTTATCATAACCAAAATATTATTTTAAAAGCGATGAGAATTTCTCACCTTCATATTTACTCCATCAATATTTTTGTAGGCTAACATGCTTTTCGAACTAATGCGCTTTTCCAAACGTCTTGAATACCCACCTTAACTTATTTTCCTTTCGAACCGCTTCTGTTTTCTCACTCTTTTCTTTTCTTACTTTTCTCTTTTCTTTTTTTAGTTCTTTGGCCGTGAGCTTTGGAGCGAAAAGGGTGTATGGACTAGGATACATGGCTTTGGGCTAGGGTATGGTGGAGTATGGGTTCGGCCCTTGTGTGTAAGAGGGGGTACGACTTGGGTATGGTGGTGTGGAGGAGGGTATGTGGGTTCTGAGCTTGGGTTGGCCTTGTACTCGTACACGTTGGGTTGGGGGAGTTTAGGCTCGAGTTTGGCGGTATAGCCGAGGGTAGGGGTGTATACGAGGTGGGTAGGTGGAAGTTAGGCTCGAGTTCGGTAGTGTAAGGTGATGGTGTGGTGATGTGGAGGTGGCAGCTTGAAGATAGGAGAGAAATGTAGGAAGTAGAGAAGGATTATGGAAATTTTGTAAAAGGAAAGTGATGTGAAAATGAAGAGGTTTGAGGTAGTATATATAAGTGAAGATTTTGGTAGTAAATGACACAAATAACCTTGTTTACTTTTGAACTTGATTAGCTTTGACTTGAGTGGCATTTAATGTATGGAATGATGGTTACGGAAATGTATGTTAAGAGGTGAAGAGGCGTCACTTTCTTATGGTTTGTAATTGTTAAATCATACATTTTTGCTCGTTTTCTATGTATAAGCATAACATCTTATTAATGAGATGAGAAGTAAGGTAATGATATTGTTTATAAAGTTTATAATTAAATTTAAATTTGTCAAATCATAACTTTTTACATTTTTTTATTATTTAAACTTTTTAAAAGTAAACTCTTTTTGTCTTTAGCGCTAAATGTAAAGTGTTTAAATAGTTAGTAAACTTGTATTTATCTGTTAGAAAATGTATTAAGTCACTACAACTTGACGACAACTTGTTTTGTTTGAAAACGATGTTTTTTGTCGACAAATTTTACAGTCAAAATTTGATGTTGTTGTTAAGCTATATATTGATGTAAATCAAACTTTAAAATGAACTTTTTAACTCTTCAAATAAATTAAAAAATGTCTCTTTATATTTAAAAATCATATTTAAATAATATCAAAATATCTAATTTTACAATGTAGGCAAAACTGACAAAATGCGACAAATTTTGGTTATTTTTGTAAAACAATTATTAACATGTTTTTAAATCTGTTAATATACTTTTATTATCTTTATTTGATGTTTTTAATAAGATTTAACTTTTCAAATAAATATTTAACCTTATTTATTTAAGCCTTTATTTATTATTAACAGAACTTGACTTTTGTCGATTTGTTCAAAAATCCATATTTATGCTTTTAAATTTATTAACTATAATAATAGATAATTATTTATTATACATAACATATTTATTTAAGTTTTAAATTCCTTTTAAATTTAAAAATAAATGAAATCTCTCATTTTCAAAGTAGCGAAATTACAGGTCATTGCATTCTCCCCTACTTAAAAGCATTTCGTCCTCGAAATGATATCAAAGATACAGAAGTACAATGTCAACAATATATGTCAGAGGAAATACTACTACTAAATATTGATCATGAAATACAATCATCGATCCTAATCCCAACCTGATTGCGTACTACACACTTGAGGTAAATACAAAGTCATAAGTCAACTACCAACATCAATCAACCAAAATACCATACTAGATCCCATATCTTAGCGCGTACTATGTGCTTAAGATAGTCATAACTTCTATAATACAAACCTAAAATATCCAAAATATCCCTAAGTGAAACACTACTCATCGGATGAACCCTCTGATGGTGTTTCTAAGTCGGTCTCTTCTGGTTCCTCTATGTCCTCGTTTGGCTCCTCATCATCTATCATATCTAGAGCTATGTCCCAACCTAATGGCTGCAACTGCTGGCCTCCTCGAATCAACGGCTCATGCTCCTCCATCCTAATATCCTCCAAACCAAGATCCTCAGCTATCTCCGGAACGAGAGATCCTATCTCTTGAATGGGCGTACCCATCTCCCAAATGATCTGCTCATCACTCTTCGAATCATCATCCTCATATAACCATGCATCGTAAATCCCCGAATCTTCCATCTCTTTTGCCATGGGTTCCTCAATTAACGGCTCGATCCCCACTTCCATGGGCTCCTCTATAGGTTCCTCTTACTCAGGCCCCTCGTCCTCACTCAAAGGATCCAACATCCAATCGTCTTCCTCATCATTGGCCTCTTCTTCTGCATCAATATATGGACCTACTGGCAACATATTCTCCTCATCTGAAATAACCATCAACTCCTCATCATCTGATATATCTATCGGATGGTCGAATGATCCTAGTATTATCCCCGAGGGCCCCCTTACTTGTATATCCTCCTTATCACTCTTGTTTGGTGTATCCAAATCTTCCAAGTCTTTGCATTTAGACAAGGTTTCCCTAAATCTCTGCCTAATTGCTAGTCTTTCGGCCTTATTTTCTTTCTACAATTTTATATAAGAACTTAAAATCAGTTATCATTCCCTATTAAAGATCCTATCTTATCTCATTTCATTAAGTGTTTCTTACTTAATTATTATTGATTTTCTTTTCATTCTTTTTAAGTGGGATTAGATCTTTTTAACTTTTCTACGGAGTTCCAACAGAATTTGGTATCGACAAAAAGCAAAATGATAGTCTATATATATTAATTCCCAAAATGCATTCATACTAAGTGACTTCTAAAATTTACACTCAAAAAGTTTTACAAAAGTCATATGGTTAAAATACATATATGGCATTTACTACTACTAATTTATGCTTTCGAAATCCCTTTTTCTACAGTAGTAGGTGGACGTGTAAGGGTAACAAAAGGCCTCGGCTGTTCTATCGTCTTGAGCATTAGACAGTCTCTAGCGATATGTCCTATAATATGGTAGTAATAACAAATCTTTGGGACAGTTTTCTTAAAGGTATTGATGTTTACTCTCGATATACATTCTTTTACAAGGCGACCACTTTATCTACATTTGAAACAACAAACTTTGTTCTTCTTATGCCATTTCTTCTTGGCTGGTACCTCAGTAGTTGGCTGGGGAACAGCATCTTCGAATTTCAGGGCATTGCTTATCATCTCTCTAAATGATCCATGGATGAAGCTCACCATGCTAGGCTAGAGCTCATCGCACTTGCCTAACCAATCCTTAACCTCCATGATCTTTTCTGATCCTAAAAACTTTCTTTGACTCAGGAACTCAAATTCCCAACAAAGTGAAGCGAAATTTAGTTGGTTTGGTCTTACCTAAAAAGAATATTATTTTTCTACATATTATTATCAAATACCTCATAGTCAAGTTGTGAAACTTAATTCACAAGGTATTTGTCCTTAGTCCTTTTAAATTATCCCATTTTATACTTATCAAGTTGCTATTATTTCTTAAGGCTAAATGTCTAGGTAATATGATAAAAGTTCAAAATTCTAGTTCTTAACCAATTGATCCTATATGAAATATTTTATAGTCAAATTGTGCAATTCTAATCACAGGATATTCATACTTTAGTTTTACTAAACCCCGTTTCAAACAATCCTTAATTTCCAGCAAAAAATAATAATATCCCCTTTTCTATATATAAACCCAAGGTGAAATTATTTCATTTGCTAATTTCTTCAAAATGAAACCATTTTTATAAAATTAACAATTACACGCTCATATATATATATATATATATATATATATATATATATATAACTCTTATAACTCATTCTAGGGTGTTACTAACCCTATCTTTAATGAGTTACTCATTCAAGGTTATTACTAATCCTACCTCTGATGAGACTTACCCTTATCAGGCTTCAGTGTTTGCTCAACCAAAAATCTTTGATACTAAATGTCATGACCAGTTTTTCCGTACCCTTTGAATCGATAATAAACGCATATGTCTAACTCAAATTGCATGAATAAGCGGATCATTAAGGGTAGAAAGAAAATAAAGACAGAACAGAATCTCACATGAGTGGGATAACATATATTATTTCAACAATAATCTTTATACAGTGGAAAATTTTAAAATACAATATCAAAGTCTAACCTAAATTCATCTTGGAAAGTTATGAACATCTGTCCTTATAATTGCTGACAAACATCAACTAAAACAACCGGATAATAAAATATGTCCATACATAAATGAATATCTCTAGCCCTCCTTTGGAAATTCCATCTGTCTTCGATAAAACCTGAAACTACTCAGATCTGACCCGAGTATTGAAAATACCTGTATCAGGCATGAGAAATCAGAGTGAGAAAAATAAATAATAGATGACAGTGTCATATATCTGCCTTAGGATAAAATCCTTTGAAAATAAAGAGTATTTCATAAGACCACGCCAACACACAAACACAGACGGGTTTTTACCTTATTTTAACTAAAACACTTTTATATCAAAACCTTTAATATTATTTCTAATGACATTCTTTGAAAACATTTTCAAATAAACTTATTAATCTTATCCAAAATGGTTAACCATATAGCATTTCGAGGCTATTCATAACGCCAATACAAACAAAATCGTAGGTTGCAGGTGAAGGATCTACCTTCTGAAATGGATACACCTCTAGATGGATGTCTCGAGGAATCATTACAATGCTCCTCTGCCAACATAAGATCGACCTACCTCTATAACTAGATGGTACCAAATATGTCATCCTCTGGTCGTTATCTGCCATTAAACTGGGCGCCCGAGCATACAAACCACATTAATTTACATCCCAAACGTCATAGCAGGAAGAAATATATCTAGAAGGGGATGATCATGCCTTAATTGGGAATGACCCACTTAGCCTAGCCTCATCTTTGAATGCCACATTGCCATTTCCGTTAACTACTAATTTCCTTCCACAAAATACAAACCTTGAGCATATACGTCTCAAAGAGGGTGTCAAGCTAAGAGAAGTAGCCTTCTCCGCCACCACTGATGTACGTTTGTAAAAACCAATGTACATAATCATTAGAAATGCAATGTCAAACAAACGTCCATATAAGTTGTCCAGGAACAGGACAAACCGAAGGCACTCTCCTACTACCACTAGTAGCGAGTAGTCCTTGCAATCCGAAAAATCTCCATCACGAGGAGACCGCTGCTATTAATAACTCTATAATGGGAGCTACCCAGAGCATGTTCGACAAGCAGTCTTCACGCTGTGAAGATTCATGGTCTTCAAGAATCATCATCTTCAACAAGTCTTCACATTCGAACCTATACGTTGGTTCGAAATGGTTTTCGGATAGGATTTATCCAAATCCGACCCCGGTTCCTTCGAAATCCAATTATCGATAAAAAGTGAATATGAGTATGTACTATTTATTAAGTCTCTTTTAACTTTAATTCTTTGTGGACGAATTTAAAATATCTTTCTTTTGATTTAGAATAATTCTAAGTAACTCAATCTTTTACTTTGGATATTAACTCAAATTTCATCACTTAACTCTCGATCCAAATTCTTTAACTTTGAAGCGGATCAAAAACAATGTCATCTAAAGACATCGTTTACGATAAACCCTAAAATAAATCTTAGAAAACATTTTTGAGTAAATAGGATCATATAAATCATTAATTTTGGAGATTACTTAAATTTTGGATAATACCAATCTTCTTTTATTTTTGGAAAACTTAACAGAATTTTTTTATTTAAGAGCATCCGAACTTTCCTTTCGATATGTTCCACCCCTCGCCTGAAAAAAGAAAACATAGGCTAGGTAAGTTCAGGGCACTAGTTGCTCCATCCCTAAACTTAGTTAAACACCTTGTTTTATCTCCCTAGATCTCACAAGCGGGACAAATGTAATAGTCATTTCCGCATACTCAGATTTTCAACTTTAATTTGGAATTAATTATAAATATTCCAAATTAACTTTCAATGCACTTAATTATCCCTTTTAAAACATTCACAATTGATTCTGGGAAAATCATTATGTTTAAACTCCTCTTTAAAAGCTTGTACAATTCGCAGCATAAAAGTGCTGCGAAAAGTGCTATATAAGCTTATTTGATTAAATCAACCTTTAAACATTCAATAATTCATATTTTCCAATCCAAATCTCTTTTAAACTATTTAACTAGATTTATCAAATTTATTCCATAATTAAAAACATTCATTTAAATAGACTTCTTGTTATGGTCACTTAACTGCACTAGCGCGATTTTTCTTGAAAATTGATTTGGACTTAATTCAAAATCTACTCAACGAAGCTTTGATTTCTTTCTTCGTTTATAAGATATGGATATAGTAGTCTGGAATTTTCTTATCTAGAAGAATTTCGAGCTATATTTCGCTCTATACACTCATTTGAACTTTTCGGCACGAAATCGCGAATTACCGTTGGGCAAAACGTCTAGTTTTAACTTATTTTTCAATACTTGAAATAATTATTCAAATTGGATTTTATCACTTATAAAACCGTTACAAATCATTTTAAATCAATATTTTCACTCTTTAAAGCTTTTAAAATGAATTTTCACTATTACATATTATAATATTATTTTATTCCTAATATTTTAATGTTAAATTTTAATTTCCAATTTCAACTCAATTTCAATTCTAGCTTCAAATTAAGCACATTTAAAACTTAGATTTCAAATCTAATTTTAATTTAAACTTCAATTAAACCTAAATCTCAGCTTCAATTTTTCAATATCGATTTCAATTTCAATTTCACTATTCATCTCAATTTCAATTTAACAATCCTTTTCAAATACGTTTCTCTTCAAATTTAAATTCTCTTTTATTTGTACTTTAATTTCACTTATAAATGAAAAGAGACTTATTTTTTTTAAATATCTCATATTACAAAATATGGTCTTATTAACAAAGGTGATTACTTAATCAAAATGAACTTAACCAATATCCATATTTATTACTAACATAACATCCATTCAACCAATCACATGACATATGATTTCGAATCCAACATTCACTACTAATACCACAACGGAATACATTATCATAATTCAATTATCTAACTAATAATAGAATATTCATATTAACAATCAAATTGGTATAAACTTTCGTATTTCATAAGGGTATGAATGTAATTGTTTTATCATAACCAAAATATTATTTTAAAAGCGATGAGAATTTCTCACCTTCGTATCCACTCCGTCAATCTTTTTGTAGGCTAACGTGCTTCTCGAACTAATGCGCTTTTTCCAAACGTCTTGAATTCTCGCCTTAACTTATTTTCCTTCCAAACCGCTTTTATTTTCCTCTCTCTTTTCTTTTCTTTTTTCTCTTTTATTTTTTAATTTGTTTGGCCGTATGCTTTGGAGGGAAAATGGGTGTACAACCTTGGATACGTGGCTTTGGGCTTGGATCTGGTGGAGTATGTGTTCGGTCTTTGTGTGTACGAGGTGGTACGGCTTGGATATGGTGGCGTGGAGGAGGGTATATGGGTTTTGGGCTCGAGTTGGGCTTGTACATGGCGAGTAGGGTTAGTTTAGGCTCGGGTTTAGGGGTATGGCTGAGGATAGGTGGGTGTAGGAGGTGAGTAGGTCGAAGTTAGGCTCGGGTTTGGTAGTGTAAGGTGATGCTGTAGTGAAGTGGAGGTGGTAGCTTGATGGTAGAAGAGAAATAGAGGAAGTAGAGAAGGATTTTGGAAATTTTGTGAAAGGAAAGTTTAGTGAAAATGAAGAGGTTTGAGGTTATATTTGTAAGTGAAGATTTTGGTGGTAAATGACACAAATAACCTTGTTTACTTTTGAATTTGATTAGCTTTGATTTGAGTTGTATTTAATGTATGGAATGATGGTTATGGAAAAATGTGTTAAGAGGGGAAGAGGTGTAACTTTCTTGTGGTTTGTAATTGTTAAATCATACTTTTTGCTCCTTTTCGATGTATAAGCATAATACCTTATTAATGAGATGAGAAGTAAGGTAATGATGTTGTTTATAATGTTTTTTTATTAAATTTAAATTTGTCAAACCATAACTTTCTACATTTTTTATTATTTAGACTTTTCATAAGTATACTCTTTTTTTCTTTAGTGCTAAATGTAAAGTGTTTAAATAGTTTATAAACTTGTATTTATATGTTAGGAAATGTATCAAGTTGCTACAACTTGACAACAAATTGTTTTGGTTGAAAATGGTATTTTTTGTCGACAAATTTTAGAGTCAAAATTTGAGGTTTTTGTTAGGCTATATATTGATGTAAACCAAACTTTAAAATAAAATTTTTACTTCTTTAAATAAATTAAAATATGTCTCTTTATAGTTAAAAATCATATTTAATCAATATCAAAATCTCCCATTTTACAGTGTATGCAAAACTGACATAATACGACAAATTTTGGTTATTTTTGTAAAACGGTTATAAACATGTTTTTAAATCTTTTAATATACTTTTGTTATCTTTATTAAGTGTTTTTAATAAGATTTAACTTTTAATACATATTTAACCATATTTATTTAAGGCTTTATTTATTATTAACAAAACTTAACTTTTGTCGATTTGTTTTAAAATCCATATTTATGCTTTTAAATTTATTAACTATAAGAATACATAATTATATATATATATATGTCATTATTTAAGTTTTAAATTCCTTTTAAATTCAAACATAAACGAAATCTCTCATTTTCGAAGTAGTGAAATTACGGGTCATTGCAATAAAATCATCTTAAATATCTTTTAATTCTTTAAAGTAGGTGTTATTTATATTTTATAAAATTACCTTTATTGTCTAAAATAATAATGGTAAATTTTATATAAATACATAAACTACTTAAAATTTGCTTAAAAGAATTAATGTATGCATTTTGTAATGAAATTGCAACAACTCGCCCCGTAATGGACCTAATTTCGACCAAACAAAAGCCTATCAAACCTTAGGCCCATCTCAAAGCAACTAACATTGACGACGCAAGAGAAAGCACCCAAACCAATAAATACGCTGTATTGGGGATTACACAGACTTGAACAGTTTAGTACCTATAAAATAAGCAAGTCCCCGTCATTTAATGCCCAACCCATTCCCAAATTCTAACACATCTATCGTTAATGATGCGAGAGAGAACCTCCAAACCACTTAATAACTTTTTATTCGGGATTATGCAGACTCTGACCATCTAAGACTATAAAATAGGCAGATCCCGATCATTTAAGACCTAACCTAAGGCGAGTCCCTACATGGTTTTCACTAGCTTACAATGTAAGAAATCTCATTAGGTCACTTAATACTTCTCCTAAGAAAGCGACGAACCTTACCATAACTATTTAATACCTCTAACCTAAAGCGGACCCCTGCTAAATATTTTACCTACCATATCAATAGCTTATAAACCATAACCTAACAGTAACATCTCATATTAATCTGACTATTCTTAGGTACTGGTAGCTAGATTGAGTAGGAAGATTTACCAAACAAAATTGGGACTAACCTCACATCCACCAAGGTTATTTATTATAGGCGATGTCGCATATTAGTCCGCAAAGCTAAACAGCTGGTAGCTAGATTTAACTGGACAGACTTCTATGTAACTTTGGACTGACCTCAAATTCTAATTACTTAGTCATACTTTGTATGGATACAAATTTTATACATAGACCATCAAATTTATAATTAAGGCCATATATGGCATCCCTTTATTATGCCTTTAATTATGGATTAATTCCCATAATTACCATTAACTACCTTCCAAAGAAATTAATGCTATTTTCTACTCTACTAATTATAATCAATACGTTCAATATGCTATATATATTACATTATTATTAACTCTAATAATAAAAATGTTAATATTGTGTGAATACACACACATACACACGCATGAGATTCGAAAAAAATATTTCCAGTCGCAAGCAAAGAAAATGCTTATTAATTTAAATGTTAAACTTATATAAGTCCCAAACGCCAAACAAAAGAATAGCTAATATCCTAAGCCAACAACTTGACTTGTAAAAAAAGGAATAATACCATACTTACCTCATATTAATATAAAAGAATTAACTCCATTATTAAAGGAACAAACTTTATAGTTTAAACCTTTATATTCTATCCAACTTTTGCAATTACCACCTTGGAGTGGAAAGGGATTCAAACTTATTTTAATTTACAGAAATAAGCGGTTCAACCTACAAATAATCAAAAATTTGACTTTGCACACTTTTCTAACTTTATTTATTTTTAGAATTCTTTAACACAACAAGAGAAATCAAAAGAGGTGAAGTGGGATAGATTATAAATTTTTTAAATCTCAACACAGATCTAATTCTACCGTATTATACAAAAAAATTGAAATTTCAAAAATTGACATAAGTTTGGTGGAATTTTGGGAGTTTTAGATATTATATTTCATTTACCAAAATTTCCCATGGCATACATTAATTCCTAATAAATAATATTTAACTATAAAAGTGTGAAAACTTAATATTTCTGCTCACGGAGAACTATTTTCTTCCTAATTGGGTTGGATTCCACCATGCCTAATTCCTTTCAGATCTCTCTATGGAAATCCTAACTGATTATGGAATCTAAAGAAGAAGAAGAAGATGGGATCGATTTATACCGCTCATAATTCTTTGTTAGATCTTCCCATTTTTGAATATACAACAAATATTGTATATATAGGTAAGATTTTAGAAATCAGATGTTAAAGAGGAGGAAGATAGGTAATTTAATTTAAATTAGAGGTTAGAATTACTTAATAGATAATTTACTATTTTTGAAAACTTAAATGGAAAGAATTTGAAAGAGTTTCACCATTGCTACAAAATTTTATGAGAAAAAGTAGGAGGGAGGATGTTCTATGGGTCTATTTGTAGAGGTAAGAAGGAACCAAATCTATCATATTAAAATAATTAAATCTGGAATGTTCATTAACATCAAAAAACCTAGCCGTCAACCACTTAGAACCGGTCAATCCCTGACCACAAGGAGTTTATCCGTCTTTAGTTTTGGACCGTATATTAAGTTTTTTCCTTTTCTTTTTTTATTACCTAATTATTATTTAATTCCTTAATTAATTACACATTAAAACGTTAACTAGGCATAACCCTTAAACTTCTCATGTTAACTTTCAAATTAAAATACTTAGATTTTAATTTTAGACTTGTTTGAATTATTTTAATTTTGGAAACATCAAAGGCCCATAACTTCTCTGCTTGAACACCGATTTCAACGTATTATATATAAAAATTGATTAGAAAATCTCCATGGATGCATTGGGGCAACTTTCATGACCAAATTTAGATATTTACATAATTTCAATTTTTAATTTTGATTTTAGTTACTTAATTTCTTATTAAATTTTACAGGATGTTACATTCTCTCCAAATCTTTAAAAAGGATTTTGCCCCTGAAATCACCAAGGGAAGATAGTATAATGTGCACTTAACAACTATGTTATATGACCAATTTATTTACAGTAATCTACACAACCATCTACTCACCAAAAATGCAACGTGGTTATGTATGCAACATACTATTAGTGAGCTCAATCCTAGTGTGAATGCAAGGTCATGACATATAGGCATGTATGTAAACATCCTAAATATACATAAAATTCTATATGAGTGCTAAAATAACAGTAAAGAGTGTGGCAACCATCTCCTACCATCAAATCTAGCAACCATGATGCAACCAAATACCTATGTTTTTGGAGAAAAAAGTTTACCAGAGAGAAGCTCGGGGTGAGAAACTTTCGTCTTTCCTTTAGTTTCCCATGTGGTTTCCATTAGGTTATCTCCCCTCTACTCGAACCAACCCAATTTCTTTGTTACGATACCTCTTAATACCATGCTCCTCTATGCGAGTGGGAGAAGGGGGGTAATAGGCTCCATTTGAATCGTTAACTAACTATTTATGCTCTACTACAAAGGCAATGTTATGTAGTATGGAACATGAAAGACGTTATGGACTCCCGTTAGCTAGTCCAGAAACTCCACCCAATAAGCAAGTTTTCCTATCACCTCTAGAATTGGGAATGACCCAATGAACCTTAATGTCAACATCCCAAATGTACCAAACTTCATAACCTTTCTAAGAGGGGAAAGCTTAACAAATACCATGTCCTCGACTAAAAACTCTAATTTCTATCTTCATCTATCAGCATAGGACTCCTAATGGTACTGCGTGGTCTTCGTTTACTGCCTAAAAACTTCTAGAGTTTCCAAGGTCCTCCAAAATCCATAATGCAAGCTCTCAGTAAATCTTCTAAATTCAAAGTCATTTCCAAAGCAGATTGCGAACCCCTTTAGAATTCACTAGTGAACAAAGGGTCTCTATCACAAGAATGCTAACTTGAACTCCATGTAGTCGCACTACTTCCTTGACGTAAATCTATGCTAGCAATGCTATAATCCTACTAACCCTAATGGGAATAAAATGAGTTAGCCTAAATAGCAACATTGCCTTTTTGACTCCTAGGCAAAAGTCTGTCGATTTATACTCACAATTCCAAGTTGAAACCTACAATGGTAATAACAATCCTTCGGGCTTGCCTTGCTTAGCTTTAATCCTTTAGCATGCCAAATATTTGGAGACAAATTCAGCAACTGTCTCTTTATCATTGACCAATTAAAAATTTCTCTTTGTATCCCTATACAACTTATCACTTTCAGAGTGAATGGTAACAGTCCATAAGTTTTGGGTTTGAAGCATTCTAACCTAATTTCCTTATCAACTTCCCATTTTTTCTTCGGTTTGTCCCAAGTTAAATGTCCTTATGGAATTTCCTTATTTACGTTATTTCTCAATATATATATATATATATATATTTAGTGGTCTAATCTCGTCCTTAAAATCAACACAATGATAAGATAGGAACATGCTTTATACCAAATCAACATTTTTCCTAAAGGAGACAACTAGCATTTCTACACAAAAACTCTGAAAGAAATTTGTTGTTGGAAGCTACCCTTAATCAACTGGTATTAATGATGTTGGGGCCCCAATACTCCTTACCAATTTAAGATATGCATTCCTAGAATGTTATCCCACCATCACCCACCTTCCTTAATTTCCTAATTAGTTATAATAAATATCCATTACCTGTAATAACTGGTCGTTAATGTCAAAATTGACAATTTTTAATAAATCTTTACTTAATCTCTTTCAATCTATTACCAGTTTCAAAATTCACTTGTTATCAGTATTCAGTTCCTCCATAAATATCATATGCGATTCTTTAATCAGTCCCATGTTTATTTCATTTTTATTCTCTATTAATTATAAATTTATTGTTTATTAAACTTGTAATTAATGTCTATCAATCTTAGTCCTATAATTACTATGTTGTTTATAATTAATACGAATACTGTTGTAAATTACACTATATATATATATATATATATATATATATATATTTCTAATCATTAATTTTTAACTAGAACATTCCTTTCCATATTTTATTTTATTAGAGCTATGTTCCTAGAAGGATTACAATATAATCTTTCACAAATTAACCACAAGTGATATTTTGGTTTTTGTTTGAAATTACAAAAGATTATTTCGTTTTATTTTATTGAAATAGGCAGTGTAAACTACGAGAAAGAATATCCTTATCTTAATCATTTTTTCCTTTTTGGCATATCCATGTCAATTCAAACACCGCACTTTTATGCATTTAAGGAATTAGGTAATGTACAGAAATTATATAGACCCTACTCTGTAACAACTTGCAATTTGATGTTAGTAATTTAATTAGTTAGCCAGTTAACTAATTAGGTTCCAAAATAGAATTTTTGCAAACAGTGGAATTTGGCTATGAAACCATTGTGTTTACGCCGAAATTCCGAGCAACTTTCATATTTGGAAATTAGTAACAGTTGGCTAATGGATTCACATATTAGCTCATTTAGCCCAAACTAGGGAAATAAGAAATGAGAACGTACGTATATTGTTTCTCATTTTCATTTCAGCAAGGAAACAAGAAAATCAAAAATACTCTAGGTCCAAAAATCTTAGTTCCCAAATTTCCAAATTTAAAGGTTGAAATCAAAAGGCTTTTGTTCAATTCTTATGTATACTAATAAGAGGTATTCTCTTCTATCTTTCTTTGCATTTAATTAGGAATCTAATTCAGTTTTAATTTTTGAATTTTGATCATTCCTATCCAATCTTTGATCATACCCTAGGTTGAAGTTGAAATAGGAAGACATAAGAGGTTCTAAGCTAATATCTTATGTTCTGGGTTTGTTTAGGTGAGTTTATCTCACAATTTCTTATGTAAGATGAATGGTTGCTACTGTTATATGAATTTGGATGAATCTCTAGTGTATATGATATGCATATATTAATGAATCCTTTGTCTATTTGAATTCGTTTCTCTATTTGTTGAAAACCCACATATGAAATCATGATTTTCATTCAACATGTATATATGTTTTCTTGTTCGGTACTCCAGATCATTAGAGAAGCAACACAGGAGTAATGAGCGGAATTCGATCGTCGGAGAGCCACTAAAATCGCCTGGGTGTCAGCCCGGGTGAGGCCACCTATGGACTAGTATGCCTTACTGGTGCACCGATCTTAGTCTAGACTTGTCTCGCAGATTGTGTACTAGTGTTCTCCAATCGAACCATTCGCCACTTGTTTTTCTAGTTGATTCCTTAAGATCGATTGCTTAATTTTAGTGCCACATTTCATATCATTTTCAATGATGTTTCCGGATTTTGATTGTAAATTGATGAATTCATTTTGATGTTTTATTCTATGGATCTTTGAAGCAAGACACGCTTTTGATGCATGTTTTAAAAATTGAATTTATAAAAGGCTGATTTCTAAATCAAACCATTTTATGAAATTTTTTAAGTATAGATGTAATTTCTATGTAAATAGTTTTAGAAACGTATATGTAGTGTTATTCTCTTTGAAAATGGTTTTAAAATGATTTGGAGCAATGATTTGAAAAGTGTACTTATATATATGTTCGCTATAAATCAATGTTTTACGAAAAATGATTTTAAAGTGGAGAATCTTATAAAAAATTACACGATATCGATTGATTGAGGAATTTATTTAAACGGTTAAACAAAACGAAACACCCGCGTTTGTTTTACCAATTTATTCTCAAACTTGCTTGACCGAACCATTGCTACACACGAGTGGAGTTTACTATTGTATAGTAAACATTTGTGTAGACTTGTATGGTATGGGATACTTGATCATTATCTATTCGGTTGCTATAAGAAGGTATTTAACACTTAAATCGACGTGTTTATGACTCATCTTTGGATTTACAGGACTTGTTCTTGTCTTGATATTTATAGGTCTCGTACATATTTCAGAGATTATAGGAATTGTTTCTATCTTGATGTTTGTAGGTCTCTTACCTATAAAGGAGATTATAGGACTTGTTCCTATCTTGATGTTTATAAATCTCATACCTATCTTGACGTTTATAGACTTATAGGTCTATCTTGGAGTTACATGCATATAAGTGAACTTATTTCATCAATCCTAAGTTTGGCGCCTCCCCCCTTATTGAGACTTCTTGATTTCTATTTGTGTGATTTCTGGATTTGATGTTGTTTGAATTATCACCAAATGATTTAGGGGATTTTTTATTTTAATAAGCTATCTTGAGTTTTAGTATTTGGTGATTTGAAGTTATTAATGCATGTTTGATATTTTTCAGTGCATGTCTATATTTGAGATCTAGTTCATTTTATCTATCATTCATTTTTGCTAATTGATTTGTCTTAGCCGAGATTGACCTGTTTATTATTTTTATAATACTCGGGTCAAATAGAGATGTTTTAGGTCCTCAGCTTGATGCTTTAGAGTGGATGTCCTATCTGTTAGTTAATTATTCCTTTGATCGTCTATGTATATATGGGATGCTATGTTGTATCTTATGTCTAGCTGGACTCCTTTGGTGTGTATATATTCATATTTTTAGATGTAGCTTCTTGTAGATGTGTAGTCTAAATCATCTATCTATTTTGGGTCGGTTCTGGCTTGTATCTATTTGTATTCTGTTGTGTCCGATCTATGATTCCATGATCTGTATTTATCATATATTGTTTTGGATTTTATTGTAGACACATAGTTTTGTTTTAAGCCTGAATTGTATACGTCGATTCCACTTGATTAAAGAAATGTATAACTTTCTAATCCCTGTATCAATGCTCATTTAAAGTAAAATTCATGTATGGTCGCTCCTAACTTCCCGATTCTTTGCACTAGCAGATAATATTACTTTGCAATATTCTTTGTTAGTGTGGTTCTTGGGGTGGGGCATCACAATTTGTTCTCTTCTCTTAGTTTATTTGGGTTGTAGTCATTTGTTGTCTCTTGTAAAAGACACACACGATATTATGAATTCCTATTTATTTACCATGTTATTATTTTTAGACACGCAAACCGCTCTTATATATGCACAACGAAGAAGCAATATAAATATGAAAATCTCATAAAAACACTTAACTAACAGTAGTTGCAATAAAAGACTGCAAGTTTAGAATAGTTGGAAAATTTTAGCGAAGGATATGATTATGTTGTTTTGGTATCATGGGTCACCGCTCATGTTTCTTAAAAGCTAGAATTTTTAAGTAATTGAGTATGATGACATTTTTAAATAAAATATCAAGTTTTATGGGTAAATGTTAGTTGTAGAATTTTTGAATTTGTTTTACGCATTTAGCGCATAACCGAATTCCGACTACGCTGTAATTGTGGCTTAATTTATCGAATTTTTGAAAAGGAATTATTTGAAAAGCTTTTCTTTCGGAAAAAAGTTATTAGTTTTTGGTTATTTTTGGCTCTTAAATTATTTTTTGAATTTTTGTCCAAAAATTTGACTTTAAGGGAAAATGTGCGTCCAAATATTTTAGGATTTTATTTTTCAAGTGACGTACAAATTTGAATAGCGAGAAAGATTTTTATGAAATATTTGATTTTAAATGCCACATCTTAAGCGTGGGGAAGGCAAATAGAGTTAGAATTCACGGATTTAGCATTGCAATTAGGATCGACAATGCGACAAATGCAAGCGATAACAAGGGAAAAGCTAATTTAGCCTTGAAATTTCTATTTCCATACCTTATCGAAGATGCGCACGAGTCTATTTTTATACTCAATTCTACTTTAGAGCCTAAAAATAAGCCTCCTTATGCGTTTTGGCATGGAAAATTTGAAGTAAATCTGGAGCAGCAAAGAAATTTCCACTATACTATGGGAATAGGAAGATTGCAAAGTGGTAAGAATTTTAAAAGTCGACCTAAATTTCTTTTTGGGCATAGAAGTAAAGTTTATGAAGCAATTTTTTGACGCGTTAGATTTTGGAGAAGAGTTGGATGCAAATTGGTTGCTTTATACTTCTATTCATAGGAGTATAGGGTTTGGATTGAAAAGATTTTTCAAAAGCTGCATATATAGAACCGCCAATGCATATATGGGTTGCTTGCATCATTTTTTCAAAAAAATGCATTCATATAGGAGGATTCTATATAAATGTTTTCAGTGTGGTGATACAGTAATACACTATGCACTTATGCAAGTTTGGTTACAAAATTGGTTGGACACTCATTGGCTGTGTAGTTTAGGATAATTATGAGCCAAACCATGATTTACTAATTGGTGAAAATTTAAGGACGAAATTCTTTTTTAAGGGGAGAAGAATATAACACCTTGTTATTAGGCATTAGTTACTAATTAGTTGGTTTATTAGGCTCCAAAAATGAAATTTGTGCAAACGATGGAATTTGACCATGAAACTTATACCATTGCGTTTTTGATGAAATTATGAGCAATTTTCATAGTTGGAGATTTGTGATCAGATTCCAAATGAAGAAGCTATGGACGAAAAACGAATTTGGAATGAAAATAAGTTGTTTAAGAAATTAACACTTTTAATAAATTGAATGAGGTCCATTAGTCGACCCACTTAATGTAGCGGTCAAGCAGGGACGGTCGACTGCTCTTAAGGCGGTGGCTAGGGTTTTCCTTGGCCCAATGGCTAGACCTATTATATTTGGATCTAACAGTTCTGCTTGATTCTAGCGCCTATAAATACAGGCGTAAGTCTTCCTTCTTTTCTCATATTTTTCTGAATAGAGCAATGGAGCTCTATTATTTTTCTTCTCCACTTCCTTTCTAAATTATAAAAATTATTTATTTATATCTATATTCATACAAATTGAAGAAGAATAGAAATCTAATAAGAAGGAGAAGAGAAGAGAATCAAGTATATGCATGTTTGAGATAATTTATATATTTATATCTATTTCCTCTTCCAATCCCAAATCTCTTCTCAGATTTATAGTTTGAAGGTATGTATATCCCTTTTTATACATATTTATGGGATTAACAAAATTGGAGATGGTTTTGAGATTCTACTTCAGATATGGAGATTTGGATTGCTTTTGAAAGCTGAGTGAGAAATTATAAATATTGTTTATGATTTCAAATCTACTCCATTTGGAATACATTTGATTTTTATGTCGAAATCAATTTTATTTGTGGGTTATAGGCTCAAATTAATGTAGAAAACTATTGCTTACATATTCTTATCTTAGATCTATCTTAGAAATTTTTTTAACCCTAATCAGTCCTAAAGATTTTAGAATTTGAACGTTGTGTATTTGTATTCTAGATTTGTACTTGGTGTAAAATATGATTTTTGGATTATTGCCCAATTTGTGCTGTGTTGTAGATTTTCTATAGATTATTTTATGGAAGAATATCCGTTTGATTTCTATAGATTTATTTACTTTTTCCACTTTTCATTCAAAATGGCGACATCTGATTTAACAAGGAATAAGAAATTATCCGTTAAATGTAATTTCAAACAGAGCCAAATCTTTCCTTTTTGTGTTAAACCAATTTATGGAAATCATAGCTGAAAGTCTTCCTAAGTAATTTAATTCTAGCAAATTAATTAAGGAAAGCATATTATAGTTACATATTTATGACTAGAATATGTTTGGTCATGAATAGGTAGTTTTATTAGGCAGCTTGTACATATATATTAAGTTAATAAAGAAGAACAATGTTTATTTGTGCGTTATTTAAGCGTAATGTTCGTTAGTTATTATTATATTTAGAGAAGCGAGTATTTAGAATTTGAAAAGGTAGTAATTCATATTAATGAGAAATAAATTAGGAATTCATATTAATTAATTAATAGGAAATGAAAGACTGTAACCGAACTTAATGGGTAATTAATGAAAAATAATAGATAGTATTAAATTAATGGTTGCAATTAATAGGGACTAGTGGAATAATGGGACTAATGAAAATGGAATAGATAAAGAAGTTACTAATTTGAAATTAGTAATCATACGTAAATTTATAGGGCAATGTCCATTAGGATTTTATGGACAAATTAACATTTAAGCATTGGAAGGGGAGTTATGGGTAGTTAAGTATTTAAGGTAAATCTTATTATCTTAAATAAAAGGGGAATTGTAAGCAAAGTCTAACGTCTAACTAAGATAAGATAAGTAAAGGCTTATGATAGTTATTTGAATTTAGTGGGTTAGTGATGCAAGGTCAGAGTCACTCGATGGAAGACTGCTCTTCACTTTGAGGCTACCAATAGTCAGATGCACTTACTACTGATGTGAGATATCACTAATCCTAGGATCCATGATGGCGTGAGATATTGGACTTACTTCCTTAATTGAAAAGTATTAAATGGTCCAAATTTGGAGTTAGGAGCGGTAAGGGATATCTCTAAAAAGTTTTACTTAGGTGTTGAGGTATTAAGTGGCTATCTTAGGGCTCGCCTCCCTACCAAAAAAGGTAACCTAATGAGATTCCGTATTTATAAGAGTGATATTGGATATCGAGAGAGAGGTTCGCCTTAGGTTTGAGATATTAAGCGGCTGTAACATCTGCCTCTTTTCTATAAAAGAAGTATTTAGTAGCCCAATGAGATTTCCAAACATTGTCAGCTAGATAGTACCAGTGAGGAGTCCGTCTTGCGGTTAGGTATTAAATGACAAAGGCCTACCTATAAAAGGTGTTAAATGGTCATACGCCTGCATAGTCCTTATTAATTAGATATTAAGTGTCCTAGGTACAGTCTTCCACATTGCTAAGACTTTAATAACGGTAGATGGGCTAGTGCTGAGGCTATTATAAATTTTGATTTATAATGGACAAAGGTCTCTGTAGTTAGGACCAATAGACCAATAATGATGATGCTAGAAGTCCACCTTGGGAATAGGTCTTAATTGATAGAGTCTACCTCGATTGTAGTCTTAAATGGAAAATTCTACCTATTTCTCTTTTAAAAGTATTATGTGGTGATAGTAGAATCCTGCTTTATATTTAGAAGTATTAAGTGGAAAATGGGTATGGAAGTACTAGGTGGTTGATAAGGCTTTATCAGTATTTTATACCTTGGGAATAGGAAGGTAAGTAATCGTCTGTACAATGTAAGGTTAGATTAGAATTGCTACCCTTAATAGAATAACCATTGAATGGAAACCAATCGGTCTAAATTTATTTTATGGACAGTTTAAAGATTTTCCAATCACCATAATGTTGTTCCCACCTCCTCATTACAACCCACATGATAGATTTATAGGAACATGTCACTGGAGCTAGATATGTTTAGTTATTAGAGAAGTCTTTTTTCTCTCATGCGCAATGCCGATGTGACAATCTGCTATCCAAGGAATACCATTAATTCCAAGGCAGTAGTCATAATTGGTATCCTTATCATATTATTGTTTCCGCTATGAATTTAGATTTCTATCAATCTTTGATAATGCTCGTGCTTATTTACAGGTACCAAATCCAATGATTTATGCTTTAATGGACTTAGCTTCCGATTTTTGTCGAAATATAGGTCCACTAAGGTACGGATTATTATATGCTCCCAATAAGTCAAAATATAGAAATTCACGTTCCAATGGAAACCTACCTTACAACCAAATTATAGGTCTGGAATACATTTACAATATTACCAACATCCTACAAACAAATACCTGGAGCTGATGTCAAATTACCAAATCAAGTTGTATATACTATTCTTATTTTATTCATATACTGCAACCCTTAACCTCTCTCTTAGATAATGATCCCTACGTACACCATAAAATATAAACTTAGAAATCCACATTACGCTAGCGTGTGACATTTGAAATTCAAACTGGGAAAAAAATTACACATCTCGAAAGAAAACTTTTAAGCATACTTTTCAAAGAATTTCCAACTTTCAAAAATAGTTTTGGGAATTGAATTCTTAAAAACATCTAAATATCATATTTTATTTTATTCTATATATCAATTCCATTTTTATTAAACATTTGAACACAAACTTCGAAAAATATTAGGACCTAAATTTTCACAAATTTCCAAACATTTACTGCTCCATACTTAATCCAAAATTCAAAGGTCCTAAAATTGCATAGTAAGACAATTTTCCCTTCCTAAATACTTTTACCTTAAAGAAATACTTCTTTAAAGTAGGGTCATTAACGCATAACATTCAAAAACTTAATTATTAAACTAACTATTAAAATTTCAAAAAGAACTGATTGGTCCTAAAAAGTAACAAAATAATTTTCCCTTTCAAAAACTTTCTACGTCAAAGAATTATTCATTTAAAAGTAATTCTTTTCTTTCAAAACATTTCAAAAGTATCTTCTATAACTTTAAACTATGCAAAGTGGAGTAGACAAAAATAACTTCCATCCAATTATTTTCTGTACTATTTTCATCACTTCTGTCCTACATTACCTCTAACTAAATTGCTAATCCTATTTTATAAGTCCCTTATGCTAATCCTATCCACTCTCCCAGTATTGCATCAGTTTATATTTTTCCTACGTAAATTGTTTCTACATCATTTTAATCAAGTTCCATTTCTATTGAAAAAAGGGAATTTTAAAAAACTTTCAAATTTATGCAATAGGAAACCTCATCCAGTCCCACTTATGCTCTATTTTATTTTAGAAAGAAAAATCCCTTTATCGAAAATATTTAAACCGATAACTTTTTGACCCAACAAATTTTTAGTTTACGAAAATAAAAAACCCTTTTACTAGAAACCTTTTAATCAGAAATTTTGACTCCACAACTTCCTTCTAAATTATGATTTTTCAAATTTCCTCACTTTTTCATAAAAAGGGTTTCTTAATAAATCTTTTGAAAAATCCATTCAAGACATTTCAAAGAAGTTTCCAAAGAAATTTTTTTATCGAATTCTTTCACATAGGGTTGGGTTTTACAAATGGACTTTAACTGTCTCCACTATTGAATTTCCTTGCTCTACCATTCCTTACGTCCAAACGTTCACAACTGTACTACCTTTTAGTATTTAATTACTACCTAACATGCTTATTTACCATTCCTAAAAATTTTGATTTTTTGTAATAAATGATTGTTATTCAAATCAGAAAAATTTCTAATGGTGTTTATATATTCATCCAACTTTTACTATTAAAACTCTTTTATCAGTCCATCTATATCCTTATTAAATTCTTGTAACTCCCTATTTATTGCATACTTATTGCCCTATAAATTTTAGAGTTACAATCTCTTCCAAAAACATTCCTTATGATATGACCTCTAGCACATTCCTTCTTTATTTACTTTTCCAATCCATAGTCGCCCTTCCCATCCTTTTCGAATATAGTCGCGACTGCTTCTATATTAAGTGTTTATAAAGTAAATTCAAATTAAGTACACATATACATGTACATATACATACATACATACATACATACATATATATATATATACTGTAGAGTTTTGAAAATACTTTCAAAAATAACAAGTATGCCACTCTTACCATTGATCAGGTAACCTGGCTCTAATACCGAATGTAACAACCAGCCCTGACTATAGAGCTATCTTTGTAACAACCATCTCATGGCAATTTGTTAGGTTGATAAAACAATAGGGTTACCTGATAAGATATTTTACATTGGGTATCTCAACCTAGACTCGACTATAGATAGCTCTGATACCAAATGTAACAACCATCTCAAGGTAGGTCGTTAAGTTGATAAAACAATACACATTACATAGAGCCATCTATCTATACTTTCAGAGTCTCTTAATGGAATGGATAAAATATAATATGAGAAACAAGTGCCCATTTCATAAAGAAAACCATTTTAGAAACATAACATGTTAAATATCACAACATGTTCTAATAAAGTCTCTATAGTACAATATCCAAAATAACATAACTGTTTGAACTGGGTATAATAAAATATTTAAAAAGCATAAATAGATAGATAACTGCCACAAGTCTTCATCGCCAACTTCGTCTCTTAAGTTAGCATTGCCTCCTCTAAACTGTGTTGTGGTAATGAGGAGTAGATCAGAACAATAAATGTTTGGTGAAATGAATATCTCAAGCTTTACCATAATTGTACTTGGGTAGTATTATTTAGATAAGAAATATGTCTTATTTATTTACAACTATACCATACTAATAACTTTAACTATAAGCCGAAAGGCCTTTCCAGTCTAATTTCAAAACTCCAATGCAACTAACATCAATGATGCAGAAGAAAACACCCAAACCAATAAATACAATTTAATGAGGTTAGGCCGACTTTAACCATTTAATCCCTATAAAATTGGCAGGTTCCCATCATTTAATGCCTAACCTATACTCCCAAATTCTAAAGCAACTATTGGTAATGATGCAAGAGAGAACCGCAAAACTACTTAATACCTTTTTATTAGGGATTAGGCAAACTATGACCATTTGATACCTATAAAATAGATAGGTCCCCATCATTTAAGGCCTAACCCAAGACAGGTCCCTGCATGGTTCTCACTAGCTGACATCGTAAGAAATTCCATAAGGTTGCTTAATACTTCTCCAAAGAAAGAGGTGGACCCTAACATGGCCACTTAGTACCTCTAACCTGAAGCAAACCCCTGCTGCATATTTAACCTACTGTATCAATAGCGTAATTTATGACATAACCCAACAGTGACATATCAGAGTAATCCGATTATTCGTTGGTATAGGTAGCCAAATTGACGGGTAGATTTACCCCATTGAATTGGGACTAACCTCACGTCCATTGGGGTTTATTATAGTCAATATCTCACATCAGTCCGCAAAGCCACACCGTTAGTAGCCAGATTTAACTGGACAAACTTTCATGTAATTTTGGGCTGACCTCACATTCTAATAACTTAGTCATACTTCGTATGTATAAAATTTTATATGTACACCATCCTACAAAATTTACAATTAAGGCCATATAAGATATCTCCTTATTATGCCTTTAATTATGGATTAATTCCCATAATTATCATTAACTAGCTTCTTAAGAAATTATTGCTATTTACTGCCCAATTAATTCTAATCAATACATTTAATACACTATAATTATTACATTATTATTAACTTTAACAATCAATATGTTAATATTATACACAAACACACATACAAATAGGAGATTCGAATAAAATATTTCCAATCACACCTTATTAATTTAAATGTCAAACTTATACAAGTCTCAAACTATAAAAAAGAAGAATAGTTAATATCTAAGCCAACAACTTGACTTGTAAAAAAAAAGTAATAATATCAAACTTATCCCATATTAATATAATAGAATTAGCTCCTCTATTTAAGGAATAAACCTTACAATTAAACCTTTTATATTTTATCCAACTTTTTCAATTATCACCTTGGAGTGAAAAGGGATTCATACTTATTTTAATTTATAAAAATAGGTGGTGCAAACTACAAATAATCAATAATCATACTTTGCACGCCACTTCTAACTTTATTTATTTTTAGAATCCTTTAACACTACAAGTGAAAACAAAAGAGATGAAGTAGGATATATTATAAATTGCTTAAATCTCAACACAGATCTGATTTTACTATATTAATACAAAACAATTCAAATTCCAACATATCCAAAGATTTGACATTTATTTAGAGAAACTATGAGGGTTTTAGATGTTATTTTTCATTTACCAAACTTTCGCAGGGCATACATCAAATCCAAATAAATACTATTAAGTTACAAAAATATGAAAAACTTAATTTCCATTCATAGAGAACTATTTGCTACCTAAATGGATTTGATTCCACCACACCTAATTTCCTTTCAGATCTTCCTATGGAAGTCTTAATCGATTCTGGAATCTGTAGAAGAAGCACATAGGATCTGATTTATACCGCTCCTAATTCTCTATCAAATCATCCCCATTTTGAATATACAACAAATAGATCGTACACATACATATTAGATTTTAGAAATCAGAAGATAGAGTGGAGGAATATCGTGAATTTAATTTAAATTAGTGATTGAAGATTAGAATTACTTACTAGAAAATTTACTATTTCTAAAAACTTAAAGGGAAAGAATTTGGTGGAGTTTCGTAGTTGCTACCAAATTTTATGAGGAAAAGTGGGAAGGGGTCTAGGGGTCTATATATAAAGGTAAGAAGGAACAAGAACCATTGGATTAAAATAGTTAAATCCAGAACATTCATTTACATCAAAACCCTAGCCGCCAACCACTCATAATCGGTTGACCGCAGACTACAAGCCGTCGACCACTTGGACATATATAGCCGACCGGTCTTTAGTTTTGGAGCATATATTAATTTTCTTCCGTTTCATTTATTAGTACCTAATTATTATTAATTCCTTAATCAATTATAAGTTAACGTTAACCGAGCTTAACCCTTAAACTTCTCACATTAACTTCCAAATTCAGTTTCTGTTAGTGCCAAAATTGGTCATTAACATCCAAATCCAGACGAAAGCACCAAGTACCAGTCACAGCTCACAGACAGATTGTATGTAGAGAGTATAAATGCGAAGAACAATAAAATTAAAACGAAAGCAGTAAGGAACAATAGATTTTATAGTGGTTCGGCTCACTCTGACCTACATCCACTCAATAAATTTCCTTTTTTATTACTGTAATAATCGAGTACAGTTAAAATCCAAGGTTTGACAATGGCTAAATGCCTTAGCCTTAGAGAAGAGAAAGTCCTAGAGCCAAAAAAAGATCCCTTTTCTGAACCTCCACATGCTGTATTTATAGGGAAATTCTAAGTTATTGGGCTTTCTGAACGGTATAGGCCCATCAAGACCTTCCGTCGAACCACATACCTCCAAGGCCGAATGACCTTCCACCGAGCCACATTCGTCCCATGCCAAACGACCTTCCGTTGAGCCACATTCGTCCCATGCCGAACATCCTTCCACTGAGCCACATTCATCCCATGCCGAATGACCCTGACCTCACCAATTCTGAGCGGCATAGCATCACCATAATGCCTAGCGGTCATAACCCCACCTCGATGCCGAGCGGCATAACCTCACCTCAATGCCGAGTGGCATAACACCTCGATGACGAGTGGCATAACCTCATCTTGATGCCGCTCACCTAGCGGCATAACCTCACCTTGATGCCGAGCAGCATAACCTCACCTCAATGTCGAGCGGCATTACCTCACCTCGATGCCGGCATAACCTCACCTCAATGTCGAGCAGCATAACCTTAACTCGAGTGGCATAACCTCACCTCAATGCCGAGCGACATATCCTCACCATAATGTCGAGCGACATATCCAGGTGAATTCCATCCCTTTAAACCAAATCCATCATATTACAACCTCGATAATCGTGAAGTCGACTTGGTTAAATCTGCCTGTCCGTAGCCTTGCCGAAAGGCAGGTTAACATTTGCCCCCCAAAACATGCCTTGCTGTTGAAAGGTGTGTTTTGAATAGCTTCAACTCTGATATACGGAGTATGTATGTTAGTTACATCCATACATTGTGATTCATAATCTAACCCATTTTATCCAAATGCCCTCGCCGTATCCTTATCCGAGTCTACGTCTACTCTGAGTAGACATCCGATTCCGAATCCAGTAACCAAATCCTTAGCCAAATCCATATCCATCTGAACTCAACAACAGAGTTCTAATCCACCCATATCCAACAACCAATAACCACGTCCATGACCTCTCTGGGTCGATGTCCAAATCCTGGACCGTTCCGGGTCCATGGCCGAATCCTTAGATGTTCATAGCCAGTATCCAAATCTATAACCTCTCCGGGTTCTTGCCATGCGCAATCCACACTTGATGACCTATTTTAAGTAATTCTGTAGTGTTCCCAGTTCAATGTCCATGAACACCAAATAATGCCATGGCTTAGGTCCAAAACCGAATCCTAGCCACTCTGGACCCTTGCCGAGCATAGTCCATACTCGGCGACATGTATTAATAACCGATAACATATGGCCTAAATCCTAGGCCGAATCCTGGTCTCCCCGGACAATTTTCGAGCATAGTCCATGCTCAATGGCCCAAAATAATAACCGATAATATATGGCCTAAGTCCTAGGCCGAATCTTGGTCTCTCCGGACCATTACCGAGCGTAGTCAATACTCGACGACCTGAAATAATAACCGATAATATATGGCCTAAGTTCTAGGCCGAATCCTTATCTCTCCGGATCCTTGCTAAGCATAGTCCATGCTCGATGACCTTTTAGCCAAAATCCAAAGGAAAATCTAATCGAAATCCAATCCAAAATCCAAATCCAATCAGAAAACTAGAAATCCATATCAAAAATCCAAACCAAAAAAACAAGCAAAACAGGGAGTTCAAACCAAACTCCAAAACCAAACTAGAAAAAGAAAATGTCCAAGTCAAAGGGAAAAAACAGATTTCACAAACCGAGCATCTAGGTAAACCATCATCTCGGAGCATGCCTAAGGATTATCTCCGGCCCCATACATGAGTAAGTGAGTTAGCTGATTGCCTAGAGTTTGTTACTTATTTCAAACCATCAAGATTAGTTAATGACCAACCAGCCATCATTCCTGGGCCTCATGTCCTCATCGTTCAAGGTAGACGGTGGTTGATCCTGTTCCACCGCCGTATTCCGAGTTTCAACATATTGTCGCAACTTACCACTCCTAAAATGCTCCTCGATTATGTCCTTCAAATGCCGGCAGCTGTTAGTATCATACCCGTCCAGGTCATGAAAAGGATAGTGCCTTCCCGAGCCCTTTCGCATTCTGAGGGCTCCCTCCTCGCTGGCCTTCGATATGAAAGGCGATCTCGAGTATCCAAGAATATCCGTTCCAATGTTGCCTTCAGTCCGGTGTAAATGGAGAACTTTGGTTCTTCCCAGCGTTTCCTTTTCCCTTTATCCTTGTCCTTACCCGAGCTTTCGCCGGGTAGTCCTCCATTCTTAACCAGGTTTACTTCCTTTGACCTTATGTCCAAGCATGCATCTTCTTGACAGAGAAATCTCTCAGCTTCATGGAAGAATTCCCCAAGATCCAATGGTGGGTCCCGTTTCAATGATACTTTGAAATCCGAATTATCTCTAACTCCTGATACTGCAACCATCAGAACCATTGATGGATCCGGCCGATCCACCGAAGCAACTGCTGCATTAAATCAAGTTAAGAATGTCCTAAGCGATTCATCTGCCCCCATTCAATCGACATCAACGTCATCACGTTCTTTGGACTTTTTATGTGAACTTGAAACTGACTTAAGAACATGTCCACTAGTTCCGTCCATGTTTCAGTGGATCCATCCTCCGGGTGCTTGAACCACATGGCAGCTATATCAGTGAAGTACAGGGGGAAACATCGGACCATAACCACCTCCGTTTCCCCCAGCACTTTTATATGCCTAGTGTACCCCATCAAGTTGTCAGTTGGATCCGTCTTCCCGTTGTACACTTCTAGAGTGTGCAGTTTGAAATCGAGTGGATTTCTAACTGTCCTGATGTTTCGGGGAAATGGACTTTTGTTGACTTCCACTGAATCCCTATTTGTCAGACCTCCGTGAATAGTCTGCCTGATAAGGTCAGCCAATCTAGCGTTTCCAACCAAGGGTTGTCCCTATCCATGTTTCCAAACTATCTCCCAAGTCCCCGAGGAAATTCTAGCACATATTCCTCATCACGTACTCCTGTGTTCCTATTGGCGTCGGGCCGCGTAGCATCATCCAGTATCCCTCCATGAACGGGTCCAGCATTACCTGGTGATGTGCCCCCGAGTCTTGGTCCATCCAGATTGTTAGTTGTTTGTTAACTGGGAGCTACCCCGTATTGAATCACTCCATCCACCTGTTGGTTGAGTTCCTTTGGTCCAGTTCCTAGAACTTGAGCCCCTGCAGTTCCTTGTTGTCCAAATTGCCTTGTAAGGGCTCGCATCATCTCCTCTTGTTGCTTCATCATATGCTCATGCATAGAATTCATCATTACCTACATCTCATCCCGTGTTATGTAGATGGATGCATGAACCTCTCCAGCTCCAGATGAGGCCGCTTGACTTCCTTCCTGATTGCGCCTTTTTGCTGCTTGCTTCCTTGTTAATGGTCTAGCCATTGCTTTCTAAAATCTGAGTTCCTAAGCTTTTCAATCCAAAATCCAAGTTCCAAAATTCTTGAGTGCAAGCTTTCTCAGTGAAAGCACCAAAATGTTAGCGTCAAAATTGGTCACTAACACCCAAATCCAAACGAAAGCACCAAGTACCAGTCATAGCTCACAGACGGATTGTATGTAGAGAGTATAAATATGAAGAACAGTAAAAATTAAAATAAAAGTAATAAAGAACAACAGATTTTATAGTGGTTCGGCTAACTCCGGCCTACGTCCACTGCATAAATTTCCTTTTTATTGCTGTAATAATCGATTATAGTTACAATCCAAAGTTTGACAATGGCTAAGTGCCTTAGCCTCAGAGAAGAGAAAGTCCGAGAGCCAAAAAAAGATCCCTTTTCTAAACCTCCACATGTTGTATTTATAGGCAAATCCTAAGTTGTTGGGCTTTCTGAATGGTATAGGCCCATCAAGACGTTCCATCGAACCACATACCTCACCGAGCCACATTCGTCCCATACTGAACGACCTTCCACCGAGCCACATTCGTCCTATGTCGAACATCCTTCCATCGAGCAGCATTCGTCCCATGCCGAACGACCCTGACCTTACCAATGCGGAGCAGCATAGCCTCACCACATTGCCGAGCGATCATAACTTCACCTCGATGCCGAGCGGCATATCCTCACCTCAATGCCGAGCGGCATATCCAGGTGAATTCCATCCCTCTAAACCAAATCCATCATATTTCAACCTCGATAATCATGAAGTCGACTTAGTTAAATCCGCCTATCCGTGGCCTTGCCGAAAGGCAGGTTAACAGTTTTATATTCAAATACATCAGATTTAAATTTAAACTCGTTTGGATTATTTTAATTTTGGAAACTTTAAATGCCCATAACTTCTCCGTTTGAACTCCTATTTTAACATATTGTATATGAAAATTGGTAAGAAAATCACCGTGGATGCAATAGTGCAACTTCTGTGACCAAATTCTAACATTTATAGAACTTACATTTATAACCTTAGTTCTAATTACTTAATTTCTTGTTAAATTTTATGGGGCGTTGTAGAAATGGATATTAAAACTATACATATATATTCTTTCGGCCATGTAAATTTTCTTTTAATTCAAAATTGTCCATATATTTTTTATTTAATAATTAAATATTAATACACTTATATATAGTAATCTAAACATTGTTAATAATTACTTAAATATCAATAAAGTAAAATTACATTAAATTAACTTCCGCTAAATTAAATATATACTTTTCTAACGATATATATATAATTTTATAAATAATTTTAAATACATAACATATTTATGTATATATATAATTTAAAATATTAAATATCATTTTAAATTGCTAAAATATCAATTTTAATATTTAGAAAATTAATACATTACATGTACGTGCATATATATATATGTGTGTGTGTGTGTGTGTGTGTGTGTTTCATGGAAGAATTAAAAATTGCTTTTTTTATAGATCTAAGCATTAATAATAGTTTAAGGAGATTTAATAATAAATAACTACGGAGGCACCAAGTGCGCATATAAAATTGTTATATGGCTAACATAAACTGTAAATGGAATTATACCTTAAAGTGGTAACCTTTGAATGCACGACTACTAATGGGATCTTCTAGATTCAGTTTAAATCCATCACTAGATTTCACAACGATCAAGTGTACTACTAGATCTACTTTATTTAATGTGATTTAGGCTTTAGGACTTCGACCATAGGTTGAAGGAGGTGGATGATTTCAGCCATAAAAGGGGAGGAAGAATCAAGAGTAGAAGATATGGAGGCTAGCTTGGTTTAAATAAAAAGAGAAAGGGAAACAAATACCCCTCTTTAACTCTTTCTCATTTGACCAAATATTCAGATATGAATTTGAAATTCAAACTTCACCTTCCCTTCATTAATATGGTTGGTCATATATTGGGCTACATGGGCAAATAAGAACCTCGAACCCGTTATTCAATAATTCATATTTAAATGAATAAGATATCACATATCGATATATATATATGTGTGTGTGTGTGTGTGTGTGTGTGTGTGTATAACTTTTGTACACGCGCCCAATCAACTACTAATGGTACCTAGAAAATTAGTGATAGCACCCATTACATCAAGTAAATTAATAATTAATTGTTCATAAATATTAGTTAATTTACTTGTTCCACAACAATTTATAAACTAATTAAATTATGTGGCACTTCGCATAATTCACGTATATTGTTGTGTGATTCATAGGTGTAAATTCATTGAGCATTTAATATCGAATAAAGTAAAATAACTATGTTTGCATGTCACCATAGCTAGCGGTATGACAGTTTGGCTCAATTTACTGCTTATATACCTTTATATGTATAATCCATATTGCAATTTAAGTGGTACCTTTTTAATAATGATTTCTTACACCGTTTCTCTTTGTCAAAGCTATATCACTTTAAGATATATAAAATTTAGTTCTGGTCCAATTTCTAATATCATCCAAATTCAACTCACAGTCCTTGTAAAAATTCCATCATTCAATAATAACATTCATTATTAGTTGCCCTAATCTAGCTAAAGATTTGGCCTTGAGTTGATAGTTGACCATGATACTTACCTAATATTACTGAATAGATGAATTCTTTACTGAATAGTGTTTCATTTCTAGTGCTTCAACTTAGACCCAACTATAGTCGGCTGATGGTCGTCATGAAATGATTTAATTATAATCAAAGTGGAGTTTGCAAATTGAAGCTCAACAATTTTCAAAATCGAGAGAACTATATGATATTGTCATTTCGAAATTTCTTATTTGACCAAGTTGTTATTAACCTACAAAAAATTCTCGTGTGAGTCATTCCATATTTGTAACACTCTAAAAATTTGAGCGAAAACTTAATAAAAGAATTAAATTTAAATATTGCAAGGGTAAAAACGAAATTTTTACAAACATTCGAATTTGATTATGAAACTTGCACCATTGCATATGTAACAATTTTCAAGACGGTTTTTAAATATGACACTTTAAAATTGAAGCTAACACAAAGAAGTTACAAACGTTTGAAAATTCGCAATTGAAAATAACTAAATGTATAAATTTGGTAAGAAAATAATTAATAAATAAATAAAAATGGTGGTCGACAACATAGAGGGTCACCGATTGACATGTAGCGGTCGACTGGTCACAATCTAGCCATCGATGGTTGAAGCTCTAGATCAAAAAATTTAAGCGGCCAACGGCCCGGATTTAATGCATTTTTTATGTGGGTGTGAAGAAAAGGATTAGTGTATAGGAAGAAACCAAAGATTCTTGAGGATTGATCAATGGTCCATATTAGTTTAAAACCTCTATAAAGACACGGTTAATCTAAAGACTAATTCAGCAAAAAAATTCCTCTTCAGACATAAATACTTTAAAAGTAAAATAAATATAAAAGTAGAGTGATTAAGGAGGACAAATCAAGCAAACAACTAAAAAGCTGAGGGAGGTTTCAGTCGGGATTCAAAGGAAAGCTTGGATCTAAGATGAGTGGGTATATATTTAGTAAGATGATTTATGTGCAGTTAATCTTAAAATACCTTATTTGATTTTGGTTGTTAGAACTAAATTAGAGAATCATATCATTTAAATCTAAGATTGAAATATAGCTTATGTTCGTGTAAACTTGTTAAAATTTGAATTTATCAAGGTTAACCCCTCTCTAATCAAGTAGAAATCATTTTTTATCTGTTACCATAACCTGATAATATTTATGTTCAACCTTAGACTAAATTAATTATTGTAAATTGAATTGATTAGAAAATTGGGTATCTCTTTGATTTCACTAATATTGTTAAGTGTGAAAAATATAGATTTACTATTGAAATTTGAGAGCTATGAAAATTAAAGAAAATTGAATAGTAACTAATTAAAATGGAACGACAAAAAAATTCGCCTAAAATTTTCACCATGACTGGTCGATCGTACTATTTGGAGCGGTTGACAATAAGTGGTCGACCGCCCAGGAGAAGGCAGTGGATCACTTGGCGTTTCCTGAATGCGAATTAACCTCTGCCTAAGGTTGAGGTTATAAATAAACTTATTAAGAGTATGTGTATATATGTTATGTGTGTGTGTATATATATGTATGTGTGTGTGTGTGTGTGTATATATGGACGTTAGGAGTAGAGAAGCTTGTACCTTATGAGGTGACACTAGGGCATTCAGGAGCTAGGTAAATATCCTTTATCAATAGGGTTGATATTTGATTGGGGTTATTCTATTGCAAATGGTACTCAACGGAGGTTCTACGATGGATGTGTAGCACTGATTGATGATGAAGTGTGTGGCTTGGCACAACAGCAGTTCCTTTCACCAATACTAATGCGATGTGATATTATGTTGGTATTGGATCTTAGCACATGCAACAAGAGGCATTATGTTACCATTGAGAGGTAGATACGGATGTAGACAATGAGACACTTCGATGAGTCGGCATTACAGGCTCCCCCTCAATGCGTAATGGGGGCATGTGTAGTTGTAGTTGTGGGAAACTTAGTCCCATGGTAGAAACTATAGAGAAACCTATTGGAACAGTTACGCTAGTCGTAATGTGAAAGGAAAAAAGTAATCACGGATACTCTTAGGAAGCTTAGGTTTAAGATTCCTTAAAGAGGTGTGTATTGTGAGAACATACTTGAAAACATTTTCCAAGAAAGGTTTACAAAAGGTTTCTCGTAATGGGTTACCAGAAAGCGCACATATATATATGTGTGTAGATAAAAATATTTTTAAATGTTTTACATATATAAAAGTATAATAAGAAAGAACGCTATCACTTATTCTTTGCCAGTGCTATCTATGGAAAATTGAATATAATTCCTAATCATTGATTGTGAGAATGAGAAATTTTGACAGGAATGACTCAGGGAAGGCAGTTAAGATTCCGAGCCTGAACATCCCCATTTGGTTTCACCGGTAACTATAAGAGAGCAGACAAGATGAGCCTAATCTGGCCAAGGGAGCATGTTTGCAAATTTTCTCAATGAATATTCATTAATATATAATACCCTATACATTTTGACTCATGAGGTAGGTTTTGGCTTATTCCTTATATGAGCCAAAAATTGTAGGTTAGAGAAAATGATAAGGTTATAACAGCTGAGTTGAAAAATAAACCCTTCACAGTTATTATGACTTACCGCATAATGATAAGCTCGTAGAGGTTTCCTATACTAACTAGCAATAGCAAGTATATTATGGATTTAAGGACGAGAAGAAGATTAGTACAATGGGGCCTATATAATTAAAGTGGAATGTAATTAGGAGAAAAAGGGAACACGGAAGGAAGACTTCACAAACTTAGAAAAAATTTCTCCCGATTAAAGTGCAAGTCATATTCTTATATTGATAGTAGTTGCAAAGGCTCCTTTTTATTTATGGTTATAATTAGGGTTTTTCTATATTGAAGTTGGACATAGTATTGGAAGATAATTTGAGTTAACCATCTTTGGAAAGAAGGATGGAAACCCTATGAACTTAGAGCATTGTCATGTTTGATTGGGCTTGTGTAAAATAAGTTGCTTTTATCTACTCCAATTTAAGTGATAAACCAATGAAAATGTTTTCTAAAAGTTAGAAACAGGAGACATCTGATATTTTGAAAAGAAAAAATTCGTTTTATGAATTTTTATAAAATGATTAGACAAACTATATAAAATTTGATTAAAAGTAAAATTAAAAGAATTTGATAAAAATGAATTTTCAGTAAACTGCTTTAAAGCTTTTGTTTTTAGACACATTTCTGCACTTACCCTTGAAGTGTAATTTACTTTTAAAAATGAAACTTTTGAAAACAAAATCATGGAGTGTGTAGAACCTAGCTTTTAACCTTTTTTATAAATAGGTAATGGTTAGTTCTTGAAAATGTCTTATAAATATTTCTTTCATACTTTAAAATAAAAATAATAGTATATTAAAGCATCATGTTTTCTTTTAACTTACTTTTTGCAAAAATTTCTTATTAATAAAGGAAAGTTTTAAAAAGTAATGTTTTTATGTATATTTTGCTAAATTAAAATAAACTGTTTTGGTAATTCAAATTAAAGATAAGACATGATCTTTGTAAAAAGAAAATGGTTGTTGAACATAAATGGAGCATTTGACAATTTTTAGAACTTACTAGTTTTGTGAAGAAGATGTTAAAATCAGATATTTTGATTTAAAAGGTAAAGTAAAGTTATGATTATAACTTAAACTTCAAAAGGAAAGAGTTAAATTGGAGTTAGATAAAAAGGATTACATAGATTATAAGGACTAAATTGTTGATGGAGTTCAGAAGCATTGAAATGTTTAAGGGTATAGTAGGGATAGTATGGAGATTTAGTGATCTTTTCAATAAACGTTTGATTGGATGGGTGGAGTAATAAATCAAACCCTAAGTAATGGTGAAGAATGGACACTACTTTTTTTTGTTACCTTAGTATACTTTGAATTATCGAACCATTGTGCAAGAAATTTTGAAAATTATGGATGAAACATATTTTAAAGTAAAGAAAGAGTACGTCAAGATATTTTATGGTGTCAAAAAATACTGTGGATACAAGAGGTTTTCCTTATTTAGTTGGCGCTTTAAGAAGAATTTAGTTTATGGAACTTGGAATATGAGCAAGCCTTTAGTTATCTAAAGAATTTGTTGACTAGCAAATCTATTTTAGTAATCCCTGATAATTTAAAGGCAGTTGCTGCATATACCAATGCTTACAGTATAAGATAAACGATGTATAGTCTAGGAGAGAGTTGTTTTTTATACTAGTCAATCGTTGAAAGTACAAGAGAAGAATTATCTAATCCATGATCTTAAGAGGACTGCTATTATTTTGCTCTCAAGTCTTGGAGGTGATAAATGTGTATATATATTATAAGTCCCCAAAGTATTAGTTGTTTGAACATCGCTGAGGGAGGAAGATGACTTGGATTACTTATGGGTGGGTAGTGTTGATCCGACATTTCAGGTAATGTTACACCATGCATGTTGCTTTTGGCTTTGTAAATTATAGGTAAGTATGCAAGTAGGTTGTCTTCTTATAGTATACATTATACAGCGATATTTAGAAAGTAATTGGTACTTGAGTTATTGTCGCAATTATAAGTATGTTGTAGGGGATGGGTTTACATGAGTTCCATAAGAGTTTACTGGGCTAGGACATCATCCATTTTAGATGTTCCTAGCTACATTTTTTAGTACGGTGCTAGTTAAATGTTGTTCATTAGGTCTATCGAATTAAACTGGCAAGGCATCATTCTATATCGAGTTGTCTCAGAAAAAATAGTTGGAATAACGTAGCGAGAAGTTAGGTTTGGGGAAAAGGTCCCATTGTTGGGATGGCATTCGAGAATGGAAAATTTTGGAAGTTTAAACCATGAAAGATATCCTAAATGGAGTTGGAGTCAATATAGTGCAAGGAATGGTTAATTCAAGGAATTGGGTTTCCATTACGAAAAAGATATTTCTATTTTGTGCGCATTGGAAATGCAATGGCTATTTTCATAGAAAATAAGGCTCGAAATTTTTTGGTAAATTTTGTTTAAAAGAAAGGATAATAGGATTCTTTCTGATCAACCCTCGAATCGGAATGAAGTTATTTATTTGAAGAAATTCATGGAAGGTTGACTTAGGACACATAGTTTGTGTTTCACAATAGTGCACATGAATCATGTGTCACCGAGGTAATTACTATCAGTGCTAAAATAAATTTTTGGTTACAATTTCATTTTAGGATTTCACTTAGATTTACAATTTTATTTAGGTTTTTAATAGGACCGAGCTTACTCTTATAGAATATTTGAGTATTTAATTATAGAAATTAAGATAATCCCAATAGACTATAAACATGATGCCTAAGTACCACGATTGTTCAAGGATTGATGAAACCAATCATAAGCAAAATGAGATGGCTTAAGTCGAATCAAAGTGGAAAATAAGTTATGCTATTTTCAACAATTTAAGAAACCATTAGATTTGGATAACATTGGGTGAAATGGAGAAATAATAAGAAAAAGATTAGTAGAAAATACTAAGAGGGGGACACCATCCACTTTTAGGATTTCTTACCTTAGTATCTAGAAGATGAAATAGTGAGGTATGCTACTGAATGATTTAAGATAGTGTGTATGTGCATTGGGGATTTCATAAAGCTACAGTTCCATTGGAGTATGCTTATGCTTAAGATTACCTAGTGTAATGCACATCGACAGTAGTTATTTAGATTAGTAGCAAGGATTGCAGAGGGTTGCCTATGCATTTGGATTGAAATTGCAGGCCAGGTAAGGATGGTAATTGCACTCGAAAGAACATTCTAGTTGGTAGTTCTTAAAACTAAATTTGATCCATATCAGAATAAGGACTGCACAAGATAGGAATAAAAGCGAACACCAGCTGAAGTCACATGGAGTTGAAGTCCGTAGTGATGACATAGTCTATGTAACCATCTTGCTGCTTAGTGCTAACATTTTTAGTTTTGGATAGAGTGGGGAAGTTAGCCTATGAAACAGGGCTTCCTGGAGGATTGAGGGAGTTCACAATGTTTTTCTTGTATCACACTTGTGGAATAGTTCATACGATGCAACTATCATGGAAAAGCCGTGTCAGTTAAGAGAAGTCAAAGAAGATAAACGAGTCATTTTTTTACCATGCACCTACCCGCATTATTAGGCATGGGACAAAGCGACTCCATAATACAATAATTAATCGGCTAGAGTCCAGTAAGGAGACAGACCAGTTGAGAGTACAAAGGAGCCTGAGAAGAATATCCGAGCTAACCATCTAGAACTCTTCTCTTGTACGTTTCTATATATTGGTTACATAAGTATAAATTACTTGTATTTGTGTTCTAGATTAGCATAACCCAAAGGTAGAGACCATTGGATGCTACAAATGGATGTGAACATGTCATTAGGACATGTTCTGGATGATGATTGCAAATGGATGCTAATGGATGTGTTCTTTTATTTCCCATACCCATATCAGCACACATTCTAGTTAGCACACATGCACATCATCACCTATTTTATTATATTTTATAGAGTTATATGCATTAAATGGTTGCGAATATATGTAGAGTTACAAGTATATTAACATAGGATGTTGCATCCATTTTAATATATGGCATACAAACTTTCATAACAGGAGGTCGATTAGATTAAGAGACCACCTACTCTTTGCATTTGTGTAGGTTCATGTGCATATCACGTTTGCATGTACATATTGCATTAGAAATTTAGCTAATAATAATGATTGCCAGTGGATAATAGATGAGTAGATGGTTGTAGTTGTCGATTGTTGCACCAATGAGTTACATTCTTCCATCATTGGAGATTTCGGGGATGGAATCCTTTTAGGGTGGAGAGAATGTAACACCCTAAATTTTTGAATGAAAACTTAATAAACGAATCAAAATTTAAGTATAATAAGGGTAAAAATGAATTTTTTGTGAACATCCAAGTTTTACTATGAAACTTGCACCATTGCGTTCGTAGCAATTTTCTGGATATTTTCATATAATATTTTTGTTAGTACCTTAGGTATTGGTTTTGATGAGAACAACTATAAACATCATATAAATATAAATACTAATGTTTTATCAAGTTATACGTAGTACATATTGTAGAATATTAGACAGTTGTTGATTAAGAAGACTGTACAGTATCAAGAGTAGATTCAAGATGCTGATATAGAGTTTCAAGTGTTCGAGAACAAAGACTCCTGACTATTGAAGAGTTCAATATTTTAAAATATTTCGAATAAGTTATAAATTCATAGAATTTATTTTAAAACCTTGATATCACTTTTCTGTTCTGTCTCTCTCTCTCTTTCTCTAATTTTGTTTTAATTTTTTTTTAAATATCCTGATTTTAAAATAATTTTTTCAAAATATTTATAAAAATAATTTTCAATCTCTTATACTTATAAAGATATTATTTATCATTTTTAATTTTAGATATATATTGAATTTTTGCTTATACTTTAGTAAGTTATAATTATGTTGATTGTATGTAACGACTTGAAATTTCACTCCTTTGATTTGCGAATACTTAATTAATTTTAAATATCCAATATATAGGTTTTACACTGAAATATAAAACACTTTTATAATAATAAATAATGACGCTCAATTATTTTTTAAATTTGGTTTACACAAATATTTAGTTCAAAGAAAAATCGAAAATGTGGCCGGAATTTGTTTTTCGAATTTTCGACTTTTCGACGAATAAAAGTTGTCGAAAATATCGTGACACTTTGGTATACACACATAAATGCATTTACAAATATTTTGGTATGTAAATGGGTATGTGTACATGTATGTACACTTAAGTAAGTATGTATGTATGTATAAGATAAGATTTTATTATAAAAAAGTTAATATATTATGTAATATAAAGATGCTTCTTTAGACAAAAAGTACAATTAAGTACAAAACATGTTAACATGATGGAAGATGAAGTGTTAAGAGGGGGACAAGCTTGGTAAGGTGGCACAAGGTGGTGGAGGGTAAAGGACAAAGTGTAGTTTAGTAATTTACCTTTTCTATTGCTTACAAATAGCCCTTTCTTTCTTCAAAATTTTCCTTATCTTCTTTCTATCACAACTTCCACATATTTGACCAAAATGGAAAATTTATTTTTTCAAACCATGTAAAATTTAAGTGGCTACAACTTTTATTTAAATCACTTTTTTAAATTTTCGGTCAAGCTATGTCAAAATCTTGTTTATTTGAAAAGTGTTTTTGGACTCAAGGATCCAAGTACGAAAATGATCCTTCTTATTTCGACCATATCTTCTTTAAAAACATTCGAAATCGAGTGTTTTTTTCCTCAAATTTCAAAAAAAAAAAATTCTAAAACTTTTCTTTCGACCGCTTTTCCAAAATCCGGGAATTACGTGTCCAAAAGTTGAGGGGAAGTTGACCTATTTTTGAGTGGATTTTATGGTTTTCCAAGCTTTCTGAATTCCAAAATGTATCAAGTTTTCAAAGGATTTTTGGTGAGTAAATTTTTTAAATTTAGGGAAAGTTTCACCTTTGTGTGTTTTTAATATTATGTGGTAAAATAATTTGGTTGTTTGGTTGGAATATTATATGGTTTGAATATATGTATATGTTGCTAGTTAAGGCTTAGATATTGACTTGTGAATCGAAAGCTAAAGTTGATGTGTTTCATTATAAAATGTGATTTTTGGGTTTATGCTATGATGGTGATATTTTTATGGATGTTTAGGCTTGTGTATGTGATGTCATGCTAAGGAATTGGACACTTTGATATGATATTGACGATTGGATTTCTTTGTGAAAAAACTAGTGTTTACTTCAAAGGAAATCGAAAATCATTTTAAAGTTTTCAGCTTTGTTTTCTTACGCAAACTCTTATGATAAGTTGGTAAGTATTCAAGTGTTGAGGTTTTGTGACGACCCAAATTTTTTGGATGTTTGAAATCGGAATATTTAATTGATTTTAAATATTTAAAAGTTAATTTTTAACTTGAATTCAAATATCACCATTTATTCGGTAATTTAATTATTAAATTAAATAAGTTGAAGTTGAGTAAAATGTTGAATCTGGAGTTTTAAGCCTGGCTAAAATAAATTTGAAGGCTTGTAAAATTTATATTGATAGTACTAAAGATAGTAAAAGTGTTAAAATTGAATTTGGAAGTGCTTTGTTAAGTTTTAAAATTTTATCGTTTAAATCGATATTTAAAAATAGCCTTCCGAGACATAGTCTCGGATTTCGACGAAATTAGTTCGATTGGGTCCGTAATATTGTATTATTATCGAATTTAAATTTTTGTAATGTTTGGAGTAGTTGTGTGAGCGTACGATATATAAATGCGCTGAATTTACATTGAAAATTAAATATAATAACTTGGCTCAAGAAAGCTATTTTCAAGATACGATCGAATTAGGACCCAAAACCTTCTCTATTGTGTTTGGAATAGGGGTATAATGTTATAAATGCCTAGCAGCATGCCTCAATGGGTGTTTGATATTTTGAGTTGTGTAAATCGAGATATTTTGAAAACTTATTTATTTATATATACGTATTGACCAGTCAACTATTATTCCTTCTCAAATACGTCAGTTTTTTTTTCGTTTAAGCACACAACCTCTTCCCTTCTTTTATAAACTCGAGCCTTCGTTCCTTCTTTCAGAATAAAACGAGAATCAAAGATAAAAAATAAAAAGGGGAAACAGAAGACATTCGTTATCTTCATTAAAATAAAAAAAATCAAAACTGATAAAAATCATGGTCGAAATGAAATCAGATTGAATAAGTGGCCAGTTTAAGTCGTGAATGGTTCTCCCCTCTTCCTCTTATAATATGAAGCCATCTATCTCTTTTTTTTTCATTTCGAATCTGAGCCGAGTTTCTTTTTTCCCCAAAATTGAAATCTTTCGTGCTTCCTCAAATTTTTTCTGGATCTCGTCTACGTCGAATCAAAAGAGGAATTGACCAAATATTGTACCACGATCAATTCAAAACTAGGAGGGGAAAGACAATAGCATGGCGATTTAGAGAGGTGGCAAGAGTCGAGCGGCGGCGAGTGATCGTGAGGGAAGGCATCTCGCATGCATGAACTGGCAATGGATGAGTCGTGTAAGGCCAAGACGACGGGGCTCGTGGAGTTGCTGAGTGTGGCACGAGGTCAAACAGAGGTGCATCATGGGAAGGCTAGGGCAGCACGTGGCAGTGGGTTTCGAGCATCTCTAGGAGGCAACGAGGGTGGTTGGAGGCCGGGTGTGTTTTGTGGGTAGATACAGTAAGTATTCAATCTCTAATTTTAATTTGTTAAGCAATTTCTGTTTTGATTTCTCGAATAATAATAATAGTGGTAAGGATTATGCTCAATTTAAATTTGGAAAAAAACACATACATAGGAATATATTTCGGAAAACAATAGGAAATAAAATAAATATTATACAGTAAGATGTGTAAAGAAATTATGTTTTTATTTAATATACAGGTATGGAAAGAATTGTTATTTTAGAAATTAATATATATATATATATAAAAGATTTTGGAAAAATATAGGAATTTTAAAAATGTTGAGGAGTTTACATAAAATTGGATTTTTGAATCTATATAAATTAATTTTTACAAGTGTATGGGTTTCAAAGGAAAAATATATAAATAAAAATTATCTATGCATAAATATATATATATATATACATACATATTTTCAAAACTAGTTTATTTTAGAAATAAGGGATAAAGATAATTAACTAGCTTAAATATTTTTTGTTATTAATTTTTTTTTAAAAGAAAATTAGTTTAAATTAAATAATTAGTTAAATTAAATTAATAAATGGTAATTTATTTTTCGATTAGTTCATATATTAATAAACCATATAATATTTTTTACAAGGTTTGAAATCGTGAAGAAAACAAGCCCGTTTGGATCAGATTGGCAAACATAAATCAAAGGTGAGTTAATCTCACTCATCTGGGTTTTATTTAAATTTAAATGATTAAATTTAAATAATTGGCTGAATGATTGAATTGATTTGGTGTGCTATATTATATATAGTATATATTAGAGTGATTTATTTCCCACATTTTATAGCGGATGAGACCCTATGCGCCGTATAATAGCGAATGATATTATATTTAAAACCCATATACCATGATATTCCACCTCAAAGTGGAATTGGTACTATGCTAACATCTGTGGATGTAGGGAAACAGGTTGGAGGGATCCAACTGGATTCCTCAAAATTATTTAGATTGTTTAATATTCTGTGTTATGAATATTTGATATTCTGTGAGGAATTGTATTTGGAATATTGAATGCTATGGGTTGTTTGAATATATTTCGAAACACTGAGTTAACAAAATATATAGAATTAGATTTTTGAAAGAAAATAAAAGAGTGAATTTTAAGTAAAATAATCGTTGAGAATTTGAATAAATTTAAGAACGAACTGGATAAGGATAAAAGTGATTTTAAAAGTCTAATAAATAATTCCGAGTATGGAAAAAAGGGATTTTGAATAAACATAAAATAAAGAATTGTAAAACTTAAGTGATATTATTTAAAGGAATAAAGAATTTACTTTAAAAATTTAAGGGTTGAACTAATTTAAAAGGGTAAAGAGGGAAATTGGGGAAATCTGAAATTGGTATTTTCAGTTAAAAGATTTTAAATCATAACTAACGAATAAAAATCTAAAGTCAATGAGTTTGGGAACAAATAAGTAAGTAAAGGAATTTATTGCAAATGGAGTAAATTGGGAATCAAACTGGAAATTGATTTAAGTGTTTGTAATTGAAAATTTAAAGGAGAATGTGACTGTGAAATTTATAAACTGGGTTTATAAGAGTATAGCAATATATCAGTGGATATTTGGAAGAATAAATTCACGGTGGGAATTTATTAAAGGAATGGGTAAACTTTTTAAAAAATAAATAGTGATTTATTTTTAAAAGATGTGCAAGAGAAGCGTATTTCCCTGGATAGCCAAGTACGTTTTCAAAACAAATTTAAGGGTATAAGTTAAAAGTTTTAAGTTGTTTTAAAAAGTATGTTTTAGAAAATTTATCATTTCTAAATATTTAAATTCTGAAGTAAGTATTTTACAAATCTATTATCGTAGTAATTATCCAAAGGTGACTTGGTATTTTGTTTTAAAAAGTGAAAATCTAGTTTTATATTTTATAAAGTAACCTCATTTAAATATTCCTAAAGTATATATTTTAATAAAGTACTGAAGTAGTTTTCAATTTAAATGTTAAAGTATATTTTATAATAAAGTGTTTTTAAATTATTTTCAAAATCTAAAGTTTTTTGCGCTTGGTGTTTTCAGTGGAAATAAATATTTGAGAATTTATCCCATGAGAAGAGTATGGTTTGAAAACTATTTTCAAAAGGGTTGAAAAGTGGAAAAATATCTTGTGGAAACATTTTGAGGTTAATAAATAATTTGGGAAAATTATTTATGTTTGATGGATGTTGTGAATTTAATTGATAGTTAAATCACCGACTATCAATGTTGGACAATACGCTGATCGTTTCGAAGAGACTGGGATCAAGATTTATTTCTCGAAAACCACTTCGATCCGGTTTGTACGTTTTCGTGTAGAAAACAAGAGTTTGGATTCGAAGGTGGAGCAGTGAAGTGCAAGGGCTAGTCGCTACTAATCCTGAGGTTGATTCCAAAATGGATGTAGTAGGAGCAGTGCCTTCGGTTCCGTTCGAACCCGAGACGGACTTGTATGGATGAATGCTTTCGGAACATTGTCAGGTGGACGATGGGCATTCTAAGTGAAACGTTCCAAAAAGGTAATGCTTAGCCTCAAGCCTCATCAACCGAGAATGACTGAAAATCAGGGGTTATGCAGCAAGGCTAGGTGGGTAGCGCCCATTAGGTTGATTGGGGTAGTCCCGGTCTTGTGTTGCAGGGGATTGGGAGTAATCCTCAGTACGGTGATCTAGGCCACGTACTGTGACAGGTGGTACCCCAGTGCCTAGTCACTAGTTGGAAATCCATTCTTCCTACGAGCCTTTATGGTTTTGTTTGTATACCTATTAGCTGGAATTTAATAAATGTAACAATTTTGGCTATTTGAATAAGTACTTGTATATAGACACTATTATAATATCAGAGGATTTTATAAGAAATGTTTTAGCTATCGTAAGGTAAAAACCCAACATGTTTATTTATGGCGTGGTCTTACGAGATGCTTTTGTTTTTAAAGGATTTTGAAACTTTAATAATACAGTTGAGTGTGGTTTTCTCATGCTGGTATTCTAGACTGACTCGGGTGTTATTTAACTGTAATGCTTGGGTCAGACCGAGTATTATAGGATACAGGAAAGGATGCTGTGAAGCTCAGGAGACGAGTTGGATGGCAAGACGTACTTCCGTACTTGTTTTTAAATATCCCGCCGTGTGACTAGCTGTGTATTCAGATTATGAGGATAGGTTATGATTACTGTCCAGCTGTGTGTTATGTGTATTCTGATGATGTAATGTATAAACAGATTTGTTTTTGTGTAAAGATCATTTATTATCTATTTTATTTAATTCCGCTGCGATGGTTAGATTCTAATGTTGTTTTCTATTTTCTTCTTCTACCTCTTCTTCTTTAACCCAAATGGTTCGTATTTCCATAAGTCTTGAGTTGATTGAAGGAGAATAGTGTCGACTCTATGGTACAGAACTATGGGCTGTTATAGTTGGTCTCAGAGCTGAAGAATAGCGATAACCTTGGCTTTGGTGTGGATTACTCATTAGAGATGGAGTCAGTGGTACTCTAGAATGAGTTTGGGCATATTAATAGATATGAGCGCGTATTTGTTAGTGAATATAAATTGTTTTAATATTGTGTTGGCTTATTGGTTAAGTGGAATATGAATTCTGATCTAGTAAGTTGGCCGCTATTCGAGAAGAGTTTATAAACACCTGACACGATAAACTGACACAGTATTGTTTTAAGGGTGGGTGAATGAAATAATTTTGCCCAAAATTATATTTTGATATAAAAGAAATATTTTCTTAAATTGATATATAACTTGGACGTTTGGATGATAATATTTTAAACCAATAAGATCATAAAAATTGGAATGACTTGTATAATCAAATGGAAAAAAATGGTATGGGCATAAATTATACAAATGAATTATAGCTAAAATTTGATTTAAGTCGATATTTGAAAATTTAAAACCCTGGAGATTTTGGAAGTGTTTTTCGAAGTGTTTTGAAGACAAATAATGGCATTATTGTTTTGAAAGTATTTTTGAAAGGAAATTGTTTCAAATAAATTTTGGGAAGGAATATAGCATTGAATTCACTTCAGTCGCTGGAAAATAACTTCGGTGATGACTGCAGCATCATCGATGTTCATTTTCAACTTTCTAAGTGACGGATTGCTGCCAAATTTATTTCTTCAGAAGAACTAGTTTGTTTTTGAAATATCAGAGGGAATCTGTTGGGGATAAAAAGAAGGATTGGTTTAAAAATTTGAGAAATGTGATTTTGGGATAATGGTGGTTGTAAAATGATTTGAACCAAAAGCCGGGTGTTTGAAATCCTGAATCCTTATTTGAATTGAAAATCCCGATGAGATAAGTTATAAACTTGTAAAGTTGAGATGATTTTTAAATAAGGAAGGAAAATATGAGCTTTGAATGTTGGAATTGAAATTTAAAGTGAAAAGTCAAAAATGAAATTAACTTGGATTGTGGAAGAGAATTGAATCGAACTGAATGAAATAAATCTAAGTTAAAATAGAATTGAATTGGAATAAAGTGAAGAAATTAAAATTTTGAAACTTAAATGGATTGTGATTGAATGAAAATAAATAAATAAATTGGAATTGAATTGGATGGAGAAATTAAATTGTGGAAAATTTAGTTGATGGTGATTTGAAAGAAGTAAAATTTAATTGACTTAAGATAAATAAATTATTTGATAGAGTGTGTTAATAAAATTTAACTCGGATAAATGAAATGGATTGTACGTTAGTAATGAAGTTTGGAAATAAACTCGAATTATAAATAGAATTCGACCTGGATTGATAATGAATTAAAATAAGTGGAGATGTTGTAAAAATAAAATGGAATTGGATTAAAGTGGTAATGGTTTGTATTGCAAATAAAATCCAAGTAAGTAGAAATAAATTGGAAATGGCCTTGTTATTAATAAGATAAATTCGGGATGAATTGAGTATGGAAATTAAATTTCATAATGGATTGAGTGAATAAACTAATTGTATTGAATAAATAAATGGATGGAATTTGATTAAATAAGAATCAATTGAAAGATGGAAATAGAACTTGTTGAACATATGCTATAATGTTAAAAATGGAGTAGTTTTAGTCGCAACAAGTTAAGTAGAAACGAAATTGTTTAGGAGTTGAAATAACTTGAAGACAACCAGAGATATGGAATGTCTTCAAGTTTAATAGAATGGTTTGAAGCGAAATGAATGCGGATAAGAAATGAAACGCAAATGAATGGATCGTGAATAAAATGGAAAGGGAATAAAATTGAAATGGAATGTGTCGAGCTAAATAAAATGGTTGTGAATGAATTAAAATAGAAGGAATTAAATATAAATTGAGTTGGAATCAATTTAAAATGGTTATAAGCTTAAGCAATTATTTATTCACATGAATATTGTCGAATTTCATAAGAAAATGGGTCGTTCGATGTAAACGAGATTAGATAAAATCCTATGAGTTATTAGAAGTGAAATAGGATAATTTTGAAATCAATTGGAATGAATATAAGTTTGTTTTGCTTAGAATGAACTAAATATAAGTGGGTAAGTTGTAAATCACTTAAACTGAATAGAATGGTTTGAGAATTGGTTGTAGGCAATTGTAATAACTGTCGAAACCTTGTATGTGCTTATGGAAATTACATAATATGCATTATATGTGAAATTTATGTGTTAGCTATATTAAAATAAGTGAAATACTAGTAAATTGCATATATTTAGCACTTACATGTTTTAGTTGAGTAAGTACAGGTTCAGGGAAGCCGTTGGGCTGGATTTGATCGTGCAAAATGCTAATTAAATAAGCCGCTTGCTTAAAAATGCTAAATAAAGGTATGCCTACGTAATAAAAATAGGAAAAATGAAATGTTCAATGTACATATATTTATATCTTTTGTCAAATTGCAAAAGCTCCTCCACACAAAGAAGACTCTGCCAAAAATTTTCGAAAATTTCGGGAGTCAGAAAAATTTTTGTCAGCGACAAAACGATTTCAAATTGGAAATTGAAATTAATTTAAAATAATGATATGAATCAGTTATAAATGGAAGATAAAATTCAATATTCGGCGTTGAAGATAAATTGAATTCATATGGAAATGGGAGAACCAATTTGAATCGAAATAGATATAAACTAAAGTGGTGAAGTGAAAATAAATAAAGAAGCATATTAAATGCTTATATTAAACTTAAGAAAAGAATGGTGAATTCTTAAGTAAAATTTGGTATTAGAAATGTATTCTAAGTTAATATTTGAATAAAGATTTAATAAAAGTGATAATTGTGAATAAGTGAATAGAAATCAAATAAATGTGAATAAAAAAAGAATTGATATAGCTGACAATCAATTGAGATACATACGTAGGATGTACGTATATTATTTTATTCGCATAGCAATTTGATCCAGAATCGAGCACAGAATTTCGAGATAGCTATATCGATCCGGGTTAGGATTTTTCACTCGATTTTCGACGATGAACCCTGGATATGGATTTTTGATTGAATTCTGGATATTCTCTATCATAGTTTGTGATTATGCAAGGAGAATGACGGTTTTTGATCAAGAAACCAAATATGAGTCCGTACGAGGAAGCCCGGTGAACGATACTAGTTCAAAAGTGAAATTGAGTGATCGAATTTGATATTGCGTACTCGATCATATATGTACATCATACGGGCTTGAATAAATAGGTATTGAAATTTTATAAGGAAGTCGATAAAATGTTTTTTTGAATGTTGTGGTTGGATATTGTTACTAAGTAGGATATACAGGTATTTAAAAGCAGAAGAAAAATTGGTTTTGATTTCAGAAGACAAATTTGAGTTACTCGACAAAAATGGTATGTGTTTAAATTTCTGTATGAAATTTGATTGGGTTTTTTATCAAGCCATTTGGCATTTTGTTTTCTTTTGGAATTTGGGAGACCGTAGAGGCATTTTGTAGTTGTACCGAGATAGCCGCGCAAAGGAGATGCTGGCGAATTTTTTTGGGAATTTAGAGAGTTAGAATTTTTTTGAGAAAGTTTGATTATTTAAGTTTGGATTTAAATTTAAATTTGAATAAGTGGAGTAAATAATGTTGTTGGAAACTATGGAAGGTTTGCGAAGTTGATTGAAGTAATAGTGGGTCTTTAATAAAAGATATGTTATGCAAAGTAGATAAAACTGTTTGGTTTTGGAAAATAGTAATGGGTATTGGATCATTCTTCTTAACAATTAATTTCGGAGACAAAATTCTTTTAAGGGGGTGGAATGTGACCACCCGGAATTTTTGGATGTTTGAAATCGAAATATTTAATTGTTTTTAAATATTTAAAAGTTAATTTTTAACTTGAATTCAAATATCACCGTTTATTCGGTAATTTAATTATTAAATTAAATAAGTTGAAGTTGGGTAAAATGTTGAATCTGGAGTTTTAAGCCTGTTAAAAATAATTTGAAGGCTTGTAAAATTTATATTGATAGTACTGAAGATAGTAAAAATGTTAAAACTGGATTTGGAAGTGCTTTATTAAGTTTTGAAATTTTATCGTTCAAATCGATATTTAAAAATAGCCTTCCGAGGCATTGTTTCGGATTTCAACGAAATCAGTTCCATTGGGTCCGTAATATTGTATTATTATCGGATTTCAATTTTCCTAATGTTTGGAGTTGTTGTGTGAGCGTACGATATATAAACGCGCTAAATTTACATCGAAAATTAAATATAATGACTTGGCTCAAGAAAGCTATTTTCTCCATACGATCGAATTAGGACCCGAAACCTTCTCCATTGTGTTCAGAATAGGGGTATAACGTTATAAACGCCTAGCGGCATGCCTCGATGGGGGTTTGAGATTTTGAGTTGTGTAAATCGAGATATTTTGAAAACTTATTTATTTATATATACGTATTGACCAGTCAACTATTGTTCCTTCTCAAATATGCCAGTGTTTTTTTCATTTAAACACGCAACCTCTTCCCTTCTTTTATAAACTCGAGCCTTCGTTCTTTCTTTCAGAATAAAACGAGAATCAAAGATAAAAAATAAAAAGGGGAAACAAAAGACATCCGTTATCTTCATTAAAATAAAAAAAAATCAAAATTGATGAAATCGTGGTTGAAATAAAATCAGATTGATTAAGTGGCCAGTTTAAATCGCGAATGGTTCTCCCCTCTTCCTCTTATAATTTGAAGCCATATATCTCATTTTTTTTCATTCCGAATATGAGCTGAGTTTCATTTTTTCCCCAAAATCGAAATCTTTCGTGCTTCCTCAAATTTGTATTGGATCTCGTCTACGTCGAATCAAAAGAGGAAGTGACCAAATATTGTACCACGATCAATTCAAAACTAGGAGGGGAAAGACAATAGCGCGGTGTTTTAGAGAGGTTGCAAGAGTCGAGCGGCGGCGAGTGATTGTGAGGGAAGGCATCTCTCATGCATGAACTGGCAATGGCAGAGTCGTGTAAGGCCAAGACGACGGGGCTCGTGGAGTTGCTGAGTGCGGCACGAGGTCAAACAAAGGTGCAGCATGGGAAGGCTAGGGCAGCACGTGGCAGTGGGTTTCGAGCATCTCTAGGAGGCAACGAGGGTGGTTGGAGACCGGGTGTGTTATGTGGGTAGATACAGTAAGTATTCAACCTCTAATTTTAATTTGTTAAGCTAATTATGTTTTGATTTCTCAAATAATAATAATAGCGGTAAGGTTTATGCTCAATTTAAATTTGGAAAAAAACACATACACAGGAATATATTTCGGAAAACAATAGGAAAAAAAAAATATTATACAGTAAGATGTGTAAAAAATTCTGTTTTTATTTAATATACAGGTTTTGAAAGAATTGTTATTTTATAAATTAGTATGCATATATATATATATATGCATATATAAAAGATTTTGGAAAATATAGGAATTTTAAAAATTTTGAGGAGTTTACCTAAAATTTGATTTTTGATTCTATATAAATTAATTTTTACAAGTGTATGGGTTTCAAAGGAAAAATATATAAATATAAATTATCTATATATAAATATATATACATATTTTCAAAACTAGTTTATTTTAGAAATAAGGGATTAAGGTAATTAACTAGTTTAATTATTTTTAGTTACTAAAAATTTATTTAAAAGAAAATTAGTTTAAATAAAATAATTAGTGAAATTAAATTAATAAACGGCAATTTATTTTTCGATTAGTTCAAATATTAATAAACCATACAATATTTTTTACAAGGTCTGAAATTGTGAAGAAAACAAGCCGGTTTGGATCGGATTGGCAAACAAAAATCAAAGGTGAGTTAATCTCACTCATCTGGGTTTTATTTAAATTTAAATGGTTAAATTTAAGTAATTGGTTGAATGATTGAACTGATTTGGTGTGCTATATTATATATAGTATATATTGGAGTGATTTATTTCCCGCATTTTATATCGGATTAGACCCTATGCGCCGCATAATAGCGGATGATATTATATTTAAAACCCATATACCGCGATATTCCACCTCGAAGTGGAATTGGTATTGTGCTAACATCTGTGGATGCAGGGAAACAGGTTGGAGGGATCCAACTGGATTCCTCAAAATTATTTATATTGTTTAATATTCTATGTTATGAATATTTGATATTCTGTGAGGAATTATATTTGGAATATTGAATGCTATCGTTTGCTTGAATATATTTCAGAACACTGAGTTATCAAAATATATAGAATTAGATTTTTGAAAGAAAATAAAAGACTGAATTTTTAAGTAAAATAATCGTTGAGTATTTGAATAAATTTAGGAATGAACTGGATAAGGATAAAAGTGATTTTAAAATTCTAATAAATAATTTCGAGTATGGAAAAAGGGGATTTTGAATAAATAGAAAATAATAAATTGTAAAACTTAAGTGATGTTATTTAAAGGAATAAAGAATTTACTTTAAAAATTTAAGGGTTGAATTTATTTAAAAGGGTAAAGAAGGAATTTGGCGTAATCTGAAATTGGTATTTTCAGTTAAAAGATTTTAAATCATAATTAAGGAATAAAAATCTGAAGTCGATGGGTTTTGGAATAAATGAGTAAGTACAGGAATTTATTGCAAATGGAGTAAATTGGGAATCAATTTGAAATTGATTTAAGTGTTTGAAATTGGATATTTAAAGGAGAATGTGACTATGAAATTTATAAACTGGGTTTATAAAAGTAAAGTAATATGTTAGTGGATATTTGGAAGAATAAATTCACGGTGGGAATTTATTAAAGGAATGGGTAAATTTGTTTAAAAATAAATAGTGATTTATTTTTAAAAGATGTGATAGAGAAGCGTATTTCCCTGGATAGCCAAGTACGTTTTCAAAACAAATTTAAGGGTATAAGTTAAAAGTTTTAAGTTGTTTTAAAAAGTATGTTTTAGAAAATTTATCATTTCTAAATGTTTAAATTTTGAAGTAAGTATTTTTCAAATCTATTACCGTAGTAATTATTTAAAGGTGACTTGGTATTTTGTTTTAAAAAGAGAAAATCTAGTCTTATATTTTATAAAGTAATCTCATTTAAATATTCCTAAAGTATATATTTTAATAAAGTATTGACGTAATTTTAAATTTAAATGTTAAAGTATATTTTATAATAAAGTGTTTTTAAATTATTTTCAAAATCTAAAGTTTTTATGCTTGGTGTTTTCAGTGGAAATAAATATTTGGGAATTTATCCCATGAGAAGAGTATGGTTTGAAAACTGTTTTCAAAAGGGTTGAAAAGTGGAAAAATATCTTGTGGAAATATTTTGAGGCTAATAAATTATATGGGAAAATTATTTATGTTTAATGGATGTTGTGAATTTGATTAATAGTTAAATCACCGTCTATCAATATTGGACAATGCGTTGATCATTTCAAAGAGACCGGGATCGGAATTTATTTCTTGAAAACGACTTCGATTCGGTTTGTATGTTTTCGTGTGGAAAACAAGAGTTTGGATTCGAAGGTGGAGAAGTGAAGTGCAAGGGCTAGTCGCCACTAATCCTGAGGATGATTCCAAAATGGATGATGTAGGAGTAGTGCCTTCGGTTCCGTTTGAACCCGGGACGGACTTGTATGGATGAATGCTTTCGGAACATCGTCAGGTGGACGATGAGCATTCTAAGTGAAACATTCCAAAATGGTAACGCTTAGCCTCAAGCCTCATCAACAGGGAATGACTGAAAATCAGGGGTTACGCAGCAAGGCTAGGTGGGTAGCGCCCATTAGGGTGAGGTCATCCCTATCTAGATGTCCCTTTTATTCGGCTTAGTGGTGCAGTTGCTGATCCCAACTGTGGGGTGATCTTACTCGGGATTATCCAGTAAGGGGTAGTCCCAGTCTTATGTTGCAGGGGATTGGGAGTAATCCTCAGTACGGTGATCTTGGCCACGTACTGTGACAGGTGGTACCCCAGTGCCTAGTCACCAGTTGGAAATCCATTCTTCCTACGAGCCTTTATGGTTTTGTTTGTATACCTATTAGCTGGAATTTAATAAATGTAACAATTTTGGCTATTTGAATAAGTACTTGTATATAGACACTATTATAATATCAGAGGATTTTATAAGAAATGTTTTAGCTATCGTAAGGTAAAAACCCAACATGTTTATTTATGGCATGGTCTTACGAGATGCTTTTGTTTTCAAAGGATTTTGAAACTTTAATAATACAGTTGAGTGTGGTTTTCTCATGCTGGTATTCTAGACTGACTCGGGTGTTATTTAACTGTAATGCTCGGGTCAGACCGAGTATTATAGGATACAGGAAAGGATGCTGTGAAGCTCAAGAGACGAGCTAGATGGCGAGACGTACTTCCGTACTTGTTTTTAAATACTCCGCTGTGTGACTAGTTGTGTATTCAGATTGTGAGGACAGGTTATGATTGCTGTCCAGTTGTGTGTTATGTATACTCTGATGATGTAATGTATAAACAGATTTGTCTTTGTGTAAAGATCATTTATTATCTTTATATTTTATTCCGCTGCGATGGTTAGATTCTGATGTTGTTTTCTATTTGCTTCTTCTACCTCTTCTTCTTTAACCCAAATGGTTCGTATTTCCGTACATCTTGAGTTGATTGAAGGAGAATAGTGTCGACTCTATGGTACGGAACTGCGGGCTATTACAGTTTTCAATAAGGAAAGTCAAAACATTTTCAAGTTATGGTGTCCAAAGCGATAGTCGTTATGGAAGCAGTTTCGCTTAAAAATCCGATTTTTGCAAAATATGGTTTTATTAACTTCAAGTATTTTGAAAATGTTTTATGAACTTAATAATAATGTTTTATAAATTTAATTACTTTTTAATGATTAGATTTTTATTAATTATGTTTAAATAATTAATAATCAATTAAGATTAAACATGGTTTACTAATTATGATTAAGTAATGATTAGTTATTAGTTAATTATCTTTAAAAGATAAGATTAATTTTAATTAATTATTAATTAGTAAGACTAATTTTTAATTAAATATAATTTACGTATAAGATTTATTTTTAATTAACTATAAGGTTAATTATTTAAATAAATCAATTGTTAATTATTTTTAATGATTAATTAATTTAGGTTTTAATTTGTAAAAAATATTTATTAAAATTTTAATTTACTAATTAAGTTTTAGATTAAAAATAATATTTAATTATTTAATTGAGATTAATTGATAGTTAATTATTAATAAAGGTTTTAAATTTTTATTTAATAATCAATAAAGGATCAATTAAGGGTTAGTTTTATAAATAAATTATTTATTAATGGTTTAATTATTTATTTAATTTATAATTAAATTAAGTTCAAATTTAATAAAGATTAATTATGATTTAATGAGAGTTGAACATGTAATTAAACATTTTTAATGGAGTTTTAAGTTTTTAATCCTTGTTTTCCAAGAACCAAATTGTTTTAAAGATATTTCTTTTTTAAAGATGGTTTTGAACACAATGGATTCAAATGTTGATACCATTAAGTAAACAAAAAATTACGAGTGAGTTGGACATGTGTTAGCAGAATAATCCTCGTTCTGCTGTAAGTTGATTGTTTGGAAATCTGATAGTAGAATAAATCAACGTTCTACTATAATGTAATTGTTTATTATGTGAACATTTGTTTAGTAGAATAAATTCCCATTTTGCTATAAATAGTGAATTGTTTGGACATCTATTAGTAGGACAAATCACCATCTTGTTATTATGTTTTTTGGACATGTGTATGCTAGTTGAGTTGTATTGGCATGTTATCCCCTGATTTGGATATGAGTTACATTTACATATATGTTGACTTACGTAAATAAATGGTTAAGTGACTGGGAAATGAAACTGATGTTAAATAGTAACTTAAATTATTACCTCTGGGATTGCGAAGCTCTTTTTGAAATTATAAAGTATGGTTTTGAATTAACTTCAATTCTTTAATCAATTTGGGATTTAAGGTTTATAAATGATTTTCAAGTTATATTATTATTTTATAAAGGTATTTATAAATAATAACTTGTTTATAAAATGGGTTTTACCAAGTAAAAAGGTTTATTTAAAGTGATTTAAAAGGATGAGTCGCAAAAGATAATTTGTAAAGAATTTTTCTTTAATAAGATTTATCAAAGGAGTTTTAAATGGGGAGATGTTTTATAAATGATTTTAGAGCTTTGTAAAGAGGTTTTGCAAATTGAATTGTAGACTTATAAAAGTGTTTTGTAAATTGATTTTGGAAATTTATAAGGTATTTAAGTATGAAGTGAGCTTTTAAATGGGAACTTTTTATAAATGATAAGTGGATTAGTTTATAATAAGTAATTTCTTTCAAAAGAAATTTGAAAAGAGTGAATTTTCCAAATGTTTTGGTAATATACTTCTACCACTAAGATAAGTATGAATTTTTCCCAAATATAAAGGGGAAGTAAGGGTTTTGGAAATAGTGTCGTGTAAAGATCTTTTGATCAAGTTTTATAAAGTGATTTTATTAATTAAGGATTAATTAACAAAGGCTTAGTGGATCCCCATATGGAATTAAATAAATGTTTGGATGATTGTTTATTTGATAGTTAAACAACCGACTATCAAAACCTAGACCAAACGTAACTTTGGAAATATCTAGGAGAAACACATGAGTTATATAGCATAGTCATCCCCAATGATGTTGCACTATACGTATAAATCTTGTTTCGTTCTTCTAGGATAAATGATAAGGAAATCCATCCACTAATAGTTAGAAGGAGATCATTGCTCTTATCTTTGTCTGTTTATTTCCTAAAGAACCGGGGTTGAGTTTACTGGAAAAATCGAATGTTGTTTCAAAAAAATAGGGATTAGATAAGTATAAATTATCCGTAAACCACTTCGATCTAACTCAAGCGTTTCGAACTGAAGACATCTTGAAGATGATTGAAGATGGAGCTTTTGAAGTGCAAAGGCTACTTGCTACTAATCCTGAGTATGATTCCAAAATGGATGTAGTAGAGGTAGTGCTTTCGGTTTCGTTTAGACCCAAAACGAACTTGTATAGATGAATGCTAGCTTTGCATTTCTGCCTAGAGGGCGGTGTTAACATTCTAAGGTAGTTTTCTATATAAAAGGCAACCATAGCCTCAAGCCTCATCAACTCGTGAATGACTAAAATTAGGGGATATGCTTCAAGGCTATGTGGTTCGCTTCCATTAGGGTACGGTCATCATGCAATCTTGATCGATACTATAGATCATGTATGCTCGGGGCTCATTAGGTTGTTGATTCCAACAAAGGCAATGGCATATTCGGCACTATCCAGCAAGGGGCAGGGCCGGTCTTAACTTGTAGGGAGTCCATGTGAGGCTCTCAGTGTGTTTTATCTAGAGATGCACGGTGATAGGTCGTACCCCGGTGCCTTGTCATTAATGGAATCCATATTCCATTACATGCCTTTGTGCACTTAGTTGTGCCTAAATACTGAAATGTGAGATGTAAGCATTTTGGCTACATTAATATGTATTTGTATCATAGACATTATTATAATGTCACTGAATTTTCTATAGAAATGTTTTGGTTATCGTAAGTTAAAAACCCGCTTGTGTTTATGTGCGATGTGGTCTTACGGGATACCCTTGATTTTAAAAGTGTTTGGAAAGAATAATTCGGTTATTTTAGTTTACTCACATCAGACCAATGTCTGACCCAAAGTTTTATTGTCTGACCCTAAAACTCTTGGATGCTCAAATTTATACGGGCAGCCAAGTAGTTCAGGTTTTCCACAGGTGCATTCTGGAGGAGCTTGGAGCAGGAGGCTTCATTGATAGCTAATATTATCTTATTTCCGCTGTATTATATGTACTCTGTATCAGTTAGGTAGGGACGGACTATTATAACTGTCTTAGGGTAGATTTGTATTAGTATGACTCCGATGTATCATTTTGGAAATGACTTTGTAAAGTATTATGTTAATTAATATATGTTATTCTGTTGCGTTGTGAGATTTTGTGATTGTTTAGTTTCTTCTTCTATCTTCTTTCTTTCCCTTAACGATCGGTTTTTTGGCATTTTAATGCTTGGCACGCAATACAGTTGACGTATTAGTGTCGATTTTCGAGGGTCGAAAACTTGGTTCTTTACATTATATATATATATATGTATGTATGCATATTATTTACATTATATTAAAATTTTCAGAATTATTATGTAAATATTTATTAAGTTTTATTATGATAAATATATGCATAAACTATGCTTAATGATTTTACAAAGTATCAAACTATTTTATAGAACAACGAGTTTTCAAAATATTGTTTTAAAGTATTTTTAATTTTTAAAGAGTATGTCCAAATACTTTATGTATGTCGACATAGTGGTTGATTTGTTCAAAATTTAAATTTTAAAAGTGTGTTTTTCATCATATCTCTTCACGAATGGACCTGACCATTATTCCTTTACAAATACCAGACTTCTAATTAAATGAATTTTTAACCTTCATTTTCCTATTCATCTCTTCTCCTTCCACTTCCTTTATAAATCAAAGTATACCCAAACTCTATCAAAATTCAACCAAAATAAAATTCAATCATCGTTAGTTTGATTTTCGTTCATCTACTCTCTGATTTCTCTCATCTCTCTCACTCAAACCAAGATCAAAGTGTTATTCAATAGTTATAGGATCAATTGTAATTCAGATCGAAGATCTGAGTCTGTAAAACTCTATGAAATCATACTACTATACTTGTCGATGTGATTGTAGCTCGTAAAATCAATAGGGTGTGGTTATTAGCCCGCAAATCTACTGAGTGTGCTTGTAGCCCAAAAATCAAGTGACTCTACCTAGAGGTCTAGATTTAGGAGGGTGTTTCTCGTAGCCTTGAAATCTAGATTGTATTTGCGTTTAATAGTTGAAAAGAAATCCATATAAGGAATTGTGTGGGACTGGATGTAGGGTAATCCAAACCAGTATAAAATCCCGGTATGTTCTTTCCTTTTTACTTTTACTACGTTAGTTTTATCTGCACTTTGATTCTGTGATTGTTAATTAGATCGTTCTATGAAGAATCTCAAAGAATTTGAAAACTGTTCATATAATCCATTAAACACTACCCACCCCACTCTAGTGTTAATTTGGCCTATAGATTTCTATTCCGCTGACTCATATTTGGTATCAGAGCATTGGTTTTCAGAGTATTCATAATCTGATTTTTGAAATAGTTTCAATGGAAATTTTTGATAATATTTTTAACACTATTTTCGAAAATATAATTTGCAAAATCATCATAATGTTGTTTTATAAATTAGTATCTATTCATTATAAAAAATCACGTGATATATTTTGAAATGACATGAATTGTAGGAACAATGTGTTTCATAACAGTCAATAGTACATTAGGCTACTCCTTAACAGGGAGTTATCAGTGTTACACAAAAGTACTACAAATCGGCTTAGGCAGTTATAGTATCCTGCCTTTACAAATCCTGAAATAAAATACACTTACACAAACTTGATAAACAGTGGAATAGATAGCTAAGTAGATAAAAGCCTCTTGCTCGGACACCATCTTCAAAAGAGCGCAACAAATACCTACTACTCTTGGACTAATCAAATAAAATGAGTACCTGAGAGTTTAGGAAAACAAACAACTTGGGTCAAATGATATGTCTAGTACGAGTAAAACATTTAAAACAATGGGTGTGAAATTAAACACACCATGTAAAACCATGCCACTGAACACGAACGGGTATACTCCCGCATAAATCGACATCCAAACATAAAGAATAGATAAATAATTAAACACTACGAAGAGCGGTTGACTCTTCCCAGTGTTAATAAGGAAATAATTTTGATGGTTCGAATCAAATAAGAAAAGGGAAAATCTCCAAAAATGACTAGGAAGGTGCACCACTCTTGAAGATACCTCTAATAATATATTTTTGTGAAGCTCATATACTCCGTGACACTTCTCGAAAATGTATCAGCTGGATCCCATCAAACTTTACCGAGAATCCGAATATTCCATATCTAAATGCACAGATGAATTCGATCTAAATGAGATGTGAAAATACCATAATGGGAGCAACCTCACATAGCTTGACGTCCTTTCATGCTTTGGGTTCAGTCATTTACCGACAAAGGATAACAAAGCTCAATGGAGCAACAAATTGCCTTAGAATAATGATAATAAAGAAGTTGATGTAACCAATAGCCGAGGAATCAACTATTGAGGACATAAAACGATCGTATATGGAAATTAAGTCTTGTATACTAACCACCACTTATCGAATTCAAACTTGTACTATTTCTTGGTTGATAATGATACCAGACAAGTCAAGGTAGGTTACCTCAAAGCCATGTTCCACAATTATTTTTAACTTTTGAACTAGCGACTAGTCTACTTCTTCAATTTTTAATGCTAATTATACAAACAAATCGTTTCCATACGAGTGGATCGCTTTATGGAAATTAATTCATTTCTATAGACAATTCAAACTTTTTCTTTTAAAAACCCGAATTCATACTTGGCTTCATATTACAAGTACTAGCTTTAAAACACTTTGTTAGAAGAGTTTACTAACTTTGAAACATAATTATAAAGGATTTAACAACTTAAAAAATCCATATTACTTTGATAAATTAACTTTAAACTAGTTAATTAATATGCTTCACTAACTTTTAATTAAAAAGGTAAATCTCCTTTAGACATCAATAATTCAATTAATTAATAATATAATTAATTAAATAATGATTAAATATCATTATTTAAAAGTGATTAATTAATTTAAAACTTCAAAAGGAAAGATTAATTAAGGTTAAATAGATTTATTAACCTTTAAAGGTCATTAATTAAAAAGGGTTAATTAATTTTAAAAAAATCAATAATTAAAAAATAAAAAATCTTAATCCATCATTATCAAAAGATCTTGAACATCGTTAAATAAAACGATTAATTAAATTTAAAACACCATTAACTAAGAAATTAGTAAAATGTAGAACACATCGTTAATAAGTTAATTAGTTAACTTTAATCCTCATTAATTAAATTAAATAATCATTATTAAAATAATTAATTATTTTTGAAAAGATCATTAATTAATAACTTTCTTAACTTGTAAAATAATTCCAAGCATGATAATGAAACCAAACGGTTTCGATAAAAGGTGATTCTTCGAAAGTGCTGATATAGTGACTATCGCTATACGGGCAGTTGAAATTTTAGCATATGACATTTGCAACACAACCATACATCACATAATGAAGGAATGAGCATACATAAATGATGATTTAGAATAATACAACATATTCAAGCATTTATTTACAGCGGAACTAGTTTAATTACTAGATTTTCATATAACCAATGATTCGCTTACTAACTTACCAAAGCGACTAACTTTCAAGCGACAAACTAATCCAACAACCAAATCATTATCACAACTATGCAATAAGAATTTAATATCTACGAATATGAGCATGAATATAGTTTAAACTTTATGGTTCAAAGGTGGAAGCTTCACTCACCAATGCTTAGTGACTTTACCGAACTTTCACTAACTTCTCAAATGCGACAAGATCTAAGCTCTACTATGCAAATGGCTCGATTTAATGGATATTTTGTGAGATTTTAGTCTCAGCCTAGAGCATATGGGGCTCAGCCATGGTGGAAATGTGGGGGTATAGGGTCTTGTTTAGTACAGAATGGTTTTTGGAAGTGAAGTAAGGAGTTTAGCTTGATTTTTAGTAAGGTAATCACTAGTTTTTTACTTTGGAAATAATTTTAGAAGCCATGGAAGTGTTAGCGAATATGAAGAGATAACAAATGAAGATGGAAATGAATATGTAAAGTGGAAATGTATGGAGATGTTGGGTATTTATAGGCAAAGAAGTGGAATATTATTTAAATTAGCCTAAACATTTAAATAATATAACTATTATCATGTAACGTGGGAGTCGTGCCTCTCCACTACCCTTAGTACGCACATTAACCCTTCCCCCCAGGTGCACCTACACCATGCTTTAGGTCCTATCCAAGGTAGTTTAGGAGATGGTTAGGTTATTTTATTAATTTCCTAAGGTTATTTAATATATATTGTGCATTGTTTGTCAAATCAAGTTTTATATTTAAACTAAGCTTGATTGTTAATTTTAACACATTGATTATATTATCACATGACATAGGTGCATGTTTGTGCATGTGTATACGAGTGATACAAAAATGTGCATAACGTTTTCGACGACTTTCCAAGGCCGAAAAGTCAAAATTTCAGAAAACAATTTTCGGTCACATTTTCTATTTTCATTTGAACTAATTATTTTGGTAAACAAAATTTGAAAATAAATTTAACATCATTAATTAATATTTATAATGTTTTTATTTAGTTATTAAAATCCATTATTTAAATATTTAAAAATTATTTAAATATTCAAATACAAAGCGATTAATTTATGGGTCATTACACTCTCCCCCGCAGGAGAATTTGGTCCCCGAAATTAATACACAAAAAGACACTCCAAAAGGTATATATTATACCTAGAAATTCATATCACAATGCAAAGCAACTATGCCATACAAGAACATTCATACTGCATTCAAACAACAAATTACTAACCCGACATTACATCAGGGTAATTTTCCCTAATATGATCCTCAGTCTCCCAATTACAATCGTGGGGATCACCACCCCGTTGAACCTTCACAAGCTTAACCACCTTATGCCTCAATCTCCTTTCATCTCGATCTACAATATGAACTAGGTGTCGGACTACCGTTAAATTCCATTTTATTTCCAAGTCTTCTTGAAGTGACGTCTCAACAATCAAAGATGGATCATGAACATGCTTTCTCAGATGAGACACATGAAATACATTATGAACTTCAGACAATCTTTCAGGAAAATCTACTCTATAGGCCAATGATCCAATTCTCTCAAGGATTCTAAATGGTTCAATGAATCGGGGTGCTAGCTTTCCTACCTTTTTGATTCTTACAACTCCTTTCACCATGGAAACTTTCACAAATACCAAATCCGCAACCACAAACTATAAGCCCCTTCTCTGTTGATCGGCATAATTTTTCTGTTGATCCTGGGCTTCTTTCATCCTTTCCTTGATCATAGTCACTTTCTTTCATGCTTCTCGAATTATCTCTGGTCTCAGAACCAAATGGTTTCCGGTCTTAATTCAACATGAAGGTGATATGCATGGTTGTCTATACAAATCTTCATAGGGTGCCATGCCAATGCGAGCTTGGTAACAATTGTTATAAGAGAAATCTACCAAATGTGGATGATCTTTCCAAGAACCTCCAAAATACGAAATGCAGGCTCTCAAGAGATCTTCCAAAATTCGCTCCACCTTTTTGGTTTATCCATCTGTCTGTGGGTGATAGGATGTGCTCAAATTCAACTCTGTCCCTAAAGCGGCTTGTAGTGCTCCACAAAAATGACCGTTGAAGATGGTATCTCGATCGTTGACTATACTTATTGGAATTCCATGTAGTCGAACGATCTTCCTCAAATAAATCCCCGCCAAAGAAGCTGCATTTTTTAAGACTTCACTGAAATAAAGATGGTGCTCTTTGTTAATCGATCTACAATTACCCAAATGCCTTCATTACCACTTCTTATTCTGGAAAACCCATCGACAAAGCCCATAGATACTTGCTCCCACTTCCAATTCGACATCTCTAATAGTTGAAGTAACCCAACAGTCTTCTGCTGGTCACTCTTTACCTGTTGACAATTTGCACACCGGCTCACGGAGATCGAAATGTCTCTCTTCATCCCTTTACACCAAAAAGTCTTCTTCATGTTCTGTAACATTTTGGTCACCACTAAGTGGATGGATAACCTTGATCGATGGCATTCTCTCAACACATCTAGTTTAATTTCATTAATATCTGGCACACAAATCTGTTCATTCATTCTTAAATGCCTCGAGAGTCTATTTGAAAACTAGAGATAGTTCCATCTTCAACGTCCTTTTTAAGCCGAGCTAGAATAGGGTCTTCTTCTTGGAAATATGCACCCAGTATATTAATTGTGAAGGTTCTCTCCATTAGTTCTGGCTTAACTTCCAAATTTGCAATCATCGCCACATTCCTACTTAATGTATTTGCATCGGTGTTTTCTTTCCCTGAGGTATAAAGAATCTCTAGGTCATAAGATGCAAGAAATTCCAAAAATCATAATTGCCTCAATTTTCAGTCCTTTGAGTAAAAAGATACTTTAATGACTTATGATCCATATATAACTCAAACTTTGCACCCAAAAGATAGTGCCTCCACACCTTCAATGTGAAGACAACTGCTAACAACTCCAAATGTGCATAGCGTAATTTTTCTTATGAGGTTTCAACTATCAAATTTCATACGCTATTACTTTACCATTCTACATCAAAAATGCTCCTAATCCGGTCCTACAAGCATTACTATTAAGTGTTGATCCTTCACTCCCATTTGGAATAGTCAAGACAGGGGAATTTGTCAATTTCTCCTTTAAATCATTGAATGCTTTGTCGCACTTGGGTGTCCAAACAAACTTACCATCCTTCTTCGTTAGTTTTGTTAGATGAGAAGCAATCTTCAAGAAATCTTTAATGAACCTTCTATAGCAGCCTGCCAATCCTAAGAAACTTCTAGCCTCGGCCGCACCTTCGGGTCCTTCCAATCTTGAACCACAACTACTTTAGCTAAGTCCATTGATATGCCTTCTCCTGAAACTACATGCCTAAGAAATCTAACTTTGGATTTATAAAAATAGCACTTAGAAAACTTTGCATTTAAAACATGATTTCTTAAAGTACTACGAAACAAATTGAAGACTGTAACGACCCATAATTTTCGACTATTAAGAATATTAAATTAAATATGATTTTTGAATTTAATATAGTGAGAAATTAAAATTTATGATTTATAAATGGAAAGGTTTATTAGAATTAAATTTAATAACGTTAATTTAATGTAAATGATAACTATAAAATATGAAAGTAATATAACGTAAACCAATGTTAATTATATCCATAAGACGATAGTTGATTTAATAATGTGAGTGGAAATCAAAATAAGAGAATTCGATTGAACTGATAATATAATCAATTACGTTTTATTACAGTAGTAATGTAACGTTGAAATTAGTGAAATATTTAAATATTGGATTTGATAAGCAAATTTTATTTTAAAGATTTTAAATTTCTTTGTGATCAAGCATGATAATATAGTTAATTTCTAAATTCAAAATTAAAAAGAAGATTTAATCAATTTAATAATGATTTAATTAATTAACATGAATTTTTTTCATTTTGGCCATTGTCTCGAATTTCGACGAAACCAGTTTCATCAGATTCGTAATAGTGAATTATTGTAGGATTTCAAGTTTCGTAGAGATCGAACTTGTGGTTTGATCATGCAGGCTCGAAATGCGTAGAAATAAATTAAATGAATTCAATTTAAATAATTTGATCTTAAAAGCTAACTTCTGTATACATGGAATTAGGGTTTGAAATTGTTCCATCGAGTTTAAAAATATCGAAAACGTCTATTTTGATATATGGGATGACCTAATTTTGTTTCGAAAACGAAACTGGCTTTTCGAGTTATCATTTCGACCCAATTCGATTTGTTTATTCATTTTATGTAACTCTGTCCATATAAACAGATTTTTTTCTGAAACCCTCTTTTTCTTATTTCTGTACGTGTCAACGTCCGTTTTTCCATACCCTTTGAATTGATATTAAACCTCACATGTCCAACTCAAACTGTACGAAAAGACGGAACATGAAGGATAATAAAGAAAATAGACAGAACACAATCTCACACGAATGGAATAACATATATTATTGAATAGTATCTTTACAGCGGAAAACTTTTTAAATACATATATCAAAGTCTAATCTAAATTCGGCTTGGATAGTTATAAACATCTGTCCTTACAATTGCTGACAACATTAAACAAAGACAAACAGACAGAAGCAGATAATAGAATATATCCATACGTAGATGAATAGCTCCAACTCCCCTCTGGAAACTTCAACCGTTTTCAACTAAACATGAAACTACTCGGATCTGACCCGAGAATTGAAAATACTTGGATCAGGCTTGATAAACCAGCATGAGAAAAACACAATAATAAATGATAGTGTAATAAATTAGTCTTTGAAAAAAAATACTTTGAAAAGAAAGAGTATCTCATAAGACCATGCCCATACATAAATACCGATGAGTTTTTACCGTACGATAACCAAAAAACTTTTAAGAGTATCTCATAAGACCATGCCCATATATAAACACCGATGAGTTTTTACCGTATGATAACCAAAACACTTTTACATCGAAACATTTGATATTATTTTTAATGACATTCTTTGAAAACATTTGCAAATAAACTTATTAATCTTAGCCGAAATTGTTACCATTATTAAATTCTAGCATACTAGGCTCTACAAACAAAACCATAGGTTCTTATTGGAGAATGGATTTCCATACAAATGACCAGGTGAAGGGACTACCTACCGATGGGTACACCTCTAGATGGATGTCCCGAGGCATAGAACATCTGCCTTTTACCAACACAAGACCGGCCTACCTCTATTACTAGATAGTACCAAATATGTCATCTCCCTGTCGATACCGAACTTAAACCGAGCACGCTCTAGCATACAAACACATTAATTTACTTCCGAATGTCATAGCGGGAAGAAATATATCTAGAAGGGGATCGTACCCTAATTGGGAATGACCCACTTAGCCTTGTCGCATATAACCCTGTTTCGGTCATTTCCAGTTGATGAGGCTCGAGGCTGCGATTACCTTTTCACATAATACGTATTCTTTCACTTTGAATGCCACATTTCCATTCCACTTTCACATGACTGATTTCTATAAACGTATAGTTTCCTGAGCTCGCATGTCTTGGGAAAGGGTGTTAAGTGAATAGAAGGTAATCATCCATACAAGTTCTGGGACCAAACGAAACCGAACGTACTTTCCACGGCCATTACTAGGCAAGAAGCCCTTATAGTTTTGAGGTTTTTATAATAAAGAGACCACTGCTGCAATATAGTGAATTGAGAGTTTATCCATAATTAATCAACAAGTAGTCCTTCGTTATTATTCGTCTCGATATCTCCATCTTCAAACATCTTCATTCTTCAAACTCGTAGATTGGTTCGAAGTTGTTTTCGGATAGAAATCACCCAAATCCAACCCCTGGTTCCTTCGAAACCCAATTATCGATAAAAAGTAAATGTAAGTATACATGATCATTAAGTCTATTTTCACTTTATTTCTTTTCGGATGATTTAGAAATCTCTTTCTTTTATCTTAGAGTAATTCTAAGTAATTTATTCTTTTTCTTTGGATAATATTTCAAATTTCTTCACTTAACTCTTGATCCAAATTCCTTAACTTTTAGGTGGGTCAAAAACAACGTTATTTAAGACATCGTTTACGATAAACCCTAAATCAATCTTAGTAAACATTTTTTAATAAATAGGATCATAGAATTCTTTCATTTTGGAGATTGCTTAAATTTTGGATAATACCAATCTTATTTTATTTTGAAAACTTAATACGATCTTTTTAAAGCATCCAAGCTTTCCTTTCAATCCATTCCACCCTTCACCTAAGAAAAGAAAACATATGCCAGGTAAGTGCAGGTCATTGGTTGCTCCATCCCTGACCTTAGTTAAACACCTTGTTTTATCTTCCCAGATCTCATAGGTGGTACGAATGTATTAGTCATTTCCACATACTACTTTATCAAATTTATTAGGAATTGATTATAAAAATTCCAAATTATCTTTTAAACACTTAGTTTCCTTTTAAAAACATTCACAATTGATTCCAGGAAAAATCGTCATGTTTAAACTCATATTTAAAAGTTATAGAATTCGTAGCATAAAAGTGTTGCGGAAAGTGCTATATAAGCTTATTTGATTTGAACAACTTCTTAATATTTTAAAATTCATATTTTCCACTTCTAATCTCCTCTAAACTATTTAGATAGATTTATCAAATTTATTCCATATTTTTTCCATAGTTAAAAACGTTCATTTAAACAGATTTCCCGTTATGGTCACCTAACTGCAGTAGCGCTATTTTTCTAGAAATTGATTTGGACATATCTCAAAATCTACTTAATGAACTTTTAATTTTCTTTCTTCGTTTAGGAGATATGGATATAATAGTCCAAAATTTCATATCTCGAAGAATTCTGAGCTATATTCCACTCTATACACTCATTTGAACTTTTCAATGCGAATCGCAAACTACCGTTGCACAACGCACCTAGTTTTGACTTATTTTTCAATATTTGAAATAATTTATTCAAATTGAACTTTATTACTTATAAAACCATTAAAAATCATTTTATATAAATATTTCCACATTTTAAAGTATTTAAAATGTATTTTCACTATTTTCATATTATAATATATCTTATTCCTAATATTTTAATATTAAATTTTAAATTCCATTTTCAATTCAATTTCAATTCTAACTTCAAATTACACTCAATTAAAACTTAAATTTCAAATCTAATTCTAATTCTAATTTAAATTTCAAGCTTAATCTCACTTTCAATTTTCAAAATGATTTCAGTTTCAATTTCACTATTCATCTCAATTTCAATTTCACTTTCCTTTTTAATCCCGTTTCACTTCAAATTTCAAGTTCTCTTTTATTTTAACTTCAATTTCAATTCCACTTAAAAAAGGCTTAATTTTTCGAAGTATATCATATCACCAAATTAGGGTCTTATTTGAGCATAACCAAGTTTAGTATTTATCACAAACATAATTATGGTCCATACATAACTAACATGATAAATAATCACAACCATAAACACTTGCAACTATTCAAATATAACACAAACATATCCAAACATCCATTATAATATTTTAGATGTGTGTATACTTGCATACGATAAGATGATTATTATAACAAAATCAAAATACGATCATTTAAAAGCGGTGCGAATTTTATCCCCTTCATTTCCACTCCGTCAAACTATAGGCGAATTGGCGTGCTTACAGCAAACGAACTAACGTGCTATTTTCCGAATGTCTTGAATTTTGTCGTTTCCTTTCCTTCTCTCTTTTTATTTCTTTTCCTTTTCTTTTCACTCTTTTTTTAAACGTGTGACCGTGGGATTTCGGAAGGGGTATGGAGTGTACGGTCTTCGAGTGGAGTGTCTGCGGCTTTGGGCACAATTATGTGTTGAATATGCTAGTATATGATTTTTATGATGATAACAAACATATATATATATTCATTTAAATGTATTTTTTATCGTACTATTTTATTTTCACATAATTAAATAAATATTTATTGAATAAAATAAATAACACAGAATTTAAATTCAAACGGATATTTTATTCAAACAATTATTTTATTATAATTTTTGAATCATACAAAATTTGAGCTCTCACTATGTATACAACATTTCAAATTATAACACAATTTTTCATTATACAATTATCATTTACATTAGCACTTCACTACATATCACTTGTTCAATCATAATTGTTCTTCAACCATATTCCAGCTTGTATCCAACATCCGAGTTATCTGCAAAATAAACACCAACGCTGTAAAATTAAAAAAGAAATATTTTGCAGGGTAAAATATAATGTGTATTTTGAAAATGTTATTTATCAGTTATTTAGGATGTTCGGCATCATTTATTTTGTATTCATCCACATGGACAACTTGTGACATGCACAGTGTATCACTGTATATGCACCAAGGCCATGCACACCGATATACACTTGATAAAACTGCAGGGAGAGGTGAGCATAAGGTCAAACATGCGCCGAGGCTGGATTCAACTTAGGTGCAATACAAATACATCACAAAATTGTCGAGTACAAGTTTTCATGCAACAAGAAGTCGAAATCAGATAATGCTGACAAGTGCACAAATGTGTACACATGAGAACGACAGTGGAGTCAAAGCAATATGAGAATTCAAGTGAAGATCAGAGAACACAAGACTACAGTGAATCAGATTGCACATATACAAGACTCAAGTCCAAAATCATATTCCAAAATATAGTGAACTAATGAATGCAACTGAATATAAGTGAAGCCTCAACAGTCAACGGTTAAAATGTCAAGCAACAAAGATTGGAAGAAACTGCAACAAGCCTCAACAGTCAAAGTGTACACATATATGGTGGACAGCACACAATACAACTCAATGCAAGACATATTCCAAAATCACAATGAACCAATACAATGCAAAGCAGGATGAACTCAACCAAGACAGTCAGTACATATATATGTATGTATGTATGTATACAATAACCAAGTGAAGACTCCAAGAGGAACAAGTGAAGGCAAACTCAAGTGAAACAAAGTTCAGGTGAACCATGAAGGACATAAGCAAATGTAGACAACATGAAGTTCAATGCAATGGTCATGACATTCAGACTACATGAACACACTAGACTTCAAGTCTAACAATAACCAAAGGAAACAACATTCAATACAAAACTAAGGTGATCATGAGACTAGACTTCGAATCAAGCAAGTCAATTTACTCATCATACATTAGTGCACATGTACATAAGTTGAATGCAAGGCTACCAAGTTCAATAGCAGTTTTCAGGAGGAAACAACATATATGCAGTAATGAACAAGACTGCAATACTAAAGTACAATCACGCACACACACATATATATATATATATATGTATGTATGGAAACAATCAACCAAAGAGAGCAAAATATATGAAATAAAATCAAAACAGAAGCAAGTTGAACCGGTACAAGCAGTGACAGTGATCAAGCATAAATCGAACAAGTGCAATCAAATCCATCTCACATATATTTACTTTAGTCACGATACAACTACTAATGCAAGAAAGCAGTTAAAACAATGTCATGAACCAAGGCAACATGTTTTACAAAAAATAGGGTAGTAGTTTTCAGACAAAGTCAATGGTCATGTCATGCCAATATTAAAGCCATGGTGACCAAGGAAAATTCAAACAAGTCTAGATTATATCAAACGAGTCAGTGCTAAATTCAAGATAATACCACAAATTCAAATAGTTAAAGTCACATGAGAAAAGAAATTCACAGAGCAAGTTCAAATTCATGAAGCCGCAGTAAGAAAGCATAACAGAAAATATACGAATTTGAACTATTCTAATCAAATCATATGCACTCAAGAAAAATCGAACGGCAGAGAAATTATCAAACGAATTCATTCGATCGAAAATTTAGGAAATTAAACCCTATAAATACCGTTAACATCATCGGCATTAAAGGCATCGAGTTCAAGTATATCAACAAAAATAGAAAAAGAAAATCATATGCCAATTCAATTCGAATTCGCCAATTTGAAGCAGCCGAAAGCAAATCGAAGATATGAGACGATTGACAGAGCAAAGTGAAGCAAATCACTTTGATCCCTCGAAAAACAAATGATCGCGTCAATTTTCCAAAGCCCTAATTTTTCAAAAAGAAAAAGGAACGAACCTTCTCAAGCAAATAAAAGAAGAAGACTTCAATTTCACAAAGGAAAGGATACAGGCCAAAACAAAGAAAAGGGAGATATTTGTCGGCCCGGTTCCTTTATAATTATTATTTGAGCTTAAGCTTATATATAGGGTTTTGTATTTTTTTTAATTTTCATTTTTTCTTTTAAACTTTTGTAAAATTTTAGTCGTGTGAATAGGGGACGAACTACGGTGAAGTTGGAGAATTCGCAACTTAGTGGTAGGGTTTTGAGCGTAGAGTTTGGTTAGTCAATAACGGGTGTCGCGAATTTATGTGTGTAAGCGTCCGACTACTTAATTTCTAGTATGAACTTTGGAGCAGCATGTAGGCAAGGTTTTGCCGAAGCTGGGGAAATCTTTGTTGTTCCATTTCTACTTTTTCTGCTTTTATCTGTGCTGCAATTATTTTATATATTTTTGCATTTAATTTTCATAATTTTTGTATCACCCTATTCACCCCCCTCTAGAGTGAAATCGATCCTACATTATGGAGGAGGGTATGTGGGAGTGTGAAGGGGGTACAGGTGGTAGGAAGTGGGTAGGTGTTCTATGGGCTTGGGTATGGTGTGTAGGGCATGGGTGTGTGGATTTTGAGGGGTGTAGATGGTGATTAGAGGTGGGTAAAGGGAGTAGGGAAGCTCGACCTTAGTGGAGATGACCTTAGCGGTGGGGTTTATGGAGGGTGTGGCCAAATGGATGTGGGTTTAGATGGTGGTGGAGGTTGATGGAGATGGTGGAAGAGAATGTAGAGGTGGGAAGCCATGAAAATGGAGGAAGAAGGAAGAAATAATGGCAGAGGAAGAGAATGAAATTGAGAATTTTGTAGAATGAAAATGTAGTGAAGAAAGAAGGGGCTTAGGCTTGTATTTATAAGTGGATTTCGAGTGGCTAATGTCCTAAATACCCTTGCCTTGCTTTTTGACTTCTGCTTAACATGATAAGAAGCACATTTATGGTGAAAGATGTCATGATTTGATTCATGTAATGATGTTTGTCTCTTTTTCTTAATTTACAAAATGTTTAAATATTGATTTGATTAGTTTCCATGCATGAAGAGACTTGCATTAATGGTGAGAAGATAGGTTTTAGTCCTTATGTCATGATTTGGCTACTTTTCCATAACTTAGAAAACACTTGAACTACATTTTGCTCATTTTCCACGCATCTCATTATTGAGATATGATATTTAAGTAATGATTATGTTTAATAATTTAGTTTTAATTATAAATTGTCAAATCATGTTACTTTTTGAATTATTTGTAAACTTTGACTTTTCAAAATGAATTTGTATTTAAATGGAAATCTAAAGTGTGCATAGTTTGTAAAGTTGTGTATATGTGTTAGAAAACATATCATGTGGCAACAACTTAACGACAACTTGTTTTGGTTGACAACTTGTTTTGTTGACATATTTTGCAGTCAAAATTTGATGTTTTTGTTAAAAACTATATATATATTTAAGTAGACTAAACATAAAAATGAAATCTTTACTTATTTTAAATAAATTAAAACATGTCTCTTTATATTTTAAAATCATATTTAAATAACATCAAAATCTCTATTTGTAGTGTATGCAAAATTGAAAAAATGCGATAAATTTGGTTATTTTTGTTAAACGATTATTAATATTCTTTTAAATCTTTTAGTATACTTTTACTATCTTTGTTAGATGTTTTTAATAAGATTTATCTTTTTAAATAAATAATTGAACCCATTCATTTAAGCCTTTATTTATTTTTAACAAAACTTAATTTTGTTATTTGTTCTAAAATCCAAATTTATACTTTTTAAAATATTAGCTATAAGAATAGATAATTTATTTATTATTATTTATTATATATAACCTATTTATTTAAATTTTGAATTCTTTTAAATTTAACACCTTTCATTTTCGAAGTAGCGAAATTACGGGTCGTTATATTCTCCCCTACTTAAAAGTATTTTGTCCTCAAAATGAAAGTTGGATAAAGTAATATATCCCATAGTCGTGTCCTCAAATATCCTCGCTTAGTTTTACTGATGACAGAAAAATGCATATATACAAAGAAGGTTGATACTACAACAATACTGAAACAAATGATACAAATCATATATACAAAGATTCCCCACACTAACCTAAGTATTTATTACATGCTTAAGGTTATATATACATACATCAAGTCAGACTTATATCCTATCCATCCTAGTGCGTACTGCACGCTTAAGATAATATATACAACAACCAAACAAGACTATACATCCAATAACAACCAAACTGATACTATATCAACATAAATAAATACATCCACATAACCCATCTCTTGACCTGAGTATGTAGTATACTGAGTTTATAAGCATACACATATCAAAGCATAAGTCTAACCTCTATATCTTAGTGCCTATCATTTAAGATAACCATCCAACTACTAAGTAGACATACCCAAAACATTATATTATATTTGATATTTGATTCGATCTATTATTTGAATCCACAACTTTACTTTCGAATTAATATCGATCCCCCGATTTTTAGTGCAGACTTTGATCAGGCTTCTTGATCACATACTCTTGCTTTCCTTGCATAGCTCTCAACTATGATAGAAAACTCGAGTACATAACCGTAAACCCTTATCAATATTCATCGTCAAGAATCGAGTACTAAATTATTTTTCGGGTTGGTGTAAATACCTCAAAGTGCTATACTCAAATCTTAGATCAAAATTTATGTGCCGAAATGACCTACGCATAACTTATGTATTCATTTACATTCATTTTTACCTAATATATTTCTTCAAAAATTCTATTAACCCAAGTTTATTTCACAACCATTCACTTTCTACTAAACCTATTATTACTTATGTGTACAAATATGACTTAAACTTTTATAATATACCTTTGCTTCCTAAGAGTACATATACATATCCCTAAATTTCAAACCGTTGTTACTTCAATTAAGGTGTTTAACAAATATAGAATTCTACTATTATCTCAAATTAATAAGTTATAAAACTTAATCGTTAGTTTTATTTGCCTAAGTTCTTAATTTAGTTAATATTATTTATCTTATCCATATATCAATAAGACAACTTTATTAAGTGTACATCTTTTTCTTATTAATTCTATGGTTATCTACTTAACTTATTTACCCATCCATTTTTAAATCAAATTTCTTAACCTTAAATCCATCAAATACCTTATAGTAAAATTGTGAAAATTAATTCATGTAGTATTTGTTATTTAAACACTTTCATCCAACAATTAACCTACTGACCATATTATTCAAAACTTCCCCTTCTAATCTTACTTCATTTTGAATTACCAATGTTACCCAAAACGTATCACTAATTCAAAGTTTTATATTAGGATGATATTTCTTATAAATCATGTTCCTAAATTTTACCTTGATTTTAACCTAATCATAATGTCTAAATTTCAAATTATCTTTTCTCCTTCATAAGTTATAGAACATAGCTTTTATATTATATTTACCCAAAGTCTCAATTTAGGCTTATCTTTTCCTATCTTGTTGATAAGAATTTTTCTAAGTATGCATTTCCTATTACTTTCTCTGATTACACTTCTAGATTCAATATTATCATCAAATATCTTATAGTTAAATGATGAGTTTTACTTTACAAGATATTTGTAATTAGCTTTTAAATCAATCGATTTTGATGATAATTAAATCATTATTCCTTAATAATCAAATGTCTAACGGTATATGATTAAAGTTCTAAATTCTAGCTTTCAATTAATTGATTCTATATGGAATATCCTATAGCCAAATCGTGCAATTCCAATCATATGATATTCACATCTTAGTTTAACTATGAAAAATTAGTAAAATCTTTAATTTATAACCAAAAAATATAATATACCCTTTAATATTTAAAATATAAACCAAGTTAAAATTGTTTCATTTACCAACAAAATATTTTTATAAAATTAACAAATACGCGCTCAATATATATAATACTCTCAACTCATTCTAGGGTGTTACTAGCCCTATCTCTAATGCGTTAGTCATCCTAGGATATTACTAATTCTATCTCTGATGAGACTTACCCCTATCAGGCTTCAGTGTTCGCTCAACCAAAGGCACTGATGCCAAATGTCAAGACCTATTTTTTCGTACCCTTTTCATTGACAATAAACCACATATATCCAAGTCAAACTGTACGAAATGATGGAATATGAAGGGTAATAAAGAAAGTAGACAGAACAGAATCTCACACGAACGGAATAACATATAATATCGAACAATATCTTTAAAGTGGAAAACATTTTAAATACATATATCAGAGTCTAGCCTAAATTTAGCTTGGACAGTTATAAACATCTGTCCTTACAATTGCTGAAAACATTAAACAAAGACAAACAGATAGAAGCGGATAATAGAATATGTCCATACGTAGATGAATAGCTCTAGCTCTCCTCTAGGAACTTCAATCCTTTTCAACTAAACATGAAGCTACTCGGATCTGACTCTAGTATCGAAAATACCCGGATCAGGCTTGATAAACTAGCATGAGAAAAACTCAATAATAAATGACAGTGTCATAAATTAGCCTTTGAATAAAATCTTTTAAAAAGAAAGAGTATCTCATAAGATCACTTCCGCACATAAACACAAATGGGTTTTTATCTTATGATAACCAAAACACTTTTATATCAAAACATTTGATATTATTTTTAATGACATTCTTTGAAAATATATTAGCAAATAAACTTATTAATCATAGCCGAAATATTACCATTATTAAATTCCAGCATACTAGGCTTTACAAACAAAACCATATGTTCTTATAAGAGAATGGATTTCCATACAAATAAGCAGGTGAAGGGACTAGCTTCTGATGGGTACACCTGTAACGACCCAGAGTTTTTGTTAATAAAAAATTGAATATTTAGTTGATTTTAAATATTAATAAGTGAAATTAAACGGTCAAATAAATTTTATTTCGAATAATTGGATTTAATTGGATAATTAAATCGATAATTTAATAGTTGAAATTACAGAAATAATTGAAAATTGGGTTAAATATGATTAAAATTGATTTGTAAAATTTTATTATATCATATTGGAGTTATAACAATGATATGGAACTTTTAAAATCGAATTTAGAGTTTATTTGTGAAAATTGAATATTTTAATATTTTATCGACTAGTGAAATTAGCCATTTTTCGAACAGTCTCAGAATTGGACGAAACTAGTTTCATTGGATCCATAATAGTTTGTTATTATCGATTTCAATTTTCGTAGCAATCGAAGTTTTCGTTTGACCGTGGCAGCTCGAAACGCATCGAAATTGTTTTAATATTAATTTGGCGAGTTAAAATAGTCATTTTTTAAATAGTCTCGGATTTCGACGAAACAAGTTTCATCGGATCCGTAATGTGATATTATTGTAAGATTTCAAATTTCGTGTCAATCGGATTTACCGTTTGTCCGGGGCGAGCTAAAACGCATAGAAATTTGATTAACCATTTAATTTTAAATTGATCGTTTATTGCCATAACTCGCACAAATGATCAAATTAGCCTCCGAAACACGTTCCATTGTGTTCAGAATGTGGGGTAAACCTTAGAAGAGCCAACCGGCATGCTTCGTTTGGAGTTCGGAAAAATTCGGATGAATAGTAATTCGCCAATTTTCTATAAAAGCCCATGTTTATTCACAATTTTCAACACAATTGCAAAACACTAGCCAGCCGTCGTTTACTTCTCCAATGGCCGAAAACTCACTTCCTTCTCCTCCAATTTTCTTCAAATCCATGCGCCGATTCAACAAACTGCCAACTACAAACTTCTAGATCGTGGCAAGATCTATAAGATGAACGGCTATGATTGGAAAATACGTCGCTGATTGATGGCAATATTCGTTTGAACGTTCGGCAGTAACTCATGTTTTTCGAGGCTAAGGCGCTGCCGAGCACGACTGGTCTGAGGCCGAAGGTGGAGCTTGCAAGTGACTTCAATTTGGTGGTCGTTGATCTTGTTCTAGTCAAGAGTGGTGGTGGCAATTTCAAACCCTAGTTCACTTTCTATAGGTTCTTGGTCACGGCTATTGCCTGGAGGTTACGAACGGGGAAGAAGCTAAAACCCACGGCCTTGATTTCCTGATGCAGGATGGACGGCCCTGATGTGTAGAGGGTATAAAAATTAAAATAAAAAGTTGTAATTTTTATATATTGTAATTCGTGTAACTTTAAACTATCATAACTTGTTCATACGAGGTCGGAATTTGATGAAACGAATTGTGACGGGTTCGTTTTGTCGAACACTATGCAATGGAGCTGGTTTGGAGTCGTTTGGAGCTAGTGAAAATTTTGGGTAAAATTAAACGCACCTTTAATTTTATTCGAAATAAAACGCGGAAACTGAATTGAAACCAAGGTGAGAACTTCTCACTCAATCGAATAGTTTCGATTTAAATTTTAAATAGTTAGATTTAAAATTGTTGATTGTATGCTTGAATGATGATTGTTATCTATTGATTGTTAAAATATACATTATGCGCCTTTAGTAAGCGGATGTTATTTATTAAAAACATATACCGCGATAATTCCATTTTGATTGGAATCGGTATTATTTATGTACTTGGAGTTGATTTTCCCGCATTATATAGCGGATGAGACCCTATTGCGCCGTCTATTAAGCGGATAATATTTTATCAATCCCATATACCGCGATAATTCCGTACTGGAACAGAATTGGTATTGTGCTAATGTTTGTGGATGCAGGGAAACACGTTGGAGGGATCCAACTGGATTCCTCACCAGTATTTATTTGATTACAGATATTTTGATGTTTGTTGATTATTATATGATGATATATGATGTTTGTTGTCGTGATTGACTATTGGGTGCTGTTGCATCATCGAATCCATTTTTAAAGTTTAAAAATAACGATTTTGATTTTAAAAGGATTTTTAAAATGATTTTTCAAAGTATACGTTTTATTAAAATTTTGAATTGATTCATTTTAAATAATTAAAACGTTATAAATTTTTATGTTATAAAAATTAAGATTTTTGTGAAATATAACCAAAAGGTGATTTTTAAAATAAATAGATTTATAAAATAGTTTAAATTTGGATTTTTGATTTATTATAAAGGATGTATATAAAAGATTTTTAACATTGATATTTATAATAATATATATATATATATATATATATACACACACAATATTGGAATTATAAAACGAGTTTGTTAAGTGTTAAAATGAAGTATAAAATGGATTTCATAAGTGAATGAAATCTATAGATTTATAAATTGTGAAATTTTAAAATAAATAGATTTCGTAAAATAAAAGATTATAAGTAATTAACTTATAAATTAGATTTTTGGTATAAAATTGAGTTATAAATTAAATTGGTAAATAAAAGTGATTTTTATAAGTTGAAGTTTTAATGAAATGAATATATATATATATATATATATATATAACTGTGTGAATTTATAAACGTTGTTTATAAATACGAAATTAATTGAATTTGGTGAAATAAACATAGAAGTTTATTAAAGGGGGTATATTCGCGATTTTGGATAGCGAATTATCTTTTGTATAATATGTGTCATAATAAAGAGTTTGGATCGGGAGTAATATTCACGATTTTGGACAGTGAATATATTAATTAAGTAAAATGGGTATGTTTTGGGAAAGTGACATTAAAAATGAAGTTAATTGTTTTAACGATGTTTTAAAACGTGTTAAATATCGAAACCATAGATTTCAACATTCATGGTTGAAATAGACGTTTTCGAGAAATAGAAGGAAATTGTGACGACGCGGATTTTTCACGCTCGAAAATCGACATCCATACTTCATATCGTTTTCGAATGCCATAGATTCAACCGTTCAAATCCGATTCGCCGGAGCCTATAACAACACTAAGTAAACAACACAGCGAAATAAAAAGAATAATACATTGATATACAGCATTGATACAATATCTGATACAACAGAGTGATACAATGAATATCAATATACATCAGGGATACAAGAAAATAGCAGCGGAAAAAAAAATGATAACACCAGCAGCGGAACAATATAGCTCTAAGATAGTCTTCAAGGAAGAACTCCAAAAACTGCAACTCCATCTCCAAGAACCAATCCAGCAATAGCTCGAACTCCCCATAGCTATGCACAAAGATAAGCAAGTGCGGTGTGGTCCAGAGACTGAACTAACTCTAGATAATACACTATATCTAACTATCTGAAAAACCCAACTCTAGACTGCTCGTGTAGAAAATAATGAGCACCCAGAGTTTAGGAAAGAAACAATAAACTCCAGATCAGTCGTGGGACTAGTGTGAGCAACAAAAACAGTTTATCTTTTAAAACAAACAAAGAAATATTTTAAAGTTAATTCGCAATGCTTTTTGGAAAAATGAGACTACCATAAGGCCTCCCGCACACACACACAGACAATGCAAACGCAGAATCGGAGGAGATTTCTCCTTATGATAGTCAAAGATGCTTGATACGCATTAAAAAGAAACATTTGATATTATTACTAGTGCATAGTGTAGAAAACAATTTCGAAAGTAGAATATAAATCTAAGCCAGCATAGGTATTTCGCACTTATGCCTACTATAGCTACCATCCAAACGGTGGGGCGCCACCATAAGTGAATGATAGGTTCTACAACTAAAACCGTACAAGGATCGTATTGTTTCTTTGGATTTCCAACAAATGGTCAGGCCAAGGAACTTCACATTGCCACATGAGAACGCCTCTGGAAGGACGTCCCTGAGAACCTAACCGGATCTCTGCCAACACAAGGTCGGGTTACCCCTAACTGGGTAACTACTGACACGAGTATGCCATCCCCCGGCTGTAACCAACCTTCATCCGGGATCCCGATAACCAACAACCACAAAGTAATAAATTTGCAGCAACAACATAGGTTAAGTATCTGGGCTCCATACCACGATACCACCTCTATCCAGAAGGAAATGCACATACCCTAAGGGGCGCTACCCCCAATAACCTTGCCGCATCTTTCCTGTTTCGACCTTTTCGGGGTGTGAGGTCCGACGAAGTCTCGTCCACAAAGCCACGCTTTGGTACAAAGCCATGCTTTGGGTCAACAAATGATCAAAGTAATGATCACAAAGATAAATGATCAAATAAATGATCATATCACAAATGATCATTACACAGCAACACTTAGCATGTCACATTACCAAATTGGGAATATATCGCTGATAACCTTCAACTACATAACCTCTGAGCTCGTATGTCTCAGAGAAGGGTGTTAAGCTAAGAGAATAAATTCTCCACCACCAACAGAAATGTATTTGAAAGAAATCTGCTTTATATCTCAAAATGTAATGTCAGACATACAATCTATACAAGTTTGTTCCGGATTAGAACAGAACCGAAGGCACTTCCGTAGAAGTCCTTGCAATCCGGGTATTCACAATCCTGATCGAATTTCCCATCACTTAGGAAGTCTCTATACCGGCGCGACTCGGTGCAGAGACAATCGATAGGCCATCCTATCGCTCTCGCAAATACCCGGTCTTCACCACCGATCTTCAAATGCTATCCATATACGTCGTATCACTATTCGGAATGGGTTATACGACACAAAGGTCCTCTTCCGGCTAAACCGAATAGTGAGCGCAATATTTAAAACATATGGATATGGGATTTCAATTAAGTCATAACTTAATAATTCAAAACTTACTTTCAAATGGTTTAAACCAATTACCATTTCAAATATTTTAAACAAAAAATTTATTTCATAAAGTTCACCTACTTTCACAAGAATTCTTTTTCGGTTTTCAAAACAATTCCGTTTCAAAAAAAAATTAATTCATTAAATCTTTAAATCAAAGATTTGTCTCCTAGCTTTTAAATTGTTCCCAAATATTTATTTTCAAAATTCGTTCCCAAATATTTATCTATAACTTGGAAAACTATTTTAGTTTAAACTTGAAATCCCTTTCAATAAGATTTGAAACCAAAGCTTTTTATCATTTAGAAACAATAGCTTTATTTAGGAAAAACTCTATTTCATTTATACAAGTTACAATCTTTGACTTAATTCGAATTCCCAAAACAATGTTTTAAATACGGTTTCAAACTAACTTAACATCTTTAATCCCTAATTTCAAATCATAGAATTCAATTCCTAATTTTGAATTCAAATCTAAATCAAATTATTTAAATTTCAAAACTTAATTAAAATAAATTTTAACTTGAAATTCCATTTTAAAAGCTATTCACTTTTATTCCGATTCCATTTCCAAAACATTTGAATTTAAAAATTCAAAGTCAAAACTGTTTCCAAAAATCTGCGACTTAACTAATTTCCTCGTGAAATCCATAATTGTGTGTGTATGGTGTGGTCCAGGGGTTTAACACAATAGTGCAACATCATTCGATCATCACAGATCAAATACAACAATATATTCGATAAGCGATATAAATTATAACGCTTATCTATCATTCACAGATCACCAATATATTTATTACAGATAAATTATAGATCACAACACAATCAGGATATATCACAAAGCATCACATATCAGGGATATTAAACAATTCAGCATCCAATGCAATTCAAGTATCCATACGTAGAATGAATTTAATTATCTGATTTATTTTAATCAGATGATTTCCTTATGAATTATTCTGCTAGTTATGGTCAATTAATTACTATACATTGAATAAATTATCTTTTAATTAATCATTAATTAATCCTTAATCAATAATTTATCCTTAAGTAATTACAAAAAACAAATTAATTACTCCTTAATTAATAATTATTTCTTAATTAATTACACTGGTTAATTTATCACATTATCCTTCAATTAATTAATGCTTAATTACTTGATTAAATAAACTTTAATCATTAATTAATATCTAACTGATAATCCTTGGTTACAAATTTTATTTTTCCTTGATTAATCTTTAAACCTTTAATTACCGATTTAATTAACCCAAATCATTAATTAATTTAACAAATAAATTATTCATTTTAATTAACTTATTGAATGAATTACAAATCTTCATTATATCTTCATCACTTAAGTTAAAACTCATTCTCGGTAGTGCTTTAAATATGTTTGGAAACATTGATCTTTGAATTTATTTCAATTTAAATCCCAAGATTCAAATTGAACCCCAATTTAGCGTCACTAAAGTTTAAACTGATTTCCAAACTTTTAAGTTTACATGTTAAAGAAATACTTATCCTTTAAAGGGAAAGTTAAAAGAGTTCTAAAACTATATTCAATTTAAATCAATTTAAAATACACTTTAAATATTCAAAGTTGTATTACAATATTTTAAATTTAGAAACTTTATTATATTTCAAAACTAGGATTCAAATTAAGCTTTTGAATCCAGATTTGAATTTAGATTTAAACTCTGTTTAAATCTTAAATTTTCAGATTCTTTAGAAACTTTTTTTTCTTCATAAAACAATTTAACAAATTTTAGTTGTAAAAAAAACATTCCATTTTTATAAACTTATTTATTAAAAAAAATAGAATTCAAACTCATTTCGAATTCAGATTTTAAACTTGTTTCAAAACCTTTGATTAAAACTTGTCTTTCAATTTTGAATTCAGTTTAAACTTTAAAAAGAAAAACTTAAACACTATCTGGTTTTTAACTAAAACCTGTAGCTATTAAAACCGGGTACACAACTATACAAACCCGAGACAATCTTTAGTTTTCCCAGTAAAACTTCGGGTCACTCACGACCCTACCCACTTCGAGTCACACCTGCAAAGATCCCGAGCTAATACCCGAGCACATCAATTTTGTTCCCAATCCAACATCATACCCAATTTCTTCAGACACCAGCGTCGACTCGTGCACGTGCACAATGGAGTTCGCCGCCGTTAGTTGAATCTCCGGCCACCCTCAAGTCAACGACCATTCACCTGAACCCCTCAAGCATCCAAACGCGTGAGAAGACCATCATATCAAAATCGAGCTTCAGACATAAAAAAGCCAAACCTGGAACAAAAACTTCGAGCACCTCAAACTTGGAAAGCACGTCGCCTCCGCAAGCTCGACCATCGTGTCGACTGCAACTCCGGCCCTGAACTCGATACTGCCCACCCTACCACCAGCCGAGACCCCACGGCACTCGATCGACCATCGACGTCGAATGAAACGAAAACCTCGACGCACCTCAAAAACTAGGTTTAAAAACTTTAAACCATCGCCGCCGCTTCCATGGTCATTGGTCGACCATCACAACATTTTTCCCATACTCCCCATTCGCTCCTCCACCTCCAGGCCAAGCTCCGACCCCTCTGAACCAACGATTCACCTGAATTTGATCAAAATACCCATACCAATCATCTTCAAACTGCTCTCCAACCACTACACTAAAAATCACCGAATTCATTTTAAAAATCATGGTTTTCAGTAAGGATTCGAATTATATACTTAAATCAATGTTTTATTAAATTCGAAGATTTCAAATTTTAAAGTTTCTTTTGTAAAATTTTAATTTTTTCCTCCTGTATACACCTATACTTCAAGAAATCATTTTTAGATCATATTTCTTACTTAAATACACATCGTTGTTTTAGACATCAAAGCTTAAAAATGATTAGAGATGGAGAGATCGAATTATTTTCGATTGGGTTTCATCCTAACTATAAAACAGAGAAGAAGAACACCTCAGCTCTGTCAAATTCAAATACATAAACCCAGTGTTTAAACTAAGAAGATGTCCCAACTCCATATTTTACATGAATCATCTAGTGATTAAAATTAACCTTAGTTGTTTACTCACATTGAATTAATTAACAGAGAGTTTCTTCCTGGATTTGAAATGAACACAGTTTGATGTTTTTCTTTCCAGACTTCCAGCTTTGAATGCTCCAGACTTCAATCTTTGATCAAGTTAGAGCTTGCTATTGTTTTCAGTTGAATTATTGTTTGATTTTTAAAGATGGTAAGCTTCAGTTTTCTTTTCTTAGCTTTTTTTGATGAAAGAACTAAGGTAGGAGGTTGATATAAAGAAAAGTATTTTACTGTGTGATGTACTAACTTTGTACAGGTTGATATGATAATATTGAGGTGGCTGAAGATACATTATGGCATGCTAAAGATTCAAGTAGTAAATGCATCAGTACTTCGTTCCCATGCTTGCCTACACTTTTTTTTCTTTCCTGCGTACTTGTATCTCTTTTTTTTATTTTACTTTGTCTTGTCTTATCAGTTTGTAAGTATACATGCTTGACCACATTTTGTACCTTGTTTATTTCTTGTGCTCACACTTACCTTATTTGCTGTGTCTAGATTTGAACATATTTTTTTATGTCTCCTGTTTTGTTTTAATACTTGAACATGCAGATTTGCTTCTACATACTTATATTTTTATCTTTTATTTGCTTGTACTTATATTTCCACTTGTTTACACATTTTGGAGGCTGATTGTATTTCCTTTGGTTTTGTTTTTGCCTGCATACTTGAGAATGTAAATAAAGTTCTATTTAACATGTTGTTTTAGTTGTTGTTATCAAACTTAACTTATGTATTTATTTTCAAATATTCAAATTTATTCTCGATTATTAAAATTTACTAACATTTGGTATAAATTACCGATTATTACACAATTTTTAAATCAAAAATTAATTTAATTATCAATTTAAACTAAATTAAAATCCGGGATCGTTATAGAAATGGTGGACTATAACACTGTTGTTATAGTAAATGATTTCCGAAAGGAAATGTTTTGTATAGTATTGGGATTTATATATCTATTTTAATTTTGAATCCCTATACTAGTGATTTTGGGTCGTCGTAATGATGTTTTACGTAACATTCGTTTCGGCCCAAAACAAATGTGTTTAAGAGAATGATTTCTTAAAGAATGAAATACATACATAATTTCGATTTAAGTATATTGAATATTTTCCAAGTGTTGAAAATAAATGGATTTGTAAATTACTTATTATTAAATAAGTATGGAAACGTTTTCCAATATGAACTGAATATTTTGAGATTTTATCTTTTAAAGATAAATTAAAAATGAATATTAGAAATCGATTTGGAAATCGTATATTCATAGATATTTTGGAATTGTAAATTCACTATGGAATTTATAAAAGAAAGGGAAATTTGTTTAAAAAAATAAACATTGATTTATTTTTGAAGTGGGGAATAAATTTACGGATTTGGAACGTAAATATAAAGTAAATCATTAAGGATTTATTTAATTGGTTTGAATGAACCATTTTGAAATGAAAGTATTTCCGCGTAAGGAAAATGATTGAAATTTGTTTTTCAAAAGGGGTAAAGGTGAAAAATGATTTGAAAATTTGTTTTCAAATGGTTGAAGTGTGGGAAATTTTATATCTTGTAGAGATATTTTTGGAAAATAAATAATTTGGGAAATTATTTGGAATCTGGTGATGTTGAGCATGCCTATTGATAGTTAAATAACTGACTATCAGTATTTACCTTTAAATAGGTATTTATTGTGATTTGTTTGAATTTGAATGCTACACTTATTTTTGAATAAGCGCTCACTATTTAGGTTAGCCGAGAAAGGACCTTGGGGTCGTATAACCCATTCCGAATATGTGATACGTCGTTATGGATTGCATTTGATGACCGGTGTTGAAGACCGGATATTTATGAAAACGGAAGGATTACCGTCGAATATTTCTGCATCGGCTGATCTCCGATATAGAAATATATTACCCTTTGTGACGGGAAGTCCGGTCGTGATTAGTGAATATCCGGATTGCAAGGATTCTTTGTAAGTGCCTTCGGTTTCGTTCGATCCCGGAACGGACTTGTACGAATGTGTGTCTGACGTTACAGTTTGAGATGTAAAGCTGGTTTCTATCAAATATATTTCCGTTGGTGGCGGAGAATTTATTCTCTTAGCTTAACACACTTAGAGGTTATGTAGTTGATGGTTACTAGTGATACATTCCCAAATTGGTAATGTGGCATACGAAGTGCTGTTGAGCATTTGATGATCAAAGCACAGCTTTTATATAAAGCGTGGCTTTGTGGACGAGACTTCGTCGGACCTCACACCCCGGAAATAGTCAAAACAGGAAGGATGCAGCAAGGTTATTAGGGGGTAGCGCCCCTTTAGTGTATGTCATTCCTTTTGGATAGAGGTGGTATCATGGTATGGAGCCCAGATACTTAACATATGTTGTAGCTACAAATTTATTGCTTTGTGGTTGTTGGAAATTGAGGATCCTCGGATATAGATCGGTTACGATCGGGGAATGACGTATTCGTGTCAGTAGTTACCCAGTTAGGGGTAACCCGGCCTTGTGTTGGCAGAGATCCGGTTAGGTTCTCGGGTCGTCTTTCCAGAGGCGTACCCATGTGGCAATGGGAAGTTCCTTGGCTTGACCATTATTGGAAATCCAAAGAAACAATACGAACCCTGTACGGTTTTAGTTGTAGAACCTGCCATCTAATATGGTAGCTATAGTAGGCATAATATAATGGTACCTATGCTGGCTAAGATTTATATTCTACTTTCGAAATGTTTTCTACACTATGCACTAATAATAATATCAAAAATGATTTGATTTTACGTAGTAAGCATCTTTGACTATCATAAGGAGAAATCTCCCCCAAGTCTGCGTTTGCATTGTGTGTGTGCCGGGAGGCCTTATGGTAGTTTCATTTTTAAAAGCATTGCGAATTGACTTTAAAAATATTCCTCGATTTTGTTTTTAAAGGATAACTGTTTTAAGTTCTCACACCAGTCCCATGACTGACTCGGAGTTTGTTGTTTTCCTTCCTAAACTCTAGGTGCCCACCAATTTCCACACGGGCAGTCTAGAGTCAGGTTTATCAAGATATTCTGGAATTCAGGAGTTGTTGGAGGCAAGCTGGATGGCATGGCGTATTCACTAGTATATAGTATTTCTTTTTCGATGTTTGTTGTTGTTTGTTGTTGTACACTCTGATGATGTAATGTAATATGATGTAATGTAATAACTGATATAGTTCTTTGTTTAAAGATTATTCATTTATTTATTATATGTTGTTCCGCTGCGATATGTGAGATTCTTTTATTGTTTCTGTTGTTTTCTTTTTCTTTCTCTCTTCTTCTATCTTCTACCTCTTCTTTAACCCTAACGGTACGGTTTTCCGGCCTTCGATTGCTTGGCAGTTGATATAGTGTACGTATTGATGTCGGTTTTCGAGCGTCGAAAAGTCGCGACGTCACATTTTGTATCAGAGCATATGGTTAAGCGACAACCATGGCTCTGTTGGGAATTACTCATTAGAGATGGAGTCAGTAGTACTCTAGAATGAGTGTGAGTGTAATAATAGATACGAGCGCGTATTTGTTAGTGAATATAAAATGTTTTATATTGTGTTTGCTTATCCATTGAGCTGTTTGTGAATTCTGGTCGTTAGATGGGACGCCATATTATCGATAGGGGTTTCTAAACTCTAAAACGGGATAAACCGACAAAGTATCATTTTAAATTGGGTAAATGAAATAATTTTACCTTGATTATATTTTATATATAAAGGAGTAAATTTTCAGGATTATTAAGTGTATATAAATTGATTGTTTGGTTGTTGAAAATATAAGATATATGCAAGTTAATAAAAGTTGTTTGAATAAGTTGAATGGAACATATTGTAAAAGAATAAATTTTATAAGAAAATGAATTATAAGTATGAAGTTATAATTAAAATGATTTACAATTGTGGAATAATCTTATATATAAGAAGTGAAATTATATAAGTAAAACATTTATAAAGGTGATTTATAATCTAAAAATAAAATTCCAGAGAAGTGTTTTGAAAGGATTTGATATTTTGGAAAAATTGTTTTGGAGAAATTAAGGCTTTAAACTCTTTTCGGTCGCTGGAAAATAATTCCGATGATGATCGCGACATCATTGGTGCTCATTTTCGAGTTTCCAAAAGAGGAATTGCTGCCAGATTGTTTTAAATGAAAGTTGTTTGGAAAATTTTGAGTTTGGGTTTTGAAATTCAAAGGATAATTTGAATTGATTTCAAAAATGGTTTTGAAAGGTTGAAAAGACTCTGGAATCCTATTTAAAATATTTATGGGAATGATAAATGAGTTGATAACTTATACAATTTGGATTTTGATAGAATAAATTTAACTTAATAGATGGAGTTAAATTAAAGGAAGTATAAGTGAATCAATAAAAAAAAATCCAAGTGGTAATTGTTGAATATAAGTTGTATAACTTATAAAATGAGAAAATGTAAGTGAAACCAATTATTAAAATGGTTAAACGGTTTGTTAAGCAAAATAAATCTGAATTTGAATAAGTGATGAAGTTGAAATTGTTATAAATAAGTGAAGTGATGAATATGAACTTGAGTTATATAAATGAAATTCAACATTATATTGTTAAACGAATTAGCAATTGAATTGATAAATGGATTGAATGTTAATCAATTAAATATAAATAATTGATACGAAACAATGAACGTAAGTATTAATCCATTAGAAGCTAATGAAGTTGAGAAATTGAATAAATTGAATGAAAATCAATTTAATATGAACCAAGTGGAATTAAAAGTGTTGAACCAAATTGAATGTAAAATTAAATAATTTGGTTGTGTTGAATATACATTGGTTGTTATTTGACTTTTAGTTGATTGTGTAAAATTCATTAAGTGTTAATGAAAGTAAATTAGCAAAATCAGAAGCTAAAGTAATTGAATCCAACTTGGAAGAAAATGAACTTGAATAGAATTTGATTTGAATGTGGAAGTGAATCAACTTGAATGTAAATTAGTGAATGCAAACTAATTGAAATTGAATATGAATGAATGTTAGTAAATCCAATGTTAATGAATCAAATGTGATTTAAATTGCAAACCAATTCATTGAATGTTAATGAGAAGTAAATTTATATTGATTTGGTAGTTGCATTTATTGCTTTTGATTTCATTTTCTATGTTGGCACATGTAGTTATTATGTTGCTATATGTTGTATATTGATATTACTTTCATATATGCATGTTCTCATTGTTGGTTGAGTGATTAGTAGGCGCGGATTGCGCTAGCTTCGCATTTGGAGCTCGCTTTCGCGCTATATTAGCCGTATACGCTCGCTAACAATAAATAAGGTACATATCTCGGATTAAATATTGTACTTTTACACTTTTCTCCCTGCGAGATGCCTCATCACTTGATGGGATGTATATTTGTGATATATATACTGTCATTTTTTTTTCGGATGGAGCCGCGCAAAGGAGACGCTGGCGAAATTTTTTGAAAATTTAAGGCGTTACAAATTTTTTGAGTAAATTGGAATTTTTTTTTTTTGAAAACTAAGTTTGGATTTGGAAACTTAGTAAAGTTATTATAAGAAGTTTAACTATGGATTTTGAGAAAGTTAAACACTTAAGAGATTTGAAAAATCTAATTTGAATGGTTTGTTTTGGAAAGTTAATGGATTATGTAACTTTTTCTTACTTGGTAATTTCGAGGACGAAATTCTTTTAAGGGGGAAGTTTGTAACGACCCAGAATTTTTGTTAATAAAAAATTGAATATTTAATTGATTTTAAATATTAATAAGTGAAATTAAACAGTCGAATAAATTTTATTTCGAATAATTGGATTTAATTGGATAATTAAAACGATAATTTAATAGTTGAAATTACAGAAATAATTGAAAATTGGGTTAAATATGATTAAAATTGATTTGTAAAATTTTATTATATCATATTGGAGTTATAACAATGATATGGAACTTTTAAAATTGAATTTAGAGTTTATTTGTGAAAATTAAATATTTTAATATTTTATCGACTAGTGAAATTCGCCATTTTTCGAACAGTCTTAGAATTGGACGAAACTAGTTCCATTTGATCCGTAATAGTTTGTTATTATCGGATTTCAATTTTCGTAGCAATCGGAGTTTTTGTTTGACCGTGGCAGCTCGAAACGTATCGAAATTGTTTTAATATTAATTTGGCGAGTTAAAATAGTAATTTTTTCAAATAGTCTTGGATTTTGACGAAACTAGTTTCATCGGATCCGTAATGTGATATTATTGTAAGGTTTCAAATTTCGTGTCAATCGGATTTACCATTTGTCCGAGGCGAGCTAAAACGCATAGAAATTTGATTAACCGATTTAATTATAAATTGATCGTTTATTGCCATAACTCGCACAGATGATCAAATTATCCTCCGAAACACGTTCCATTGTGTTTGAAACGCAGGGTAAATCTTAGAAACGCCAACCGGCATGCTTCATTTGGAGTTCGGAAAAATTTGGATGAATAGTAATTCGCCAATTTTCTATAAAAGCCCATGTTTATTCACAATTTTCAACACAATTGCAAAACCCTAGCCAGTCGCCGTTTACTTCTCCAATGGCCGAAAACTCACTTCCTTCTCCTCCAATTTTCTTCAAATCCACGCGCCGATTCAACAAACTCCCAACCACAAACTTGTAGATCGTGGCGAGATCTGTAAGATGAACGGCTATGATTGGAAAATACGTCGCCGATTGATGGCAATATTCGTTTGAACGTTCGGCAGTAACTCACGTTTTTCGAGGCTAAGGCGCTGCCGAACACGACCGGTCTGAGGTTGAAGGTGGAGCTTGCAAGTGGCTTCAATTTGGTGGTCGTTGATCTCGTTCTAGTTAAGAGTGGTGGTGGCAATTTCAAACCCTAGTTCACTTGCTATGGGTTCTTGGTCTCGGCTATTGCCTGGAGGTTACGAACGGGGAAGAAGCTAAAACCCGCGGCCTTGATTTCCTGATACAGGATGGACGGCCCTGATGTGTAGAGGGTATAAAAATTAAAATAAAAAGTTGTAATTTATATATATTATAATTCGTGTAACTTTAAACTATCATAACTTGTTCATACGAGGTCGGAATTTGACGAAATGAATTGCGACGGGTTCATTTTGTCGAACACTACGCAATGGAGCTGGTTTGGAGTCATTTGGAGCTAGTGAAAATTTTGGGTAAAATTAAACGCACGTTTAATTTTATTCAAAATAAAACGTGGAAACTGAATTGAAACCAAGGTGAGAACTTCTCACTCAATCGAATAGTTTCGATTTAAATATTGAATAGTTAGATTTAAAATTGTTGATTGTATGCCTGAATGATGATTGTTATCTATTGATTATTAAAATAGACATTATGCGCCGTTAGTAAGCGGAGGTTATTTATTAAAAACATATACCGCGATAATTCCATTTTGATTGGAATTGGTATTATTTATGTACTTGGAGTTGATTTTCCCGCATTATATAGCGGATGAGACCCTATTGCGCCGTCTATTAAGCGGATAATATTTTATCAATCCCATATGCCGCGATAATTCCGTGCTGGAACAGAATTGGTATTGTGCTAATGTTTGTGGATGCAGGGAAACACGTTGGAGGGATCCAACTGGATTCCTCACCAGTATTTATTTGATTACAGATATTTTGATGTTTGTTGATTATCATATGATGATATATGATGTTTGTTGTCGTGATTGACTATTGGGTGCTATTGCATCATCGAATCCATTTTTAAAGTTTAAAAATAACGATTTTGATTTTAAAAGGATTTTTCAAAGTATACGTTTTATTAAAATTTTGAATTGATTCATTTTAAATAATTAAAACGTTATAAATTTTTATGTTATAAAAATTAAGATTTTTGTGAAATATAACCAAAAGGTGATTTTTAAAATAAATAGATTTATAAAATAGTTTAAATTTGGATTTTTGATTTATTATAAAGGATGTATATAAAAGATTTTTAACATTGATATTTATAATAAATATATATATATATATAATATTGGAATTATAAAACGAGTTTATTAAGTGTTAAAATGAAGTATAAAATGGATTTCATAAGTGAATGAAATCTATAGATTTATAAATTGTGAAATTTTAAAATAAATAGATTTCGTAAAATAAAAGATTATAAGTAATTAACTTGTAAATTAGATTTTTGGTATAAAATTGAGTTATAAATTAAATTGGTAAATAAAAGTGATTTTTATAAGTTGAAGTTTTTATGAAATGAATATATATATATATATATATATGTATATGTGAATTTATAAACGTTGTTTATAAATCCGAAATCAATTAAATTTGGTGAAATAAACATAGCAGTTTATTAAAGGGGATATATTCGCGATTTTGGATAGCGAATTATCTTTTGTATAATATGTGTCATAATAAAAAGTTTGGATCGGGAGTAATATTCACGATTTTGGACAGTGAATATATTAATTATGTAAAATGGGTATGTTTTGGGAAAGTGACATTAAAAATGAAGTTAATTGTTTTAACGATGTTTTAAAACGTGTTAAATATCGAAACCATAGACTTCAACATTCATGGTTGAAATAGACGTTTTCGGGAAATAGAAGGAAAAGGTGGACTATAACACTGTTGTTATAGTAAATGATTTCCGAAAGGAAATGTTTTGTATAGTATTGGGATTTATATATCTATTTTAATTTTGAATCCCTATACTAGTGATTTTGGGTCGTCGTAACGATGTTTTACATAACATTCGTTTTGGCCCAAAACAAATGTGTTTAAGAGAATGATTTCTTAAAGAATGAAATACATACATAATTTCGATTTAAGTATATTGAATATTTTCCAAGTGTTGAAAATAAATGGATTTGTAAATTACTTATTATTAAATAAGTATGGAAATGTTTTCCAATATGAATTGAATATTTTGAGATTTTATCTTTTAAAGATAAATTAAAAATGAATATTAGAAATTGATTTGGAAATCGTATATTCATAGATATTTTGGAATTGTAAATTCACTATGGAATTTATAAAAGAAAGGGAAATTTGTTTAAAAAAATAAACATTGATTTATTTTTGAAGTGGGGAATAAATTTACGGATTTGGAACGTAAATATAAAGTAAATCGTTAAGGATTTATTTAATTGGTTTGAATGAACCATTTTGAAATGAAAGTATTTCCGCGTAAGGAAAATGATTGAAATTTGTTTTCAAAAGGGGTAAAGGTGAAAAGTGATTTGAAAATTTGCTTTCAAATGGTTGAAGTGTGGGAAATTATATATCTTATAGAGATATTTTTGGAAAATAAATAATTTGGGAAATTATTTGGAATCTGGTGATGTTGAGCATGCCTATTGATAGTTAAATAACTGACTATCAGTATTTACCTTTAAATAGGTATTTATTGTGATTTGTTTGAATTTGAATGCTACACTTATTTTTGAATAAGCGCTCACTATTTGGGTTAGCCGGGAAAGGACCTTGGGGTCGTATAACCCATTTCGAATATGTGATACGTCGTTATGGATTGCATTTGATGACCGGTGTTGAAGACCGGTTATTTGTGAAAACAGAAGGATTACCGTCGAATATTTCTGCATCGGATGATCTCCGATATAGAAATTTATTACCCTTTGTGATGGGAATTCCAGTCGTGATTATTGAATATCCGGATTGCAAGGACTTCTTTGTAAGTGCCTTCGGTTCCGTACGATCCCGGAACGGACTTGTATGGATGTGTGTTTGACGTTACAGTTTGAGATGTAAAGCTGGTTTTTATCAATTATATTTCCGTTGGTGGCGGAGAATTTATTCTCTTAGCTTAACACCCTTAGAGGTTATGTAGTTGATGGTTGCTAGTGATACATTCCCAAATTGGTAACGTGGCATACGAAGTGCTGTTGAGCATTTGATGATCAAAGCACAGCTTTTATATAAAGCGTGACTTTGTGGACGAGACTTCGTCGGACTTCACACCCCGGAAATGGTCAAAACAGGAAGGATGCAGCAAGGTTATTAGGGGGTAGCACCCCTTTAGTGTATGTCATTCCTTCTGGATAGAGGTGGTATCATGGTATGGAGCCCAGATACTTAACATATGTTATTGCTGCAAATTTATTGTTTTGTGGTTGTTGGAAATCGAGGATCCTCGGATATAGATCGGTTACGACCGGGGAATGACGTATTCGTGTCAGTATTTACCCAGTTAGGGGTAACCCGGCCTTGTGTTGGCAGTGATTCGGTTAGGTTCTCGGGTCGTCTTTCCAGAGGCGTACCCATGTGGCAATGGGAAGTTCCTTGGCCTGACCATTTGTTGGAAATCCAAAGAAACAATATGAACCCTGTACGGTTTTAGTTGTAGAACCTGCCATCTAATATGGTAGCTATAGTAGGCATAATATAATGGTACCTATGCTGGCTAAGATTTATATTCTACTTTCGAAATGTTTTCTACACTATACACTAATAATAATATCAAAAATGATTTGATTTTACGTAGTAAGCATCTTTGACTATCATAAGGAGAAATCTCCCCCAAGTCTGCGTTTGCATTGTGTGTGTGCCGGTAGGCCTTATGGTAGTTTCATTTTTAAAAGCATTGCGAATTGACTTTAAAAATATTCCTCTATTTTGTTTTTAAAGGATAACTGTTTTAAGTTCTCACACCAGTCTCATGACTGACTCAGAGTTTATTGTTTTCCTTCCTAAACTCTGGGTGCCCACCAATTTCCACACGGGCAGTCTAGAGTCAGGTTTATCAGGATATTCTGGAATTCAGGAGTTGCTGGAGGCAAGCTGGATGGCATGGCATATTCACTAGTATATTGTATTTCTTTTCCGCTGTTTGTTGTTGTTTTTTGTTGTACACTCTGATGATGTAATGTAATATGATGTAATGTAATAACTGATATAGTTCTTTGTTTAAAGATTATTCATTTATTTATTATATGTTGTTCCGCTGCGATATGTGAGATTCTGTTATTGCTTCTGTTGTTTTCTTTTTCTTTCTCTCTTCTTCTATCTTCTACCTCTTCTTTAACCCTAACGGTACGGTTTTTCGGCCTTCGATTGCTTGGCAGTCGATACAGTGTAAGTATTGATGTCGGTTTTCGAGCGTCGAAAAGTCGCGGCGTCACAACACCTCTAGATGGATGTCCGGAGGCACAGAACATCTGCCTTCTACCAACACAAGACCAACCTACCTCTATAACTAGATAGTACCGAATATATCATCCCTCGATCGTTACCGACCTTTGACCGAGCACGCTCTAGTATATGAACACATTAATTTACATCCTGAATGTCATAGCGGGAAGAAAAATATCTAGAACGGGATGATCATCCCCTAATTGGGAATGACCCACTTAGCCTTGACACATCTAACCCTATTTCGGTCATTTCCAGTTGATGAGGCTCGAGGATATGATTACATTTTCACATAACACATCTTCTTTTATTTCGAATGCCTCATTGTCATTCCACATTCACATGACTGATTTCTATAAACGTATAACTTTCTAAGCTTGTATGTCTTGGGAAAAGGTGTTAAGCTAAGAGAAGGTATCTTCTTCGCCATCGACTGATATACATCTTTAGAGACCAATCATTGTGATTTAGATTGCAAGGTTAGACAGTCATCATACAAGTTTGTTCTGGGACCGAACGAAACCGAAGTTACTTTCCTCGGCCATTACTAGGTGATAAACCCTTGTGGTTTTGAGGTTTTTTATAACAAAGAGACCACTACTACAATATAGTGAACCGGAAATTTATCCCTAATTAATCAACAAGTAGTCGTTTGTTATTATTTATCTCAATATCTCCATCTTCAAACATGTTCATTCTTTGAACATGTAAATTGGTTCGAAGTGGTTTTCGGATAGGAATCATCCAAATCCGACCTCGGTTCCTTCGAAATCCAATTATCGATAAAAATTGAATATGAATATATAGGATCATTAAGTCTCTTTTCACATTAATTTTTTCTGGATGATTTCGAAATCTCTTCCTTTTATCTTAGAGTAATTCTATGTAATTCATTCTTTTTCTTTGGATAATATTTTAAATTTCTTTACTTAACTCTCGATCCAAATTCCTTAACTTTTAGGCGGGTCAAAAACAATTTTATTTAAGACATCGTTTATGATAAACCCTAAATCAATCTTAGCAAACATTTTTTATTGAATATGATCATAGAAATCGTTCATTTTGGAGGTTTTTTAGATTTTGGATAATACTAATCTTCTTTTATTTTGGAAACTTAATACGATCTTTTTAAAGCATCTGGGCTTCCCTTTCGATCTGTTCCACCGCTTGCCTAAGAAAAGAAAACATAAGAAAGGTAAGTTCAGACCACTGGTTGCTCCATCCCTAACCTTAGTTAAACACCTTTTTCTATCTTCCCAGATCTCATAAGCATGATAAATGTACTAGTTGTTTCCGCATAATCTGTTATCAAATTTATTTTGGAATTGATTATAAAAATTCCAATTATGTTTTAAACACTTAGTTTTCCTTTTAAAAACATTCACAATTGATTACAGGAAAAATCGTCATGTTTAAACTCATATTCAAAAGTTATAGAATTCGCAGCATAAAAGTGCTACGGAAAGTGCTCTATAAGCTTATTAGATTTGAACAACTTTTTAATATTTGAAAATTCCTATTTTCCACTTCAAATCTCTTCAAACTATTTAGATAGATTTATCAAATTTATTCCATATTTTTTTCCATAACTAAAAACGTTTATTTAAATAGATTTCCCGTTATGGTCACTTAACTGCACAAGCGCGATTTTTTTTAGAAAATTGATTTGGATATATCTCAAAATCTACTCAACTAAATTTTAATTTTCTTTCTTCATTTAGAAGATATGGATATAATAGTCCGGAATTTCCTTATTTCGAGCTATATTCCACTCTATACACTCATTTGAACTTTTTGATGCGAAATCGTAAACTACCGTTGCGCGACGCGCCTAGTTTTAACTTATTTTTCAATACTTGAAATAATTTATTCAAATTAAACTTTATTACTTATAAAACCATTACAAATCATTTTATATCAAATTTTCTACATTTTACAATATTTAAAATGTATTTTCACTATTTCCGTATTATAATATTATTTTATTCATGTTATTTTAATATTAAATTTTAAATTACAATTTCAATTCAATTTCAATTCTAACTTCAAATTACACTCAATAAAACTTAGATTTCAAATCTAATTTTAATTCTAATTTAAATTTCAATCTTAATCTCACTTTCAATTTTCAAAATCGATTTCCATTTCATTTTCACTATTTATCTCAAATTTCAGTTTCAGTATTCTTTTTAATCTCTTTTCACTTCAAATTTCAAATTCTCTTTTAACTTTAATTTCAAATATCATATCACCAAATTAGGGTCTTATTTAACAAACTGAATACTTAATCAAAATGCGCATAACCAAGTTTAATATTTATCACTAACATAATTATGGTCCATACACAACTAATATGATAAAAAACCATAACCATAAACACTTGTAACTATTCAAATATAACACAAACATATCCAAACATCCATAAAAACATTCCAAAGGGGTGTATGCTTGCATATGATAAGATGATTATTATAACAAAATCAACATACGATCTTTTAAATGCGGTGAGAATTTTCTCATCTTCATTTCCACTCCGTCAATCTTTAGGCGAATTGGCGTGGTTACGGCTAACGAACTAACGTGCTATTTTCCGAATGTCTTGAATTTTGCTGTTTCCTTTCCTTCTCTCATTTTCTTTCATTTCCTTTTTTCACTCTTTTTTTTATATATGTGGCTGTGAGCTTTTGGAAGGGGTATGTAGTGTACGGTCTTCGAGTGGAGTGTGTGTAACTTTAGGCGCAATTATGGAGTAGGGTATATGGGTGTGTGAAGGGGTACGTTGGCGGTCTAGGGGCTCGGGTATGGTGTGTAGGGCTTGGGTGCGTGGGATTTAAGGGGTTAGTTGGTTATGGAGGTGGGTAAAGAGGGTTGGGAGGCTCGACCTTGGTGGAGATGGCTTTGGCCGTGGGGTTTATGTAGGGTATGGTCGAATGGATGTGGGTTTAGATGGTGGTGAAGCTTGGTAGAGATGGTGGAAGAGAATAGAGAGGTGAGAAGCCATGGAAATAGAGAAAGAAGGAGGAAGTAATTAAAGAGGAAGAGTATGGAGTTTAGAATTTTGTAGAATAAAATGTAGTGAAGAAAGAAGGGGTTTAGGCTTGTATTTATAGGTGGAGTTTGAGTGGCTAATGTCCTAAATACCCTTGCCTTACTTTTTGACTTTTGCTTAACATGATAGGGAGTGCTTTTATGGTGAAAGATGTCATGATTTGATTCATGTAATGATGGATGCCTCTTTTTCTTCATTACAAAATGTTTAAATATTGATTTGCTTAGTTTCCATGCATTAAGAGACTTGCATTAATGGTGAGAAGGTAGGTTTTAGTCCTTATATAATGATTTGGTTACTTTTCCATAACTTAGAAAATACTTAAACTACATTTTGCACCATTTCTATGCATCTCATTAATGAGATATGATATCTAAGTAATGATTATGTTTAATAATTTAATTTTAATTATAAATTGTCAAATCATGTTACTTTTTGAATTATTTGTAAACTTGACTTTTCAAAATGAATTTTTATTTAAATGAAAATCTAAAGTGTGCATAGTTTGTAAAGTTGTGTACATGTGTTAGAAAACATACCATGTTGCAACAACTTGATGAAAACTTGTTTTGGTTGAAAATGGTGTTTTTGTTGACATATTTTACAGTTAAAATTTATCATTTTTGTTAAACTATATATATTTAAGTAGAATAAGTATAAAAATGAAATTTTTACCTCTTTTAAATAAATTAAAACATGTCTCTTTATATTTTAAAATCATATTTAAATAATATAAAAATATCTATTTTTACAGTGTATGTATAACTGACAAAATGAGATAAAATTTTGCTTATTTTTGTAAAACGATTATTAACATTCTTTTAAATATTTTAAAATATTTTTATTATCTTTATTAGATGTTTTCAATAAGATTTATCTTTTTAAATAAAAATTAAATCCATTTATTTAAACCTTTATTTATTTTTAACAAAACTTAACTTTTGTTGATTTTTTCTAAAATCGAAATTTATACTTTTTAAATTATTAACTGTAAGAGTAGATAATTTCTTTATTGTTATTTATTATGTATAACCTATTTATTTGAGTTTTAAATTCTTTTAAATTTAAAACTTCACATTTTCGAAGTACCAAAATTACGGGTCGTTAAATTCTTCCCCACTTAAAAGTATTTCGTCCTCAAAATGAAAGTTAGATAAAGTAATCTATCTCATACTTGTATCCACAAACATCCTGGCTTATTTTTACTGATGATAGAAAAATGCATATATAAAAAGAATGTTGATACCACAACAATACTGAAAAATGATACCAATCATACATACAGAGATTTCTCATACTAACCTGAGTACTTATCACGTACTTAAGGTTATATATACATACATTATGTCAGACTTCTATCCTATCCATCCTAATGCGTATGCACACTTAAGATAATATGTACAACAACCAAACAAGACCATACATCTGATAACAACCAAACAGATACTATATCAACATAAATGAATACATCCACATAACCCATCCTTCAACCTAAGCATGTACTATACCCGAGGTCTATAAACATACACATATCCAAACATAAGTCTAAGCCCTATATCATAGTGCCTACAATTTAAGGTAATTTATCCAACTGTAGACAGACCTAAAACGTCATACTATGTGTGATATTTGATTCGATTTATTATTTGAACCCACAACTTTACTTTTGAATTAGTATCGACCCCTCGATATTCTAGTATGGACTTTGATCTGGCTTCTTGATCACAAACCCTCGCTTTCCTTGCACAGCTCTCAGCTATGATAGAAAACTTGAGTACATAACCATAAACCCTTATCAATGTTCACCGTCAACAATAGGTGACATGTCCTCCTTTTTTATTTTCTTTATTATTTATTATTTATAACTTATAATTGTCAATTGTTCTAACAGCATAACTTCTTCATACGAGCTTGGATTTGGACGTGGTTTCTTGCATTGCGATCGTATCGAAATTTCAAATACTATGGAACTGGTTTGGCTGCATTCCGAGACTGTTAAAATTTTAGGCTTTGTTTGGATTTTTAAATCGACGAAAAATCAAAAGTGAGTATTTTAACCCACTCACGAATGCTAAACTATCTTATGTTAGTTAAATTTAATTTATGATGTGATTAGAAATTGATTGATTGTTGTTTGGTACTTTAAATTGTCATTCGAGTTTAATTTGGATTTATATTAAATTTAATTTCCATTTAAATTAATAGTGAAATTCAATTTCCAGTTAAATACCCGATAAAGATATTTATTGTGATTTATTGGTTTATTTGAATGATGATTGCGATGGATGTTAAACTGTTGATACTTGGATTATTGGATATGTTGTTACCACACTGTAAATTTTCTTAGTTTATTATTAGGAAAAAATCACTATGGGTTGAAATGATGCATACCCGAATGGACTTATAAATTAGGGAAAAATCGTTATGGGTTGAAATGATAAACTCGAGCGATTTTATAAATTTTAATTTTACTCGGGATTGCAGATTGAAATGATATATATTCGTAAATTTAAATTATTATGGGTTGAAATGATATATATATCCATAAATTTAAATTATTGCGGGTTGAAATGAAATACATCCATATCATTTGACCTTAGGATAGAAAATTATATATGGACACCGGATTGGTTAAATTAAATGATTTTAAATATTTAATTTTTGAATCCAGTTAAATGATATTATGAAATAAAATTTGATTTATATAAACTGAATTATTTTCAAAATCCAAGCTTTAAAATGTTGAAATTGAAATTGGTTTAAATGAGCTGTTTAAAGAATTTAAATTGAAATTTTAAAGTCGAATTTTGAAATATAAATGGAATTTATCAAAATTGAGTTATTTTAAACGTTTGAATATTTAAACTTTGAAATCTATTGAATTTGAAGTGGTTTAAATTTGTATTCAAACATAGTTTGAAATCAAGATAAATTGAAATGGTTTTAATGAGAATTTGAATTGAAAGATTAAAATTGAGTTTGTTGATTTGAATTCTTGATATGGTCCAGATGTGTTGAAATAGAAGAAATAGATTAATTTGATATTGTTTTCAAATTAATTATTTTACATAGACTGTTTAAAAATCTATTATTTTAAAATTTAGATTATTTAGATTTTCAAACTATTAACTATATAAACCATTTCCAATAATCAAGCCATTTTACATTAAACTATTTTTACTTTTTAAAAATCGTTAAACTATTTAAACTATTTTAAACTATTAAAACTATTTTTAAACTATTAAAACTATTTTAAACTAAGTTTATAATCTATTAACTCTTTTAAAATATATATATAACCCAGTTTAATATACAAACTATTCTAATGTATAAACTATTTTAATCTACAACCTTTTTTAAAATATAAACTATCTTTAATGTATGATTGTCTCAATATATAAACTACTTTTAATATTCAAACCGTTTAAAGTTGGAACTATTATGATTCAGATTTGATTGATTTAAAGGTAAATATTTTGATATGATGGTTCAACCTATTCTGTGGTTATGATTTTTGAAGTGAATAATAATATAAAGTGTGAAATGATTTCAAAAGCGAATATGATTTCGACAGTGATATGGTTTTGAAGTAAATATGATATTTTGATATAAATTATGAACCAGTTTTGGAACTGTAAAAGAATCAACTGGTGTAAAATAAGAGTTTGGTTGTTAAAGAGATTGGGATTGGATATTGTCATACTCTCTGCCAATACCAAAAACCACTTTAACAACTGTGCATGTCGTGGAGAATCCAGAATGAAGTTTGATGGTTTGGCAAATGCTACTGTATGAGGTATGAACGCAGCCTTGACCCCCTCGGGTCAGCTTAATATGACTAAAACATGAGCCATGGCAGGAAAAGTAGGTAGGGTAGCTACCCTATCGCACATATTTCTTCGATGCCATATTTATTACTTTGTGATTGGTTTTATGGCCATCCCTCGATTTTGGTTATGGGAATGTGTCTCAAGGTGGGCGATAGTAGCTGCTATGCATTACCACTAGGCCAGATCTGCAAAATGGTAGTATCCTACACTGGGCATTGCCTCGCGTTCCTTGTCATATTCCTTGCCGAGCTCATTACGAGTTTGGATTGTATCGTACCTATGGAGTGCTTCTTGAGTATCCCACCGATTTGGTGGGGTTTATAGTTTTCGTATAGACTACGGTATTTATATACAAAATAATGTATTAGGTGGGATATGGGTAATGCCTTAATGTTATTTTAATAATTTACTTTACTGTAGACGTATTATAATAGCGTATTGTACTATGTATGTAGATAGTTTAACGATCCTTAGAAGATGGAATTATGAACATCTCTTAAGTTATTGCATGCACGTTGGACACTAGATGGGAGATGAAAAATCACGTAAACATCTCTGAAGCCATTACACTCATATTTATTTAATGTTGATTTAACTTACATAAAATCTTTTGGTCCTAACTCGAGTGTTTTGTCTTTCCAATACGCTCGGGTCAGCCTGAGTATTTCAACGTCAAAGACTTATTTCTGGAGGATGGAGACAAAGATTCGTATACTTACTATTTAATATATATTCCACTGCATCATGTTGTTCCGCTGCATTATTTATTTTTCCTATTGTATGCATAACTCTGATATGTATTATAAAGTGTAATCAAATGTATATGTAAAACAACTTCATGAATTATTTATTTGATTATTATATTTTGTCATTCCGCTTGAGACTCTATGTTTGTTTTCTTTCTTTTCTCTTCTTTTTCTTATTTACCCCATAAAAATCCTCCCTTTTGAATGGTTTGAGTTCAACATGTGTGATTTATTGTCAATTTGAACCATCCAAAAAAGAGGGTCGTTATATTGGTATCAGAGCTTTAGTTTAGCAATAAACTTAGCTTTGTGGGGTTTAACTCATTAGAGATGGGGTAGTAATCCCCTAGAATGAGTTTCTCTGAGCATATATATAAGAGAGTGTACTTGTTAGTGTTACAAAAATGTTTTATATTGTGTTAATTCGTTATGTTGAGTATTTATAAATTCTGTTCGGTACTTGGGATGCTATGGCATCGATAGGGATTTCTAAATACATAGTAGGGCAGACCGACGCAATATTGTTTTTGAAATATAGGTAAATGAAATAATTTTACCTAGTATTATATTATGTATATACAAGAATAATTTTTATAAATGGATATAGTTGTATGTGATATATTTGTTTATTAGGAAGTGAAATTTTATAAATATTGGTTGTAAAATAAAATTTACAAATGAAGTAAATAAGAATTGGAAATTTGAGATCTTAAGTTCCAAGGTTTGAAAATTGTTTTCAAAAGATTTTGGAATATAATATTAATATTATTTGAAAGTATTTTCGGATATATATTTTCAAAGTAATTAAAAAGAAATGCTTCCAAAAGAATTTTAAAAAAAGAAAATAAGTTATATTCTTCCCTCTTCTATCGCTGGAAATAATTTCGATGATGAGTGCATGCATCATCAAGTTTTAAAGTGGAAAACCACTATAGTAGCTTTACTTCACATTTATTTTGATAAGCAAACCTTAATTTTAATTTCCGCATATGATTGGATATATAAAAGCTATAAGCATATATATATATATATATATATATATAATTTTAAATGATTTGGAATGAACTCGGCACTTAGTTCTTTAGTTTCTATAAATTAGGAATTTCAATTATTGTATTGAAATGAAATCTTAACTACTTTAATAATTGAAACTTATAAAATGAAAAATAAAAAATTAAGGGCTAAGTGATTAATGAAACTGTAAATAAATTAGAGATTTGTAACTCGTAAATTTAAAGGTAATGGAAGTTAAGAATATGTGAACTATTGAACATTTGGTTAACTAAATTTGAATAAGATAAACTTGTATAACGTTCAGTTGCATTCTTAAAAACATATACATACACACACAGATATATATATATATATATATATATATATAACTTACCAGAAATGTTTAAAAAGTTGTAATATTAAATAGGAATATGTAACAGAATATTATACAAGTAAAACTTAAGTAATGGAAGTGTACAAATTAAATTATTTCTATAAATAAGAATTTTGATGTACAAGAAATGCTATAATCATAAGTTAATGTTTTGAAATGCTAAGAATTAGAATGAATAGTAAAAGTGAATACTATATCAATTAAATGATTATAACTTCAGAAAATGATTGAAATGATTCGTTAATGAATATTAATTTAAAATTGAAATCAAGCTATATAAACAATAAATGGGAATTAAAAGGTAGAAAACTTATGTTTGAATTTATTCACTAATGAATAATATAAAATGGGAATTAAGTTATACAAGTAATAATAAATGGGAAATTAGATTTGTAAAGAAACTTATATAATATTTTAAGAATTGATTTATTGATGTTCTAAATAATTCAATGGAGAATAACATACATAAATGAATGTAAATTAACAAAAGATGACATTATATGAATGAATGAAAATAAATGAAAGTAAATGATGAAGAAGAAAAAAACCAATCGAGAAAACTTAAATACCGTGTTAAATTCTTTGTTGTTTGGCTTATGAGATGTTTGGGAAAGGATACTTCTAATTATTTAAGGTCGTATGAATAATCTACTAAGAAATTGTCTATGGCAGTTGATTGTCGGGTACACTTGATAGTTTATTTATCACCTTGCATGATTAAAAGTTTCTGAACCTAAACAAATCATTAGTTTGGTTACTATGGATGTATGGTTGATTTCTTTGTTGCATATGATGGTCGTTTGTTTTGTTTGCATATATTTTGTGTTGATTTGCTTTTGTTACTAATTGATATAACTAAATATTTCTCTGGTGCATAATTCTTACTCTTTTGGATTATATAAGTGAAATACAGGTTTATGGAAGCAATAGCTACTGCTTTTGGTTTCATAAATAAAGTTTGTTTGCCTGACAAATAGGTACTTTTTTGGATTACGGTTTTGCAACAATATTTTATTTTTTTCCCATATTTTAGGATATTTTATTATTGAAATATTATATAAATTACAATTATTGATATTATTACTTTTCCAGACCTATCCGTACAAAAGAGACTCTGCCGAAATTTTTCGTAAATTTAAGACATAGAAAATTTTGTGAAAGTGAAAATATTTTCATACTTTCACTAAACTTGAATATAAAAGATTTAGTTGTTTGCAATTTTGTATATTTAAAATACTTAATTTGGTAAGTTTGAAGTGTTATAAATTGATTATTTGAATAAAATATATTAGTTTCTTTATTCCTCCTTTTCCTTTTCGAGGATGAAAAGTTTTGAGTGGGGGAGAGTGTAACGACCCATAATGTTCGATAATTAAACCTGTTAAATTAAATAATATTTTTGAATTTAATATTATGAGAAATTAAAATTTTGCGATTTATAAATGGAATGAATTATTAAAATTAAATATAATAATGTTAATTTAATGTAAATGATAACTATAAAATATAAAAGTAATACAATGTAAACCAATGTTAATTATATCCATAAGATGATGGTTGATTTAATAATAAGAGTGGAAATCAAAATAAAAGAATTTGATTGAATTTAAAATACAATCAATTGGCTTTTATTACACTAGCAATGAAACGTTGAAATTAGTGAAATATTGGATTTGATAAGGAAATTTTATTTTAAAATTTTAAATATCTTTGTTATCAAGCATGATAAAATAGTTAACTTGTAAATTTATATTTAAAAAGAAGATTTAATCAATTTAATAATTACTTAATTAATGTAAAAATTTGCCATTTTGGCCACTGTCTCGGATTTCGATGAAACTAGTTTCATCGGATCCATAACAGAGAATTATTATAGAATTTCAAGTTTCATAGCGATCAAACTTGTGATTTGATCATGCGGGCTCGAAACTTGTAGAAATCAATTAAGTGAATTCGATTTAAATAATCTAATTTTAAAAGCTCTATATATAATGGAATTAGGATTTGAAACTTGTTCCATCAAGTTTAGAAATATCGAAAAGATCTATTTTAATATATGGGTGAACTAATTTCATTTCGGAAACGAAACGGGCTTTTTGGGTCATCGTTATCATTTCGACCCAATTCGATTTGTTCATTCATTCTTATCTAGCTTTGTCCATATAAATAGATTTTTTTTCTAAAAGCCTAGCAGCCTTTTCCTTATTTTTGTATGTACATTTCCATTTGCTCCTTCCTTCCTTCCCCATGGCAGAAACCCTAATTCCCAAATTCAATTTCAAATCGAAATCAAATCGAAAAATTTAAACTCCTCAAACCATAGAAAATAATGTATCTTTCGAAAGCTCTCGATGAGCGCAATCTACTGCAGCAATTTGTTTTTCAATTCGACTCACCGTTTGACCAGAAATTGGCGATTTATCCTTGGCCATTCATATTAGGTTTTCGGATTCAATGGTGGATCTTCAAATATAGGTCGAACAAGAGGTTGCAGCGTGTAGAGGGTGACTTGCGAAGTTGATCCATCGGGTTCATTGTGGTTGGAGGCGAACGAAATCGTCGAAAATATCGTTGAAAGCACGACGGCGGCGGGTCCATGGGGTTGCGCCGGAGGAGGTCATGAGTGCCAGGTGGGGTCGGCCTGGAGTGGGGCATGTTGACATGATCTCTAATCGAGGTGGTGGAGCTTGTATGAGGCGATGTTTGGAGGAATCGTTGGCGGCTGAAAGTTTGGGATGGTTTGAGGTCGCATAGGGTTCGGTGAAAAATAGGTGACATGTCCTCCTTTTTTACTTTATTATTTAATTTATAATCATCAATCATTCTAACATGCATAACTTCTTCATACCAGCTCGGATTTGAATGTGGGTTCTTTCTTTGTGATCGTATTGACATTGCTTTGTTTGGATTTTCAAATCATTGAAAAAACAAAATTGAGTATGTTAACACATTCATGAATGCTAAACTATCTTATGTTTGTTAAATTTAATTTATGATGTGATTAAAAATTGATTGATTGCTATTTTTACTTTAAAATTGTCAATCGAGTTTAATTTGGCTTTACATTGAGCTTAATTGTCATTTAAATTAATACTGAAATTCAATTGCCAGTTAAATACCTTGCAGTTTATTTGTTGATTTGAATGATGATTACGACGGTTGTTTAATTGTTGATACTTGGATGATTGGATATTATATTTATTTTATATGTTGTTATCACACTTCAAGTTCCCTTAGTTTGCTATTAGGAAAAATCACTATGGGATGAAATGATACATACCCGAATGGACTTATAGATTAGGGAAAAATCATTATGGGTTGAAATGGTAAACTCGAGCGATTTTATGGATTTTGAGTTTTACTCGGGACTGCAGATTGAAATGATATATATACGTAAATTTAAATTATTGCGAGTCGAAATGATATACATTTGTATCACTTGACTATATAGTAGAAAATTATGTAAGGAGACCGGATTGGTTAAATTAAATGATTTTAAATACTTAATTTTTGAATTCAGTTAAATGATATTATGAGATAAAATTTGATTTATATAAAATGAATTATTTTCAAAAACCACGCTTTAAAATGTTTAAATTGAAATTGGTTTAAATGAATGGTTTAACGAATTTAAATTGAAATTTCAAAGTTGAATTTTGAAATACAAATGGAATTTATCAAAAAAATTATTATAAACATTTGAATATTTAAACCTTAAAATCTATTAAATTTGAAGTAGCTAAATTTTTTAGTCAAACATGGATTTGAAATCGAGATAAATTGAAATAATTTTAATGAGAATTGAATTGAAAGATTAAAATTGAGTTTGTTGATTTGAAATCTGTATACAGATTTTTTGAAATAGAAGAAATAAAGTAATTTCAAACTAATTATTTTAATATAAACTGTTTTAAAATATATTATTTCAAAATTTAGATTATTTATATTTTCAAAATATTTACTATATAAACCATTTCCAATAATCAAACCATTTTATATTAAACTATTTTAACTGTTTAAAAACCCTTAAACTATTTAGACTATTTAAACTATTAAACTATTTTGAACTATTAAAACTATTTTTAAGCTATTAAAACTATTTTATACTATCATATACTATTTCTAATATATTAAATCTTTTAATATATACATAACCTAGTTTTATATACAAACTATACTAATATATAAACTATTTTAATCTACAACATGTTTTTAAAATATAAACTACCTGTAATGTATAACTGTCTTAATATATAAACTGCCTTCAATATTCAAACTGTTTAAAGTTGGAATTGTTATGATTCAGGTTTAACTGATTTAATGGTGAATATTTTGATACGATGGTTTAACCTATTTTGTGGTTATGATTTTTGAAGTGAACAATGATACAAAGTGTATAATGAATTCGAAAGTGAGTATTATTTCAAAGTGATATGATTTTGAAGTGAATATGATGTTTTGATATCAATTATGAATCTATTTTGGAAATGTAAAAAGACCAACCGGTGTGAAATAAGCGTTTCGTTGTTAAAGAGACGGGGATTAGATATTGTTACACTCTTCGTCAATACCGAAACCACTTCAAAATCTATGCATGTAGTGGAGAATCCCGAATGAAGTAGGATGGTTTGGCGAATGCTACTATATAAGGTATGAATGCAGCCCTAACCCCCTCGGGTTAGCTTAATATGACTAAAACAGGAGCCATGCTGGGCCAAGTTGGGCCACTCCCCTATCGGGCATATTTCTTCGATATCATAATTATTACTTTGTGATTAATTTTTGGCCATCCCTTGATTTTGATTAAGGGAATGTGTCTCGAGGTGGGTGGTAGTAGCTACTATGCGTTAGCACCAGTTTGGATCCGCAAAACAGTAGTATCCTACCTTGGATATTGCCTCACGTACCTTGTCATATGCCCTATCGAGCCCATTATGAGTTTGGTTTGTATCGTACCTATGGAGTGCTCCTGAGTATCCCACTGATTTGGTGGGGCTTACAATATCTCTATAGACTACGGTATTTGACGCAGCGGATAATTCAAAACAAACTTCAATCGATGGAATGTAGCAATCGGTGAGTTGAGAATACTGCAAGGCCCAAATCCGTTGATCCAAAGATACCGGATTCTAGCTATCTTCGTCTCGTTGATCGCGCACGATACCGAGAAACAAAGATCTACGATTCTTCGCACGTTGATCTAGCGCACTAGATTCCGTGAATCGGCTTCTACGATCGTTGAATCGAGCGCACTCGATTGATCGAAAGAGGAGATAGGAGATCACACTCAACTACCAATTTGTATGAAAGCACAAAGCTAACAAAAGAGAATTTTATTCAAAAATCAACCACCTTAAATGTACAACACACACCCCTATTTATAGAGTTTTCACAACACAACCCTTAAGTCGTGGCCGACTCATGACTCACGACTCATCATAAGTCATTACCGACTTAGCAACACAACAGACCGAAGTACATCACACGGCTCAAGAGCAAACGACTCAAAAACAACGACTTACGACTCATAACAGCGGCAAAAATAGACAACCTAAACATGACGACTTATATACAACACGAGTCATCAGATACAAACGCCATACGACTCAACTATATATGCGTACAACACGACTCAACATATGTCACGACTCAATCGACTCAACACCCATACAAGTTACAACTACTCACGACCCAAGGCTTCATCGACTCATGGTCTTCCCTGTGGCACATCCCTTCAAGCGAGTCATCTCCGAACGACTCATCTACTTCCACTTCTCTGCTCTTGTTAACTCGTACACGACTTATGGATGAGTCGTTGAGACGTGTACGACTTATCACCAGAAGCGGTGTCTCATTAGGTCGGTCCACATCTTCCTTCGTAGGTCGTTGCCGACCTAGACCTTCTTTGTTGAGTCGGAAACGACTCAAAGCCGCTTCATTAGCTTGCAACGTCCCTTCTCGTGACTCCTTAGGTCGTGGACGACTCAAATCTACTCTCCTACGACTCATGCTGCCTTCTCTGAGTCGTGTACGACTCATCACACTACACCACAAACTCATGTTTTCAGGAATTAAAGATTGCACAACTTCTTCTCTGGCCTTAGCTGCATCATCCTCCCCTGGTTGAGAAAAATTCGTCCTCGAATTTGTACATTCTTCTTCATCTGATTGTTTACCTCCGTAATATGGAACAAGATGTTTAACATTGAACACGTCAGACGTGTAAACATCTTCCGGCAGTTTCAACTTATAAGCATTTTCATTGATTTTCTTCACAATTTCAATTGGACCAATTTTCCGCGCCTTCAATTTATTGTATGTTCCTACCGAAAAACGGTCTTTTGTCAACACTGCATAAACCAAATCGCCTTCGTTAAATTCAACATTTCGTCGTTTCAAATCTGCAGATTTCTTATATTTCTCATTCGATTTCTCCAATCGTTCCTGAACGATTCTATGACATTCCGTCAATCCTTCAACAAAATGAGCAGCTCGTTTAACCGTTCCCTTTGACTGTGGCACTACTGCCAATTCCAACGGTCCCCTGGGTATAGTTGAATATACAATCTGAAATGGGCTGAATCCTGTGCTACGATTCACTGCATGATTATGTGCAAACTCGGCTTGGCATAACTTCATGTCCCAATTCTTCAAATTATCCTGTACAAGGCATCGCAACAAATTTCCCAATGACCGGTTAACAACTTCCGTCTGTCCATCAGTTTGCGGATGATAGGCACTACTAAATTTCAGTTTCGTTCCCACCATCTTCCACAAACTCAACCAAAAGTGACTCAGAAAACGAGTATCTCTATCCGACACAATAGACCCTGGCAATCCATGAAGTCGATAAATTTCCTTGAAAAATAACTGCGCCACTCGAACTGCATCCGCTGTCTTTTTGCAGGCAATGAAATGTGCCATCTTCGAAAACCTGTCCACCACAACAAATATCGAATCATTTCCCCTTTGAGTTCTCGACAAACCCAAAACGAAATCCATGCTAATATCAACCCATGGCTCAGACGGTACATGCAACGGCTTATACAATCCTGCATTCGTCGCTGTTCCCTTTGAAACCTGGCAAATATGACATCTCTCCACAAATCTCTCTACCTCTCTCCTCATTGACGGCCAAAAGTAAGATTGAGAAATCAACTGCAATGTACGATCTCTACCCACATGGCCTTCTTCATGCAACTCCTTGATAATTTTCATTCTCAAACTGCTCTCAGGAATACATAACCGATTTCCTTTAAACAAGAATCCATCAACCATTATAAATTCATCGGTACTCCCATCCTTCACCCTTTCAACATATTTCACAAAGTAAGGATCTTCTTTAATCATCTCTGGTAGTAATTCAAACCCTGTCACCTCAACTTTCAATGTTGTCAGCAAATGACTCCGCCTACTCAAAGCATCAGCCACACGGTTCGTCACCCCTGACTTATGTTTGACCACAAAAGTAAACTGCTACAAATAAGCAATCCATGATGCATGCCTTGCTAAAATTTTATCCTGTCCATGTAAATGCTTCAAAGCTTCATGATCAGTATAAAGAACAAATTCTTTCTGAAATAGATAATGTCTCCAATGTTTAACAGCTTGCACAACAGCATAAAATTCAACATCATATGTACTATATCTCATTTTTGCTCCTGATAACTTCTCACTGTAATATGCAATAGGTTTCCCATTCTGACTCAAGACTCCTCCAATTCCCACCTTCGACGCATCAGTGTGCAATTCAAACAACAACTGAAAATTCGGTAAAACAAGAATTGGTGCTGTCGTCAATAGTTCCTTGATCTTCTCAAAAGCAACTCCCGCTTCCTCTGACCATATAAACTGTTTTCCTTTCATGCAATCGGTAACTGGTGCCATCACGCTACTGAAGTGTGGAATGAACCTTCGGTAGAATGATGCCAATCCATGAAAACTTCTAACTTCAGTGATAGTTCTCGGCTGTGGCCAATTTCTGACTGCTTCCACTTTATTCTGGTCTACTTGAATTCCTTCCTCCGAAACAACATACCCCAGAAATAAAACACTTCTTGTCATAAACGCACATTTCTTCGTTGCAGCATAAAATTGTTCTTCACGAAGTATAATCAACACTTTCCTCAAATGTAGAACGTGCTCCTCCATACTCCTGCTATATATCAGAATATCATCGAAATAAACCACCACGAACTTCCCAATGAATGGTCTAAAGATTTGATTCATCACCCGCATGAATGTACTAGGTGCTTTGACAAACCAAATGGCATAACCAACCATTCGTATAACCCCTCTCTTGTCTTGAAAGCTGTCTTCCATTCGTCACCTGGTCTAATTCGAATCTGGTGATAACCACTCTTCAAATCAATCTTCGAAAATATAGTTGCCCCACTCAACTGGTCTAACAAATCATCCAACCTCGGCATAGGAAATCTATAGCGGACAGTAATCTTGTTCAAAACTCTACTATCTATGCACATCCTCCATGTTCCATCCTTCTTTGGCACCAACAATGCTGGCACTGCACAAGGACTCAAGCTTTCCTGAACACGTCCCTGTTCCAACAACTCTTCCACCTGCCTTCGTAACTCTTCGTGTTCCTTCGGACTCATTCGGTAATGTGGTCTATGTAGTAACACTGCTCCCGGAACAAGATCAATTTGATGTTGAATGTCTCTCAATGGCGGTAATTCCTTAGGCAACTCTTATGGAAATACATCTTCAAATTCTTTCAAAACTGGCTTTGCTTCTTCAGGAATTTCAACCTCTTCACTGCTCTCTCGCCCAATCAACAAATAGACTTCAGGCTCCTCTTCAACCTCCTTAACAAACTCCTTCAAAGTCAACAGAGTTTTCAATTCCTCAATCTCCTCAAGCTTGCTTTCTTTCTGTTGTTGTTTCTTGGGAACTAAAGTGATTTTAGTACCTTCGAACATGAAACTGTAACTATTGGCACGACCATCATGTTGAACTGATCTATCAAACTGCCACGGTCTGCCCAACAACAGATGACATACGTCCATGTCTACAACGTCACACCAAATTTAATCTTTGTACTTCTTCCCAATAGAAAAATTAACACAAGCCCTTCGACACACCTTCACTTCACCACCCTTCCTTAACCATGCTAGCTTGTACGGTTTAGGATGTTTCTCAGTTTTCAAGTTCAACTTCTTCACAGCCTCGGTAGAAATAATATTATCGCAACTTCCAGCATCAATAACGAACTTGCAAACTTTTCCCAGAATAGTGCATGTCGACTAAAATATGTTACTCCTCAACCAACTACAATCCTCCTCTTGCTTTGGTGTAAGACATGACCTCCTCATCATAAGATTACAACCTTCATCTCCAGATAATTCTTCTTCCTCCTCAACATAAGGTGTATTTGAACACTCTGCTTCCTCACCATCATCCTCCTCAACTTCTGCAACCATTGCTCTCTTCTTCGGCTTCGGACATTCATTGCTCTTATGACCCAACTCCTGACAATTATAACATTTGAACCCACTGCTAACCTTCGCCTTCCCAGCCTCCTTTACCACTGGCTTATTGACAGGTTTAGGAACATTAGAACTTCCACTAACACCCCTCGCTTGATTATTGGAATTAGTAAACACACCACCTCCACGCCTTCCTTGCTTCTCCCAAGCCAACGCTTTCTGATGTGCCTCTGCAACTGATCTAGGATCGAACATATTAACCATATCCTGGATCTGCATTCTCAATCCCCCAATGAATCTAGCAGTTAGCTGTTCTTCCGTTTCCATAATATCATTCCTGGCAATGAGTTGGTAAAATTTGTCAGCATAATCACTAACAGACTTCGTCCCTTGCCTCAGATTCTGCAATCTCTGGTACATAAGTGATTGATAGTTGTATGGTAAGAAAGTAGATCTCATCAATTTCTTCATCTTATCCCACTCAACGACCTTCGACTTCCCCAACCGTTCTCGTGTAAGTTTAGTTTGCTGCCACCATGCCAATGCTCTTCCCCTCAATCTAGTAGCAACCAACTTCACTCGACGATTCTCCGGCACTTCCTTGAAATCAAAGATTTCTTCAACATTAGATAACCAATCAAGAAATTCTTCAGCTACCATCCCTCCTTTAAATTCTGGAATTTCCATCTTCATACCCGATTCCCAACGTCGATCCTCTTCAACATCCCGAAATGAATTTCGAACTTGGTCTCGATCTCGATAATGAATACTAGCTCTATCACCCTCTTCAACAAAGTCAAACGTACGCCTACATCGATCTCGACCATTATCATCCCTTCGTTCATGCATGCTTCTTTGACTATGTCTCTCTTCATCCCTATATGCTTCATTGTCAAATTCACGTTGACTTCTTCTCTCTTCATGTGCATAGTCATGATGATCTCTTCGTGATGAAATTGATGTTTCTCTTCTATCTCTACAAGAATGTGGTGATACCCTCCTCGCTTCCGTAACCGATGGCGAAACTCGGTTTCCTCCATGGTTCGAGTTTGGTGATCTCCTCCTTTGATTCAAATCATTCATCAATTTCTCCAATTTTCCAATGCCTTCATCAAACTTCTCATTAATACGTTGTTCCATAAGCTCGGCTTCTTCTCTTCGATACAAAGCTTCAACGTTTTGATGACGATTAGCTCTCCTTGGTGGCATGATTGAAACTCCTCACAAAACTTCAACAATTTGAACACAAGACTTCAAAGCTTTAACAAAACAACAAGTCACAGCTTCCCTTGACTCGGCTTGCTCTAGCTCGGCAATAAGGAACGACTCAAAGTAAGGTCGGCTCCTACTCAAGCACAAGGTACGGCTCAAACCCTTTACAAGGCTCGGCTACTTCCCACAAGTATACACGGCCTTCAATTTCAAACACCTTCAACACTTTGATCCGAAATGGAATGGATCGAAAGTTCTCCCTCCTGTTGCAACTTCAATATGAACACGATGAGCACAACTTCAAAAATTGGCTCCAAGAATCAACTTAGCTATGATTGGCTAAGTATGGCTCTGATACCAATAATGACGCAGCGGATAATTTAAAACAAACTTCAATCGATGGAATGTAGCAATCGGTGAGTTGAGAATACTGCAAGGCCCAAATCCGTTGATCCAAAGATACCGGATTCTAGCTATCTTCGTCTCGTTGATCGCGCACGATACCGAGAAACAAAGATCTACGATTCTTCGCACGTTGATCTAGCGCACTAGATTCCGTGAATCGGCTTCTACGATCGTTGAATCGAGCGCACTCGATTGATCGAAAGAGGAGATAGGAGATCACACTCAACTACCAATTTGTATGAAAGCACAAAGCTAACAAAAGAGAATTTTATTCAAAAATCAACCACCTTAAATGTACAACACACACCCCTATTTATAGAGTTTTCACAACACAACCCTTAAGTCGTGGCCGACTCATGACTCACGACTCATCATAAGTCATTACCGACTTAGCAACACAACAGACCGAAGTACATCACACGGCTCAAGAGCAAACGACTCAAAAACAACGACTTACGACTCATAACAGCGGCAAAAATAGACAACCTAAACATGACGACTTATATACAACACGAGTCATCAGATACAAACGCCATACGACTCAACTATATATGCATACAACACGACTCAACATATGTCACGACTCAACCGACTCAACACCCATACAAGTTACAACTACTCACGACTCAAGGCTTCATCGACACATGGTCTTCCCTGCGGCACATCCCTTCAAGCGAGTCATCTCCGAACGACTCATCTACTTCCACTTCTCTGCTCTTGTTAACTCGTACACGACTTATGGATGAGTCGTTGAGACGTGTACGACTTATCACCAGAAGCGGTGTCTCATTAGGTCGGTCCACATCTTCCTTCGTAGGTCGTTGCCGACCTAGACCTTCTTTGTTGAGTCGGAAACGACTCAAAGCCGCTTCATTAGCTTGCAACGTCCCTTCTCGTGACTCCTTAGGTCGTGGACGACTCAAATCTACTCTCCTACGACTCATGCTGCCTTCACTGAGTCGTGTACGACTCATCACACTACACCACAAACTCATGTTTTCAGGAATTAAAGATTGCACAACTTCTTCTCTGGCCTTAGCTGCATCAGTATTTATATAAAAAAAATGTGTTAAGGGGATATGGGTAACGCCTTAATGCTATTTTAATACTTTACTTTACTGTAGACATTATAATATCGTATTATACTATGTATGTAGATACTTTAACGGATCCTTAGGAGATGGAATCCCGAACATCTCTTAAGTTATTGCACACATGTTAAACACCGGATAGGAGATGTAAAATCCTATAAACATCTCTGAAGCCATTACACTCATATTTATCTGCTGTTGATTTAACTTACGAAAGATCTTTTAGTCCTGACTCGAGTGTTTTGTCTTTTCATTACTCTCGGGTCAGCCTGAGCATTTTAGTGTTAAAGACCTTATTTCTAAAGGATAAAGATGAAGATTTGTATACTATCTATCATATACATATATATTCCACTGCATCATGTTGTTCCACTTCATTACTTATTTTTCCTACTGTATGTATAACTCTGATATGTGTTGTAAAGTACAATCAAATGTATTTGTAAAACGGCTTCATGAACTGTTTATTTGATTATTACATTTTGTCTTTCCGCTGTAAGATTCTGTGTTTGTTTTTATTTCTTTTCTCTTCTTTTTCTTATTTACCTCATAATAATTCTCCCTTTTGAATGGTTTGAGTTCAATATGTGTGGTTTATTGTCAATTTAAACTATCCAAAAAAGTGGGTCGTTACAAAGATGGTACTTATGCTCTTCGTCCATTTTAGAATAAACGAGAATGTTATCAACAAAGACTAGGACAAACTTGTTATGAAAATCCTAAAATAATTTATTCATCAAGTCCACAAAATATATGGGTACATAAGTCAACCTGAACGGTATGTCTAACCACTCATAAAAACTTTCAGGGGTTCAAAAAGTTGTTAAGGGTACACTCCCCTCTACTATCCTTAATTGGTGAAAACCAATGGCATGATCCAACTCAGAAAATATCCGAGCTTCGTGGAGCTGGTCAAACATGTCATCGATCCTTAGTAAATGATACTTATTCGTGATATTCCTCTTATCTAACTCTCGGTGATCTACACATAATCTTAGAGAACCATCTGCCTTTGTAACGAAAACTACTAGCGATGCCCAACTCGATGTGCTATGCCTGATCAAACCCTTCTGCAATAAATCCAGTGTCTGCTTCTCCAATTTTTTTCTTTCCTTTGGAGCTAACCTTCAAGGAAATCGGTCTGGTTCCTGGAACCAAATCAATGCGGAACTCTACTTCCCGGTGAGGAGGTAAACCTTGCACTTGTTCAAAAGTATCCCCAACAATTGGTATATTCCTTGTCTCCTCTTTGGGTACTTCGAGGGAATAAAGGAAAACGGTCATCAATTTATTAGGCTCCCCACAAATGATATTAATACTTCTACCTACTGCATTTTTTATCACAATGATTCTTCTACTACAATCCAGGATGACATTGAACTTAGATAACCAATCTATTCCCAAAATTACCCCAAAACTCATGAACCAAAGAATGAATAAGTCGAACAAGAAGTGCCAATCTTGATAAGAAATAGGCATTTTCAAACACACAGTTTTGAGATTTGTCGGATCGCCAATGGGGTTCTACACACAAAGGGAATTGTCTAAAAGAATAGGTTTGAGGTTAAACTTATCAACAGGATCTACTGAAAATAAACTATGGGATGCTCTGTTATCAAATAACACTCTAATAGGAATATCAAAAATGGATAATGTACTTTTCAACACCAACTTTCCTTTTAGATCCGTAGAAGTAGATGGTATTTCCTCAATATTAAAAGTTCGTCCCTATGATCCCTTCTTTGGAAAAGGGCACTGGTTCTTCATTTGTTCATGTTTGTTACAACTGTAGTAGAATGGTCCACTAGCCGGGTTCGGGCACTAATTTGCAAAGTGGCCCATTAGGTTGCACTTATAACAAAGGATCTTGGTCAAGTCTAACTTCTTGTTCTGAGCTAGAGCTCTACTTCTAGGCTTCTTTCTTGACCACTTCTTCTTCCCTTTTGCACTTGAAAACAAGCTTACCGACAACTAGTATCACTGTTAATGGTTGGGCATTTACTACTGGCAATACTCCTTTCTGAACTCCTTGCTCAATATTAAGAGCTTCAAATCTAAAAGCCATACTAAGTAGATTGGTGAAGGTACCATTGAGATGATTGATCGTTTTCCGATGGAATTCTGGTTGCATTCCTTTCACGAACATTTCGTTCTTCTTGTGTGGCATATCAATAAATCCTGGTCCTAAGCGGGACAATGCATTGAACCTATGTTCATATTGCGCCACTATGATCTCACCGTGTTTAAAATCCATAAAACTTCTGAACAACTATGTCCTTCCCGCCTTAGGGATAAACTATGTTTCAAAATCCTCCTTAAACTACGCCCGAGAGAGATCTTCTTCAGGTGTATTCATTATGACTGAATCCCACCAATCCATTGCTGATTTCCGAAGCTGACACGATGCCAACAATCTCTTTCTAGCATCTCCCAACCGAAGATCCCTGAATATGATTTCACAAGAGTGGAGCCATGTCTGAACTCCCAAAATGTCCCAAGTTCCATAGAAAGGCTTACCACCTAAAGTAGCATAATTCTTGCACAAGGTTGCAAAGTTCTGAGGCGGTTGAACTTTCATCACTGCTTCAGCTACTGGCTCTACAACTAGCTCATTTCTAGGAGCTCTATCATTTTTAGCCATGCTAGTTCTAGATCCCCTCCCTCTTCTTCCTCTTGTACACATTTTTAATAACCTAGATAAGCAACAGGTATTATAAGAATATAATGATAGGGTCAAAGATGATAAAAGGGGAAATGCAACAAATGATCTAAAACCTGACTTTTAGGGGAGAAAAGGAAACGCTCTCTCAAGATTAACTCATTCTAGGACTCTACTCAACCTATCCCTAATGAGTTGTACCCCAATTAGGCTAAGGTGTTCGCTCAACCGAAGCTCTGATACCAACTACGACGACCCAACTTTCTGACCCCTAGGAACGACACTAAACATGTTCTCGTTATTCGTGTGCCATTGCCAAAGTATCGGAAAGATGAATCGTTGTGGGTTGAAATAAGGAAATATAATAGAAAACCCCACAATGAAACTGCTAAATAAAACATAACAATCAATAGTACATCAGGTTACTCCTTAAAAGGTGGTTATCAGAGTTACACAAAAGTACTACAAATTAGTTTAGGCAGTTCTAACATCATGCCTTTACAAATGCAAAAACAGAATATGCTTACACAAACTAGATAAACAGCGGAATATATGTCTAAGTAGATAAAAGCCTCATGCTCAGATGTCGTCTTCAAAAGAGCTTAACAAAGACCCGCTACACTCGGAATACTCAAATAAAATTATTACTTGAGAGTTTAGGAAAATAAACCACTCGGGTCAGATGATATGTTTGGTATGAGTAAAAAAATTTAAAATAATGGGTGTCAAATTAAACACAAACATGTGAGATCACGCCATTGAACATGGAACAGTTTTACTTCCACATAAATTAATATCCAAAAATAAAGAATGGAAAGATAATTAAACACCACAAAGAGTGGATAACTCTTCCCGATGGAAAAAAAGAAATACTTTTGAAGGTTCAAATCAAATAAAAGAAGGGAAATCTCCAACAAATGACTAGGAAGATGCACCACCCTTGAAGTGTACCTCTAGTAATATACTTCTAAGAAGCTCATATACTTCAAGCCACTTCTTGAAAATGTACCAGCCGGACCCCGCCCAACCTTAACTAAAATCCGAATATTCCGCATCTAAATGCATAAATGAATCAATCTAGATGAAATGAGGAAGCACCCCAATGGGAGAAACACTACATAACTGGATGTCCTTTCATGCTATGGGTTCAGTCATTTACCAACAAAGGATAACAACGCTTAATGGAGCAATAAATCATCTTAGAATGATGATAATAAAGAAGCTGAAGTAACCGATAGTTGTGGAATCAACTATTGAGGATATAAAACAATCGTATATGGAAAATAAGTCCTGCGTACTTACCACCACTCATCGAATTCAAACTTGTGTTATTTTGTAGTTGACAATAATACAGGACAAGTCAAGGTAGTGTTACCTCAAAGTCATATCCCATAATTTTCCGTAACTTTCAAAATAGCGACAAGTCTACTTATTCAATGTTCATTGCTAATTATACAAATAAATTGTTTCCATAAGAGTGAATTGCTTTATGGAAATTAATTTATTTCCATAAACAATTCAAATTTTTTCTTTTAAAAACCCGAATGCGTACATGGCTTCACATTACAAGTATTAGCTTTAAAACACTTTGTTATAAGGGTTTACTAGTTTTGAAACATCATTAAAAAGGATTTAACAACTTAAACCTCCTTACTACATTGATAAATTAACTTTTAAACTTTGTTAACAAGCTAATTAATCTACTTCAATAACCTTTAATTAAAAAGGGTAAATCTCCTTTAGACATCGTTAATTCACTTAATTAAATAATGTAATTAATTAAATAAATTGAATAATAGTTAAATATCATTATTTAAAAGTGATTAGTTAATTTAAAACTTTATTTAAGGAAAGATTAATTAAAGTTAAACAGATTTATTAACCTTTGAAGGTCATTAATTAAAAGCAGTTAATTAATTTTAAAAACATCATTAATTAATAATTAACAAGTATTAATCCATCATTATCAAAAGATCCTAAAAATCATTAAATAAAATGATTAATTAAATTTAAATCATCAATTACTAAGAAATTAGTTAAATTTAAAACACATCGTTCGTAAGTTAATTAGTTAATCTAAATCCTCAGTAATTAAATAATTATTTAAATTAATAGTAATTATAAAAATAACTAATTGAAAACATCATTAATTAATAACTTTCTTAACTTGTAAAATTATTTCAAGCACGATACTGAAATCAAACAGTTTCAATAAAAGGCGATTTTTCAAAAGTGTCGATATAGCAACTATCGCTATACGGGCAGTTCGAAATTCTAAAATATGACATTTGCAACATAACCATACATCACATAACAAAGGAATGAGCATACATACATGATGATTTACAATAATACAACGTATATCAAGCATTTATTTTCAAAAAAATTAGTTTAACTACTAGATTTTCATATAACCAATGATTCGCTTACTAACTTTCCAAAGCAATTAACTTTCAAGCAACAATCCAATCCAACAACCAAACCATTATCACAACTATACAATAAGCATTTAATAGATACAACTATAAGCTTGAATAAAGTTTAAACTTTATGGTTCAAAGGTGGAATCTTCACTCACCAAAACACTTACTAACTTTACCAAACTCACACTAATTTCTCGAACGTGACAAGATCTAAGCTCTACTATGCAAGTGGCTCAATTTAGTGGATCTTTTGGGGGCTTTTAGGCTTGTCCTAGAGCATATGGGGATCAACCATGGTGGAAAGGTTGGGTATAGGGTCTTGTTTAGTAGAGAATGGTTTTTGGAAGTGAAGAGGAGTTTGGCTTTATTCTTAGTAATGAATTCACTGGTTTTTGACTTTAGAAATAATTTCAGAAATTGTGTAAGTGTTCGCGAATATGAAGGGATAACAAATGAAGATGGGAATGAATGTAAAGTGGAAAATGTGTGGAGATTGTGGGTATTTAAAGGCAAAGAAGTGGAGTATTATTTAAATTAGCTTAAACATCTAAATAATATAAATGTTATCATGTTACATCGAAGCCATGCCTCTCCACTTCCCTTCATGTAATGACCCGTAAAATTTTAATAATTTCGACTCAAAAATTTTAATAATTTTGAATGGTTTTATTTACATAACTAATTGAATTTTTGTATTTTTATTTATCTTATTTAAAACTTTGGTGTTTGATTACTTAAAAATTTGAATTTTAGAAGTTTCTTGAATTGATTATAAATCATTTGCCCAAATTGTAATAAATATAAACAATTTCTGTAATTTTGATTTTGGGTTAAAGTTTAACATCAATTGAAATTTAAAATTTAAAATTTTAACTTCCAAATCTTTTATTTAAGCTGTATATATTTGTACAACATTTGTTCCAATTTTGTTTCTTTTAAATTGGTTATGTACTTTTTAAATTAAGTAATAAATAATGTGTAAAAAGAAATAAATTTTTACGTTTCTTTTATACGTATATACATCCGTTTTCTTAGTAAAGCAATAAACAAATCAAATTTTAAATTAAGAAATAAATAATGTGTAAATATCTTTTTAATTATATGTTTTATTTCGTACGTTTTATATCCGTTCTTGTTTAAATTATTTGGCGTTATATAAACGATACGTTATCTTCTGAAATATACTTTAGCATATATTTTACTAAATAAATACGAAACAAAAAATTCAAAGTACGTTACTTTGTATAAATTTTAGGCGTACGTTTTGATTTAATTATTGTCTCTCTAATGCGCACACTTTTGATTTCTTACCTTAGCTGTTAAATCATCAGCCGTGCATTTTAAAAGGAATGAATAATCTTGCCTTACACTTCACGTGTAAATTATTTCATCTCTTTTACACTTGCCTTTTTCTTATTTGTATTTAATAGGAATGAAATCCTATAATTCCTCTACCGTTTCAAATCATTTATTTCTTGCATTTCATACACCAAATCAATGCAAGCCTATGTTAAATACAAAAACGCACGTACACAATTTCATCTGCATCTCATATTGCCTTCATCTTCTCGCACGTGCTTCCTCCTGAAGGTAATGGCCGCACATATATTTTTTTCTTTGTATTTTCTTGTTCTTCTTTCTTGTTTGTTTTTAGCTTAGAGACTGTTGATAGTAAAATATATATATTACTGTTTAAGAACAAATTTTCCCACGGCTTTCAAAATTACTTCATATGGTTTACCTTTCCTACAGCTCTTTTATTACATTTGTACACATGTTTAATGAATACTGATGTTAATATCTAGAGATTTTGATTTTTAAAATGTGTTTTAAATGCTAATTCTAATATATATATATATATATATATATATTGTTTAATTGTTTAATTTGTATATTTTGTTTTGCTGATTTCGGTTATTTATGGTGTAACAACCCTGTATTTTGTAATTATTTTAATTGAATTTTGATTTTACTTTACTTTATTTATTTAATTTAGATATTTTTTTATTTAAAATATAAACTTTGATCTTGATATGAATTATCATTCCAAAAATAGACTAAAAAGAATATTTTCCAAAAAGTGAATTTTAGTCAATATGGTCAAACTTTGACTTCTAAATTTAAAATTTGAAAGTTTAAAATTTTGAATTTTTATATATTATTACGAAAGTAAATAAAATTTTAAGAACACTACTTTTCGTTTCGTTGCAATCTGATTTATAGTGTGAAAGTTATGCCTTTTTATCTATTGTGTGAAATTTGCTGTATTTAACAAAACTGTTTATTTTAATTTGTAAAAATAATATTTTATTGGTCTTGTAATGTTATAATTTATTTTTATATGGGTAAATAATATGTATTGTATATATTTTGGTTTTAAAACATTTTTGTAAGTGCAATTGATATTTTCCAGTGTCAGTCGTATTTTTGTTTAAAATTTCTAATTTCCAGTTTCAATTAATTAAAGAAATTCCTTATTTATTTTTCTATTTTCTCAAGATCTTATTTTATTCTCATTCCCACTTTATTTTATTCCTCATTTATGTTATTTATTTGACATTTTATTTGTTTTAAAGTGAAGTAGGAATTTTTCTAGAGTTAATGGTAATTTTGTTGTAATTTTCATGTCCTGTTTTCAATTCTTAAACAATTTCTTTAGTTCTTTTTCTATTTTTCTCCAATTTAATTATTTATTACATTTTAGAAATGATAAATAATTTATTTCATTTCAAATTTTTGCTTTATAATATTTTTAAAATGAAGTGGATATTTTTTCGAAGCCATTGATGATTTAATTGAAATTTTTGAACCCTGTTTTGAATTTTAAGCAATTTCCTTGATTCTTTTTATAATTTCTTTAAATTTAATTATTTATTTTCATTTTATTTCACTTTGTTTCGGTTTTTAAAAGTATTTTTTGAATTATATTTTGTTTTACTTGATTTAAAAGAAAAGGAAATATGAAAGGTTTTAAAAGCTTTTGAAACTTAAGTTTTTTCACCTCCTAAAGTCCTTTCATTTGCCATAACCTCCCCATTACTCCTCTTGGCCGTGCGGTATACTTTCTTAGCCGTGAGTTTCATTATATTTCACGTAGAAAACATTTCATCTTTCATTCTTCTCCATGGCTAGAGAAATTTCCTTGGTAATGGCTTCTCTTTTTTGTCACTTTTCTTCTCATTTTTTCATATTTTTGCCTTGTTCTCTCCATAGTTTTGATCCGCCTCTCCTCCATAGCCACGGCCACCACCTCCTACACATCTTCCCTGCCATCATCGCCAGCTAATCCACTGGTATTGACCAAGACTGAGCCCCCTATGGTGATAAAACTCCACAAAAATGCAACTAGACCCTTGAAACCATGCTAGTTTGACCACTTTGCTTCATCTCCTTCAACCACCATCCTAACCACCTCCACTCCATTGACCTGACCACCACACACTCCTCCAGCCATTGACTAGACCCATACTCCACTGGCCGAGCCCATACACCCCATGGCCGAGCCTCCTTGTTGAACCAAACCATGCTTTTAGCCTAAAACATTTTCACATTCTACCTTGCAACTTCCTCCCCATGTTCTAACCCCAAGGCCGAGCATTTCTAGAACCCAAACCAGAGCTAAAGCATGTCCAAACCTGAACCAAACATTTCCTAAGCCATGCAAGCAAATGTAGAAAGCAAGGCAAAAGATTTGACATTCAAATATCTTTTCATTTATAAGTTACGTCATTTCAAAATATATTGAATTTATTGTTTGTTTTGATTTTTGTTTGGGTTGTAACACAAGATTTGTAGCTTGGATTTGCTCTCCACTCAAGTCTATAGTCTTTTCATCATGATTTTGATTCCGTTGTGTCATTGGCTTTGTTATCATCAGCATTTAGAGGTGAGTAAATCTCACACGACACTATATACTTATGCGATTGTAAAGCAACAACATTTGAATGTGTAGAATTATAAATGATGCTATAACTGCTTGTGATTATTTATGTATGATGTTAAACCTGTTAAATTACATGTCATATCACCTGTTACTATTGTATATTATTAAACTGTTCATTTATATCTGTTTATCACACTGCAAGTTCCCTGTTAGATTAGAAATCACTATGGGTTGAAATCATACATACCCGAACGGACTTTAGAATAGAAAAAAATCGTTATGCGCTGAAATGATGGGCCTGAACAGTTTTTAATTATTTATTTTTGACTTGCGACTGCAGGTTTGAAATGACAGAACCCGAATTTTATTTGTAAACTGCGGATTGAAATGATATATATTCGTATCACTTGACCTAGGTTAGAAAACTATATACAGGCCCGTGGTTATTTTTATAAAATTTTCTAGAATTTTAAGTAATTTTAAAAGTGTATATATATGAAAATTTGATTTAAATTGGATTTCTAAATATTAAATGTAGAAATTTGGAATTTTCTATAAGTTTCAAATGTTGGAAAAATGCATAGTTACATTGAATTTTGAAAATATAACTTAAATGAAAATTTTGAATTTTGTTAAATAAAAATTTAGTTATATAAATAAAATGGAAATTAAATCTTATTTGAAAAAAATGGAGAAAATTTAAGTGTTAAGTTATTTGTTTACAAATGTGAAGAATTGGAAACTTTTACACTTGAATTTATTATGTAATTTGGTGAAATTGGATTTAATTATAAGAAATTTATTGTATAAAAATAATATGTTAAATGATATGTTAATGAACATTTTTAAATGTTAAAATATGATTTTGACAATGTTTAAAGGGTTTAAAATAAAGTTTATTAATTGTTGGAAATACACTAAAATCTGGAAATCACTTTTAATAGCATTCAGAAATGTTATGGTTTCTGTAAATGAACTAAAACTGAATAAAAGAGGTTATTACAGCAGTTCTGAAATGTTGTAGTTGATGTAGTTGAACTAATAGGCTAAAAACTAACTGAAGTCTATTATAGCATTTCTTTAAATGCTGTAGTGGGCTGCTGTCTTTGCTGAAATGAATTAAAACCCATGTTTTGAAACCTGAGCTATTACAGCATTTCTGGAAACACTGTCTTTGCTGTTTTAAACTAAAAATTCAACTAAAACTGAATTTTAACAGCAGTTTTTAAGTGCTGACTTTGCTGAATTAAAATGTTTTCAAGTATAACTTATAACAGCTTTTTCTAAATGTTGTGAAAGGTTGAAATTTTAATAATTATAGGTTTCGACTTAGTAAATGAGCTCAGAATGACTTGAAACTTTAAAATTTAAATACTTGACTTGATAATAAATGAATGTTATCTTGAATTTAGAGGGCATTTAAAGTTGAATATTTGGATTTGAACTTACACGATAATTTGAAATAAAGTTTTGAAAGATATGATATTTTGATAATAAAATGATTTGAAAATAAAGTTTTGAAAGATATGGTATTTTGGTATTAAAATGATTTGAAAATGAAGTTGTGAAAGATATGATATTTTGATATTAAAATGATTTGAAAATGAAATTCTGAAAGATATGATATTTTGATATTAAAATGATTTGAAAATGAAGTTGTGAAAGATATGATATTTTGAGATTAAAATGATTTGAAATGAAGTTCTGAAGGATATGATATATTAATGTACTAATATGATTTGAAAGGAAGTTTTGAAAGGATGTGATGATTTAATATATTGAAATGGTTGGAATTGACTTGATATTTATTTTGATAAATATTTGAATTTGAAAGATATGATATGTTGATATATTGAAATGGTTTGGAAATGATTTAATCTGTATTTTGATAAAGATTTGGATTGAAATGATATTTTATTTTGAAGTATAAAATATTATTTTAAAGTTATAACCATGGGTTATAATAACGACTGGTTGGCAAAGAGACCGGGATCGGATATGGGCATACTCTCTGTCAATACCGAAAACCACTTTGATAACCGTGTACGCGGTGGAGAATCCAGAATGAAGAAGGATGATGGCGAAAATTTTGAGGTATGTTGCGTGGACCCAACTCCATGAGTTGGCATAAGGTGGCTAAAACAGGAGCGATCTCGGGCCAAAAGGGGTAGCTCCTCTGGTCAGATGCATTTCTTCGATATCATTCTATTACTGTTGTGACTGTTTGGGCGCCCCTCCGATTTTGGGAATGTGTTCTGAGGTGGGCGTATGTGGCTGCTGCGTTACCACCAGCCTGTGTGCGTAATTCGTATATCTACCATGGCATTGCCTTGTGTGCCGTGTCACCTACCCTATCGAGCCTTTACTACGATTTTGGTTTTCTCCCGTAGCCCATGCGTATTTTCTCGTAGTCTTCCGACCAGGAGATATGCAGATATTGGATGGACTACTGGGACTATTACGTGTATGGGGCTATATGGGTAACCCCGTGATGCTATTTTAAAGTAAGTTTATTTCACTATAGACATTATTATAATAGCGTAATATTACTACATAGTAAATAGTTTAACGGATCCTTAGAGGATGGGTGGTCCCAAGCATCCTTTAAGTTACTTGTACTTTTACTGCAGTTCACTTGAGTTGGTTTACATTGTATAAGTATGTATGTCCTGACTCGAGTGTTTGTATTTTTATTTACGCTCGGGTCTGCCTGATATTCATAGATTTGGATTTCCACTTTCTGGAGATTGGAATCGCTGGAGATTATCTACTTGTCTAGTTTTATCTATTTCAGTCTGTTGTTCCTTTTCAGCTCTTGTATTAGTAGACTTCTATGTATTGAGACTTCTGTTGTACTCTATTTCTTCTGTTGTATCTTATGTAAGTCTGATATATTTACATAGTAGCTTTATGAACTACTATTTCTTTTACTTCCGCTGCACTATTATTACTCTGTGTATGTGATCTGTGATTTTTATTCTGAGATTTGCCAAATTTTGTTTACAACACGGTATTTCGAGCAATACAAGTCCGGCATGTGCGGATGCGAATGGTTGAAAATACCGGGTGTTACATATGGTATGTTAATATACATTATATTATACCAGTTATGTTCTGATGTCTATATGTGTGTATTCTTATAGAGTAGGCAATACAAGTTATTTTGGTTACTAATATGTATTTTTATATTATTATGTTAGTTTATATTATACTGGGTATTACTAGCTATAGTTATATTTATAGTTTGATTGCATAAGTTAAGTATATATATGTGTCCTCTATTGTACAGTTTTAAAGTTTATATTAAAGTTGTTTATATACTAGTTTGTCTGTATTAAAGATTATATTATACTAGTCTCTGTTTTTTTAAAGGTTATGTTATACAATAGTTATATATATTATTTTATATAAACTGATACTTATATGCTGTGTAGTATATAAAATTTAATAATGAAAGTTTTGTTAATTGTATGTGATAATATAGGTGAAGTAAATTTTGTGTTACTGTATTGGTATGTTGTTTACAATATAATGAAATATGTTAATATAGATATTTTAATAACTTACATTTTTAAAGCATATAATATAGTGTAATTGTTCGTATAACATACAATGTATTAGTTCTGGTAACATACATGTTTAATACTGAATAATTTGTATGTAAGTTAGTTATATATAGCTGCCTATCAGTTTATATATATGAGTATCGTTTTAAAATAGAATGTGTATATATATTTGTAGTTTATATAAGATTTTGTGTATGTTATATATATATATATATATATATATATATATATACACACACACACATGTAATATGTTGTTTATCGTTATGAGTATATATATTCATTTATTTCAAATTTTACTATGTAAATATATGTTGTTTTATATCTGCTTTTATTTAAAAGCAATGATTTTGAAATACATATATATTTAATTTAATATGTGTTTAAATTAATATTGATTTGAAAATAATAATAATAATGCAACGTACATTTCGTTTCTGTCTCTATCAAGATTGATTCTGATTTGTTCTCATCGATTTTCCCATTAATCAGCTTGTTCGCCATGCCTGTTTTCTTCATCGAATAGTGTCTATCTAGCGTTGCTTTGGAATTCGTAACTCAACTTCGTTGTCTATTCTCTCTAGCATCGAAAGGTGAGCAATCACCCACGATTAACGTTCTTTTATTTATTAAATTTGATTTCAATTGGAACGACAATTGAAATATGTTGCTAAAATTTAACTGTTAATTGTTTAAATTGTTATATATATGATATGCATTTATATGTAAATTGTTCACCTATGGGATATGACATCATATCCTGTTGTTCATATTATATTGTTATTGATGATATATGCCTGTTGTTATTATTATTGTCAAATCTGTTATCACTCTACAAGTTCCCTGTTAGTATATAATTCTCTATGGGTTGAAATGATACATACTCGAATGGACTTTAGAATAGGAGAATTTCGTTATGGGTTGAAATGATAGACCTAAGCGATTTTCATTTGAATTGAATTTGGGATTGCAGATGGAAATGATATCTACCCGTATATATTTAAATTATGGATTGAAATAATAAATATCCGTGTCACTTGACCATAGGATAGGAAATTATATACAGACACCGTTGGTCTATATATAAATATTTAAAAATGATTTCTATGATTTTGAAAGAGAATATATATATGGTTTTAAATATTGTAAATATCTTTAAGTTTTTATATAAAGTAGATTTAATAATAAACTTTAATCTAATAAAGTTTGATTTAATTAATATAGTATGTCTAAGTATTATATCTTTGAACAGATTTTCAAGGATTTGTATAAGTTAAGGAAGATAAAGTTGAATTAAGTAAATTTGTATCTAATTAAGAACTCTACTTAATTAAATCTATTTGAACTATTGAATTTGAAGTTTAAGATTTGATTTTATAAGTTGATTTTTTTTATTTAAAGTGATTAAATGATATTTCAAGTTTAAACCAATCGGAAGGAATATTTAATCTAAGGGTAAATTAAGGTTATTTAATAATACTGATTTTATTAAGTGAATATTTCAAGACTAAAAAAATATGAGGTTGAATCGAGATCTGTGGAAAACTGTTAAATTTAACTTCGAAATGCTGAATATTAAAGCTTTGAGATATATTGGAAATTAAATGGCAAAATTGTGATTCAGATCTGTATTCGAAATCAATATAATTTGAATTTGTTATTTAGAAAACTGAATTGAATGGAAATTGATAAATTGAGATTGAATTAATTTGAGTAGGAAAGTCGAGTTGATTTTTGAGGAAATTGCAGATGCCTTACTTTACAAATTATTTAATATATACATACCATTTTGGGAAATAGATCTATTTGAAATGGAAATGATATTTTTGGTTTTGAAGTATGAATTAATTTGAAATGACCACGGTGTTATAGTGTATATTTCTACATTATAGATAGTTCCATGGATCCTTAGAGTATGGTTATCCCAAACATCCTTTAAGTTAATTATATTTCAGTTGATATTTCACTTGAGTTGGATTTATTGATATAAGAATGTTAATCCTGACTCGAGTGTTTTGTGTTTTTCTTTACGCTCGGGTCAGACTGAGTGATACAGCATTCAAGACTCACCTTTGGAGTTTGAAGCTTTGTTTGGAGATCCAACTATCGATTCAGATTTCAGCTTTTCCATTTGATTGGTTTAGAGAAGTCATTGGTTCGTATTGGAGACTTCACTGTAGGTGAGATATTCCGTTGTATTTATTTATAACTCTGATGTTTGTATAGTAGCTTCATGAACTACTATTTATTTATTCCGCTGCGTATTATTGGATTACTCTATGTCTGTGATTCTGTGATTGATTTATTTACTGTATATGTTCAGTTTTTCCAAATTTTAAATTAACAATATGATATTTTGAGCAATTCAAGTCCGACATGTGCGGGTGCGAATGGTTGAAAATATCGGGTCGTTACAGTTGGTATTAGAGCTTTGGCTCTAGGCAAACTTAGTGTATATGGTAAATTTAGTTACGGAATCACTTTCGTTCGAGCTCGAATTTCTTCCTCTTTGATTCAAATTTCCTTTGAATTTTGGAACATTCCCATCGGTTCCAAATCCATTATTGTCTTTCCCTATATGTATTTTTAAATTCTGGAGTATCCCATAGCTCTACTGAATGAATTGCAAAGGGTAGCATCGATGCACCGAAGTTTTATATATCCTCGGTTTAGATGCTGCTATCTCTGGTTATGTCGAATTTATATCCGGCGATCGAATGTCAATTTGCCTTGGAATTCTGCATCGATCATATTCCTGAAGTCATGGTTGACCCGGTTAAGGTCGCCCGCGATTTATACCCATCTTCTATTTTAAAATTTTAATTACCTCATCTTCGATCGAGCCTATCTTCGAATCAGAATTCTATTTGATTAGAGTTCCTCTAATTTGAATCTCTATCTTTGTTTTGAAACCCATCCTTGAATCACCCTCTGAAAAATTGGGTATGTTTGTATTTTTTTAAATTGTTTTATATATCGAAATTATTATTTTGATAAGTATGATTTTATCCCATATATAAAAGTGAAAATGTTTTCGATAAGGATTATATACTCAAAACGAGAATTTGGAGTTTTGAAAGGATTTGGGTTTTGAAAATTTGATTTATATAAAAATGATTTATAACTGAAGGGTTTTAATTTGAAATTCGAGAGATTGAATTCTGGTGTTTTGAAATTGGTTTTAAGATTTACAAAAATATATGATAATATGATTTGAAAGTATTTTCTGAATAAGAAGTGTTTCAAACAACTCAAACGAGTTCCAATGATTTCAAAGAAATTTCAAAGAAGTTTTCAAGAAAATAGATGTCCAGAACTCACTTGTGTCGCTGGAAAATAATTTCGGTAATGAGTGCACGCATCATCGACATTGATTTTCGAGTTTCAGAGTGGGGGATAGGCCACTCTAGTTTCTTTGCTATGCGAGCGATCTTGTGAAACAAATTTTATTTTAGATTTTGAAGTATGGTTTGATATTCGAAAGATATATGTGTATATATATTTGAAATGATTTAAAGTAAGCCGGTGTTCAGTCCTCGAGTTTCAGATTGTTTTGCTATAACCTTATCTATTGGAATTGATTTATTGATTTGTTGCTGATTTCCAACTCTTAGATTTGAAAATTTGGTTTCTTCGACTATTTTTAAAGGTTCGAGCACTTCCAAGTCAAGGTTTAATTTTCAAAGCTAAGTAATCCTAGAAAAATATAAATCATTCGATTAGGTAAATGAGTTGAAACTGTTTTGTTAAGTAAATGAATAAGATTATTTTGAATTATACTGATATGGAATTTAGTTTGGATTATTTTGAATAAAATTTAGTTTTAAATAGTTCAAAGGTAAATGGATCTTCTAAAATAGAAATAAATAGTTTAAAAGTTTAAAGGGATGGTTATAAACTTGGAATTCATTTTTGGGTATAATTGATTTGAGGAAAATATTTGGTTTTGAAAATAGTTGAAAACTTCGAAACTGAAGATATTAAATTTGGAAGAAATAATTTGGTTAAATCGTATATGATTTTTGAAACTGAAGTGATATTGAAATGAATTGAAATTGAGAACCTTGTTTTACTAAATACTTGATTTGGGAGTTATCGAACTCATATAAAATTGATTTGTATAAGTATGAAGTTGATTCGAAATTATTGATTTGGAAAGCTACTTAATTTGAAAAGTGAAACCTTATATAATCAAGTCTATAAGTGTGATTTGATATACTATGGATCTTGGAAAGCATTGGATTTAAAATTGAAATCTTATATATAATGGACTTTATATAAGTACGATATTTGAAAGTGATTTGAAAAGGTACTATATGATATATATTTTCGAAGTAAAGATATGGAAAGTGCCTTCTGCTTGATATCCGCTTTGTGGCCATATTGTGGATTCATTCTATCGATATTATTCTCTCTTATTTTGGTTTTTCAGATGTGATACTCGAGTGTCCTACCATGGCGTAACTCGTGGTTGTTTTTTTGGTAGCATAATCCGCAAGGCAGAGATTGCTTAAAGAATATGGATGTTTCCTGGGGGATCCAGGCGTAACCATTGTTATGTATCCCGCGGTCTACAGTTTGTTGTGGTGGCGAAATCCGCAAGGCAGAGATTGCTTAAAGGGTATGAATGTTTTCTGAGGGATCCAGGCGTAACCATTGTTACGTATCCTACGGTCCACAGTTTTGGTTATCATGGCGAAATTCGCAAGGCAGCGATTGCTTAAAGGATATGTGTGACGACCGCCCATGACTCCGCACCAAAAACAAGGAAAATAGTGCGCTGAAATGCGTGCCAGGCAGCCATGGACTATGGTCAGGGTAGAATAAAATAGAAACTCTATCGTACAACTCACAGCGCATGGATAAAATACAATAGAGAAATATATAGTGAAGCTCCGTAACAGAAAATCATCATATAAGTATCATAGTAGTTTTATACAAACATATGAATCATCCATACATCAAAGCCTCGCTACATAACACTCAATCAGATACAACAGCGGAACACCCAGTACATATAGTAAGGAAACTAATATGCAAAGCCTCCTGCTCGTCTTCGTCATCATCAGCGTAGATTTCCAAGAACAGCACCTGTCACCTGCTACCTAGTCTGCCCATCCCAAACATGGATGAACAGCCCAAGGTAATAAGAGGAGACATAAAACCTTGAGTCAGACAAAGTCTTAATGAGCAGTAAATTAACTACCAAACATACCAAAAGAGCATAAGGGATAAAAGGAATAGGAACCAAACCATCCCACTCCACCTCTTTCTACAGTGATAGCCCCCAGACACACACTGAGGAGAAGCAAGCATAACATAACAAACAATTAAGGTAAGCAATAATCACTCGAGTCAAGGTCGATGTTCTCCAAATACAAACCCCCAAGGCCTAAACCAAGATCAGATAAGCACCCAGAAAACACCGCTCTTGAGACCGAATGATGATACAACCAAACACCCAAACATCCATGACTCTGGCTATCACTGTTATCATTGCCTTGATTTCACCGTTAATTGAATGACCACCTGTCAAGGGCTAATGGTAACCCCGGTTTTAGACATAACTCTGCACGTCATCATGACCCGTGCCTAAGCCGAACGCATCAGCCCAGACTACTAGCACGTCATCGTGACCCGTGCTTGGAACGTCATCGTGACCCGTTCCAACGTACCCTTGCTTTGAGTATGCTAGAACCTTCAACAACGATGAGATCTTAGCCTCCTAGTCATCCTCCTTGACGACTCTTTCCATACTAGCTCAAGCGCCTCTCAAGCTAACCATTGTCCATCCCAACTCGGACTGCATCACCGAGTTATAACTTCGCACGTCGTCATGACCCGTGCTTGGAACGTCATCATGACCCGTCCCATCTCAACATATGCCTTGCCCCATCACATCATAGCAAAGTCCCATCTCAATATCATGCTTTGCCTTCTCGCATTATGGCAAGGTCCCACATCCTCGAATCCATCCATATGAGCTTCCACATCCGCTTCATATGCCACAGGCAGCTTTCCTTATTCAAGAGCCTTTCCACTTGGCTTTTGAATCACCATAAACCATACTTGTCCAAGTCAAGTAATCGATCAACTAATCAATCAAATCAAACATTAATCCAAGCAATCAATCATTCAACAAGATCTAAATAGACAATCAAATAATCAAACATGATCTAAATAGGCATTTATAATTACAATGGCAATTTCGTAAATAAATGAGCATAGATCTAACTTACATGAATCATGGGTCTTTAGCATAGATCTAACAAATATAAATCATGGGTTTTGTCTCTACAACTAGATGAATGAACTTGCAAAGGTAAACATCTTCATAAGTAATGGATCTACACTTGGATCTAAGGAAAAATGCATAAAATCACTATCTACAACACTCCAACAAACCACCAATCCAATATACTCCTTTGGGTCCGCGTGAGAGATAACTACCACTCACCAAATCACCTAAACACCTCAATAACAATCAACTCCGGATCTGGACAGCGAAGAACAAGGCTTGATCCGGCAAAATCTCGCTTCAATTGATGAAATCTCACTTCAACAGATGAAGATCTTCAACTTTGGCCCTTGAATCTTCGATCTTGATCTTCGATCTTGGATGGATGTTAGGACTAGATTGGAATGGAGAAAAGAAGATGAAGAAATGTTGTAGTCTAGTTCCCAAAATGGCAGCACTTCGTCGCTTCAAAAACCGGTGCCAAAAAGTGAGCCAAACCCCTCTATTTATAGGCTGAAATCACCCTTAGGTCGTCGCCCTATAGGTCGGTCACGACCTATCCATGAGTCGTTCACGACTCATCATCATCCTACGACCTAAAACAAGCCGCCCCTACAACCTAGCGACCTACTGACCTAACAGCACGCGGCATAGCGACTTAAGCCCCTTCACGACCTAACGCCTTAACATCCCACACGGCTTAGCTGTGGTATGACTTACGACTTAGAAGAATCACTCGACCTAACCCTTAAACGACCTAACTCTAAGTCGTTCAAACGACTTAACACTGAGTCGCACACGCGACTTATCTCCGCTAACTCCTAAGTCGGTCAAAGACCATAGGTCGTCTACTTCCATGAGTCGGCTACACTTCCTAACTCGAGCCAACGACCTACGCTATGCACTGAGTCGCCCAAACGACTTATCACCTTAAGTCGTAACCTGTTAGCTACCGGCCCAACCTAAGTCGCTACTGCTAGGTCGTCCACGACCTAACTTTCTTAGGTCGTTAATCTCATGAGTCGGTAAATCCCATAACCCGGTAACCCTAGGTCGCTAACTACCTTAGGTTGTTCTACCGACCTAACTCCATCACGACCTAAGCTATGGTTGAGTCAACTCTAAACAACTTAACAACATTAACGACCTAGTGCAACAAATTTTACGATTTAATCGACACGTAAAATACGGGTCGTTACATTCTCTCCTCCTTAGGAATTTCGCCCCCGAAATTCCAAACAAACAACAGCAATCAAAACTATTCCGCATGCCTACCATCCATAGCAATCAACAGACCATGCATCCAATTTCTAGCCTAGCATGCAGAATTCTAAAATTAGATCAAGATGCAAATTCATGAGATGTTACGACACCTTAGGGCCATACTTTGAAGAGTTCAGGATGAGCTGCCTTCATCCTCTCTTCCTCCTCCCACGTACAGTCGTTAACATCATCACTCCATTGTACCTTGAGCAACGTAATCATCTTCCTCCTAAGCTGTTTCGTGTCGGTCTCACCAACACGAAGCGGCTTACGAGGTCTTCTAACCACTGGATCAACCTCTAAATCTTCACAGCTATCAGCAGAAACCACAGTACTTGGGTCATGCACACATTTCCGTAGATACGATACGTGAAAAACATTGTGCACACCCGCCATCTTCCCCGGTAACTCCAATCTATACGCGAGCTTTCCAATTCGCTCGATAATCGGGAATGGTCCAACAAATCTCGGAGTTAACTTCCCTTTCTTCCCAAATCTTATAATATTCTTCAATGGAGAAATCTTTACAAAAACCATATCGCCTACGTCGAACTCCAAATCCTTACGACGATTATCGGCATAACTTTTCTGACGATCTTGGGCTGCTTTCATTCGTTGCCGAATGATCTCTATACAATCTGAAGTCTGTCGAATCATCTCTGGCTCAAGTATCAGCTTTTCTCCAGTTTCCAACCAACATGTCGGAGAGTTACACGGTCTTCCATATAAAGCCTCATATGGTGCCATACCAATACTCGACTGATAACTGTTATTATATGCAAATTCCACCAAATGAAGGTGATCTTCCCATGATCCTCCGAAGTCCAAAACACATGCTCTAAGAAGATCTTCCAAAACTCGGTTGACTCTCTCAGTCTGACCATCTGTTTGAGGGTGATAAGCTGTACTCAAACATAACTCGGTTCCCAAAACTTCCTGGAAGCTCTTCCAAAATCCACTAGTGAACAATGGATCTCGATCGCTTACTATACTCTTCGGAATACCATGGAATCGAACTATCCACTTAACATACAACTCAGCCAACTTTGATGCAGTCCTAGTTGATCGAACAGGAATAAACCTTGCACTCTTGGTCAACCGATCTACTATGACCCAAATCCCTTCATTCCCTGCTCTGGTTCTAGGTAGGCCATCGATAAAATCCATCGATACTTGCTCCTACTTCCATGTAGGAACCTCTAATGGTTGAAGCAATCCACTGGGCTTCTTTTGCTCAGCTTTCACCAACTGGCAGTTCATACATTTGGAAATAAAACTTCCAACATCTTTCTTCATACCTTCCCAGTAGTAAGTTCTCTTCATATCCCGATACATCTTATTTCCACCTGGATGAATTGTCAACTTCGAGTGATGACTTTCCCTCAGAACTTCATCTCTCAGTCCATCTACATCGGGAACAACTAGTCGTCCTTGCTTTCGAAGCCAACCCTCTCGATCGACCTCGAATCCTTTATCCTTTTCTGGTTCCAATCCAGATTCCAAATCTCGGATAATCCTGACAAGCTTATCATCTCGCTTTTGGCTCTCGCCAATTCTCTCCACAAGAGTAGGTCTTATCGATAAGTTTGCCAACATCTCAGGTTCCAATTCACATCTAGGCCTGAAGTCAAATCCAGCCAAATATTCAAGACTCTTCCATTCCGAAAACATGGCTCCCAATCCTGCATGTCTTCGACTTAACGCATCTGCCACTGCGTTACCTTTTCCCGGAGTATAGGCTATACCAAAATCATAAGATGCTAGAAATTCTAGCCATCGTTGCTGTCGAAGATTCAAATCCTTTTGGGAGAACAGATACTTCAACGACTTATGATCCGTAAACAACTCGAATCGAACTCCCAATAGATAATGTCTCCACATCTTCAAAGCAAACACAATCGCCGCTAACTCCAAATCATGAGTCGGATAATTCCTTTCATGCAGCTTCAGTTGTCGACTAGCATACGCAACAACTTTATCCTTCTGCATTAGCACCGCTCCAAGTCCAGTACCACTTGCATCGGTGTAAACCACCATCTCATCATTCCCACTTGGAATAGTCAAAACAGGAGCACTCGTCAGTCGCTCTTTCAGGATTTCAAAAGCTTGGTCACACTTAGCATCCCATCTGAACGCCTGGTTCTTCTTCGTCAATCCTGTTAACGGTGCAGCTATCTTGGAAAAGTCTTTGATAAACCGACGGTAATATCCTGCTAATCCAAAAAAACTTCTCATATCAGATGCATTCTTAGGTCTAACCCAATCCTGCATTGCTGCCACCTTAGCGGGATCAACCGCTATTCCATTTCCAGAGATAACACGGCCTAAGAACCTCACTTCACTCTTCCAGAAGTGACACTTCGAAAACTTAGCCTTCAGCTGATGTTTCCGTAAGATTTCCAAAACAATCCTCAAGTGCGTCTTGTGTTCCTCCTCAGTTCTGGAATAAATCAGAATATCATCCACGAACACAAGCACAAACTTATTCAACTGATCTCTGAACACTCTATTCATAAGATCCACAAAATATGCTGGTGCATTGGTCAATCCAAACGGCATTACCAGCCACTCATAAAAACCGAATGGTGTCCTAAAAGCAGTCTTCGGCACACTATCCTTAGCCACTCTCAACCGGTGAAATCCCGTTGCCAAATCCATCTGAGAAAACACCTTAGCCTCGTGAAGCTGATCAAACAAGTCATCTATTCTCGGCAATGGATACTTGTTCTTCTTAGTCACTTTATTCAGTTCACGATAATCGATACACAACCTCAACGATCCATCCGCTTTGGTTGCGAACACAACTGGTGCACCCCATTCGGACACACTACGCCGAATGAATCCTTTCTGCAAAAGGTCATCAACTTGCACCTTCAACTCTAGCTGCTCCCTAGGCGCCATCCGCCTAAGAGGCATCACAACAGGTCTGGCTCCCTCAACTAGATCGATACGAAACTCGATCTCCCTATGCGGCGGTAACCCTTTGACTTCGTCAAAGACGTCCTCAAATCCATTCACAATAGGCACCGATGACAGTCCATCCCGTGGAACAACCAGCGAATACATGAAGCTCATGAAGACGCCTTCCTCATGCTTACATCGTATCACAACCTTTCGCCCTTCCACATTCCCGACTGTCACCTCCAGCCTTTCACAGTCAATCCTTGCCGCATACTTCCTAAGCCAGTCCATACCCAAAATAATTCCGAACCCCGCAAAGTTCAGAACAAAGCAATCACAAACAAACGAGCAATCATGACTCGATACAACTAGACCACGGCATAACATACACAAACAAGTCGAACCCCCAACTGGATTAGTCACAATCAATGGCCTATCAACAATATCCGATTTCAAACCTAACCGGCCTACCAAATCATCACAAACAAAAGAGTGCGACGCTCTAGTATCAAATAACACTCTAACTGGAACACCACAAATGGAAAGAATACCTTGAACCACCACACTCTTCCCCTTCTCTTCAGCAGTAGGAGCCTTTGAAGACGACGGCACAGCTCCCAAAGCATAAGCTTGCACAATCTGCTTATCTTTCCTCGGCTCTGGACAGTCCTTTTTGATATGTCCGAGCTTATCACAGTTGTGACACTTCAACTGCACCTTTGGATTCTTGCAATCCCGGGAGAGATGACCCTTCTGTCGGCAGTTGTAGCAGGTCACTTCGCCCTTTGGCTTCTTCTGGCCATCCTTACCCTTCTGCTGCTGCTGCTTCCTCTTCTTATTTCCACTATGGTCCTTGGTCACAGCAACAACAGAACTTTCCCTAGGAAACAAACTCTCATGCCTTAGAGCTTTCTCCACAAGCTTCTCAAACGGATCATCCAAATGATCCACTAACTGCCTCCCCAGATAAGCGTCCAAACCAGTCACAAACTTTTCATTCTTCTGATAGGGAGAATCAATATACGACCTGGCATACTTAGACAAAGCTTCAAACTCAGAAATATACTCAAGAACTGGTCTCCCACCTTGCTTGAGCTCCACAAACCTCTTAAACAATACAGATTTCTGAGCCGTAGAGATGAACTTAGCTTCAAATCTGACTTGGAATTGCTCCCAAGTGATCTCTTCTTCTGGAGTATCAATGGTGATAGAATTCCACCAATCCGCAGCTCTTCCTTGAAGTTGCCTTGATGCAAGCTTCCTCTTAGTTGCATCCTCAATTCCCAAATCACCAAAAATCCTTCGACAAGCATCAATCCATCTCTGCACTTCAATGGTCGACTCCGTTCCAAAGAAAATCTTTCCTCCAAGAGAAGTATAATCCTTACAAAGCTTAGCAAAATCCACTGGTCTTGGAGCTTGAACTTGAACTTCCACATCCACTGATGATCCTGAAGCTGGTATCCTTCTCATGATCGAAGTCATCATCGCTTCGAACATAGTTCCATAATCAACAGCTCCTTCAGTAGCACGGCCTTCCCTTGCAGTTGGTCTCCCTCTTCGACTCATCTTTAGTATCTAGAAAAAGGAATGATTAGAACACCTTAAGAAACAACTGCATAAGGAGTTCAAATCCTTCTAAGCTACTATATTATGTATAGTAATCATCCATCAAAATACAATTACGTCTCTCATACGTAGTTACGTCAGCGAGCGTTGGCTAAAATCGATTAACCAAAGCTCTGATACCAAATGTGACGACCGCCCATGACTCCGCACCAAAAACAAGGAAAATAGTGCGCTGAAATGCGTGCCAGGCAGCCATGGACGATGGTCAGGGTAGAATAAAATAGAAACTCTATCGTACAACTCACAGCGCATGGATAAAATACAATAGAGAAATATATAGTGAAGCTCCGTAACAGAAAATCATCATATAAGTATCATAGTAGTTTTATACAAATATATGAATCATCCATACATCAAAGCCTCGCTACATAACAATCAATCAGATACAACAGCGGAACACCCAGTACATATAGTAAGGAAACTAATATGCAAAGCCTCCTGTTCGTCTTCGTCATCATCAGCGTAGATTTCCAAGAACAGCACCTGTCACCTGCTACCTAGTCTTCCCATCCCAAACATGGATGAACAGCCCAAGGTAATAAGAGGAGACATAAAACCTTGAGTCAGACAAAGTCTTAGTGAGCAGTAAATTAACTACCAAACATACCAAAAGAGCATAAGGGATAAAAGGAATAGGAACCAAACCATCCCACTCCACCTCTTTCTACAGTGATAACCCCCAGACACACACTAAGGAGAAGCAAGCATAACATAACAAACAATTAAGGTAAGCAATAATCACTCGAGTCAAGGTCGATGTTCTCCAAATACAAACCCCCAAGGCCTAAACCAAGATCAGATAAGCACCCAGAAAACACCGCTCTTGAGACCGAATGATGATACAACCAAACACCCAAACATCCATGACTCTGGCTATCACTGTTATCATTGCCTTGATTTCACCGTTAATTGAATGACCACCTGTCAAGGGCTAATGGTAACCCCGGTTTTAGACATAACTCTGCACGTCATCATGACCCGTGCCTAAGCCGAACGCATCAGCCCAGACTACTAGCACGTCATCGTGACCCGTGCTTGGAACGTCATCGTGACCCGTTCCAACGTACCCTTGCTTTGAGTATGCTAGAACCTTCAACAACGATGAGATCTTAGCCTCCTAGTCATCCTCCTTGACGACTCTTTCCATACTAGCTCAAGCGCCTCTCAAGCTAACCATTGTCCATCCCAACTCGGACTGCATCACCGAGTTATAACTTCGCACGTCGTCATGACCCGTGCTTGGAACGTCATCATGACCCGTCCCATCTCAACATATGCCTTGCCCCATCACATCATAGCAAAGTCCCATCTCAATATCATGCTTTGCCTTCTCGCATTATGGCAAGGTCCCACATCCTCGAATCCATCCATATGAGCTTCCACATCCGCTTCATATGCCACAGGCAGCTTTCCTTATTCAAGAGCCTTTCCACTTGGCTTTTGAATCACCATAAACCATACTTGTCCAAGTCAAGTAATCGATCAACTAATCAATCAAATCAAACATTAATCCAAGCAATCAATCATTCAACAAGATCTAAATAGACAATCAAATAATCAAACATGATCTAAATAGGCATTTATAATTACAATGGCAATTTCGTAAATAAATGAGCATAGATCTAACTTACATGAATCATGGGTCTTTAGCATAGATCTAACAAATATAAATCATGGGTTTTGTCTCTACAACTAGATGAATGAACTTGCAAAGGTAAACATCTTCATAAGTAATGGATCTACACTTGGATCTAAGGAAAAATGCATAAAATCACTATCTACAACACTCCAACAAACCACCAATCCAATATACTCCTTTGGGTCCGCGTGAGAGATAACTACCACTCACCAAATCACCTAAACACCTCAATAACAATCAACTCCGGATCTGGACAGCGAAGAACAAGGCTTGATCCGGCAAAATCTCGCTTCAATTGATGAAATCTCACTTCAACAGATGAAGATCTTCAACTTTGGCCCTTGAATCTTCGATCTTGATCTTCGATCTTGGATGGATGTTAGGACTAGATTGGAATGGAGAAAAGAAGATGAAGAAATGTTGTAGTCTAGTTCCCAAAATGGCAGCACTTCGTCGCTTCAAAAACCGGTGCCAAAAAGTGAGCCAAACCCCTCTATTTATAGGCTGAAATCACCCTTAGGTCGTCGCCCTATAGGTCGGTCACGACCTATCCATGAGTCGTTCACGACTCATCATCATCCTACGACCTAAAACAAGCCGCCCCTACAACCTAGCGACCTACTGACCTAACAGCACGCGGCATAGCGACTTAAGCCCCTTCACGACCTAACGCCTTAACATCCCACACGGCTTAGCTGTGGTATGACTTACGACTTAGAAGAATCACTCGACCTAACCCTTAAACGACCTAACTCTAAGTCGTTCAAACGACTTAACACTGAGTCGCACACGCGACTTATCTCCGCTAACTCCTAAGTCGGTCAAAGACCATAGGTCGTCTACTTCCATGAGTCGGCTACACTTCCTAACTCGAGCCAACGACCTACGCTATGCACTGAGTCGCCCAAACGACTTATCACCTTAAGTCGTAACCTGTTAGCTACCGGCCCAACCTAAGTCGCTACTGCTAGGTCGTCCACGACCTAACTTTCTTAGGTCGTTAATCTCATGAGTCGGTAAATCCCATAACCCGGTAACCCTAGGTCGCTAACTACCTTAGGTTGTTCTACCGACCTAACTCCATCACGACCTAAGCTATGGTTGAGTCAACTCTAAACAACTTAACAACATTAACGACCTAGTGCAACAAATTTTACGATTTAATCGACACGTAAAATACGGGTCATTACAATATGGATGTTTCCTAGGGGATCTAGGCGTAACCATTGTTATGTATCCTGCGATCCAGGTGATTTATTTGGATTGTACTTTCCATATCGGTTTTGAAGGTTTTTCAAGTATTTTCACTGGGTGTTGAAACAAGTCTACTAAGTATTTGAAGAATTCTAGCTTTACGCCTGATCAACGCATGGCCAGAGTCTACAAGAACGAGGATAAACTTGTTGAAACGTCGAGTGATAAAAGTATTTTCGAAAGGAAAATTTGGTTTCGATATAAAAGTATTTCCAACAAAGAAATTTAGTATTAATATTTGAAATTCTTATGATTTGAATTAACTATTCGTGCCCGATACTATTCTTTTGAATCTACCCTATCTGCTCAGCTTATTTATTCACCCATATTCTGTTTTCCGAATCTACCTTCTTTTCCCTTTTTGAATATATCCTTTTTAAATTATTGTTTATTTATATACTACATGGTTTAATAGTAAATTATTGGTGTTATTAATATTTCAGAAGGTATTCATTAAATAAAACATATTTAAAGAAAATGATTATTAATTTATTGATAATATTTGAAAAGTATCCTGAGATAAATTAATAAATTTATGAATTATGGATTTAATGTTTCGATAGCTTCTTTGTAAATATAACTAATGATGTAACTAATTGTTTTCGAATAGTTTTCATATATTTATAAAGGTGTTATTTAAACATATAAAGGGTATTTATAAAGGAAGCAAGAGATTTTACAAATGGGTTATGAAATTTTTTAAAGTATTAAAGATAATTGAATTGCAAATGAAGTTTTAAAATGAATATTTCACGAATTTTTTTTATATAATCTCAAATTAATTGTTTAAATCTAGACTTTCAATCTACTTTTATTTCCAGTTGTTCTATTCACCCACCTCCTTCCTTTTCGGGGACGAAAATTTTTGAGTAGGGGAGAGTGTAATGACCCGTAAAATTTTAATAGTTTCGACTCGAAATTTTTAATAATTTTGAATGGTTTATTTACATATTAAATTGAATTTTTGTATTTTTATTTATCTTATTTAAAACTTTGGTGTTTGATTACTTAAAATTTGAATTTTAGAAATTTCTTGAATTGGTTATAAATCATTTGCCCAAATTGTAGTAAATATAAACAATTTCTGTAACTTTGATTTTGGGTTAAAGTTTAACTTTAATTGAAATTTTAAATTTTAAATTTTAACTTCCAAATCTTTTATTTAAACTGTATATATTTGTACAACATTTGTTCCAATTTTGTTTCTTTTAAATTGGTTATATACTTTTTAAATTAAGTAATAAATAATGTGTAAAAAGAAATAAATTTATACGTTTCTTTTATACGTATATACATCCGTTTTCTTAGTAAAGTAATAAACAAATCAAATTTTAAATTAAGAAACAAATAATGTGTAAATAGCTATTTAATTATACGTTTTATTTGGTACGTTTTATATCCGTTCTTGTTTAAATTATTTGGCGTTATATAAATGATACGTTATCTTCTGAAATATACTTTAGCATATATTTTACTAAATAAATACGAAACAAATAAATTCAAAGTACGTTACTTTGTTATAAATTTTGGGCGTACGTTTCGATTTAATTATTGCCTCTCTAATGTGCACACTTTTGATTTCTTACCTTAGCTGTTAAAATCATCAGCCGTGCATTTTAAAAGGAATGAAAAATCTTGCCTTACACTTCACAGGTAAATTATTTCATCTCTTTTACACTTGCCTTTTGCTTATTTGTATTTAATAGGAATGAAATCCTATAATTCCTCTACCATTTCAAATCATTTATTTCTTGCCTTTCATACACCAAATCAACGCAGTCTTATGTTAAATACAAAAACCCACGTACACAATTTCATCCGCATCTCATATTGCCTTCATCTTCTTGCACGTACTTCTTCCTGAAGGTAATGGCCATACATATTTTTTTCTTTGTATTTTCTTGTTCTTCTTTCTTGTTATCTTAGTTTAAAGACTGTTGATAGTAAAATGTATACATACATACATACATATATATATATATATATATATATATATATATATATATTACTGTTTTAAGTACAAATTTTCCCGCAGCTTTCAAAATTACTTCATATGGTTTACCTTTCCTACAGCTCTTTTATTACATTTATAAACATGTTTAATGAATACCGATGTTAATATCTAGAGATTTTGATTTTTAAAATGTGTTTTAAATACTAATGTTAATTTATATATATATATATATATATATATATATATATATATATATATCTTTTACTTTAATTGTTTAAAAATTTTATATTTTGTTTTGCTGATTTCGGTTATTTATGGTATGTTAATATATATTATATTATACCAGTTATGTTCTGATGTTTATATGTGTGTATTCTTATAAAGCAGGCAATACAAGTTATTTTGGTTACTAATATGTATTTTTATATTTTTTATGTAGTTTATATTATACTGGGCATTACTTGCTATAGTTATATTTATAGTTTGATTGCATAAGTTAAGTATACATATGTGTCCTCTATTGTACAGTATTAAAGTTTATAAAAAATTTAAAGTTGTTTTATACTAGTTTGTTTGTTTTAAATATTATATTATACTAGTCTCTGTTTTTTTAAAGTTTACGTTATACAATAATTATATATATTATTTTATATAAACTGATACTTATATGTTGTATAATATATAAAATTTAATAATGAAAGTTTTATTAACTGTATGTGATAATATAGGTGAAGTAAATTTTGTGTTACTGTATTGGTATGTTGTTTACAATATAATGAAATATGTTAATATAGATATTTTAATAACTTACATTTTTAAAGCATATAATATAGTGTATTTGTTCGTATAACATACAATGTATTAGTTCTGGTAACATACATGTTTAATACTGAATAATTTGATATGTAAGTTAGTTATATATAGCTTCCTATCAGTTTATATCACTACAACAAAAAGTGTCTTTTATAGCGGCATATAGCCGCTATTAATCACAACCATAGCGGTTTGATAAGCGCTGTATATCGACATGTTATAAAAAACTATTGAATATTTATAACACAAAATATGCCGCTATGGTTGAGCTTAGTTTTATAACGCATATTCGCCGCTATGGTACGTTAATTCAATAGCTCATTATAGCCGCTATAATACAGCTAAATCTCAACGGAATTGGAAATCTTTATAACACCATTTTGATATTTATTCAATAGTGGTCATTTCACGCTATTAAATCAACATGTTATAGTATTGATAAATTCTTTTACAGCTCATATATGCCGCTATAAAATTCATAGATACACTTTTTAAGAGCTATGCCCATATATTACATTTTAATAATAATACCAATCAAACTAAATCTTCATAAACGAATAAAGATTATAATCAACAAATATAACACAAGAGCATGCTCAGAAAGAAATGTGATATATTTTTCATTACAGTTGAACTACATTTAAACATAGGAAAATTATGTTACTAACTGAATAAAAAGTTAAAATACAAAGATGTGAAACCAATAAAAAAATTACTTAAAGGTTTGTTTACTGTGAAGTAAAACATCACAACTCCATTCAACTGCCTTGCCTTGCTCCTCCCTGCACTTCCTTACACCGTTCAAGTTACTGCACTATCATCACATCGTTCAAGTTACTGCCACCACATTCGCACACATTACCAATTCAATGACTTACCAGATACCACTCACATTTCAAACAGCATAAACCAAGACATCCACCCACTGCCCCATATCATAACACAGTCAAGTGCCAACTACAGAACCACCTCTGTCCATTATCAGTTTCACCCCCCTTCTTGCCTTCACTAACCAGACACCAATCACTACAAAACATCCCAATCCCAACATCAGATAACACTCTCCTTTCACCATAAATTGCTCCACCCATATCACAACAGTGCATAGTGCCTCAATAGATCATCCATTTCACCCACCTACAACTACTTACAACCACTGCCACAGCAGCGCACTACATCCAACAAACATCCGCACTGTCAAATACCACCAACATCACCACTCACTGTTAACCAAACTACTTGCACCATTCATTTAATTAATCAACTTCACAACCACATCTGATAACATCACCATCCCTCTGCTTTCTGATCAAAACTACCAACTTTTACAAATTTTCATATTTTTATATTTTTCATTTACATTAACAACTCGAACTATCTTCTCACAAACTCCATAATCACCCCAACTTCAAGCCACCTTGCAGTCAACTACGTACCCTCTGCCTGGCAATTATGCAATTGTGCACATTCCAGTTCTGTGCAATTTTGCACATCCACCTGCTCCTCCATAACAGTTCCTCCCCACTGTCGACAGCAGCCCTGCACAACCGTCTTCTCCATCAGTCAACTTCAACATCAATTCACAACACCTTCATTCAACAGACCATCAGACTTCACTGCATAATTCCACAGATCATCCATAACTGCTCTCTGATTTAAATTGTTGCTCTGTGTACAAACTGTGCACCTGTGTGCAATCACTTCTCCACTTCTGTTACACTTACCTTCATTCCTTCGTCTGACCGAATTTCAACAACAAACTTCCCTCCCCCCGTCACAATTTCATTTCCATTTGAAAAAAATGCATAAAACACTACACTACTGTTTCACATCCCCTACAAACTACTGTTCTATCCACTTACAACAACAAGACTTCACAACCATACATCCCCTGAAACAAAGTTCCCATACTTCACCATTTCTGCCAATACATTCACACCACCTACCTCCTTACTTGCCATACAACAACTTCACTTCTACTACAATCAACAATCAAACTACACACCTACACACCTCTGACCACAATAGTGTCATCATCCCATCACAACAACTACTGATACTTGCACTTCTGCATAATACAACAACCATCAGACCTTATCAAAACACTGCACTTTTGTATATCCCTCTGCGAACATCCCCTACTTATCTCATTCAACTGCCTACAACTGTTAATTCATCTGCAATTCTGCAATTGCCTTCACCAACATTTGTGCATACAAACCACCTCAAACCATACATTTCTACACTTCATAAAAAACCAACTTACCATCATTTCACAACTTAAACATCACTTGATCACTGTTGTACCACTTCTCTACCACTTCATCATCCCCTACCACTGTAAACTGCCTGTATATCATTGCTTCTAATGGTCAGGTGATGTAGTTGATGTTCTGGTTGTTGGAATGGTCAAGTGATGCTCTGGCTATTGAATTGTGGAGATTGACTGAAACTGTTGTGACAGTGGGGTATTTGAAGGTAACTATTGTGTGATGAGGGATATGACTGTGGCAAGGCAGTGTGTTTGATGGGTTGACAGACTTGTATAAGGGAGGTTTTGTGTTGAAACCTCGATAATGTAGGTGTGTGGTGTGACAGGTTTTGTGGTGGGTGTGTACATTTTGAGTGAGCGGGAATGAACCATTCCAAAGAATACTATCAAGAAAAGGAGTATGTGAAAGAGAAAGACCGCCTTTAAATAGTTTTAGTACATCTTCCACAGGGTCAAACCCATTAGAAGTGTCATCAAATTCTTCTCTGAGTTTCAGGATGGTGGATTGAGCTACTAATTTAAGTGAGTAACCAACAAAATTTTGACATTTTAAGATGGCCAAATCACGCATCTTAAGATACGTATTTGTCGAGGGTTGTAATATCACTCAGTCTGCTTACTTTTTTGGATCTTCAATGGAGAAAAGTTCTTGAAATTAAGAGCACCATCCAGAATGTGAACATTAGGATGCATTTTTTCTTACTGAAATTTTCCAGGGTCGCCCATGTTCAACAGATATGCAACACCTTTTCATGACAAACAACGTGTTTCAGCTTCAAAGCTTAAAAATTAATTAAAATATAAAAGAAGTTTCTTGCACATACAACCAACATGCGTTTAAATTGATTCATATAAGGTTATAGACAGAACCTAATGAAATTTGTGCAGATAATAAATGCATCAAACTTCTAAACATATATTACAATATAAGTCAAAACAAAACAAATGTACTTTAGCTTGACTTTAACTGTATAATTAAATCATCGGCTTTTTAATTAAAATATTTTTTATCGACTAAAAGAGGTTTAAAAATTTAACCTTGGTCGCCTAGTTATAATACGAAAATCAACTAACTGTTGTTTTTTTTAATTAGCAATAAAGTCTACTCATTTGCAAGAAGAAGAAAAAAGGTGTACCGATTTTGGATCAGTCGAAGCAAGACAAGAAGGTTGGTTATTCGTTATATCCCAGAGTTTCACCTGAAACACAAGCAAGATTCATATTATTGCTTTGACATGTCAATACAAAAGCATGATATAGAAACTTCAATAAAAAAGATATTCACCGTTTTATCAGTCAAACCCGTTGCAAGAAGCTGCACAAAACATAAAGATGATAACCAGTTAGTAGAGAGTTATATTCAACAAATTTACAACGGTTTTACTGTAACTTAGCCAATAATTCTGATAAGGTAATGAATATACGTACATTTGGTACAACTGCATTGTAAGAAACAGAAGAAACAGACTTATCGTGTGCATGAAGTGTGAAAGTTGGCTTTGAATCAGAACTTGAGTTAGAGGAAGCTGTTCTCACATCAAAACCTTGAACTGTGCCATCCTCAAGACTGACCTGAACCATGTTAACCATAAAATATTTCAATTGGAAAAGAACATTAAATACGACGTATAATAGAAAAAATGATATACCAGAGTCCCTTATAACAAATTAGATATCATTTCTCCAGTGCAACAACTGCATATCATCATTCTTCACGTAAATTCATTTTGTTGCTTGAAAATAATGAATAATCGTGCATTTATTGAGGAAATAGGTGTTATGAATCTCGATAATGAAAGACTATAATTCTAGTACTAATATGAAATATTTTGAGACTTTAGAAACATAAGCAATAAGAACGACTTATTTTAAGGATTACGACAACACATATCAATAAACCTATCATATATCAAGCACCCAGATATTATTAATTATGATCAAAATTTCCATAGCAATTTTTTGGCAGGTAAGAAAAAGGCCATGCATCTCTAGTTAAAACAAAATTAAAGCTGCAAGGTATTTAACACTTTTAGGATGACCAGATGTACGTGATTTGTCTGCTCGCATAAATGATAATGCTTTGAAGTAGGTCGATGCGCAAATGGCAGAGTACTCCTATCGCAAAAGGTTAAAAAGATTACAGTGTAATGGCTGGAAGTTTACCACAAAAGCATGTTCATTGTGTGGATCCCATGCCAAGCTTTCAGCATCAGCAGATATAGACCAAATATAACTAGGCTTTTCAATGTTTCTACAATCCATCTGCATGAAATATATAACCATGTAATGGGGTGTTGAAAAAAAAAGTCAATCGTGCTGCTACTATAGAAAATTTTGCAACTGACTTGCCCCTAAAAGTAAGGGAGGACATGTATTGCTTTGACATTTTCAAATGAAAGCACGATGTTAAAAAGTTTCGGTGTGATCATACTGCAAATAGGTATGTACATATGAAGTGGAACATCAGATAAATGGAACAGTAAACATAATTCAAAATGCCAGCCATATAAATAAGTGTAACTGCTTTGTTGAAAATTACAAGCCTGTAAATTATGCTTTTTTTTTCCAAGCACGTTCTGATAACTGTTCATGTGTCTACACTCCTCGCGTTCACGCTTTTGGTTCAAAATATCATTGAGAATATTTTCCCAAGCCAAATGTATTATTGAGAATATAAATGTAAAGCAGATAATAAACATATGTGAAAATAATACAAGTTTCTTACTGTCACTATTGTTCGATCAAACGATCCACTAAGAAGTGACTCTGATTTATGCCGATTCCATGCAACAGCTTGAACCTGTTCATTGCAGAGAACGAGAACTTGCTTTGTTATATTCAATTTCAATCCAAAATTGTTGTTGTGTTATAATAAGTGCAAAAAAAAAGATTCAAATCAATGAGATTACTCAATGCACTATGCCCAATCAATTGAAGAGGACCCAACTGTTACTAAAAACATCCATCTGTTTTTCAACACAGTCCTATAATATTGCCAGGTATTGATAAGTTGTGTTTAAACATAGTACGGTCGCTAATATTTAAATTGGTGCTTAGTAGAAACAGATGGGTGTGTATGTGTTAAAAATATAAATAAAAACAAGAATTAGAAAATAAATAACAAAGAGCTGGATCTATTTGTTATTAAGAATTAGTACAGATGAAAACTTAATCATTAACTAACAGGGATAAATCCACACCCATTTGACATATAAAAAATAAAAACAAAGAACCAACCTTATCAGAATGGTGTTTTGCAGTGGCAACACATTTACTTGTCTCTATGTCCCAAACTTTTACTGATTTGTCAGCACTTGCACTAGCAAGTACATTCCTGAAGTTGATATTAAGCAAATTGGATTATATTTGTAACAGTCCGATAAAGTCGTTTCAGATTTCACTGTGCTTACCTAAATTCTTTATTCCATGCAAGACCAAGAACGGATTTCTTGTGACTCCCTGATTTGTACTTTCTCGATTTCTGCATGCACACAACCAACTTTTAACATGCTTTTACAAATATTGGAGACGAAGGCTAAATTACCAAGAAATATAAAAGAATGCTAATATAATAGGTAAACCGTAAAAACTTCTGAAAACATATATTTATCCAGTATGGAACTATAAAACATGGCAGCATACGGCCATAAGTAATATAAATTGTTAATAGAAGAAGGATACGTGATATAGAAACAAAATATAATTGAACACATTCAATTCGCTTAAAGTGTGAATTGCTTAAAAGATCACCTCTGATCTTCCTCCCAAAGTCATAGATGGATTCTCTTCTTTGATCTACACCAATAAACAGTAATAAAATGTCAGCACACACATTCAAGAATCAATAAACACCGGATCCAATCATCTTTTAACATGCCCAATCCGACAAACGTATACCTTGTCAAGGTCCCATATTTCAGTAACTGGCTCCATTGTGCCAACTGCTACAAAATTCCCTACAATGGTAAGAATTTCAAAATTACAATTGTATTAGAAAATCATACTAGGTAAGGTGAATTTGTTTGTTTTCTTCACTGAAAGTAACTGTGGGGAAAAATGAGATGTAAATGGGGATGTTAACTATGTAGGATATTAAAGGTAGACAATTATTTGCCAGCGATGTATAAACCAATCTACCAAAATAACTTATCAAAATTTTTAAAGCACATCATCAAAGCTCCAATAATTCTTGTTGCATAAAGAAAAACAATCTGGATATTTACATTCAAGGATATCCTCAACAGAGTTAAAGTAGATTTGGATAGCATGACATTTATCAAAATATTATCAACCCAAAAGCTAATTTATAAAATTAAGAGCTTACTCCATCCAACTTACATCCATGTAAAATATTTTAAAAAAAATGTACAAGTAACTACCAAAATAATGCTTGTTTGTAACGAAGCCAGCTGTGTGACTCTTCCCATCTCAGAAACATCTATCTCAACGTGAAGCACAGCTTCTTTAAGAAAAAGCAAAGGATTTTTATCTCTTATACATTTAAATGCAACATTAATTTTTTTTTGCTCGTGCAGCGTTTGCTGCAAGAAAATGACACTGAATCTGTTGCACACTTGTTGCTTGATTATGGATTTTGTACTACGAAAAGAAGTAGATTGAAAATAAAACAAGATTTAGATAAAATAAATTTTGGCCATAAAAGCCTATTTGGTTAACGGGATGAATTGAATACAAGTGTCAAAGTAAGCAGTTTAACGAATTAATAAAAATGAATGAAATTGGCCTAAAGTCTATAACATTAACTCATAAGAAATACTCTCCCTTCTTTCTACTCACCTAAACAAAAAAAATGAATACCTAGCCGATGAGCTACCAGAGGGAAGCATTGAAGGAAGCGGCAGTAGTGATGACTTGAGGAAAGCTAATGGCACCAGGAAAAGCGGAAGTAGAACTCGATCCCGTTGATGCATAGGATTTAACTAGATCCGATTAGGGTTTATGAAGGGGGGATGGATTTGAAGTGGTGATTTGGGGATTAGATTCCACTAGCCAGGAGACTAAGGAAAAGTGGAACGAAATGAAAGAGCAAAGATGGAGAGGGAAATAATCTGAGAAACCGCGGCCACGAAATAATTTGGAGATTTTGCGCTGTGTGAAGGCGTTACATGGGAACAGTACAAAACAAATAGAGTAAAAAAAACAAATAATTAAAGACAAACAATAACGCTTTAGAATAATGCGTTATTAAATGGAGTTATTAATAATACATTTTCTTGCAGTGTATATATATGAGTATCATTTTAAAATAGAATGTATTTATATATATATATATATATATATATATATATATATATATATATATATATATATATGTAGTTTATATAAGATTTTGTGTATGTCATATATTTACATGTAATATGTTGTTTAATGTTATGAGTATATATGTTCTTTTATTTCAAATTTTACTATATAAATATATGTTGTTTTATATGTGTTTTTATTTAAAAGCAATGTTTTGAAATACATATATATTTAATTTAACATGTGTTTAAATTAATATTGATTTGAAATTAATAATAATAATAATGCAACGTACATTTCGTTTGTCTCTACCAAGATTGATTCTGATTTGTTCTCATAGATTTTCCCATTAATCAGCTTGTTTGTCGTGCCTGTTTTCTTCATCGAATCGTGTCTATCAGCATTGCTTTGGAATTCGTAACTCAACTTCATTGTCTATTCTCTCTAGCATCGAAAGTTGAGCAATCACTCACGATTAACGTTCTTTTATTTATTAAATTTGATTTCAATTGGAACGACAATTGAAATACGTTGCTAAAATTTAACTGTTAATTGTTTAAATTGTTATATATATGATATGCATTTATATATAAATTGTTCACCTATGGGATATGACACCATATCCTGTTGTTCATATTATATTGTTATTGGTGATATATGCTTGTTATTATTATTGTCATATCTGTTATCACTCTGCAAGTTCCCTGTTAGTATATAATTCACTATGGTTTGAAATGATACATACCCGAACGGACTTTAGAATAGGAGAATTTTGTTATGGGTTGAAATGATAGACCCAAGCGATTTTCATTTGAGTTGAATTTGGGATTGCGGGTGGAAATGATATCTACCCGTATATATTTAAATTACGGATTGAAATAATAAATATCCGTGTCACTTGACTATAGGATAGGAATTATATACAGACATCGTTGGTTTATATATAAATATTTTAAAAATGATTTCTATGATTTTGAAAGGGAATATATATATGGTTTTACTTAATATTGGAAATATCTTTAAGTTTTTATATAAAGTAGATTTAATAATAAACTTTAATCTAATAAAGTTTGATTTAATTAATATAGTATGTCTAAGTATTATATCTTTGAATAGATTTTCAAGGATTTGTATAAGTTAAGGAAGATAAAGTTGAATTAAGTAAATTTGTATCTAATTAAGAATTCTACTTAATTAAATCGATTTTAAATATTGAATTTGAAGTTTAAGATTTGATTTTATAAGTTGATTTTTTTTGATTTAAAGTGATTAAATAATATTTCAAGTTTAAACCAATCGGAAGGAATATTTATCTAAGGGTAAATTAAGGTTATTTAATAATACTGAGTTTATTAAGTGAATATTTAAAGACTAAAAAAATATGAGGTTAAATCGAGATCTATAGAAAACTTTTAAATTTTACTTCGAAATGCTGAATATTAAAGCTTTGAGATATACTGGAAATTAAATGGTAAAATTGTGATTCAGATCTGTATTCGAAATCAATATAATTTGAATTTGTTATTGTTAGTAGTAGAATTGGTCACTAACACCCTTAAGAGAGATTGTGTAGAGGGATTAATGAAGAAAGTAAAGTTAAACAGAAAACAGTATGCAAATTTAAATGCAAAAAGTATGAACACCAGATTTATAGTGGTTCGGCGTAATTGCCTACGTCCACTTTGAGGTTAATCTTTATTGCTTTCCTTGATAATCGATTACAAATACAATCTGTATATCAACTATTTGATTACAATTGTTAAGCAAGAAAGATAAGTCTTGAATGAGTTTTGAATGCGGCAGTGTCTCCCCGGTGTTCTCCAAAAAAAGGTCCTTTTCACTGTGCCCCTGTCTCTCTATTTATAGACGAAGATGGGTTGGACTTCCCAGGTGGGCCAGGTAGCTAAGTATCTCGGCCCAAAAAGAGTGAGCTCTGTGCGCCGATCCAAAGATGCCGAATGGCAAAATGCCGAACGAGGCATGAATGCCGAATGATATCTTCATGCCGAACGAAGTAATGCCAAACGATATCTTCATGCCGAACGAAGTGATGCCGAATGATATCTTCATGCCAAACGATATCTTCATGCCGAACGAAGGGATGTGCTAAGTGGACAGTGCAGGCCAAGCAATAATCGAAGCTGGTCGAGATTGGATGGACGCCGAACACCTCTGAATGCCGACCGATCTCGAATGCCGATCGAGATTTATGTCGAAAGGGGTCGAGTGCCGAACGAGGTCTGGATGCCAGCAGTATGGAATGCCGAATGAATCTGTCGTGCCGAACGACTCTGGATGCCGGTCGAACTCGAATGCTGGACGAACCATTTGTGCCGAACAATTCTGGATGCCAGTCGAACTCGAATGCCGGACGAACCATTTGTGCCGAACTACTCTGGATGCCAGTCGGACACGAATGCCGAATGAACCATTTGTGCCGAATGACTCTGGATGCCGAACGGTATGCAAATGCTGAGTGCCTAGTTGCCTGGTCAAATCTCTAGGTAACACTTGCCCCCCAAAGTGCATTACGTGATGCGCTTTAAATCGCGTGTCCTCTATGCCTCGCTTCGATCCTTGGCTTATTATTCTCGATGGTGTTTTCTCGTGAATACCAAGTGAGGCACTGCATGCCGAACGTCATACAAATGCCAAACAACATAGTCGATGCCGAACGATATCGTTTTGACGGGTTCTACCGCTCATTGTCTCTTCGACTTCCTCTTCTTCCTTATAAAGGCTGGCATTCTCCTTCATCTTCACTTTTTCACTTTTTACCTCCGTGACTTTCCTAGAACGCGTAACTTACCTCCCTTGAGTCTCGTACACTTCTTCGATCTTTCCTTCCTACCTGGAATCCATCACGCCTTTCATAAGTTAAGTTTGAACAACCTCCAATCCTAAACTCACATACCCCCGAGCTCCCGTCGTACTCTTCGGTAAGAACCTTTTGATCATTCTCTCGAATTAGGAAACATTAGATATTACTCAAACTTGTGAATCCTTCATATATCGTAGAAAGTGGGGGGCGTGTGAATGAGGGTGATGAATTGAGGTTCGGACGCATTCTAAAGCTGGAACTTAGTATGCTCTCAGGTGATTTCGAGGTGGATGGATTGGAGAAGAGAAAGGTGGAAGATGCATTGTAGTGGCTCGACATGATCTTTTAATGCTGAGTGGTCCTATGGTAGCATGAGAATCGAGTTAGAGATCAGGCCTATTGGTGTGGATTGACATGGCCATGGTTCGGCATGACCTGCCCAAGCCGAATGAGGTTGGAGTGGAAAAACTGAAAGGAAGCGGGGAATGGACAGGATCCCGATCAATATTTTGGTCGAACAGCACTTAGGCCGAATGGCATGAATGCCGATCGATACTTTGGCCGAACGATATTTTGGCCGAACGATACTTAGGTCGATCAATATTTTGGCCGAACGATACTTAGGCTGATCAATAGTTTGGTCGAACGATACTTAGGCCGAACACTTATTAACCTTGCCTAATCATATGACAAAAACATGTACAAGGACCTAAACAAACTAGCATATCGAACTAATCTGGACTGATAACTTCCTAGTTTCAATAGTTACAAGCCTGAACTTAAATCGATAAAAACGGGTAAAACTTTTTAATATACAGCGCCAATGTCCGAGTCCAAAATTGAAAGCATTGCAAGGCTGGCTTTCGAAGACGGTCAGCGATGACGGTCTTCGAAGACGACGGTTTAAAGCTCAACTTTATACCATCAACTCTGTGACTTTCAATTTCTCAGCACTTATATTTGAATCATCACTTTAGTTCACTCACTACACGGGGGGGATATTCGTGTTGTTAAGTCTAACGCCGATTATTTTTCAAGTATAGTTCAAACAGGTGCTCTGCTAGATTCATTCTTTATTAAAGATGTCTAGGAAATCTAGCTCCGCTACGATCTCAGACAGACCTGGGTCGTCCTCTAGACAAGAAGTCACAGATACTCCAAACCCGTCGACTTCCCCTGCTCATAACTTAGCTCCCGATGCTCTGGAGGCATTAATTTTCGTGGACAACCCATTCGATTCACAGGCTTCGAAGATTAAGGAAAGTGCACTCCGTCGGATATGCTCTGTCCATGGAATCCCCTTCGAGGACGTGCTAGTTCCATCGGGGCACGATCGTCCACACTTGCCTCCAATTGGATACACAGCTTGTAATAAATTTATGTGCTGGGTTGGCAGCGTGCTACCGTTCAACTCATTTCTTCGAGACGTGCTGCAATACATCGACATTGCCCCGTCGCAACTGCACCTGAACGGCCACGCATTCATCTACGGTACCTACATCCTCTTCATGAATGTCTTCTCTAGGCCTCCAATCCCGGGTGATATCATATATATATATATATATATATATTGCATCAAGAAGCGAAGAGATAGCCCCTCTTTCATGTTTCTCGAGCCGCACAACAAATGCTAAATCTTAACTGGGGCACTGAGCAAGTTGCCCTATACAAACAGGATTGGTTTTATGTGTGTTGCCCTTCCGGCATTGCGAGGAGATGGGAGGAAGTAAGTCAGTCTTTTTCCTGGATCGATACACATGTTTGGTCGAAGTCATGCCTTTTCTAACTCTTTTTTCATTTTTCCAGGTATCGCTCCATGTCCTGACGGCCGCAGATATTCTGAAGCCGTCGAAGCTATTCGAGCCCTTCCTGCCGAAGAACGGGACATCCAAACTCTCATTTCGAATGAGTCACTTACAAGGTTCGGACTGTTGGCAGAAGGCCGTCGGATAAGCCTTCCTTAGGGCGTTACCATACCCAGGCCTGCCTCTGGCAAAGGGAAAAAACAAGCCGAGTCTTCAGCACGTAACGCTCCTGGCGCACTAGAAGAAGGGGAAATCAAGGAAACCGAAACACCCGAAGCACAAGATGAGAACGTTGGTCCTACTAAGGATCCGATAGTCGAAGTTCACGATATCGAAACATCATCTTCCCCTTCAACGAGGAAAAAGAAACTGACGTACAAGATAAGGAAGGAAAGGGTTGGCGGAACTTCTAAAGTTATCCTTATTCCAACGGAGAAAGAGGCTTCCTCACAGCATTTAGAAAGTCCTTTAAAATGCCTATCAAACCTCCCCATACCTGATGATCTACTCAATTATGATTTTGACGATCCGGAGGCACTTAAACTTCACTCGTCCATCAGAGGTGATGCAGGCGTTCAAGCCCAAAATCAGAGAGAAAAATCCCCCTTAGTAAAGCAACGGTCCGTCGAGGGGAAACACTAGGATACACACAAACACATGCACTTCACTTTACACTTGAACTTTCTGTCATCACCTTACTTTTTACTAATTCGTCGTTACTTAAACTCTACGCAGGTGACATGGGGCGTACACACGGACTTGACCGCCTTCGTGGTTCATCGATTTTCCATCAATCAGGACGGGACTCAGGTTCCGGAGGACGCCGAGATAGGGATGACGATGGCGATAGGGATTATCATTCCCAAGATTCAACATCTCGGAAGAAATCATATTATCAGCCCAAATACCATCATAATCCCCCTTCTCACTCGGGGTAAAGCAAAGATAAGCACGGCCATAAGGGGTCGCAGTCAGATGTCCCTCGCGATCAACACTTCGATTCTCCCACCACACGACAGTCCAGGGATACTCATAAGAGGACTGAACTTTCAAAGCCATCTCCTCCTGTTCCCGTAGCAAATCCAACAATACCGGACAGTTTGAAAGAGCTCAAGGCTAAATTCCCACAAATCTGCTTTGATGGCTTGAAATTTCTCTTGGCGATTCATCCTATTCCGAGACATGTCAAGCAGAGCACTATCGCCTGTACCAACGACGTCTATGTTCGTCTGAAAAAGTGTCAGAAGTCTCCATAGAGCGCCAGCATGAGATTGATCGCCTAAAGCTTGATGTTATCCATGACAGAGACATTATCAAAGCTCAGGACGAAGAGCTCGTGTCTTACAAATCTCAGCTCGAGGCCGCCTAGCAGAGCGCTAAAGATACTGCCGAAGCCGTAAATCATTTGGAATCACCTCACGAAAATCGATGAGGCGGTCCAACGCTGTGGGGCCTTAGAGAAAGATTCAGTGCAAAAAGAGACGGATGCGTTCAGCCTCCGAGTCAAAGAACTTGAGGAGCGACTCCGCAAAAAGCAAGAAGAGAAGACTGTCGCCCAAGAAGAGTCGCAACGGTATTGCGACGAGATCGTTGCTACACGACTCCTAAAGGCGAAACTTGTGGATGAGCTTTCCAAAGTTGAGGCGCTAAAGAGTGAAGCCCACGAAGAGGGCAAAACGATGCCATCTACGGAGATCGACTCCCGTCTTAAGGTGGCTAAGGAAGAAGGTAGGGAAGAAGTCAAAAGTATGTTCGACCCGCTTATTGCGGAATTCTCGCGTTCTGAGGCACCGGGAAATAACTTTCTTGGCAAGGGCTATCTCGAATCTTTAGCCGAGGCATGGGAGACCTTAATAGAAATCAGGAAGGTTGAACTCAACACCGACGAGGTTGACGAGGATGCTCTGATAAAGGAATATCTTAAGGGGAACGATCCTTCAGACCTGTCTGCGGCGAAAGCCCTTTATTGCAAAGGCTCTCCCTCATCAGAAGGGAAAGATGCTATTACCGGTCCATCCGGGGCCATGTCTCCAGCTCTTGTGCCTACTCAATCGGCCGTTCGGTCGATACTTGATCCATTTGAGCAGCATATTTATTACAACCCGGAGGATCTTGGCCTTGGCGTCCACATTCTGTCTCCCATTTCAGAGGGTGAGACCCCTCGGACGGTTGAGAGTTTGCCAGAACCTGGTAGATAACTCTTCACTTTAAGATTCCAAAAGTCGTCATTCTTCACGAAGGACTATTGTATTCTAATGCTTGTTTTTAATGATTCCGTGCAAGCCGTTCTGATCACGAGCCCACTCCGAGGAGCGATGTTGCCAAGGAGGTGGAGGAAAAAACAAGTGAGGCTACTCATGCAGGGGAGGCTCCTGGCCCAGATGCTCAGGTGATCGGAGAGCTTGACGAGGACAAGTCTGAGACTTCCTCTCCTATCAATGGGAGTTATGAAGTCGAGATTACAGGAGCTTCTGAACACACATCCAAACTGAGCATGAAGGAGCAGCTTGAGAGGGAGAAGAAAGAGACTGTCAAGATCAAAGTCGAGCCTCAAGTTGTGGACTTAAACGATCCCCTGAACAAGCCGTTGAAAATTATCCATCCTGGCGGGTCCAGGCCAATGGAAGTTCACCATACTTCTTCGATCGCTACCTCTCCATCAAAGAGGATTACCAAGGGTAAACGCACAAGAGAGGAGTCGTCTGAGAAGATAAAGAGGGGAAGAAGTCGAAGAAATCCAAGAAGTAATCATTATTCTCGTTCAATGAGAGTTAGTTTAGGTTATGTAATTACTTTTATCTATTTTTGTAGTCCTTGTAAATAGACTGTTGACTCCAAATTTTGGAGGAGTTGTATTTGAAGATCATTTTTGAATAAAGTTTAGTTTTTCTGTCTTTTAAAAGACTCTTATCGTTCAATTTTCTGCGTGATTGTGATTGAAATCCAAGCTGTTGTGAATAACATAAACTTCTCAGTTCATCTTCATATAGCTCAGAGATTCTTTGGGAGTTGTTCATTTTTCATTTCATGCTTCAAGCACTTAGAATATTTTTTAGTCCGTATTTCGGGGGTTTGATAAATTCAAATAATTTGTGTCTTAGTTCGTACTCAGGGAACTTGGAGATTTGAGTCGTTTGTACTTGAATCTGCACTCCGAGAACTTAGAGTACTCCAGTCCGCACTCAGGGGACTTGAAGATTTGAGTCATTTATACTCTGGTACGCACTCCGGGGACTTAGAGTACTCCAGTCCGCACTCCGGGGACTTGGAGGTTTTGAGTCATTTATACTCTGGTCCGCACTCTAGGGACTCAGAGTACCCCAGTCCTCACTATGAGGACTTGGAGATTTTGATTTGTTTATAATCTAATCCGCACTCCGGGGACTTAGAATACTCCAATCCGCACTCAGGGGACTTGAAGATTTGAGTCGTTTATACTCCGGTCCGCACTCCAGGGACTTAGATACTCCAGTCCGCACCCCGGGGACTTGGAGGTTTTGAGTCGTTTATACTCTGGTCCGCACTCCAGGGACCTAGAGTACCCCAGTCCTCACTCCGAGGACTTGGAGATTTCAAGTCGTTTATGCTCTAATTCGCACACCGAGGACTTAGATTACTCCATTCCATACTCAGGAGACTTGAAGATTTGATCATTTATACTCTGGTCCACACTTCTAGGACTTAGAGTACTCCAGTCCGCACTCCGGGGACTCAGAGTACCCTAGTCTGCACTCCAGGGACTTGGAGATTTTGATTCGTTTATACTTTAATCCGCACTCCGGAGACTTAGAGTACTCCAGTCCGCACTCAGGGAACTTGAAGATTTTGAGTCGTTTATACTCTAATCTGCACTCCGGGGACTTAGAGTACTCCAGTCCGCACTCAGGGGACTTGAAGATTTGAGTCGTTTATACTCTGGTCCGCACTCCGGGGACTCAGAGTACCCCAGTCCGCACTCCGGGGACTTGGAGGTTTTGAGCCGTTTATACTCTGGTCCGCACTCTGGGAACTCAGAGTACTCTAGTCCGCATTCCAAGGACTTGGAGATTTTGAGTGGTTTACAGTCTGGTCTGCACTCCAGGGACTCAGAGTACTCCAGTCCGCATTCCGGGGACTTGGAGATTTTGAGTGCTCGAGCGCGTTCGTTCGTCAAGCAGAATAATGTATTCTTTAGTTATTTGTCACAGCGTTATCATACGCAGAAACATCGAAAACTCATAGAAAAAATGGCTTCAAGCCTTTATTAATGCAAATAAGCTAAATCGTCTTTTTTCATGCCATAAACTAGGAATAAAAACTTGCTGGAAATAAATGCAACTAAAATTTGAAAGAAATGAACTATGTGTAATAATGCCGCAAATGTTCACTATTCCATGCTCGGGGGAGTGTCGTACCATCAACGGTCGCTAGCTTGAAAGTTTCTTCTCCAAGCTTCCGTTCAATGATGTATGGACCTTCCCATGCAGGGCTCATATGTGATGGAACTGGGAAAACTCATTTCAAAACGCAATCACTCACGCCAAAGATTCTCGGTCGGATTTTTTCATTATAAAATCGAGCAACTCGGTGCCTGTACGTGGCCACTCTTAAATTAGCTTCTTCGCGCTTTTCATCAATGAAGTCCAATGATTCCACCAAGAGATCTTGATTTGACCCAGGGTCATAATAAGTTACCCGATTTGATGGAACTTCAAGTTCCACAGGTATGACAACTTCTATTCCATATGCCAATGCGAATGGAGTGTGGCCAGTCGCGGACTTGTGGGTGGTTCTGTAAGCCCAACGCACTATTGGAAGCTCATCCACCCACTTGCCTCTAGCCTTTTCCAAACATTTTTTCAATATGGATTTGATTATCTTGTTCACGACTTCCACTTGTCCATTGCTTTCGGGTGAGCAACTGTTGAATTTTTTTTCTCAATACCATATTTTTGGCAAAAATCCTTAAACTCTTTGTTTTCAAACTGAGTTCCGTTGTTTGTAACGATAGTTCGGGGAAGGCCAAAATGGCATATAATATTTCGTACAACGAAATTAATGACCTTTTTGGTGGTAATAGTAGCCAAAGGCTCTGCTTCTGCCCACTTGGTAAAATAATCGACCGCAACTATCGCGTATTTTGCACCACCTTTGGATAGGGGTAAGGAACCGACTATGTCGATCCCCCATATTGCTAATGGCCAGGGACTAATTATTTATGTGAGTTCCGTTGGCGAAGCTCTTGGGATTTTCGCATACTTCTGACATTTGTTACATCTTCTCACGTAGTCTGCGTCATCTCTATTTACATTTAGCCAATAGTATCCATAGAGGAGGATTTTCTTTGCTAACGTCTGCCCTCCGTATGGTCGTCGCATTCACCTTCATGGACTTCCTTCAGGACCCATTTTATCTCATCATGGGCAATGCATCGGAGTAAGGGGGTCGAGAATCCCCTCCGATACATCACCCCATCTTGCATTACATAACGAAAAGCCTTACGAATGACTTTTCGCCTTTCACCCCTTCCTTCGGGCATGACCCCGTGTAACAAGTACTGCTTGAATGGGGTCATCCATGACTCCTTTTCGATTTCTGTTTCTAACGCGAAATCTACTCCATCATGTTTATGCTCGAAACGTGTAAGGTTTCAATGGGAAACAATCCCATATGTTGCGCATCGCCAGTGCTTGCGAATTTTGCCAATGAATCGGCTGCTCTATTTTGCTCACGCGGGACATGTGAAATATCACAATACTCGAGATTCGCTAGCAGCCCCTGAACTTGGGCCAAATAAGGGGCAAGTCTCTGACCCCTTGCTTGGTAGTCTCCGCGCACTTGATACACCACCAGTTGCGAGTCGCAAAAGATTTCAACCGATCTTATTCCCAGTTCTTTGACGAGTCTTAAGCCGGCAATCAACGCTTCATACTCGGCTTCGTTACTCGTTGCTGTGAATTCGAGCTTTAAAGCGTAACAAATTGATTGGTTCTCAGAAGGTACAAGAACTATGCTAACCGCCGAACAACGGTCGTTAGATGCCCCATCGGTGTACATCTTCCATCGAACGGGAGGTATGACATTGCGGCCGTTTGATTCGTCTGTCATGGTGAATTCAACGATGAAATCCGCTAGCGCTTGTCCCTGTATGGCCTTTCGCGGCAGGTAAGTAATATCGAACTGACTCAGCTCGATATTCCATTTTAACATTCTTCTAGAAGTTTTCGGTCGTTGGTGTACCTGTCGCAAGGGTTGATCAGTGTAAACACTGATTGAGTGTGCCTGAAATTATGGGCGAAGCTCACGTGATGCAATCACCAAGCAATAGGCTAATTTCTCAATCTTAGGATAATTTCTTTCTGCCCCTGTCAGATGTTTACTAACATAGTAAACTGGCTTTTGAACTCGGTCCTCTTCACGAACCAAAGCCGTACTGATAGCATGCTGGGATACTACCAAGTACACATACAACATTTCATGGTCTATTGGTTTCGATAGCACCGGGGGGCTCTCCAAATGCCTTACCAGAGCTCGAAATGCTTCCTTCCGGCCGGATGTGCACTCGAAATTCCTTTTTCCCTTCTTTATCGCATCAAAGAAAGGAATGCACTTATCCGTAGCTCGGGATATGAATCGGCTCAGCGCGACCACCTTTTCGTTCAAGCTTTTTACTTGCTTTATTGTTCTGGGCACTTGTATGTCTCGAATAGCCTGAATCTTTTCTGGGTTAGCTTCAATTCCACGTGCGTTCACAATGAAACCCAAGAACTTCCCTGAGGAAACGTCAAAGCACTTTAAGGGGTTGATCTTCATCCCGTAATGCCTGAGTATGTCAAACATCTCTGCTAAGTCTCGGATGTGGTCGTTTGACAGCCGTGACTTCACGAGCATGTCATCCACATAGACTTCCATCGTTCTAACAATCTGGTACTTAAACATTCGATTCACCAGACGCTGATAAATTGCTCTCGCATTTTTCAATCCAAAGGGCATTACTACATAGCAATATAGCCCTATATTTGTGACAAAACTGGTGTGTTCTTGGTCTGGAATGTGCATCGGGATCTGGTTATATCCTGAATACGCATCCATAAATGACAATAATTCGTGTCCGGCGATAGAGTCGACAAAATGGCCGATTCTAGGTAAAGGGAAACTATCCTTCGGGCATGCTTTTTCAGATCAGAGTAATCAACACAAGTTCTCCACTTTCCGTTCACTTTCTTCACTAGCACTGGGTTAGATAACCATTCAGGGTAAAGGGCATTGCAGATGAACCCATTGGCTTTGAGTTTGCCCACCTCCTCTTTGAGAGTCGCGGACCTCTCCGGGTCCATACCTCTCCTTTTCTGTTTTATGGGAATGTGTCTCGGGTTTATGTTCAACATATGACTCGCAATTACAGGAGAAATCTCGCACATATCAGAGTGTGTCCAAGCGAAAACGTCTAGATTTGCCCGGAGGAAATCAGTAAGATCCTAGGCCACCGAAGGGTCGAGTTGTGATCCAACCTTACGAACTCGTGATGGGTCGTCCCGGCTGAATGGAATGTTGATCGTCAGCTCAGCCGGTGCTACATTCGTTTCCTTGGGTTCCCCATCATCATCTCTCGGATCTATGTCTCTAAGGACCCGAGAATGCCGCCAGAGCCAAGGCTCGGGCATTACTTGTCAATAATCAGTCTTTAGGATGTGGACGGAGCTGTCCACAACCTTTCCCTTCTCTCAGTTCCGCCACATAACATGCGCGACCGATCGCCTGATCGCCATATACAACACTGACTCCTATGTCTGTCGAAAATTTTAATGTCAAACACCATGGGGCCAGAGCGGTCCTAAACTCTGCCAGGGCCTGACGACCCAAAAATACGTTGTATGGAGAGTCAACATCCATTACTATGAACGGAAGGACTCGCACTCTCCTACGCTCATCTTCCCCCAGTTCAACTGGTAACTCTATGTACCACATTGTGTCGGTTGCAGCACCGTTAAAGCCATGGATACGGGCTTTGCATGGTTTCAAATCTTTTGTCTCCATCTTAATTTGGTCATAAGCCTTCTTGGAGATGATTTTGAAAGAGCTTCCACAATTAATCAAAATTCGTTTCACGTAAGCTAGCTCGATTGTTGTAGATATAACCATCGGGTCGATAGTAGGAGCCTCCACCTTGTCCGCATCTCGACTCCTAAACACTATATCGTCATCCATCATGCGTTGTTGTTTTGCGGGGGTTCCATCTTCCACATTCGAACAACATTCATAATCCGCATACCTCAAGGAGGTAGCATATCATTCCATCTCCTGCTAATTCTTGTCTGTGGGATGAGGTCCTCCGACTATAGTGTTTATGATCAACCTACCTACAGTCCGGGCAGGTTCCTCTGGGTGACGTGGAGCCGGCCCACACCTGGGGTGTGACGTTCCTTGCCTACCCTCTGGTGGGTTTTCAACAAACTCCTGCAGCTTTTTCTGCCTGATCAACCTTTCTATGGCATCATGAAGGTGTCTACACTTGCCCATGGGTTTCATGGAAGCGACAGTACTTCCCTGTCCGTTTCTGTTCTTCAGTCGACTCCTTTGGACGCGGTTTTCTGTATTCTAAGGTGTTACGGGTAGATAGATAAATGTTTTCAAAAGAAATATTCAAGGGAGTGTATTTATTGTAGGTCGGAATCCTTGGTTTCCATTTCTCTACTTCTTTTTTTTCCGGGATTTCCACTTCCGGATCCTTTGAACTGCCCAGGCTTGTTCTGGACGTTGACTTGAACTTTTCCCGAACTGTCGCCGGACTGCTTCACGGTGATGTTACTTTTCACAGTCTCCTGAATAGGCCATGGTGCCTTGTCTCGTCTTGTCCATCGAGCTTCTTCCCTCCGTATGAACTGATGAGCTTTGGAATAGAATCGTTCCAACGTAGCTGGGGGCTTTCCCGCCAGCCAATCTCCAAACACCAAGTCTGGATCTACGCCTCGCATTACCGCCATCAAAATTGCATATTCGTTAGGATTGCTGACTTAGTGGCGGCAACATGAAACCTCTGTAAGTATGCTTTCAAAGACTTTCCAGGAGCCTGGATTACACTTGATAAGGACATCATGTCCTTTGGACGAGTGGCATGTATCTTGAATTGTTCAAAAAAATTCATCGCTAACTCGTCGAAGCTGGATATAGATCGCGGAGGAAGCCGAAAAACCACATAGTGGCAATTCCGGACAGAGTGATTGGGAAATACCTACACTTAGTCGCGTCATTTGCCCTTGCTGAATCCATCATCCATTCGTACCTCATCACGGTTCTGGACAGAGTGATTGGGAAATACCTACACTGCTCAACATATTGAATTTCTTGGGTAGTCAGCCCGTAGGATAATATCTGTGAAGGGAGTATGGCTCCTAGACACCCCCCAATCTTCGTTGGTCGGGCCTTGGTTCTCTCTCATCAACTGCCTGACCATGGCTGATAAATATGGAGTTTGTATGGAGGGTGGGAGGTTGGGTTCCGCTCCACGGGATCGTGCGGGTTGATGTCCCGTCTGCTGACGGTCGGCCAAACTTGCATCTTGAAGGCCAGCTTGATTTGGGTCTTGATGAACCGGGCGTCCGGCCTCTTCACGTGCCTGATCCCTGGCGGATCGATCAGTGGCACATGTCCGTGTAGTTTCTGTCTTGCGGCGTCTACGCCTAGGAGGTTCGTCAGCTGAGGTCGAGCTATCAGATGAAGAATAAGGAGTAGGACTACTCCCAGCATTCTGATGCTACTGCTGGTCAAGCTGAGTCATGAGATTAGTATTGGCTTGGATCTGCTCAGCAAGTTGCCTTCTACTTTCCCAGAGTTCTCTTATCAAGTCGTTGAACTCTGTTCAGGAAACGACCTCCGCTTGGTTCTGGATGGAGGTTCCTGCGCCTTGAATTGCTTGCAGATTGTTAGGTCCTATCTGTTTTACACTAGCAGTTTCATTGACATCTGCGTTGTGAGAGGCTGATTTAGTTCGTGGTCTTCCCATGGTAGAGTCGTCGGTTGTAACTCTGAGTAGAATCAACAGATGTCTTGCGAATGATTTAGATCTCCTTTGGTGGATTTTCCAATCCAGTAGCTATAAAGTAGATCCTATCGTCCTGAGAATTCGGTTCTCAGTGAAAGCACCAAAATGTTAGCACCAGAATTGGTCACTAACACCCTTAAGAGAGATTGTGTAGAGGGATTAATGAAGAAAGTAAAGTTAAACAGAAAACAGTACACAAATTAAAATGCAGAAAGTATGAACACCAGATTTATAGTGGTTTGGCATAATTGCCTACGTCCACTTTGAGGTTAATCTTTATTGCTTTCCTCGATAATCGATTACAGATACAATCCGTATATCAACTATTTGATTACAATAGTTAAGCATGAAAGATAAGTCTTGAATGAGTTTTGAATGCGGCAGAGTCTCCCCAGTGTTCTCTAAAAAAAAGGTCTCTTTCACTGTGCCCATGCCTCTCTATTTATAGACGAAGATGGGTTGGACTTCCCTGGTGGGCCAGGTAGCTAAGTATCACATCCCGAAAAGAGTGAGCTCTGTGTGCCGATCCATAGATGCCGAACGGCAGAATGCCGAACGAGGCAGTAATGCCGAATGATATCTTCATGCCAAACGAAGTAATGCCGAACAATATCTTCATGTCGAAAGAAGTGATGCCGAACGATATCTTCATGCCAAACGAAGTGATGCCAAACGATATCTTCATGCCAAACGAGATGGTGCCGAACGATATCTTCATGCCGAATGAAGTGATGTGCTAAGTGGAGAGTGCAAGCCGAGCAATAATCGAAGCCGGTCGAGATTGGATGAATGTCGAGCACCTTTGGACGCCGAACACCTCTGAATGCCGACCAATCTCGAATGCCGATCGAGATTTATGCCAAACGGGGTCGAGTGCCGAACGAGGTCTGGATGCCGAGCAGTATGGAATGCCGAATGACTCAGTCGTGCCGAACGACTCTGGATGCCGGTCGAACTCGAATGTCGGACGAACCATTTGTGCCAAACGACTCTGGATGCCGGTCGAACTCGAATGTCGGACGAACCATTTGTGCCAAACGACTCTGGATGTCGGTCGAACTCGAATGCCAAACGAACCATTTGTGCCGAACGACTCTGGATGCCAAACGGTATGCAAATGTCGAGTGCCTAGTTGCCTGGTCAAATCTCCGGGTAACAGTTATTTAGAAAACTGAATTAAATGGAAATTGAAAAATTGAGATTGAATTAATTTGAGTGGGAAAGTCGAGTTGATTTTTGAGGAAATTGCTGTTATCCCAACTTTTGGCAAAGTTGAGATACCCAAAATTTACTAAAAATCAATGATTATTATTCTTGAATATCAACTATGCATTGCAGGATAACCATGGATATCGATGAATTTTGTCCGAGTCCAGATCAGGCCACAATTGGTAAGGCATGACAAGAAAAGCTGTAGAAGCCAGCTTTTCAAGTTTCAAGTCAATCTAAGTTCATATGCTCAAGATATGATGGTTTCAATTTGAGAAAGATGGCCCCTTGTTCGGTTCGAACCCATAGGGTACCCATGGTTCGAATCGATGGCCAGAGGTTATGTTCGAACTCATTGCTTCGAAACCATCCACTCCGAACCCATCCGGTATCCTTGCTTCGAACCCATGAAGTTCGAAGCCATCATCCTAGCAGCAGTTCGAACCCACGAGACATAGCCGTGCTTCGAATCCATCAGCCACCATGTACTTCGAATCGATTGCATTTGAATCCATCAGCGCGTTCGTATCCATGACTAGAGCACTGTTTCGTGTCCATCAATGGGTCGCGTCTTCGTGTCCATGAACTTCGTATCGATAACGCCAACACCTAGTTTGAATCGATGATCGTTCGAACCCATCATGGGGCTTCAGTTCGTATCCATCACATGTATCGATGCGAACTTACCATCGATGCAAAGGAAGCCCCCTCTCCTCGATTCGAACTAGGCAGATGCAGGCCAACACGAGACTTAAGTAGTTGATTGATTCAAACTATGCAATGGCCATAGATACAAACGAGGCGAAGAACATGGGTGCGAAGCGTTCAACCCGGAGAGAAGACCGGATCGACTCGAAGGACGTGCGCCACGTCACCACTGAACCACGTGCATCCATGGATTCGAACTCAGGGGTTCGAAGCGATCGATTCGAACAACATAGCCAACCGAAAAACTCCAATTCGAATCGATCGTACCTCCTAAACCACTGATCCAAATGCAACGAAATTTTCACAGTAGCTTCCATACAAGATAAAGATTGTTCCTGCCAAGTTTCAGCTCGATTGGACCATTTCATGATGGGTTCGAAATCACTTCGAATCGATGTCAGATTGGGACGAAACTTGGTGGGGTTGGTCGTGTGGGCCCACTCACGTGTCAGAAGAAGTCTCCCGAAGTTTGAGCGAGATCTGGGCCTCCGACGCCTATAAATAGCACCCTGAAGCCTTCAAAAAGAGGGAGCTTCCACCATTGAACGTCCAGACTCTGCCAGATTGAATTATATATTTCATTATCATTGTTGTATTCAGATTTCAAAGCTATCATCAACTATAATCCGCTTTAATCAAGAGTAATCAGCGAAGAACATCAATAAAAGTGAAAACCTTTGGAGTGGACGTAGGCCGGAGATAGCCGAACCACTATAAATCGTGTGTTCTTGTTCATAGTTTCTGTTTGGTTGCATATTGCTTGCTTAGATATGTGATTTGTGTTTGAATATTGCTGATTTATATTCCAACACTGGTGCTTTCACAATACTTGGGGTTTGTGACCAATTTTGGCGCAAACACTTTGGTGCTTTCACTGAGAGGGACTAGCACCCGCTACATCGGATTCAGAATTCAGATTTAAGAGTTTGAAGACTTCCTATTCAAAGACAATGACTCGACAAACAAGACATAGAGTTGATCGGAGCCAACAAGGAGGAAGCCAAGAAGCATCCTCAGGAGCAGGAGAAGGACAAGCTTCCGTCTACATCACTAGAGATGAAATGGAGGCTATGGCTAATTCGATACGCGAAAGCATGATGAAGACCCAAAAGGAGATGCTACAGAATTTCCTCGAACAAATGAGGACGGCGAATATGCAAAACCTTGGACCAACTACAACAACTGCAAGTGCGGGACAAGGTGTCAAGATTACAGAAGCTAACGAAGGTCAGGTTCACGACCAGAACGCAGGAAATGAAGGTGACCGATAAGGACTTGGGGGCAGACCCTAAGGGTCCGATACTGGAAGACCAACAGACGGAGCTCAACAAGCCGGAAACAATGCTTATGCTAACGAGCCACCAGAAGAATACGTACCAGAATTCCCTTCAAGGCTCGGGGGGCAGGATAGGAACTTGACAAGGGGCCAACCCCTAGACGGAGACGAGAGAATGATTGGCCTGATGCGACGAATCATGAGAGGAGGACTGCCTAGCGGAGGGATGGAAGAAGTTAGTCGGAGTCCGTTCACTTCGAACATCTGAAACGCAAGAAACCCTCCAAAATTCAAACTACCAACGCTAGAACCCTATGACGGGAGGTCAGACCCGACCATGCATATTACCAGATATATTAGGCACATGGAAGTGCTGGGGGGCATCCGAGGAAGTGATGGCACGATGCTTCCCTCTATATTTGTCAGATTTGGCTGCGCTTTGTTTCAGGCAACTAGAGACTGGATCAATCAGAACATGGAGCGAGCTTGTAGACTGCTTCATGAGACAGTTTAGGGTCCATGTGACACGACCCAAGAGCGTGATGACTTTAGCTTCGATCAAGCAAAGGGCCGGAGAGTCCATAAAAGATTTCCTACTAAGATTTAATGTAACAGTGACTTCTGTAGATCGCCCGGATCAATCGATGATTTTGATGGCGGCGGTGGCAGGAGTCGCGGAAGGCACCAAATTTAAGGATTCTCTGACTAAAGATCCACCGCAGGATCTTGGAGAATTCTTTCATAAAGCTAAAAAGTTCATCCGCTTAGAGGAATCACGAGCCAAGAGTCGGGAGATAAATGCCACACAAAGCGTAGGAACCTTCAGAGAACAGTCCGAGCGGACAAGGGAAAAAGGAAACAGGATAACAGACATGATGGTCCTGATAAACGGAAGAAATTCCGAGAACCATGATTTAGGCAGTACACAGATCTGTCTGCAGGCCTGGAAAGAATCTACACTGAAACTCGGGGGCAACTCCCCTATCGAAAGCCACCTATAAGGGATCCCACTGAGCGGGAGCGCAGGACTGGAAAATATTGCCTGTTCCATGAGCTGGATGGGCACACCACAGATGAATGCCGCCACCTAAAGGATGAGGTGGAAGAACATGCCAGGGGTGGTAGATTGCCGCAATTTGTCAGAGAACGGACAGCGGCGGTAAGGCCTGAACAACTGCCGCCTCCACCTAACAGTAACGATCCCGGATCGGGATCATGACTTGTCATCCATTGATTGAAGATGGCAAGGGCCAAGTCCAGGATTTGGACTTCGGTCGAATAATTTTATTTAGATTTGTTTTCAGAATAAACGGTTACTCCACTTACACATGTACGGGAACTGGAGAGATCCCTAGGCATGCTCTGAGATGGAGATAAACCTATATGCCCGGAGAGGCAATGTTTAGTTTTTTCTGATGTTTGAGATTGAACATCTAGGACTTGAATTTAAATAAATAAATTAGAACTTCTTACAATAAACCTTTGACCGGAGAGTCAAAGAATGAACATTAAATGCCAATATAAGAACGATCGCTTTATGACCCTACCCGGAGAGGCGGGGTCCGGAGTGCAAGAAGTGAGTTGCTTCGCCGGAGAGTGACAGGATCAACTCACTTAAGCGTTGTTTCCCCTTCACCGGAGAGTGACAGGATGTGATCCAGCAAGAGCCCGGAGAGGCTATGATCGGTCTCGAACGACCAAGACATCGCTTAATGTTCAGATACACTGAACCGGAGTGCAAGAAGTGAGTTGCTTCGCCGGAGAGCGACAGGATCAACTCACTTAAGAGCTGTTTCCCCTTCACCGGAGAGTGACAGGATGGGATCCAGCAAGAGCCCGGAGAGGCTATGATCGGTCCAGAACGACCATGACATCGCTATACGTCCTAACCAGGACCAGAGTGCAAGGAATAGAAGGCAACGTCAGAGTACAATGGGATCTTTCTATTCAATCACTAAGTCTAGAATGGACTTAGTAAGGGTTCAGAGTAGCCATTAATAGTCCGGAGAGACTATGGAACTTCATGAATGCTGATTCGGCTTCGAACAGCCATAAACTTGATTGATAATACTGCAGCTATGAATGAAACATGAATTTACTACACTCGACTTAAGACCGTTCAAAACATACCTTTTACAAAAAGGCATGTTTTGGGGGGCAAAGTGTTATCCCAACTTTTGGCAAAGTTGAGATACCCAAAATTTACTAAAAATCAATGATTATTATTCTTGAATATCAACTATGCATTGCAGGATAACCATGGATATCGATGAATTTTGTCCGAGTCCAGATCAGGCCACAATTGGTAAGACATGACAAGCAAAGCTGTAGAAACCAGCGTTTCAAGTTTCAAGTCAATCTAAGTTCATATGCTTAATATATGATGGTTTCAATTTGAGAAAGATGGCCCCTTGTTCGGTTCGAACCCATAGGGTACCCATGGTTCGAATCGATGGCCAGAGGTTATGTTCGAACCCATTGCTTCGAAACCATCCACTCCGAACCCATCCGGTATCCTTGCTTCGAACTCATGAAGTTCGAAGCCATCATCCTAGCAGCAGTTCGAGCCCACGAGACATAGCCGTGCTTCGAATCCATCAGCCACCATGTACTTCGAATCGATTGCATTCGAATCCATCAACGCATTCGTATCCATGACTAGAGCACTGTTTCGTGTCCATCAATGAGTCGCGTCTTCGTGTCCATGAACTTCGTATCGATAACGCCAACACCTAGTTCGAATCGATGATCGTTCGAACCCATCATGGGGCTTCAGTTCGTATCCAACACATGTATCGTTGCGAACTTACCATCGATGCGAAGGAAGCCCCCTCTCCTCGATTCGAACTAGGCAGATGCAGGCCAACACGAGACTTAAGTAGTTGATTGATTCAAACTATGCAACGGCCATAGATACAAATGAGGCGAAGAACATGGGTGCGAAGCGTTCAACCCGGAGAGAAGACCCGATCGACTTGAAGGACGTGTGCCACGTCACCACTAAACCACGTGCATCCATGGATTCGAACTCAGGGGTTCGAAGCGATCGATTCGAACAACACAGCCAACCGAAAAACTCCAATTCGAATCGATCGTATCTCCTAAACCACTGATCCAAACGCAAAAAAAATTTCACAGTAGCTTCCATACAAGATATAGATTGTTCCTGCCAAGTTTCAGCTCGATTGGACCATTTCTTGATTGGTTTGAAATCACTTCGAATCAATGTCAGATCGAGACGAAACTTGGTGGGGTCGGTCGTGTGGGCCCACTCACGTGTCAGAAGAAGTCTCCCGAAGTTTGAGCGAGATCTAGGCCTCCGACGCCTATAAATAGCACCCTGAAGCCTTCAGAAAGAGGGAGCTTCGACCATTGAACGTCCAGACTCTGCCAGATTGAAATATATATTTCATTATCATTGTTGTATTCAGATTTCAAAGCTATCATCAACTGTAATCCGCTGTAATCAAGAGTAATCAGCGAAGAACATCAATAAAAGTGAAAACCTTTAGAGTGGACGTAGGCCGGAGATAGCCGAACCACTATAAATCGTGTGTTCTTGTTCATAGTTTCTGTTTGGTTGCACATTGCTTGCTTAGATATGTGATTTGTGTTTGAATATTGCTGATTTATATTCCAACACTGGTGCTTTCACAATACTTGGGGTTTGTGACCAATTTTGGCGCAAACAACTGCAAATACCTTACTTTATAAATTATTTAATATATACATACCATTTTGGGAAATAGATCTATTTGAAATGGAAATGATATTTCGGGTTTTGAAGTATGGATTAATTTGAAATAATCACGGTGTTATAGTGTATATTTCTACATTGTAGATAGTTCCATGGATCCTTAGAGGATGGTTATCCTAAACATCCTTTAAGTTAATTATATTTCAGTTGATATTTCACCTGAGTTGGATTTATTGATATAAGAATGTTAATCCTGACTCGAGTCTTTTGTCTTTTGCTTTAAGCTCGGGTCACACTGGGTGATACAGCATTCGAGACTCACCTTTAGAGTTTGGAGCTTCGTTTGGAGATCCAACTATCGATTCAGCTTTCTGCTTTTCCAGTTGATTAGTTCAGAGAAGTCATCAGTTCGTATTGGAGACTTCACTGTAGTTGAGATATTCCGTTGTATTTTATTTCTAACTCTGATGTTTGTATAGTAGCTTTAGGAACTACTATTTATTTATTCCGCTGCGTATTATTGGATTACTCTATGTCTGTGATTCTATGATTGATTTATTTACTGTATATGTTCAGTTTTGCCAAATTTTAAATGAACAATCTGATATTTTGAGAAATTCGAGTCTGACATGTACGGGTGCGAAAGGTTGAAAATATCGGGTCGTAACACTTAATACACACATTACCCCCCCTTCCGATCACCCTAAACCATGCCTTAGGTCCTATCCTAGGTAGTTTAGGTGATGGTTAGGTTATTTGATTAATTTCCTAAGGTTATTTAATAAATTTTGTGCATTTTATATCAAATCAATTTTTATATTTAAACTAAGCTTGATTATTAACTTTAACACACTGATTTTCTTATCACATGACATATGTGTATGTGTGTTCATGTGTATCTGAGTGATAAAAAAACGTGCACAATGTTTTTGATGACTTCCCGAGACCGGAAAGTCAAAATTTTGGAAAACATTTTTCGGTCACATTTTCCATTTTTATTTGAACTAATTATTTTGGTAAAAAATTTGAAATGATTTTAATATCAATAATTAATATTTAAAATGTGTTTATTTAGTTATTAAAATCCATTATCTAAATATTTAAAAATTATTTAAATATTCAAATACAAAGCGATTAGTTTACGGGTCGTTACAACAACCCTTACTTTTTGAAGATGAAAAACTATCTAATCATGTTCACAAATTAAAGAAGGATTTTTATGATCTAAAACAGGCCCCAAGAGCTTGGTATGATAGACTTAGATCCTAACTATTACAATCGAATTTTGAAGTAGGCAAAGCAGATAGTACATTTTTTATTAAAAATGATAATTTATCAATAAAAATATATATAATGATATCAATTTTCGATCTACTAATGATAAACTAAATAGGGAATTCTCAGAAATAATGACTAAGAAATTTAAAATGAGTCATATGGAAGAACTAAATTATTTTCTAGGATTACAAATAAAACAACTAGGCAAAGGAATTTTTATTAGTCAAGAAAAATGTGCTAAAGATTTAGTTAAGAAATTTGGTATGTCAAATACCAGTAGTATACCAACTCCCATGGCAACTAATGAAAAATTAAATAAAGAAGAAAATTCAAAATATGTATATCAAATATTATATAGCGGAATGTTTGGATCATAACTCTATATAACTACTATTAGACCTGATATAATGCACAGTATCTGTCTCTGTGCAAAACATCAATCTCAACCTAAAGAAACTCATTTAAAATCTGTAAAATGAATTTAGAGATATTGTAAACCACACATTAGACTATGGAATCTTTTACCCAAAAGAAGACTCCTTTGAATTAATTTCCTAAAGTGATGCTAACTATGATGGTTGCAAATCTGACCGAAAAAGTATAAATGGAACTTGTCACTTTTTGGGACACTCTCTGGTTTCTTGGTCTAGTAAGAAGCAAAACTCTGTATCTCTGTCTACGAAAGAAGCATAATATATTTCAGCAGCATTAGCTTGTTATCTTTATGCAACAAACACTAAAAGATTTTGGTTTAAATTTTACTAAATCACCAATATACTGTAATAGTACAAGTGTGGTCAATATATCTAAAAATCCAACTCATCATGCTAGAACTAAACATATTGATATAAGACACTTTTTTCTAAGAGATAACATAAACAAACAAATAATATCACTTGTATTTATAAACACTGAAAATCAAATATTTGATATATCAATAAAACCATTGAATCAAACATATCTTACTAAGTTAAGAAGAGAGTTAGGAATTTGTTCTCTATCAGAAATATAAAAATAATAAAGTAAAAATTACAAAATATAAAGAAAAACAAAATAATCAAAATTATAACATATATGTCGACATATAATGGTACTTTTGTTTTTTAAATTTTCTTCTAAAATTCAAATTAATGACTATATAATAACTAAATTTTGACTTTCTTCTTCATTTCTCTGTATTCTCTCTTTTTTAAACTTCTAAAACAAAAAAACATGGCCTCCTCTATTCCAAAATGTTGTAGAGAAGTGAATTCATTGTTTTCCTTTCCTTCTCTTACCCAAGGCTCCTTCTAGAACACTACTATGGCCAAAGTTATTAAATTGGAAGGAGAAATGAAGAATGTTATGGAGATGTTAATTGAAATACAAGCTGTACAACTTTGTATGTCTAAAGAACAAGAGAAACAAAGTAATTTTCTTCGCAATTCGCAAAAATATCTATTGGATAATCCTATGGGTCCAATAGTTATGGAAGTTGATTCTGCAAATTTGGTTATTCATAACCCCACTCAGGGCAACGATGATGAGGAAAAGGAGGAACAAGATGAAGAGGAAGAACATATAGTGGAAGGCGACGAAGTCCGATGCATCGGAAAATTTTGTTTCGATGGAGATGGAAATCTCGTCAAACAAAAAGGGAACTTTTGCCTTCATTATCCTCATTGTCCTATTCATAAATCCTCGATCATTAGAAATCACGTTAGGATGGTACTTGTCTTTTGATTTTGTTGTGCATATATTTAATTTAATTTAACATTTGTTTTACTTACTTATATGTACATTTTCAGATGTGATTGGATTATAGTGTGGAATTCAATGAATATATAGATTGGTTTGGTTACTATTAATTATTTGTATTATCACTTATCATTTCTTATGTATCATTCTTATCATTATTTCCATTTCATGGTTATCTCATTTTAAATATCACTTCTTATTCTTATATAAACCACTCTCATTATCATTATATGTCATTAGTCTATTATATTTTATTTAGGGAGAGTTAGAGTTAGAGTTTGAGTTTTAGGTGGTTATTTTTGTTGATAACAAAGGGAGAGAAATATTTAAAATCTAGGCATAGATTAAGGGGGAGTTTTATAACCGAGGAGGAGATGTTATATTTTATTTTCAGAGTTGTCATCATCAAAAAGTGGGAGATTATAAGTACCTTTCTATTGGTTCTGATGATAACAACTACAGACATTATATAAATATAAATACTAATATTTTATCAAGTTATATATAGTGTAGGATTTTAGATAGGCATTGATTAAGAAGACTGTACAGTATCAAGAGTAGATTCAAGATGCTAATAATGAGTTTCAAAAGTTCGAGAATGAAGACTTATAAGTATTAAAGAGTTCAAGATTTCAAGATATTCCAAATAAGTAATCAAGTCCTATAATTTATGTTAAAAGCTTGATAGCACTTTCCTGATCTCTCTCTCTCTACTTCTCTAATTTTGTTTTAAATTGTTTTTTCAAATATCCTGGTTTTAAAATAACCTTTTCAAAATATTTCTTAAAATGATTTTCATTTCTTATACTTATAAAGATATTATTTTAGTTTTTTAAGTTTTTATATATATATTGAATTTTTGTTTATACTTTAATAGTTAAAATTATATTGATTTTATATATATATTATTTACATTATATTAAAATTTTTGAAACTATTATATAAATTTTTATTAAGTTTTGTTATGATTGAAATATGTATAAACTATGCTTAAATGATTTAACAAAGTATCAAACTATTTTACAAGACAATGAGTTTTCAAAATAACATTTCAAAGTATTTTAAATTTAAAAAGAGTATGTCGACATAATCTAGGAATGTATGTCGACATAGTGGCTAATTTTTTCAAGATTTAAATTTCAAAAGAAGTGTCTTTTTGTCGTATCTCTTCATGAATAGATATGATCGTTGTTCCTTTATAAATAACAGACTTTCAAACAAATTTTTAATCACTCTCCTCCTTCCAATCTCGAATTTTCTAAATCAAAACACACCCAAACTCTGGCGAAATTCAACCATAGTCAAATTCAATCATCACTAGTTTGATTCTCTTTCATTTACTCTTCGATTTCTGTTATTTCTCTCACTTAAACCAAGATCTAAGTGCTATTATAGAGTTATAGGGTCAATTGTAACCAAAATCGAAGATCTGAGTCTGTAAACCTCTATCAAATCATATTGTTCTACTTGTGGGTGCGATTGTAGCCCGTAAAATCAATTGGGTGTGCTTATTAGCCCGTAAATCTAGTAAGTGTGCATGTAGCCTGGAAATCAAGTGACCCTTCCCAAAGGCCGGGATTCTGAATGGTGTTTCTCATAGTCTTGTAATCGAGATTATATTTGCATTTACTAGTTGAAAAGAAATCCTACAAGGAATTGCGCGGGATTGGATGTAGGGTAACTCCGAACCTATATAAAATCCTGATATGTTCTTTCCTTTTTGCTTCTACTGCATTTACTTTTATATGCACATTTATTCTGTGTTTGTTTCTGTGACTGTTAATTACATATTTCCAAGTAATATCTTAAGCAATTTGGAAAATATTCATATATTCCATTAAACACTATTCACCCCCTCTGGTGGTAATTTTCCTCAAGGTTCCTATTCCTTTGACCCACAACTTTGGAATCAAAGCTAATATGAAGAAATTATAAATGTCTGAAATTCGCAGTTGAAAATAATTAAATATATAAATATTGTAAGAAGTTAATTAACAAATAAATTAAAACAATGGTCGGCACCCTAAAGGATCGCCTGTCGACATGTAGTGGTCGACTGGTCACCACTTAGCAGTTGACTGGTCGATGCGCTAGTTCAAAATTTTTGAGCGGCCAACATCCCAGATTTAATGAAATATTTTACTTGGATGCGAAGTAAAGGATTAGTGTACAAGATGAAACCAAAGATTCTCTAGGATTTAACAACAATCCATATTAGTTTAAAGCTCTATAAATACACAGTTAACCTAAACCGTAGTTCTTTAGAAATTTGTCTGTGTACTACAACTTAATGATCCACCTTTTCGACCGTTGAAAGTCGACACCTAATACATACACGATATTACAATACCGAGCATCCTAGTATCATAAAGGTTGTTAGGGTAAAAAAACAGAAAAGGAAAAGGAGAAACAGAATCTCACATAAGAACGACAACATATACTATAACAAAGACAGTAAACTGCCACTCTAAGATACAAGGTAAATCAGAGTAAAAAACAAACCTCATCAGCTTTGATAGTTATAACATTATGTCCTTACAAGTGTCAATGGGTATACGTAATAATATATCAGAAATAAAAATACTACGTCAGGTGAACATCTAGCTCTACTCCATGAGCCCATGCCCCACCAACGACAATCTAAAAAATACCCGGTCTGACCCGAGCATTATAACAAAATAACACTCGGATAAGTCCGGAAAACCCGAATGAGAAAACTCAAGTAATATGGTGAACATATAATAATTCAGTGAGACCATGCCAATAAACATGGAACATGTTTTGCCTCACAAGAATGACATTCATAGATGAAAGATTATAAACAAGTTAGAACAAAATCAGACTTGAAAGAGTGGAGACAAATAATTAAACATCAAGAAAAGCTCCAGCCACTTTTCGGTGCAATTAAGAAAACGATTCAAAGATTTAAATCCAATAAGGGAAACCGAATTTGCCAACAATAACTACGAGAGTGCACCCCCTTACCAAAAGTATACCTCTAGAAAATATACATGAGAGGGTCATTTTCTCCGTGACTCTCTTGGAAATCTACAAGCCGGACGCCGCCAATCTTACCGAGAATCCGAGTGTTTCACATCTCCGCATGCATATAACCAAGTTTAGTCGATTGTAAATGTGAAAACACCTAATGGGAGCAACCCAACATAGCTTGACATCCATTAACGTTTTTGTTTTAGTTATTTCTAGCAAAGGATATCAATGCTCAAATGAGCATCAAAGAAGATAGTAGAATCAATAGTTAATAAATCAACTATTAGGAATAACAAAATGATATATATGAAAAATAAATCTCTTACAACATTTGACTTTCACTTTTTGTTTATTTTCACATCACAAATATTTGCAAAACACTATTTAAAACATACTTTAAAATATTCTTTTTAAAGAGAAAATTATATTTCTAAGTGTATTAAAAAGAAGGGTAAAAAAGAATGTCATTAAACATCGTCTACTATAACCCCAAAATAATTTACACATAGCTTTCTAAAAATTCCTTTTTAAAAAAAAAAAATCTTATTTACAAATTATCATTTATAACTTTTAAATAGCATTTATTAACCCAAAAAATAAGAAATCAGATTAAAATGCTTTTATAAAATTAAAATAATGTTAATCATCCTGAAAGATAATTGATATAATTCTTTTATAAATTTAAAACTGCATTAAGACAATTGATCAAATATGTAAATCCTCTAGTAAATCAATTAATTAATTTTAAAACCCTTTATCAAATCAATTAATATTAGCTTTAATCATTTTTATTATATTTGTTAATTAATTTCAAAACATTTAAATTAGTTGATTAAATTTCTACATCATTAATAAATTTATTAGTTAACTTTATTATAGTTAAATAATGATTAAGAATATATTTAACCCTCTGGTTCTTTTCAAATACTTATACAATTCTTACAAACCCATTCAAAAAGAATTTACAAATTTTTTTTGTATATAACCTTTATAAATTTAAACAAAATTAATTATCCCAAAAAATAATTAAATCCAATTTATAATCTTATATAAATTTAAAATGACACTAATTATCTCCAAACATAATTAATTAAATTTATAATCTCTTTATAAATTTAAAATAGCTTTAACTATCCCAAATGATAATTAATTAAATTTATAACTCCTTTTATAAATTTTAATCAACACTTATCCTTTATTTTCAAAAATCTCAAAATACTTGAAAACATAGTTTAAACAACTTTCAAAGTGTAAAAACATGACCAAACATTTATTTTGTAAAGAAACAACCTCAACTTCAACACACAATAAAGGCTTAGAGACGATATTTCACAAGTGACGGTATGGCGAAAATCGCTATAATGACACTTACACAAATTAAATAGCATGTTACAAATATTTCAAACAAACATAAATATAAGCAACATGAGAATATAAATAAATCAATATTGGCGAGAAACCCCTTTGGGCCTCTTTACAAAAGTCCTCTGTAAATCACACATATGAATGTGTAATTCGAAGTGATCCGTGGTGAACTATTCATTATGCATACACTTCGACTTCCATTTATTTTTGTTCCTTGCAACACAATGGTTATTTATGTAATTTGCTTTTCAAGCGGGAACCAAATCCAAAACCAATCAAAACAACAATATATAAATTACGGTCTAAGCATTCGGTAATAATCTATAGCAATATAGATATCATATAGTTTATTTATAGGTGAGTAAACTAACCAAAATTCCAATTGATGCTTTCGTGTTCTAGTTTGATCTTAGCTTAAAATTATACTAGCTCCAAATTCAACGAATCCAACTCCAATATGTAGATGATAATGGTAAGAGTACAATGTAACTAACCGCGTCCAACCTCATATAGAATAGTTATTGAATTTAAAAGATTTCGGATTTCAAAGTATAATTAATTACACAAATCACTTTAATTAACTTAATTAATTACATAACTCGTTTTCTCTAATATAGACAATCTTGTACACACACAAGGATACTCCCCCATAGCAGTTGCATATGGTCAACAATACAATGAACCGACACCACCTACAAGCCTCTCTCCGTGAACTCCACCTGTCTACCTCAAAATTACCACACTCAAACCACCCTCCACCATTATGGCTAGCTCCCCTAACCGCTGCTACAGTGCGACATTGCACTTCACAAACCATGATCGAACCACCCTAAAACTCCATTGCCGATGTTGTTCGACATCACAAACTCAAATCTAAACTCCGATTAGCCAAACTCCACTTCAATCTCCTAAAAATCAAAACCCTATTTGCCTATCAAAACCGTCAAGCACCTCAAAATACCATCGAGCCTGACCAAACACATATATAATTGTAGATTTAGGCTATACGTGTTCAAAGAACTAAACTTTATAATTTTCGATTAGTAAATCTTATGTTTTAAAATTCTGAAGATGAAAATTTGGTTTTCTTTCCTGTAAGCTTAAAAAATGAAAATGGAAGAAAGAAAGAAAAAGTCAAAGTGTATTGAATTGTCTTAGGGTAGTGATATGTTTATACTGCAATTTCGGGCATGTTGCCATACAGAATTTCGTTCGCGTAAGATCCGCAAACGGCAGAACAAAAATACGATCGCACCAAAAACGATCTCAACAACAATAATATACATTGGTTATTTCATTTTGTGAAAATTTAAAAATTCCATAATTTGTCGTAAAATACGTCAAAAGATAATTTAAATATTTTTCAAACTAAAAATTATGGAAAAATCTTGAAAATTAAATTAAAAATACTATAATCAACAAATCATTTTAATAACAAATTATTTTCTTGTTATTTATTCAAACTATTTATTATTGTAAATAAATTTACAAAATGAGTTCATAATTATTATTTATTAATTAAAAGGAGTTGAATAAAATCATTAAGTCCATTAATAAATATTTAATACATAATTCAAATATTTAAATAGTCTCTATTTTTGAATTCAAGTTATTTATATTTTAAAAATTAATTATTTAAATATATAAATTAATTGAATATTAATAACTAAAATGATAAAGTTCTAGGATATTACATAAACTCGGCAAAATTCTTTCCTCTCCAAACCCAAATTCGTCAAATGTAAAATAAAAAAAAGTAGAGAGATTAAGGTGGATCAAGCAAACAACTAACAAATAATGGGTGATTCTAGTCAGGATTCAAAGGAAAGCTTAGATATGAGGTGAATGGGTATATTTTTAATAAGATGCTTTATGTGTAGTTAATTTTATTATATCCTTTCTAATTTAGGTTGTTAGAAACTAAAAAGAATCATATTGTTTAAATCCAAAATTGAATTATAAATTAATTTGGTGTAAACTTGTTAAAATATGAATTTATCAAGGTTAAACCCTCTTTAATCAAGTAGAAATCCCTATAATCTATTAATATAACCTGATAATATTGATGTAAAACCTAGACTAAACTAATTATTGTAAATTGAACTGATAGGAATTCAATATGAAAAATGAAGATTTACTGTTAAGATTTGAGAACGAAGAAAACTAATAGGAGTAAATCAAAACGAAACGACAAATAAATTATTGTAAATTTTAGTGTGTCCAGTCGACCGCACTATTTAGAGCAGTCCATAACAAATGGTCGACCGCTCTAAGAGCAAGCGGTCGACTTGTAAATGTTTGTTGAACGCGACCTGAACCTTAGCCTAAGGCATAGGTCGTAAATAAATTTACTGGTAGTGTGTACATATACGTTATATATGTGTGTGTGTGTGGATGTTAGAAGTAGGGAAGCTAGTTCCTTATGAGGCGACATTAGGACATTGTGGGGCTTGGTAAATGCCTTTATCTAGTAGGTTCGATATTCGACTAGGGAAATTCTACCACAAATGGCACTCATATGAGGTTCTACAATGGATGCGTGGCACTGAAAGATGCCTGATGAAGTGTGTGGTCAGACATAATGGGATTTCCTTGCTATTCAAGTATACTGACACGACATGATACAGTGTTGTTGTTGGATCCCAACACTTTCAATAAGAGGCATTACATTACCATTGAGAGGTGGACATAGATGTAGGCGATAAGACACTGATGAGTCAGCATTACAAGCTCCCCTCAATGCATAAAAGGGGTAAGTGTAGTCATTGTTGTGAGAAACTTAGTCCCATGGTAGAAATTGTAAAAAAACCAATGCGACATAGTTACGATAGTTGTAATTTAAGAGATGCAATCCCATAATGGAAATTGTAGGATAACCAGATTTTGGAAAAGTTCCAGTAATTATTAGTCGGTCATTAGTTATATATAGGTTTGATCGATTGTTTGATCCTAAGAATGAGCCTGCATAAGTAGTTGGTGTAGATGCGTATTGAGTTAAACCCCTTAAATTAACCAAAAAAGTAATTCACAGACACTCTTAGGACACCCTAGGTCACATTGAGTATTATTAAAGTCTACCACATGCGACCACCATATATTAATACTGTACTCTATTGAATCATGAGTTTTGATTCATGCAAGCTTCAACGATCAATGATGAGATTAGACGATCAAAGCGACAAAAAGAGAAAGCTATACACACATGGTGAACTACAAAGGAAACTGGACTTCAAACCCGAGTACGCTATAAAAATCTTTATTGTTTGAGTCGTAGTTATAGTTTATAATTGTTAAAATCACCCCTCAAGTAGTTTACACACACTATACAAAAGTTTTAAATACATATATATATATATATATATATACACACACAAAATAGTGTGCACAAGTGCTCACTGTGCAAAAAAGCACAGTTCAGTTGACTGGGCTGATTTCACCAGTGGACTGAATCTGTGTTCTTCTCATAGACATGCACACGTGCACATCACTTTGAATATTCAATCAACTAGATATTTTTAACCAGTCCACTGACTGTACGCAACTGCCATATTTCCTAAAGGGTTGCTTCTCTTTGCGAAGAGTAACGATCCAATTCGAAGAATTACAGATGCAACTCTTGATTGAAACTCTTCGTGAGTAGTAGCAACCTTATATACTATATATATTGATCTACATTTATGATTTTAATAATCCAGTTTACTTCAATCTATTCTATTCTCTAATCTATATTTCTTGACTATATTTCTACATTCTAAAAGCTTTCAAATCAAAGATATATTGCTTGAATCTCAGAGTTAATTATTATATTCTTCGATTCAAAGCAATATCTTCCTTTTTAATCTTCGCACACACAATATATACTTGAGGATCTGATTGTACAAATTGTGTACTATCAAAGACAAATCAATATTATCAACAACTTTATCGAAATTGTAGAAGTCCTGTTAGTCTGTATCAGGTGGAAAAGTCCTCTTCGACTGTTTAGGCGGAAAAATCCTGTTCGGCAGCTCAGGTGTTGTATACATATTCCTCCGGGTTAAGTGAGGGGTTATTGAGTGAAATTCCAGAGGGAAATCTAGGATTGGATGTAGAACAGGAAGTTCGAACCAGTATAAAAGCTCTTGGTGTGCTTATTCTTATTTACTTTGCTACTTTTATCTGTTTCCATATTTAGATTATAATACATTCCATATTACACCATCCTAAGTGTTAGCTATATGGCATATGCACTTACAATCGGCTTCAGAGCACCGTCATCTGATAACCGTTACACAGTTATTTGATATATTCTAGTAATATGGAAAATAACACTAACAACAGTTTTATAGAAGGCCAATCCACCGCAAGACCACCACTATTCAATGGCATGAATTATACTTATGGTCTACAAGTATGAGAATTTATATGCAAGCAAATGATTTTGATTCATGGAATATCTATTATGACCCGAAAATTTTAAAGTTTTAACAACGTAATTAACTAAAATTTTATGGAATTTTAAACAATTGAATTTGGAATTTAAAATTTAATATTTGTAATACGTTTATTAAAAAATAGCAAACGGTAAATTTTCATCTAAAAATATGGAAGTTTATTTTCTTGTGTAAATTCTATTTTGATTCAAATCAGTTAACATTTGATGATAATAGAATGTTTTCCAAACCTGAATATTTTACACAATAAATTTGTAAATCATCTTCTAAGTGAGACGTCATATTTCGTTTCTTTAAATTTGGACTGTTATTGCTTCGTTTATCTTATTTCTGGTGAATTAGCAGCATTTCGATACCGATATTGACTTTTGATAGGATGGTCCTACCACTGATATCTATATACCACTTTGATTATCTCGTCGTGCAAATCTTCACAGTATATTCATTCGTGTTTTTCGGAGCTCGGAATACGATAAAATTAGTAAACCGATCAATCGTATCGGTTTCGTATTTGAGCCATTTCAATTGTCTTGTATTTCCATTTTTCCATCGTGAACAAAATAACCACTTACCATTATTATTTTTCTAAATTTCAATCGTACCTGACTTTTATTTTCATTGGTTCCAATATTACGTGACGTCCACTATTCCCGCTGTTCCACCGTTCATTTTATAACAGTGCTGACTCTTCCGTTCTGTTTCTATTTACTACAACCGGTTTAAAAGCTCTTTTCAATTCGTTCATTTTGTTTCACCTTCACTTACGTTTCTTTCATTTAGAGAAAATAATATAATATTTATATAGTACAGTTACATTTATGCTTGCAAATATATTATGTTTATATTCATTTGATTTGGTGACTGACATTTTCCATTTCCCTGCTCCATCTCTTTACCTTACACCAAACTTAACTTGCTTTTACAAGAACAATATATACTAGTTTCGGTTCTCTTTGCATTTGAATAGTTCACCCTTCTCAATCCATCCACCTCTCCTCTATTCATACATTCTGGCTCATCATATAAAAAAATTCCTTAAGCATTTGCCTGTCAACTGCAACCGTGCTCACCCAATGGTCGAAGCCATGTTCCTCTTCCCCTTCTAGCCACGAACCGAGCACCACCTTTGCCTCTCTCTCAATCCCTTTGTTCAATCGAACAGTTAGTCTGCATTTTTTTTAATGTTCACATTCATGTCAATATATGCGTATTATGTGTATAAAGGTGTACTATATGTTTTATTATGTGTTGACCGGTTACTTTATTCTTGTTTATAATAGTTCATTCTTGTTTATAATAGTATGTAAAGTTGTTCATATTTTATACTGCTTAGTATATATCTGTTTTGTTTAAAAATATAGTCTACATAATTGTCCATGGTCTGTGCATGTTTATATATATATATATGCTTTGTTACTTATATATATAGTTGTATTTTTGTCTATATATTAGTAAACATATATATATATATATATATATATATATATATATATATATATATATATTTGAGTTGTATGCTGTTGTTTGGATTAACCTATATCATCATCATTTTTTTGGATGAACATTTGTTTCATAAATGAATAGTTTGCATAGTTTCTATATACTCACATCTATTTTCATATATGAGTTGTCTGCATATATATGGCAAGTTTTATTTTACATCAGTGCAAAAATTAGTTTATATATCTACACACTAAATTTTAAGCATATGTCTGCATACCCTTTTTGTACATATCTAGTTTTCTTTTGTCTGTCTATATGCCAAGTTTCATTTTTGCATATATATAGATATATCTATTTACAATGTGATTTACATATGATGGTATATACATTTAATCTGTAGTTATATATATATATATAGATTATAAGGGTTTGTATATATGTTTTTATATATAAGTATAAGTGAATCTTGATTTAATTTTATATATGTATTTTGGAATAGTATGTTATATATACATATTCACGTGTTTATGTAAATATAAATATCTATTGATGTAAGTTCGGTGTTTCTAACCAAAGATTTTATATTATATGCAAGTCACGTATATATCATGTACATTGCACATGAATATATGTTAGTTTATCCAATAAATTATATATATATATATATATATATATATAATGTTTAAATAATTTATTTAAAAATCTATGTTAATAATTTATAGTAAATTTTGTAACAGTTTATATATATATATATAGGTTAGTTATATGAAGAAAAAAAATAGGTTAGTTGTATATATTGGATTTTATATATTATTTATACATTAGTCTATAAGTATATATACATTTATATACGCACAAATTCACATGAGTTTGGGTTGTAAAAAAATATATTTAGTTCATTTTTCTATTAACTAGTTTTGATTTGACTTCGTCAATTCCTATTTATCAGCTTCGTTCGTCAATTCGCATTCAATCTTGCTTCGTTTCGGAATTTCATGCTTGGGTTGTAACTCACATTATTGTCGTCCATCTCTAGCCTCGAAAGGTGAGAAATCACTCACGATTAACATTCTTATATTTATTAAATTTGATTTCAATTGAAACGACAATTGAAATATGTTGCTGTTGTTATTTAAATTGTTATATATGCTATTATCTGTAACTGTTCACCTGTGGGATATGACAACATATCACCTTGTTTACATTATATTGCCATTGATGATATATGCCTATTATGTTATTACCGTATCTGTTATCACTCTGCAAGTTCCTTATTAGTGTAGAATTCCCTATGGGTTGAAATGATACATACCCGAACGATCTGTAGAATATGTGAAAATAGTTATGGGTTAAAATGATAAACCCAAGCGATTTTTATTGAATCGAATTTGGGACTGCGGGTTGAAATGATATATACCCGTATATATTTAAATTGGGGATTGAAATGATAAATATCCGTATCACTTGACCATAGGATAGAAAATTTTATACAGACACCGTTGGTCTATAGAAAAATATTTTGAAAATGATTTCTATGGTTTTAAAAAGAAAATATATGGTTTATTAAATATCGATTTTAAGTTATTTCAATATATATATATATATATATATATATATGAAACCATTTTTTTAAAAGTTTTAAAAATTTAGATTTCAAAATTTATATGTTTTGAGATGGTTATAAATAAATTTTGAAATTATTTATTAGATTCAGAATAGGGAAGACGTATATATATTCATTAGATTCAGAATAATTGGAGATGAATATGATAAGAATAGATTGGAGGAAGAAATTAGGGCTGTCAACGGATGCTTTCGGATACGGATAGTGCCATATCCGTATCCGAAATCATTTACGGATATCGGATATCCGTATCCGTTTAATTTTCGGATATCGGATATCTGTATCCACTTAATTTTCGGATACGGATGGATATCGGATATTTATCCGCTCCCCCAATAATTGATAAATTTAAAGGTATAAACGAAAAAGTCTAGATCAACATAAAACATTTTTTGTACTATTGTTTATAAAAAAACAAAGAAATAAAAAATATGGTGATAAAACATTGTTTTATACTAATATATGTATGTGTATCCAAAAATATTCAAAAGTTAAACACTCATAGCCCTATTTTCCTATTTTAAATTATATAAATATGCATCAGTTAATCGGACGGATATTTTTTGAATACGGATACCACTATAACCATATCCGTATCCGAAAAGCTTTTCGGATATCGGATATCCGTATCCGCTTTTCGGGTAACGGATATTTTTCATATTTTCGGATACGGATTCGGATGGATATCGGATTTTTCGGGTACCCATTGACAGCCCTAGAAGAAATAAGTTAAATCTTTACCTGAATTTTCTACGGAATTTCTAAATCTTATTAAGAGATAACAATGACAAAGTTTCGTTGTATTCCCCTAAATAATGTGAATAAAATTAGAGAGCATAGGGTTCTATTTATAGGGGTTGAAACGTAGCGGAACGATAGGATGAAAATAGTTTGAAATGGAGAAATCTGAAGAGTACAAATAAATAACAAACCCTTCAAACCCAAGCCGCCACTGCCTAAAATGGGCTTTGACCGGTCAACCGCCCTTCCCTAACCAGTCGATTGGTAGGAGTCGAGCGGTCATAGTAAAGGTTCTATCGGTTGGTTATTTTAGGTATTTATTTATTCCGTTTCTTTTTAATTGATTTCTTAACCTATTTAACTTTAACGTTAAATGTTAATTAAAACGTTTATTTAGGCTCTAAGCTAATTTTGAAATTCAAACCCTAAATTTAGATATTCATTTGAATTTGAATTCGAACTAAACTAATTTAAATCTAAAGACTTCAAATGCTCATAACTTCTTCGTTTGAGCTCCATTTTCAGCATATTATATATGAAAACAGATCAAAATTTCACCACGGATGGAAAGGAATAATTTCATTATCATATCCCAACTTCTATAAAATTTCCATATTCAACCCTTATCATATTTAATTTAATTTACTCTATTTGTTTATGGTTCACTTTACGGGGTGTTACATTCTTCCCCACTTAAATAGGATTTCCTCTCAAAATCTTTCAAGGGTCAAACAGCGTAATGCACAATAACATCTAGGTTATATAACCAAGTTATCTACACAGCCATCTACTTAACCAATGGTTTAATGTGATTATGTACTGCAGACATACTAAAATGAGTTTAATCCTAGCATGAGTGTGTAATCGTGTCATGAAAGTATGTAAGCAAATAACCTAAACATGCATAGAAATTTCTACACGAGTGTAAAGTGGTTGTGAAAAAGTGTAGCAATCATCTCTTACCGTCCAATCTAGCACCACAATTTAACTAAAATCCTAATTTTGGAGAGAAATTTTTCCAGAGAAAGGTTTTGGATGAAAAGTCCTCATGCCTTCCATCAGAATTTCTTGTACTTGAACCAATCTAATTCTTTATTGCAGAGCTTCCGATTTCCATGCTCTACAACGCATGCAATGGCACAGGTTGCTATTGGCTCCGTCATAAAAATCCCTTAATTATTAAGGCTCTATAACGATTGTTCTGCTACAAAGGTATTTCCTCAAATGCCAAAACATCATCGACTCTAACCAACATAAAAGTTTTCTTGTTTTCCATATATTGGGAAAAAAGCCAAATAAATATGGTGCCTACTTTCCAACTATCCAAGATGCAAGCTTTCAACAAATCCTCTAAGTTCCCATCAATTCCTTCAGTTCTCCATCGGTCTTTAGTTGGTAAGCAATGCTCCGATTCAACGAAGTTGCTAAAGCTAGTTCCTAAAGCTACTAGCAAACCCCTCCAAATTTTCTAGTAAACTAAGGGCCCCTATCACTAATGATGTAGAGCGCAAGTCCATAAAGGTGTGTTGGAATACTACGGTTCCACTGCTTCTAAAGGAAATTTTCTACCACCTTCTTCTTAATCCTCGATCAATAGGAAATTTCATTCTCCTTCCTATACATTTCTCTTTCCCTTGCATGGTGGCATTTTCGAGCTAAATCCCTTATGTGTGATAACCCTGATTTTTTTAGGGTAATTTTATGATTCAATTTAATTTATGATTGTTTAATAATTGGAAAAATAGGAATAGAAACTTATTGCCAATGAATGGTCAAAAAGTATGCACTGGTGCACTAGACAGTACATACACATACACATATTTTCTACATTATAAAATAGGCAGAGATTAATTAGTAAGTTAAAAATAAATAAATTTCAAATACATAGACATACAGACATGATTATTGCAGACATGAATATGTCTTTAAAACAAGTTTAGTATAAAGAAAATAAAATATGTAGTCTAGAATAAACATATGCAAAAGATAGTAAGTACTTAAATAAATAAATAAATATGTTTACATATGATATGCAGGAGCATAAGAAAGCACTGCTGGTAAGAGACAAAGTTTGCATGGAAATAGTATGAATCTTTAATAAAACACTTTAGCTAATTTTAGTAATTCTTTTGCTTGGAAAAAAAATGTAAGTCATGCATATAACATGACCCGGGGTAAGATAAATGGAATAGGGTATATTTTCTGAGAAACATATAACAAGGACCACTTACCCATTTTCTCTAAAAAAAATAAATAAGATAAAAGGCAGATCATAGTTGTTAGGGTAAAACTGACATTGGGTAATTTCCTTAAACCCTAGAAGCAGCCAGGGTCTAGTATAAGAAGGCTTAAGGGTGGTAAGATCTGTCACTATTTTAAAAAAAAAAATTATATGACAATGAAAATATAAACCAGAGAGCATTGGCCATTAGAGATAAGAGAAAGTAGGAGATCAAAGGGAAAAGGAAGGCTTAGGAAAAAAAGGAATTAAGGTGAGTAATCTCACTGAAAACTTGGCATTACGTCCTGAATATTGAGGCAGCCTAAATAGTTTTATAATTTATCTATATAGTCTGTGTTTATTTGGGTGTATTGATGATCTGCTTAAAGGTTCAACTCACCATATTGATATACCCAGAAGATATGATTATGGGTTTCCTGTTTAAAATGATCATTTGCATTATGCATTAATCTTGACAGGAGATGTTTTCCTTTATGTCTTTTCTGCATACAGTAGTTTATTGAAAGAAAATCCCGAGGGAAAATGTTGTAAATCTATGGTCTAAATGGAAAAAAATGGGACTGCAGCATAGAATAGTTGTTGCTTATGTCTCTTAATTAAATAAGTGGAAATATAGAAGTACAATGTTATACATGTGCTGAGCTTCTATGTTTTACAAATAATCCAAATCAGAACATAAACTTGTGGTTTAGTCAGATCTTATAAACTGGTGAGTATCTGATTTAAACCAAAGGTAAAAGGGATGCAACATAGAAATTATTTATGACCATATATTTATAACATGATCCATTGGAAACCCCTGAATTAAATAATATGTATATTGAGAACTCACATTTACTTGTATGATTAAATTTATGTTTATGATGACCTATCAATAAATACCTGTTGGTTGAATTATTCATTTTTCTCTGATTAAAATGTGATATGCATAGAGAATGAGCACAATGGTGAAAAAGAGAAAATTAACACTTAGTAATTTAACTAAGGATTTTGGATCTTAGGGATACAAAATATATAGCTTGGCAAGGTGAAAATTGCAAGCTCACACATGGTATGTTTATACCCAGGGGCCTGAGTGTGCTGGGTTAACAGAGAAAGTCCCAGGCAGTGTGTGAAAAAAAGAGAAAGTAGTAAAAGACCATATTATATTTGGTAGAGAACTAAAGAAATAGGTTCAGGAGAGGTTTGGGAGAAATCCCTGAGGTCTAGTAAATTGGTAAAGAGGGCAGGATGCTTGAATTGATGATTGTATTGGTTGGCTTATGATGTTTGTTTGATAAATTTTATGACTGCTTCTTGAAATTAAACTATTTGGATCATACATAGTGTCTTGCTTTGATATGAATGCACATCCTTTACAAAAATCATGTACAGAGATAATACTGAGTTGTAATTTATTCAAGTATTTGCAAATAAATAAAGTTACAGAAGATTATGTTTCCAGTTAGCTTACTCATACTAGACAATAGTCTGACCCTTGTGTGTTTATACACCATTGGGGTGTCTCATATTTATATGAGGCAGTTCATGGTGATTGTGCAGGCAAATAGGTTTTTCATTGATCAAGCTTTGGATGAGATGGCTGCTTAAGAAATTGGATGCAATAGTTACAGATTTATGGCTATTAAAATAGAAGTTTAGGTTGCATTTATGTTGTGATATGTTAGTTAAGTTGTTTGAAAAGAAACAAATGCAGTGTTATCTCATGTTTTGTAAGTAAAGAACTTAAGTAGGTGTCTCAGCTGAAACTTATGAATTGCTTTCTGAAAATATTTTCTTATGATTAATGCAATTTCCCCTATAGCTTCAGAATGATTTAATTACTGTAGTAGAGAACCTGAGATGTCAAGCAAGTATGAACTGAACAAATAAACTAGTAATCAAGATGAGGAATCCAGGTTTAAGGATGAAAAATTTGGTAAATAAGAGTTAGTGTTAAAAAAAAAAAAGAGAACTCAGAAATAATAGTAACTGGAGTATAAATGACTGCAAAACCAACAAAGTTATCCTGACCATATCACTAAGCTTGGGTTCCACTCATTCTAAATTGCTTTAGACCTAGTTTGCAGAGAGAATTAAAACTCAAGTACATAGGGTAGTAGCTCTCATCAAATTCAAGTTGACAACTATTTAGAAAGAATTAAAACACTCAAAAACCATGTAGTAACCAATCATGTTCAGGGGTATGCATATACATATAAAAAAAAAATGGGAAACACTAACAAAAATGCTAAATTTAGAAGGCATAGTATCAATGGTTATGTAGAAGTTAGAATGACTATGAAATCTAGATTCTCAAGGATAAAATTGCTATGTATAGATTATTTAATGATTTTCAAAGCAGATTTCTGCTTATTAATATTTATACTCTGATTTAAGTAGAAAGAGAAAAAGGAACAATTTACATATCTTCACATATGTAAATTAGATAAGTTGAACAACATAATATTTCTATATTGGTTAAATGATCCTGGCTAGAGAAGAATTTAGAGGAAACATTCTCAGGAGTAGATGGATACTGCATCAAACTAGTAAAAAAAATTAGGGTAAGAAAAGTGGGTCATCTCATTTTGGTATGAGAGCTATGTTGTTAAATAACATAGCAAAATTTTGTATGAACTTGTTTGCATTAATGTATGGTGTGTTGATTTCTTTAGATACTTTGTTTTGTTAGTATATATATTACTAATATCTACTATAACTAAATAAGGATAAATTGAAGTAAATTAATTTATAGAGGGTTAGGCAAAATGAACTAACTTAAGTGTTATATCCATAGAACTATGGTGAGACCTAGACAACAAGAGGTAGGACCAAGTGAACCACAAATGGTGAATGTGCAAGACTTTATGAGAGCCATAAGAGATGGAGTAGGTAACAGGCAAGAAAATCCACATGAGGAGCTTTCCAAACTACTCAAGACCTTTACCAATCTTGGTGGCAAAACTTTTGATGGAACAGAGGGGATCATGGGAGTTCAAAACTGGCTTAGAATTTTGGACAGAATTTTTAGAGATATGCAAGTGGAAGACCAAAAGAAAAGGCTGATAGCATCTAGACAATTGAGGGGAGCAGCTCTGGATTGGTGGGAAGTTATTATAGCTGGAAGACCTGAAGGAGAAGTGACATGGAATCAATTTAAGGAAATGTTGGAAGGAAGATTTGTACCTGCATCAGCAAAAGAATCTCTGCTAGAGGAATTCATTAAATTAAGGCAGGGAACTATGAGTGTTACTGAGTATACACAGAAGTTTGAATCACTAGCAAAGTATGGTGCAGTACTTATCACAACCAGAGAAGCTAAAAATGGCAGATACATTCAAGGGCTGAATGCTAGTCTTAGTAGAGCTATGTTGCCATATAAGGACAGGACTTTTGATCAAGTTTTGGATCTGACTCTGAGTATAGAACATCATGATAAAGCCAGGGAAAATTTCAGAGCACTCAGGAATAATCAAAATAAGAAAGGAAAAGGTAAGTTTCATCCTTATGACAAAAAGAAAACAGGTGTAGCTTCCACCAAGAATCCAGAAGAGGTCAAGACTGCTGAAGTTAAGAAGAAAATCACTTGCTATAATTGTGGACAAGAGGGACACATGAAAAATAGGTGTACAAATCCTAAACCAGCATCCTTCAAATGTCACCAGTGTGGAAAGGAAGGCCACATAAGGAGGAACTGTCCAGAGTTTAAGCAAGGAAAAGTGAGTACTTTGGAGGTGAAAGGCAAAGCAACAGAAGGACCAAATGTTGAGAATCATGGCCAAGTTGAAGGTACTTTGCTTATTCACTCAATACCTTTTGCAGTAGTGTATGATACTGGGGCTACACATTCTTTAATTTCTCATGATATTGCACAACAATTAAAATTGAATTGTATGATTGTTGATAGGCCATTGCTTATTAAAAGTCCTTTAGGTAATTCCTGTGTTTTGGGTATGATGTGTACGCAACTGGGATTGAATATAGGGGGATATATGTTTAATGCAGACCTATATGTGTTGCAATATCCAGGCATAGGAGTTATTTTAGGAGTTGATTGGTTAAGAAAATATAGGGCTGTAATAAATATGGAAACCTCCACCATATCATTGAAAACTTCTGAAGGAAAAAGGATAGTTGTTCTTTGTGAAGTAAATAAGAACAGAAATATAGTTACCCTTGCTAGCTTATCTAGTGAGAAGCACATGCCTGCATTAGAAGAAATCCCTATAGTAAACCAATATGCTGATGTGTTTGGTGAGGTTAAGGGAGTTCCTAACCATAGGCCAGTAGAATTTTCAATTAAATTGATTCCAGGAGCTAACCCAGTGGTTAAGAGACCAACTAGAATGGGGCCTAAAGAATTGATAGAATTGAAGAAACAATTGGTTGAACTAGAAGAAAAAGGCTTCATCAGACCTAGTAGCTCATCATGGGGAGCACCAGTGGTTTTTGTTAAGAAGCAAGATGGATCTCTCAGACTATGTATTGATTACAGAGAATTAAATAAAATTACAGTAAAAAACAAATACCCCTTACCAAGAATTGATGATCTTTTTGATCAATTAAGTGGTGCAAAAATATTCTCCAGACTTGATTTAGCTTCAGGATTTCATCAAATGAAAGTAGAAGAGGAAAGCATTAAATATACAGCTTTTAATACTAGGTATGGACTTTATGAATTTTTAGTGATGCCCTTTGGCTTGACAAATGCTCCCTCTTACTTTGTTGATTTGATGAATAGAATTTTTAGAAAATACTTAGATAAATTTGTATTGATATTTATTGATGATATCTTAATTTATTCTAAGACAGTTGAAGAGCATGAGAATCATTTGCATATAGTACTACAGAAATTGAGGCAAGAAAATTTGAAGGCAAAATTTTCCAAATGTACTTTTTGGCAGAATGAAGTAAACTTTTTAGGACATGTGATATCAGAAAAAGGTATATCTGTAGATCCTAATAAGGTAATTACAGTTTAAGCTTGGAAAAGGCCTACTAATGTCACAGAGGTCAGATCTTTTATGGGGATGGCTGGTTATTATAGAAGGTTTATAAAAGATTTTGCAAAGATTTCAATTACATTAACTAGGTTGACGAGGAAGAATCAGGTATTTGCTTGGACTGAGGAATGTGAGAAAGCCTTTGGGAAGTTGAAGGAGGCACTGATACAAGCTCCAATACTAAAAGTACCTGAAGGAAATGAAAATTTGGTGATATATACTGATGCAAGTGGACAAGGACTTGGGGCAGTATTGATGCAACAACATCAAGTGATAGCTTATGCCTCTAGACAGTTAAAACCCAGTGAGATAAAGTATGCTACACATGACCTTGAATTGGCTGCTATAGTATATGCTCTTAAATTATGGAGACATTATTTGTTTGGGGCAAAATTTGAAGTTTATACAGACCATAAGTCACTTAAATATTTGTTTTCACAAAAAGAATTAAACATGAGGCAACAAAGGTGGTTGAACTACTAGCTTCATATGATTTTGAAATATTGTACACACCTGGCAAGGCTAATAAAGTAGCAGATGCTTTAAGTAGACAACATGTTAATGTAGCTAGGTTAATGATAGAAGAGTTTAACACTCTATCACTATTGATTAACTCAGAAGTAGAAAGTGAAAGTGTAGAAAATATGAGCATATGCAGTGAGAATATAGAGATGGGAAAGTTAAGTTTTGTTATTTTTGGGTCAGAATTAAAAACTAAAGTTGAAAAGCTATAATACCAAGATTCATCTTTACTTGAGAAGAAAACTCAGATATTAAATGGAGAGATAGTGGAAGGTTTTCTGTTGAATGATCAGGGCCATTTGAAGAAAGGAAGAAGAATATGTGTTCCTACCATTGATGAATTGAAGCAAGAAATATTGGATGCTTATCATAAAAGTAAATATACCATTCATCCAGGAAGCACAAGAATGTATCATAACCTCAAGAGAGATTATTGGTGGAAAGGTATGAAGAGTGCAGTGGCAACTTATGTGTCTAAGTGCATGGTTTGTCAACAGGTAAAAGCTGAATACCAAAGACCTTCAGGGATGCTTCAACCTTTACAAATACCACAGTGGAAATGGGAAGATATATCAATGGATTTCATTGATGGTTTGCCTAAAACTAGGAGGGGAAATGATAGTATTTGGGTTGTAGTAGATAGGCTAACTAAATCAGCTCATTTTATACCTGTAAAATCAGAAAGGAATGCATGCACATTAGCTCAATTATTTATTAAGGAAGTAGTTAGATTGCATGGAATACCAAAAACTATAGTAAGTGATAGAGATACCATCTTCACTTCTAAATTTTGGCAAAGTTTTCACAAGGCAATAGGGACTGATCTATGCTTGGGTACAACATATCACCCCCAATCTGATGGTCAAACCGAAATTGTGAATAAATTGCTTGAAGACATGTTGAGGGCATGCATATTGGATTGGGGAGGAAGCTGGGAAGATCACATATTTCTGGCAGAGTTTGCATATAACAATAGTTATCACGGTAGCATAGGCATGACACCCTTTGAAGCACACTATGGTAGGCCATGTTTATCACCTTCAAGTTGGATTGAATCTGGGGAGAAGGTGGTCTTAGGACCAGAAAATGTAAAAGAAACTTCTGAAAAGATAGCTTTGATTAGAAAAAGAATCGCTTCTGCCCAACATAGGCAAAAGAAATATGCAGATCAGAAGAGAAAAGTAGTACAATATGATGTTGGAGATTTTGTATTTGTTAAACTATCACCTATGAAGAAGGTTCTAAGGTTTGGGAAACAAGGAAAGTTAATTCCCAGATACATAGGACCATATAAAATTTTAGAAAGAATTGGAAATGTAGCCTATAAGTTGGAATTGCCAGAGGAGATGAGGGAAATGCATGATGTTTTTCATGTATCTCAGTTAAGGAGATGGATTCATGATGCAGAGACAATCTTGGAATCCACTAGGGATGTGCAGATTGATCCCAGAATGGTTTATGAAAAAGAGCCAGTAGGTATTATTGCAAGAGAAATTAAGAAATTAAAGAATAAAAAATTAAATTGGTGAAAGTGCAGTGGAGCCTTGACCCAAATGATTGCACATGGGAAGTGGAAGATAAAATCAGAAATGATTATCCAAAATTGTTTGATTGAATAAAAGGTATAACATATATATGTTAATAAATACTATGATTAAATATGCAGTGTAAATTTCGTTTTAAATTTACACAGAGTTTAACTAAGAGGCTAGTTTGAAAATGATTGATTTTCTGGATTGAAAATACTTGAGTTAAGTATGAAAGAATTGTGGGACACAATTCCTAAAAGGAGGGGTATATGTGATAACCCTGATTTTTTTAGGGTAATTTTATGATTCAATTTAATTTATGATTGTTTAATAATTGGAAAAATAGGAATAGAAACTTGTTGCCAATGAATGGTCAAAAAGTATGCAATGGTGCACTAGACAGTACATACACATACGCATATTTTCTACATTATAAAATAGGCAGAGATTAATTAGTAAGTTAAAAATAAATAAATTTCAAATACATAGACATACAGACATGATTATTGCAGACATGAATATGTCTTTAAAACAAGTTTAGTATAAAGAAAATAAAATATGTAGTCTAGAATAAACATATGCAAAAGATAGTAAGTACTTAAATAAATAAATAAATATGTTTACATATGATATGCAGGAGCATAAGAAAGCACTGCTGGTAAGAGACAAAGTTTGCATGGAAATAGTATGAATCTTTAATAAAACACTTTAGCTAATTTTAGTAATTCTTTTGCTTGGAAAAAGAAATGTAAGTCATGCATATAACATGACCCGGGGTAAGATAAATGGAATAGGGTATATTTTCTGAGAAACATATAACAAGTACCACTTACCCATTTTCTCTATAAAAAAAATAAGATAAAAGGCAGATCATAGTTGTTAGGGTAAAACTGACATTGGGTAATTTCCTTAAACCCTAGAAGCAGCCAGGGTCTAGTATAAGAAGGCTTAAGGGTGGTAAGATCTGTCACTATTTTTAAAAAAAAAATTATATGACAATGAAAATATAAACCAGAGAGCATTGGCCATTAGAGATAAGAGAAAGTAGGAGATCAAAGGGAAAAGGAAGGCTTAGGAAAAAAAGGAATTAAGGTGAGTAATCTCAGTGAAAACTTGGCATTAAGTCCTGAATATTGAGGCAGCCTAAATAGTTTTATAATTTATCTATATAATCTGTGTTTATTTGGGTGTATTGATGATCTGCTTAAAGGTTCAACTCGCCATATTGATATACCCAGAAGATATGATTATGGGTTTCCTGTTTAAAATGATCATTTGCATTATGCATTAATCTTGACAGGAGATGTTTTCCTTTATGTCTTTTCTTCATACAGTAGTTTATTGAAAGAAAATCCCGAGGGAAAATGTTGTAAATCTATGGTCTAAATGGAAAAAAAAATGGGACTGCAGCATAGAATAGTTGCTGCTTATGTCTCTTAATTAAATAAGTGGAAATATAGAAGTACAATGTTATACATGTGCTGAGCTTCTATGTTTTACAAATAATCCAAATCAGAACATAAACTTGTGGTTTAGTCAGATCTTATAAACTGGTGAGTATCTGATTTAAACCAAAGGTAAAAGGGATGCAACATAGAAATTATTTATGACCATATATTTATAACATGATCCATTGGAAACCCCTGAATTAAATAATATGTATATTGAGAACTCACATTTACTTGTATGATTAAATTTATGTTTATGATGACCTATCAATAAATACCTGTTGGTTGAATTATTCATTTTTCTCTGATTAAAATGTGATATGCATAGAGAATGAGCACAATGGTGAAAAAGAGAAAATTAACACTTAGTAATTTAACTAAGGATTTTGGATCTTAGGGCTACAAAATATATAGCTTGGCAAGGTGAAAATTGCAAGCTCACACATGGTATGTTTATACCCAGGGGCCTGAGTGTGCTGGGTTAACAGAGAAAGTCCCAGGCAGTGTGTGAAAAAAAAGAGAAAGTAGCAAAAGACCATATTATATTTGGTAGAGAACTAAAGAAATAGGTTCAGGAGAGGTTTGGGAGAAATCCCTGAGGTCTAGTAAATTGGTAAAAAGGGCAGGATGCTTGAATTGATGATTGTATTGGTTGGCTTATGATGTTTGTTTGATAAATTTTATGACTGCTTCTTGAAATTAAACTATTTGGATCATACATAGTGTCTTGCTTTGATATGAATGCACATCCTTTACAAAAATCATGTATAGAGATAATACTGAGTTGTAATTTATTCAAGTATTTGCAAATAAATAAAGTTACAGAAGATTATGTTTCCAGTTAGCTTACTCATACCAGACAATAGTCTGACCCTTGTGTGTTTATACACCATTGGGGTGTCTCATATTTATATGAGGCAGTTCATGGTGATTGTGCAGGCAAATAGGTTTTTCATTGATCAAGCTTTGGATGAGATGGCTGCTTAAGAAATTGGATGCAATAGTTACAGATTTATGGCTATTAAAATAGAAGTTTAGGTTGCATTTATGTTGTGATATGTTAGTTAAGTTGTTTGAAAAGAAACAAATGCAGTGTTATCGCCTGTTTTGTAAGTAAAGAACTTAAGTAGGTGTCTCAGCTGAAACTTATGAATTGCTTTCTGAAAATATTTTCTTATGAGTAATGCAATTTCCCCTATAGCTTCAGAATGATTTAATTACTGTAGTAGAGAACCTGAGATGTCAAGCAAGTATGAACTGAACAAATAAACTAGTAATCAAGATGAGGAATCCAGGTTTAAGGATGAAAAATTTGGTAAATAAGAGTTAGTGTTTAAAAAAAAAGAGAACTCAGAAATAATAGTAACTGGGGTATAAATGACTGCAAAACCAACAAAGTTATCCTGACCATATCACTAAGCTTGGGTTCCACTCATTCTAAATTGCTTTAGACCTAGTTTGCAGAGAGAATTAAAACTCAAGTACATAGGGTAGTAGCTCTCATCAAATTCAAGTTGACAACTATTTTGAAAGAATTAAAACACTCAAAAACCATGTAGTAACCAATCATGTTCAGGGGTATGCATATACATATAAAAAAAATGGGAAACACTAACAAAAATGCTAAATTTAGAAGGCATAGTATCAATGGTTATGTAGAAGTTAGAATGACTGTGAAAACTAGATTCTTAAGGATAAAATTGCTATGTATAGATTATTTAATGATTTTCAAAGCAGATTTCTGCTTATTAATATTTATACTCTGATTTAAGTAGAAAGAGAAAAAGGAACAATTTACATATCTTCACATATGTAAATTAGATAAGTTGAACAACACAATATTTCTATATTGGTTAAAAGATCCTGGCTAGAGAAGAATTTAGAGGAAACATTCTCTGGAGTAGATGGCCACTGCATCAAACTAGTAAAAAAAAAATTTAGGGTAAGAAAAGTGGGTCATCTCATTATGTTTCCCAAAATCTAAAGGTTTGAGATTGAAACATTTACTCACTTTAAGCTGCTAACCTAATTTCCTCATTAACTTCTAGTTTTACCTATTGTCTATCGCTAGTTAAGTGTCCCCATAAAATTTTCTTATTTACTTCACTTCCCAACTATATCAAGTGGTTTAAATCCCATTCATAAAGGATACACAAGAATAAAATGGATATATATATATCTTATACCACATCATCCACTTTCCCAATAATTAAGGAAGATAACAAGCGACTATAAACCCAGAACTCCAAAAGAAAATTTTACGGGAAGTTGCCATTTATTACCGGTTAATATAAATGTTGTTGAGGTCCTACCACTCCTTTATAAATTAAGATGGGCTACCTTTAATATTTCATTCCATTGCACCCATTTTCTTAATTTCCTCTTCTTTTTTTAGTCTTTAATAAATGTGGTCCACTATTGCTTCAATTAATATCTATAGTAGTTGATTACTACTTTCAAAATTAAACCATTTCCAACTAATGCTTCTTCAATCTTTTTATCCTTCTTCATGTTTACAAAATCCATTCTTTACTCAAATTTCTTTCTTCCACAAATGCAATACCGAGTTTCCTTAGTCAAAACCCTTTAGATTACTTCTCCTCTCATTAATTACAAATTTATTGATTTTGTAATTAACATCCATAAGTAATCCATCAATTAATAACCAATATGCATACAGTCATAGTCTATGCTATTTGTATATATTCTAGTCAATTAGCATAGCTGCACGATATCTATATCTAACTACTAAGTCTACAACTAGAATACTCATTTCCATACTTTAATTCATCGAAGCTATCCTTCCAAAAAGATTACTATCATAAATTAACCACAATTAAGATTTTTGCTTTATTTGAAGCTATAAGAAATCATTTCTTTTCTTATTATTGAAATAGACAGTGTAAACTATGGAAAGGAATATCCATCCCTTACACGTCTCTTTCGTATTTAGTGTATTCTTTGTTACTTCAAACAATGCATTTTTACATGTATTTTGGAATTGGATAATTTATGGAAATTATGCGGAAATTGCTCCAAAATTAAAATATAGATATTCGTATACTATGGGTAACCTAACTCATAACCCAATCATAGATCTGGAATATCTTTACACTTTACCTACTTCTATAAATAGGGGTTTGGAACCAACTTCAACTTTCCAGATCAGGTTGTACATTCAGTTTCTATTTTACTCACATCCTAAAAACCTTAGTCTATCCCACCTAGGTCACGATCTGTATCTACTCCATAATTTTTTTTTTAAATCATAACTTTTGCATACGAAATAAAATATCTTTATAAAAACAAACTTATTTAAAAATAAACATTTATTACTTCATTTCTTGCAATACTTACAACATGAAGTATCAAATTCAATATCTCTTTCTTTGAAATTTTAAACTTTAATAAAAACATTTGTCAAAGATCCAAAATTCTTTGTTCCTAAATAGGAATAAAATAATCTTCTTTTTAAAACTTTCTTTATCCAAACTTTTCCTTAAAAGTTAGATTTTCTAATTTATGGCATTCAAAATGCTCTTGGTTTCTCAAAAGGAATTTATGAAAAACTTTCCTTTTAAATAGCTGTACAAAAAAAGGACTTACTCCTTTTTGAAAATAGGAATTTTGAACAAAAAAGATTCAAGACTTAATTATCTTTCCAAAATAATATGTTAAACTATTTTTTTTCAAATATTTTTCTAGCTACAAGAATTATCCTTCACAAAACAGTAAAATTTTCACAATCATTATTTCAATAATAGTTATTTCCTTTGAAGCATACAATAATATTTACTACGTTATTACTCAAAATGTACTATTATTTGATGAAATATATCATGTAACTTTGCTCAAAACTCTTAAAATCTCTTGCAACACTTTTCTTTATCAATTCCAATATTATCATTATTTAGATAACTTTTTTATTCAAATTAGAAAAAATATATAAAATTCTCATCTTTACATAAATCTTCTCCTTATACGAAAACATCTAACTTATTTATCAATCATCAAATCCAATCAAATCCTTTTATAAATTTATACGATAGAAAAATAGATGGAGTAAACAAAGATAAATTATGTCTTACTTTATTACTCCTTTCAATATCTCATCTACGAAAATTCACAACTCTATTATTACCAAACTCCCAGCCATCATTCTCTTTATCACCGTATATGGGACTGCTCTCCATGTTATACAGTAGGACATTCCCTTATTTCAAATTCTCTATTCCAAAATAGGTTTCAATCTATAAACTCCTAAAAAGAGTTCTAAAGAAAGAACTTTTAGATTTGTAAATAAGGAAAAATAGAAGAATTAAAGAACCAAAAAATAAAATATTTTTAATCAAATTAAAAATGTTAAAAGATGAAAACTTTTCAAGGTATTAATTTATAATTAAAACCATCCACAATTTTGTCTTAAAGAAAGTCACCGCTTTAAAAATTGCATTACCTTTCCAAACTTTTCCAAAACTAGTGGTGGTATATTTCCAAAGTTATCTAAAACCATAGTTATATTTCAAAAGATTTCCAAATTATACAACTTCTACAAAGTTATAGAGGAAAGAACTTTCAAAGATATTGCATAAAATATATAATATAGAAAATGGAAGAATACAAAAATGAGGAAATTGAAAGCTTTTCTAATTCAATCAAATTTTAAATTGAGAATTTAACAAATGGAAACATTTTCTCAACTTCTTAATTTGCTAATTTTTTAATTAAAATCACCTACCAAAAATTTTTCACCACCCTTTTTAAATTTCAACCACTTTTCAAACTTTTTACAAAACAAACGGTGGTATAATTTAAAAGTCATCTAAAATAACTTTTTATCAAAAAAATTTAACTTACAAGATTTTCATTTCAAAAGAATCTTTTGAAAGGTACTTTCAAAATTTTCAAGGGGTTTTCAAAGAAACCTTTTTATCAAATTATGCCACAAATGGTAGGATTAAAATATATTCTTTCTTCTAAACCTTTGTACTCTACCCTTTAAAAATGTAATTTCCTCCTTGTGGTGCCAAATATATTCCTTCTTATGGAAGTTTGCTCCTTTCCTTTCCTTACTTTCAAACATAACACCTTCATTTGTACCTCCATAAATGTTAATTTTTCCGTATTAATTGTCAGCCAAACGGACGTTTCCCTAAGGTCATTTATTTCCTAACAAACTTTTCATCTACAGTCATTCCTATTGTTAAATATATGTCCATAGGGTCCACAATGATAAGGAAGACTAGGTCCTATCAAGGAGTAAATTATTGTTCGGCTTCTAGGGTGCTTCCATAAGTTGAGGTCATGTTCTCCCTAGTTTGTTCTGAAGATATGATCTCCGCACCATCTATAATTGGAGTAGGAACAGAAATTACTCTATTTATTCTTCCAACTCATGGTTGCCCTGCTTATCCTTTCGGAATATGGTAGCTACTAATTCTATAGAGGGAATTTATAGAGCTAAACATAAATTGAAAAATACGTATATATATAGTATGAGTTTAGGAAAAGTCTTTTGAAAATACTTTTCAAAGATAACAAGTACGCTACTCATATGCATAGTATAATTTTCCCGTTGATCAGGTAATCTAGAGCTTCGATACCAAATGTAACAACCCACCCTGGAACAGGCCTAAATTTCAACATAAAGAAGACCCATTGAAATTTAGATCCATTCTAGGGCAAGTTATTGGTAGAACTAAGAACATAACAGTATAAAGCTATAACTAAACTTTTAGAATTCACAGCGGATGGAACGCCATATAATAGCAAAGTGTGCCCATTTATTTCAAAACCATAAAAATGTCATAATACAAAATTCCATGTAAACCGTAACACAATTTCCATTACAACAGCTGTCTAAATACATAGGTACACATAAACGTAAGTAATAATAACAAATACTGCTACAAGCCAAGCTTCTCCATCTCTAAGCATCGCCACTTCCATCACTCCATCCTTAACATGTGTTATGATGAGGTGGGAATCAGAAAAAACAAGTGTCTGGTGAATAAAAACCTTGATTCTTACCTTTTCAGTACTTGGGCAGTATATTTCAAAGTAAGAATATGTCTACGAACATAAAACCATTAAAATCATTTAGTACTTCTTTATAGGGAAAGGAGATGGGTCCAACCACTTAATACCATCCATTCTAGAAGTGAATCCTATATCCCAATCATACGACATACATAGCTAATAATGTAAGAGATGGTACCCAAGCTACTTAATACTTCCCAATGAAAATAGTCATACCCTATCATTTAAGGCCAAATTCCAGAAGTATGCTCTTCAATGGTACTATCTAACTGACATCATATGGAATCTCATAGGCTACTTAATACTTTCAAGTGAAAAATAAGCATACCCCATCATTTAAGGCCCAATTCTAGAAGCGGACCCCTATAAAGATACCACCAAGCATAACCCATTGGCTATTTAATACTTCATTTGGGGAAAAAAGCAGATCAAACCACTTAATACCTCAAACCTCGAAGTAAGCCCTTCGTCTTATGGCCCATACCCATATTAGTCCACTATTCATAGGAGCTGGTAGCCAGATTAGCTGGGCAGATTTCCCCTACAGAATATGGAACCAACCTCGTGTCATTAAAAATATTTATCATAAGGATATCTCACATCAATAAAAGTGTACACAACCGTTGATAGCCTCAAAGCGTAGGGCAAAATTCCTTATGTAACTCTATTGACCTCGCATCCCTATAACTTAATCATAAGTCAATTACTCTCCATGCACACACACACACACACACACACACTCTCTCTCATATCACTGTTTCATCAATGAGGCCTTATAAAGAATCTTCCTTATTATGCCTTAAAATTATGGTTAGGCTATATAATAGTTTCCTCTTATTTTCACCTCAAATTCAGTTACCTTCTTAATGGGGAAAAATAAATGTAAATAAACGCCTAATTAACTATGCCAGATACATAATACTTATACGTTAATTACGTAAATATAAATAAATACATATTCGCGCTTAATATGTTCTAATTTACGGGTTTTGCACCCTAAATTTGCGTTAAATGCCAATTCTCTAACCAATTTGTACTACAAGTCCTTTTTTTCCAATTTTTCAAGATTTCAGGGAATTCTAATGTCCAAAACAGGGAATAAATATTCACAATCAAAATTGCAATAAAAAACTTGTAAATAAAACAAAAACTCAACTTATTATACCAACTCGATGAAATATCTTAATTAATAAGAATTACAATCTAAACCCCATATTCTATTCATCCTCATTTTACAAATAAGTATGAATTAAGGGTGTAAACTACGAATAAAGTTCATAATCTAAACCCATTATTTTATTGAAGGATTACAATTTGATGCAAACAAGAACGAGAAGTGGAATAGACTATGAAATTATCAAAAATTGCATAGACGAAACAAATTCCATCAAATTAATGTAAACAATTGGGAATCTCAACATAGAATTGACATATCGAAATAAAAAGGAATTTTGGGGGTTTTTATCTATCATATTTTTGAAATCCCAAAGTTCCTAAGTCACATTCAAATCCAAAAAAATGCACTAAACAATTACTGAAAAGAAATACTATAGTTTCCACTCACAGATTAGCCTTAGCTTTACTCAAATGGATTTGTTGCATTTCGATCTCTTTTAGAATATCTCTCTTTCGATATATACACACACACACACACACACGCACAAAATAGGGAAGAGGTATATATATTCATTAGATTCGGAATAATTGGAGAAGAGTGGGATAAGAATAGATTAGAGGAAGAAATAAGTTGAATCCTTACCTGAATTTTCTACGGAGTTTCCAAATCTTTTTAGAGAGATAGAAATGGCAGATTTTTATCATATTCTCCAAAATAATATGAATGAAAGTGGAGAGGATAAGGTTCTATTTATAGGGGTTGAAACACTCAAGAACCGCAGGATGAAAATAGTTCAAATGGAGAAATCTGGAACATTCAAATAAATAGCACAACCCTTCAAACCCTAACTGCCACTTCCAAAATTTGGCTTTGATTAATCGACCACCCCTCCCTAACTGGTCGACCGCCAAGGGTCGACTGGTCATAGTAAATCTGTCGGTCGATTGATTACTTTGGATATTTATTTATTCCATTGCTTTTTAATTAATTTCTTAACCTACTTAACTTTAATGTTAAACATTAATTAAGATGTTTACTTTGCCCACAAACTAATTTTGAAATTCAAGCCCTAAATTTTAATATTCATTTGAATTTGAATTCGAATTAAATTAATTAAAATCTGAAAACTTCAAACACTCATAACTTCTTCATTTAAGCTCTATTTTCAGCATATTATATATGGAAATAGATCAGAATTTCACCTTGAACGCAACGAAATAACTTTATGGTCAAATTTCAACTTTTATAAAATTTCCATATTCAACAGTTACCACATTTAATTTAAATTACTCCATTTATTTATGGTTCATTTTACTGGGGGTTATAGTAGTTCAGTTAATAAATTGTTATTATTGAACCAAGGACTTTGTGTTTCGATTATACAAGTTGAACATGGATGATATTGAAATTTTGACCAAACCAAATTTCATAGTCCTAATGTGTTATAGTTTTGACGAAGAGAATTGGTGCAAATAATCGTCACCACATGGGACCATATAAAATAGTGAAATTTTATTTTTACCAAAATTATGTAGGTGATAAATTTGGCCAAAACTATCACTCTACTAGTTAAGGTAATATATGAATGTTAATATTTAAATAGTTCGATATTAATCACTAATTGACTTTACACCTTTGAGTCGCATAACCGTAATGATGAATACCCTAAAATACCGCATGAGTTAATTAAATCATAATGGTTATATATTAATTAAGTTTATTAATATTTGTGAAATATTAACTATAAAATTATATTTGATTTATTTGAATATGTATTTAATGTAATTCATATATAAAAGATACATATGTATGTATTGATATACAATATCGATAAACATTTAAATTGGATTTGAAATGTGTAAATATTGATTGGGTTTGAAATATGTATAAGCATGTATGCCCATAGTTGATTGCTGGCCATGAATTTGCGGGGAGGGCATGTGATATTTATTTTAAATATCGGTTTTGAAATAATAAGGAGAAGAGGTGAAAAGGGTAATTAGGTAAAAAGGGAGATCTGGATCCCCTTTTTCCTCCTTTCATTTTCCTATTTGAACCTACCATCCCCCTTTGTTTGCTTTTTACATTTTGCATTTTGCATTTCCTTTTCCTAGTTTGGCCGCAAGGACATAGATTTCCTTTCTTAGTCCAAAATTAAATCTAAGCAAATATAGTACAAAGGTATGGTGATCTCTTCAATTAGTTGCTTTTTAAATAAATAAGGATTCGATCAAAGGAGATTCCATTTCAACATTCAGGTGCAATATCAAGATGAAAGTATAAATAGTAACTAATCAATGTTTACTTATATATATATATTCATTTATGTTATTACATATGTATATATGAGAATAAAATTGTTTACAAATTTAAATATTTATTTGTTATCAAACTTTTATATGTATATATACACATTAAAATAAAAAATAATTATTTCATATGTTTTCTTTTGCTTTCGCCATTTTATATGAAAAATAGTAAAGTTTAAGAAAATAACATTGTCTTGAAATAATTTAAATTAAAATTTGAATTTATAATTTGTAGTTGCATATATACTTCATATTATTTTATTAAATCTTGTTCATATATATTTTTGTATATATATGTATGTTTAAAAATTTCTTTTTTGTATATGTATATATATTTCTTTACACAAAAACCAAAAGATATATTAATTATATATTGCACACACAAAGGCATATATTAAAGTTCTGAATTATTATGCTTTAACATATATGTATATAAACTTTAATTGAAATTTATAGTTTTAAAAACTATATTTAACTTTAAAATTTGTATGTTTTAAAAAAGAATCTTTACTCTGCATGCATTTGAACTAAAAAAATTATTTTTGTTATAAAGTATTTTAGCCAAAAACTTTAAATAAAATTTAAATTTACATATACATACATACATTTTTGAAAAATAAAAACATTTATATATATAATAAGTATGGAAATATTTAATTTTGGATTTAAAATTTAAAATAGGATTTTTAGATCTAGATTTTTTCAAATTTGAATATATTATAAGTAATCTCAAGTGCTAAATTTGAATTTTGTATTGGTTAACATATTCAAATTTAAACTTATAGATAAATGTTTTGTGTATGTGTGTAATATTAAATTAAAATTAAATTATTAGTGGATAGAAAACATGTATATGAATGGACTAATGTGTTTGTTGCGGTGTAAATCCCAACACTTATATACATGCACTTTAAACCATGTGCAGTTATATGTTGCACGTACACTTCTTCACTTTATATATATATACATATATATGTTGAGTCAAGATTTTTTATAGAGTTTTGATTTCTGACAAAGGGATAAGCCGTGATCGACAAAAAGAGGTTATTCAGACATAAAGAGCTCCATATGATTAGAGGTTGATTATTTGGTATGTTAGTAATGATTATTTATGTTAAAATCTATCCTCAAATAATCTTATGCCTTCAATCTTCGAATATATACATACATATATATGAGTGCACATTAACTGTGCACTTTTGGCAAAACCGGTCGACTGGTCAAAACCAGGTGGTCGACCGTTTCTGCCCAGAATGCACAGATAACGTGCACAAGTGAACATAACGTATATATATTCAAATTCCTGTCTACTGGTCCTTTTTGACCTGTCGACCGTTTTCAAACAGAAAGCAACCCTTCGTATAGACACTTCCTTTTCTTCAACGGTTGCTTCTCTTTCTCTTCACCAATGATCATGACCTTTGTTCATACCTTTTCACAAAAGGTTACAACTGTTTATTTCTTATATAAACATCATGAAATCATTATTCAAAAAAATCTATTTTTCTATTCTTCTAATCTCTATTCTATTGATCACTATCTTGTACTCTCAAGCGTTCAAATTGCTCATATTCTATCATATATCGTTTTGAATCCTGAAATTTATTTAACATCCTTTTGATTCAATATGATATCCACTTCCAAATCTTCATATATACAAATAATCTATTTGAGGATAAGATTATAGGAAGTTTGTACTACAAGTGACAAAATAGTGTTAGCAAGAACACATACCGTCAACAAACAATTATATTTATCTTTGTTGAAGTCCTCCTTGTTGTAAGAGGCAAGTGTTGAAGTCCTCGGTGTTGTAAGAGGCAAAGTGTTGAAGTCCTCAGTGTATTAGAGGCATGAAATCCCGTTCGTCTGCTCGGGTGTTGTAAACCTGTTCCTCCGGGTGAAGCGAGGTAATTGGTAGTGAAAATCCAGATAGAAGTCTGGGACTGGACGTAGGACGGTGCTCCGAACCAGTATAAAAATCTCTGGTGTGATTTTTCTATTTTTATTTACTTTGCTATTATCATCTATTTCCGCATTTATATTATATTCCATATTACACGATCCGTGTGTACTATATTAGCACGTGCACTCGTACACTACATTTTTTACACTTGGTATCAGAGCACGACCATCATATAACTGTAACACGGTTATTTGATATATTCTTGTAATATGGCAAATAACGCAAGTACTAGCACTCAAAACACCACTTACATGGAAGGTCAATCGACACAAAGACCTCCATTTTTCAATGGTCTTAGCTATAGTTATTGGGTAACACGTATGTCATTCTTCATGCAATCAAATAGTTATGATGCTTGGAATGCAACTCAAAAAGAAATAGTGAATCCAACAACTGATTATTCAGAATGGACTGCGGCTGAGAAAACGGCAGCAGCCGTAAATGCAAGAGCAATAAATATGTTGTTTTGTGCATTAGACCAAAATGAATATAACCGTGTTAGTATCTGCACCACTGCATATCAAATTTGGCAAACGCTGAAAACCACTCATGAAGGTACTAACAAAGTTAAACAAGCCAAAATAACCATGCTGAAAAGTCAATTTCAGAATTTCAAAATGAAACCAAATGAGAAAATCAATGATATGTATTCACGGTTTCAAACTATCCACCATGCACTTATTGGCTTAGGACAAAAGTATTCTGATTTTGATGTTGTTTCAACAGTCCTACATTCTCTGACTAGTGAATGGGAAGGAAAAGTATTAGCAATTGAAGAAGCTAATGACCTTTCCGTCATGAAGCCAGATGAATTGATAGGAAATCTAATGTCCTACGAAGCTAACTTGCAGACTAGAAAGGAACAAAAAGAAGAAAAGAAAAACGTGGCATTCCATTCTGAAAAAGACGAAAATGAATCAGAGTCTGAAGATGAAGATCTGGCATTCATAGCAAAAGGTTTCAAAAAATTCCTAAAACAGCGAAAAGCCAGTCGTTATAACAGAAAGAAATCTGGATCAAATAAACCAACATCATCCTCTATAGAATGCTTCAACTGTCACAAAAAGGGGCACATGCACAAGGATTTTCCGGAGCAAAAGAAGAAGTCAGAAAATGACAAATTAAGATATAAGAAGGACAAATCAAAGAAACGAGCATTCTCGGTAACATGGGATGATACAGACTCATCAGAAAGTGAGAGTGATACGGAAGATGAACAAGCAAATGTCTGTTTCATGGCAACAGAAGATGAGGTAAAAATTCCTACATTTGATGAAGTACTTGATATTAATGCTGAATTGATAGTCAAATATAAAGACATGAAACGAAAGCTAAAAGAAGCCAAAGTAGAATTGAGTAGAGCAGAATTTGAACGAGATATGTTAAAAGACGAGAAGAAAATATTAGAAGAAGAACTTGAAAAATTTCAAGAATCATCATCTAATGTTTACTCTCAATTATTTCTTTTGAGTCAAGAAATTGAAACTCAAAATGAGAAAAATGATGCTCTCACTACTAAAAATCATGAGCTTGAGGCAAAAATCAAAATTCTGGACCTAGAAAAAGCTAGTTTACAAACTAAGTTAGATAACATTTCTCAAAATGTTTCTAACTTTAACAAAGGTCGAGAAAATTTGACAAAAATCATTGAAAGTTCACAATCTGTTTCAAATAAACAAGGTTTGGGATATAAGAAAAAAGAAACCAAGAAACATCTTGGTAATAAAAGGAAAAAAAATACAAAAAACTGAAGCTAAGAAAAATCTTAGTTTATTATATTCCAAACCAAAACCAGTTGTGAAATTTCAAAAGAAAAATGTCAAGACTATCAAAATATGGGTTCCTAAAACAAATAACAATTTGATTAGGAACAAATATATTCAGAATTTCATGAATACTGTGCATCTTAATACTAATTATGTATATAAAGGGGATACCGGACCCGTATGGGTTTGGACTCCTAAGACCTAACTCTTAGGACCCCATAAATAGTGGGTACCATGGAATTAATTTTATTTTTTGCAGGTCCCACTTAAGAAAAGAGGAAAGTGGATATTAGACAATGGTTGTTCGAAGCACATGACTGGAGACAAGAGCTTATTGACAAATATTACATACTCAGATGGTGGCTCCGTCACTTTTGGAGATGATTCAAAAGGCTATATCATCGGCAAAGGCGATGTGAGCAATTACGGTACATCTAACTTACCTCTTATTACTATGTCATGCTAGTTAGAAATTTAAAACACAATTTACTTAGTATTAGTCAGTTATGTGACAAGGGTTTTACAATTTCTTTTTCGAATAATAAGTGTAGTATTTTAGATAAAAACCATAATTTAGTTTTCGAAGGATATAGAGACAGAAATATATATATTCTGAATATGAATATTAATCATAATTCAGATATGTGTCTTGTGGCTAATGATAATGATCCTTGGCTATGGCACAAACGCTTCTGTCATATAAACTTCAGAACTATTGACAAGCTAGGCAAAAACAATCTAGTTAGAGTACTACCCAAAATGAATTTTAAGGTTAACAACATTTGTGATGCATGTCAACTAGGAAAATTGACCAAATCATCTTTTAAATCCAAAAAAGTCATATCAACATTACAACCACTTGAGTTACTACATATGGATTTATTTGGAGCTACTAGGGTTCGGTCAATAAATCACAGTCAATATGTGCTTGTAATTGTTGATGATTTCTCCCGTTACACATGGACAATTTTTCTTAAAAAATAAAAGTGACACTTTCGATCATTTCAAATCTTTCGTCAAAAGAATTCAAAAATCAAAAGGGATTAAAGTTAAAAATATAAGAAATGATCATGGCGGAGAGTTTGAAAATAATGAATTTGAACATTTTTGTACAAAGAAAGGTATATATCATAATTTTTCGTTTCCCAAAACTCCACAACAGAACGGAGTTGTAGAACGGAAGAACCGAACTTTACAAGAATGTGCAAGAACATTATTGAATGGAACCACCTTACTAGAACATTTCTGGGCAGAAGCCGTCGCAACTGCCTGTTATGTTTTAAATCGTGTGTCCATAAGACCTCTTACCAAGAATACTCCTTATGAATTATTTAACAAAAGAAAGCCTAAAATATCATACTTCAAAGTTTTTGGTTCCAAGTGCTTTATTTTAAATACGAAAGACCAACTTGACAAATTCGATCTAAAAGTCGATGAAGGAATATTTGTCGGTTATTCGGAACGAAGCAAGGCCTATCGTATATTTAATAAACGAACCAAAACTATTGAAGAATCACTTCATGTCTCTTTTGATGAATTCTATCATCCTCAAACTATATCAGATGATGACGAAACAATAGTCACCGATAATCCAATCATCACAAATGTTGATTCTGACTCGGAAATAATTATTGAGAATATTCCTCAAATATGTGAGTTACAATCACCACTAAGAATATTAAGAGACCATCCGGCCCAAAATATAATCGGTGAAGTAACATCACATGTCAGAACAAGGAGTCAACTCAACCAAATGGGTCATGTCGCTTTTCTCTCAAATATCGAACCTAAGAATCCAAAAGAAGCTGCTACAGACGATTACTGGATCATTGCCATGCAGGAAGAACTAAATTAGTTCGAGCGCAATGACGTTTGGGAACTTGTTCCAAGACCAACTGATCAGTCAGTTATTGGTACTAAATGGGTCTATAAAAATAAGGCTGACGAACAAGGAAATATCACCAAAAATAAAGCAAGATTAGTAGCACAAGGGTATAATCAGGAAGAAGGTATCGATTATGAAGAAACTTTCACACCAGTTGCTCGACTAGAAGCTATTAGAGTCCTATTATCTTTTGCTTGTCACCATAATTTCAAACTTTATCAGATGGATGTCAAAGTGCATTTCTCAATGGATTTATCAAAGAGAATGTATATGTCGAACAACCTCCTTTGTTCGTACATGAAAAATATCCTAACCATGTGTTCAAACTTAAGAAAGCTCTGTATGGTTTAAAACAAGCACCTCGTGCTTGGTATGAACGATTACGTAGCTATCTTATTAACTCAGGATTTAAAATAGGCAAAGTCGATCAAACTTTGTTTATCAAACATTCTCAAAAGGATATTCTAGTTATCCAGATATATGTAGACGACATCATCTTTGGTTCAACAAACGATAAACTCTGCAAGGAATTTACAAGTATTATGACCAAAGAGTTCGAAATGTCTCATATGGGAGAACTGTCATATTTTCTTAGACTTCAAATCAAACAACTTCCGAATGGTATCTTTATTAATCAAGAAAAATATTGCGGAAATCTTATCAATCGCTTCGGGTTAAATAACACATCTGGTAAACCTACTCCTATGAGTACAACTACACATGTTGAAAAAGATGAAAAAGGTAAGAATGTTGACCAGAAACTTTATCGAAGCATGATTGGTTCTCTTCTTTATCTTACAGCAAGTCGTCCAGATATAATGATGAGTGTTTGTCTATGTGCACGCTTTCAAGCAGATCCAAAGGAATCACATCTACGAGCAGTGAAACGTATAATTCGTTATCTTAATAATACCAAAGATTTCGGTCTTTTTTATCCAAAAAAATGTCCATTTGTATTAGTATCATATAGTGATGCTGATTTTGGAGGCTCTCGAATGGATAGAAAGAGTACAAGTGGTACGTGCCACTTTATTGGAAAATCACTTGTCTCTTGGTTTAGTAAGAAACAAAATTGTGTTTCACTATCAACATGTGAAGCTGAATATATATCTGCGGCTCTCGCTTGTACTCAAGTTATATACATGCAACAAACACTTCAAGATTTTGATATTCATTTATCAAATTCTACTATATACTGTGATAACACAAGTGCTATAAATCTTTCTAAGAATCCAGTGAATCACTCCAGAACCAAACACATTGATATCCGTCATCATTCCCTTAGAGACAATATCGAAAAAGGAAATATATGTCTCGAATATGTCCACACTGATAATCAACTAGCGGACATTTTCACTAAGCCTCTACATGAGTCTAGTTTCATTAAAATTCGTAGAGAACTTGGTTTAATTTCTAAAAAAGAACTTGATAAGTAATAATGTTATATTCTTAAGTTCTTTTCAGATTATTTTATCTATTGCTATATTTGGAAATTGAATATGAGCTTTTAATTTTTCTACGGCCAAGTTTGCATGTCAATTCTCATCCACAAGCTTATAAGATTTATATATATATATATAAGCTTGACAAAAATAATGTTTTTATCACCTCTTATCTGAACCTAAAAGTTTATATATAGTTCATTATGGCACATATTTGTGATGAGTGTGCTCAAAAATCCCATATTTCGGTCACAAGTTCTGAGCCAAAAGAATATTACTCTCTTGAAAATCCAAAACACAATTCAAAGTGTCATCATCATTGCATTCATTCTCCTGGAAATATGCCTACTTCGAAACGAGCAAAGAAAGTGTTGTTTTGTTCACCCCGTACCAGAGAGAAGATCAATGAGATTCATCATTATCAAAAACATCAAATCGATCTTCAAAGACAGCTGCATTATGAGCAACAACTGACTTCGAAACGTCTATCTCTTCTAGAAAGAATGGCATCATTCTTTTGTGGTTCAAACAAACATGGCGTATACGAGCCAATGCCTCATGCACCTTCATCCTCTAGAAGCCCAAATTCATGGGATAAAAACTATGCTCAGAATGAAGGAGCGAAAGAAAAATGATCGCCATGGAAACCACGCATTACCGATGTCAAAGAAGAGACTTTCGATCATAATTCCTCTACCTCTCATTAATAATTTGTTTAATATTATGATTGTATTCTCGTATTTTTTATAAATCGATATATATATATATATCATGTTCTTGAATAAATTCAATATTATGTGGACCGTTAACTTCAGAAATTCGTGCAATAAGGAAGGAAAACAACTCACAGGAAAACAAGTCGACCGGCCAAAATGAACCAGTCGACCGTTTTGGTCTCTGCATGAAAATGGTCGACCATTTATTTTGGGGTGGTCGACCGGTTTCGTACTGTTATTTTTTTAAAAGGGCACAATACGGTCCTTTCTTCCCCCATCTCATCATTTCTTCCTTTTCCAACAAAACTCTCTTAACCCTAAAAATATATTCTTCCACCAATCTCACTAAAATGGCTCCTCCACAAAAGAAATTAAATCAAGCTTCTACCTCCGAAACACAACCAATTGATCTCTCTATCAGGAAGTGGCTTGTAGATCCAATAACAGTCAAAAGGTGGAATGAGATGAAGGATTTTAAAATCCATCCGGGTTCTTTTATTAAATTTTCAGATTTCTCTAGTTATCGTATTCTTAGTTTAGCAAAGGAAGCCGACATTGAAAATCTAATTGATTTTGATCAAAACAATGTTGAAATTAACCATGTAATGATCAAATTATTCTATGCTAACCTAAATTTAGAGAAAAACAAGCCCGAGAATCCCAATTATTGTCTTTGGTCCGTTGTTTGTGGCAAAGAAGTATTCATCTCATGTGATAGGATGGCAACCGTTCTTGGTTCTTCATTTATTGGTGAAAAATTCTCAAGTAATTTTTGCAATGTTCATATCCGTAATCAAATTAGTCATCAATTTATTGAAGATGACAAGGATAGCACTAAGTCTATGGGTTTACGACCATCTGCAAGAATTCTTCACTATACTCTTATGCACTCTCTTTTACCAAGAATAGGAAATTTTGATGCCGTCTATAAAGAAAATTTCAAGGCATTATACTCAATCTATGGGGGTATTCGCATAAATTGGATTGGTATGATCTTTGATGAAATCTTGAAAGTAAATGATACCACTAGACCACACTTGTTCTATAACGAGTATATTATGCGTCTCTTGCTTGATTGTGGCATTGAACCTCCCAAGTCTTCTATTTCCAAACCAAAAGTCATCAACAAAGCTACGATTACAAGAATGAAGCTTCCCGCTCCATACTTTAATATTATGCCTTTTGAACAATCGAAAGAACAAGGACATAAAGAAGCTTCATCACGTCCATCTCGCTCTAAACCTGAGGAAGTTAAACTCTTACGATCATCCTCCTCAACAAAAGAATCACTTGAAACTATTGCTCGAAATCAATTCCTTCTCGAAGCACGACTTAAGCGCATGGATACAAAAATGGATAAACGCTTTAACAAACTTAAGTCGTTCTTCGTTTCTATATGGGAATCAATATCTTGTGGTGCATCATCTTCTTCAATGCAAGCTTCAGACCCTGGCAAGCGCCCAGCTCCTCCTACTTTTGCTTGGACATCTTCGGAGGAGGGTACAAGCTCGGGAACTAGTCATGACCGTCGACACGGGAAATCTCAGCTTGTTGAAGAAGAAGAAGAAGAAGAGGGTGAGACGGAGTCAGAATAAGTCCTTTTTAGTCTATCTCTTTTTATCTTTTATGCGTACTTATGACTTTAGCTTTTGCTTTAAATACATTATCTGGCACTTGTACTAAATAGTGTCATGTTTTAATTCGTACTAGACTTATGTGTATTATAATTCTGTGTGAATGTTACTCTTTATCTATGATAGTAGTTTTATGTTGCTTATAATCTCTTTTACATCTTCCATTTAACAACTCCTTTTTGTCGATGACAAAGGGGGAGAAAATTGTGCTAACAGTATATATGCAGGACAAAATCTCAGGGAGATATCATATACAGGGGGAGATTCATAACTATCTCAGGGAGATATCATATACAGGGGGAGATTCATAACTATCTCAGGGAGATATCAAATACAGGGGGAGATTCATAACTATGTTGTCATCAATCAAAAAGGGGGAGAATGTTGAGTCAAGATTTTTTATAGAGTTTTGATTTCTGACAAAGGGATAAGCCGTGATCGACAAAAAGAGGTTATTCAGACACAAAGAGCTCCATATGATTAGAGGTTGATTATTTGGTATGTTAGTAATGATTATTTATGTTAAAATCTATCCTCAAATAATCTTATGCCTTCAATCTTCGAATATATATACACATATATATGAGTGCACATTAACTGTGCACTCTGGGCAAAACCGGTCGACTGGTCAAAACCAGGTGGTCGACCGTTTCTGCCCAGAATGCACAGATAACGTGCACAAGTGAACATAACGTGTATATATATTCAAATTCCTGTCTACTGGTCCTTTTGGACCTGTCGACCGTTTTCAAACAGAAAGCAACCCTTCGTATAGACACTTCCTTTTCTTCAACGGTTGCTTCTCTTTCTCTTCACCAATGATCATGACCTTTGTTCATACCTTTTCACAAAAGGTTACAACTGTTTATTTCTTATATAAACATCATGAAATCATTATTCCAAAAAATCTAATTTTCTATTCTTCTAATCTCTATTCTATTGATCACTATCTTGTACTCTCAAGCGGTCAAATTGCTCATATTCTATCATATATCGTTTTGAATCCTGAAATTTATTTAACATCCTTTTGATTCAATACGATATCCACTTCCAAATCTTCATATATACAAATAATCTATTTTAGGATAAGATTATAGGAAGTTTGTACTACAAGTGACAAAATAGTGTTAGCAAGAACACATACCATCAACAAACAATTATATTTATCTTTGTCGAAGTCCTCTGTGTTGTAAGAGGCAAGTGTTGAAGTCCTCGGTGTTGTAAGAGGCAAAGTGTTGAAGTCCTCGGTGTATTAGAGGCGTGAAATCTCGTTCGTCTGCTCGGGTGTTGTAAACCTGTTCCTCCAGGTGAAGCGAGGTAATTGGTAGTGAAAATCCAGATAGAAGTTTGGGACTGGACGTAGGACGGTGCTCCGAACCAGTATAAAAATCTCTGGTGTAATTTTTCTATTTTTATTTACTTTGCTACTATCATCTATTTCCGCATTTATATTATATTCCATATTACACGATCCGTGTGTACTATATTAGCACGTGCACTCGTACACTGCATTTTTTACAATATATATATATATATATATATATATATATATATAAACACACACAAATTGATCTTTATATTAATTAATTTAATAAATAAAGATTTTATTTAAAATTATTTATATTGGATCTAAATCAGTTTAAGCTTCATAGGCTCAATAAAATCCAAAATAATTTTCTTTTTGAAATTCATCCATTTAATCCACTGTGTGCTGGCTCAGTTCCATCAATGATATTAAATCTCAATAGCCTGTGCGATATTAATTAGCAGTATTAAGACCATCTTATTAAAGCCTACCCAATTAGTGGGATGTCTTGACTAGGTTCTTGGGTAATCAAGTATCATACCTCACCTGGCTAATAACCTAGCCAAAAAGGTGAGGTAAGCCCACAGAGTATCCCTAATGTAAAGGGCCAATTTGAATTTGGACATTGGACTAATTTTCAAAATCTGTTTTAAAATTTAAATAATATTTAAATTTTAAAATTATTAAATTTAGAATATTTTTTTTTATAAATGATACAAAATAATTTTGAAAATTAAGTAACTATTTCCAAAAATTAATTAATTAGATAAATGTATTAAATAAATTTATTAAAAAATTAATTAAACGAATTAAATAACATGTATATTAATATTATTTAAAATGTTTAAGATAATATATATAGTTTTCAAAACTAATTATGATTAATTTTAACAGTTATAATTAAATAAATTAATTAAATGTTAATTAATAATTAACATAATACGTTGATATTAAGATATCTATGTGGCTATAAATTCCCTGGTTTACATATTTGATTTAAAATGTTTTAAATAAATAAAATTAAATTGTAGATTGAATTAGATTAATTAAATGATATCTAATTAACATATTTAATATGGGATTATACATAAGATTATTATATAAGTTAATTAAAATTATAAAATGTTATGCAAGAATTAAGTTTATATAATATGAATATACAATAAAAGTGTATTATCCCTATTCTAAAGTTAAATAAAATAAATATATCAAAATAGATTTTGAAAACCTAATTGGTTATTTTAATTTAAAATTCAATTATTTGAATATTAACTTTAGAATTAAGATTTTAGCCGAGTTTAAATGTTGAATATGTGTTTCATATGGAAAAGTAGTTAACAATATTATTTTGGACATTTTATTGAATTTAGTTCAGTAAATTGAATTTTTGGAAATAAAATTATAACTGTTGATTTTAAACTCAGAAATCAAATTTTAATTGTATTTTAAAATTCAAAAGTTGTTTGCAAATTTATTTCGGCAAAATAAATAATATTTATGAGTTTTCGAACTATTTAAGGAATAAATAATTATATGTAATTGATTTAAGTGTTAAAAGTGGTATTTTGCACATAGAAAAACTATTTTGAGTAGATATAGATATTGAGGAAGTTTTAATGGTAATTTAGATAATTTTTATAAGTATTTAAATGTGACAAAACATTTGAATTGAGTGAGAAATGATTTATACAAAAAGAAAATGGATTGATTTTAATAAGTGTGGGCCTACATAGTTTTAAAACCTAAGCCCATTACCTATTTAGCCCTTATCCTTATCCATTTATTATTTTCATCCTTCAACCACCTCTATTTTATCCACTTTAGCACTGAGAAAGCCTGTAAAAACCTAGTCCCCAAAATAGAAAATCAAAATAAATGGAAAAAATAAGGAAATTTGTTTATTAAAATATTTCGCAGTGAAATATGAATTTTGAAAGGAAGCACGAAGACTTAATATATAAGAATATCTTAAAGAGAAGAATATGTTTTGGAGATAGAAAGGTATTTAGAGAAATTCGTACTAATTTATAGAGTTGTATATGAGAATTTGAGGATATCTTTAAAAAGTCAATGAGATTTATTTATAAATAAAAGTAATGGTAAGGTTTATTTTTGAAAAGGATTTTGAATTCGTTGTGTTATCTTGTCCATTGAGTGTTATAGGAATTCTAGTTGATACTTCTTATCAATGTTATCGATAGGGATTACTAAATACTTGAACGAGATGATTCGATATAACTATATTTTGAAATATATGCAAATAATATTTTGATTAAAAAAAGAAGTATACTATGTTGAAGAGAGAAAATTTATTGTATAGGTATGCGATCACATATTTTATGAAGTGATTTCATATTAATAGTACCTATTTTGAGCAAAAGGCCGAGAAAATAAAGAAATCTTTAGAAGATATAAAATTTTGAGATCTTAGTACATATGGAATTTCGATTAAGTATCACATGATTTGTTCTATATATTAAAAACATGCATGATAAGTAATTTTAGATACAAAGCATATACCATTTTCGTATGACAAATGTAACTTTAGTAAATGAATTTAATTTTAAAATGTATATTTTATGCAAAAATGCGATCGTCATTGTTGTTGAAGAAAATTAAGAAATAAAGAAATAATTTGAATCTTAGTTTGTGTATTTTGAAAATGAATTACGGTTTTGAAAATTATATATATATATGAGTTAAGGGTGTGGGGGAAATATCATTTTAAAGAAAGAAAGTGAAATTATATTTAAGCGTGTGTGCATATTTATAAAGGCAGTTTAAACGGTTTTGAAATTTGAATGATAGTTAATTTTGAAAATGTATATATGGTTTGGGGAAGGTATATTTTGCATAAAGTTGAAGGGATATCAAAGTTCAAAGATTAATTTTGATTGTTGATTGAAATTATACACAAAATATATTTTGAAAATTGATTTGAAGAAATTGAAACTAAGACATGAATATGTAAAGCTAGTAAGGTGTTTTAAAGAAATCTAGTTGGAAATACATTTGAATTTATATGTGAAAGAAGTTGAAATTGATTTACTAAAAATGAATAGATTTTGTAAGTGGGTTGCAGTGTGCTTCTAATGCATACGGTTTGAAATTAATTGGAAAGAATTTATGAATATATTTAAGAAAGAAGTTGGAATGTTTAAGGAGTATTTTGAATTAAAATTATGTGGAAGTAAAAATAAAATGAAGTTGATATATATTGTATTGGGGATTATTTTAAATATGAATAACATTTTATAAATTTAGTTTGAAACATATAGGATGTTTCACTATTTTATATCGATACAAACAACGTGTGTGCATGGCAATATGTGGATTATAAACTTGATTGTTGAATAACTTTATTGGTTGAATAGAGTGTTTGATATTATGGTATTCATTGTATTGAACGTTTAAATTTAATTACATTGAATGATTGGAATTGACAATTTATTAGTTAAACGGAATAAAATACTAGTCTACTTAGAAATGATATTTGATTATTGTCAAATATTTTTGACTTATAAATTTGAAAACATAGGTGTTTACTTGTAGTATTGTGGAAGTATGTAATTAGAATTGTGTGGACAATTGACAATAACAATATTTTCGTAGTTGAGCAAATATCGAAAATCATTCTGTTAAAAGTCTATCATACCCAATATCTACATTAAACTATGGCAAAAATATTTTAAGTATTGAAATTAGGTTTTCATTACTTTTATAGCTTAAGTTGAAATCTTAGAAACCATGAAATATTAATTAATTTGTGTAAAATAAACTAGAGGTATTTTAATAGCGTTTCTACTACTGAGAACTTCCTAGTTTGAAAAGGGAAAAAATAACGATTTTGTATATTTTTGCACTTGCAAATAGTTTTACTAATTTTACCTTTTAAAATAGAATGTTGCCTTTTTTACATACCATTTGGATGTTATTGCTTTTGATATATTTCTCTCGAACGTAATGCCTTATGTGGGTAGTGCCTCAATCGAAAGGGTTGGGATGTAGGATTCTTTCCCTGGGTGTCAATTCAAATGATTTATCATGACGAGCATTTTTCTGAATGAGACTGTTTATATTGTACTAGATTGGGTGGAACCCTATTATTTTTTGAAATCTAGTTTTGAAGAAGTTGTTGGATGTCATGAAACTGGTTTTGATGATTGAAAAAGTAGCATTTTAACAAATAAAGGGAAATATTATTTTGCACAATGTTTTGAAAATGTGTTTTGGATAATTGGATTTTGCAAAATGATTTGGGATATATATTGCAAAGATTGGTTTTATACAAATCGGGAAATATTTTTTATGAATTATTTGTATTCAAAACTAGTATATTGACATCATTTGCAACATAGACCTCTGAATATGATTTCTAAATATACGAGATTTTTATGATTGAAGTGATTTTATGAAGATAATATGGAAATTCGTATTGAAATGATTTTGGGGGAAATGATTTTGAAAGAAAAGGAATTTGAAAATCTATTTTAAACAGTTTTAATTATAGATTTTATATGAAATTATTTATTAACTAGATTATAGTGACAAATTTATGTTTGTAATTGAGTAGAGTTATATGATGTATATCATATTCAAACCTATCGCACACATTATGTCAAGTATTAAGCACAATTACACCCATAATAATATTTCTAGCCCGGCTCAGGTTTTTTTATGTACTTAATAACCTCGGTTCAAACTGAGTAATTTTACAGGTCAATATTATGGCAGTATATGCTTTGTGGGCTGCAATATGAAGTTGGAGCTGATGATGATGGTGAGTATTTATTTGCTTGTACTTATATTGAGATTTCATTATATTGGTCCATGTTATGTATTCATGTGATGAGTTGTACATATGAAACAATGCAGTAGATTTTTATACATGATATAAAATTCATCATTCTTATTCACATTGAATCTATTGGGTGGGAAATTTTTTTCTTATATCCTAATACAGTATTATTTAGGTCATGCAACTCATGTACATTACTTTCTACCAAGGCTCAGTTGGCACTGACAAGGACACTAGATATTAGAAGTGTCAACCTTAGTCGGTAACTATATGTTCTATTATACTTTACTATTCCATTGTGAATTATATCGATAGTGCTCTCATATGGAATTATTTATTTATTTGCTGGATACCAAACAAACGATCCGTACTTTGGTGGACTTGGATTTAGATTTAGCAAAAATTCTGGCCCACTGGGATGCGGGTTCACAAAGGAGTTCCTATAACCATGGACCAATGGATAGAGTTTATGAAACATATGTAAGGTATTGAAAAAATCAGAGCTAAGAATTCGAATCTAAATACTTGACCAGCTTTCATCGAACTTTGTAGTGATTATGCACGGTTGGGTGGAAAAACATTTTTGGATAATGGAGGATTAATTGGAGCCTACCATTGGCTAAGAACTTGCAAAAGAATTTCGATGATTTAAACTCATCATATAAGGACAAGAAAAGTTTGATGTCCCGTCACATACAATCTTTTCTTGGTAAAGATTTAAATAACTTTTCAAAGTCCATTTCTTACCCGAAGCTGAAAAAGCTATATTACTTCGGAAATTTATAGGTTAAAGTAGGGTGATTCCTTAATAACACTTTATGTGAACGAATTCAATGCACTATCAAAACATGGACCAGCACTCATTCGTGGTTCACTAGAAAAGAATAAGAAGTTTGTGCTTGGTCCGAATAATGAATTAATAGATAAGTTGCCTACTAACTCAAATTTTTCTCTGAAGAAATTGTTGATATGGAGTAAAGATTCGAGAAGGTTTGTGAAGAAGATTCAATTCTTCAATATCAACGTAACCAGTAATTATATAAACAAAGGAATTGGTCATTCTTCCCAAAGAAGAAAGCAAAATTTCAGAAGAATAAGCGAACTTTCCAGACTAGATTGCAGGATCGGACAAAGCAATGAGAAAAAACTCAAGTTGAATGCTACTTGTGTGGAAGGAATGGTCATTACACTAATGAATGCAGAACACATGTCAATATTATGTGAAGAAATGTTACAATTGCAATGACATAGGCCATATAGCAAGAAAATGCACCAAACCAAGAAAGCAGACCCAGGGAAAGATGTTTGCTATAGAAAGTCCCAATGTGGCACTGTTAGATAAAGGAAAAGAAGCTTCAGTCTTAGAAGGTATGATTTAATGGCACATATTATTTACTAAAACTCTTTTCAATGCAAGTGCATCAAGTTCATTCAGATTCAAATAATTAGTAGAAAAGTTAGAATTGGATGTCTCCCTTTTTGTTACTTCTCCTAGAGTAGCTAATCCAATATGTGTGCGCTATTTATAGAATGAAATGTAATGGAGGCATGATTTATTTGTCTGGATACTCTTTCGTGGACTATTTATTTATCATGGATTCTTTGAGTTATAGAATTATCTTGGGAATGGATTGAATTGAACATCATTAAGCTTGATTGTACTATATGGAACTAATAATTACTCTCCAATATCGTGGTCACTCAAAACAAGTCCATATAGCTTCAGAATGAGCAGATATTAGTTCAAGTTATTCTTTACTTGCCTTGGAATTAAAGAGGATGAAATACATATGATTCTGGTGGTTAGAGATTTTTTTGATATTTTGAAGCGGTTACTGGTTTACTTCCCCAGTGAGTAGTCGAGCTCAAGATAGATTTGAAACTTAGCACTCAACCATTAAGTAGACCACCTAACTGAATGTGCCCTAGTGAGATGGAGGAGTTATGATCCCAGATAGAAGATCTTAAGAAAATGAATTTATCAGGACAAGTAGTTCTCCTTTGGGTGTGTCGGCCTTATTTTTAGAAAGGCGGATGGGTCTCTTCGACTCTGTATAGATTACAGAAAATTGAATGATTTCACCATTAAGAATAAATATATGTTCCCCAGGATAGATGGTCTGTTCAGTCAACTAATTGGTGTAAAAGCCTTTTCACAACTCGATCTAGTCACAGATTTCCATCGACTTAGATTTGTGGAAGATAGTATTCCACTTACATAATTTTCGATGAGATACAGTCCTTATGAATGGTTAGTAATGCCATTCGGATTAACAAATGCTATAGGTTATTTTATCCATTCAGTGAATCGATTATTCGAAAGTTTTTCGAATAAATGTTTTTTACTAATGATATTCTTCTATATTCAAAATCGAAATAAGAATATATTGTTCACTTAAAGACGATGCTAGAGAATTTGAGTACACACAAATTCAATGATAAATTCTCAAACTACCACTTTTAGCAGAAGGAAGTGAAATTTTTAGGCCATGTTGCTTTAGAGAAAGGAATTTCAATCAACAAGTTAAGGTCGAAGCTATTCAAAAGCGGAAACATTCCAGGCTAGTAACTTAGATCAGAAGTTTCTTGGGATTAGTAGGATATTGTAGAAGATCTATAAAGGATTTTTCTAAGATATCTGCTCCATTAACTGATTTGACGAAGAAAGGAGTTAAATTTGTCTAGTCAGACAAATGTGAAGGAGCTTATAAGAAGTTGAAAGAATTACTTTCTTGCACTCTTGAAAGCAAGCAACTGTCTATAGAATCAAGGTACATGTATTGCGTGGCTTATCTTATATCAAAATCGATACACTCGGATTCATTATATAATGATTTTTTTACAAATGTATGAAAACTTATTAAAAGATTTTAAAGTGTCACAAAAGGTTAGTTCTATTGTTTTAGCTAAATTATGTGCTTGTGAGCGTAAAATTAATATTTTAACGAAAGAAAATAATTTTTTAGTAAAACAACCTAAAGTTGTTGAAAATGCATTAGAAACTTGTTTTACAAAAGGATTTCCTACTAAATGATAATGAGCATTTAAATAATAAAGATATTGATCTTTTAAAGGAAATCGAAGTTTTGCAAAATAAAAAAATATTTTTTGAATTTTTTAAAATAAATTTATTCAAAACTTATATCTTTTGAAAAAGAGAATAGTAATTTGAATGCTAGAAATTAATATTTAATTAAAGAACACAAGCTTTTAAAAGAAAATAACGTTATTTTGTAAAAAGAAATTTGTAATTCTAAAGAGAATTTTGACAAATTAAATGAGAAAGTAGCAAATTTCAACAAAGAAAAAGATCATTTATTGTCCTTAATAATAAATACTAAAACTCACAATAATAAAAGTGTTTTAAACTATAAGCATGATAAACATAAAAATAGTACTAGACATACATTCTCATATACAAATTTGAATTCTAGTTTTAAAAGTAGAACTAGCTCTGTAATCACTTCATGTCATGATAGTATTATACTTAAAAATTGAAAACATCCTTTTAATACTAAATCAATGATAATTAACGTTGATATATGGGTTCCTGCTAATCTAACCAATCATGATAGATAATTATACATTAGCAATTATTAATTAGCAATTACTACGATACTGTGATTAATGATGAAAACTATAATTTCAAGAGATCAACCACATCCGACTTGATATGGTTTCCTAAGTTGTGAACTTTATATTTTTTTAGAAAAATGAGTATCATTATCTATTAGATACTCATCACTTTGCATTAATGTTACATTACTTTTTAACTTATCTATTATACTTCCTATCTTTTTTGTAAAGGGGGAGAAAAATTATATATGTATATGGGAAAAGTACATCGATTCAATTCTTAGGAGAAATATATTATTTAAGGGGAGTTTATAACATATAATATACCTTTGTTTTTATCTCTTTTTGTTTATGACAAAGGGGGAGAAGAACATATGCACTACATATTTTATATTTGCATTATATATGGTTAAGGGTAATAAACTTATTATATAGCATATATTTATGGGGAGCTATTATTTTATATAATAAAGTTGTGTGGTTGTCATCATCAAGAAGGGAGAGAATGAAAGAAATGTATGTATGGTGTCTTAGTCATAACAATCATACGATAATGATACTAATGTATTTATTGAGTTATTTTAGGTCAAAATGATAACAAAAAAGTTGGAAAATAAATGGCTAAAATTATACCTACAGGGTGGGATTCAAACCCAAGTGGGCCAATAACATAGCACACACCTTTAACATTTTGCACCATACAAATTTTTTATTTAAGAGTGCATTTAGTCGACTGAATAGAAGGACCAGTTGAATGAACCTAGTCGACTAAAAACATATATAGTCTACTGATTTATGATTTTTGGCTATGGTCTCAAGATTATTTTTTAAACTAGGCCAGTCGATTGAATGGAGTCCTTAGGCGACTAAACTAGTTGACAGAACTCTATTTAGTCTACTAATTCTGATATAGACTCGGGCTTGTATTTTACAAAGAGTTTGTCGACTGAACTCCATCTCTAATACTTTGAAAATGGCTAGTCCATGAAAATGTGTCTTTACAACTCTTTGCACCTACAGTTGCTTATCTTCATCAATGATGAATTTGAAACGTTATACCCTTATTTTAGCATCCCTACAACACCTACATAATCCCCTAATCATCCATAAATCACTATATAGCAACATACAACTCCATACTTTGATTTTCATGCCTAAAACTCTCAATACCCAAAGCAAGGGTCCAAACTTTAAGAGATTCAATTGATTTAGATAATATCGATTAGTGTGCTTCATCTTGACATAATATATTTTAGTCGAATAAACTCCTTAGCCTATATACCTCCACCCAATATCATTTGGTTCGATTATAGAAGTTGTTGTACATCAAAGAGACAATTTGTATGTCAAGATATATTGTGTCATAAAGTAACAATTGTTACACTATTTGTAAACTTTGTTGAAGTCCATTCATAGTATCTTCTGGTGGTATTGAAGTTTTGTTCGGTTGTTCAGAAGGAGTCTGTAAACATGTTGCTTCGAGTGAAGTAAGGGTGCTGATAGTGAAATTCCAGAAGGATTCTAGGACTAGATGTAGGAGAGGTGCTTCAAAGCAGTATAAAATGGACTATGTGATTTACTTTACTATTTTTGCTACATTTACATTGTTTACTACTGATTGGCCATCTTTGATCGTATGCATAGCAATTAATATCTAATCTTGAATAAAAGCATTGGATGGCTATAAATGTATACTAAAGTAAAGGAATTATCCTTAATATATAGGATGGAGACCTCCTTATGAAGAGTTATGCTGATTCCAACTTTTGAAGTGATGTTAATGATCGTAAGTCTGTGTTAGGTTACGTCATGGAGTCGTCGGTTGGAAAAGTTCAAAATAAGAAAAGATGATTCCATGATGGAGGCCAAATATAACACTCTCAGTAAAGCAACTAAGGAGGTGTCTGGATGCGTAAGTTTTTAAGTGAGCTAAGAGTGATTCCTGACTAGGAGAATCCAATGGCATTGTTTTGTAAAAATAATGCAGTGATGCAGATTGCGAAGGAGCTTAGAGAACATAAGAAATCGCGATACATTTTCTAAAAGTTCCACGTAATTATAGAATTTATTAAGAAGAAAGCAATCATGATACAAAGAGTAGATAAGAAGGAAAACATAGAAGATCCATTCACGAAAGGACAAGCTTGGTAAGTTCTCATCAAACTGATCGAAGGGATAGGATTGGATTCCACAATTGGCCCAAAGTACAAATAAAATATTGATAGAGTTAGGGGTTATGCCCTAAGGGCAAGTTTGTAGTTTATTGTAAATTATTAATGCTATAATAAAATATCGTTTAAAATAAAATGATGTTTTTCTTTTTATTATATACTTCTCATCATATGCTATTTTAATTATTTAATTTGATTATATTTAATAGAAAATCCATAAATGATATGTTTTGTGATAGTAACTATAAAGTGTAGTAATCATGAGAAATATATCACAATATTATATACATATCAATTTAAATATTCCTGCTCAAGATGCATCAAGATGGGATAACGATACATCTGTTGAGACTAAAGTACGTAACTATCTAGAAATGTTAGGCAGTATATTAATCATGGCTGCTGAGTACCATAGGGGTTACATAATGATAATTATTGGATGATTATGAAATGACTAAAAAAATGGTTTTATGTTGGTTAATATAATTAAGTTCAAATAGAAATTTTCGATATGACAATATTATATTATTCTCTTGACTTGAGATAACTATTGAAATTCAATGTGGAAACTCCACTGTGATTATAGTTAAATCATGGAACGATGACAATCGAATGGCTATAGTTAGGTCGAGTTGAAGCGTTGTAAATAAAACATTATTTAATAGAGAATTCGTCTTTTATGTTATATGAGGTTAGTATCATGGTGAACTAAAGTCAACTCAAAGCTAAAGTCTTTAGACAAAGTAGTTCAATTAATAATAATTGGACTTATTGAACCAATGATTTTATAGTGGACTATATAAGTTGAATATGGATGATTTTGCAATTTGATCATTACTAAATTTAAAAATTCCCTATATGGTATAGCTTTGACGAAGAGCACTGGTGTAAATAATTATCACTAAAGGGGATCACTTAAAATACGTAAAAATGGATTTTAATAAAAACCATGTAAACAATAATTTGGCCAAACAGTCACATCACTAGCTAAGGCGACTTGTGAACATTAGCATTCAAATTATTTGATAATAATTACTTATCGAATTTACACCTAAGCGTCATACAACTGAAATATTGAATACTCCAAATACCACCTGATTTAGTTAAATTATAGTTATAATTATTATAGATTAGTTAAATTAATTAACATAAATGAAATATTAATTATAAAATTTTATTTTATTTTTGTTGATAGGTATTGAAAACAATACGTACATAAAAGTTGTATACAAACGTATCAATATACAATGTCTATGTACATTTTAATTTTTAAAGGTAAATTATCTGTTATAATTTAAAGTGGAATGGAATCCCATAAAAGGCCATGGTTTGGTTGGCCAAAGCTTAAGGGAAGAGGGGTTTATGTTGATTTTTTTGGGTATGAATTGGTACAGGAAAGGATGGATCTACATCCACATTTTCTTCTCTTTTCTCTCTTATTTAAATCCATTGCCCTTCATTTTTTACACTTGACTTTTGCTCCCTCTCTCCTCACCCTTTACCTCTAGCCAAAAAACAATTGCCTCCCTCCTCTATTATTTTTAAATTTAAACACAAATTCGAATCGAATAAAAGAAGGGTGCATAGATCTCTCTATCTGGTAGAGCTTTCTGGAAGAGATTAGATTCAATCCTAGGAGTCTTGTAGATTCAGCATTCAAGATGTCCTTATTAGGCTAGTTGAGGTAACACTTTAATTCATATATATATATGTGTGTGTGTGTGTGTGTGTGTGTGTGTGTGTGTGTGTCATTTATTATGTAATTATATATGGTTAGATTAGGTTTCTACCATGAATCTAAATATATGTAGGCTGTCAATCTAGAATGTGCGTGCATGTGTATGTGTTGTTGTTGTCATAAACAATTTTTTTATAAGTTCGACCTAAATTGGTAAAAATTCGAATTCAACTAGCAATTGTTTTTTATCGTTGCTAACTTTAGCCACTCTCTGTTTAGCAACAGGTTCAGAACATTGCAAAACCCTTTGTTAATGGCTTAAAGCCATTGTGAAATTATGTTTATGTTTAGTAAGTACCCTGTAGTAATGATTATTTACATTAATTCTCTTCGTCAAAGCTATATTACATTAGGACTTATGGAATTTGGTTATGGTCAAAATTCCAATATCTTCCGCATTCACTTTTATAGTCTAAACACAAAGAACTTGGTCCAATAATAAAAATTATTATCAACTGAACTATTTTGGCAAGAAATTTTGAGTTTGAGTTGACTTCAGTTGACAGTGATACTAACTACATGAAATGAGAAGACATACTCTCTTGAGTAGTTTCTCACTTCCGATACTTTCGTTTTACCCAACCATAGTTGTCTGGTGGACATCGTGACATGATTTAACTATAACCAAAATGGAGCTTTCATACCGAAGATCAATAGTATTCACAAATCAAGAGAACTGTATAAATTAGCCCGTTTGATATTTTTGTTTGACTTAGTTATATTAACCAATAGGAAACTATTGAGTGAGTCATCTCATAGTTATCCAATAAATATATCAGTACGTAGCCCTTCAGTGCCCCTAACAACCTTGAGTAATACAATGCCCAACATTTGGAGAGCTTTACGTACTCTAGTCTCAAAGGATGCATCGATGTCCAGTTTCATTCCTTCTTGATTAGGAATATTTAAAATGATATGCTTATCATATTGCGATATAATACTCATGGTCACAAATATTTTTGACTATTATCACAAACACATTATTTCTGAACTTTTTGATATACACACACACACTTAAATTAAATAATTAATTATTTATAATATTTTATAACAAGTATATAACAGAAAGGAAACACCTTTTATTCTGAACAAGATTAGTTATCGACTTTGAATTATGTAACAATTTACGTAATTGCCCTTGGGGTATATCCTAGCTTTATCGACCTCATAATAGAAAAAAACATTACTTCCATAGTGTAGGAGACTATAAGATTTTGTATGACACCTTTCCTAATATAGGTTCACCAAAAAAAATATAGCTTGAAGTGTATCATTTGCTCTCTTGGCATCTAACAAGATCATAATGCCTTATGATCTCCATTGATCCGTTGTTTTATTTGTGAACATATAATCTTTTTTCCCTTAAACATATCTTGTAACCATTTTGGTTAGTAATCAATGATCTAATTTTAGTGTAAAAGGATATTTTTTGAACAAAACGACGATGTATGTAATATTTGAATGCGTACATACTTTATTATGCATTAGACTCTACACCATAGACGCATAATGAATCTTTTGCATTTCTTTAGTTTCAAGAATGTTCTTATGCCGTTATATAAGAAAAACTCGTCTCTCTTGGAAAAAGTGGATCAACTGATTCAGAATTTGCATACCAAATCTTTATTAAGCATTTACTTGCATATCTCTTTTGTGGTAATCCAAAGTGCACCCTACTGATAATAATATTGTCTGTTTGGATCCTTAATACAAACGATTTCATCACCAATATTTATTTTATTTATTTTAATTTAAATAAATATCAAAAGCGTTATCCTAATTCGTATAATATAGTTGAATAATCTTGAAAAACAATGTAGCATAAACTCGCAAAATCAAAAAATTACCCTATTAGAGTTTATTGTGCACATATTATGCATAACATTCCCCTCAAAGCCGAATGAGATGATAACATGATAAACATTATGCCACCACTGACGAGAAGTTTATTAAGCCCACAAGTGGATTTCTTAAGTCATTTCATCAATGTCTATATTGAGAAACACGACTTTAATATTCATCTGATATTGCTCAAAACTAAAAATCTGTAACAAACCCCAAAATGATTCTAAAGAGTCTTTCAGTAAAACGAAGAGAATGTCTCTTTAAATTACCCTTTTGGAGCAGTCTTCTCTGCAAAGGAGCCATATATCTTTCCACGTTACATATTGCATCTCTTCTGGTTTTGAGTAGTTATTCATAACCAATGGTCTTGTTACTTAAGGTAGGGGAAAAGATTCCAAACTTCATTTCCTTTTATAGATTAATACTATATATCCATATCTTAAATCCACATTTCAAATTAATATCTTGCATGGATTGATGTAAGTCAGCAGAATCATCTTCACTATTCCATTATTCATCTTTATGAAGATTTACTATATAGTCATGTGGAATAGCATTTCTTCTTTTTCAAGTGGATCTCCTAAGTGACCTTGCACATTAAGATTGTTGAGCTCATATTCCAAAATTATTGACTTCAACTTGAAGATAATTTAATTTAACATTGTCTTATTATGGTTCCTGATTAACTTCTTTTTCATTGAAAGAAAAGAAAATCTATACATTGTTAGAAGAAGTAACTGCAGTTGAAATTAGAGATAATGGTTCCTCTTTAAAGATAATGAACTTTATTTCTTCCTCCAAACTCAGCGTCCTCAAAATATTATTGCAGTTCCTATCTTAAAAAATTTCATTTATGTGGGTTCATAAAACTTATAGCCTTTAAGTTGTATAGAATATAGTAGAGTATTTTTTAACTTTAGTGCCCTATTCTAGAGTAATTTATTATATGGAATAAACAATCACATTAATCGCCATATCCAATTTTGAGGCTTTATTATAAGAATAGAATCAAGAAGATATAAGTTATCATACACATCAAGAGATTAAATTCCAACCTATTTGAATTTCCCAATAAATTAATCTTGTTATTTCTAAAGGAAAAATAATAACCAAATTTGTCTATATTAGAAATAGAAACTGAAATCTGTCTAAATGATAGTATAACAAAAGAAAAATATCAAACAAATCTACAGAAAATAATTAAAATCACAATAATAACTTAAAAATGTATGTATATTTTATTTTTACCAGCTTCCCATTACTTATATAGATGTGTTTTTTTAATGTCTATTGGATTCTGGTAGCTTAAGGAATTAAGTCTTTATAGAAACATTTGTATGAGTAGTTGCACCAATATCCAACCATTAAGTGATTCTAGGCACTAGAGCCACATTTACCTCTGAAAATACTAAAATTACACACACACACACACACACATAACATGTGTGATACGTAGTAAAATTCTCTTTATATGTTTATACATTTCATAAAATAAACAGCTATCAACACCTTGTGTTATTTTTTCCTACCGGACCCTTAGAGACTTCTTTAGCCTTAATATTTTTTAATTTACAACATATGTTAAGTGGCGATTTTCTATCTTATCATGTTTCAATCTCTATTTTTCTTACATACAATACAAAGTGAGCCCAATAAGAGGTCTTTCTTTCTTAAAAAGATATTATTAATAATCTTAAATTTTTATACTGTGAATAAAGGGAGTATTAAAAAAATTAGTTTCTTCAATTTTAAAATAATATTTTTCCATATAGAACTCATTTTTGTGTGTCCTTTATTTTGACTTTGTAGAATCAAGCATTACCAAGCATACTTGTTTGCCATACCATTTTCAGGCAAAATGCTTTTCAATCTCAGTAAATAACTCTTCAAAATTGGTTATCCCTATGGTAATCACACCCTTGAAAGACATTGTGATATTGTCCCATATGATCTTTTAGTTCTTGTTGTTCGAATTATCCCACATCGCAATGTTCTTCATAACATTATAAGAACAGTCAACTTTAACTAGGATGAGTGTGATCCTCCTAAATGCAAGATCTAGATCTATGTACCTAAGAACAAGCAGCATATTCTCTTTCTAATCCATAAAGCCGGTCCCAAACTAGATTGGAATGTTATAAAACATTGGTAGATATTATAATCAAATTAGTTGAGAATGGAACAAAAAAAAAGATTGACTACATATGCTCATTTAAAAAATAAACCATAATAAATTCAAATAATTGGCATTTCTCTTCTCAAGGTACCTAGCATGACATTAACATCAAGTCTTTGGATAGTAATATTAACAGTAAGTAATAATCTTGTATCTTATTGTAATAATTAAACACTAACAATAAATTCAATTCAAGCGATAATCTTTGTTTGGATCGATTAATTACTCACTTGTAAAGGCTTATAATTGTCACATATTTATCATCACACATATATAGGTAATTATGCCAAATACTAAGCTTCATTTGGGCCGATAATATTTGCATGAATATACACACACTAATATCAAAACATCTTTATGAACAATCAAAACAATAGAAGTTGCTTTAGTGATGTGTGCATCAATTTGTGAAATTGCAACTTAAGATAGTCATAATAAAGAGACTTTAAAAATATTTGAATCATTCGCTTTAGAAATATATAGATATATGAAATAGAACTTTCAAATTGAGTAGAAAAAATAGAATATGAAACTTGATAATGGAAATAGTTTAGACATAACGTACCACCTTCTTAGATATTTTTTTTTGCTAAATTCTTTGACTTGCCTTGAATACATTACTGTTACACGGCTTTTTAGCCAAGTAACCTCTAGATGAATCTGGATATCAAGAAGAAGATAAAATGATTCACGTACTTGGGAACATGCTTGGGAGGATAATAGGGTTGGATTCAAGAACTTGGAGAAAAATTGGAGCTAATGGAACAACAACTCGATACCGAACACTTTCTGGTCGGTACCGACCACTTTTTCCACCCCTATGGACTTCTGAAGCGATGACACATGGATAGGTGATATGAGCGATCATCTTGGTGTGCATCTCAAGGATTAGGTAAGCAATTCCAAAAAAGTTTCGAAGCAAGCACAAGTAACATCGAAATCCATTGGAAACAACACAATCTCTATGGAAAAATATTCGAAGCTCATTGGATCGAAGATAGAAGACCACAAGAGGAAAGGAGTGACCCCCATTAAATATTAGGTCGACTGGTCGATACCGAGCTGTTTTATGGCTATAGGAATTTCTTCTTTCCCTCCCGCTTTTTTAGGTTGAGATAAGACTCGTTATATTGAGATCTGACGATTCTGTTGGACGATTTACCTATAAATATAACACCTATGGCATCTGGAAAAAGATTTTTGGCACTGTGCTTTCTTTATCTTCTATCTCTCCTCTAGCATAGTCACTAAGGAAGCTACTCTTAGCTGTTCTAGGATGTTAGATCTACCAAACCCTTATACAAGGAACAAAAAATCTATAATCAATAACAAAACAATGGATGTAGTTTATTGATTTGCTGAACAACTATAAAAATTCTGATGTTCTCTCTGTTTTGTATATTGTTTCTGTTAGATCCATTTTATTTCAGATTGTTTTAGATGTTGTGCCATTTTTAGATATAACATTTATAATGACTTGGTTCCATGAGTCAAATTACATTATCAAATATTAAAATCAATAATTAAACATGCAAAAAGAGCATTGTAAAGATAAGAATATGGTCATTGTATCATGGTTTATGAATCCCTGAATCTATTTGTATAATGAGATTTTAACATATAATTGATGGTTTGTGTAAATGCGTAATATAAACATATTAAAGTGATAAATATTGGATTGATAAGGATTTTTCTTTTAATTACAGGTCCACTACTACACAAATAAAATTTATATGCAACATATATTCAACGGTCCATATTATATTAATGAGCATATTTGATTATTTATAAATTTCCTACCCATGTATTTAACTATTACCGTATTCATAATTAATCATTGAATTGAGTAAAAATGGATATAATTTAATAATTCAATGGCACTTAAGGCACTACAAGAGAGTATGCTATGAAATGATCACAATCAAATACCTGGGTATTCACTACATACCAATATCAAATGTTTAATTGTACTTAAATACAAATATAAAATCCAAATGGTTTGGGAATAAAATTAATTAAGACAAATTGTTAAAAATAAACAAAAATTACTATTCTTAGACATTGTTCCATATAAACTTGGCTGGTCGGCTAAGATATAACTAAATCATGTTGACGAATAATGTTATTTTATTTATTTTATTTTGAATAAAAAAAATGATATCTTGGTTTCTTGCAATATATCTAAATAATGTTGATGAATAATATATCATAAATTTGTAAAATCAAAAATAAAAATTACCCCTTTAGAACTTATTGTGCAAGTAGTATGCATAATATTTTCACTTAAAGTCGATGAACTGATGACATGATGAAAATTATGGGACCATTTACGTGAATTTTATTCGAGCTCATAAGTGGATTTCTTAGTTTGTTACATCGATGTCTATATTGAGAAATACGACTTTAATATCCATCTGATATTGCTCAAAAATAAAATCTGCCACAAGCCCCAGAATGATTCTAATGAGTCTTTAAGAAAAACTGAAGATAAAGTCTCTTCAAAAATAATGTTTTCCTTTTTAGAGTAGTCTTTTCTACAAAGAAGCCTTGTATCTTTCTACATTACCCATTGAATCCCTTCTAGTTTTGAATAGTTATTTGTTACCGACGATCTTGATACCTTAAGGTAGGGGAAAAAATCCCAAACCTTATTGTCTTTTACAAATTTACACTATATTCATGTCTTAAATCCATATTTCAAATTAAGACTTGTATGGATTGATGTAGTCAATAGAATCATCTTCGCCAATCCATCATTTATCTTTATAAAGAAACAATACATAGTCATTTAGAATAGCGTGTCTCTTTTCCAAGTGGATCTCCTTAGTGACCTTGAACCTTAAGGTTGTTGAGTTTGTTTTCCTAAGATATTAACCTCAACTCAAAGATAATTTTATTTAACATTGTCTCATTATGGTTCCTACTTTACTTCTTGTTCATTGAAAGAAAAAAAAGTCTATACATTGTTGGAAGACTAACTGTAGTTAAAACTAAAGTTAACAATTTCTCTTTAAAGACAATGATCCACACTTTATCACTCCGGCCAAACATAATGTCCACAAAAAAATGTTGCAACCCTATCTTAAAAATTTACATTAGTATGGATTCATAAAATTTATAGGCTTTAAGGTATTTGGAATATTAGCGAAGTATTTTTAATTCTATTGCCTCATTCTAGAGTAATTTAGTAATATTGTAATACTCCGAAAATTTAATAGAAATTTAGTAATAAAGCTAAATTTGATTAAAACAATGACCAAAAACAAAATTTCCATAGATGTCCAAATTTGACAATAAAACTTGCCTCATAGCGTAGCGATTTTATGGATGATTTTCATGCATAACACTTCAAAATTGGAGTTAGCACGGAGAAGTTACAAACATTTGAAAAATTAAAAAAGAAACAATTAAAAAAAATTAACAAATTTAGGTTGACTCATGACTTTGACAAGTCAACCCGAAATTGGATAGTCCATCACTATAGGCCGACCCACGGCCATTAGTGGTTGACCCGTAAGGTTGGAAATATGAAAACTGGAGCATTGTGTGGATGGCTCTGATCATTCCTTCCTGGCCAATTTTGTGATGTGCGTGCTTGATAAAAGTGAAGATTCTCCAACTTAAATCTATCAGCCTAAACTATTTTGCAAACCTTATAAATTCTAGCCTAATCTAACCCAAAAATCCACATCACAATTTAGTGCAACGAAACTCTGTCTAAAATTTCCCCTCTTCTCTAAACCTTAAATTCTTAAAAATAAAAATAAAACCAATATAGAAGAATACAAGAAATTAGAGATAGACCAAGCAAGCAGGCATTCGAAGAGGTGATTCTCGAGCAAAGCAAATAGGAAGAATTCAGGCTTGAGGTGAGTAACAACAATTTTAATTAGGTGATTATTTACAGTTAAAATTGATTTGTTCTCTATGATCTAAGATGATGATAGAAACCCAAAACTAAAATTTTTAACCTAAATAGAAATTAAAATTGCTGCAAAAATGCTAAACCCAATTTGATGCTAACACACATCTTTTTGATTAAATTTCAAAACTCTAAATTTATAAATCCCTAAATTGGACACTTGGATATTGAAATTAGAATCTAGGCTGATAAATTAGTAATTAGGGTTCAACCGTAATAGCGAACAACATGAATTAAGCTAAAATTGAAAATCGATAATGAAATTAATGCAACCTTAGTTTTTCCTACAACCCGTCGGCCATAATCCCCAGCGGTCGATCGGTAGACGTGTAAAATCCACGGTTTGGACCTCGACCTAAGGCCTTAGTTTATTAATAAAAATATATATGAACATTAACTGTTGAGGGGCTTATTTAAGACCAATAGGATACATGTTAATACTGGTAGGGAAGCTAGTTCCCCACAAGCGTATGCTAGGTTATTGCGGTGTTGAGTAAATATTGTTTACCCAAGTTGGGATTGAGTAATCGGAGGTGATGTATTTTCGCAAATGGCACTCATTGGATGTTCTAAAGTGGACCTGCATCGATGAAGAGGATGTCTGATAGAGTGGGTCCAGCACACCATGAGTCCTAGTATGCACGATTTCTAACACGTGTGACACAATTCAAATGGAGGATCACGGAACATGCAATAAGAGGGCAACACTATAATGGAGAGGCGAAAGCAGATGCAAACGATTAGACATACCGATGAGTCTTCATCTTTGGTTCTTCCTCTCGAAGCGTGGTGAGGGGGAATCAGTTCCTAATATCCTAATGGCGGTGATAGTAGTGGGAATTTATTCCCATAGTAGCCTAGTGGTGGTCTTTTCTTGATTAGTAGCCAAAGAGACAATGTTTCCACATTTAGTAGCATTGTGGCGGTGTTTACATGTTTTAGCAGCCTAGCGACATTGCTTAAATTGAGTAGTTTTAAGAGTAGTGGTCGACCGTTAGATGCGAGGTTTAATCCTTAGTTCGATCCATTGTAATAGCTTACACAAATTGTAGTGAAGGTATGTATTAGACAAGAACCCTTAGGTGACAGACCTTTGGAATTCACCACACTTGTAGTACACCCTATGTCGTTGAGAGTAGAGTTAATGTTAGCCACATATGATCATCAATTATTAAACCCGTACTAATTCACCAAATTTTTGCCTGACCCACCCCCTCCCTCTTTTCATTTTTACCCTACCACAGGATGATAAGTTAGCAGTTGGTTAGGCATCGTACATGGAGAAAAGAGCTTTATGTTAGAGTTCTAAAGTATTTTGGAGACAAGTTTTTCTGAAAATGTCTATTTTCCAATACTTATATTTTAATTCCTCCCGATGTGAGATATGAAAGTGTATAATGTCTTAGAACTTACCCTTATAATTATGCCATATAAAGTTTTAGAAAACCAACAACTCATATTTCTTGGCATGGTGCGAGTACAAAAGTCACCCTAGGCTTTGGATTGATGTGTCGGAAAGTGCGGGTTGTCACATTTGGCATTAGATCTTAGATTTAAGATTCCTTAGGAGTTAGGCATGGAGAGGGCCTGCTAGAAAAGTTAAAAAAAGATTTTTCTAAAGTTTAATGGACATTTGAAAGGTATATATATGTATAGATAAAGGTTTCAAAGGTTTTACCTATATAAAATTATAGCAAGAAAGAATGATATCAAGTGTTCTTGTCGAGCACTATCTTTGGGAAAGTTGAAAATAAACCCCAATCACACATAGCGAGAATGAGTATAAGTCTTAGAGGAATGGCTTTGGAAAAGTAGTTAAGACTTCAAGTGTGAACATTCATATATGGTCCCATTGGTATCTAAAGCGAGGAGACAAGATCAGCCTAACCCAATTAAGGGAGCATAATTATAACTTTTTGATATGTGTATTAAAACACAACAACATATACGTTTTGACCAATAAGGTAGTTATTGGTTTATCCCTTATAAAAGCAGAGAATTTTGAACTAGAATACGCGTTAAGGTTACAACAGTTAAGTTGAAAATAAACTTTTCACGTTTACCGTGGTTTGCCCCATAAAGAACGGAAGTAGAGTTTGATATACAAAATATCAATAGCAAGTAAATTATGAACTAAGGGTGAGTAAAGAAGATTAGTTTCATGGGACCCACGTAATAGGAATATATATTGACAGCAAAAGGATGACTATACAAATTAAAGGCTGATTTTCCAATTAAAGTAAAAAATCTTGTTCTCATATTGGTAGTAGAAGCAAGGATTCCTACTTATTTAAAGATATAACTAGAGTATTTCCATATTAAAGTTCCACGATGTATTGGAAAATAAACTTGAGTTAACCATTTTTGAAAAGGACAGAAACCTTATATGCTGAAGCATTATTAGGTACAAGTGGGCTTAGGTAATAGGTTGCTACTGTCTACTCCGATTTAAGTGATAAGATAATGAAAATGATTTCTAAAAGTTAGAAACCGAGGACGTCCGACATTTTTAATAGAAAGAAAAATTGGTTTATGATTTTATGTAAACTAATCAGACAAACTTCATGGAAATTGTTTAAAAAGTAAAAATTAAGAATTGGATAAAAAGTGATTTTTTTAATAATTATTTTAAAGCTTTTTTTTATCTTTTAGGCATATTGTTATGCTCACCCCTAATGTGCACTTTGCTTTTAACAATAGAACTTTTGGGAAAAATTAAAATTGAGAAGTATGTTAGAATTGACTTTTGAACTTCATTTATAAATAAGAAATTATTTATATTTGAAAATGTTTTTTATCAATGTTTTTGTCAAATCTAAAATAATAGTAGTAATAGGTTAAAAACACCACATTTTCTTTTAAAATATGTTTTGGAAAATTTCTTATTTATGAGAGAATTTTTTTAAATGGTGTTTTATATACATTTGTTAAGTTAAGGTCAACCCTTTTTGATAATTTAATTAAAGAAAAATATTATGATCTTTGAAAGAAAGAAACGCTTGTTAAAAATGAAAAGACAGTTTTATAGTTTTAAAACTTACTAGTTTGTGGAAATAAAGTTAAAATCAAAGGTTTTAATTTAAAAGGGGAAAAGTAAAATGGTATGACTATCACTTAAACATAAAAAAGGAAAGAAATTGTTTGAAGTTAGATAAATAGGATTAAACAGTCCACTAGGAAAGAATTCGAATATGGAATTTAGAAGCCTTGAAATGGTAGGGATGGAAATAAAAGGAAACATGGGAATTTAATGACCTTGTCAGTCAACTGTTGATTGAAAGGACAGAGTATTAGGTCAAGCTTCCTATAGTAGTGAAGGGTGAGCAACATCTTATACCTTTTTACCCAAGTATGGTTTGAATTGTAGAATCTTTGTGTGAAGAGGTTTGGAAAGTATAATTTGGGTAAAGCATATCCCAGAATTAGGAAAGAATAAGCCAAGATTTTTGTTGTAAGAGATTCTATACATGCAAGAAGTTTTATTTGATTTGAAGTGTAAAAAGGGAAAAGTAAGGTTTACTTCACTTCTTATATAGTATGTTAAGTGACAAAGGGGTGATCCAGTTGTTGGTCAGTACCACATAGGTAATAGGACACCTATAGGCTATAGGCAATCCAAATACTGTGTTGTTTCATTGAAGGCTAGAGGCGAACCAGGTTGACATAGTGAGAAGTTATATTAGGGAAAAGCAGTCCTCACGGTAGCATTATGCAATAGTATTAGTGGAAACTAGTTTCCACATTAGCCTACGAGCGGTGTTACCTTATTGGGTTCTATCATTTTAGATGTGTTCCAAGTATACCTATGTAAATCTTACAATTATAGGGATAGAAATTTGCATATATTTGAATCTGGAAAATATTGGGTATCAGTAGTCCTAGAATTTAGTATTGGGTGATAGTAGTCCTCGAAACTTATAGATCATGTGATAGTTCCATATTTGTGGATTTGAATGGCGTGCGCAAGTAGAAATAAATTAAGTTATCATAATAAATTGTTGGGATTTAGGCGACCTTAGATTTTTGATTGGTAGTTGATATGGGTTGGTAAACATAACTAAATGTAGTGATAAACTAGAAATGTGATTTATGTAGTATTTTAATTTATTGGAATATAAAGGTCGTAGTGTAAATTCCTATGGACTATCAAGTTTAGATTTATAAATAGAAGTGTATCATTCGAAATAACAAGGAATATGCCCAAAACGAAAGAGAAGTATGAAATAGGGACATTTACCGTAATTATTACTTACTATTTCAATAACTATGAAAAAGGTAATTTCTTATAATTCCAAACGTAATGCAAATTCTCCTTTTGGATAAGACATAGAAATTTACACTATCAACTTTTCCATTGGGAGAGAAGTAGTTCCAATGCATAATAATATAGAAAACCCTAAGTATAAACCATAGTATTGGCCATCATGTTTATTAGATTAAAATGGCAAAGCATTATTCCATACTGAGTTATCTCAACCATGAAATAATTGGAATAAAGTGATATGAGGTTATGTTTGGCAAAAAGGTCCCATTTATGTGAGGACATTAAGAAATGGTAAGGTTTTGGAATTTCAAACCACAAAAAGTATCCTAGGTAAGATTATAGTTAAGATTTTACAAGGGATAGTTAATCCAAGGGTTTGGGTCTCACCCAAGACAAAGATATTGATATTTCCACACACTGGGAATGTGAAGACGATTTTCATAAAAAACTAAATCAGGAATTTTTTATAAGATTTGAAGAAAAAATAAAAAAGATTCTTCTAAATCATTTCTCATGTTGAAAGTAGACAGTTTACTTAAGAAAATTCATAGAATGTTAAATTAGAATACACAATTGTGTGCATATCAGTCACACGTGAACAAAGTACCACTTAGGTAATTATCATCAATGCTAGAGTGATTCTAAGTCACGACTTCAATTAATTTTGAGACTTCATTGTTAAGGTTAAATGGGAAGATAGACCAAACTTTCATTAGTACAACTTAGGATGGATGCATATAGACTCTAAACATGATAACTGGATACCACGATCTTTAAAGGACCGAAGAAATCATTTAGAAGTAAAATGAGATTATCTAAGTTGAACTGAATTGGAAAAGAAGTTTTGTTATTTTCAACATTTTAAGAAACTGCCAAATTGGATACCCTTTGGTTAAGTGAAAAATTAGCAAAGAGTTGAGTAGGAAGCACCATGAAAGGAGACATGGTCTATATTTGAGTTGTCTCACTTGATATCTAGAAGTTGAAGTGAATGGGTACACCAATAGATGAGTTAAGGTAGTATGTTGTGCATTGATCATTTTATAGGACTATACTTTTGTAGGAGCATAGTTATGCTCAAGTTATTTAGCGTAGTGTGTGACGACACCATTGGAGCTAGTAGCAAGGATTGCAGAGAATCACATATGCACATACATTTGGATCATAGGTTCATGCTAGTGGCAAAAGAATGAGAAGCGTGGTTAATAATATGGATAGATTTGTTTCATAGAAGGGCAAAGACTGCAAAAATTAGGTAGAAAAGCATGTACCAATAGAAGACACATAGGGTAGTCCTTGGATCCGAGTCTATAATAGTTAAAGGAGTTAAGTCCTCTGTAGTCTGTGGAGTGGAGTTCACAGTAGAAAGTAGACAAGTAGAAAATCCCTTAAGGAACATACAAATACGACTATAATATTGTGAAATCGTCATTAGGTACTTGCGGCATTGTCTATGTGATGCAGCTACCATAGTCAAGCTATGTCAGTTAGGGAAAATTAAAAAGAATAGGTGATATTTTGTTTTCCATGCACCTATTGTATTTTTAAGCATGTGATAAATTGAGTTTGTATAATTAACCTGGTTATATTCCAGCAAGGAGTTGAGAGTACGTGGGAGCTTAAGGAGAAAGTCCGAGCTTGCCATCCCAAACTCTTTTCTAGCATGTTTCCATTTTATTTGGAAGAGATCATTTTTCCAAATAGATTCTATCTTAGGTGGGGACCGTTGGATGATAGAAATGGTTGTAAACAATGTGGCGTTCATAGATGATGGATGCAAGTTGGTGCGTTGAGACGTATTATTTGATTTTCTTGTTATACACGGTTAGGACAATATATCCTTTAGGTAGTACAAACACATTTACGTTATCCTTTATTATTGTCTAGCTTTTTTATATGATACATATGGATGCTTGATTGTTGTTTATTATGCATGTATATTTTGCATATGGATGGAATGGTTGCGCATATATATAGAATTGCAAGTATACTTATTTAGGATGTTACATACATTTTGGATGCATGGTATAAGCTCTCGCATAACAGGTGGTTGGCTGGATCAGTAGACTGCCTACTTTTTACATTAGTATAGGCTCACATGCATTCCACATTACATTTATGTACATATTGCATTAGAAAATTTCTAATGACAATTATTCTCCGTGGATGATGGATGAGTAGATGGTTGTAGTTATTAGTTGTTGTGTGTATAAGCTACATTTTTCCATCCTTTAAGATTTTAGGACGAAATCCTTTTAAGAGGAGAGAATGTAACACCTCGAAAATTTAATGGAAAATTTAACGGAAATTTAAACGGAAATTTAGTAAGAGAAGTAAATTTAATTGTAACAAAGATTAAAAAGAAAATTTCTACAGATATTCGAATTTGGGTACAAAACTTGCACTATTGCATTCGTAGAGATTTTCTAGATGATTTTCATATATAACACTTCAAAATCAGAGTTAGTAAATGTTTGTAAATTTTAAAAAGAAATAATTGAAAAATTAACAATTTAACGAATTTAGGCCAGCTGAAGATTTCCATAGGTCGATCCAAGAATTAGATGGTCGACCAGTATAGGTAGACCCGTGGCCTTCAATGGGCGCCCCATCATGTTAGAAATACAAAAGATGGAGTGTTGTGTAGACGGCTCTAATCGTTCCTTCCTGCCCAAGTTTGCGACGAGCATGCTTGATCAAAGTGAAGATTCTTCAATCTAAATTTAACGGCCTAAACTATTTCGCAAACCCTATAGATTATAGCCTAACCTAACCTTAATATCCACATAATAGTTTACTGTATCAAAATTCTATCAAAATTTTCTCTCTCCTCTACACCATAAAATTCTTAAAAATAAAAATAAATTCATCCACTCTTGAAGGGAGAAGTCTAACATACATAGTATTGAGATTATCTAAACCATGAGTCCACCCAGATGCCCCAAGCATATGCATCACTTTGATTGCTTCTGCCTCCCCATTTGTTATTTGTAGAAGAGCTCCTTGTGATGAGAAAGGGAAAGGGAAGATAAAACTAGAAAATAAAGTCTAAAATCATATTGAAAGATACCTCTAGTACTGAACTTCCAAATATGACAGCAATCGAACAAATTTTCTTACTAATGAAATTATAGGCATAGAGATGAACTCCTTCACTATTGGAATTAATGAATTCCTTCACTCGTGGGAAAGGAGAAAGACCAATCATTATGATCGGGAAAATAGGCACTGCACCTACCTTAGAAGGGAATACATTTCTTAAAAAAATTTGCATACTTTACCCCTACCCATTGTGCGAGCTACTCTTCTACCTATTTTAGTTGATATTTCCTTTTCCATGTGAGAAAGAGAAGAATACAAGCAACTAGAAATAGATGGAGCAAGCAGAGTTGGCATTTGGAGAGGTAATTCTCAGGCAAAATGAATAGGAAGAGCATAGGCTTGAGATAAGTGGGAACAATTTGAATAAAGTGATTATTTACAGTTAAAATTGATCTATTCTCTATGATCTAGGATGATGTTATAAACCCTAAATTGGAACTTGTAATATAGATAAAAATTAAAATTGCTGAAAATTGATAAACCTAATTTGATGCTAGCACATCTCTCTTTTGATAAATTGCAAAGTCCTAAATTGATAAACCCTAAATTTATAAATCCTTAAATTGGACGATTGGACATTGAAATTAGAATCTAGACCGGTCATTTAGTAATTAGGATTAAACAAAACAACAAACAACATGAATTAAACTGAAATCAACAATCGGCAACTAAATTAATGAAATTCTATTTTTTTGCCCACGATTAGTCAAACCTGATCCCTAGTGTTCGTTCAGTAGCGGTCGACTGGTTAGGGTTAGTGGTTAGATGGGTAAAATGCGCAGTCTAAACCTCACACTAAGGCCAAAGTTTATTAATAAAAAATATATAAATGTTAATCGTTTGGGGGCCTATTTGAGAGAAATTGAATGCATGTTAGGACTTGTAGGGAAGCTAATTCCCTAAGAGCGAATGATAGGTCATTGCGGTGTTGGGTAAATATTGTTTACTCAATTTCGGATCGAGTAATCGACTAGAGGCGATGTAATATCACAAATGGTACTCACAGGAGGTTCCACTATGGATATGCAGCATTGACAAGGATGCCCAATGGAGTGGAATCCGACACAATAAGAGTCCTAGTATGCATGATTTCTGACACATATGTTACAGTTATAATGGAGAATTCTGGAGCATGCAATAAAAGACTAACACTACGATCTAGAGTGGAAGCACATGCAGATGATTGGACATACCAGCATGTCAGCATCTTGGGTTCTTCCTCTCTAGGCATGATGAGGAAGAATCGGTTCTCCGTATCCTAGTGGTAGTGATAGTAGTGGGAATTTATTTGCATGGTAGCCTAGTGGCAGTGATAGTAGTGGGAATTTATTTCCATAGTAGCCTTCTGCTTGTGGTTTCATGATTAATTGCCAAGAAGGTGGTGTTTCCATGTTTAATAGTGTTGTGGCGGTGTTTACATGTTTAGTAGCCTAGTGGCATTACTTACATTAAGTAGCTCTAGGAGTAGTGTTGGATTGTTAGATTTAAGGTTTGATCCTTAATTTGATCACTGCAATAGCCTACACAAATTATAGTGAAGGCATGTATTAGAATGGAACTTTTAGGTGATAGAACTTTGGAATTCATGGACATTTATGGTACACTTATGTTATCTAGAGTAGAGTTAAGATTAACTGCATATGATCATCACCTATTAAACTTGTTCTCATTCACCAAAATTTTGTCTAACTCGCCCCTCTTCTTTTCATTTTTCCCCCACCATAGGATTACAGGTTAGTAATTGGTTAGGCATAGTACATGTAGAAGGAGTTTTGTGTTGGAGTTTTGTTATCCTTTATTGTCCATAATGTACTTACATGCAGTATTAAAAGTCTGTAAAACATATATTGTACTTTGAAAAAGTGGATATGAAAATTAAAGTATTTTGAAGACTGTTTTTTTGGAAATATCTATTTTCAGTACTTATATTTTAATTCCTTCCATTGTGAAATCTGAAAGTGTATAATGTATTAGAACTTACCCTTATAATTATACTAGTGTTTTAAATACCTAACAGCTCATATTTCTTGGCTTGACACTAGCCCAAAAGTCACACTATGATTTATATGTTGTGTTAGGAAGTGTGATTTGCAGTAAATATGGAATGAATATTCACATTAACCATCATATCCAATTTTGAGGCTTTATCATAAGAGGTATTTAGCAACAAGAAGTTATAAGATCATAAACATCAAGAGATTAAATTCCTAACCATGTTTGAATTTCCAAGTAAATTAATCCTATTATTTCTAAAGGAGCAATAATAAATAAATTTGTTCATATTAGAAACAGAATCTAAAATATGTCTAAATGGCAATGTAACAAAAGAAAATTATTGAACAAATCTAAGAAAAATAATCGAAATATTAGTTATAACTTAAAAATGTCTAGTATATTATATTTTTACCAGCTTTCCATTATTTATATAGATGTTTCTTTCAACAAGTGTTAGATTTTGATAGCTTAAGAAATTAAACCATTATAGAAATGTTTGCATGAGGCGTCAATATCTAACCATCAAGTGATTCTAGGCACCAGAGCCAAATTTACCTCTGAAAATACTAAAATTATATATATGTATGTATGTATATGAGTGTTCGTGCGAGTGTGTGATATATATTAAAATTCTCTTTATATATCGATACATTAACTATCAACATCCTTATGTTATTTCTTTTCTTCTGGACACTTAGCGACCTCTTCAGCTTCAATTTTTTTAATTTGTAAAGTATTTTAAGTGGGTACTTTTTTATCTTATTATGTTTCAATCTCTCTTCTTTTTACACACAATACGAAGTGGGCCTAATAAGAGGTTATTTTGTCCTGAAAAAATATTATTAATAATCTTAAATTGGTTATACCATGAATAAAGAGAGTACTAAAAACAATTTAGTGCCTTCAACTTTTATAACAATATTTTTCCATATATTACTCATTTATGAGTCATTTACTTCGACTCTATAAAATCAAGCCCAACAAAGCATGCTTGTTTCTCCATATTTTTTTGGCAAAATGCTTTTTAATCTCGATAAAGAATTTCTTAAAATTGGTTATCCCTATGGACACCACTGAAACTCATTGTGATATTGTACCTTCTGATCTTTTGATTCTGACCGTTTGAATTATCCCACATTTCAATGTTCTTCGTAACATAATAAGAACATTCAACCAATTAGGGTGGGTGTGATCCTCATAAATGCAAGATTTGGATCCATGCAGCTAAGAACAAGCAACATGTCCTCTTTCTAATCCTTAAAGATGGACTAAAAATAGATTGGAATATTTTTAAAAATTGATACTATAGTTAAATTAGTTGGAAATGAAAAACAAAAATATAAAGATTGATTACATATGCTTATATCCAAAAATAAACCAATAATAAATTCAAATAATTGGCAAGTCTCTTCTCAGGATAGCTAGTAGCTTAACATTAATACCAAGTCTTTAAACAATAATATAAATTGTAAGTGGACCTCTGGTTGTAATGATCAAACAATGACAATAAATTCTAGTCGAGTAATAATCTTTCAATGGACCAATAAATTATTCACTTGAAAAACCTTACAATTGTCATACATTTATTATCACGTATATGTAAGTAATTAGGTCAAATGTTAACCTTTCTTTGGGCCAATAATATTTTCATGAGTGCATACACATTAAAATCAAACATGTTCATGAGCAATCAAAACAAAAGAGGTCACTTTGGTGACGTGTTGCATCAGTTTGTTCAATTGCAACGCAAGATAACCATATGTTATTTACAAAGAGACACAAAATAATATTTAGATCTTTATCTTCAAAAATATAATGGTATACGATATAGAATTTTCAAATTGACTAGCAAAACATGAATTGAAACTTGCTAACAGAAATGATTTAGACATAACATAACACCTGAGCATCTTAGAAATGTTTCTTTGCTGAAGTATTTGACTAGTCCTGAATACATTACAATGATCTTGATTCCATGAATCACATCACATTATTAAATATTAAAGCAAATAATTAAATACTCAAAAAAAGCTTTGTAAAGGATAAGAATATGGTCATTGTATCATGGTTTATGGATCACTGAATCTATTTGTATAATGAGAGTTTAACATCTAATTGACGGTTTATGTAAATGTGCAATATAAATATATTAAAGTGATATATACTTTAGAGTGTAAACTAGGTTGGAGGGCTTCTCATTCTAGGGTAATAAGTTTTAAGACAACACTTCTGAATATTAGTTTCGAGGAAAATTTAAAGGAAAATGGTAAATTCATTTATCATTATTTCTATATAATTGAAAATGATAATTTCATTTATCTTTTTCATGTAAATTGTCCTTAAAACTAAATTTTCAAAATTATGTCCTTAAAACTTATTACCCTACAAAAAGAAGCCCTTTAGTGAAAATCCCCTACTTTAGATTAGGCCGATAACTATCCTGCTTTTAATTACAGGTCCATCACTACACAAATAAGGTTAATATGCCATATGTATTCAGTAGTCCATATTATAGGATTATATGTGATGATTTATTCAATATCGTTCCCATGTATTTAATTATTACCATATTCATATTTAAGCATTGAACTGAGTAAACATGGATAGAATTCAATTTAATACTTCATGGCACTACCAGAGGATACGCTATGAAATGAATCACAATCAAATACCAAGGTATTCACTGCATGCCAACATTAAGTATTTAATTGTTCTAATAGACAAATATAAAATCTGAATGGTATAGAAAATGAAATTATTTCATACAAATTGTTAAAAAACTATTCTCTGGCATTATTCAACATATACTTGGATGATAGGCTAAGTTACATAACTAAACCATCATTCAACATTAAAAGATATCAACTCCAAAGTATAGTTGATTTATAATAACTAGATCTGCCTTAAATTATTTAAAGAGTACTAAACTTTTGGAAGGAGGGGTTGTTTTCAATTACTTAAAAAATAAAAATAAATTGAAGAACATAACGAGGAGGGATTCCAGTGGCGGCTATTAACTAGCTCTCCAATTCATTGTATCATAAAACCTTTAGTTCATTTCTGTTTTCTATCAGTAATCAAATAGCATTAAAACATCCTTTTTCTTTAGAAAACCCAATTTTAAATCATAAATATATAATTTCTTAGTAAAACCAATGATGGACGGATCTGATACCACTTGTTATGATTTAATACACATTTGATTAATCATTCAACCCTAGATTCAAATAGATAACCTATATTTATTTAATTGATAAGAAACTAGGAAAAAAATTAAACAAATTAGCGAAACTCATACCTAAATCCCATAGTTGTTGATTGAAAGAAGAAGAAGAAGAATTGGTTTGGTCTTTCAAAACAAAAACTTTAAGTCTGATATTAATTCTATATAGGAGGTTAGGAGAACAATGAGAGCTTATATAATTTAGGGATCATAACTTGTTTATAATGTTAGCATTTTCTAATTTGGTCATTCAATAAATTAGAATTGCATTCGATATCTATGCATTAATACCATGACAATTAGGTCCTTAAGTCTTTTAGTATTATTTCAATATTCGATCACTTTAACTAGGAATTACATCAAAATAGCGCAATACATTTTATTTTACATATTTGGCCAAAATGTTGAAATAGTAAAGCATATTTCTCTAAGAGTTCCATCCAAAATGCAAAAACTCAACCATTATAAGTCTTTGGTTTCATGACGATTTGGTCATCTTCAACAAACCAATTAATTCCTCTCCTGGAGTTATACTTCTTGCCCTTGATCAATTTAAACATGCAACATGCCAGCAAATGAACTCCTCCAAGTCCTTCATCTATATAGTCCAGCTGATGTCATGCTTTTTTCCATAGTCCAAAAGCCTTTGGTTCATCTACATACACTTCACCCTCCAACCCAACTCCATGTTCAAACTTTTAAATGTGAGATGACTCACTTTGATAGGTCCAATTCATTAGATTGGATCTTTAAAGCGGAAACATTTTTTGCCTACCATGTAACCCCTGGTGAACAACATATTAACTTGGCAAGTTTCTATGTGACTGGCCAAGCTCTAACTTAGTATCAATGGACGTTTCGAAATAATAAACTCACTTCGTAGCAATGTATCACTGGATTAATCGAGTGATAGTTTGGACTCTCCTCCTTCATATACCCACAAGCTACCTTATTCTAGCCTTGAAAAGCGATAACCGTAGAACACTATCAATCTCAATTTGTAACCCTTAGCAATCGCATCACAGATCTTCTCCCAAATGCCCTTCCCAATTGCTTCATTTTCGGCCTAAAAAATGACATCAAAAACGAACTCCAACCATTCAAACCCACCACTCTATCCAATGCCATTGATCTTGCCAAACTTATTGAAAACAAAATCATTGAAATAAAATAGTTCCAAAGCCGTCTTCCTTTTAGCCGAACTCAACAATCTGCCTGTTGTCGTTACCCCCAATTCTATCCCCAAACCAACAAATCGGTCCTAATTATCCAATAATGATCAACTCTAACCGAATTCCAAAATTGCCAAATGAAAGGCCAATGTTTCAGCTGTGAAGAAAAATATTGCCTTAGCCATAAATATAGTACGAAGCATATTTTTTACTTTTACTCGAAGATGACGACGACACAGTAGCAGAGCCAGAAACTTTGGACAAACTAACATAACAAAACAATGTAGATCCAGCAATCTCTAATCATGGCTTGGTTAGATCTTCCCATCTAAGTTCCCTTCAGTTACCAACACAGATCAACAACAAACCCTTGTCCATCCTAATCAACTCCGGCAGTAGTCATAACTACATCCACCCCAGCAGGACATGATTCTTAAGGTTGCGAGCAGAAAGGCATCAAGACTTCATAGTTATAGTGTCGGTGATGGAGAAAATTGCATTATCAAGAGGCTTGTCTAAGAGTTCTTGTTCGAATTCAAGGATCCAACTTTGTCTTTGATTTTTTTTGTTACCAATTTCTGGAGCAGAAATTGTTTGTAACGGCCCGCCTTTTCGTACGCTTTAAATCGACACACATGCCAATTCAAACCATATGAAAGGGCGGATTGTTATGGGATAAATAAAAAAACAGAGGAAGTAAAAAACAAAATAGAATCTTGCAACGGAACGATAAAATATAATAATCAAATAAATAGTTCATGAAGCTGTTTATAAAATATTCTATTATATTTATACAATACATATCAGAGTTACACATACCATAGAATAATCATTATGCAGCGAAATAAAGTATGTAATGGAACAATATAATATATAATAATAATAAAAATGAAATCTTCGTCTTCGTCCTTCAGAATAAAGTCTTTGATTCCTGAAATGCTCGGACTGACCCGAGCGAATTGAAAAACAAAACACTCGAGTCGGAACTAAAAGATCTTATGTAAGTTAAATCAACAGAATAAATATGAGTGCAGTAACTCAAGAGATGCTTGGGATTTACATCTCCTAAGGTTCCGTTAAACTATTTACTATGCAGTATATTTCGCTATTATAATAGTGTCTAATTGTAAAATAAACTTACTTTTAAATATCGTTAAGGCTTTACATTTTCCACCTTAACACATTTATATATTCCCATAGTCTATACACTACCGTAATCCCCCCGTCCATAGGTAGGTACAAAACCAAAATCGTATAAGGCGCGCTAGGGTAGGTGACACGGCACAACTAGGCAATGCCAGGGTAGATATACCAATTACGCATCCGGGTCGGTGGTAACGCATAGCCGCAGTTACCGCCCACCTCGAGCCACACCCCCAAATCAAAGAAATCAAAAGTGGCCATCGAAAAATCCAAAGGTTAGAGTATAATATCAAAGGGATGTGTCCCATCAAAGGTGCTACCTCATTACCCGTCAATCGCCCCTATTTTAGCCACCTTATGCCAACTCATGGGAGTTAGGTCTATGTATTTACCTCAAAGGAATCGTCGCCACCATCCTACTTCATTCTGGAATCTCCACCGCGTACACGGTTGTTAAAGTGGTTTTCGGAGTTGGCAGGGAGTATGACAACTTCCGATCCTGGTCTCTTTAACAACCAAACGTTATTATAACACCGCGGTCTTTCAAAATAGTTTATACTTTAAAACCAGAATATAATATCCATTTCAACACTATAAATACGATACAATTTCTGTTTTAAAACCCAAATCAATATGATATTAGTTTTCCAAAATATATACTTTTCCAAAACATAGCACTTCCAAATCTAAATACCTTGAAATCTATAGCTTTGAAACATAACTTAATATACTTCGATGGTTTAAATATTAAATTACTTTATATAATAAAATAGCTTCTTTAATTTTACAAATAAATTCCAAAAACTGATTTGAAACTCTCAATAAACCATTTCAATTAATATATTTCAAAGCTTACATATTCAACCATTTCAAACTAAATTTGATAATTTAGATTTAAAATCAAATCTTCTATTATTTAGTTTTGAAATATTTTACAAAATAGTCCATTTTCTTTTAAACAAACTCAAATTTCAAATAACTAAATATTTTCTTCAATTCATTTATACTTGAAATAATCATTTAATTCAGCTAGATCCAAAATCAAGTTATAATAATTATACCTTTTAAAAATTTCAATTTAATAAATTCCACATCAACCCTTTAGAGTTTACTTCTTAAATAAATTCAATTTCAAATAAATCTCTAATTTATCTCCCAACCTTAATTTATTTAAATCATTATGCACTCTGTATTAAAATAAAGTTTAAATACTTGCTCACATGTATTTTAATAAAATCAAATTCTATTATTAAGCTTAAATTTTTATTTAACCCACTTTTACTGTGACGCCCCACCTCTATGCTTACAATAACAAAGCTTATTATAAGGAATAACGTCTGCTATTGCGAAGAATAAGGTTATTAGAAGCGACCATCTGTAAGTTATGCCTTAGACTCCTATTGATTACATCGATAGGAGTTGTGTAAATTACTCCCAAAGATATAAATTCAATGCAAATCTAAAACGAAACTACGATGGCCAATGAAAAATTCAGAACAGCTCATAATAAGAACAACATTGATAAGTATAATCACATCAGAACATAAGTATCAGACATATATATAGCGGAATACAAGTCTGGATACATGCTACAACAATCGATAGTTCACATGAACCAAATGTACATATACAAAGACTCCAACATACATGAGGCGATAGCCAATATACCAAAAGTACTCCTTGAACACTAGACAAACGGTGATGTGAAAACCCAAAAGCTTAAGCAGCAACTGAATCAGAGATAGCAATTAACCTAAAATAACTCGGTCTAACCCTAGTATTATTTAAAAGAAAATAATAAACGGATCAGTCTAATTTAAACTTATGAAGTAAGTGTATGATAAACAACACTTGATCAAATAATTATAGTCTCGAATGAGACTATACAACATAGATAATCAACATAGTTCAAATAATGAAATCTCAATTTAAACTCCATCAAAATCAATAATCTCGAATGAGACTGTTCAACATAAATAATCACCATAGTTTAAATGAAGAAATCTCAATTTAAACTCCATCAAAATCAGCTTTTAAATTCCCAGTTGAATTCAAAATAGCAATACGCAAATTTATAATCTCGGATGAGACTATACACAAAATTATAATCTCGGATGAGACTGTACACAAAGTTATAATCTCGGATGAGACTATACAAAAAATTATAATCTCGGATGAGACTATACACAAAATTAGAATCTCGGATGAGACTATACAACATAGTAATCAGCATAGTTTAAAGGAAGAAATCCCATTAAACATCATCAAAATCAACTTCCAAATTCACAATTGAGTTCAAAACAGCAATACGCAGAATCTAGAAATCAAAATAAGATAACTAGAAAATCAACATAAAAGTGGATCGATCCCAGCAGATGGCGAGTTTTAGCTACGCCACACGTGCATCTCAGATGGCCGAAGCCTACCAAGTACTATAATTTTTGGCGCCCAACAGATGACCCGAAGGTCCGCAGAGTGAGCCGAAGGTCTAGTACTGGTAATTGACCCAAAGGTCCATCAGATGACCCGAAGGTCCACAGAGCGGCTCGAAAGCCCAACAAAATCATCAAAATCAGCAAACATTTTAATTAACAAGTCCGGAATTAATCAAAATAGTAAAAGTGTGGTTCCATACTCCGCACTTTTGCTAAATCGTTTAAATCTCTTCATCGTTTCCTTGAAAGTGAAAAATTGTGTATTTTATATAAATAACATTTTACGTTCTCAAACGGACAAGTCCGAAATTAAGCGAACCAGTAAGAGTAAGGGTTCTTAGTCCTCAATTTTGCTGAAGCGTTTAAATTGCTTCCTCATTCTTTTGAAAGTGCAAACTGTAAAAAATTTGGAAACAATTTTATTTTAGAACGATTTTTAAAACACGTGATTAAAACAGCAACGACTATAGCAATTTCGACGAGGAAATTGCGCTTCACAAAATACCGTAAAAACGGATATCAAATCAGCGTTGCGGGATAACCGCTTAAAAATTCACTTTAAAATTGACGGTAACTGAAGTTAAAACAACAGTAATTTTTATTCGTCAAAAATGTCACCAAAACACTACGCTTCAAAAATATAATACCGGCGTAAAAATCCGTTATAAAAATAACGGCAATAAAATACGTTTTAAAACGTAACGCCGGTTCAACGTAAATTAAATAGTGGACTGCACCACTATATTTTCATCTAAATATTTTGCACTGTCTCAGCGTACACTTTTAAAACATTTTGCTCAAAATGAAATGGGTAACATTGACATCAATCTGGACATGGTCTATGCACCAATCTAAAGTAAAAATAAGGTGATTTTGCTCACTTTCTTGTATAATTGAATACACACACAAATGGACTTTAAAACAATGCAACATGGCCTTACTTCAATATGCATGCAATTATAATATACGTGACCTGGCCATAATTATATATGCAAATGATCAGAGTATATTTCCATTCATGTGACAAATGGACAAGTTTATGCACGACTTGGCAATGCAATTTATATATGCATAGATTAACATGAGAATACCTGGGCAACACTACACTTTTCATGCACGTAACAAAACTAAGGTCTTGGACTTTCCTATTGCACACATGAATCGCTATTTTTTTATAGTCCTATGTATAATAGCTCTTTCTTATTCCATTATTATTCAACGTACTAATAGCTGCCACATCATTCCCATTTAAATATGCAGATAACCCATCTTTATACATGGATTAACTATATCAATGAAACAATATTGCCAGATAAGTTTATATATGCATTCATCCCTTAAGCACAATTTCAAGTTGTGATTCTAGACCCGTTCAAAATATGCAACACTATTGTAAGTTTGTAGTTAGAGGGAACATAGAGAGAACTGAAAGGATAATGCCCAAAACTATATTATTTGTAAAAGTGAGGCCACCCTGCTAATATACTTAAGCAAATTGTGGATCACACTGTATAAATATATTGATATATCACGAAAAAAATGCAGGCATATTGATATGCACCATTTTGTACACATTGAACTATATTAAAATGTTAGCATAAGAGTCGTTCGGGAAGACACTTACTTAGTGTAATGTAACTTCCACTTGATTTCAGACAATGTTCAAATGCACACATGAAGCTATATGTATATGCGCGTGTTTTGAAGTATGTAGCATATTTTCAAATAAAGCACGAATTGAAATATGTAACTTACACACGTACTAGTGTGTTACTTGCAAAAGGAAATAAGACGGAATGGCCCAGACAACCATTGCATTCATGCAAGTATGAAGGAAAATAAATTAGAGAAGTGAGTTTGAACTCACCTTAAATTCACTTCAGAAACAACTAGCAGCCGAGATCATAGAGGATTGTCACGAATTTCAGTTGGTGCAATCTCGGAGATATAAAGTGGAACAATAGCTGACGAAATTCCTATTCTTATTCCAGCAAGCAATCGACCAATCATCATTGTTTGCACATTTTGTGTAGTAGCACTTAAAAATGCACCAACTGCTAGTGGAATTGCATCAAGTTGGAGAGTTCTTGTGCGGCCGAATTTGTCGTCTAAAGACCCACCTGTGAAAGAACCAATTGTGGCACCAGCAAGAAGTATGCTTACAACCCACCCTTGTAATGCATCATTTACAGCCATTCCAAGATCCTTAGCAAAATATTCCAATGCTCCTTTCACCACACCAAGGTGATATCCAAATAAAATGGCACCCAAACAAGCAACTCTGGAAAAAAAGCAAAACAGTCTCAGAAGATTTAGGTACCAGTTTATCTGAAGGAACATCCTCAATGTCACCAGCTGAAGCTCGAGTCTGTGCTAACAGAGAATGCCCTTTGGATCTAAAGATGGTATCCACTCCACTCCTAACTCGAACCATCTCAACTCCAAAATTGCCTATTCTTAAAGGCGATTTCAAACAACAGAGCCTTGATTCCGGCATCAAACTGTTTCCTTCCAGCAAGACTGTCTTTTTTTCTTTTCAAAAAGTGTACCAGTCAAATAAAAAAAAGAAGATGAGATGACACATAATGTACAAGTGAGTTAATTAGAGACGTGCATTAGTGGGAGTTAGTACACGGTCTGCATATAAAATAAGGTGGTGAAAAGTGTTCACAAATTTGCTTTTCAAAACATAGGCGACAGCAAAGAATGTTCAATTTGTTTCAAATTGCTCCTTTCACACGTGGAGGCAAAAAGAACATTCAACTTGCATTGCAAATTTATTTTCGAATTTTTGTTTTTAAAATTTCCAATTAAAATACTTATTGCGACAGTAATTCAAAAATCACGGTCGTTACAGACTCCCCCCTTTTAAAAATTGCGTCCCCACAATTTTCATACTAGAAGCAGTCAATACACAAATAATTCATCACAACAAAGATTAAAATAGAAAAGATGGATAAGAATGCTCACCCCCACCCGAAGAGGAGAGAAAACCGGAATAAGAACGCTCGATGAATTCTTTGGTTTGCCAAGTGCAATCTTTGGGGTTTGCGGACTATTGAATTTTCACCAGCGGGACTTCTTTATTACGAAGGGGTTTAACCTTCGAAGCTAGCACACGAATAGGATTTTGCACAATAGACAAGTCGCGTGAGATCTTAAAATCTTTCAACACAAGAGGATCAATAATACAATCTGAATCTCAAAGGCATCGACAAAGCTGGAATACATGAAAGAGGTCATGAATTCCAGAAAACTTAATAGGTAACGATAAACGATAAGCAATTGGGCCAATGCATTCTGTAATAGGATACGGTCCGATATAACGAGGTGCCAATTTCCCGGAGCTACTAAAATGCACCACACCCTTCATCGGAGAAATACGAACAAATACGAGATCGCCAACAGAAAATTCCAAAGGCTTCCTACGATTATCGGCATAAGGTTTCTGCCTAATCTGAGCCTCTTTCATTCTCTGTCTGATAATATCAATCCTTGTGACGACCCGGGCTTTCCACGCCTAGAAAACCGCTTCGTCTTGAAGAAAGAAAGGGGTGAGAAAATAGAAAAGATAGAGAAGAAAGAACAACACCATCAAAATCTCACAGCGGAACGAATAAATTATAATAATCACATAAGTATTTACATAATATACAACATCAATCAAAGTTATACAGATAATACATCACACACCAGACAGTTATAAACACCTGTCTAGTTATACAACTCAATACACAAGCAAATAACTCAGCGATACCAACATAGCGGAACTACATGTATACCTACTACGCTAAAGCCTCCTGCTCCATTGTTCCTCCAGAATTCGTCAAAGCTAACCTGAATCCCTTGACTACCCGTAAAAATTTGGGTACCCGAGAGTTTATGAAAAACAAAAATAAACTCCGGGTCAGACATGGGTCTGGTATGAGTAACAGGTTAAAGTTGCTTAACTTTTAAAAATCCTTTTGAAATAAAAGGTATCACGTAAGACTTCCCACAAATAAACATGGGTAAGTTTTTACCTTACGCTAACCAAAACATTTGATAGGAAATTTTGTGATATTATAATAGGTCTAGGGTTTTCAAGTAAATAGAAAATAGCCGAAATTGTTACATTATTAAATTCCAACTACTAGCCACAAAAGTGGGTAATACGATCAAAACCGTTGGCACTTATTGGATTGTGGATTCCATACAATGGCAGGGCTACTGGGGTACTGCCCGTCACAGTACGTGGCCTAGATCAACGTACCGAGGATCACTCCCGACCCCCTGCAACACAAGGCCGGAACCATTCCTTACTGAACAGTCCCGAACAAGATAACCCCGCAGATAGCCGTCGCTACTGCCCACTAAGCCGAAATAAAGGGACATCTAGACAGAGGAATATCCTTGTCCTTCTTGGGCATGGCCCACCTAACCTTGCTGCACCTCCCATGTTTTAGCCATTCCCGGTTGATGAGGCTTGAGGCTACGACTACCTTTTAAGGATACATTTCTTAGAATGCTCATCGCCCGCCTGACGATGTGTTGAAAGCATTCAATCCATACAAGTTCATTCCGGGTTCGAACGAAACCGAAGGCATTATCTCGTTACACTCATTTTGGAATCACCCTCAGAGTCAACGACGATAACCCTTGCATTCTGAATCTTCATCTTTACTTCAGATTCACGACCTATCGTTAAATTGGAAACGATGTGGTTTTCGGATGTTCCAAATGTGGAAAACCGATCCCGGTCTCATCGAAATCCAAAACGTGTCTTTTAAGGCCAAGTTGTCTATTTAGTCTTAACAGTTCAATTCAATACCATCAATATACACACAGATGGATAATTCATAATATCACAATAGATAATCACATCATCATAAACAGATAATTCATATTATCATCAAAACAGATAATTAAATATTATCATTCTTAAACCAAGCATCCATATTACATAGATATTACTCATATCATATCTGAGATCAGAATCAATCAATGAAACATCAATATCATTCATCCATAAGCAATGATTTATAATTCACAATCTATAATTAATTTAAAATGAATTAAATTAACTACGTCTATCTCTAATTAATTTAAAGTAAATTAAATGTGACGTTTCGGATTTCGCGCTCGAAAATCGACATCCATACTTCATATCGTATTCGAATGCCGTAGATTCGACCGTTCAAATCCGATTCGCCGGAGCTTATAACAACATTAAGTAAATAACACAGCAGAATAAAAGAATAATACATTGATATACAGCTTTGATACAATATCTGATACAACAGATGATCCAATAGATATCAATATACATCAGAGATGTGATACAATAAAATAGCAGCGGAAAAGAAACAGATATCATCAGCAGCGGAACAAATAACTCTAAGATAGTCTTCAAGGAAGAACTCCAGCAGTAGCAAGAACTCCCAATAACGATGCACAAAGATAAGCAAGTCTCGTCCACATCCAAAGACTGAACTAGCTCCAGATAACCTACTAAACCTGACTATCTGAAAAACCCAACTCTAGACTGCTCGTGTAGAAAATTTTGAGCATCCAGAGTTTAGGAAAGAAACAATAAACTCCGGATCAGTCATGGGACTGGTGTGAGCAACAAAAACAGTTTATCTTTTAAAACATTCAACAAAAGATTTTCAAAGTCAATTCGCAATGCTTTTTAAAGATGAGACTACCATAAGGCCTCCCGCACACACACACAATGCAAACGCATAATCGGAGGAGATTTCTCCTTATGATAGTCAAAGATGCTTGATACGCATTAAAAATAAACATTTGATATTATTACTAGTGCATAGTGTAGTAAAAATCATTTCGAAAGTAAAGATATAAATCTTAGCCAACATAGACATTTCGAACTATGCCTACTATAGCTACCATCCAAACAGTGGGGCGCCACCATAAGTGAATGATAGGTTATGCAACTAAAACCGTACAAGGTACGTATTTGAAGAATGGATTTCCAACAAATGGTCGGGCAAAGGAGCTTCCCAAACCCCGAAATGAAATGCCTCTGGAAGGACGTCCCCGAGCATCCCAAATGGATCTCTGCTAAACAAGGCCAGCTACCCCTTTCCCAGGGAGTAAGAAACCTCAGATATACCACCCCCGGTCCTTTTGGACCTTTATACGAGGCCTCGATTCCAACAACACCACACAGTAATAGATATAGTGTATCCACATGAGTAAGTATCTGGGCTCCATACCATGATACTACCCCTTTCCAGAAGGAATGGTCCTACCCTAGGGAAGCGATCCCTGAAACCTTTCCTCCACGATTCCTGTTTCGACCATTTCCGGTTTGTGAGGCTCGACGAAGTATCGTCCACAAAGTCACGCTTTATACAAAAGCTGTGCTTTGGGTCAACAAATGATCATAGAAATGATCACAAAGATAAACGATCAAACAAATGATCGTATCACAAATGATCAACACAATGATCATTTCACAGCAACACTCAGCATGTCACATTACCAAATTGAGAATATATCGCTGATAACCACCAACTACATAACCTCTGAGCTCGTACGTCTCATAGAAGTGTTAAGCTAAGAGAATAAATTCTCCGCCACCAACAGAAATATATTTGAAAGAAATCAGCTTTATATCTCAAATTGTAATGTCAGACATAACTATCCATACAAGTCTGTTCTGGATTTAGAACAGAACCGAAGGCACTCCCAATGAAGCCCTTGCAATCCGGGTATTCACAATCCCGATTGGACTTCCCATCACTTAGGGAATCTCTATACCGTTGCAACTCAGTGCAGAGACAATCGATAGGTCATACTATCGTTCTTGCAAATACCCGGTCTTCACCACCGGTCTTCAAATGCTATCCATAACGTCGAATCACATATTCGGAATGGGTTATACGACCCAAAGTTCCTTTCCCAGCTAACCCGAATTGTGAGCGCAACATTTAAAACATATGGATATGAGATTTCAATTAAGTCACAACTTAATAATTCAAAACTTTTCTTTCAAATGGTTTAAACAAATTACCATTTCAAATCTTTTTAACAAAAGATTAATTTCACAAAATTCCATTTACGGATTTCAAAACAATTTCCATTTCAATTGGATTAACTCGTTAAATCTTTAAATCAAAGATTTAACTCATAGTTTTCAAAATTCGATTAACTTGTTGAATCTTTAAATCAAAGATTTAACTTATAGCTTTCAAAATCATTTCCAAAGATTCATTCATAGCCTTTCAAAAACAATTTCAATTCAAGTTGGATTAACTCATTCGGTCTTTGAATCAAAGATTTATTTCATAGCCTTCAAAAACATTTCAATTCTATTTCAGCTTGAAACCCTTTCAACATAATTGGGAGATCCTTTCTTTAAATGAAAGTTGTTATTATTTGAAAACAAGTAGTTTTCGCGATCTTATTTATACAAGTTAAATCTTTTGGGTTAATTTAAATTCCCAAAAACAACACTTCAAAAATGTTTGACTCATATATAACTAGTATAATATCGTTAATCCCTAGTTTCAAATCATAGAATTCAATTTTAAGTATTGAATTCAAATTGAAATCAAAATATTTAAATTCCAAATCTTACTCAAGTTATTCAAAATAATTTTATCTTTGAAATTCCATTTCAATTGCTTTTCACTTTAAACCCAAATTTCAAATTTCAAATTTCAAAATCAATTGAAATTAAAATTTCAATTTCAAAAACATCAAATTTAAATTATCTGTGACTTAACCGATTTCCACGTGAAATCCATATTTGTGTGTGTAAAAGTGTAGTCCAGGGTTTTTTTACACAATAGTGCAACATTATTGAATCATCACAGATCAAATACAACAATATATTCGATAAGCGATATAAATTATAACGCTTATCTTTCATACACAGATTCACAGATATATATATATATATATATATATATATATCACAGATAATAAACTATATCACAGATCACAACACAAATCAGAATATAACAGAAAGCATCACATATCAGGGATATCAAACAATTCAACATCCAATATATCCAAACATCCATAAATAGGGTCTATTTAATTATCTGATTAATTTAAATCAGATAAATTCTTGTGAATGAATTTGCTAGTTAGGGTCAATTAGTAATCAATTAATTACAAACATTTAATAAACTATCTTTTAGTTAATCATTAATTATCGCTTAGTTAATAATTTGTCCTCAATAAATTATTTTTAATTAATTTGCAACAACTAAGTAATTACTCCTTAATTAATAATAAATCTTTAATCACTTTCATTAAATCAATTAACCTTTAATGAATTAATAATTCTCACATAAATTACCAAATTGGTTTATCATATTATCCTTAAATTAACTATTGCTTAATCACTTGATTTAATCCAACTTAATCATAAATTAATATCTAATTAATATTCAAATATTTGATTTACAAAACTTTACTTAATATCATATTCTCGACTTTAATTCCAGCCTTAAATTCAGATTTCTCTTTTAGTTTTACTTTGTTTGAATTCCTTTTTTTTTCCAACTTCACTTTGAAATTCAAATTCTTTTAAATCCACTTATATGCTTAATTGACTTTAAATTTCAAAACTGAACATGCATTTATTTTTAACTTTGATTTATTAATCCTTAATTTACAAACCAAGATTCAAACTAAATTTGATTTACAGAATTAAACCTTGATTTAAAACTTTTTGTTTAAACTCTTCCTTACATTTACAATTTATTCTTAGATCCAAACCTTTAAAGTATACTTCAAACATTCAGGTTGTTTAAACATTTTAAACCTCCTTGCAAACTTATATTATTTTAAAACCAGATCGCAAGGGTTAAATCTGAATCCATCTTTTAATCTGGATTTCAAAACTTGTCCAAGTCCGGTCTTTCAAAGTTTTTTATTTTATTTTATTTCTAGATTTAAAACACAGACAGTTTTCTTACAACCTGCAACTAGTCAATCAGCCGAGCCATCTTATTTTGCTTCGAGTCAACTACTCGATTTACTCGAGTATTACTTCGAGTCATTTACCCATCTTCCTCGAGACTCCCTGTACGCAATCCATCTCCTTCTCCTTCTTCCCAACTCCTATTATTTCCCAGTTGCACAAGCATGCACGTACACGTGCACAAACGCCACGACCAACTCCGGTCAATGACGCAGCCCCACCCAAGTCATCAACGACCATCCCAAACGTTTCGAGCCATCCACGATGCAAAATCATCACCGAGTCAAAATCGAGCAAGTACAGAGCCAACTCCCTTCTTCCTGAACCCATTCGATCACCCAAAATCCCGCTTCGCCCCACCAAGTGACGTCACCGGAGCCCACGCGAACCTGACCAACCCTCCGCCACTCATCCACGAGTCCATCCCCATAGGTGTGATTGCCCAGATTACCATGATGAAGACGCGATTTGCTCGTGAACAAAAGCACCCAAAACTAACCACAAAACCCTAGTTTCGATTCAACACAACAATTCATTCATTCGAAAAATTTTCTATTATTTTTCCTACACTCGCCATCAAACGAACCACCTTCAGACCAAAAATTGGCCAACTCCATCATGTCGATCATAAACAATCGCCCAAAACTCCCAAAACGAACTTTTCAAAATTCCCAATCGATTATCAAATTAAAAAATTACAAAACGTATATTAAAAATCGTGATTTTCGATCACGAACACATTCATGTAATTCAAAACAGAATTTGAATTTATTGATCTTTTAACCTATGTATAAAATCTTACTGTTATTTCCATTTTTTAGACTATTTGTTAAATTTAAAACCTTGAAACTATTTTTATAACTTCATCATACATTAACAACCATTTTTCATTTAAACATCATAGTCTGATTTTAATTCTATTTGAGGTTTTGAATTTTTTTGAAGGCAAGACATGTACTGAAACTACAGGAAACATGGTGTATATATATACAGGCATACTTACACACATATACATTGATATCAATTCAATTATATAAAAACTAAGAGGTTCTTATGCAACATCAGTATCAAATATCAGATCAACCCAGGCATTAGAGCCATTCATAAACTAAATTGTTTTTAAAACAAAGTGTTTACTCACAGATAAAAGAATCAAAGAAGTCTAATTTAAAAAGAAGATTTGCTCACCTTTGATTTGCAGCAGAGACAAAGAACTTGATATTTGATTTAGTTGCTTTGTTTTGGATCAAGTCAGGTTGAAGATTTGATTCTGAATGCTTGAAACTTGCTTTTGTTCCAGGCTTTGGATTTAAACAGAGAAGCACTTGCATGCCTCAGGATTGTGAATTTAGCTGAGATGTTTAAATTGAATTTTTGTTTATATTTGAGTTGAATGTTGTTTTGAGTTTGAATTTTTTTTTTAGATGTTAATTACTTTAGATTTTTCTTAGCTTTTAGAAATGAAACTAAGGTGAAGAGGGTGATGTATATGTGAAGCTACAGGTGTAGTTAGTACAACAGGGTGATATTATTTTGTAAAATAGGCATGTCTGATAACATTGCTTTGGTGTACTAGAGGATATGGCAAGTACATATGTTTCCTCCTTTGTTTCGGCTGATAGAAAATATGTTATGCTGAGGAGATGTTTTGTGCTTGGGTATTAAATGCAAGAGTCCTTGATTATAAGCTTATACTATTTGAATCATGTATGTACATATGTGAAGCAACTGTTTTATCCCTAGCCTGCATACTTGTCCTTGTTTCAGCTGAGAGATTGTTTTCTTTTAATTCTTTTGTACATGTTTGTACAGTTTACTTGTACACAAATGTTTGAATTGTAGACATTCCTCTTTGTTTTTGTTGCTTTACATAAGTACATGACAACCATGTTTATTTATTTTCTTGCTTGCATATCTTTTGGTTTTGTTTATTTAAGTATTTATATTGAGAGAATTTAGTTTTATAATTCAATTCAATTGAAAATATTCATTTTTGAGTTTCAAATCAAATTTTAAAAGCAAATAAGTATACATTCTTATTAAATTTGAAAAATTCAAACAAATCCATAATTTAATCCAAAAATTTAATTAAATTACAAATTTAAATTCGTCATTAAAACTGGGATCGTTACATTAAATTAATTACTTCATATATAAATCCTGCTTATACAACCAATAAATTAATTATAAATCAAAATTAATTAATTATTCTCTAGATATTCATCTTGATTAAACACCTTTGATTTATCACCTTCTAATTACAATAAGTAATTAGTCTTTAATTAATTTCACAAATTAATTATCCTAAATCATTTATAGTAATTAACATTTAATTACTTTATTTATAATTGATTACATTTATTCTTAATTAATTGCATTAATTAATCACCACGTTATTAATTATTTCTTAGTTAACCAATTCTTAATTTACATCATTAATTACATTAATTAATGATCTCGAATTTAGATTTAAATTAAATTACTTAATTTAATTTAATCACACTAAGTGATTAATCTTTAATTTAAACACAATTAATAACCACCTTGATTAATATCAACCAGTAATTAACTACCCTTAATTACTTATTACCAAATTAATTATTCCATAATTAATTATCTCCATTAATTAATCCCTTGATTAATTACAAAAGTAATTATCCCAATTACTTTATTAACACATTATTTTCACTAATTACATTCAGTAATTACATTAATTACTTCCTCAAGTAATTATGCTCCATTGAATACACTAAGTGATTACGCAAATCAAATCATCAAATGATTTCTTAAATTAATTAAACTAAATTAATTAACTTAAATTAATCATTTAATTAAAATTATTTACAGTAAGTAATTAATCTCTTAATTACTTTTATCAAGTAATTACATTTAACAATTTACAACGGATTATCTAATTAATTTTGATTAATTATCAAAATTAATCACATTTATTAATTAATAATTTTTAGTTAATTATCATAATTACATTCCTAAATTTATTTCTAATTATAAATTAATCTAAATTATTAATTTATAAATTAAATACATAAGTCAATCATTAATTAACTTATTCATTAAATCGTTTTAATACCTTAGTTATTCCTAAGATAATTTATTTCTATACAAATGACTTCATTAATATTTAAGTGTGTTAGAACTTTACCTTCCAAAATTTTAAATTTGGATTCCATTTGGAATTTAAGATTCAAAAATATTATTTATTTAAACATTAATCAAATTTAAATTCAATTTATAATCTTGTAAATAACATTAATTACGTACATATGAAACTTATATAAGAAAGCCTTTCAATTCAACTATTTGAATCTTTATTTAAATTTCAATTTCCAAAGGTCATTCATATTTTAAAAGCTGAATTAAACCTACAGATTTGAATTCAAGGTAACTTGAATCATCCATTTACCTTTGATTTAAAAACTTTGATTCAAACTTCTCGTCAACAACTTGAATTAAAACTTGATTTTTCAAATCCAAATCTATTTTAAAACCTTAAGATTCAATAATTATTCAAAACTGAATTTTAACCATAGGATTTAAATCATTGTTTAAATCATATATTTCAGGTTTTAATTTTGTCAGTTTTAAACCTGAAACCCAATTTCAACCTTAACATTTAGTTCATTTCAAAAATGAATTCAGAAATACAAGATTTGTATTCAAACTTCAATTTGGATTTGACTTTCACTTGCATCTAACATCACACTGATTTTAACTTTTGGTTATAATTAGCTTACAATTTAATTTGCTTTTAAATTTAGTTAAATTTAAAACTGCAGGCAGTTTTATGCTACCTGTAGCAAATATATCCAACCCGAGACCAGAGCAAGAATGCTTCGGGTCAATTTCACCCTTGCTTCGAGTCTCATGCACAACTAACTCGAGTACGCCCCGAGGCCAAAAACCCTGCACCATTCCCATATGCTTTAGCACTTCTCTGGGCACGGTGCACGTGCACCGTGGCCCCAGTCACCTCCGGCCAACCACACGAGCTTCTCCACGACTTTGATTACCACCAGACTCCACCACGACCCCCAAAATCCATCGCCACGACTCAAATCAGAAAAGAGCAATAAAACAGAACCTGGAAAAAACACAACATCCCCCACCCAAACCTGTCATCGCCTAATTCTGCCAACCCCGACCACCTGATGATCAATAATTTCGGCCATGGACTCGCCTTCGACCAACCTACCACCTCTCGAGACCTCGTGCAACTCGATGCCCAGTAGAAGCCACGGTGATCAAAAGTTCGATCACCATACAAATTAGGGTTGCAAACTACAAACCACTGCCACCATCGCCACTATGCTCTGACCAATCACCAGGCATTTTTCCCCACACCCTGGTAAGCTCCTCCACCTCCTCACCCAACCCAACCACCTCCAGTCGCATGGATCTCCAGTAATTCCCAAGAAACCAAAAACAGAACAACATAGGACAACTCCACCAATCCTTAACTAAAAAATAAAATTTTAGTTTTAAAAATCATAGTTTTGTTTTAGCATCCAATTCATATTCTTAAATTGAAAATCTAAGGTATTGGAATTATCACCTATATTAAGTATCAGCTGATCTAGAGGTTTTAGAGCAGTTTGCTTTATTTTTCTTAAATACAAAAATTCTAGAATTTACTTTATACTCAAACAAGCTTATCTTGTTCAAATACTTTACCCTAAAAATCAATAGATTGAGTAGAAATGACTTTTGGAATTAAATCTGGGTTTAAATCTTGTAAACAGAGGTGTATATTTACAGGGTGTTAATATGCAGACATCAATTTTCACCATACGCAGAGCAATGAATATTCACACGAACATGCCTTTAGATATTATCATCCAACTATATTTTAAAACTTAATTTATTAAATGTGTTACTCACAGATTCGAAGAATAAAGACAGATCTTTGAAAACTGTTTTGAACTTCTGAAACTGTAAATACTTCTGCTTTGATCTTCCTGTTTATTCATCTTGCTTGCTTATTATTGAATAATGGTTTCAGTTTATATTTGAGTTTGCATAGAAATGAATAGGCTTGCAATAAAATCTTCCTCTGGTTTGATATGTTTAGAATGAATTGGAAGATAAGTATATATAGAAAGATAAATTTGTATAGGGTAGGTGTTATCTGGGTTAAACACATGCAAGTACAAATATTGCTTTTGTTTGTATCAGGCCAGATCTTTGCATTAGGAGGCTGAGAGATTTTTAAAATAGTTCGAATTGACTGAATTGTTTGCTGAGAATTTGAAATATTTAATGTTAATGTACTTAATGTTCCCTATTTAGCTAATTTAATCATTTCTTATGTATAGATATTTTAGTTAGCTTTCCACTTCTCTTCTCTAACCTGCATACCATATTTGTTTTATACTTGATGTTTATGCTTGTCTGATTCTTAATCTACAAGCTACAGACCTATTTTATATTTAGATATTTTGCTTTTTCTTACTTTGTTTAAAGATTTTTCCTTGCCTACAGCTTAAGTACACATGTTTGTTTCATATCAATCACCTTGTTTTATTTGTCTGGTTGTACAAAGATTTTTGTTTTATTATTTTACTTTGTTTATAAATGTTTCCCTTGCCTTTTACTTGTCTAGCTTGCTTTTATACCTATGTACATATACATTTTCTTTTCTTTACACTTTTTTCTTACTTTTTTTTCATTTATTTTACAGGCATATTACAAACAAAGCCTGATTTGCATTTTTTTTTATATGAAGTTGTTTCAGTCATTGTTATAAATTTTAACTTATATATTTATTTACTTATGGGTTACTTTTTATTTTAAACTTAAACAATTAAATACTTATGTTAAGATTTATAAAGTATTATTTTATTTAACTTTTTGAAAGGCTTTATTTTAAATTTACAAATCATAGCTTCTTTCAAAAATATACATATATTAAAATAACAACTTCTATTTATAATAAAAACCCATTTTCAAGATATCACAATATTGATATAGTTTAAATATAACTTATTATTAAATTAAAATAATTTATAAAATGTTCTTTATAATATAAGTCACTTATTTTATCAAGCTATAAAACAAAACAATTTTTGTTCAAATTTAAACTTAAGCTATAATCAATTTTAAACAATTAAATTAAATCTTTTTTTTTGTTTTATCTTGAGTATTTTAAATTCATATGATTATTTATTCAATATTAAATAAAATCAAATTCCTAATTTACCAAAAATATTAGAATTAGAAATCATGTCTTTATTTTATTAAACTTAAAACAAAGATTATCTATTTACAATATATACAGATATATATATATATTATAAATAGAAAACAATTTAATTGGCTTTTAAAAGATAAATTATCAGTTACTTATTTATTTAAAAGAATATTATTAAATCAATTCAAATTATTATTAACAAATATTATTAAATCAATTTAATTTTTAATGTAGATTATTAAATTGATATTGCCAAAAATTCCGGGATATCACATTCCTCCCTCCTTAAAAGAATTTCGTCCCCTAAATTTAAAACAAAGGTAATTTAATAATCTAGTTAAAGATTTAAATCTTAAACACAAGCATATATCAATCATATGCTAGCAATCATAGCAACCAATTCATCCAATCTACAAATCTAATTGTCCAGATAAAATTCTAAATAGAATTTTCTCGAGTTTCCCCAAGTATAAATACCGGGATACTCACTCTACAGGACCCCAACAACTAACAGTACTAAGCTACAGAGCTTCCACTCATTCTTACTGATCAGCTCAACTTTTACTGATGTCCTAGAAATAAACTGGTCCAAAAATAATCCAACAAATAATTTTTCAAGATCAACCAAAACTCGGAACACAAACTCTATTCCAAATCAGAAGACAGAACTCACTTCTCTCATCCAGAAAAGATTAAACAGGTGCACTCCAATCTGGCCTCAGATCCTGAAAAATTTCCTGTAGAACTCTCCAATCCAAACACTGCAACACCCAATTTCTTCCAAACTAAAACAGCTGCCACCATGCTTCCACTGCGCAACTCTGATTGAACGGATGAAAATGCTGAAGTCGAACACAGATTGGACAACACATTCCAAAAATAAAGTTCACATATCCAGAAATAAAACTCAGAAGTTCCTCAAAAATCTGAGCTAACAAAAATCATCCTATTACTAAGCTAAACCATCGGTACCAGGCCTGGAAATCCAGTCGACACCAAACTCAATCTTCAGATGCTGACCAAACTTTGACTTCCTGAAGACATCCAGAAAATCTTGACAACCCAAGAGAACAATCAGCTATCGCAAATCACTTTTGCGATCTATCCAGCCCAATTCCAAAAATACTTCTCTCTCTACAAATCAGAACAGCTTACGTTTATGTGGCCAATCCATCGAAGAAATGGAATTACTCTACTGCTTCTGAAGTTACCTCAAGAAAAACTGCTAAGCCAGAAGACTTCCTAATCCCAAGCTCTTCGAGAAACTCGGACCTCAAAGCAAACAGAAACATCCAGCTGAACACAGCCACAACACCGAGCAGACACACTTCCTTAACTTGTTCCGAAGATAACATCTTCGGAGACATCCATAGTCACTGTGTTTCATCACACAGCTACTACACCTTGATGTATCAAAATATCGTGACTTACTTCTGTCCATCCGACAGATCCAAACTCTAGCTCATCCAAACTTACACTTCAAAAATGAACTCCGAATCTTAACAGATTTCCTTCAGAGATCGATGAAATCCTTATACCACTCAAAGCTTACTCGAGACGGTATTAGGTCTACAGTCTCGACAATTATACTTCCAACCTCAAACATTCAAACCCCAGCCATTGGTAGTCGTGTTACACACACCACCACCCTATCTACCTTTATAGCTCATTGGAAAACCTGAACAGGTAACCCAACAAATAGGTAGGAATAAATAAATAAATAAATATATATATTAAAATTACAAATACGCTCTCTCAGGAAAGAAATCACTCAAGAGCCTAGGTATTCACTCAACCTAGCGCTCTAATACCAACTGTGACGACCCGGGCTTTCTACGCCCAGAAAATCGCTTCGTCTTGAAGAAAGAAAGGGGTGAGAAAATAGAAAAGATAGAGAAGAAAGGACAACACCATCAGAATCTCACAGTGGAACGAATAAATTATAATAATCACATAAGTATTTACATAATATACAACATCAATCAAAGTTATACAGATAATACATCACATACTAGACAGTTATAAACACCTGTCTAGTTATACAACTCAATACACAAGCAAATAACTCAGCGATACCAACACAGCGGAACTACATGTGTACCTACTACGCTGAAGCCTCCTGCTCCATTGCTCCTCCAGAATTCGTCAAAGCTAACCTAAATCCCTTGACTACCCATAAAAATTTGGGTACCCGAGAGTTTATGAAAAACAAAAATAAACTCCGGGTCAGACATGGGTCTGGTATGAGTAACAGGTTAAAGTTTCTTAACTTTTAAAAATCCTTTTGAAATAAAAGGTATCACGTAAGACTTCCCACAAATAAACATGGGTAAGTTTTTACCTTACGCTAACCAAAACATTTGATAGGAAATTTTGTGATATTATAATAGGTCTAGGGTTTTCAAGTAAATAGAAAATAGCCGAAATTGTTACATTATTAAATTCAAGCTACTAGCCACAAAAGTGGGTAATACGATCAAAACCGTTGGCACTTATTGGATTGTGGATTCCATACAATGGCAGGGCTACTGGGGTACCGCCCGTCACAGTACGTGGCCTAGATCAACGTACCGAGGATCACTCTCGACCCCCCCTGCAACACAAGGCCGGAACTATTCCTTACTGAACAGTCCCGAACAAGATAACCCTGTAGATAGCCGTCGCTACTGCCCACTAAGCCGAAATAAAGGGACATCTAGACAGGGGAATATCCTTATCCTGCTTGGGCATGACCCACCTAACCTTCCTGCACCTCCCCTATTTTAGCCATTCCCAGTTGATGAGGCTTGAGGCTACGATTACCTTTTAAGGATACATTTCTTAGAATGCTCATCGCCCGCCTGACGATGTGTTGAAAGCATTCAATCCATACAAGTTCGTTCCGGGTTCGAACGAAACCGAAGGCATTATCTCGTTACACTCATTTTGGAATCACCCTCAGAGTCAACGACGATAACCCTTGCATTCTGAATCTTCATCTTTACTTCAGATTCACGACCTATCGTTAAATTGGAAACGATGTGGTTTTCGGATGTTCCAAATGTGGAAAACCGATCCCGGTCTCATCGAAATCCAAAACGTGTCTTTTAAGGCCAAGTTGTCTATTTAGTCTTAACAGTTCAATTCAATATCATCAATATACACACAGATGGATAATTCATAATATCACAATAGATAATCACATCATCATAAACAGATAATTCATATTATCATCAAAACAGATAATTAAATATTATCATTCTTAAACCAAGCATCCATATTACATAGATATTACTCATATCATATCTGAGATCAGAATCAATCAATGAAACCTCAATATCATTCATCCATAAGCAATGGTTTATAATTCACAATCTATAATTAATTTAAAATGAATTAAATTAACTACGTCTATCTCTAATTAATTTAAAGTAAATTAAATTAATTACTTCATCTATAAATCCTGCTTATACAACCAATAAATTAATTATAAATCAAAATTAATTAATTATTCTCTAGATATTCATCTTGATTAAACACCTTTGATTTATCACCTTCTAATTACAATAAGTAATTAGTCTTTAATTAATTTCACAAATTAATTATCCTAAATCATTTATAGTAATTAACATTTAATTACTTTATTGATAATTGATTACATTTATTCTTAATTAATTACATTAATTAATCACCACGTTATTAATTATTTCTTAATTAACCAATTCTTAATTTACATCATTAATTACATTAATTAATGATCTCGAATTTAGATTTAAATTAAATTACTTTATTTAATTTAATCACATTAAGTGATTAATCTTTAATTTAAACACAATTAATAACCACCTTGATTAATATCAACCAGTAATTAACTACCCTTAATTACTTATTGCCAAATTAATTATTCCATAATTAATTATCTCCATTAATTAATCCCTTGATTAATTACAAAAGTAATTATCCCAATTACTTTATTAAAACATTATTTTCACTAATTACATTAATTACTTCCTCAAGTAATTATGCTCCATTGAATACACTAAGTGATTACACAAATCAAATCATCAAATGATTTCTTAAATTAATTAAACTAAATTAGTTAACTTAAATTAATCATTTAATCAAAATTATTTACAATAAGTAATTAATCTCTTAATTACTTTTATCAAGTAATTACATTTAACAATTTATAATGGATTATCCAATTAATTTTGATTAATTATCAAAATTAATCACATTTATTAATTAATTTATAATTTTTAGTTAATTATCATAATTACATTCCTAAATTTATTTCTAATTATAAATTAATCTAAATTATTAATTTATAAATTAAATACATAAGTCAATCATTAATTAACTTATTCATTAAATCGTTTGAATACCTTAGTTATTCCTAAGATAATTTATTTCTTTACAAATGACTTCATTAATATTTAAGTGTGTTAGAACTTACCTTCCAAAATTTTAAATTTGGATTCCATTTGGAATTTAAGATTCAAAAATATTATTTATTTAAACATTATTCAAATTTAAATTCAATTTATAATCTTGTAAATAACATTAATTACGTACATATGAAACTTATATAAGAAAGCCTTTCAATTCAACTATTTGAATCTTTATTTAAATTTCAATTTCAATTTCCAAAGGTCATTCATATTTTAAAAACTGAATTAAACCTAGAGATTTGAATTCGAAGTAACTTGAATCATCCATTTACCTTTGATTTAAAAACTTTGATTCAAACTTCCCGTCAACAACTTGAATTAAAACTTGATTTTTCAAATCCAAATCTATTTTAAAACCTTAAGATTCAATAATTATTCAAAACTGAATTTTAACCATAGGATTTAAATCATTGTTTAAATCATATATTTCAGGTTTTAATTTTGTCAGGTTTTAAACCTGAAACCCAATTTCAACCTTTTAACATTTAGTTCATTTCAAAAATGAATTCAGAAATACAAGATTTGTATTCAAACTTCAATTTGGATTTGACTTTCACTTGCATCTAACATCACACTGATTTTAACTTTTGGTTATAATTAGCTTACAATTTAATTTGCTTTTAAATTTAGTTAAATTTAAAACTGCAGGCAGTTTTATGCTACCTGTAGCAAATATATCCAACCCGAGACCAGAACAAGAATGCTTCGGGTCAATTTTACCCTTGCTTCGAGTCTCATGCACAACTAACTCGAGTACGCCCCAAGGCAAAAAACCCTGCACCATTCCCAAATGCTTCAGCACTTCTCTGGGCACGGTGCACGTGCACCGTGGCCCCAGTCACCTCCGGCCATCCACACGAGCTTCTCCACGACGCTGACTACCACCAGACTCCACCACGACCCCCAAAATCCATCGCCACGACTCAAATCAGAAAAGAGCAATAAAACAAAACCTGGAAAAAAACACAACATCCCCCACCCAAACCTGTCATCGCCTAATTCTGCCAACCCCGACCACCTGATGATCAATAATTTCGTCCATGGACTCGCCTTCGACCAACCTACCACCTCTCGAGATCTTGTGCAACTCGATGCCCAGTAGAAGCCACGGTGGTCAAAAGTTAGATCACCATACAAATTAGGGTTGCAAACTACAAACCACTGCCACCATCGCCACCATGCTCTGACCAATCACCAGGCATTTTTCCACGCACCCTGGTAAGCTCCTCCACCTCCTCACCCAACCCGACCACCTCCAGTCGCATGGATCTCCAGTAATTCCCAAGAAACCAAAAACAGAACAACATAGGACAACTCCACCAATCCTTAACTTAAAAATAAAATTTTAGTTTTAAATATCATAGTTTTGGTTTAGCATCCAATTCATATTCTTAAATTGAAAATCTAAGGTATTGGAATTATCACCTATATTAAGTATCAGCTGATCTAGAGATTTTAGAGCAGTTTGCTTTATTTTTCTTAAATACAAAAATTCAAGAATTTACTTTATACTCAAACAAGCTTATCTTGTTCAAATACTTTACCCTAAAAATCAATAGATTGAGTAGAAATGACTTTTGGAATTAAATCTGGGTTTAAATCTTGTAAACAGAGGTGTATATTTACAGGGTGTCAATATGCAAACATCAATCTTCACCATACACAGAGCAATGAATATTCACACGAACATGCCTTTAGATATTATCATCCAACTATATTTTAAAACTTAATTTATTAAAATGTGTTACTCACAGATTTGAAGAATAAAGACAGATCTTTGAAAACTGTTTTGAACTTCTGAAACTGTAAATACTTCTGCTTTGATCTTCCTGTTTATTCATCTTGCTTGCTTATTATTGAATAATGGTTTCAGTTTATATTTGAGTTTGCATAGAAATGAATAGGCTTGCAATAAAATCTTCCTCTGGTTTGATATGTTTAGAATGAATTGGAAGATAAGTATATATAGAAAGATAAATTTGTATAGGGTAGGTGTTATCTGGGTTAAACACATGCAAGTACAAATATTGCTTTTGTTTGTATCAGGCCAGATCTTTGCATTAGGAGGCTGAGAGATTTTTAAAACAGTTCGAATTGACTGAATTGTTTGCTGAGAATTTGAAACATTTAATGTTAATGTACTTAATGTTCCCTATTTAGCTAATTTAATCATTTCTTATATATAGATATTTTAGTTAGCTTTCCACTTCTCTTCTCTAACCTGCATACCATATTTGTTTTATACTTGATGTTTATGCTTGTCTGATTCTTAATCTACAAGCTATAGACCTATTTTATATTTATATATTTTTCTTTTTCTTACTTTGTTTAAAGATTTTTCCTTGCCTACAGCTTAAGTACACATGTTTGTTTCATATCAATCACCTTGTTTTATTTGTCTGGTTGTACAAAGATTTTTGTTTTATTATTTTACTTTGTTTATAAATGTTTCCCTTGCCTTTTACTTGTCTAGCTTGCTTTTATACCTATGTACATATACATTTTCTTTTCCTTACACTTTGTTCTTACTTTTTTTTTCATTTATTTTACAGGCATATTACAAACAAAGCCTTATTTGCATTATTTATTTTTTTATATGAAGTTGTTTCAGTCATTGTTATAAATTTTAACTTATATATTTATTTACTTATGGGTTACTTTTTATTTTAAACTTAAACAATTAAATACTTATGTTAAGATTTATAAAGTATTATTTTATTTAACATTTTTGAAAGGCTTTATTTTAAATTTACAAATCATAGCTTCTTTCAAAAATATACATATATTAAAATAACAACTTCTATTTATAATAAAAATCCATTTTCAAGATATCACAATATTGATATAGTTTAAATATAACTTATTATTAAATTAAAATAATTTATAAAGGAACTGTTCTTTATAATATAAGTCACTTATTTTATCAAGCTATAAAACAAAACAATTTTGTTCAAATTTAAACTTAAGCTATAATCAATTTTAAACAATTAAATTAAATCTTTTTTTTGTTTTATCTTGAGTATTTTAAAGTCATATGATTATTTATTCAATATTAAATAAAATCAAATTCCTAATTTACCAAAAATATTAGAATTAGAAATCATGTCTTTATTTTATTAAACTTAAAACAAAGATTAACTATTTACAATATATACAGATATATATATATATTATAAATAGAAAACAATTTAATTGGCTTTTAAAAGATAAATTATCAGTTACTTAATTATTTAAAAGAAGATTATTAAATCAATTTAAATTATTATTAACAAATATTATTAAATCAATTTAATTTTTAATGTAGATTATTAAATTGATATTGCCAAAAATTCCGGGATATCACAATCCTCTCAGAAGATTCATGAATATAATCGGGGACGAGAACTAACTTTTTCCTTTATTCCAACCAACAAGATGGTGATCGACAAGGCCTTCCGTAAAGGGCTTCGAAAGGAGCCATATCGATACTGGATTAAAACTGTTATAATAAGCAAATTCAATAAGATATATGTGATCTTCCCGATTATCTCCAAAGTCAAGAAGCATTCCGATTGGACTTGATAGGGATAAAATGGGCTAATTTGTTCAATCGGCCAACAATCACCCAAACACCAGTACGGCCCGACCTCAAACGAGGTAGACCATCAATGAAGTCCATAGAAATTTGACCCCATTTCCATAATGGAATCTCAAGAGGCTGTAAAAGACCACTAGGACGATGGTGTTCTGCTATAATAAATTGACAAGTCATGCAACGACTCATCCAACTTGCAATCTCACGCTTCATACCCTCCCAAAAGTATAAGCGTTTCATACCAGCATGCATCTTACTACTACCCAGATGGATAGTATACTAAGAACAATGACAATCCTCAAGAATGTCATTTCTAAGATTAGGAACTTTAGACACGATCGACCTTCCCTTCTTTCGAATACAACGATGAATATCAATATCGAAATCCTTTAGATCATCACTTTGGGATTCCGATTTACAACTCTAAGTAAGATAAGAAATCTGGATCTTGTTTTTGGGCATCGGCAACATGATCCAATAAACTAGGACGAGCTTCCATGCTAATAGAACCACGGGAGAATCAAAACTGAAGGATAGTCTCTAATATCACAAAGAGACAAAGCTTCCAAAATTACAATTATCTTTATGAAATCATTTTCTAGAAAAAATTACTTTTTATAGGTCAATTTATTGTGTCAAATTGTCTCATCAAAGCGTTTAGGAGATTCCTATCGAGAACGTTGATCAAGTGCATCGACCAGAATTCTTAAAGCACTCAATGGGCAATACAATTACAAAATCATCTTCTATATGATAAACACAAATACAATTATACTTGTAAATAAATCTTATGAAAAATATTTCCAAATTTTAAATTGTTGTTTTCATCCTAAATCAATAAATACACAAATGGAGTCATCGAGATATTTGTAAAATACTCGATTCATAAAATGGATGAAATAAGCTGGGCAAACTGAATGACATAAGAATCATTCATAAAATCATAACGAGTGCGGAATTCGGTAAGTGGAATGCTATCTTCCGCAACTCGTAACTGATGAAAACCGACAGCAAGATTGAGTTGGGAGAAGAACTTAGCGCCACTTATTGATCGAACATGTCATCGATCGTAGGTAATGGATACCTATTTTTGATAGTGAGCTCGTTAAGCTTGTGATAACCTATGCAAGGCCTAAGAGTACCATCTGGCTTCTTAACGAAGACAACGGCAGCGCCCCAAGGAGATGAGCTAGATCGAATAAATCGTTTGGCTTCCAATTCTGATAATTGTTGCTTGAGTTCCTCATTTTCCTTACCAGACATCCTCGTGGGAGGACGGCTGACAGGACGAGCAACAGAGATAAGAACAATATGGAACTTAATTGCCCTATTTGACGGCACTCTCGAAATAGGCTCAAAGACATCAGCAAAATCACAAACAACCGGAATATTAACTAAGACATCCTCAGATCTGAAGGAAGAATAAGAGCATTCGAAGCATGATCCATGCTTCTAGATAACAGCTCGATAGCATCAGGATGCTTGAGATATAAAGCCCTTTCAAGACATAGGATTGAACTTCACAATGGACGAGCCAATCCATTCCCAAAATCATACAAAACCAAGATGATCCATAACATGCAGATTTGCATGAAAGGAAAAACCACAAAGAATAATCTCAACACCATCACACAACAAACCAAGAGTAGCGGATCCACTAATAGGATTTACAATCCTCATAGGTTCGTAAAGACTAACAACTTCCAAAGGAATAACATCAACAAGCTCCTTCGACACGAATGAATGTGATGCACCCGTATCCAAAAAAACTCTAATAGAACGGCCACGGAATAAAATAAAACCTTCCAAAACAAAAGGAGTAATGCCTTTGGGTTGAGAAGAATCACCAGAAGCTTAAGCAACATTAAGCTTCCCAGATTTTGAAACCCTTAGGAGCAGTAGAACAATCAGAAACAAAGGACTTTCCTTGTTTTAACTCAAGGAAACTACGAGCAAGATTGGTACGAAATTTAACAAATGGAATACTACGAAAATAGGAGATATATTCCTAGGCATATTCCAACTTGTTAAAGAGGATAAAAGTTTAGGAACAACGAAGGAATAGATTAGAAAGGCATGAATAAAACCCTCGAATAGTTGTAACACATGTTCCATTCTGTTTCTGTTCCGTGCTTATTATAATTTGTTCTGAACCTCGGCTCTGATACCAAGCTGTGATGCCCCACCTCTATGCTCACAATAACAAAGGTTATTATAAGGAATAATGTCTGTTGTTGCGAAGAATAAGGCTTGTTAAAAGCGACCATCCGTAAGTTATGCCTTAGACGAGTATTGATTACATCAATAGGAGTTGTGTAAATTACTCGCAAAGATATAAATTCAATCCAAATCTAAAACGAAACTACGGTGGCTAATGAAAAATACAGAACAACTCATAACAACAACAACATTGATAATTATAATCACATCATAATAGAAGTATCAGATATATATATATATATATATATATATATATATATATATATATATATATATATATAGCGGAAGACAAGTCTGGATACATGCTGCAACGATCGATAGTTCACATGAACCAAATATACATATACAAAGACTCCAACATACATGAGGCGATAGCCAATATACCAAAAGTACTCCTCGAAGACTAGACAAACGGTGATGTGAAATCCCAAAAGCTGAAGCAGTAACTGAATCAGAGATAGCAATTATCCTGAAATAACTCGGTCTGGCCCGAGTATTATTTAAAAGAAAATAATAAACGGATCAGTCTAATTTAAACTTCTGAAGTAAGCGTATGATAAACAACACTTAATCAAATAATTATAGTCTCGAATGAGACTATATAACATAGATAATCAACATAGTTCAAATAAAGAAATCTCAATTTAAACTCCATCAAAATCAATAATCTCGAATGAGACTATTTAACATAAGTAATAACCATAGTTTAAATGAAGAAATCTCAATTTAAACTCCATCAAAATCAGCTTTTAAATTCCCATTTGAATTCAAAACAGCAATACGCAAATTTACAATCTCGGATGAGACTATACACAAAATTATAATCTCGGATGAGATTATACACAAAGTTATAATCTCGGATGAGACTATACACAAAATTATAATCTCGTATGAGACTATACACAAAATTACAATCTCGGATGAGACTATACAACATAGTAATCAGCATAGTTTAAAGGAAGAAATCCCATTATACATCATCAAAATCAACTTCCAAATTCACAATTGAGTTCAAAATAGCAATATGCAGAATCTAGAAATCAAAATAAGATAACTAGAAAATCAACATAAAAGTGGATCGATCCCAGCAGATGGCGAGTTTTAGCTACGCCGCACGTGCATCTCAGATGGCCGAAGCCTACCAAGTACTATAATTTTTGGCGTCCATCAGATGACCCGAAGGTCCGCAGAGTGATCCGAAGGTCTAGTACTGGTAATTGACCCAAAGGTCCATCAGATGACCCGAAGGTCCACAGAGCGGCTCGAAAGCCCAACAAAATCATCAAAATCAGCAAATATTTCAATTAACGAGTCCGGAATTAACCAAAATAGTAAAAGTATGGTTCCATACTCTGCACTTTTGCTAAATCGTTTAAATCTCTTCATCGTTTCCTTGAAAGTGAAAAATTGTGTATTTTATATAAATAACATTTTACGTTCTCAAACGGACAAGTCCGAAATTAAGCGAACCAGTAAAAGTAAGGGTTCGTAGTCCTCAATTTTGCTGAAGCGTTTAAATCGCTTCCTCACTCTTTTGAAAGTGCAAACTGTAAAATTTTTGGAAATAATTTTATTTAAGAACGATTTTTAAAACACGTGATTAAAACAGCAATGACTATAGCAATTTCGACGAGGAAATTGCGCTTCACAAAATACCGTAAAAACGGATATCAAATCAGCGTTGCGGGATAACCGCTTAAAAATTCACTTTAAAATTGACGGTAACTGAAGTTAAAACAACAGTAATTTTTATTCGTCAAAAATGTCACCAAAACACTACGCTTCAAAAATATAATACCGGCGTAAAAATCCGTTATAAAAATAACGGCAATAAAATACGTTTTAAAACGTAAAGTCGGTTCAACGTAAATTAAATAGTGGACTGCACCACTATATTTTCATCTAAATATTTTGCACTGTCTCAGCGTACACTTTTAAAACATTTTGCTCAAAATGAAATGGGTAACATTGACATCAATCTGGACATGGTCTATGCACCAATCTAAAGTAAAAATAAGGTGATTTTGCTCACTTTCTTGTATAATTGAATACACACACAAATGGACTTTAAAACAATGCAACATGGCCTTACTTCAATATGCATGCAATTATAATATACGTGACCTGGCCATAATTATATATGCAAATGATCATAGTATATTTCCATTCATGTGACAAATGGACAAGTTTACGCATGACTTGGCAATGCAATTTATATATGCATAGATTAACATGAGAATACCTGGGCAACACTACACTTTTCATGCACGTAACAAAACTAAGGTCTTGGACTTTCCTATTGCACACATGAATCGCTATTTTTTTATAGTCCTATGTATAATAGCTCTTTCTTATTCCATTATTATTCAACGTACTAATAACTGCCACATCATTCCCATTTAAATATGCAGATAACCCATTTTTATCCATGGATTAACTATATCAATGAAACAATATTGCCAGATAAGTTTATATATGCATTCATCCCTTAAGCACAATTTCAAGTTGTGATTCTAGACCCGTTCAAAATATGCAACACCATTTCAAGCACGAATTGAAATATGTAACTTACACACGTACTAGTGTGTTACTTGCAAAAGGAAATAAGATGGAATGGCCCAGACAACCATTGCATTCACGCAAGTATGAAGGAAAATAAATTAGAGAAGTGAGTTTGAACTCACCTTAAATTCACTTCAGAAACAACTAGCAGCCGAGATCATAGAGGATTGTCACGAATTTCAGTTGGTGCAATCTCGGAGATATAAAGTGGAACAATAGCTGACGAAATTCCTATTCCTATTCCAGCAAGCAATCGACCAATCATCATTGTTTGCACATTTTGTGTAGTAGCACTTAAAAATGCACCAACTGCTAGTGGAATTGCATCAAGTTGGAGAGTTCTTGTGCGGCCGAATTTGTCGTCTAAAGACCCACCTGTGAAAGAACCAAGTGTGGCACCAGCAAGAAGTATGTTTACAACCCACCCTTGTAATGCAGCATTTACAGCCATTCCAAGATCCTTAGCAAAATATTCCAATGCTCCTTTCACCACACCAAGGAGATATCCAAATAAAATGGCACCTAAACAAGCAACTCTGAAAAAAAAAAGCAAAACAGTCTTAGAAGATTTAGGTACCAGTTTATCCAAAGGAACATCCTCAATGTCACCAGCTGCAGCTCGAGTACGTGCTAACAGAGAATGTCCTTTGGATCTAAAGATAGTATCCACTCTACTCCTAACTCGAGCCATCTCAACTCCAAAATCGCCTATGCTTAAAGGCGATTTCAAACAACAGAGCCTTGATTCCGGCATCAAACTGTTTCCTTCCAGCAGGACAGTTTTTTTTCTTTTCAAAATGTGTACCCGTCAAATAAAAAAAAGAAGATGAGATGACACATAATGTATAAGTGCATTAATTATAGATGTGCATTAGTGGGAGTAAGTACACAGTCTGCATATAAAATAAGGTGGTGAAAAGTGTTCACAAATTTGCTTTTCAAAACTTAGGTGACAGCGAAGAATGTTCAATTTGTTTCAAATGGCTCATTTCACACGTGGAGGCAAAGAGAACATTCAACTTGCATTGCAAATTTATTTTTTGAATTTTAGTTTTTAAATTTTCTAATCAAAATATTTATTATGACAGTAATTCAAAAATCACGGTCGTTACATTTACATAGATTAGATTCAAGCATTCAACTATATATCAAAAAATAGTATATAATCTCAAAAATCGATATTCATTAAACCATAAAAAAAATCAAACTTTATTATTGGGCTTATTTTACATTTCAAAGCATAATTATATATATAGCTAGAAAACAATAATAAATTTGACATTTATATATCATCAAAATCAATATTTCTTTACAAAACCATAGAAATCATTTCAAAATATTATATATATATATATATAGACTGCGGTGTCTGTATATAATTTTCTACCCTATGGTCAAGTGATATGGATATTTATCATTTCAATCCGCAATTTAAAATAAAATTTGGGATGTCCCGTCTTTCATTCCACAGAAAGACGTATCATCAATAAGAAAGAAAGAGATAGAAATAGAAAAGATGGAAAGAAAAGAATAACAATCATCAGAATCTCACAGCGCAAACAGAACATATCCATTACATAGTTTTACATATCAGAGCACACAAAATAATACGACTTCATTACATTTGACATTTATAAGAGTCTGCCAAACCATACAACCCAAAATACAACATCAAAATGCCACTACAGCAGATAGAGATAGATAAGTACGTCTGGACTCCAGCTCCAGCTTCCAAAACATTTGCAAATCCCAACCTGATCACTTGGCTACTCATAAAAATTTGAGTACCCAAGAGTTTATGAAAAACAAAATAAACTCCGGGTCAGACATGGGTCAGGTGTGAGTAAACAGGTTAAAGTTGTTTAACTTTAAAATCATTTGAAAACAAAAGGTATCACGTAAGACTCCCCACAAATAAACACGGGTAAGTTTTTACCTTACGCTAACCAAAACATTTGATAGGAAATCCAGTGATATTATAATAGGGTCTAGGGTTTTCAAGTAAATAGAAAATAGCCGAAATTGTTAAATCTATTAAATTCCAGCTACTAACCAAAAATGTGGGTAATACCATCAAAACCGTAGGGTCTCGTAGGGAAAATGGGTTTCCATCAATGGCAGGGCTACTGGGGTACCGCCCGTCATAGTACGGGGCCTAGATCACCGTACCGAGGAGCCACCCTAACTCCCCTGCAACACAAGGCCGGAACCATCCCTTACTGGACAGCTCCGAACAAGACAACCTCGCAGTTGTGGTCAACAACTGCCCACACAGCTGAAATAATAAGGGACTTCTTGACAGAGGTAAATCTTGTCCTACTTGGGCATGACCCACTTAGCCTTACTACACCTCCCCTATTTTAGCCATTCCCGGTTGATGAGGCTTGAGGCTACGATTACCTTTATAGGACACATCTCTTAGAATGCCCATCGTCCACCTGAAGATGTGCTGAAAGCATTCAATCCATACAAGTTCGTTCCGGGTTCGAACGAAACCGAAGGCATTATTTCGTTACACTCATTTGGGAATCACCCTAAGAGTTAACGACAATAACCATTGCACTCTAAAACTCCATCTCGATCTTCACTTTGAGATGTCACGACCTAACGTTTAACTTGGATCGATGTGGTTTTGGGAAAATCAAACTTGATTCCTAATCCCGGTCTCATCGAAATCCAAACGTGTCTTAAAGGCCAAGTTGTTTAAAGATTTAAACAATTCTATTCAATTTTAAACATTGAATTCACACAGCATTATCCACAGATAATAACAAACATCTGTCACAGATATTTACAATATCTCATCACAGAATATCTCAGATTATCATTCAACAGATAACAACCAAATCCATACATTCAATTCAAACAATCATCCATAAGCAAGCGTATCTCTAATTCATCTTATAATTAATTTAATTAATTCAAATTAAATTAATTACTTAAGAATTACCACTTTACCTTGCTTAACCAATCATTAATTAATTAATCACAATCATTTAATTAATTAATCACTTCTTAATTATCCTCATTATTAATTAATTAATCTTTAATTAATTAATTATCCTTTAATTATTATTTAATAACTCTAATTATTCATTGTTAAAACTTGATTAAAAAAATTAATCATTCCTTAATTGATTACTAATTGATCCTTATTTAACAATTAATTAATCTTAATTAATTGCTTAATTAATTACAAATTATAGATTAATTTAATTACTTAATTAATTATAATTTATTAACCTTAATCATTTAATTAATTAGGTCTAAACCACTAATTAATTAACTATTAATATAAATTAATTAATGTTTAATTACATAATTAATTAACCATAAATATTAAATTAAATAATTCTTAATTATAAATTAATTAATCACTAATCACTTAATTAATTAATTATTAATCATTTATTAATTAATCTTTAATTATTTAATTAATTATCCATTAATTTGATTTGATTTAATTCTTAATTATCAATTAATTAAATCATCCATAACTAATTAATAATTTAAATCTTTATAAAATAATTAATTCAAAATTATTAATTAATTTCACTTTAATTACTTTATTAATTAAAGTAAACTATAACCATAAACTTTTAATTAACTTTCAAAACAAATCCATTGCATTAATTACTTAAAATTATTACATATTTAAAACATTTCCAATTTGTTTAAATTACGTTTTAAAAGTTAAATTTAAATGAATATAAAATCATCTCAAATTTTAACTATCATAGTATAAAATACTTTAAATTAAATAGTTTAACATTTTCACAAAGTAGTTTAAATAAATTTTAAATTTTAAAACTTAAAACAGATTCTGAAAAACCTTTTAAACATTACTTGTTTTGGGTTTCGACCGACCCAAACTCGAACACTCGAGTCCATTCTTCTTCTCCCCTCTTCCTATTTCTTTAGCTAAGTAAACTAACCTAAATACTGGAAGAGGATCACCTAACCAACTCGAGTTCAAACTCGAGCTTTAACCCAATCCACCCGAGCAACATCCAAACGCACACGAACCCAACAAAATCCGGCACGACACGTTACTGTGAACGTTCACAGGTCACCAATGGCGTCGACGCCAACGGCGACACCCTCTACAGGTCGGCGATCAAGCACACATCCAATCCCGACCTTCAAACCTAAATCACAAAGCTCGAAACAAAATCGAGCATCTCTGTCGAATCTGAACCATAACTTCACCAGAAAATCATCCCACCATGGCCATCCACGCCACCAAAAACACTGCGCCACTGCCGATGGCTTCGATCACGACTCCGGTACATCCTCCTTAAATTAAGCCAAACTCGATGCACTCACGAATTCACCGCGACCAAATCTATGAACCTAGACCAAACTAGGATTAAAAAAACGAAATCACCAATTTCCGACTCCACGGTGATCAAACTCCTCCTCCACTATTTTTCTCAGATTTACCCATCACCATTACAACTCCAATCCAAGCTACGACCTTCTGAATCCACCCAGTCACCAATATTTGCCCAAAACAGTCATTAGGCCATCATCAAAATTACTACCCCAAAACCAAACTAAAAATCATGATCTTTATTTTAAAAATCATGTTTACCAAGTTGATTTAAGATATAAAATTGATTCAACAAAATACAATACTATATTTTATCATGTTATTAATTTTCCTACTGTATCTTCTTGTTTCCTTAAGATATTCAAACAATTTTAATTTGAATAAAATTTAAAAAACTTTAATTTGTGTTTAAATAAACATACTGCATTTGAAGATTCAAGCTTAACAGTGATTTGTTAAGTAAATTTTGAAATTTGTGTCTAAATTTACTCTGTAACTTGAAAAACAGAGAAGCATCAGGCTATTTTAAACATGCATATTTTAAAACAAAATAAACACAAAGATTTCATCTATATATATACATGCAAGACATCCAACATCATAGAAATTCTCATGCACAAATTTATTTACTTAAATTTTCTGATTAAAAATTTACTCACCTGATTTTTCCAAGCAGGGACCCAAGAATTTGAATTCTGGAGAAAAAAATGGATTGTAGATCCTAAAACTGGAAATTGCTTGATGAAGTTGTTTTGTCTGCTTCAACTTTAATTCAATTAGCACTTAAGATCTGAACTGAGGAGAGCTTTGGACTTTCTTTTACTGGACTTTGATTTTGCAGAAGTTTCTTTTGTATTCTGTTTTGCAGATTTGGGAGTTTTAAAATGAGATTTGAGTGCTTGTTTAAATTTTTGGTTGAAGGAGTAAAGATTGATGAATTTCAGATTTAAAGATGAAGGAGTGATTTTTTTTCTTGTTTTTTTTAGAAAATGAGAATGAGAAAAATTTAGATGAAGAAGATGAAATAGCCTTTTATAGAAATAATTTTGTTTTATAAAAATTATAGAAAATAAATTTAAAAATGTGACACTTGTAATACTTTCTCACATTTGTCATTACACATGGTTATCCTCTTAACACATGTTATTAGAGTGATTCAAATTTTAACAAATGTAATTCTCATGCAAAAAGGATTTTTAAATGTTTTTATTAATTAATTTTCTAAATTAAAAATACATTTTTAATTTATATAAACCAATCTTTCTAAAAAGAAATAAATATAAAACAAATTTTATATTCTAAATAAAATAATAGAAATACACTTTTAGAATCAAAGTATGATTTAAGATATAAATAACTATATTTTGAATTTCTATTTAAATACCCAAATTCAAATTAATTCTCGAATTCAATTTAAAAATCAAATTTGATATGTATATATAATTTAACAAATTCATTACCATTTGTATATATATTAATTTCAATTAAAATCAATATATATTTACAACTGATTTATTATTATTTAAAATAACAATTTTATTAATTTTAATTAATTTATTAAAAAGATTATCACATTTAAATTGGGTTTGAAATTCCGGAACATCACATTCCTCCCCCCTTAAAAGAATTTCGTCCCCGAAATTTAAACAAAGGATAATCCAATTTTTTTCATTTTATTTCAACAATTCAGCATACATATCATCCATACATAAGCAATCAACAAACAAAACATCCAAACAACAATACATCCAATACAACATCATTAGCTATCCGGACACATATCCGGATAAGCCTTCCTAAAACTATCCAGAGTCTCCCAGGTAAAATCTCTGGGATCCTCACTCCACTGGACTTTAACGAGTTTCACTATCTTGCTTCTGAGTTGCCTCTCGTCTTGATCAACAATTTGAACAGGATGTCTGATAACTGATAAGTCTGGCTCAATCTCTAAGTCTTCCTGCACAGCTGGCTCCATAATAAGAGATGGATCGTGCACGTATTTCCGTAGATGAGATACGTGGAAAACATTGTGAATTACAGCCATCCGGACTGGCAATTCAATCCTGTATGCTATGGCACCAATCCTCTCGAGAACTCGGAATGGACCAATATATCTCGGGGCGATTTTCCCTGTCTTTCCAAATTTTACTGCTCCTTTAATAGGGGAAACTTTGACAAAGACTAAATCACCAATCTCGAACTCCAATTGTCTTCGTCTTTTATCTACATATTTCTTTTGACGATCTTGAGCAGCTTTCATCCTTTTCTTGATAAGCTCAACTTTAGCAGATGCTTCACGTATCAGATCTGGTCCAAGCACAAGACGGTCTTTCGACTCTATCCAACAGACTGGGGATCTACACGGTCTTCCATACAGTGCTTCATAAGGAGCCATCTTAATACTTGCTGGGTAACTGTTATTATAAGAGAATTTCACTAGATGTAAATGGTCTTCCCACGATCCACCAAAATCCAATACACAGGCTCTCAGCATATCTTCTAGAATTCGATTTAGCCTCTCCGTCTGCCCATCTGTCTGGGGATGATATGCTGTACTCAATCTCAAACTTGTTCCCATGGCCGACTGCAAAGCCTCCTAGAATTTGCTGGTGAAGATAGGATCTCGATAACTTACTATACTAACTGGAACACTATGCAATCTGACTATCTCTCTTAAGAAAATTTCTGCCAGAGAAACTGCAGTACGGGTTGCCTTAACTGGTATAAAATGAGCGCTTTTGGTTAGGCGATCAACAATCACCCATATTCCTTCATTTCCCTTCTTTGTTCTAGGCAATCCGTCGATGAAATCCATCGAAATCATCTCCCACTTCCACATCGAGATCTCCAAAGGTTGTAACAAACCGGCTGGCTTCTGCTGATCTTCTTTAACTTGCTGGCAGATAGCACAACTATTAACGAAAGCAGCTACATCTTTCTTCATTTTCGTCCACTAGAAAACTCTTCTCATATCTCTATACATCTTTGAAATTCCTGGATGGATATTTAATCTAGAGCGATGACTTTATGACAACACCTCCTGTCGTAGATCTCTATCATTCGGAACAGAGATCCTTCCGTTGATCCTCAGTGTCCCTTGGTCGTCAATCTCAAAACTAGGACACTGGCCTTTCCTAACTCTTCTGATAATTCCTTTTAACATTTTATCAGATTCTTGCTTGCTCGAAATCCTTTCTAGAAGAGATGGAACCACTTCCAAAAGAGATAGAACTGCATTCCTGCTAATAGCGTCTGCCATAATGTTCGCCTTTCCCGGGGTATACATAATATCCAAACCATACGATGCCAAAAACTCGACCCATCGCTGCTGTCTCGGATTAAGATCTTTTTGAGAGAAAAGATATTTCAACGGCTTATGATCCGTGAATAGCTCAAACTTTTCTCCTAAAAGATAGTGCCTCCAGATCTTTAAAGCAAAAACAATGGCCAACAGCTCTAGATCGTGTGTAGCGTAGTTTCTTTTATGTGGCTTCAATTGCCGACTCACATATGCAATTACCCTACATTTTGCATTAGCACTGCTCCCAATCCAACAATACAGGCATCAGTATACACTTCAAACTTCCTCTTCCCATTTGGAATAACCAATACAGGAGCACTTGTCAATCTTACCTTCAGATTCTGAAAAGCCTCCTCACATTCCGGTGTCCACTTGAATTTAGCTCCCTTCCTTGTCAGCTTGGTTAGGTGTGAAGAGATCTTGGAATAATCCCTAATAAACTTTTTGTAGTAGCCAGCCAATCCCAGAAAACTGGGAACTTCATTTGGTATCCGAGGCTGCTTCCATTCCAGAATAGTCTCAACTTTAGATGGATCTATCGAGATTCCCTCACCAGAAACAATGTGCCCCAAAATATTTACTTCTGATTTCCAAAAATGGCACTTAGAGAACTTCGCCATCAGAACATGTCTTCTCAGAGTTTCCAATACTATTCTTAAGTGCTGCTTGTGCTCTTCTTCCGACTTAGAGTAGACCAAGATATCATCAATGAACACCAAAACGAACTTATTCAAAACATCTCTAAAGACTCGGTTCATCAGGTCGACAAAGTAGGCAGGAGCGTTGGTTAACCCGAAAGGCATAACCAACCACTCATAGAAACAATTAGGTCCCCTAAATGCAGTTAAGGGAATACTGTCCTCAGCTACCCTTAACTGATGGAAACCTGATGCTAAATCCAACTGAGAAAAGACTGAAGCTCCATGAAGCTGATCGAAGAGATCATCAATACGAGGAATATGATACTTATTTCGAATGGTCAGTTTGTTCAACTCACGATAATCTACGCAGAACCTTAGCGACCCATCCGACTTGATGACAAACACCGCAGCCGAACCCCAACAAGAAAAACTGGGCCTAATCAAACCCTTCTCCAACAGATCTTGAGTTTGCTTTACTAGTTCCTCCCCCTCCCTAGGAGCCATCCTCCTACTAGGCTGAATTACGGGTACTGCTCCAGGAACCAAATCTATGCAAAACTCTATTTCACGGTGTGGAGGCAAACACTTAGCTTCCTCGAATACGTCTGAGAAATCCTGGACCACTATGATATCTTCAACCTCCTCTTGAGAAGTCTCAACTCCATGTAAAAGACTAATCAAGTGAATTCCAGAGTTATCATACATTACTCTGGCAATCCTACCCAGATCAGTTTCCAATGAAACTGTTCTCTCATCACAATTTAAGACAGCCTTATATTTATCAAGCCAATCCATCCCCAATATAAGGTCAAAACCCTTAAAATCCAACACATAAGGGTCACAAGAAAAACTATGGGATAGATAGGAGATTCTCAAATCCTTACAGATCCTCTCTAATTTGGTTATCCCTCCTATAGGATTAGATACAAAGATGGGATTGTCTATGGTACTAGGGGTAAGAAAGAAATTCTCTATAGATTCTAGAGAAATAAAACTCAAAGAAGAACCAGAATCAAACAAAACTTTAATATACTTGCCATCTAAAAGTAAGGTACCTTCCAAAACTACTTTGCCCTTAGATGAGGTTGATGGCGCACCTTCCAAAGCAAATACTTTATTCTGTTGGACTTCATGAAGGAGCGGGCAATCTTTAATCATATGTCCCGGTTGATGGCAGTTGAAGCAAAGAGACTTCTGAACTAAAGCTGAACCTGGTCCATTATAATGTTGTTGTTGCTGCTTTCTTTCTTGAGGACACTGATTTGCCAAATGCCCGACTTGCTGACAATTATAGCACTTGCGGGGTCCATTGTTGTTTCCAGACTTCTTCTTGTTTTGCCTCTTCCATTTGGGATTGAATTTTCTCTTATTTGGGTTAGAAGAATTTCGTCCTGATGCAGCAACATGTGCCACTGACCTCTTATTCATCAAATCCTCATATCATAACGCATATCAATTAGCTCCACAAAAGATCCTTTCAAGTGTGCTGTCATCCTTTCATGATACTCTGGCCTCAATCCTTGCACAAACATCTCGTTCTTTTTGAGAGGGGTGTCTATAAGTCCTGGACCATAGCAAGATAACTCGTTGAATTTGGTCTCGTACTCCGCTATAGTCATGCTTCCTTGCTTTAAATTCAGAAAATCCTGATAAAGATGAGTTCTCCCTACTGTAGGCGTGAACTTCTCCTCAAACAATTCCTTAAACTCTTCCCAAGACATATCGTCCTCTGAGACATTAGCTGTCACTGCATCCCACCAAGCTGCAGCACCTCCTTGTAATTGCCACGAAGCCACTATCCTCTTCTGCTCATCCGATAATTTCATGCTCTTAAAGATTTTCTCACAAGAGCGTAGCCATGCTTAGACCTCAATTATAGTCTCCGATCCTTGAAATGGTTTTCCTCCAAGGTTGACGAAGTCCTTACATAAAGCAGCAAAACTGACTGGAGACGGTACTGGATTAACAACCTCATCAGTCTGTTCTCTCCTATTATTGGTTGATGTACTTCCTACGCCCCTTCCCCTTTTGCCTCTTGAACTCATTCTGGCTACCTGGACAGGTAACCCAACCAATTTAGATAGGGATATAGTTATATAAGAAAATTACAAATACGCACTCTCAGGATAGATACGACTCCAGAGCCTAGGTGTTTCTCAACCTATGCTCTGATACCAACTGTGACGACCCGTCTTTCATTCCACAGAAAGACGTATCATCAATAAGAAAGAAAGAGATAGAAGTAGAAAAGATATAAAGAAAAGAACAACAATCATCAGAACCTCACAGCGGAAACGGAATAAAATATAATATTACACATATCCATTACATAGTTTCACATATCAGAGTACACAAAATAATACGACTTCATTACATTTGACATTTATAAGAGTCTGCCAAACCATACAACCCAAAATACAACATCAAAATGCCATTACAGCAGATAGAGATATATAAGTACGTCTGGACTCCAGCTCCAGCTTCCAAAATATTTGCAAATCCCAACCTGATCACTTAGCTACTCATAAAATTTGAGTACCCAAGAGTTTATGAAAAACAAAATAAACTCCGGGTCATACATGGGTCAGGTGTGAGTAAACAGGTTAAAGTTGTTTAACTTTAAAATCATTTGAAAACAAAAAGTATCACGTAAGACTCCCCACAAATAAACACGGGTAAGTTTTTACCTTACGCTAACCAAAACATTTGACAGGAAATCCAGTGATATTATAATAGGGTCTAGGGTTTTCAAGTAAATAGAAAATAGCCGAAATTGTTACATCTATTAAATTCCATCTACTAGCCACAAAAGTGGGTAATACAATCAAAACCGTAGGGTCTCGTAGGGAAAATGGGTTTCCATCGATGGCAGGGATACTGGGGTACCGCCCGTCACAGTACGGGGCCTAGATCACCGTACCGAGGAGCCACCATAACTCCCCTGCAACACAAGGCTGGAACCATCCCTTACTGGACAGCTCCGAACAAGACAACCCCGCAGTTGTGGACAACAACTGCCCACACAGCCGAAATAATAAGGGACTTCTAGACAGAGGTAAATCTCGTCCTACTTGGGCATGACCCACTTAGCCTTGCTGCACCTCCCCTGTTTTAGTCATTCCCGATTGATGAGGCTTGAGGCTACGATTACCTTTATAGGACACATCTCTTAGAATGCTCATCGTCCACCTAACGATGCGCTGAAAGCATTCAATCCATACAAGTTCGTTCCGGGTTCGAACGAAACCGAAGGCATTATTTCGTTACACTCATTTTGGAATCACCCTCAGAGTTAAAGACAATAACCCTTACACTCTAAAAATCCAACTCGATCTTCACTTTGAGATGTCACGACCTAACGTTTAACTTGGATCGATGTGGTTTTCGGAAAATCAAACTTGATTCTCGATCCTGGTCTCATCGAAATCCAAACGTGTCTTAAAGGCCAAGTTGTTTAAAGATTTAAACAATTCAATTAAATTTTAAACATTGAATTCACACAGCATTATCCACAGATAATAACAAACATCTATCATAGATATTTACAATATCTCATCACGTCATTCAACAGATATCAACCAAATCCAGACATTTAATTCAAACAATCATCCATAAGGAAGCGTATCTCTAATTCATATTATAATTAATTTAATTAATTCAAATTGAATTAATTACTTAAGAATTTACCATTTTACCTTGCTTAACCAATCATTAATTAATTAACCACAATCATTTAATTAATTAATCACATCGTAATTATCCTCATTATTAATTAATTAATCTTTAATTAAATAATTATCATTTAATTATTAATTAATAACTCTAATTATTCATTATTAAAACTTGATTAAAAAAATTAATCATTCCTTAATTGATTACTAATTAATCCTTATTTAACAATTAATTAATCTTAATTAATTGCTTAAGTAATTACAAATTATAAATTAATTTAACTACTTAATTAATTATAATTTATTAACCTTAATCATTTAATTAATTAAGTCTTAACCACTAATTAATTAACTATTAATTATAAATTAATTAATGTTTAATTACTTAATTAATTAACCCTAATTATTAAATTAAATAATTCTTAATTATTAATTAATTAATTACTAATCCCTTAATTAATTAATTACTAATCATTTATTAATTGGTCTTTAATTATTTAATTAATTATCTATTAATTTAATTTAATTTAATTCTTAATTATCAATTAATAAAATCATCCTTAACTAATTAATAATTTAAATCTTTATAAATTAATTAATTCAAAATTATTAATTAATTTCACTTTAATTACTTTATTAATTAAAGTAAACTATATCCATAAACTTTTAATTAACTTTCAAAACAGATCCATTACATTAATTACTTAAAATTATTACATATTTAAAACATTTCCAATTTGTTTAAAACTTAATTACTTTTTAAAAGTTAAATTTAAATGAATATAAAATCATCTCAAAATTTAACTATCAAAGTATAAAATACTTTAAATTAAATAGTTGAACATTTTCACAAAGTAGTTTAAATAAATTTTAAATTTTAAAACTTAAAACAAATTTTAAAACTTAAAACAAATTTTGAAAAACCTTTTAAACATTACTTGTTTTGGGTTTCGACCGACCCAAACTCGAACACTCGAGTCCGTTCTTCTTCTCCCCCCTTCCTATTTCTTTGGCTAAGTAAACCTAAATACTGGAAGAGGATCACCTAACCAACTCGAGTTCAAACTCGAGCTTTAACCCAATCCACCCGAGCAACATCCAAACGCGCACGAACCCAACAAAATCCGACACGACACGTTATTGTGCACGTGCACAGGTCACCAACGGCGTCGATGCTAACGACAACACCCTTTACAGGTCGGCGATCAAGCACACATCCAATCCCGACCCTCAAACCCAAATCGCAAAGCTCGAAACAAAATCGAGCATCTCTGTCGAATCTGAACCATAACTTCACCAGAAAATCATCCCACCACGGCCATCCATGCCACCAGAAACACTGCGCCACTGCCTATGGCTTCGATCACGACTCCGGTACATCCTCCTTAAATTAAGCCAAACTCGATGTACTCATGAATTCACCGCGACCAAAACTATGAACCCAGACCAAACTAGGGTTAAAAAAACGAAATCACCAATTTCCGACTCCACGGTGATCAAACTCCTCCTCTACTTTTTTTCTCAGATTCACCCATCACCATTACAACTCCAATCCAATCTACGACCTTCTGAATCCACCTAGTCACCAATATTTGCCCAAAACAGTCATTAGGCCATCATCAAAATTACTACCCCAAAACCAAACTAAAAATCATGATCTTTATTTTAAAAATCATGTTTTACCAAGTTGATTTAAGATATAAAATTGATTCAACAAAATACAATACTTGATTTTATCATGTTATTAATTTTCCTACTGTATCTTCTTGTTTCCTGAAGATATTCAAACGATTTTAATTTGAATAAAATTTAAAAAACATTTGTGTTTAAACAAACGTACTGCATTTGAATATTGAAGCTTAACAGTGATTTGTTAAGTAAATTTTGAAATTTGTGTTTAAATTTACTCTGTAACTTGAAAAACAAAGAAGCATCAGGCAGTTTTAAACATGCATATTTTAAAACAAAATAAACACAAAGATTTCAACTATATATATACATGCAAGACATCCAACATCATAGAAATTCACATGCACAAATTTATTTAAATTTTCTGATTAAAAATTTACTCACCTGATTTTTCCAAGCAGGGACCCAGGAATTTGAATTCTGGAAAAAAAAATGGATTGCAGATCCTAAAACTGGAAATTGCTTTATGAAGTTGTTTTGTTTGCTTCAACTTTAATTCAATCAACACTTAAGATCTGAACTGAGGAGAGCTTTGGAATTTCTTTTACTGGACTTTGATTTTGCAGAAATTTCTTTTGTATTCTGTTTTGTAGATTTGGGAGTTTTAAAATGAGATTTGACTGCTTGTTTAAATTTTTGGTTGAAGGAGTAAAGATTGATGAATTTCAAATTTGAAGATGAAGGAGTGATTTTTTTCTTGTTTTTTTTAGAAAATGAGAATGAGAAAAATTTAGATGAAGACGATGAAATAGCCTTTTATAGAAATAATTTTGTTTTATAAAAATTAAAGAAAATAAATTTAAAAATGTGACACTTGTAATACTTTCTAACATTTGTCATTACACATGGTTATCCTCCTAACATATGTTATTAGAGTGATTCAAATTTTAACAAATGTAATTCTCATGCAAAAAGGATTTTTAAATGTTTTTATTAATTAATTTTCTAAATTAAAAATACATTTTTAATTGGGGCATTTCACTAGAAGGACAAACTTTGCAGCCCAATTAGTTTCTTGGACACACATTCAAAGAAATTAATTTCAATGCCAAAGTCAGCAAAATAATTACTTTTAAGGACAAAGTCAGCAGTCCAATTATTTTCAAGGACATAATTTCATAGGTTTTTAGGCCTTAAAAACTAATTATTTTGCATTTTGTCCTTAAAAGTAATTATTTCAGTTGTGTGCCTTAGAAACAAATTGCACTTGCTAAAGAGGCCCTTGTGGCTAATTTCCACTTTTTAATTTATATAAACCAATCTTTCTAAAAAGAAATAAATATAAAACAAATTTTATATTCTAAATAAAATCATAGAAATACACTTTTAAAATCAAAGTATGATCTAAGATATAAATAACTAAATTTTGAATTTCAATTTAAATACCCAAATTCAAATTAAATCTCAAATTCAATTTAAAAATCAAATTTGATATGTATATATAATTTAACAAATTCATTACCATTTGTGTATATATTAATTTCAATTAAAATCAATATATATTCACAACCCATTTATTATTGTTTAAAATAACAATTTTATTAATTTTAATTAATTTATTAAAAAGATTATCACATTTAAATTGGGTTTGAAATTCCGGAATATCACAAAATTTTACGGTTATATATCATTTCAAACCGCAATCTCGAATGCAATAAATTGCATAACAACTTGCAGTATATGATGATATAAATAAACATCCATTCATCCATCATAAAATCATACATCCATTTATCAAAATCATCATCCAATTCAAACAATACATCTATATATAACATGTAATAAATAACAGGCATTTACCGACAGCTTATATGCAAAATAAATTAACTAATAATTTAACTGGCAGTTTATATGCAAAATAAATTAACTAATAATTTAACTGGAATGATGATAAAATTATGCCAAACAGTCATGAATAAGTTTCTACTCATATCATAACTCAATTTAACAAACATAAGAAATTTTAGAAGTTGTGAGTGGGTTAAAACACTCACCTTTTGAATTTAAATTAAATTTAAATTGAATTTAAATTCAATTTAAACCCAAAATTTTCATAGTCTCCAAATCCGTCTAAACCATCACCAAAGGGTTTGGAATTCAGATACGATCCTAAAAAAAGAAACCGCACGAAATTCTGATATCGTATGTGGAAGTTATTGCAGTTAGAAAATTTGAAATAGAATTTAAATAAACAAAAACAAAAAAAGAAAAAATACCAATTCGAAGCCGCCACGTAAGCATCCCTATGCTCAGTCGTGCGTAGGATCTATAGGAAATCGCAAATACAGTTCGAATCACCTAAGCACGCAAACAACGCGCCGCCACCGTACCCCACGCCGTCGCCCCCCACGGCATGCACGCCGCCTTCCAGAACTGATGCGACCCCTCCCCTAGGATTTGCCAACCACGATGTTCGCGAGATGCCCTCAGCCAACGCAAGAATGAACCCATCTCAAAACCCTAACAAAATTTCACGACAAATTCAACCGTCAAATCGACGTTCTACCTATGCCGATGGAATCCCCTCAGTCTCCTCTACAAAACCCAGAAAGAGTTTGTCGATCCGTCACAATCCATCGACGATCAACGAACGGTCATGATGTTTGCTCGATTTCTGGCCACATCGAACCTCGAATTGAAAAAGGAATTTCAGATCTGAGTTACGCTCTTCGAGAGCTTCGAATCCATATATAATTTGCTATATTTTGTGGAGTTTGAATTTTTGCTTTGATTTTGAATTTGATTTGTTTTTGGATTTAGAATTCGTTTGTCTGCCATTGGAAAGGAGGAGTTGGGAAGAAGATGAATGTACAGACAAATGAGAATGAGGAAAATTAGGATTTATAACAACGTATTTATAGATAGATTTGAAATAGACTGGATCAGATAAAATAGATGTACGCGCTAACGACGAAATGACCCAAAAAGCCCGTTCTGACTCCGGAACGAAATTGGGTCAACCCGTATATCAAAATAGGTGTTTTTAAATATTTTAAACGCAATGGAAAAGGTTTGTAGTCCAAATTCCATCGTATAAAGAAGTTATGCTAAAATCAATATTTTCAAATTGATTTCAATTGATTAAAATTAATCGATTTCAAAGCGTTTCAAGCCCATACGATCAAACGACAAGTCCAATCGATACGAAACTTGAAGTCCTGTAATAGTTCACCGTTACGGATCCGATGAAATTGGTTTCGTTGAAATCCGAGTCAATGGACAAAATGGCTATTTTTACATTAATAAAATAAATTAAAAATCAATTAATTAAATCCAATTTTTAAATTTCAATTTTATAATTTACAATTTTATCACTTTTATATTTATTAATCATTTACAAAAATTTAAACGAGTTTAGATGTAAATTAAAAGTGGGTAAATCTGTCAATTGCAATGTTAATTTCTCCACTTCATTATATTTAGAAATTATAAATTAAATTCTCAAAAACCCATTTATTAAATTTTTAAACCTTTTTATTCACATCTTTTACCAAAATAAGGATGCCACCAACATTGGTTCATGATTTGTTACATTATTATCCTCAAATTTCATTTTAATTTCAATAACGTAATATTGAAACGTTTAATTCCATTTTATTTTGCAATAAATACAATTATTTAATTTTATAATTCAATTAAATTAATAAATCTTGCTTTCTATACTTTAAATCAACCAATAGTCATATTATAAATAGAGTTGACATTATTTCCAATTTCATCTAAATTCCCGTTTACCGTAGTATCAAATTTCAATTTCTAGCAGTAAATCCATTTATTATAAATGAATATCGATTAATTTGTCCCAAATAAATTGATTGATTTCCTATTTTGATTTGGTAGACCAATTTGTTATAACTGACGTTAGCATTAACTTTACAATACACTAAGGTTTATTATTTCCAACCAACTATCATAGTTGCCTACATAACATCAATTTATAACTCTTAATGTTTATTATCACATTTATAACATAATATCAATTTACAATACACTAAGGTTTATTATAACATTTATAACTCTTAATGTTTATCTTTGCTTTCTTACATTAATAAGCTTTTATTACTTACAATTAATGTTGTCATTTATTCTCATCCTATTAATTTCATTCACTTACGTTCAATTTATAACAAAACATAACATTTAGATTTATTGCAATAGATTCCAAATTCAAATTTTTATTTCTTCTAAATTTAATCACACAATCTTTATTAAATAACCAAATTAATTATTGAAAATTTACGAGTCGTTACACTCTCCCCCACTCTAAACTTTTCGTCCCCAAAAAGGAAAAAGGAGGAAAAAGAAGAATTAAGAAGTCAATATATCTTATTTAAAATATTAAATTTATAAACAAATAAATTTACAAAATTAATTAATTTAAATAAAATATACCGATTTATAACCATTAAATACTTTTATACTTAAATTAATAAAGTTTGGAAACATTTTCCAAAATATTTCTAAGTCCAAAATTTATGGAAAATTTCAGTAGAGTCTCCTTTGTATGGAGAGGCTCGGGAGAAAATATAACATCAATATAACAATATATAACATATACTTCCAAAATAATATATATCCCAACCCGGGAAAACAATATAATAGCGCTATAAACCGTAATCCAAAAACGTACCTATTTGTCGGGCAATTAACGCTTATTTTATGGAGCCAAAAGCAGTAGCAATTGCTTCCATAACCTGCATTCACTTATATAATCCAAAAAGGTTAACAATTATATAAAATGAAATATTTAAAGTTGTTAACAACCAAATCAATCCAAACATCAATCACTTGCAACAAGCAAACAACCATCAATACAAATCAATCATCCATTCGTATCAAACAAAACAAATAGTTGTTCGGTTCAAAACTTTAAATTGTAGAGAATGTAAGATAAACTATTAAGTGCATCATTTACTCAGCAGTCTTAGATGAAACTATATAGATTATTCATACATCCAACAAATTTAAAGCATCCTTGCCCAAACAATCATAAACCAAAACAAACATCAACAAATTTCAAACAACAAATTTAGTTTATCCTTATTAATTCCATTCATACATCTGTTGTTTGATTTCTCTTTTTCATTCTTATAATAATTTATCTTTTCAATTTACATTTTATTTCTTACAGTTTCATTTACTTTTATTCATTTCTAACAAAATCTCAGTTCCACTTATTCATATCATGGAATTTTCCTTTTTATTAAATTACATTCATTTATTCAATTCTTAATTTATTTATTTACAGTGTTCATCTTTCTGCTTATTTTCAAAATAAATGCCTTCAACACTTACTTAAGTTTTTTATCATTTCTTTATAACCTTTCTGTATGTAATAATTATAACTTTAAATCCTTATTTATAAAAGCATTTCATTAACTACTTTCATTACCTCAAATTTCTTACTTGTATAATATCTTACATCTTCTTATTAACATTTCAACTTTTATATCTTTTGGTAAGTTATATATGCCTTTAAGGATGTAATAGAAAGTTGCCTAAGTTTATTTCTATTTCTTTTAATTAACTAAATGTTCAACAATATTATTCTTTGTTTCATAGGTTACTGTTACAAATTACCTTTAGTTTCATTCATAACCTAGCATTAAATTACTTATTTTAATTAAAAGCTCCAATTATTGATTAACTTCCATTTTATCACACTAATTGAAACTGCAAAATAACGGAAACTTAAGAATTTAAATACCGGGTTTAATTTCAAATCATTTTAAAGATAATAGATAAAGGTTTATACTTAAACCTATATATTCAATTATAATTAAAACAATAAAAAAATTCTTTTTTTTTTCTTTTTTTCTTTCAAAACAAATCTACAGTAAACTACTACAGTGGCCTTTCCACTTCGAAACTCGAAAATGAATGTCGATGATATGCGCACTCATCACCAAAATTATTTTCCAGCGACAGGGAGGGGAGTACAACTTTATCTTTCCAAAATTTCTTTTAAAAACATTTCTTTCAAATTATATTGAAATATTTATATCAGAAAATACTTCTAATAATATTATTATTATATTCCAAAATTATTTAAAAGAAATTTTCAAAACCCCGGGACATAAGTTCTAAATTTCCAACTTATTCTTTTATTTTATTTTCAATCTTATTTCAACTATTATTTATAAATTTCATTACCTAACAACCAATATAATACAGCCTAATATAACCTTTATAAAAATTTACTATTTATATATAGAAAATATAATAGGCAAAATTATTTCATTCACCTATATTACAAAAAATATTATATCGGTCTGTCCTATTAAGTGTTTAGAAATCCCTATTGAGGTCGTAGCGTCCCATGCACCAATCAGAATTTATAAATACAAAACGGAACAGATTAACACAATATTAAAACCTTTTTATAACACTAACAAATACGCTCTCTCATATATATACACTCAGCGACTCCCATAGGGTATTACTACCCTATTAGTAAAGAGTCAAACCCCACAAAGCTAAGGTTTATCGCTAAACCAAAGCTTTGATACCAGATGTAACGGCTCGCCTTTTCGTACGCTTTAAATCGACACACATGCCAATTTAAACCATACGGAAGGGCAGATTGTTATGGGGTAAATAAGAAAAATAGAGGAAGAAAAAAACAAAATAGAATCTTGCAGCGGAACGATAAAATATAATAATCAAATAAACAGTTCATGAAGCTGTTTACAAAATATTCTATTATATTTATACAATACATATCAGAGTTACACATACCATAGAATAATCATTATGCAGCGGAATAAAGTGTGTAGTGGAACAATGTAATGTATAATAATAATAAAAATGAAATTTTTGTCTTCATCCTCCAGAATAAAGTCTTCGATTCCTGAAATGCTCGGACTGACCCGAGCGAATTGAAAAACAAAACACTCGAGTCAGAACGAGAAGATCTTATGTAAGTTAAATCAACAGAAATAAATATGAGTGCAGTAACTCAAGAGATGCTCAGGATTTACATCTCCTAAGGATCCGTTAAACTATTTACTATGTAGTATATTTCGCTATTATAATAGTGTCTAATTGTAAAACAAACTTACTTTTAAATAGCATTAAGGCTTTACATTTTCCACCCTAACACATTTATATATTCCCATAGTCTATACAGTACCGTAATCTCCCCCGTACTGGGCATCGTCAGAGGGCACTCCATAGGTATGGTACAAAACCAAAATCGTATAAGGCGCGCTAGGGTAGGTGATATGGCACAACTAGGCAATGCCAGGATAGATACACCAATTACGCTTCCGGGCCGGTGGTAACGCATAGCCGCAGCTACCGCCCACCTCGAGCCACACCCCCAAATCAAAGAAATCAAAAGTGGCCACCGAAAAATCCAAAGGTCGGAGTATAATATCGAAGGGATGTGTCCGATCAAAGGTGCTACCTCATTAACCCGTCAATCGCTCTTGTTTTAGCCACCTTATGCCAACTCACGGGAGTTGAGTCCACGTATTTACCTCAAAGGAATCGCCGCTACCATCCTACTTCATTCTGAAATCTCCACCGCGTACAGGTTGTTAAAGTAGTTTACGGAGTTGGCAGAGAGTATGATAACTTCCGATCCCGGTCTCTTTAACAACCAAACGTTATCACAACACCGCGGTCTTTTCAAAATAGTTTATACTTTAAAACCAGAATATAATATCCATTTCAACACTATAAATACGATACCATTTCTGTTTCAAAACCCAAATCAATATGATGTCATTTTTATAAAATTTATACTTTTCCAAAACATAGAAACTTCCAAACCTACATAACTTTAAATCTATAGCTTTGAAACATAACTTAATATACTTCAATGGTTTAAATATTAAATTACTTTATATAATAAAATAGCTTCTTTAATTTTACAAATAAATTCCAAATACCGATTTGAAACTCTCAATAAACCATTTCAATTCATATATTTCAAAGCTTACATATTCCACCATTTCAAACTAAATTCGATAATTTAGATTTAAAATCAAATCTTCTATTATTTAGTTTTGAAATATTTTACAAAATAGTCCATTTTCTTTTAAACAAACTCAAATTTCAAATAACTAAATATTTTCTTAAATTCATTTGTACTTGAAATAATCATTTAATTCAACTAGATCCAAAATAAAGTTATAATAATTATACCCTTTAAAAATTTTAATTTAATAAATTCCACATCAACCATTTAGAGTTTGCTTCTTAAATAAATTCAATTTCAAATAAATCTCTAATTTATCTCCCAACCTTAATTTATTTAAATCATTATGCATTCTATATTAAAATAAAGTTTAAATACTTACTCGCATTTATTTTAAAAGAATCAAACTCTATTATTAAGCTTAAATTTTTATTTAACCCACTTTTCAATAACTTAGATTCCAACATTCAACTATATATAAAATAATATTATATAATCTAAAAAATCGATATTCATTAAACCATAAAAAAATCAAACTTTATTATTGGGCTTATTTTACATTTCAAAGCATAATTATATATATATATATATATATATATATAGCTAGAAAACAGTAATAAATTTGATGTTTATATGACATCAAAATCAATATTTATATAACTCATATATTTCTTTACAAAACCATAGAAATCATTTCAAAATATTTTATATATATAGACCGCGGTGTCTGTATATAATTTTCTACCCTGGTCAAGTGATACGGATATTTATCATTTCAATCCGCAATTTAAATAAAAATTTACGGTTATATATCATTTCAAACCGCAATCCCGAATGCAATAAAATGCATAACAATTTGCAGTTTATGATGATATAAATAAACATCCATTCATCCATCATAAAATCATACATCCATTTATCAAAATCATTATCCAATTCAAACAATACATCAATATATAACAGGTAATAAATAACAGGCATTTACTGGCAGTTTATATGCAAAATAAATTAACTAATAATTTAACAGGCAGTTTATATGCAAAATAAATTAACTAATAATTTAACTAGAACGATGATAAAATTATGCCAAACAGTCATGAATAAATTTCTACTCGTATCATAACTCAATTTAACAAACATAAGAAATTTTAGAAGTTTTAAGTGGGTTAAAACACTCACCTTTTGAATTTAAATTGGATTTAAATTCAATTTAAACCCAAAATTTTCACAGTCTCTAAATCCGTCCAAACCAACGGCAAAGGGTCCGAAATTCAGATACGATCCTAATAAAAGAAACCGCGTGAAATTCTGATATCGTATATGGAAGTTATTGCAGTTAGAAAATTTGAAATATAATTTAAATAAATAAAAAGAAAAAAAGAAAAAAAAACAATTCGAAGCCGCCACGTAAGCATCCCTGTGCTCGGTCACGCGTAGGATCTATAAGAAATCGCGAATACAGTTCGAATCACCTAAGCACGCAAACAACGCACCGCCACCGTACCCCACGCCGTCGCCGCCCACGGCATGCGTGCCACCTTCCAAAACCGATGCGATCCCTCCCCTAGGATTTGCCGATCACGATGTTCGCGCGAGATGCTCTCTGCCGCCGCAAGAACAAACCCATCTCGAAACCCTAATGAAATTTCACGACAAATCCAACCGTCAAATCGACGTTCTACCTATGCCGATGCAATCCCCTCAGTCTCCTCTACAAAACCCAGAAAGGGTTTGTCGATCCGTCACAATCCATCAACGATCAACGAACGGTCGTGAATGTTTGCTCGATTTTTGGCCACATCGAACCTCGAATTGAAAACGGAATTTCATATCTGAGTTACGCTCTTTGAGACCTTCGAATCCATATATAATTTGCTATATTTTGTGGAGTCTGAATTTTTGCTTTGATTTTGAATTTGATTTGTTTTTAGATTTAGAATTTGTTTGTCTGCCGTTGGAAAGGAGGAGTTGAGAAGAAGATGAACGTACAGACAAATGAGAATGAGGAAAATTAGGGTTTATAACAACGTATTTATAGATAGATTTGAAATAGACTGGATCAGATAAAATAGATGTACGCGCTAACGACGAAATGGCCCAAAAAGCCCATAATAACTCAGGAACGAAATTGGGTCAACCCATATATCAAAATAGGTGTTTTTAAATATTTTAAAAGCAATGGAAAAGGTTTCAAGTCCAAATTCCATCGTATGAAGAAGTTATGCTAAAATCAATATTTTCAAATTGATTTCAATTAATCGATTTCAAGGCGTTTCAAGCCCATACGATCAAACGACAAGTCCGATCGATACAAAACTTGAAATCCTATAATAATTCACCGTTACGGACTCGATGAAACTGGTTTCGTCGAAATCCGAGTCAGTGGCCAAAATGGTTATTTTTGCATTGATAAAATAAATTAAAAATCAATTAATTAAATCCAAATTTTAAATTCCAATTTTTTAATTTACAATTTTATCACTTTTATATTTCTTAATCATTTACAAAAATTTAAACGAGTTTAGATGTAAATTAAAAGTTGACAAATCTATCAATTGCAGTGTTAATTTCTCCACTTCATTATATTTAGAAATTATAAATTAAATTCTCAAAAACTCATTTATTAAAATTTTAAACCTTTTTATTCACATCTTTTACCAAAATAAGGATGCCACTACCATTGGTTCATGATTTATTACAATATTATCCTCAAATTTCATTTTAATTCCAATAACATAATATTTAAACGTTTAATTCCATTTTATTTTGCAATAAATACAATTATTGAATTTTATACTTCAATTAAATTAATAAATCTTGCTTTCTATACTTTAAATCAAATAATAGTCATATTATAAATAGAGTTGACATTATTTCCAATTTCATCTAAATTCCCGTTTACCGTAGTATCAAATTTCAATTTCTAACAGTACACCCATTTATTATAAATGAATATCAATTAATTTATCCCAAATAAATATTGATTTCCTATTTTGATTTAGTAAACCAATTTGTTATAACAGACATTACCATTAACTTTACAATACACTAAGGTTTATTATTTCCAACCAACTACCATAGTTGCCTACATAATATCAATTTATAACTCTTAATGTTTATTATAACATTTATAACATAATATCAATTTACAATACACTAAGGTTTATTATAACATTTATAATTCTTAATGTTTGTCTTCGCTTTCTTACATTAATAAGCTTTCATTACTTACAATTAATGTTGTCATTTATTCTCATCCTATTAATTTCATTCACTTACGTTCAATTTATAACAAAACATAACATTTAGATTTATTGCAATAGATTCCAAATTCAAATTTTTATTTCTTCTAAATTTAATCACACAATCTTTATTAGATAACCAAATTAATTATTTAAAATTTACGGGTCGTTACATTGTTTTTTTCGATTTCTTTTTCTCTTCAAAACTAGGAGTAATCTTGCATCGTGGTGCCAGATTAGATAGTAGGAGATGCTTGTTACACTTTTTCACAATTACTTTACACTCACGTAGAAATTTTTAAGCATGTTTAGGATATTTTCATACATACTTTCATGACATGATTACACACTCACGCTAGGATTGACTCAATTTAGCATATCTACAGTATATAATCACATTGTAGTATTGGTTGAGTGGATGATTACATAGAGAACTTGGTTGTATAACATGGATATTATTAAGTTTTACGTTCCTCCTTGAAAGATATTGGGATGAAATCCTTTTTAAGGGAGAAGAATGTAACATCCTGTAAAATGAACCATAAGTAAATGAAGTAAATTGAATTAAATATGATAAGTGTCAAATATGAAAATTTTGTAAAAGTTGTAATTTGGCCATGAAAGTTATTCCGCTATGTTCATAGTGAAATTTTGATATGTTTGTATATATAACATGCTGAAAACATAGCTCAAGCAAAGAAGTTATGAGCATTTGAAGTCTTTATATTTAAACTAATTTAGTCTGAATTCCAATTCAAATGAGAAATCGAATTTAGGGTCTAAATTTCAAAAATTAGCTTAGGGACTAAGTAAACGTTAACGTTAAAAAGTTAATTATGGAATAAATAATTATGCAACGGAAGAAAATAAACGTTCTTTAAAATATATACGAGCGGTCAGCCTATATAGATCAACCGGTCGATCGTTGCGGTCGACTGGTCGCCCATAGGCGATCGACCACTTGGCCACAGAAGTTGCCAGTGGCGGAAAGGGCTTAAATCTATTTCTATTAAGTTAAACGCTCTAGATTTACCTGTTTACTACCGACTTCCATCATACGGTTCTGGTGCATTTCCATCCCCATAAATACAACCCTATCCTTTATACTCCTATTCATATTATTTTGGAGAATACGATGAAATTATGCCATTGCTATCTCTCTCTAATAAGATTCAGAAACTCCATAGAGAATTCAGGTATGAATTTAACTTATTTCATATTTGTTTCTTCTTTGTCCAATCTATTCTTACCTTATTCTTCTCCAGTTATTCTAAATCCAATGAATACATATACATCTTCCATATTATGTGTGTATATCAAATGAGAGAGATTCTGGAAGAGATTAAAAGACTACAAATCCATCTAAGCGAAGCTAAGTGACGCAACGGATATTAACTAAACGATATGGATCGATGAAAGTAGCAGACGGTGGATTGAAGATACTGAAATGTCCAAATTCGTTGATCACAAAGATACCGAATTCTAGCTATCTTCGACACGTTGATCGCGCACGATACCGTGAGAGAAGATCTACAATTCTTCAAACGTTGATCAAGCGCACTTGATACCGTGAATTGGCTTCAACGATCGTTGAATCGAGCGCACTCGATTAACCGAAAGTGGAGATAGGAGATTACACTCAACTACCAATTTAAGATGAAAGCACACAGCAATCAACAAGAATTTTATTCAACAAAAATCAACCCTCTAAAAGTTACAACACACTCCCTATTTATAGAGTTTTTGACCCAAACCCTTAAGTCGTTGCCGACCTAGTTTCCCCCGACTCACGACTCATCCTTAGGTCGTACGCGACCTAACACATCACATACATACACGACTCAAAGCAATTACATCACAACAGCCTTCGGCCGACTCAACACTTGAACGACTTACGGCATAACTCTCCACACGACTTAACTAGGTCGTTACCGACTTAACTGACACCACACATCTCAAAACAATAAGCGACCTAAACAACACGACTCAAGACACAACGACTCACTCTCATATGTACAATACAGCGACTCAACACTTAAGTCGTAGACGAATTAAACACACTGCTTAAGAGATATAGAATCATCACAACCCTTAGGTCGTATACGACCTAACGACTCATCATATGTCGACCACGACTCAACGTACACGACTCAACACTTATTACATCTCCTTTACATACATGACTGATTTAAAGATTCTTGAAGGAGCGGCACCTTCCAACGACCCAACTAAGTTAAGTCATAACCTGTTAGAGTTAGGTCGTTAACTCGGTACAATTTCCCCTCTGGTCTCCAGTTAGGTCGGAAATGACTTAAATCTTCTTCATTAACTCGCATCTCTCCCCCACGTGATTCTTAGGTCGGGAACGACCTATATCTTCCATCTTAAGTCATGGACGACTTAACTCCTCCTTAAGTCGTGTACGACTTATCTCTTCTTTTCTAGCTTGAGCTGCATCATCCTCCCCTGGTTGAGAAAAATTCGTCCTCGAATTTGTAAATTCTTCCACATCAGATCGTCCATCTCCATAATATGGTACAAGATGCTTAACATTGAACACGTCAGAAGTGTACACATCCTCTGGCAGCTTCAACTCATAAGCATTTTCATTAATCCGTTTCACAACTTCTACAGGACCAATTTTTCTGGCTTTCAACTTGTTATAAGCGCCTATTGGAAATCGATCCTTGGTTAACACAGCGTAAACCAAATCACCTTCGTTAAATTCAACACTTCGTCGCTTCAAATCTGCAGTTCACTTATACTTCTCATTTGCTTTCTCCAATCGCTCCTGAACGATTTTATGACATTCAGTCAATCCATCGACAAAATCTACAGCTCGTTTAACCGTCCCCTTCGGTTGTGGTACTACTGCTAAATCCAACGATCCCCTGGGTAAATTTGAATATACAATCTGAAATGGACTGAATCCCGTACTACGATTCACTGCATGATTATGAGCAAACTCTGCTTGGCATAACTTCATTTCCCAACTCTTCAGATTGTCCTTCACAAGACATCGTAACAAATTTCCCAACGATCTGTTAACAACTTCTGTCTGTCCATCTGTTTGCGGATGATAAGCGCTGCTAAAGTTTAACTTCGTTCCCACAATCTTCCACAAACTTAACCAAAAGTGACTCAGAAAACGAGTATCCCTATCCGACACAATAGATTCTGGCAATCCATGAAGTCGATAGATCTCCTTGAAAAATAACTGAGCGACATGAACAGCATCCGCCGTCTTCTTACACGCAATAAAATGTACCATCTTCGAGAAACGATCCACCACAACATATATCGAGTCATTTCCCCTTTGCGTTCTCGGCAAACCCAATACGAAATCCATACTAACGTCCACCCAAGGTTTTGTAGGTACAGGTAAAGGCATATACAAACCCGCATTTGTAGCTGTCCCTTTCGAAACTTGACAAACATGACATCTCTGAACAAATCTTTCAACTTCCTTCCTCATCGATGGCCAATAGTAGGATTGAGAGATTAACTGCAATGTTCGGTCTCTACCCACATGTCCTTCCTCATGAAGCTCCTTTACTATCTTCATTCGCAAGCTACAATCCGGTACACACAATTGATTCCCCTTATATAAGAAACCATCAATCAACACAAATTCATCAGAACTTCCCTCCTTGACTTTCTCAACAAATTTCTTAAAGTAAGGATCTTCTTCAATAAGCTCTGGCAATAATTCAAAACCTGTCACTTCAACTTTCATTATTGTTAATAAATGACTCCTCCTACTCAAAGCATCAGCTACACGATTCGTTACCCCTGATTTGTGCTTCACAACAAAAGTAAACTGCTGCAAATAGGCAATCCACGATGCATGTCTCGATGAAATCTTATCCTACCCTTGCAAATGCTTCAAAGCCTCATGATCAGTGTAAAGAACAAACTCTTTCTGAAATAGATAATGTCTCCTGTGCTTCACAGCTTGAACAATTGCATAAATTCAGCATCATAAGTGCTATATCTATACTTAGCTCCATATAACTTCTCACTGAAATAAGCAACCGGTCTTCCTTTCTGACTCAAAACTCCACCAACCCCAACCTTCGACGCATCAGTATGTAACTCAAACAACAATTGAAAATTCGGTAAAACTAGAATTGGTGTTGTCGTCAATAGTGTCTTGATTTTCTCAAAAGCAACCCCTGCTTCCTCTGACCACTCTAACTTCTTTCCTTTCATGCAATCGGTTACAGTTGCCATCACACTACTAAAATGTGGAATGAATCTTCGATAGAAAGATACCAATCCATGAAAACTCCTCACTTCAGTAATCGTCTTTGGTTGTGGCCAACTTCTGACAGCCTCTACTTTACTTTCATCCACTTGAATACCTTCCTTTGACAAAACATATCCCAGAAACAAAACACTGTGCGTCATGAACACACACTTCTTCGTTGCAGCATAAAATTTCTCCTGCCGTAGAATCAACAGTACTTCACGCAAATGCTGGACATGCTTTTCCATGCTTCCACTGTAGATCAAAATATCATCAAAGTAAACTACCACAAACTTCCCAATGTATGGTCTGAAAATCTGGTTCATCACTCTCATAAAAGTACTCGGTGCATTCGATAAACCAAACGACATAACCAACCATTCGTATAAACCTTCCCTGGTTTTGAAAGCAGTCTTCCATTCATCACCCGGTCTAATACGAATTTGATGGTATCCACTCTTCATGTCAATCTTTGAAAACACAACAGCTCCACTCAACTGATCTATCAAATCATCAAACCTCGGCATAGGAAATATGTATCTCACAGTGATCTTGTTTAGAGCCAGACTATCCGTACACATTCTCCACGAACAATCCTTCTTTGGCACCAATAAAGCTGGCACTGCACAAGGACTCAAGCTCTCCTGAACACGCCCCTGTTCTAACAACTCCTCCACCTGCCTCCTCAGTTCCTCATGCTCCTTAGGACTCATCCTGTAATGTGGTCTGTGTGGTAATACTGCCCCTGGCACAAGATCAATCTGATGTTGAATATCCCGCAACGGTGGTAACTCCGTTGGCAACTCTTCAGGAAACACATCTCTGAATTCCTTCAATACCGGCTTTACTTCCTCTGGAACTTCTACAGATTCAGTGGCTTCATGTCCAATCAACAAAAAATACCTCTGGACTCTCTTCTACTTCTTCAATAAACTCCTTCAAAGTCAATAAAGTTTTAAGCTCCTCAATCTCTTCTGATTTGCTCTCTTCCTGTTGCCTCTTCTTTGGAATTAGAATAATTTTAACGCCTTCAAACATAAAACTGTAGCTATTGGTCCGACCGTCATTCTGTACTGCTCGATCATACTACCATGGTCTTCCCAAAAGCAAATGACAAACGTCCATCTCAACTACATCACACCAAATTTCATCTTTATATTTCTTCCCAATAGAAAATGGAACTCGAACTCGCCTGTCCACCTTCACTTCTCCTCCTTTTCTTAACCACGCTAACTTGTAAGGATTCAGATGCTTCTCCGTTTTCAGCTTCAACTTTCTCACTGCTTCGGTAGAAATAATATTGTCACAACTTCCAGCGTCAATCACAAATTTACAAACCTTCCCCAGAATAGTGCACGTTGACTGAAAGATGTTACTCCTCAAACAGCTAGCTTCTTCTTCGTGCTTCGGTATTAAACAAGACCTCCTCATCATTAGATTACATTCTTCATCTCCTGACGCAACATCCTGTTCATTCTCCTCAACTGGACTAGGATAACCTTCACCATCATCCTCACCTTCAACTTCAGCAATCATAGTTCGTTTCTTCGGCTTCGGACATTCATTACTCTTGTGACCCACTTCTTGACAATTGTAACATTTGAAACTATTGTTGACCTTCGCCTTCGCAACTTCATTCACAACTGGTTTACTAATAGCTTTCGAAACATTAGAACTCCCACTAGCACCCTTTACTTGATTGTTGGAATTAGTAAACACACCACCTCCACGCCTTCCCTTCTTCTCCCAAGCCAACGCTTTCTGATGTGCTTCTGCTACAGATCTAGGATCAAACATATTCACCATATCTTGAATCTGCATTCTCAACCCTCCAACAAATCTAGCAGTCAGCTGTTCCTCTGTCTCCATAATGTCATTTCGAGCAATGAGTTGATAAAATTCATCAGCATAATCATTAACAGTCTTCGTCCCTTGCCTCAAGTTCTGCAACCTCTGATACATGAGTGATTGATAATTGTAAGGTAAGAATGTAGCTCTCATCAACTTCTTCATCTTCTCCCATGATTCAATCTTCGACTTTCCCATTCTCTCCCTTGTAAGTTTAGTTTGCTACCACCATGCCAAAGCTCTCCCTCTCAAACGAGTAGCAACCAACTTAACTCTTCGATTCTCCGGGACTTCTTTGAAATCAAAGATCTCTTCAACATTAGACAACCAATCCAAGAATTCTTCTGCTACCATTCCACCCTTGAATTCTGGAATTTCCATCTTCATATTCGATTCCCATCGACGATCATCATCTACATCTCGATATGAATTTCGAATTTGGTCTTGATCTCGATAATGAATGCTAGCTCTATCACCCTCTTCATTAAAATCAAATGTATGTCTAAATCGATCTCGACCATCAACATCCCTTCGATCACGCATGTCTCTTCTACTATGTCTCTCTTCATCTCGATATGGCTCATCTTCAAACTCACGTGGAGTTCTTCTCTCTTCATGTCCATAGTCATGGTGATCTCTCCTTGATGAAACTGATGTTTCTCTTCTTTCTCTAAAAGATTGCGGTGATACCCTTCTCGCTTCCGTAACCGATGGCGAAACTCTGTTTCCTCCATGGTTCGAGATTGGTGATCTCCTCCTTTGACTTTGATTCAAATCATTCATCAACTTCTCTAATTTTCCAATGCCTTCATCAAACTTCTCATTAATGCGTTGTTCCATTTGCTCGGCTTCTTCTCTTCTATACAACGCTTCCACATTTTGATGACGATTAGCTCTCCTCGGCGGCATGATTGAATCAAACACAAATACTTCACAATTCAAACTTCAACTCTATCTTGTATAACAAGTCACGGTCTTCAAACTTCAAAACAAACTTCACCAAGGCTCGGCTACTTCTCACAAGTATACATGGCCTACCTTCAACAAATGATACCAAACTGATGCACGGCCCAAACGTATCTCAAAGTGATGCTCGGCTATCACTTCAACTCAAATCAAATTCAAACAACTTCCACACTTTGATCCAAAATGAAATGGATCGAAAATTTCTAACTTGTTGCAACTTCAAGATGAACTAGATGAACACCAACTTCAAACTCCTTGGCTCCAAGATTCGGCTTAGCTATGATTGGCTAAGTCTAGCTCCGATACCAAACTAACGCAGCGGATATTAACTAAACGATATGGATCGATGAAAGTAGCAGACGGTGGATTGAAGATACTGAAATGCCCAAATTCGTTGATCACAAAGATACCGAATTCTAGCTATCTTCGACACGTTGATCACGCACGATACCGTGAGAGAAGATCTACAATTCTTCAAACGTTGATCAAGCGCACTTGATACCGTGAATTGGCTTCAACGATCGTTGAATCGAGCGCACTCGATTAACCGAAAGTGGAGATAGGAGATTACACTCAACTACCAATTTAAGATGAAAGCACACAGCAATCAACAAGAATTTTATTCAACAAAAATCAACCCTCTAAAAGTTACAACACACTCCCTATTTATAGAGTTTTTGACCCGAACCCTTAAGTCGTTGCCGACCTAGTTTCCCCCGACTCATGACTCATCCTTAGGTCGTACGCGACCTAACACATCACATACATACATGACTCAAAGCAATTACATCACAACAGCCTTCAGCCTACTCAACACTTGAACGACTTACGGCATAACTCTCCACACGACTTAACTAGGTCGTTACCAACTTAACTGACACCACACATCTCAAAACAGTAAGCGACCTAAACAACACGACTCAAGACACAACGACTCACTCTCATATGTACAATACAGCGACTCAACACTTAAGTCGTAGACGACTTAAACACACTGCTTAAGAGATACAGACTCATCACAACCCTTAGGTCGTATACGACCTAACGACTCATCATATGTCGGCCACGACTCAACGTACACGACTCAACACTTATTACATCTCCTTTACATACATGACCGATCTAAAGATTCTTGAAGGAGCGGCACCTTCCAACGACCCAACTAAGTTAAGTCGTAACCTGTTAGAGTTAGGTCGTTAACTCGGTACAATTTCCCCTCTGGTCTCCAGTTAGGTCGGAAATGACTTAAATCTTCTTCATTAACTCGCATCTCTCCCCCACGTGATTCCTTAGGTCGGGAACGACCTATATCTTCCATCTTAAGTCGTGGACGACTTAACTCCTCCTTAAGTCGTGTACGACTTATCTCTTCTCTTCTAGCTTGAGCTGCATCACTAAGGCTAATATATGAGTGAAAGCTCAGTATTTCTTTTCAGCGATTGTTTATTATATTTCTTTTTAGATTTGAATATGTTTTTTAGATTTTGGGATTTTGAAAATATGATAGGTCAAATCTCCCAAAACTCCTTTTTATTTTGATATGTCAATTCTATGATGAGATTCCTTATTTACATTAATTTGACGGGATTTGTTTCATTTATGCAATTTTTGGTAATTTCATAGTCTATTCCACTTCTCATTTTTCATTAGGGTCAAATCACATTCAATAAAATGAGGGGTTTAGATTATAAATTATATTCTTAGTTTACGCTACTTATTCTTATCTATTTTTTTTAAAAGAGAAGTTGAATATAATATGAGGATTAGATTGCGTTTTTATTATTTAAGATATTCCATTTGTTATAATAATAAGTCTGTTGTTGCAATTTTGATTATGAATATTTATTCTATGTTTAGACATTAGAATCTGATGAAATCTTAGAAATTTGAAGAAAAAGCACTTGTAATATTAATTGGTGAGTGAATTCACATTTAACGCTAGTTTAGATTGTAAAATCCTTGCGTTTAGAACTTATTAGGTGCGAATATTTATTAATCACTATTTATGTAATTAACGTATAATTACTGCATATATGACATAGTTAATTAGACACTTATTTACATGTATTTCCCCCATTAGAAAGATAGTTGATTTGAGGCTAAAATAAGAGGAAACTCTTATATAGACTAATTATTAATTTAAGGCGTAATAAGGAAGACTCCTTATAATGCCTTATTTATGAAACGGTGAGATGAGAGTGTGTGTGTGTATGGAGAGTAATTGATTTGTGGCTAATTCATAGGGATGCGAAGCCAATAGAGTTACATTATGGAAGTCTCACTTTGAGGCTACCAACAGTTGTACACACTTTTATTGATGTAAGATATCCTTATGATAATTTTCATAATAACATGAGGTAAGTCCCAAATTATGTAGGGGAAATCCGCCAAGCTAATCTAACTACCAGTTCCTATGAATAGTGGACTAATGTGAGACGTCATTATGTGTATAGGCCATAAGGGGAAGGGCTTTCTTTGGGGTTTTGAGGTATTAAGTGGTTGGACTTGCCTATTTTCCTCGAATAAAGTTTAAAAAAGCCAAGGGGACACGTTATGTGGTATCTCTACAGGAGTCCGCTTCTGGAAATAGGTCTTAAATGGTGGGGTCTGCATTAATTGAGGTCTAAAATGACCAAAGTCTGCCTATTTTCCACTTGGTAGTATTAGGTGGCCTATAAGACTCCATATGATGTCAGATAGATAGTACAATTGAGGAGCACTCCTTGGAAATAGGTCTTAAATAATGGAGTTTGCCTTAATTAAGTCTTAAATGACCAGAGTCGGCCTATTTTTCAATAAAAGGTATTAAGTGGCTGCGGTACCATCTCTCACATTATTAGCCATTTATGACGTATGATTAGGATATGGGATTTAGAAACCTGCTTCAGGAATAGGAGGTATTAAGTGGTTGGACCCGCCTCATTTCCTTATAAAAAAGTATTTAATGATTTTAATGGTTTTATATTCATAGATATATTCTTATTTTGAAATATACATCCCAGGTACTGAAAAGGTAAAACTCGTGGTTTTTATTCACTAGACAATTGTTGTTCTTACTCCTTCCTCGTTTCAACACATGTTAAGGATGGAGTAACGGCGGTGATGATGCTTAGAGATGAAGAAGCTTGGCTTGTGGCAATATCCATAATTATTATTTTCTTTTATGTGTACTCATAGATTTAAACAACTGTTGTAATGGGAATTTGTTATGATTTTTATGGAATTTTGTGTTATGTCATTTTTATGTTTTTGAAATAAACGGGTACACTTTGCTATTATATTTTGTTCCTTCCGCTGTGAGTTCTGAAAGTTTTTTTTTATTGCTCTGCTATTTTATTTCTTCTTACTACAAATAGCATACCTTAGAATGAATCTAAGTTTCTATGAACCTTTTATATGTTGAAATTTAGGCCAGTTCCATGGTGGTTTGTTACACGTTCCAAGCTGTTTATGGACGTGCTCCCCCAGTTATCGGCAATTACATTCAAGGGCACACACTTATTTAAGAACTCGAAGAATGGTCTACATTAGAGATCTACTTTTAAAAAATGTCAAAGGATACCTTTAATGAACACAAGCTTCTATGAAACAACAAGCGGACCAACATCGTCGTGACAAAGAGTTTTCTAATGATTCCTTCATCTTTGTCAAATGCACCTTTATCGCCAACACTCCATTTGACCAACACAACACAAACTTTCCAAAAAGTATTTTAGGCCTTTCAAAATCATTTAAAAGATAGGAACCATCGCCTATAAAATTCTCTTACCACCCCAAGCCTGCATTCACTCATTATTCCACATCTTCCTCCTCAAACTATGCCTGTATCCACATAACCTCACTCTAACACCTCTGCAACCTTCATTTACAAGACCACCCGACCTTGAGGATATGGTCAAACTTGTAAAGGGAGGCACTGATGTAACTACAGGTGATACCATGAGGCCTAAACATCACATTCAGCTACTAACAAGGTTCAGGGAACGAGCCAAGGAAATATGCACAAGAAACATGCATATAAAGCATAAGGACAAGAAAATTAGTTATATTAAATTTTCTTTTTCATTTCTATTATATTTTCTATGTTTCTATTTCTATTACAAAGTGTATGTATGGTCAGTAGGGCCTGAAAAATTAGTGGTCCAGCTATCATAGTTTGTTACAAAGTTGCCTATAAGAATGAGAAATGAAATGGAGAATTGGAGGCTAGAAATTATAACCTTCTTCGATCTTCTTCTTCTTATTTCTTTCTTTGTAATTTTTTTTTCTTTGCATAAGTCTGTTGAGCATAGGCATATCACTATGTCACATGGGCATGTTGAATACTTCTATATGTTACCTTTGTGACCTATATGAAGTGACAAACACTTATTTATTTTGTGCATTCCAGTTTGTTTTCTTTGTATGGAAAAAGATTATATAAGTAAGAGAGTTTCTGTAATGACTTGGATTTATGGACCAGTCAAAATTGCCGAAAACCTGTATGTTCTAAAACTATGAATGAAAACTACCAACTTAATCACAACATTTTGTTTGATAAAAATATAACACTGTTAAATGCACATGATACAATTTTAAATAATAAAAATTATCAAAATAATTAATTGATTATATAAAGTGTGTTATACTGCATACCAAATATAAAGACTATAAATCTACCGCTGCACAACTCTGATGAAGGAGACAGCAATATCCTTACTTGCAAACTCAATAAACAATGTAAATGCGAAATAAAATAGTAGATAGAAAAGATGCATCAACAAACAATAAATAGAAAATAATAAATAGAAAAATAGGAAAGGATTATACTATTATCGGGCATGCGTCACTACTACTTGTGACTGCCTATGTATGTATATCTAATGGATGGCTAATTAGATACAAGATCAAGTGAATTTAGTTCTCCTATTCACAAATAGGACTCAAGGAACCTACGATGCAACAAATGAATATGAAATTCCTAATTACATAGCATATAGCATTCAAATATGGCTTCTAAATCTACCCACTTAGGCTTACCTCATTTCATTAAATTTCTTAAATCTAATTAACTTTATTATTTTCAAAGTATAATCTCTTTGAAAATACTTATTTGAAAATAATCTCTTCGAACTAAATTCTCGATTTTATTTCAAATCCTTTCTGAAATATATAAATCCTTTGTATCAAACTATAGTTAGGATCTTAAAAAAGGTTACTTTTGAAATATTTATATGATAATCATAAAATATATAAAAGAATATTAAAATGTATGCAAACAGATCGAGAGACTTCTCCTAATAACAAGGCAACTGGGTCCTAGCCTTCACAAACTCAATAAATAAGTATATACCCCTATTTAAGAGTGGACCATAATGTGGTTTGAAATAACCCTTCTTTGCCCACTTTTTAATTATGGGTTACCCGAATCATTAGTAACATAATAAATCATTTTGTTCCCCGAATTATAAATCACTTGCACAAATAATCACAAATACTTTCAAACACAGTATTATTTATTTTTCCAATATCTTTTCAAAACTAATTTCAAACCATCGGGATTTAAGTTCTCGAAATTCTCTTTATTTAAATCCTCTTTGTTCCAAAATATTTAAACCAACATTTATTCCCAAATTATCTTTTTGTAAAAATATAGGAAAACACTTTTATAAATATTTATTTCCAAAATATTCATATATCTCTTTGGAAAACATTTCGTATTCAGAAGGTAAATATCTTTCCTTTTAAAAAATTTAACAGCTCTTTTTATTATAATTAATTCCTTAACTAGTATTTCCAAAATCCATTTGTAAGCAAATTCCTTCCATTAACATTTCATAATATATTATTTATGAGAAACCAATTTCAAAATAATTTTATTAAATTGAAGTAAACCAATATTATTAATGAACACCTTATTATGAAATAAATCACAAGGTGTTAGCTTACAATTATTTTCTATCCAACCTATGAAAATAGAAATTATTTGCCCATGAACTGGCTGAGCAAAATTTAACATTCAAAAAGCAATAATCAATGCTCATAAACTAGTCGAGTGTAATTCAAACAACCAAATAATCAACCAAAAACAATAATAAATAGCCAACACGTCAATAAACAATAATTTAACACAATAGCAGAACGGAGATTTATTCTTCTTAATAGATGTCCAAAATGGTCTATTTATTTTAATTATAGCAAAATGGTGTTTTATTCTACTAATTAAATGTCACTAATGAAATATAATTAATTTAATTACATAGACTTTAATTAAACTCAGTCACTAACAATTTATCACATAGTCATGCTTCATGAAATGTGCCAAATAACTTTTCTAACATGTTACATTCATTAATATGAATCTATGTCGAAAACCGCAGTTTAAATGGACTCCGTATGGAAAAATTATTCCTTTTCAAAGTTTAAACAATTTACATTAACTAAATTAATTTAACTTAAAGTAATTAACTAAACAAATAATACTTTCACCCATTTCAAAGACATGGCAACGAAGCCTAAATACTATGCTGATAATCCTCTCCCCATGTTCAAAATTAATGTAACGACCCGTATTTTTATAATTAAAAATATTAAATTAAATAAGATTCTAAAGTTATTATTGTGAGAAATTAAAATTTATGATTTATTAATGAGAAAATAGTTATAATATGATTTAATAATGTTGTTTGAATATTATTGACAACTATTTTAGTGTAATTTCAATCAATTGAAATAATTGTAAAGTTAATTTGGTTGTAATTTGTAGATAATGAAATAAATCAAATATTGTATGTAATGGTCAGATTTTACGCAATTAATTGAAATTTAATGTAATTAACTACTGCAGTTAATATGAGTTAAGATGATGACTTTAGAATAAGGATGTAATAAAATGTAAATTAGTGTCAAATGAATTCACATGGTATTGGATGATTGAATAATAAGAGAGTAAATCAAAATAAAAGAATTTATCTGAATTTAAATTATAATTAATGACTTTATGACAGTTGCAATTGAACTCTTAAATTTATTTAATATTTAAATATTAAATTTGACATGGAAAAATTATTTTAAGATTATAAATTCAATGTAACCTGGAATGATGGAAATTTGTAAACTTTTAGTTTAGAATATAAAACTGATTAAATCAACTTAGTAATAATTTATTTAATAAATGTGAAAATTAGCCATTTTGGTCACTGTCTCAGATTTCAACGAAATATGTTTTTTCGGATCCCTAACAGTGAATTGTTGTAGGATTTCAAGTTTTGTAGCGATCAGACTTATCGTTCGATCATGCAAGCTCGAACCGTGTAGAAATCGATTAAAATAATTTAAACGAATATAATTTGATTTTAAAGCTAACTTCTATATACAATGATATTAGGGTTTGAAACTAGTTCCATTGAGTTTAAAAATATTGAAAACCTATATTTCGATATATTGGATGACTCATTTTTGTTTCGAAAACGAAACGGGCTTTTCAGGTCGTAGTTATTGTTTCAACCCAATTCGATCTGTCCATTTGTTTTTATCCATCTATCTATATAAATAGATTTCTTTTCTGAAACCCTAGCAGCCTTTTTCTTTTGAACGTACTATTATTGTGACGAACCAAACTCGATGTCCCATAAACGACATCAAATTCGCATCGCCGGAGCTTATAACAACAATTAGATGAATATAAAACAGCGGAACAGAATCAATATCATAAATAACATCACTGTTACAACATCAACAAAATATCCATACTATAACAGAGTACATAGTACATACACCACAATCTCTAAATACAACATCATGATAACATAACAGTGAACATATATCCAAAAGTTCTCAAGTGAAAGAGGTGATAACGAACTCCCAAAAGCTAAGCACCTGCAATCTCCAAAAGCTCCTAAGGTATCTCCAAGATAAAAGCTCCAAAATAATGCTACTCCAAAATAACCTAAACCTATTACTAGGCTGCCCGTGTGGAAATAAGGGGCACCCAGAGTTTAGGAAAGAAAACAATAAACTCCGGATCAGTCATGGGACTGGTATGAGTAAACAAAACAGCAGTTACTTTTAAATAAAACAAGATTTAAAAAAGAATTTTCGGAATGCTTTTAAAAATGGAACTACCATAAGACCTCCCGCCACACACACAATGCAAACGCAGAATTGGAGGAGATTTCTTCTTATGATAGTTAAATATGCTTGATACGTGAAAAGAATTCTTTGATATTATTACTAGTGCATAGTGAAGTAAATCATTTCAAAAATAGAATATTTATCTTAGCCAACATAGACATTTCGAACTATGCCTACTATAGCTACCATCTAAACAGTGGTGACCACCATAAGTAAATGGCAGGTTCTACAACTAAAACCGTACAGGGTTTCGTATTGGGAATTGGATTTCCAACAAATGGTCAGGCTAAGGAACTTCCTACTACCACATGAGATCGCCTCTGGAGGGACGTCCCGAGAACTTAACCAGCTCTCTGCCAACACAAGGCCGGGTTACCTTTGTCACTAGGTAACTACTACACGAATATGCCACCTCCCGGTCCTTTGGGACCTTTATTAGAGGGCCCTCTATCCAAAACAACAACCACACAGTAAATGAGATTGGAGTTACCACACAGGTAAATATCTGGGCTCCATACCATGACATCACCTTTTTCCAGAAGGAAATGACATACCCTAAAGGGCGCGGCCCTCATAACCTTGCCGCATTTTTCCTGTTTCGACCATTTCCGGTTTGTGAGGTCCGATGAGGTCTCGTCCACAAAGACACGCTTTATACAAAAGCTGTGCTTTGGGTCAACAAATGATCATAGAAATGATCACCAAGATAGACGATCAAACTAATGATCCTATCATAAACGATCAACACAATGATCATTTCACAGCAACACTCAGCATGTCACATTACCAAATTGGGATTATATCGCTGATACTTCAACTACATAACCTCTGAGCTCGTACGTCTCAGAGAAGGGTGTTAAGCTAAGAGAATAAATTCTCCGCCACCAACAGAAATATATTTGAAAGAATCTGCTTTATATCTCCATTTGTAATGTCAGACACACAATCCATACAAGTCTGTTCTGGGTTCGAACAGAACCGAAGGCACTTCCAAAGAAGTCCTTGCAATCCGGATATCCACAATCCTGATCGGATTCCCCATCACATATGGAGAACTCTATACCGGAGCAACTCGGTGCAGAGTCAATCGATAGGTCATCCTATCGCTTTCGCAAATACCCGGTCTTCAACACCGGTCTTCAAATGCTATCCAATTCGACGTATCACTATTCGAAATGGGTTATACGACACAAAGGTCATCTCCCGGTTAAACCGAATAGTGAGCGTTAATTTTTTAAAAACAATGTGGATGTCATTCATAACAATTCATAGGTTCGATGTGGGTTTCGGATAACCAACTGAAATCCGATTCCCTGTTGCATCGAAGTTTTAAATGCCGTTTCACGGACAACAGGGTTTTCACATCAATACAGAACAAATCATAATCACAGTGCATCACATGGCAATTACATCCTACAGAATTACAAACAGAACAAAGAGATCAATGAAATTTAACAACAGTAGTTGATTACTTTCCAATGTGATTTAAATACATGTGCCACTAAATTAATTAAATCAAATGATAAGAATTTGGATAAATAAATTAAATTTTGATTACTCAATTTATTGTTTCAAAATTTACAAATTCTTACTTACAAATTTAAAACACTTAATTGTTTATCAATCACTTAATTACAAGTTTGTAAATCATTCTTAAAATTTCTTTTCAAAATTATTGATTTATGACAATTATTCACTTTAATTATCATTTTAAACTACAATTCAATTTAGATCTCAATTGAATATATTAATTTATTATCTTTTAATAAATTATTTTAATGTAACTATCAATTTTGAATTAATCAATTTAAATTATCAACTTAATGATTCTTAATTTATAATTAAATTTTTTTTTATTGCTTTTATTTATTTATTTTTATAAATACTAAGTAATTTTTAAACCATAAATTATTAAATCATAGAGTTAACAAAATTCTAAACATTGTTTAACTTGCAAATGCAAAAGTTTTATGTAACATGTGTTAACTTGAAATTTTGGGCTTAGCCCAAACACGCAAACAAGCCTATTTAAACAAACTTCCTTCGGCCTTCTTTCCTGTGTCATCTCCTTTACCTCTCGTTCTCTCTTCTCTTTTTTTTTTATTTTATTTTTATTTTACTTTATACTGAAGTAACTAAAACACGGTCCCAAACCAATTGGCACGAGCCCGAAACGACAACCCTATCGCTCTCGAAAACGACTCGAAGACAATTTTATAGTACCCCGATACTTCGTCCCCTTCTCGAGTCAGACGTGCACGTGCACGTGTCCCAACGCCACCGCCCTCAGATGATCGTCGCGATGATGCTCCACGACCCCACGAACTCCCTCGAACACAAAATCGTGCCCAGTTTCCATGGAAACCCATTGAGTCGAAATCGAGCTCTCTCACCACCAACCGAAACCAACCCAGTCGCCAAACTCCGCCTTGAACTCGACGCCTCGACCACCTGAAAGCTCCTAACTCCGGCCAATGACTCGTCACCCACCCAGTCATCATTCCCCCAGGCCATGTGCCACTCGAACAACCACAGAGGGAAAACGAATTAAACTAAAAGCTATGAACAAAACTAGGGTTCTGGGAAGAAATCACTTGCCGCCGCCGCCACGTCGACCTTCCGACCACCCCAATATTTTTCTCCGATACCCCATAAGCTCCTCTACCTTCTCGAGAAACTCCGGCCTCCCCTGTACCTCCGACCACCTGAATTTGACCATAAACCCTTTTCCCTTCATCACCGATCTGCTCTTGAATCACATGCTTAAAAATCATCAAACACGGCTTAAAATTCCTATCTTCTAATGTAGATTCATAATATATAAACCAATCTCAAAATTGTGATACTCGAATTTTATCAAATTTTAAGATTTCCTCTGAAAACATAAGTTTTCATACTGCATATACTTCTGCTCCATGAAACTATTTTTATTTATAATTCATACATAAGCACTGCTACTTAGTTTTGAAATCAAAGGCTAATTCAAATCAGATGATAAGGATTTAAATTATTTTCTTGCGTAATACAACCCTGTGCTTCAATCAGGGAAGAAAATGGGAGATTCAGACAGTTTGTTATGTATATATATATATAGAATAAAACTGAAAGAAATTTATAGGCAACACAATATAGATCATTCCCACAATCTATTTAAATCCTGAAGTAAATCTATTTACTCACCTGTATATATTGATAAGCAGAGAGTATATTGGCTTTGAAGTTGCAGTTCCAAATCTTATTCTCTGGTTTGTTTTTGTTTCCTTTTCTTTCTTCAGCAAGTTGTTTTGAACTTGTATATTTTTCAAAGTTTATTTTATGTTCTTTTCTAAGTTGTTGAATGAAATAAACTGAAACAAATGTTCTTGTTTATAGAGGGAATTGTGTACAGTTTAATAGAGTACTTGAAACATTATTTTGCATTGTTGCTAAATACAGGTTGATGTGATCTTTATTTATGCAAGACAGTAAATGCATTTAATGAAGCATGGATTCATAGTTGATGTCTTACTTGAGGTTGCTAAAGTAATGGCATTAAATGAAGCATGTTTGTAATGCTTCCCTGCACACTTGTATGTTACAGCATACTGGTTTGTTTATTATATAATAATTTTTTTTTCTTTTTTTTTTTCTTTTATACAAATTTACCTTACTTTACTTTGTTATATGGGAGAGTCTTGTTTACAGCAACTTGTTTCAGTTTTATATTTTCCTTATGTCTACACATTTGTTTACAACTTGTTTTAGTTACATTGTTAAATGAGAGTGTTTTAGTTAAGGTTTTATTTTGTCTATATGTAAGATTTTGTCTTATTTTATTTAATTATGATTATGTTATTTAAATTTTCAATTTCATCATATCTTACCTTAACAATTTGATTTCTATTAAAAGTTTTAACTACAACACTAAACTTTGTTCATATTTTACTTCTTTATAAATTTTTCAATTTAAATTTCAAAAAGTTTAAAATATATTACGGAAATTTTAAATTCAAAATTTCCGGGATGTTACAATATCCCCTAACTTAAGAATATTTCGTCCTCGAAATTGAAAGAGAGAGAAACTTAAACAAATTATATATGAATTTATAAATAAGGAAATGACTTACAGTTTTAAGTCGAGATGTCAATTCTGCATTTGGGATACGATTTCTTCATATTATCTTCGGTCTCCCAAGTACAGTCCTTTGGATCGCCACTCCATTGAACTTTGACCAGCCTCACAATCTTGTTCCTCAATCGCTTCTCATCACGATCTACAATCTTTATCGGTTCCCTTCTAACCGCCAAGTTAGGAGTGATTTCTAGATCCTGCTGAGCGGCTTCTTCAACAATATCATCTGGATCGTGCACATATTTCCGAAGATTAGAAATATGGAACACATCATGTACGCCAGACAACCAGCTGGGTAACTGCACTCTATATGCTAGAGGACCAATCCTTTCCAGAATAGGAAAAGGACCAATATAACGCGGTGCCAACTTTCCAGTTTTCCCGAATCTCAACACTCCCCGCATCGGAGATACTTTCAAAAATACAGAATCCCCAACTTGAAATTCCAAATTTCTCCTTCGACGGTCATAATAACTCTTCTGACGACTTTGGGCAGTTAATAACTTCTTTCGAATAGAGTCTACCTTCTCAGTGGCTTCTTTTATCATATCTGGTCCAAGAACAAGTCTATCACCTGATTCGATCCAGCATATAGGTGATCGACACGGACGACCATATAAAGCTTCGAAAGGAGCCATTTCTATACTGGCCTGATAGCTGTTGTTATAAGAGAATTCAACCAGATGCAAATGGTCTTCCCAAGAACCACCAAAATCATGAACACAAGCACGCAGTAGGTCTTCTAGAATTCGGTTGACCCTTTCAGTCTGCCCATCAGATTGCGGATGGTAAGCAGTACTGAAATTTAATTTCGTTCCCAATGCATCCTGAAACGCTTCCCAAAATCTACTAGTAAAGATCGGGTCACGATCACTTACTATACTACTGGGAATACCATGGAGGCGAACAATTTCCTTTATATATATACCTGCCAAGCTTGCTGCAGTCCGAGTAGATTTAACTGGAATGAAATGGGCATTTTTGGTTAGGCGATCCACAATAACCCAAATCGCTTCATTGCCTTTCTTGGTACGAGGCAATCCATCGATGAAATCCATCGATACTTGATCCCACTTCCATTTCGGTACTTCCAAAGGTTGAAGTAAACCGGCCACTTTCCTTTGGTCGCTCTTGATTTGCTGACAAGTAGCACAACGACTCACATAAATAGATATGTCTCTCTTCATCGTCTTCCACCAGAATGTTCTTTTAACATCACGATACATTTTGTTGACTCCTGGATGGATGTTGAATTTGGACTTGTGGCATTCATCCAAAATTTCACGTTTCAGATCAGGGAAGTCTGGAACACAAAACCTGCCTTTTAATCTTATAACTTCTCTATTATCTATCTCAAAACTAGTATTTTCACCCTGGCATATTCTTTTATGGATTCCTCGAAGAAACTCATCTTCTTTCTGCCGTCTTGCAATCCTTTTGAGAAGAGTAGGAGTGATAACAAGATAAGCAAGAACAGCATAACTTCTGCTCAAAGCGTCTGCAACTACATTGGCCTTTCCGGGTGTATACAGAATATCTAAGTCATAAGATGCCAGAAATTCCAACCAACGTTGTTGTCGCAGATTCAGATCCTTCTGGGAGAAAAGATATTTCAAGTTTTTATGATCGGTGAATAATTCAAACTTTTCACCTAAAACAAAGAGAGTTTATTAAGTATATTTCTTTAGTTAATTTCGCAAATTATTAAGAAAGCTGAAAAGATTCTTACCCAGAAGATAGTGTCGCCAGATTTTCAAAGCGAAAACAACAGCTAACAGTTCCAAATCATGTGTTGGGTAGTTCTTCTCATGTGGACGTAATTGTCTACTCGCGTAGGCAACCACCTTTCCATTTTGCATTAATACTGCACCTACCCCTTCACCACTTGCATCAGTATAGACAGATAAGCCTTGGTTTCCGTTAACAATAGTGAGAACAGGAGCAGTGGTCAATCTCTTTTTCAACTCTTGAAAAACTTCTTCACATTTCGGAGTCCAATCAAATTCTACATCTTTCATTGTTAGCTTAGTCAATGGGCTAGCCAACTTAGAAAAATCTTGAACGAATTTCCGGTAATAGCCTGCTAAACCCAAAAAGCTTCGAACTTCTTTTGGAGTAGTGGGTTGTTTCCAATCAAGAATAGCGGAAATTTTGCTAGGATCTACTGAAATTCCTTCTTCATTAACAATATGGCCTAGGAATTTGACTTCATTGACCCAGAAGTGACATTTGGAAAATTTTGCGTATAGAACATTTCTCCTCAAAATTTCTAAGACAATTCTAAGATGCTCGGCATGCTCATCTTCAGTTTTGGAGAAAATTAAGATGTCATCAATGAATACAAGCACAAATTTATTCAAAACTTCCCGAAACACACGAGTCATGAGATCTACGAAGTATGCTGGAGCATTGGTTAGCCCGAAAGGCATAACTAACCATTCATAGAACATATTAGGACCTCTGAAAGCGGTCAGATGTACACAATCTTCGGCGATTCGTAATTGATGAAATCCTTGGGCTAAATCCATTTTTGAAAAGAAACGAGCGCCGTGCAACTGATCAAATAAATCATCAATCCTGGGAAATGGAAATTTATTCTTGAGAGTTTGTTTATTTAGATCGCGGTAATCTACACACAATCTCAAGGATCCGTCTGATTTAGCAACAAATACGACGGCTGAGCCCCATTCAGAAACACTGGGTCTAATTAATCCTTTTGCTCGTAGCTCATCAGTTTGATGAATTAATTCAATCTTTTCCCTGGGTGCCATCCTGCGATTTGCGTGAACAACAGGACGAGTATTAGGTACAAGATCAATTCGGAATTCTATTTCTCGATGAGGAGGTAAAGATTTCACTTCTTCAAATACATCAGAAAAATCCCGAACAACAGGTATAGACTCCAAACTGGGTTCAGGATAACCCAAATTATACATCAACCCTTCCCTTTTAGGACTAGGGACCTCACAAGAAATTTCGATGAAATCCCCAAATTCGGTTTTAATTGAAATCAATCGATTGCTGCAATCCAATCTGGCTTCATATTTTTCTAGCCAATCCATTCCGAGTAAGACTTCAAACTCGTTAAAATCTAGAACGAAGAGACCAATGGGGAATTGATAATGAGAATATGAGATAGGAACGTCTCTACATCGAAGACAAAGATTCGCAGGACCTCCAACTGGATTCCTTACGCATATAGGTTTATCAACAAAATCAGGTTCAAGATTCAATTCCTTAATAGCTTGTTGAGAGATAAAACTATGTGTAGCGCCCGTATCAAATAGAACTCTAACAATATTATCATAAATGCTAAGATTACCTTCCAGAACTTCTTTTCCTTTTGCTGCTTTGGAAGTTGCAGGTTGGTCCTTGACTGCGTATACCTTTGCTGTTTGAGCTTGTTTCATGGTTGGACAGTCTTTAACTTCATGCCCCACCTTCTGACAGTAATAGCACTTCCTAGGTTGTTCTTGAGTGGATTGACTGACTTGTTTCTTAGGCTTCGTACATCTGCTCGAATAGTGGCCCTTCTCCAAGCAATTATAACAAGTAACATTTTCTGCCGCGCTTCCCTGAATGCTCTTCTTCTTCTCGTTGCCTTGCCAAGGTTTCTTGCCTCCGAACTTTCGCTTCTTCCAATTTTGGTTGCCTGAATTACCTTTCTCCACAGTTGCTTCCTGTATATCAAGAGTAGCGTACCTGTAACCCATATCTACTAAATCTGAGAAAGATTCTTTAACATGACCCGTCATTCTTCTATGATATTTCTGGTTCATTCCTCGGATAAACCTTTCGTTCTTCTTCAGAGGTGTATTTAGCAATTCCGGACCAAACCGAGATAGTTCAGTGAATTTATTCAAGTATTCTTCAAACGACAAACTTCCTTGTTTCAAATCCAGAAATTCCTGATACATTCTAGAAACACCTGCCGATGGCATGTAACGTTTCTCAAACACTTCTTTAAAACGATCCCAAGTGAATTCTTCCTCGGGTTCATCTACAATGATGGTTTCCCACCAAGCTGAAGCTTCTCCTTGGAGTTGCCAAGAAGCTATAAGTCTTTTCTGCTCATCCTGCAATTTTAACCCTTTAAAAATCTTTTCACACGATCTTACCCAAGCTTGAGCGTCAATAATTGACTCTTTGCCAATAAATGGTTTGCCACCAAGCTTTTCAAACTTCTTATATAATTCAGCCAAGTCTGGCTGCTGCTGAATTTCTATTACTGCTTCTGCGGCTGTGGGAATTTGATTTGGTGCTGCAGCATTGCCTAGACCCCTAGTTCTTCCTCTGCGTCCACTCATTTTCACTATCTGAGATTAGTAAGAAAATTTGATTTAGATATACAGACGAAATATCTTAAGGAATATCAGCAGTAAAAAGAATTAGACTAAGAAATTTTTTTAAAGTTTCAGTCTTGGTTATACTCATTCTAGGGTATACTTCACCCTATCTCTAATGAGCCATCTAATGTGTTATACTCCATAGCTAAAGTTCTTACTCAACCAGTTGCTCTGATACCACTTTGTGACGAACCAAACTCGATGTCCCATAAACGACATCAAATTCGCATCGCCGGAGCTTATAACAACAATTAGATGAATATAAAACAGCGGAACAGAATCAATATCATAAATAACATCACTGTTACAACATCAACAAAATATCCATACTATAACAGAGTACATAGTACATACACCACAATCTCTAAATACAACATCATGATAACATAACAGTGAACATATATCCAAAAGTTCTCAAGTGAAAGAGGTGATAACGAACTCCCAAAAGCTAAGCACCTGCAATCTCCAAAAGCTCCTAAGGTATCTCCAAGATAAAAGCTCCAAAATAATGCTACTCCAAAATAACCTAAACCTATTACTAGGCTGCCCGTGTGGAAATAAGGGGCACCCAGAGTTTAGGAAAGAAAACAATAAACTCCGGATCAGTCATGGGACTGGTATGAGTAAACAAAACAGCAGTTACTTTTAAATAAAACAAGATTTAAAAAAGAATTTTCGGAATGCTTTTAAAAATGGAACTACCATAAGACCTCCCGCCACACACACAATGCAAACGCAGAATTGGAGGAGATTTCTTCTTATGATAGTTAAATATGCTTGATACGTGAAAAGAATTCTTTGATATTATTACTAGTGCATAGTGAAGTAAATCATTTCAAAAATAGAATATTTATCTTAGCCAACATAGACATTTCGAACTATGCCTACTATAGCTACCATCTAAACAGTGGTGACCACCATAAGTAAATGGCAGGTTCTACAACTAAAACCGTACAGGGTTTCGTATTGGGAATTGGATTTCCAACAAATGGTCAGGCTAAGGAACTTCCTACTTCCACATGAGATCGCCTCTGGAGGGACGTCCCGAGAACTTAACCAGCTCTCTGCCAACACAAGGCCGGGTTACCTTTGTCACTAGGTAACTACTACACGAATATGCCACCTCCCGGTCCTTTGGGACCTTTATTAGAGGGCCCTCTATCCAAAACAACAACCACACAGTAAATGAGATTGGAGTTACCACACAGGTAAATATCTGGGCTCCATACCATGACATCACCTTTTTCCAGAAGGAAATGACATACCCTAAAGGGCGCGGCCCTCATAACCTTGCCGCATTTTTCCTGTTTCGACCATTTCCGGTTTGTGAGGTCCGATGAGGTCTCGTCCACAAAGACACGCTTTATACAAAAGCTGTGCTTTGGGTCAACAAATGATCATAGAAATGATCACCAAGATAGACGATCAAACTAATGATCCTATCATAAACGATCAACACAATGATCATTTCACAGCAACACTCAGCATGTCACATTACCAAATTGGGATTATATCGCTGATACTTCAACTACATAACCTCTGAGCTCGTACGTCTCAGAGAAGGGTGTTAAGCTAAGAGAATAAATTCTCCGCCACCAACAGAAATATATTTGAAAGAATCTGCTTTATATCTCAATTTGTAATGTCAGACACACAATCCATACAAGTCTGTTCTGGGTTCGAACAGAACCGAAGGCACTTCCAAAGAAGTCCTTGCAATCCGGATATCCACAATCCTGATCGGATTCCCCATCACATATGGAGAACTCTATACCGGAGCAACTCGGTGCAGAGTCAATCGATAGGTCATCCTATCGCTTTCGCAAATACCCGGTCTTCAACACCGGTCTTCAAATGCTATCCAATTCGACGTATCACTATTCGAAATGGGTTGTACGACACAAAGGTCATCTCCCGGTTAAACCGAATAGTGAGCGTTAATTTTTTAAAAACAATGTGGATGTCATTCATAACAATTCATAGGTTCGATGTGGGTTTCGGATAACCAACTGAAATCCGATTCCCTGTTGCATCGAAGTTTTAAATGCCGTTTCACGGACAACAGGGTTTTCACATCAATACAGAACAAATCATAATCACAGTGCATCACATGGCAATTACATCCTACAGAATTACAAACAGAACAAAGAGATCAATGAAATTTAACAACAGTAGTTGATTACTTTCCAATGTGATTTAAATACATGTGCCACTAAATTAATTAAATTAAATGATAAGAATTTGGATAAATAAATTAAATTTTGATTACTCAATTTATTGTTTCAAAATTTACAAATTCTTACTTACAAATTTAAAACACTTAATTGTTTATCAATCACTTAATTACAAGTTTGTAAATCATTCTTAAAATTTCTTTTCAAAATTATTGATTTATGACAATTATTCACTTTAATTATCATTTTAAACTACAATTCAATTTAGATCTCAATTGAATATATTAATTTATTATCTTTTAATAAATTATTTTAATGTAACTATCAATTTTGAATTAATCAATTTAAATTATCAACTTAATGATTCTTAATTTATAATTAATTTTTTTTTTTATTGCTTTTATTTATTTATTTTTATAAATACTAAGTAATTTTTAAACCATAAATTATTAAATCATAGAGTTAACAAAATTCTAAACATTGTTTAACTTGCAAATGCAAAAGTTTTATGTAACATGTGTTAACTTGAAATTTTGGGCTTAGCCCAAACACGCAAACAAGCCTATTTAAACAAACTTCCTTCGGCCTTCTTTCCTGTGTCATCTCCTTTACCTCTCGTTCTCTCTTCTCTTTTTATTTTATTTTATTTTTATTTTACTTTATACTGAAGTAACTAAAACACGGTCCCAAACCAATTGGCATGAGCCCGAAACGACAACCCTATCGCTCTCGAAAACGACTCGAAGACAATTTTATAGTACCCCGATACTTCGTCCCCTTCTCGAGTCAGACGTGCACGTGCACGTGTCCCAACGCCACCGCCCTCAGATGATCGTCGCGATGATGCTCCACGACCCCACGAACTCCCTCGAACACAAAATCGTGCCCAGTTTCCATGGAAACCCATTGAGTCGAAATCGAGCTCTCTCACCACCAACCGAAACCAACCCAGTCGCCAAACTCCGCCTTGAACTCGACGCCTCGACCACCTGAAAGCTCCTAACTCCGGCCAATGACTCGTCACCCACCCAGTCATCATTCCCCCAGGCCATGTGCCACTCGAACAACCACAGAGGGAAAACGAATTAAACTAAAAGCTATGAACAAAACTAGGGTTCTGGGAAGAAATCACTTGCCGCCGCCGCCACGTCGACCTTCCGACCACCCCAATATTTTTCTCCGATACCCCATAAGCTCCTCTACCTTCTCGAGAAACTCCGGCCTCCCCTGTACCTCCGACCACCTGAATTTGACCATAAACCCTTTTCCCTTCATCACCGATCTGCTCTTGAATCACATGCTTAAAAATCATCAAACACGGCTTAAAATTCCTATCTTCTAATGTAGATTCATAATATATAAACCAATCTCAAAATTGTGATACTCGAATTTTATCAAATTTTAAGATTTCCTCTGAAAACATAAGTTTTCATACTGCATATACTTCTGCTCCATGAAACTATTTTTATTTATAATTCATACATAAGCACTGCTACTTAGTTTTGAAATCAAAGGCTAATTCAAATCAGATGATAAGGATTTAAATTATTTTCTTGCGTAATACAACCCTGTGCTTCAATCAGGGAAGAAAATGGGAGATTCAGACAGTTTGTTATGTATATATATATAGAATAAAACTGAAAGAAATTTATAGGCAACACAATATAGATCATTCCCACAATCTATTTAAATCCTGAAGTAAATCTATTTACTCACCTGTATATATTGATAAGCAGAGAGTATATTGGCTTTGAAGTTGCAGTTCCAAATCTTATTCTCTGGTTTGTTTTTGTTTCCTTTTCTTTCTTCAGCAAGTTGTTTTGAACTTGTATATTTTTCAAAGTTTATTTTATGTTCTTTTCTAAGTTGTTGAATGAAATAAACTGAAACAAATGTTCTTGTTTATAGAGGGAATTGTGTACAGTTTAATAGAGTACTTGAAACATTATTTTGCATTGTTGCTAAATACAGGTTGATGTGATCTTTATTTATGCAAGACAGTAAATGCATTTAATGAAGCATGGATTCATAGTTGATGTCTTACTTGAGGTTGCTAAAGTAATGGCATTAAATGAAGCATGTTTGTAATGCTTCCCTGCACACTTGTATGTTACAGCATACTGGTTTGTTTATTATATAATAATTTTTTTTTCTTTTTTTTTTCTTTTATACAAATTTACCTTACTTTACTTTGTTATATGGGAGAGTCTTGTTTACAGCAACTTGTTTCAGTTTTATATTTTCCTTATGTCTACACATTTGTTTACAACTTGTTTTAGTTACATTGTTAAATGAGAGTGTTTTAGTTAAGGTTTTATTTTGTCTATATGTAAGATTTTGTCTTATTTTATTTAATTATGATTATGTTATTTAAATTTTCAATTTCATCATATCTTACCTTAACAATTTGATTTCTATTAAAAGTTTTAACTACAACACTAAACTTTGTTCATATTTTACTTCTTTATAAATTTTTCAATTTAAATTTCAAAAAGTTTAAAATATATTACGGAAATTTTAAATTCAAAATTTCCGGGATGTTACAATTATTTTCATCTGCTCCTTTCCTTCTTAATCGTTGTCAATATCAAAACCATAAAATCCCAATTTCAAATTCAAATTCAAATTGAAATTCAGACTCCTCAAACTATGTCTTATTATATATTGTTGGATAGCTCTCAATGAGCGAAATCTATTATTGTAATTCATTTTCGACTCAAGTCACATTTTGGCTAGAAAACGTTGATTTAGCCTCGGCCATCCATATTAGGTCTTTTGATTTCAACGGTAGATCGTCAATTATATGACAATTAGAGGGTACTGCGTGGTCGAGGGCGATTAAAGGAGTGCATCCATGGGTTTACTTTGTGTCATAGATGATCGGAATCTACAGAATTCATGGATGAAGATGATCGACGGTGGACATGCTCTGATGAGCTAGAGAAGGTCACGTAGGCCTGGTAGCTCAGCCTTGTATGGTGAGGCCAGTGGTGATGCTCGATGGGTTCGGAGGCTCATGTGATGGCAGCGTTTTTGATTCAAAGCGTGGCGGCTACAGGGTTTGGAGCCAGAGCGTGTTTGAGCACGCAAGATGGTGAAGGAAGGCAGCGTTAATTTACAATAACACCTAGCGTTTTATTTTATTTTTAATTTAAATTTGTAATGTTCTAACACATGTAACTTTGTCATATGGGCTTGGATTTGGATGCGGTTTTCTCCATTGCAATCATATCGAAATTTCGAACAATGTAAAACTGGTTCGCTGCATTGTGAGACTATTCAAATTTTGGGCTTTATGTGGATTTAGTTTGACTAAAAATCAAAGGTGAGTGATTTAACCCACCCACAAATACTAGACCATCTTATATTAGTTGAATTAATCTTATGATGTGATAAGAATATTATCAGATGCTGTTTGGTACCATAATTTGACATTTTATTGGAATTGAATTTTATTAAATTGAATTACCATTTTAATTAATATAGAATTTAGATTGCTATTTTAATTCCTTATAATAATAACCAGTTAAATTTATTGGTTGATTTGAATGCTGATTGTGATGGATGCTTAATAACTGACAATTTGGCGATTTGATGTTATGTTTAATTTATATGATGTTATCACACCGTAGGTTCCCTTGGTCATTGTTAGGAAAGTAAATATGGGTTGAAATGATACATGCTCGAACGACGTTGATTAGGAAAAAATCGTTATGGGTTGAAATGATAAACCCGAGCGATTTTATGGATTGGGAAAATTGTGATTTGATTACAAGTTGAAATGATATATATCCGAAAATTTAAATTTATTGCGGATTAAAATGATATATATCTGTATCACTTGTTCATATGGTAGAAAATTTTATACGGACACCGTTGATCGATTTTAAATTATTTTCTAAAATTATAAAGCATGTTTGATTTAAGAAATTTGATTTTTAAATTTAATTTAATGATTTTATTCAAAACTTATATTTGGAAAATAAATTATTTTATATGTTTAAAGTTTAAAATTATAAGCTAATATACGACTTCAAACGTAATCTTAATATTTTAACTTATAATTTTATTTAGTTTTAAATATATGTCATTTAAAATTTTAACTTAATAAAATATTTAATATAGTTGTGAAATAATAAATTTAGTTTTATTTAACGTGATAAATTTAGTCTTAATTTAATATAATAAATTTAGTTTTAATTTAATATAATAAATATGATTTTAATTTAATATAAAAAATTCAAATTTTATACAATAACATTAGTAAATCAAAATTTATATAATAAAATAAGATTTAATAAAATATGTAACATAGTTTTAAATATTTATTTAGAAATTTAATTTAATATAATAAATATGGACTTTTATAATAACTTTAATAGATAAAAGATTTTTGTAAAAGATTTTAGACTTTCGTAAGAGTTTGTAAGAGATTTTTAAAAGGATTTTATAATGGTTTTATAATGGAGTTATAAAGGTTTTAAAGGATTTTATAAAGGGTTTATGGAAAGAACATGTATGAAGAGATTTGGAAGTGTTTCAAAGCAATTTGCGTAAAAGTTATAAAAAAAGGGAAAGAGTTGTAAACTATTTTGGAATTTTAAATAGCTTTATAAGTGATTTTAAACCATATAAATAGTTTATAAGTGGTTTAAGTAAGATTTATAAATTATTTTTGAAATTGATTGAAAGAAATCTTCCTCTACATTTGTGAATATATTTATACTTTTGGGATAAGTATATGGATATCTTGATATGAAGGTATAAACTGATTTATTATTAAAAGTGTTTTATAATGATCGCAGTGTATAGTAAGTATTTCGTTATTAAAGAGACTGGGATCGGATATTATCATACTCTCTGCCAATACTGAAAACCACTTTAACAACTGTGCACATTGTGGAGAATCCAGAATGAAGTAGGATGGTTTGGCAAACGCTACTGGAATGAAATAAGAGAATGATGATGGATAGCCTTAACTTTCGAGTTAAAATTAAAATGACTAAAATAGGAGTTGTACCTAGGCCAAATGGGGTCGCTCCCCCAATCAAGCATGCTTCTTCAAACCCATATCTATTGCTTTTTGATTTGATTGGTGTGCACCTTTGATTATGGGAGTGTGTCTCGAAGTGGGCAGTAGTAGTTGCTATGCATTACCACCATCCTGGTTTTGCAAAACGATAGTAACCTACCCTGGGCATTTCCTCATGTACCTTGTCATATTTATACTGATCGAACCCACTACGAGTTTGGTTTATGTCATACACTATAGAGTGCCCTCTGATAGCCTTCTAGTCTATGAAGGAATTACAGTCTATATAGACTACGATGCTTATATAAAAATGTGTCAAAGGGGATAAAGGTAATGCCTTAACGCTATTTTAATACTTTGCTTTACTATAGACATATTATAATAGCATATTTTATTACATATGTAGATAGTTTAACGGATCCTTAGGAGATGGAATCACAAACATCTCTTAAGTTATTGCACGCATGTTAAACACTAGTATGAGATGTAAAATCCAGTAAACATCTCTGTAGCCATTACACTGATATTTGCTTATTTTGATTTAATTTGCATAAGATCTTTTTGTTCTGACTCGAGTGTTTTGTGTTTTCATTACACTCAGGTCAGCCTGAGCATTTCAGTGTTGAAGACTTTATTTCTGCAAGATGAAGATGGAGTTTAGTATTATATTATTATTATTATTACACTATATCTTGTTGTTCTACTGCATTATTTATTTGTTCCTGTTGTATGTATAACTCTGGCATGTTGTAAAGGTGTAATCAATATTATTTGTAAAACAGCTTCATGAATTATTTATTTGACTATCATATTTTGTCATTCTACTATGAGATTCTACGTTTGTTTCCTTCTTTTCTCTTATTTTCTTATTTACCACATTAACAATCCTCCCTTTTGAATGGTTTGAGTTGACATGTGTGTCTGCTTTGGCACTCGGAGGGTGCAGCATGATAGGAGGTTCTCGCTTTTGGGTTTGGTAGCGAATAGATGACTCTTACTCCTACATGTCCCTCAAGGTTGGTGAAGTCGAGAGGCTGGCCGTAAAAGAAGAACATAGGTACGGTTGTATGCTACGGTGGGCGTTACCCCACTTTGGTTGACCGTTACAGTTGGTATCTAAGCAAGATTTAGTGATAACCTTAGCATGTTCGGGGTTAACTCATGAGAGATAGGTTTGTTAATACCCTAGAATGAGTTTGAGAGTATATATATGAGAGAGTGAATTTGTTGGTGCTATAGAAAAGTTTTATATTATGTTAATTTGTTCTATTTAGTATTTATAAATTTTGGTCGGTACATAGGATGCTATGACACTAATAGGGATTTCTAAACACTTAATAGGGCACACCGACATAATATTGTTTTTGAAATATAGGTAAGTGAAATAATTCTACCTAGTATTATATTTTGTATATAAAAGAATAATTTATATAAATGGATATAGTAATATGTGATATGTTTGTTTCTTAGGAAGTGAAGTTTTATTTACTACAAAATATGATTTACAAATAAAGTGAATATAAATTGGAAATTTGAGAACTTAAGTTCCGGGGTTTTAAAATTGGTTTTCAAAGATTTTTGGAATATGATATTAGTATTATTTGGATGTATTTTCAGATATAAATATTTTCAAGGTGATTTTAAAGAAATGTTTTAAAAGAATTTTAAAAGGAAATAAGTTCTATACTCCCATCTTCTATCTTTGGAAAATAATTTTGGTGATGACGGCCACATCATCGACATTCATTTTCGAGTTTCAAATTGGGAAAGACACTGTAATAGCTTTACTACACATTTGTTTTGATAAACAAACCTTAATTTTAACTTTCTAAATATGATTGGATATATAAAAGATATGGGTATATATATATATATATATATATTATTTTAAATGATTTGAAATGGAATCCAATATTTAGTACTTAAAATTCTTACAAACTAGAGATTTCAATTATTGTAATGAAATGAAATCTTAACTATTTAATAAGTAGAAACTTGTAAAATAAAAAATAAAAAATTGGAAGCTAAGTAATTAATGAAAATATAAAGAAATTGGAGATTTGTAACTTGTAAATCTAAAAACAATGAAAAATTAAGAAGATGTAAATTATTGAATATTTTTTATGCTAAAACGAATAAGATGATTTGTATAACACTCAGTTACATTATAAAACATATATAACTTGCCAGAAATGTTTAAAGTTAAAATGTTAATATGGATATGTAATAGAATCTTATACAAGTAAAAGCTTAATAATAAAAATGCTTCAAAAAGAATATATGTTTATAAATGAAAATTTAACATCTTACAAGAAATATTTTAAGCATAAGTTAATATTTTGAAATGCTAGTAATTAAATTAAATAGAAAAAGAATGAATAATGTTTAAGTAAATGGTTATAAACTCAAGAAAATGTGTGAAATAATTCATTAATGAATATTAATATTAAAATGGAAATCAAGTAGACAAGTAAATAATAAATGTGAAATAAACTGAAATGAAATGTATGTAATACTTTAATAATGGATTCATTGATGATTTCAAATATTAAATGGGAAATAAAGTGTAAGTAATGAAGAAAAATTAATGAAAGACAATTATTGTATGATTGAATTAAAACAAATGAAAAGTAAATAATGATGTGAAAAGAAACTTATATAATATTTTAAGAATTGATTTATTGATGTTCTAAATAACTGAATGGATAATAATATATGTAAGTAAATGAATGTAAATTAATGGAAAAATGACATTATACGAATGGATGAAAATAAATAAAATAATAAAAAGGAAACCAATAGGACAAACTTAAATAACACTTAAATTCTTTATTGTTTGGCTTATGGGATGTTTGGGAAAGGATACTTCAAATTGTTTAAGGTTGTATAAATAATCTATTAAGTTATTCTCTAAGGCAGTTCAGCATAAGGTACACTTATTAGTTTATTTACCACCCCTGTACGATGAAAAAAATTTGAACTAAACAAACCATTAGTTTTGGTTGCTATGGATATATGATGGATACTTTGATTTTATATAATGGTTGTACTGTTTTGTTTATATAATTTTTGTGCTGATTTGCTTTTGTTACTAATCGAAACAACTAAATATTTCTCTTTTACATAATTCTCACTCTTTGGATTATATAAGTGAAATACAGTTTTATGGAGGCAATAACTATCGCTTTTCGTTTCATAAAATAAAGTTTTTTTGCCTGACAAGTTGGTACATTTTCGGATTATGGTTTTGGAACGATATTTTATTGTTTTCCCATGGTTTAGGATATTTTATTATTGAAATATGATATATATTGAAATTATTGATATTATTATATTTTTGGACCTATAAAACAAAGTAGACTCTATGAAATTTTTCGTAAATTTAAGATATAGAATTTTTTTATAAAGGTTGAGTTATTTTCAAATTCTTATCAAACTAAATTATGGGAATGTTTATAGACTAATTATTTTGAATAAAATTATATCAAACCTCTTATTTCTTTTCTGTTCCTTTTCGGGGACGAAAAGTTTTGAGTGGAGGAGAGTGTAACGATCCGTATTTTTGATAATTAAAAATATTAAATTAAATAAGATTCTAAAATTTATTATTGTAAGAATAAAAACTTATGATTTATCAATGAGAAAATAATTAGTATATGATTTAATATTTTGTTTAAATGTAATTGGCAACTATTTTAATGTAGTTTCAACCAATTGAAATAATTGTAAAGTTAATTTGGTTATAATTTATAGATAAAGAAATAAATTAAATATTGTTTCTAATGGTGAGATTTTATGTAACTAATTGAAATTTAATGTAATTAAATATTGCAGTTAATATAAGTTAAGATGATAACTGTAGAATAAAGATGTAATAAAACATAAAATAGTGTTAAATGAATTCATATGGTATTGATGATTGAATAATGAGAGAGTAAATCTAAATAAAAGAATTTATTGGTATTTAAATTATAATTAATAAATTTATTACAATTTCAATTGAATTTTTAAATTTATGTAATATTTAAATATTGGATTTGATATGGAAAATTTATTTAAAGATTATAAATTCTATGTAATCTGGAATAATGGAATTTTGTAAACTTTTCTTTTAGAATATAAAAATGATAAAATCAATTTAATAATAATTTATTCAATTAACGTGAAAATTAGCCATTTTGTCCACTGTCTCGTATTTTGACGAAACTAGTTTTATCGGATCCGTAATAGTGAATTATTGTAGGATTTCAAGTTTTGTAACGATCAGACATATCGTTTGATCGTGCGAGCTCGAAACGCGTATTAATTAATTAAAAAAATTTAAATGCATAAAATCGGATTTTAACGCTAATTTCTGTGTACAATGGAATTAGGCTTTGAAACTAGTTCCATTTAGATTAAAAAAATTAAAAACCTACATTTTTATATGTTGGATGACGCATTTTCGTTTCAGAAACGAAATGGGAATTTCGGGTTGTCGTTATTGTTTCGACCTAATTTGTAATGACCCACCTTTTTGGACGGTTCAAATCATCAACAAACAACACAAACCAGACTCAAACCATTAAAAATGGAGGATTGTAATGGGGTAAATAAGAAAAAGAAGAGAAAAGAAAGAAAAAACAAACACGGACTCTCATAGCGGAATGATAAGCAAAAAAACTGTTCATAAAGCTGTTTTATAAATAACATTTGATTACATTTTTACAATATAGATCAGAGTTATACATACAATATAAAATAAATACATAATGCAGCGGAAAAATATGCCGTGGAATACATAATGCAGCGGAACAATACACTGAAAAGCTCAGACTGACCTGAGCATAATGAAAAGACAAAACACTCGAGTCGAAACTAAAAGATCTTATGTAATAAATTAATAGAAATTAAATATTAGTGTGATGGCTTCAGAGATGTTTATGGGTTTTACATCTCTTATCCAGTATCTAATGTGCATGCAATAATTTAATAGATGTTTGGGATTCCATCACCCAAGGATCCGTTAAACTATTTACTATGTAGTACAATACTCTATTATAATATGTCTATCAATAAAGTAAAGTATTAAAATAGCGCTAAGGTGTTATCCATGTCCCCTTAAACACATTTTTATAAATTTCGTAGTCTGTATAGTACTGTAATTCCTTTGTAAACCAGTGGGCTATCAGAGGGCACTCCATAGTGTACGACACAGACCAAACTCGTAATGGGATCGATAAGGCATATGACAAGGCACACGAGGCAATGCCAGGGTAGGATACTACCGTTTGCAGAACTGGGATGGTGGTAATGCGTAGCAGCTACTACCAGCTACCTCGAAACACACTTCCAAAATCAAATCGAGAGTGGCTACCAAATCAATCATAAAGCAATAGATATGGTATCGAAGAAGCATGTCCAATCGGAGGTGCGACCACACTTGGCCCAATTATAGCTCCTGTTTTAGTCATATCAAGCTGACCCGAGGGGGTCAGAGTTGCGTTAATGCCTCATACAGTAGCGTTCGCCAAACCATTCTACTTCATTATGGATTCTCCATCACGTACACGGTTGTTAAAGTGGTTTTCGGTATTGGCAGAGAGTATGACAGCATCCCATCCCAATCTCTTTAACAACCAAATGCTTATTTCACACCGGATGATACTTTTACATTTCCAAAACCGATTCATATTTGATATCAAAAAAATCATATTCTCAAAAATCATATCATTTTCGAAATCGTATTCACTTTCGAAATCATATCACTTCGAAGTCATATCCACAAAATAGATTAAACCCTCATTTCAAAATCATCATATTTACTCAAAATATGTCATTTCACTAGAAAATAACATTTCAAATTCCAACATTGGTTGTAACATCATTTAACCATATTCTCTTTTAAATCAAGGATTTAAAAATAAACAATTTAACCTTGAACCGTTTGAATTTTAGAAAATAGTTTGGATAGTTATAAACAGTTTAAATAGTTTAAAAATAGTTGTAACGACCTAGAATTTGACCACTTTAAAGTATAGTATTTAAAGTGATTTTAAATATAAAATAGGTAAGGTTATAAGATTCATACAATATTAGATAGGATTTAGAAAGAGAAGTATACACAAAAATAGTAACATTTACCTATATCGACAAAAGTGACAAAATGCCGATTCAGAAAAATATGTTTCAATGGTTAAATAAATTATCTTAATTAATTTATGAGTGTTTTTATTTTTAAATAACATTATACAAATTTATTTTTAAATTTGGTTTACATAAATAAATAGTTTAACTAAAACGTCGAGATGTGACCGTAAAACATTTTGTGGATTAAAAGTTGTCGCAACGTCATCTCACCTTTATTTTCTTATATAGAAACATATATTCAAATAGTGTAAGTACTAATTAATTCACTAAACATGTTTACTTTTACTAAATAAGATTAGAAAACTTCTAGAAGTAATTAGTAAAAGTAAGTAAGAATTAACAAAAGTAAGAAAAAGTACACATCAAATCACACCAAATCAAAGCCAACATAATTATGATATTCTTTACTTAAACTTTAAGTGACTAAGAAATAAAATAAGGATGTGAAAGATGATGTTAAGTATTGAAAAAATGGAGAATGCTTTAGGTTAAAGTAAGGTTAGTTTGGTAATTTGGTAAGAGGTTATTTTGGTAAATTTACCACTTCTTTCTTTTTTTTATAAATAACCATCTCCTTCTTCACTTTCGTTCTCATTTTCTTCTTCTTCTTTGCTCAAGCTTCTTTATCTTCTTCCCCTCTTCTTTAGTGTCTTCCAAGCGATAGAAAAAAATTAAAAAGAAATAATGTCAAAATATTTATAAAATATTCAAAAGAAAACAATGTTCATTCCCTTCAAATCAAACTCATCTTTTCTCCATATTTTACCTCTTATTCTGTCGGTCATAACTTCTTCAAAACTAAACCAAAATGCAAAATTCTTTTTTTCTAAATCATGTAGATTTCCAGTGGCTACAACTTTCATGTTAGCCTCTTTATCTCATTCTAAATTTATCTATGTTAAAAATATACTTCTTTCAATTGCATTTTATGTCCCGGTTTTTAAGCCAGAGAATAGGCCATTTTGTTTTGATCATAATAGACCAAAATTTAGAAATTATTTTTTCCAAAACATATGAAATTTCAGTGGCTACAACTTTTATGTTATTCACTTTTTCCAGTTTTGAGGTTTGCTATACATGAAACTCAATTCTTTGAAGTGCATTTTCGCGCTTCATTTTTGTCAATCCGACAATACCTCTTCCTCATTCTATCATATCTCCCTCCAAAACTACTTGGATTCAAATGATCCTTTTTTTATTCAAGAGAAAAGAATTTGCAACAATTTTTTAGTTAACATGTTTTTCAAATTTTGAGAGTAAGAGAGTCAAAAACAAGAGATAAGGTGACACTATTCTTGGGATCTAATTTTGAGAATTCAAGTTCAAAGCTCCACCACTTCTTCTCTATACTTTCGGCCAACCTCCATTTCACGCCTTGGCCAAGCATTAGGAAGGAGGAATTCGGGCTTATTTTTATTTGGTTCTAAAGCATGGTAGGAAGTATGTATTAGACCTTAACTCCCTTGCCTTAAAGTTTGATGGAGTGGAATCCAAAGTAAGTTATTTCTTATTTTAAGTTCATTAAAACCATTGCTAAGTTGAAAGAACTTAAATTGTAAAGTGTTGTTTGAAAACCCTTGTTGAATGCTTGTTTACTTTGTTTTCTAAGACAGTGGTTGATTTCCTTGCTCAATATTATGTTTCGATGGTTAATTAAGTAATTTAAAATTTAGAAGTTAAATACTTAATGGGGTATTTGAAAATGACTATTACATGTATTTCGTCTATGAGATCCAAGAAGACTTAGGCGAGGGACGAAACATGTCGAAGGGAAAGCCCGGATGCTCCAAAATAAATATCAAATTGTTTTAACTCAAGATAAAATAAAACGTGTTATAGAATGAAGCATTGATTATCATTTATTGTTATGTTTATTTTGTTAACTGATTGTTTGGTTATTTGAATTAGGCACGACCAGTTTATGAGCACTGATTATTATTCATTGATTATTGACTTTGCTCGACCAGTTTACGAGCAATTTATTATCCATATGCATGGGCTGGTTAGAAAATAATTGTAGGCTAACATCTTGTGACTTATTTCACAATTTGATTATAAGGTGTTTAGCGGCAATATTTGGTTCACTTCAGTTTAATGAATTGTTTTGGAAATTGGTTTTCAAATGGAAATTTTATGAAATGTTTGGTAATGAATATTTTGAAGTTATATTACATAAAAGTGATTTATATAAGAATGGTTTTATAAAAATGTTTTATAAAATGGAAAGAATTTCGAGGACCAAACCCGATGGTTTTAAGATGATTTTTGAACAGATTTGGGAAATGAAAATTATTACAGATTTGAAAGTACTTGTGAATATTAGTGTGAAATGATTTATCGCTTCGGGATATAAAATGATTTGTTATGTTACCAATGATTCGGGTAACCCGTAACTAAAAAGTGGGCATATTTTTTTGGTATAGGCCGCTCTTGGAATAGAGGGATATACTTATTTATCGATTGTATGAAGGCTGGGACACAGTTGCCTTGTTATTAGGAGAAACCTCTCGATCTAGTTGCATATGGTTTGAATTATTTTTATTACAATATTTGGGATTTCCAAATAAACTTTTCAAAAGTGATTTAATTTAATATCCCGAAGTAAAGTATAATTTGAATATAAATGATATATATTTCAAAAGTTTTGAAATAAGAATTCGAGAATAAAATCCAAAGAGATAATTTCTGTAAAGGTAATTAGATTTGAAAATCTAAAATTGAAGATTAAGCCTAAGTGGGTAGTTTTAGGAATTGCATATTGCTTGTTTATCGTAGGCTCCATGAGTCCTATTTGGATAGGAGAACTACGTTGGCTTGATCCTGTATCTAATTAGGTACCCAATTTGATAGGGTACATAGGCAGTCACAAGTGGTAGTGATGCAACCCCTCAAATAATATAAGCCTTTCATGTTTATCTGTTATTGGTTGTTCTTTATCTTGTGTTATTGTATCTTTCCTGCTTACTATTTCGTTTTGCGTTTATATTGTTTATTGAGTTAGTAGGAATGGCTATTGCTATCTCTCTTATTAGAGTTGTGTAGCATTAGATTTATTTTTATTTGGTTTGTATATAAGCACACCTAGTAGATTAAATTGATTACTCTAATAACTTGTAAAATTGAAACTTTATCCTATACATTTAATATTGTTGAATATTTATCAAATATGGTGTATTAAGTTGGTAGTTTTCATTAGTAGTTTTAGAACGGACGGATTTTTCAGCAATTCTAACTGGTTCGAAAATTCGGTTCGTCGGAATAGTTTAAAATAGATTTAAAATAGTTTTAATAGTTAAATTTATTTAAAAATAGTTTAATAGTTTAAAATAGTTTTAGTAGTTAAATTTATTTAAAAAGTAGTTTGAAATAGTTTTAATAGTTTAAAATAGTTTCAAAAGTTAAATTAGTGTAAAAAAAGTTTAAAATAATTTTGATAGTTTAAATAGTATAAAGATTTTAAAATAGTTAATTATAAAATGGTTTGATTATTGGAAATTGTTTATATAGTAAATAATCGGAAAATCTAAATAATCTAAAATTTTAAATAATATTTTTTTTAAATGTTTATATCAAAATAATTAATTTGAAAATAATATCAAATCAAACTGTATCTTCCATCTCAACAAGTCTGGACCATATCTAGATTTCAAATCAATAAACTCAATTTAAATCTTTACATTCAAATTCTCACTAAAATCATTTTAATTTATATCGATTTCAAATCCATGTTAAACTAAAAATTCTAAACCACTTCAAATTAGATAGATTTCAATGTTTAACATTCAATATCTACAATAACTCAATTTTGATAAATTCATTTATATTTCAAAATTCAACTTTAAGAATTCAATTTAAATACCTTAAAAAATTCATTTGTACAAATTTCAATTTCAACAACTTAAACCTTGGATTTTGGAAATAATTCGGTTCATATAAATCAAAATTTGTTTCATAATGTCATTTAACTTGATTCAAAAATTTAGGATTTTAAAATCATTAAATGTAACCAATTTGGTGTCTGTATATTATTTTCTTTCTTATGATCAAGTGATACGGATATATATCATTTCAACCCGTAATAAATTTAAATTTACGGCTATATATCATTTCAACCCCCAATCTTGAGTTAAAATTCAAAATCCATAAAATCGCTCGATTCTATCATTTCAACCATAACGATTTTTCTCTATTCCATAAGTCCTTTCGGGTATGTATCATTTTAATTCATAGCGATTTTCCTAATAATAACTAAGGGAACTTGCAGTGTGATAACAATATATAAAATAAACATAACATCCACCAGTATCAATAACTAAACATCCATCACAATCGTCTTTCAATTCAACCAATAAATCACAACAAATAAACTGGTTACAATTATCAGCTATTTAACTGGCAACTAAATTTAAATATTAATTTAACTGGCAAATTGATTCGGTATAAATTCAAATTGAACTCAAATGATAATTTAAATATGCCAAATAGTGATAAATCGACTTCTAATCACATCATAAATTTAATTTAACCAACATAAGATAGTTTAGCATTTGTGAGCGGGTTAAAACACTCATCTTTGATTTTCAATCGATTAAAAGTCCAAATTAAGCCCCAAAATTGAAAAGTCTTAGAATCGAACCGAACCAGCTTCATAATGTCTGGAATTTCGATACAATCGTAACGGAGAAACTGCGTATGAACCCGAGCTCATATGAGAAAGTTATACTGTCAGAACAATATAAATTTAAATTAAATATAAAACAATTAGACACGTTAGTACCTCACATATGAAACCCAAACTCAGAACGCTACAGGCCTCGATCGCGATCACAAGTCCAATAGCCGCTCCAAATCGCCAATGCCGCCTTCCACGATCCTTTTCTACTCTGATCAGAGAAGACCACGAGCCTCCCTGCCTCGTGCCTCCCTTCTGGCACCCATCATGACTGTCACAGTGCCACCAATCCCCTCTGTTGTTGCCAGCAAGTCTAGGCTAATCACGGCAAATCCAAGCCACCATATGACAAATGAACACCACTGATGAACGCTGCTCGACCTACTCTTTCCAATTCCACCTCCTGATCATCAAATGGTCAACGATCCACCGTTGGATCATAAACCCTAGAAATGGATGACCAAGATTCTTCGTCAGTTTTTGGTCAAACTATGCATCCAAGTGAAAACCAAATTGCTGCAGTAGATTACACTCGCCGAGCGCTTTCCAATGATATATAATATGATAGGTTTTGGAGAGTTTGAATTTCGGAATTGGTTTTCGAAATTGAATTTAGGATTTTTGGAAATTGAAATTAGGCTTTTGCCATTGGAGAGAGGAGATAGGAACAGACAGACATAGTTGTACCTACAAGAATAAGAAATAAAAGGCTGCTATGGTTAGGAAAACTATTTATATAGACAAGGCCCAATAAGAATGAATGAACATATCGAATTGGTTCGAAACGACAATAATGAAACGAAAAGTTCGTTCCATTTCTGAAACAAAAGTAGGTCATCCAATATATAGAAATATAGGTTTTTGATATTTTTAAACTAAATGGAATAGGTTTCAAATCCAAATTCCATTGTATGCTGAAGTTAGCTTTTAAAATCAGCTTATTTTAGTTGAATTCATTAAATTGATTTCTACGTGTTTCGAGCCCGCACGATCAAAAGACAAGTTCGATTGCTTCGAAACTTATAATCTTACAATAATTCACTGTTATGGATTCGATGAAACTGGTTTTGTCAAAATCTGAGATAGTAGCCAAAACGGCTATTTTTCACGTTAATTAAATAAATTGTTATTAAATTGATTAAATCACTTTTAAATTCAAATTTTACAATTAACAATTTGTATCATTTTTGATTACCTAGTAATTTATAACTTTTTAAAATAAATTTCCATGTCAAATCCAATGTTAAATATTGCCCTAATTACAATGTTCAATTTCAATTGAAATAAATTCATTAATTATAATTTAAATTCAAATAAATTCATTTATTTTGATTTCATTCCTATTATTAAAACAACCATTACCCTATGGATACAATTAACATTGGTATACGTTTTACAATATCAATATTCCACAGTTATCATCTTAATTCGTATTAGCTGCAATAATTGAATTACATTAAATTTTTATTAATTTCCAAATTATTTTAGCATATGAAAAATGAGACGATAAATAAATAAATTGTACTTTTAAGCATTTTAATCATAACTATAAATTTTATTATTTACAAACAATTTTTATAACTACTTACACATCACTGATTTCGTATTCAATTTCAATTAATTATATATAATTCACCATTTACAACATTTAATTTATTTCATTATTTTCAGTTATAATCAAATTAACCTTGCAATAATTTCAATTGATTAAAGTTGCATTAAAATAGTTATCAATTACCTCAAATTAACCTTATTAGCATTCTAATAGTCTGTCCCATTTGTAAATCATAATTTTTTTTATTTCACATAGTATTAAATTCTAAATCTTATTAAATTAATATTTTTAATTATCGAAAAATGCAGGTCGTTACACTCTCCCCTACTTAAAACTTTTCGTCCTCGAAAGGGACAAAAAAGAATTAAGAAGTTGATATAATTTATTCAAAATATTTAATTTATAAATAATTAAACTTACATGATTAAGTATTTTAAATAAATAGATCAATTCAATAACATTTAAATATTTCATATTCAAGTCAAATAAAAGTTGGAAAATATTTTCACTTCCACAAAAAATTTCTAAGTCTTAAATTCACGAAAATTTTCGACAAAGTCTCCTTTGTACGGATAGGTACGAGAAAATAACAATATCAATAATTACAATATATATCGTATTTCAATAATAGAATATTCCAAACCATGGGAAAAACAATAAAATATCGCTATAAAACCGGAATCTGAAAACGTACCTATTTGTCGGGCAAACAACTTTATTTATGAAACCAAAAGCAATAGCTATTGCTTCCATAAACCTGTATTTCACTTATATAATCCAAAAGAGTGGGAATTATGTACAAAAGAAATATTTAGTTGTTTTCAACTAGTAACAAATGCAAATCAACACAAACTTATGCAACCAAAACAGTACAACCATCATATGCAACAAAGAAATCAACCATACGTTCATAGCAACCAAAGTAATTATTTTTGAGATTAGAAACTTTTCATTGTTCAAGGGTAAAAATAAACTACCAAGTATACCTTACGCACAACAGCCTTAGATAATTACTTAATAGACTATTTATATATCCTTAACAATTCGAAGTATCATTCCCCAAACTTTCCATCAACCAAACAACAATGAATTGTCAATATTATTTAAGTTCATTCTATTGGTTTCTGTTCACATCATTATTTACTTGTATTTACTTTCATTCGTTCATACAATATCTTTTTTCCATTCGTTTACTTGCATAAATTATTTTCATTCAATTATTTAGATCATCCATCAATCGATTCATAAAATATTATATAAGTTTCTTTGCAAATTAATTCATCATTATTATTTACTTTGATTTCCTTTTTCTATCAATATTCATTTGTGAATCAAATCATACATATATTTCTAACTCTTTTGTTTTTCACATTTACTTCTATCATATATAGTATTATTAAATATTAAATGTAATTCTGAATCATTTCAACACTTTCTGAAGTTATAATCATTTACTTAACATAGTATTCACTTATATTATTCTCTTTTAGTTATAAATGACTTCAATCATTAACTTAAGTTTATAATCATTTACTATAATATTCACTTCTCTACTAAACTAATTACCGGCATTTCAAATTATTAACTTAAGTTTATAACATTTTTGTAATATCAAATTTCTTAGTTATAGAAATAATTCCATGGAACACTTTCATTACTTAAGTTTTACTTGTATAATGTTCTATTACATATTCTTATTTAACATTACAGCTTTTTAAACATTTATGGTAAGTTATATATATATATATATATATATATATATATATATATATGTGTGTGTATGTATGTATGTATGTATGTATGTATGTATGTTTTAAGAATGTAATTAAATGTTACACAAGTTTATCTTATTCATTTTAGTTAACAAAATGTTCAATAATTACATCTTCTAAATTCTCATATCTTTCGTTTACAAGCTACAAATTTCTAATTTCTTGTATATTTCATTAATCACTTAGCATCTAATTTCTTGTTTTTCATTTTAGAAGTTTCCAACTATTAAAATAGTTAAGATTTCATTCCATTACAATAATTGAAATCCATAATTATAGAAACTTAAGAACTAGATGTCAGGTTCAATTCAAAAATCTAAATATATATATATATATATATATATAGATACATTCATAGCTATTATTTATCAATCACATTTAGAAATTAAATTTTAGATTTCAAAACAAATGTGCAGTAAAACTACTACAGTGACCTTCCTACTTCGAAACTCGAAACAGAATGTCAATGATGCGTGCTCATCACCGAAATTATTTCCTTTTAAAATTCCTTTGAGTCAATTTTTTCAAATCACTTTGAAAATATTTATATCTGAAAATACTTTCAAATAATATTAATATTATATTCCAAATGTTTTGAAAAGAAATTTCAAATCCCGGAACTTAAATTCTCAAATTTTCAATTCTTATTTACTTTATTTCTAAATCTTATTTTGCAATCAATATTATTAAAATTTCACTTCCTAATAAACAAATATATCACAAACAACAATATCCATAAATAAAAATTCTTCTTTTAAATACAAAATATAATACTATGTAAAATTATTTCATTTACCTATATTTCAAAAACAATATTATGTCGGTCTACTCTATTAAGTGTTTAGAAATCCCTATCGATGCAATAGCGTCCTATGTACCGACCAAAATTTATAAATACTAAACAGAACAAATTAACACCATAAAAACATTTTATAACACTAACAAGTATGCTCTTTTCATATATGGACACTCATTCAAACTCATTCTAGGGTATTAATACCCTATCTCTAATGACTTAAACCTCACAAAGCTAAGGTTATCGCTAAACCAAAGCTCTGATACCAAATGTAACGACCCACCTTTTTGGACGGTTCAAATCAACAATAAACCACATATGTCAGACTCAAACCATTAAAAAGGAAGGACTGTTATGGTAAATAAGAAAAATAAGAGAAACGAAGGAAAAAAACACAGTCTCTCACAGCGGAATGGAAAAATATAATAGTAAAACAAAAAGATCATGAAGCTGTTTTACAAATAACATTTGATTGCACTTTTACAATACATCAGAGTTATACGTACAGAAAATATAAACAAATAATGTAGCAGAACAACATGATGTAGTGGAAATATATAAAATAAATAGTACACCAATCTTCATCTTCATCCTCCAAATAAAATGGTCTTAAATACATCGAAAAGCTCAGATTGACCTGATGGCGTAATGAAAAGACAAAACATTCGAGTCATAACTAAAATATCTTATATAAGTTAAATCAACATAAATTAAATATGAGTGCAACGACTTCAGAGATGTTTATGGGGTTTATATCTCCTATCCAGTGTCTAATATGCATGCAATGACTTAAGAGATGCTCGGGATTTCATCTACTAAGGATGCATTAAACTATATACTATGTAGTGCAATACACTATTATAATATGTCTATCAGTAAAGTATTAAAATAGCGTTAAGGCGTTACCCATATCCTTCTTAACACGTTTTTATAAGTGGAAATTAGCCACAAGGGCCTCTTTAGCAAGTAAAATTAGCTTTTAGGATACACAATTGAAATAATTACTTTTAAGGACAAAATGCAAAATAATTAGTTTCTAAGGCCTAAAAACCTATGAATTTATGTCTTTGAAAGTAATTGGACTGCTGATTTTGTCCTTAAAAGTAATTATTTTGCTGATTTTGGCCTTGAAATTAATATCTATGGATGCGTGTCCTAGAAACTAATTGGACTGCAGAGTTTGTCCTTCTAACGAAATGTCCTTTTTTATAAATACCGTAATCTATATAGTATCGTAATTCCTTTGTAAATTGAAGGGCTATCAGAGGGCACTCCATAGTGTACGACATAATCCAAACTCATAGTGGGCTTGGTATGGCATATGACAAGGTGGACGAGGTAATGCCAGAGTAGGATACTACCATTTTTAGAACCGGGCTGGTGGTAATGCATACCGCCCAACTCAGAACACACTTCCAAAATCAAATTGAAGGTGGCCACCAAATCAATCACAAAGCGACATATATGGTATCGAAGAAGCATGTTGTTCGAAGGTGTGACCTTACTTGGCCCTGGTATAGCTCTTGTTTTAGTCATATCAAGCTGACCCGAGGGGGCCAGGGCTATGTTCATACCTCATACAGTAGTGTTCGCCAAACCATCCTACTTTATTCTGGATTCTCCACCACATGCATAGCTGTTAAAGTGGTTTTCAGTATTAGCAGAGAGTATGACAACATCCGACCTTGGTCACTTTTACAACCAAACGCTTATTCACACCACATGGATCTTTTACATTTTCAAAACCAATTCATATTTGATATCAAATACCGTATTCTCAAAAATCATAACACCTTCCAAATCATATCATTTTCGCAATCAATTCACTTTCGAAATCATATCACTTTCGAAATTATATTCACTTTCGAAATCATATCCATAAAATAGGTTAAACTCTCATTTCAAAGTCATCATATTTACTCAAAATATATCTTTTCACTAGAAAATATAATTTCAAATTCCAACATAGGTTATAACACCATTTAACGATATTCACTTTTAAAACAACGATTTAAGTACAAACAATTCAACCTTGAACCGTTTGAATTTTAGAAAATAGTTTGGATAGTTATAAACATTTTAAATAGTTAAAAGTAGCTTAATAGTTTAACATAGATTTAAAATAATTTTAGTAGTTAAATTTATTTAAAAATAGTTTAATAGTTTAAAATAGATTTATAATAGTTTTAGTAGTTAAGTTTATTTAAAAACCGTTTATATTTTTAATAGTTTCAATAGTTAAATTAGTTAAAAAATAGTTTAAAATAATTTTTACAGTTTAAATAGTTTAAGGATTTTAAAACAGTTGAAATAGTTAAATATAAAATGGTTTGATTATTGGAAATGGTTTATATAGTAAATAGTTCGAAAATCTAAATAATCTTAAATTTCAAAATAATAGAATTTTAAATAGTTATATTAAAATAATTGATTTGGAAATAATATCAAATCAAATTGTTTCTTCCATTTCAACAAATATGGGCCATATCCAGATTTCAAATCAACAAACTCAATTAAATCTTTACATTCAAATTCTCATTAAAACCATTTTAATTTATATCGATTTCAAATCCATGTTGAACTAAAAATTCTGAACCACTTCAAATTCGATATATTTCTAAATTTAATATTCAACATTCACAATAACTCAATTTTGATCAATTTCATTTATATTTCAAAATTCAACTTTAAGATTTCAATTTAAATCCCTTAAATAATTCATTTAAACAAATTTCAATTTCCACAATTTAAAGCTTGGATTTTGAAAATAATTCGGTTTATATAAATTAAAATATATAAATTAAAATATATTTCATAATGTCATTTAACTGGATTCAAAAATTTAGGATTTTAACATCATTAAATTTAACCAATCTAGTTTTCGTATATAATTTTATACCCTATGATCAAGTGATACAGATATATATCATTCAACCCGCAATAAATTCAAATATACGGGAATATATAATTTCAACCCGCAATTCTGAGTTAGAATTCAAAATCCATAAAATCGCTCGAGTCTATCATTTCAACCCATAATGATTTCTTCCTATTCTACAAGACCATTTGGGTATGCATCATTTCAAACCATAATGATTTTCCTAACAATAACTAAGGGAACCGGAACCGGCAGTGGGATAACAATATAAAAAATAAACATAATATCCAGTCATCCAATACCAACAATCAAACATCCATCACAATTGTCATTCAATTCAACCAATTAATAAATCACAACAAATAAATTGGTTATCATTATCAGGTATTTAGCTGACAATTAAACTCAAATATTACGTTAAATGGTAATTAAATTCAATATAAATTCAAATTGAACTCAAATGACAATCCAAATGTACCAAACAACAATTAATCAACTTCTAATCACATCATAAATTTAATTTAACCAACATAAGATAGTTTAGCATTTGTGAGTGGGTTAAAACACTCACTTTTGATTTTCAATCAATTTAAAATCCAAATTAGCCCCGAAAATTGAACAGTCTCAGAATCCAACAAAATAGCTCTGTTATGTCTGGAATTTCAATATGATTGCAAAGGAGAAAACCACGCGTGAATCCGAGATCGTATGAGAAAGTTATACATGTTAGAACAATATAAATTTAAATCTAAATTAATTATAAAACAATTAGACACGTCAGTACCTCATATGTGAAAACCTAAATTAGAACGCTGCAGTCCTTGATTGCGATCACCATAAGTCCAACCGTCATTCCAAATCACCAACGCCGCATTCCACGATCCTTTCCACTCCGATCGGTGAAGACCACGAGCCTCACTGCCTCGCGCCGCCCTTCCGACGCCCATCTCGACCATTGCTACGCCACCAATCCCCTCCGCCGCCGCCACTAAGTCGTAGCTAATCACCATGATTCCAAGCCACCTTATGACAAACAAACACCACCAATGGATGTTGCTCGACCTTCTCTTCTCAACGCCGCCTCCTGATCATCAAACGGTTGATGATCCACCGTTGGATCATAAACCTTAGAAATGGACGACCGAGGGTCTTCGTCAATTTCTAGTCAAATAATACATTAAAATGAAAAACGAATTGTTGTAGCAGATTATGTTCGTCGAGTGCTTTCCAACGATATATAATATGATAGGTTTTGGAGAGTTTGAATTTTGGAATTAGTTTTTGAAATTGTATTTAGGATTTTTGGAAATTGAAATTAGGTTTCTGCCATTGGAAAGAGGACATAGGAATGGACAGACAGAATTATACGTATAGGAATAAAAAATAAAAGGCTGATAGGTTTGGGAACACTATTTATATAGACAAGGCCCGATAAGAATGAATGAACATATTGAATTGGTTCAAAATGACAATAACGACCCGAAAAGTCCGTTTCATTTTCGAAACGAAAGTAGGTCATCCAATATATCGAAATACAGTTTTTTGATATTTTTAAACTCAATGGAACATGTTTCAAACCCTAATTTCATTGTATACAGAAGTTATCTTTAAAATCAGATTATATTCGTTTAAATTCTTTTAATTGATTTCTACACGTTTTGAGCCCGACGGTCAAAACGATAAGTCTGATCGCTATGAAACTTGAAATCTTACAAAATTTCACTACTACGAATCCAATGAAACTGGTTTCTTCAAAATTCGAGATAGTGGCCAAAATGGCTATTTTCCACATTAATTAGATAAATTAGTATTAGATTGATTAAACGCTTTTAAGTTCAAATATTATAACCAACAATTTTAATCATTTTTGATCACCTAGTAATTTATAATCTTGTAAATTAAATTTCCATGTCAAATCCAATGTTAAATATTTATCTAATTATAGTGTTTAATTTCAATTGAAATAAATTCATTTACTTTGATTTCACTCTCATTATTAAATCAATTATTACCCTATAGATATAATTAACATTGTTTTACGTTTTACTACACCATTATTCTACAGTTATCGTCTTAATTCATATTAACTGCAACAATTGATTTATTTTAAATTTCTATTACCAAATTATTTTAGAATATTAAAAATAAGACTATAAATAAACAAATTGTTACTTTTTAGCATTTTAATCCTAATTATATATTTTATTATTTGCAAACAATTGTTATAACTACTTACACATCACTGATTTCATATTCAATTTCAATTAATTACATATAATTCACTATTTATTACAACATTTAATTTATTTCATCAGTCACAATTATAACCGCATTAACGTTACAATAATTTCAATTGATTAAAATTGCATTAAAATAGTCATCAATTACCTTAAATCAACCTTATTAAATTACCTTAAATCAACCTTATTAAATTACCATAAATTTATTTTCGAAAACCGTAGCCACCTTTTTCTTATTTCTGTACGTACAATTATTTTCATTTGCTCCTTTCCTTCTTAATGGCTGTTAATATCAAAACCCTAAAATCCCAATTTCAAATTCAAATTGAAATTCAAACTCCTCAAACTATGTCATATTATATATCGTTGGAAAGCTCTTGATGAGCGCAATCTACTACTGTAATTCATTTTCAATTTAAGTCACGGTTTGGCCAGAAAACATCGATTTAGCCTCAGCCATCCATATAGGCTTTCGATTTCAACGGTAGATCGTCAATTATATGATGATCAGAGGGTACTACATGGTAGATGGCGATTAGAGAAGTGCATCCATGGGTTTACTTTGTGTCATAGATGATCGAAATTGCAAGAACTCATAGGTGAAGATGATCGACAATGGACGTTCTTTGACGAGCTGGAGTGGGTCGCGTGGCTCAGCCTTGGATGGCGAGGCCAGTGGTGATGCTCGATAGGGTTGGAGGCTCACGTAGGGGTGGCGTTTTTGATTCGAAGGGTGACAACTGTAACGTTTGGAGCTGGACCGTTTTTGAGCATGTGAGATGGTGAGGGAAGGTGGTGTTAATTTACAATAATGCCTTTCATTTTATTTTATTTTTAAATTTAAATTTATAATGTTCTAACACACATAACTTTTGCATATAGCTCGAATTTGGACATGGTTTTCTCCATTGTGATCACATCAAAATTTTGGACAATATGTAACTAGTTTGGCTGCATTCAAAGAATGTCTAAATTTAGGGCTTTATTTGGATTTTAATTCGACTAAAAATCAGAGGTACGTGACCCATAAATACTAAACCATCTTATATTAGTTGAATTAATCTTATGATGCGATAAGAATATTACTGGATGCTGTTTGGTAGCTTAATTTGTTATTTCATTGAAATTGAATTTAATTGAATTTTATTGCCATTTTAATTAATATTGAATTTAAACTGCTAGTTAAATACCTGACGATGATAACTAGTTAATTGTTATGATTTATTGGTTGATTTGAATGATGATTGTGAAGGATGCTTAATTGTTGACATTTTGGGGATTTGATGTTATGTTTATTTTATATGTTGTTATCACACCGCAAGTTCCTTTGGTCGTTGTTAGAAAAATCATTACGGGTTGAAATGATACATAGCTGAACAATCTTATAGATTAGTGAAAAATTATTGTTGATTGAAATGATAAACCCGAACAATTTTATGGATTTCGAAAATTGTGCTTCAAGATATGGGTTGAAATGATATATATCCAAAAATTTAAATTTATTGCAAGTAGAAATTATATATGTCTGTATCACTTGACCATAGGGTGGAAAATTTTGTACGGTCACAATTGGTCTGTTTTAAATTATTTTCTAAAATTATAAAGCATGTTTGATTTAAGAAATTTGATTTTTAAATTTAATTTAGTGATTCTATTAAAACTTATATTTGGAAAAAAATTATTTTATATGTTTAAAGTTTAAAATTATAAGCTAATATATGATTTCAAATGTAATCTTAAGATTTTAATTTATAATTTTATCTAGTTTTAAATATATTTAATTTAAATAATTTAAAACTTTAACTTAATAAAATATTAAATACAGTTGTAAAATAATAAATTTAGTTTTATTTAACATAACAAATTTAGTCTTAATTTGATATAATAAGTTTATTTTTAATTTAATATAAGAAATATGGTTTTAATTTAATATAATAAAGACAGATTTTATACAATAACTTTAACAAATAAAATTTAATATAATAAAATATATAGCATAGTTTTAAATATTTATTTAGAAAGTTAATTTAATATAATGAATATAGACTTTTATAATAAATTTAATAGATAAAAGATTTTTGTAAAAGATTTTAGACTTTCGTAAAAGTTTTGTAAGAGATTTTTAAAAGGATTTTATAAAGGATTTTATAATGGTTTTATAATGGAGTTATAAAGGTTTGAAAGGATTTTATAAAGGGTTTATAAAAAAAACGTGTACAAAGAGATTTGGAAGCGTTTTAAAGGAATTTCTGTAAAAGTTATAAAAAAGGGAAAGTGTTGTAAATTGTTTGGGATTATAAATGGTTTTAAAGCATATAAATAGTTTATAAATGGTTTTATTTGAAGTTATAAATTATTTTGAATATTGATTGAAAGAAATCTTCCTCGGCATTTATGAATATATTTATACTTTTGGGATAAGTATATCGATACCTTGATATGAAGGTATAAACTGTTTTCTGGATTTATCATTAAAAGTGTTTTAGGTATGAAATAAGCGCTTGGTTGTTAAAGAGGCCGGGATTGGATATTGTCGTACTCTCTACCAATACCGAAAACCACTTTAACAACTGTGCACGTGGTGGAGAATCCAGAATGACGAAGGATGGTTTGGCGAACGCTACTGGAATGAAGTAAGAGAACGATGATGGATAGCCTTGACTTTCAGATCAAAATTAAAATGACTAAAACAGGAGCTATACCTGAGCCAAGTGGGTCGCTCTCCCTATCGAGCATGCTACTTCGAAACCATATCTATTACTTTGTGATTTGATTGGTGCACACCTTTGATTATGGGAGTATGTCTCGAAATAGGCGGTAGTAGTTACTATGCATTACCACCAGCCCGGTTCTGCAAAACGGTAGTATCCTACCTTAGGCGGTGCCTCGTGTGCCTTTTCATATTTATCCTAATCAAGCCCACTACAAGTTTGGTTTGTGTCGTACACTATGGAGTGCCCTCTGTTAGCCCTCCAGTTTACGGAGGAATTACGGTAACGTATAGGCTACGATGTTTATATAAAAATGTGTTAAAGGAGATATAGGTAACGCCTTAACGCTATTTTAATACTTTACTTTACTGTAGACATATTGTGATAGCGTATTTTATTATATATGTAGATAGTTTAATGGATCCTTAGGAGACGGAATCTCGAACATCTCTTAAGTTATTACATGCACATTAGATATTGGATAGGAGATGTAAAATCCTATAAACATCTTTGAAGCTGTTATACTCATATTTACTTATTTTGATTTAACTTACATAAGATATTTTAGTTCTGACTCAAGTGTATTGTCTTTTCATTACGTTTGGGTCAGCCTAAGCATTTCAGTGTTGAAGACTTTATTTCTGGAGGAAGAAGACGGAGGTTAGTATTATATTATTACAATTATTCCACTATATCATGTTGTTCCGCTGCATTATTTATTTGTTCCTGTTGTACGTATAACTTTGACATATTGTAAAAGTGTAATCAATATTATTTGTAAAAAAGATTCATGAACTATTTATTTGATTATTATATTTTGTCATTCCACTGTGAGATTCTGTGCTTTGTTTTTCCTTCTTTTCTCTTATTTTCTTCTTTGCCCCATTAACAATCATTCCTTTTGAATGGTTTGAATTTACATGTGTGGTTTATTGTCAATTTAAATCGTCCAAAAATTTAGGTCGTTACAGTTAAACTTTGATTTAAACTATTTAATGTAACTTTAATTTAAACTATTGAATGACTAAAAAAGGAAAGTTCGGTCATGTCTACTGTTGATACTGCAGATATGCCCATTGATATCGGTGTGCATGGTGCACTGAGTTTGCATTTACCTGATGACAAGAAATCTTTGAGCCTTATTCCAAGTGTTGATAATCTTTCTGAATTGGATAGAGTTTCAAGATTGGAGTTCCATTCTCTGTTGATTTCATTGTTTATACTTGTGATGATTTTAATGGCAAGTATGGTGATTCTGTCGAGTCTTTTATTTTTTGCACTATTAGAGTTGATAGTTTGGAGGAGGAGGCTTTGGTTTGTTTGGAAATGTAAGGTACTGTTGGTTCATGTAGGGGAGTAGTGAAACTTTTGGGTTCATCTGATATGGTGGGGAATTCTGTTAATAGCGATTCTTTAAATATGCATGTGAGTGATGGCTTCAATTTAATTTCGGGTGAAACTATTGATACAGTGGTTATGAACAAGGTGAATAGTGAATTGGATTAAACTTTGTTGGGGAACCCTGGTCTTCTAGCTAATGTTCGTATTAGTGAGATCGGCAGCAATTCTGCTTCTTGTTCTGAATCGAGGAGAGGTAGACGAAAGGAAGTCTATGCCTATTAGCGGATTAGTTCGATGTGGTGCCAGGATGCATTGTAGTCATTCTTAGTCTACGGGTAACTTACATGATTCGAGTGTCGTGAGTGGTGTAACAAATTCAGGCTCAGGTATGCACTCTGATTTGGGTAGTACGCATTCATCATATGCCTTAGGTGATTTATCTTCTTCTAAGTTTAGTCAGTTAGCTGGTGATACCATTTTCATTTATTCTGAATTGGGGTTGATCTTGAGTATATTAGAAGTAGGGAATTTGATAGGGGTAGTTCTGTTGGTATGTTGAGGATTATTAGTTAGAATATTAGAGGTCTGCATGATTTAAATAAGCGTGACAAGGTTAGAGATTTTTTTAATGACTATTCTATTGATATTGTACTTTTACAGGAAACTAAAATTGAATGTCCCGATATTCATTTTTATAAAAGATTAGGTGGGTATTATTTTAGGAAATGGCCTTTTTAACCTTGTATAGACGCTTCTGGGGGTTTACTGATTGGGTAGCGGGATAATTGTTTTAAACTACTCCAATGTATTTCCAAGCAACACTCTCTGCATATTATGCTCATTAAGCTTAGTGATAATTCTTTTTTAAATATTTCTAATGTTTATGGGCCTAACTCAAAAATGGGTCATCGAATTCTATGAAATGATTGTCTAGAGTTTAGAGCTTTAGATACCGATTCTTGGATTTTGGGGGGTGATTTCAACGTTACGCGTTTTATAAGAGAGAGTTCACCACAAGAGGGTGATTTTTGTGCTATGGAGGAATTTGACTAATTTATTATTAATTCTAATTTGATTGAAATCCCTCTTTTCAATAGAGATTTTACTTGGAGTAATACCGGGGAGTCCCTATCTATGATTCTTCTTGATAGCTTTTTCGTTAGTGATGAAATTGACGATAAATTTTTGATTTGTAGAGTTGTCGGTTTGGCTTACACTTATTCTGATCATTGCCCAATTATTCTCACTTATGAGCAACATAGAGTTATAAATAAATCTTTTAAATTCAAAAAAAATATGGTTATTAGAATCCAATTTTTCGTATTTAATTAAAAATAAATTAATTTCTATGAGCTTTTATAATATTAGAAATAAGGATAATTCTGCTGAAAAAAATTCTTTTAAAACCGAGGGATCTTAGGAATTTTCATAAAACTTGGAGTAAGGTTATTTTGATAGTATTACAATTAAAAAAGAAAATATACTTTCTGATATGCTTAATATAAACAAGATAGAAGAAACTAGACATCAAAATTTAGGTGAGCGTAGTGTTCTCGCTAATCTAAAAGAAGAGCTTAACTCTATTTTAGAAAAAGAGGAGATTATGTGTGTTAGTCCTTGATATGATGGTTTTGATGACAACAACCTTAGAATAGGATTATAAAATATGAATACTAACATTATAATTTAGATATATATGTATATGCAGGATTTAACCATGCAGGTACCAAGAATGAAGACTGTACAGAGTAAAGATTCCAGATAACAAGATTAAAGACTCATGAGTATTAAGAATATCAAGATTATCAAGAGTTCAAGATTTCAACAATAAGTAATTTAATTAGGAATTTTGTTAAAACTCCTAGAAAAGCACTGGCATCTTAAAATCCAATTTATTCGTGGAATGAAATCCACTTCGAGCCTGTTAAAGGGATGGAACCCTAAGTAGGATGGAGCCTACCAAAAATCTAGTGGAACGTTGTTTTGTATCCACTAACTTTTATTCAAAATGTTTTTATAAAATTATATCTTGTTTTCAAAATGATTTCAAAACCTTCCTTTTAAAAGAATCAAAAACATCTATCTTGGTTTTAAATATTTTTAGCCTCAAAATAATCTTTATGTTCAAAATCAAATTATCCTTAGTTTTAAACTATTTTTTAATAATAATATATTTAACTTTTAATATTTATACTTAGATTTAGATATAAAATTATAGCAAAGTTTTATATATACCAAAATATTATTCTCTATATTTATTTACGTATTTTAACTATAGTTAAGTATATTTATAAAAGTATAAAATAGTTTTAATATAAGATAAAAGTTACTTTCAAAGAAAAACAAAACACTAAAATTTCCTTTGGGATGTCGACATACCCAAGTTACCCATGTCGACAATGTGCCAGTTGATTTCAAAAATTTGAATTTCAAAAGAAGTGTTTATTCGTCATATCCCTTCACGATTGGACTTGGTCGTTGTTCTTCTATAAATAGGGGCTGTTTTCAACGAACTTCTAATCATATTTTTCTGATTTTCACTCCTCTTCTTCTTCCACATTTCTTTATACATATTCTTACCATTACTCTGCCGAAATCAACATTGAATCTAATTAGATCATTTCTGGTTTGATTCTCTATCACTACTCAACAAGGTCCTCAGTGCTATTCAGAGTTATAGGCTTCTTTGCAATCATTTCTGTGAGAAAAGGTGTGATTGTAGCCTTGCAAATCAATCAAGTAAGAAAAGGTGTGACTGTAGCCCTGGAAATCAATTGGGTGAACTTGTTGCCCGTGAAATCAAGTATCTCTACCCAGAGGATTATGAATCTGGAGGGTGTACCTCGTAGCCTTGAAATCGAGGGTGTAATTGTAAAGATTGCTTTTGAAAGGAAATCCATACTTTTGTGTGGGACTGGATGTAGGGTAACCCCGAACCAGTATAAAATCCATTGTGTTCTTTTCTTTACTACTTTTACTTTATTTCTGCATCTGTGTTTGATTCTTTGATTGTATCTGTGTTTAAATAAACAAAAACTCAAAAAGATTTAATAATTTCTTAAAACAATATGCACCCACCCTCTAGTGTTTATCTTAGCCTTAAGATCTGTATTCCGCATTTCTCACATTTGGTATCAGAGCAAGGTTTTCAAAGTTTTCATAATCCGAATTTTGAAATTTTTTAAAATGGCAATTTTTTTATAAAATTATTAACATTATTTTCATATGAATATGTCACAAAATCATCATGATATTATTGTTTAAAATTATATTTAGTTATTTTGAAAAGTCACTTGATTCTTTAAAAGGTAATGTTGTTTTGCAGGAGAAGAATTATGTCTAATGACTATTGGTTAAAAGATACCAGATAACCATTCAACAATCAAGAAGAACAAATGGAAATATAATGGAAATCAACAATGAAATAGGTACCGGATCCATGAAAATTTTTGATTCTCATCTACAACTTGATATGATACTATGCTTCTCTCCATCTATTTCGCAATGTCACTGGTTTCGTGCGAATCCGTCAAGAAATGACCAAGTTATGGTCAATGTCTCCATTCTATTCCCACTCATTTTCCAAATTGTAGTTCTTGTTCTCATGGCCGTTTTGACGAGTGGATCATCAAAATCCGATCAAAATTAAGTGAGATATGACAGTTTGAAGTTGGCTATCCAAAACTGAAAAACTGTGTATGAGATTTTCTACATTTCTCTTACTGATTCGGCATGTTGCACTACAATACTGTCCAAATTCATCACCAAAATGTTACCGGATCGTAGCCCTTGCCTTCCTCTTTGATTTGCCACTGGTTTCATCCAATTCCGCTAAGAAACGAAGGAGATATGCCTTCTAGAAGTTTAATTGTAAATAGAAAAACGGGAAGAAGACGAAGAGCAACTTTTATGAAAAGTGGTGACTGTTGGGTCTATTTATAAGTGGTTGAAGTGTCCATTCGTTCAAAATTCAAATTCAAAGTTTTGGCTCCAAGTTGGTCAATCTACTAAATCATCTGTGTTTTTCTCATACGGTCTTCAAATTCAGCAAATGAATATACTACGCCGATCAGAAAAATGAGCCCATCGTAATAGAACAGATCTCGTCGTTAAATTCTGAAAGATATGAATGTGTGATTGACGACAATGGAAGAACAAGAAAGTTAGAAAGATGGAGCGCAAAAATTGGTACGCTTTACTATTATTTCATCTTTATTATTGAATTTAGGAATATATATTTATGCATTTAGTTGGGTATAGAAATTTATCTCTTTTATAAGTTTTGATATTTAGGTCCATATATCGACAAACCATAGTATGTATTTCAATATACCAGTCTAATTTTTTTAAGTTTTTTAAAAATTTGTTTTCTTTCAAATAAAATCTTACTACTAATTTATTACAACTACATTAAGTAGAAAAGCATTTTTAAATGCATAATGTCAAGTGTCTTTACATATGTTTTCTCATTATTTTTACGATAAAAAATTGAGTAAAAAATCAATTATTTACAATTCAATATCTAGTCATAAAATTAATACAAAATTATAGTAAAATCAGGCCCAGAACAATAGATAGTATATCTAAAATGCTGTTTTTCTTCTGGAACGTTTCGTAAGTGCTGCAAATTCGTTTTTATAGCATTTCTCTGCTTTAAAACACTGTAGTGTTTTAGAAACTTTTCGCAGCATTTGGTAAATACTGCAAATTCTGTTTTATAATGCTTTGAATATTTTTTATTGCAAAAACTTTTTACAGCATTCTGTAAATGTTGTCTTTTCTATTTGAAACTTTAAACTATGTAAAAATAATATTTAAGTATTTTTCTCTTTTCTTTTTAGACTTATTTTCTTACTTATATTAGAATATTTTAAAATTAATTTCATGCTTAAATATTTTTTAATAATTAATTAAATTTTTTAATGTAAGAAGCCTTAATATGACACATGTTTATTTTAGTTTTTCAATCTTTGTTATATCATATTTCATTATGATATTTTTTTTAAACTAAAAGGTGTTTAAACATGTTTCTATATATTTTAATCAATAATAATTTAATATATAGGTTTTAATTAATAAGTTAAGTATTTTATAAACATGAAAGTCTGGATTCTTAAAAAACAATTAAGTTAAAAAAGAAAATATTTTAAAAAAAGAATTAAGTAAGGAGGGTATTAATTTATATAAAAACCATATTTGATCGTATACGGTTTAAGTCCATATTTCTTAGCATTTGATTTTGATATTAAGTTTGATTACTACCTTTCATGAATATGTTATAGTTTTAATACCATGTATTGCCTTTAAACTCTTGTCTTTACTACTCTTTTAGTCCCATTCATTAGTTTCCTTAACTTAAGTTTAGTAATTGGTGTGTATTACCTTTGTTTGGTTGAAGCGAGTTATAATAAATTGTTTTATATATGTATACATACATACATATACATACACACACACATACACACACACACATATATATATACACATATATGAGATATTACTTATCACTCATCTTTATCTTATGATCTGGATATCTCTTACCGTAGTATGTATATCATCGTATCATTCTACATATTATTATTATTTTTACTTCATCATCATTTTGTTTCATATTACATATCAGTATGCATCCTATTTCATATCACATTCCATTGCATATTACATCATAAATTACAATGCATGAAATATCATAATCATCTGCATCACAAGTTGCACATCATTTTGCATATTATCTCATGCTACATTGCATAGGCATACATTTCATACTGCATTACAAACTACATATTGCATACATGTATACATGACAAGTGTATTTTATTTAGGAGGAGTTTGTAGTATTGTCTTATAGTATAGGATTATTAATTTTTGATTTGTTTGGTATGTTTTGATTAACTCGTTTGACTTAATTGACTTGATTGACTTGTTTGATTTGATTGATTTGTTTGAATTGGTTGACATGATTAGATTTGATGTGAGTGTTAATTGGATTGTTTCAAATGTACTTATACATATTTATGTATTGAATAATTATAATATAGTCTTTTACATTCCATTTACTATACATTATTCTAGTATTAGTTTAAGGGAGATTTGTATAGTTTTATGGTTTTAGGATGGTTTTTGTTGATGACAAAGGGGGAGAAATATAAAATGGAATAGTTAGGCATAGATTAAGGGGGAGTTATTAGTTTTAGGGGGAGTTATTAAGATAGAAGTAATATTTTATAAACAAAGGTTGTCATCATCAAAAAGGGGGAGATTGTTAGTCCTTGAGATGATGGTTTTGATGACAACAACCTTAGAATAGGATTATAAAATATAAATACTAACATTATAGTTTAGATATATATGTATATGCAGGATTTAACCATGCAGGTACCAAGAATGAAGACTGTACAGTATAAAGATTCAAGATAACAAGATTAAAGACTCATGAGTATTAAGAATATCAAGATTATCAAGAGTTCAAGATTTCAAGAATAAGTAATTTAATTAGGAATTTTGTTAAAACTCCTAGAAAAGCACTGGCATCTTAAAATCCAATTTATTCGTGGAATGAAATCCACTTCGAGCCTGTTAAAGGGATGGAACCCTAAGTAGGATGGAGCCTACCAAAAATCTAGTGGAACGTTGTTTTGTATCCACTAACTTTTATTCAAAATGTTTTTACAAAATTATATCTTGTTTTCAAAATGATTTCAAAACCTTCCTTTTAAAAGAATCAAAAACATCTATCTTGGTTTTAAATATTTTTAGCCTCAAAATAATCTTTATCTTCAAAATCAAATCATCCTTAGTTTTGAACTATTTTTTAATAATAATATATTTAACTTTAATATTTATACTTAGATTTAAATATAAAATTATAGTAAAGTTTTATATATACCAAAATATTATTCTCTATATTTATTTATGTATTTTAACTATAGTTAATATATTTATAAAAGTATAAAATAGTTTGAATATAAGATAAAAGTTATTTTCAAAGAAAAACAAAACATCAAAATTTCCTTTGGGGTGTCGACATACCCAAGTTACCCATGTCGACATAGTGTCAGTTAATTTCAAAATTTTGAATTTGAAAAGAAGTGTCTATTCGTCATATCCCTTCACGAGTGGACATGGCTGTTGTTCTTCTATAAATAAGGGCTGTTTTCAATGAATTTCTAATCATATTTTTCTGGTTTTCACTCATCTTCTTCTTCCACATTTATTTATACATATTCATACCATTACTCTACCGAAATCAACATTGAATCTAACTAGATCATTTCTGGTTTGATTCTCTATCACTATCTCAATAAGATCCTCAGTGCTGTTTAGAGTTATAGGCTTCTTTGTAATCATTTCTATGAGAAAAGGTGTGATTGTAGCCTTGGAAATCAATCAAGTGAGAAAAGGTGTGATTGTAGCCCTAGAAATCAATTGGGTGAACATGTATAAAATATGGCGTGTTCTTTCCTTTACTGCTTTTACTTTATTTCTGCATCTGTGTTTGATTTTGTGATCGTATCTGTGTCTGAATATTGCATACATTTGTATTTAAATTAACAAAATCTCAAAAAAAAAAATCTTAAAACACTATTCACCCCCCTCTGGTGTTTATCTTAGCCTTAAGATCTGTATTCCGCATTTCTCACAATGTGGAAATATAGATCTAGAATTCAGTGGATAAATGAAGGTGACAATGAAACCAATTTTTTTCACAATATGGCAAATGGTAGAAAACGTAGTAATACGATTAATTCTATTTTTGTGAATAATAAAGAATTAGTCGATCAAAGACTTAATAAGGCTTTTACAGACTATTATAGAGATAGTTTTAGTAATGAAAACAAATATATAATTAATGCTAGATGAAATGATCTTTATCATTCTGATTCTAATGTTGATCTTTCTAAGTTAGATAATCTTTTACTGAAGAGGAAATTTGGAAAGCTATTAATGACATGCCAAGTGATAAATCCTCATGTCCAGATGGGTTCCCTATTTTCTTTTACAAAACATTTTGGGATGTTTTAAAATTTGATTTAATTAGCACATTTAACGAATTCTATAATTGAAATTTGCAATTAGGAAGATTTAATTTTGTAAATATTATTTTATTACACAAAAAAGTAGGCGCTAATAATTTAAAATATTTTAGACCTATTTCATTAATTAATTGCTCCGTAAATTTTATTTCAAAAGTTTTAGCTAGTAGACATAGTATAAGAATGAACGATCTAATTGACTGTTCATAATCTACTTTCGTTAAGGGAAGGAATATCACCGGCGGTGTGGCTGTTGTTCAAGAATACATTAATCACTATTGTAAGAATAATATAACCTATGCGATTTTAAAATTGGACTTTACAAAAGCTTTTGATTCGGGAGATTGGAATTTTTTAGTAGATATATTTCATGCTTGATGTTTCAGTCATAGATGGATTATCTGGATCATGAATTTACATAGAACTAGTAACTCTAGTATTATAATTAATGGTATTTTAGGGATAAAATTCAATCAAAGCGAGGTTTAAGGCAAGGGGATCGTTTATCGCCTCTTTTGTTTAGCTTAGCTGCGGATGTTTTTGCTAAGTTAATTAAAAAAGCGGTTGATAATGGTTCTATGGGGAATGTTGCTAATGATATCTCACATAATAGTATATCTGTCCTTCAATTTGCAAATGATACCTTGCTTTTTCTTCCCACTTGCCTATTACTACTCTTAAGTTTATTTTACATAGTTTTGAACTACTGTCAGGTTTAAAAACAAATTTTGATAAAATTTTAGTTTTAATTTTAAATGGTTTTGAAAAAGTTGAAACTTTAGTTGGTAATACGCTTAATTGTAAAACTATGAATTTTCATTTTGATTATCTTGGTTTTTTTATTAGACCTACTAAACGTAAACATGATGACTGGTTTATAATCATTAGTAAAATCAAAAATAGGATTTCTAATTGGAATGGGAGATTTTTATCAAGAGCGGGTGATTAGTTCTAACAAACTCTGTTTTATCAGCTCTCCCGATCTATTGGATGTGCATGCAACTTTTATTTAAATTGGGTTATCGATAAAGTAGATAAAATAAGAAGAGACTTCTTATAGAGTAGAGAAAACTCTGATAGCAGTATTAAATGTTTAGTAAATTGGGAAACTGTTTGTAAATCCAAAAAGGATGGTGGTTTAGGAGTCATTAATTTGCGAAATATGAAATTGTCTTTGTTTAGTAAATGGTTGTGGAAGTTCAAGGATATTAATGATAATTCTACCGAAAGAAATCATTTCTAAATATTACTATAATGGTAGCCATAATTTATATCAAATTACTCCTACAGTCATATGTAAACTATCTAATTTTTGGAAATCTATTTTAAAATATCATTAGATTTTTAACTTAGGCACTAATACAATAGTTCATTCAGGTAATGGTACATCTTTTTGGCATGACGTTGGATTTCATTTATCCCTCTTAGGATTGAATTTGAAGAGCTATACGAAATCTGTAATTCAAGAATGCTTTAACTATAGAAGTTTTTTCTCCCAAAAATGACACTCCTTGGAATTTTATTTCTAAGAAAATTTTAGTAGATTCTACTCTAAGGCAGCTTTCTTCGCTTTATGCTAGATTAAATCTATATAATATTGATAATGATAATATTAGTTGGAAATGGGATAAGAGTAAGAAATATACTTCTAATTCTTTTTTATAGAATTATTAACTTTTCGGGTGTAACCTATAGCTCTTTTAAATTTTATTTGGAAATCAAATGCTCCTCCTAAATCTAAAATTCACGTATGATTAGTTATGCGCGGAAAACTAAATACTATAGAATTTTTAAAAAGAACAAATATACATATTGATAATAAATGTTATTTTCGTAATCTGCATTTTAAAGATATTAAACATGTATACTATGATTGCTTAGATACTTATTTCATTCTAATTAATACCCTTAAAATCTTTAACTTTGATATAATAACTAAAATTTATGATTGTGAATTCTATTGGAATAGTTTTAGATTTAAGTTCAGAAAGTAAAATAGATTCTTACTTGACACTTTATTGTTATAATTTGTTGGTATATTTGGTTTGAAAGAAATCAGAAATTTTTTAAAATAATAATAGTCACTTTAATAAATTGATTTTTACAACTTCTTCATTCTGTTTTAATTGGATCGCTAATCCTGAATATAAATTAGCTAAAAATAATCTATTTAAAGAATATCTTAATAAGATTAATAGTAATATTAAACTATTTAAACATAAAAATTATATATTGATATTAATAATTGTAATATTAATATTTTTCAAACTTAGATGATGATTTCTCTGTGTATCATAATATCCTTTCGATCAAAGGACCATAAGGATAATTTTTGATTCGTTTTAGTTATTGTTTTAGTCCTTGTTTGTTTTAGTTTATAGATCTTTAAGTTCATCTAATCATGGATTCTTTTTAGTCATTTTTATAATCTTTATTTTATTCTGTCCTATTAGCTTAACTTTTGTATCTTTGCTTCTATTTCATTTATACGTACATACATACATACATATACATAAATGTGTGTGTGTATATGAATATAAATTTCATTTATATACATATATGTTTATCATTCTAACTACTTTCGTTAATTCCTTTTCTAATATAGGTTCGGGCTATATATGGTGTAAGTTTCTTTTTGCTGGTACACAGGATTACTGATTGCAGGATTGCTGTACATATATGTTTATCATTCTAACCACTTTCTTTAATTCCTTTTCTGATATAGGTTTGGGCTATATATGGTGTAAGTTTCTTTTTGCTGGTACACAGGATTACTGATTGCAGGATTGCTGTTTGCAGTGAGGGATTCTTCTCGGTACATCTTCATCTTCATTATGACGTTCTACTTTCAGGAGGATTCACTTTTCAACTAGGTGCTTTTTTCAGGTTTACCGAGTCTTCGTAATGGAATTTTCCATTCTAGATCATTCGTAGTTCCATTTTAGATTATTCGCATTTCCATTCCTTTCGAGTCAGCAGCATGGAGCAGCTTGGTGTTTCCTTCTTTTATGGAATTAGCTTCCAGTATCATTGGCTATGTGATATTCCTCAGTTTTTTAGGTACTTCTAACACTTTATATTGAGCGGTGGCCATCTCTGAGCTCGGTATTGGGGTGTAATAGGCGGTGGCTATGCCGGAGCTCATTTGAGGGGTACCTGATTTTTTTTCTTTGATACTTGTACTTATGTTAGCTACTTGTCAAGCATGTTGGCAGGATCTTGTGTTGTGTTATATATATATATATATATATATATATATAGATATGTAGATGTATGCTCTCCTCTATATTAGAGGATTGCACATTTTTCTCAAAATATTAAATATAATTAGACTTATAAACTAATAATATTAAGAAATCATTACCCAACTTAAACGTTCAAAGCTCAAGTCCACTGCCAAGCACTCACCAAACCCGGAGCTAGTGTCTACTTCCATTGCCTGTATATGCTTCACGTTTCCTATGCATGCAAAGCTTCTCCTCCTCCGCTTTCATGAATGCACGCCTTTCTTTCTTTTTTTGGCAATCTACTCACGTTTCTCCATGACTATGCCCATCTCCTTTCCTCCCTTATCAAATTTCTAAACACACAAATCCCATCCCCTTTCTCTTCCATGCATGTGTGTAAATATATATATATATATCAACCTTTATTTGTGTGTGAATGTATGTATATATACAGGTGAAGATCTCTTAATGGCTAAGAAAACAAAGTACAAAATATTTAATGCAAAGGTAGCAAAACATGCGCAAGACAATATGTGGAAAAATATTGCAAACATATGGTGAGTGAGTGTATATAAATTTTGTGTAAGTATATCATTTTGTTGTTCCCCCCTTAATTCAATGTAACGACCCGCTATTTTGGACTATTCGCATCCGCACACGTCGGACTTGAATAATTCAAAATACCGAATTGTTAATTTAAAATTTGGCAAACTCAGATATACAGTAAATAAATAATCACAGAATCACAGACATAGAGTAATAATATGCAGCGGAAGTAAAAGAGATAGTAGTTCATGAAGCTACTATATAAATATATAAGATACATCAGAGTTTACAACATAAGAGAAATATGATACATCAAGTACAAATCAGAATACATCACTGGAATCATCGAATACTGAAAGCAGAATAGATGACTGGATCTTCAAGCAAAGCTCTAACTCCAAAGGTGAGTCTTGAATACTGGTACACTCAGTCTGACCCGAGCGTAAAGCAAACACAAAACACTCGAGTCAGGATTAATATTCTCATATCAATAAATCCAACTCAAGTGAAATAGCAATCGAAATACATGTAACTTAAAGGATGTTGGAATCACCATCCTCTAAGGATCCGTTAAACTATCTACTATGTAGTAGTGTACGCTAAATAGATAATGTCTATCAGTAATATAAAGTATCAAAATAGTGTTAAGGCGTTACCATTATCCCCCTTAACACATTTTATATAAATGTCATAGTCTATACAGCACTGTAAACTCCACTGTAAACTGGTGGGATATCAGGGAGTACTCCATAGGTATAACACAAATCAAATTCGTAGTGGTCGCGTATATAGGGATACAAGTATGACAAGGTACATGAGGCAATACCCAAGGTAGTGAAACTACCATTCGCCTGATCCGGACTGGTGAAAACGCATCGCCGCAGCGATCGCAACACCGCGAAACAACACTCCTGAAATTCCGAGGGTGCACCAATCAATCACAAGTAATGAGTAGTAGTTACGAAGAAGTGTGTTCGCTCGAGGTGGCTAACCCCATTTGGCCTGGCACGGCTCCTGATTTTAGTCATTTCCAATTTGACACAGGTGTCAAGGCTATCCATTATCGTTCTCTTTCTTCGGTCATCACGTACATCATTCCAACCACTTCATTCTGAATCATAACTCCGCGTATAGTTATTAAAGTGGTTTTCAGTTTAGATAGAGAGTATATCCATAACCGATTCCGGTCTCTTTAATAACTTTCGTAATTATTATACCGATTGGTCGTTTAGTAAATTTCAAACCAAATCAAATCAAATCAAATTTCAATTTCAATTTCGAAAATCAACATTCCAATTGTCTTTCTAAATCAATTTCCAAAATTTACGTTCAACCTTCCAAATTTCCATTTCAAAGTCTTACAATTCAATTTCAATTTTATTTAAACCATTCAAATATTAATTCAAGTTCGTATATATAAGTTTCATTCTGAAATCATTTAAATTAATTTAATTTGCATTCAAAATCAATTTCAATTATTTAATCGATTTCATTAAATATTCGTTAAGTTTATTTATCATTCAAACAGTTTCCATTTTATCTCCAATTCATTAAATCAATTTCTTAAGTTCAACTTAGTTATATCAACTTACAAATTTAATTAAATTAGATTCGTCAAATCAAATTCTTAAATTCGAAGTCTTACATTTTGTTTCAATAAAAGCACTTTATTTCTTGTTAAAGAAATTCAATTTCATTTATTTATTGACTTCGTTACAAATTTCAAACTCAATTAATAAAGAACAAAATTTCATCTATTCGAGAAGTTTAATTTCACTTATTAACTTACTTAAATTTTCCAAAGCTTAATTTATAAATAAAGAAACTCAATTTCATTTGTTAACGAAGTTCAAATCCACTTATTCAAAAGTTCAATTTCTCTTATCAAAGAATTCAATTTTTATTCAATTATCAAACAATTCAATCTTATTTAATTATTAAATAATTTCAATCTTAATTATTAATAATTTCAAAACTTAATCATTTCAAACTTGATTATAAATTCAAACTTAATTATTAAATCATTTCAACTTAATTATAAATTCAACTTAATAATTTCAAACTTAAATTATAATTCCAACTTAATTATAATTTCAAATTTTAATTATTAAATGATTTCAAATTTAATAATTTCAAAACTCAATTATTACTAATTCCAAATTATTTATTAATAATTCCAAATTTAATTATTAAATAGTAAAATTTTAAACAACGTTCTTTCATCAATTATTACGTTAATATTTGTTTCAGATTTCAATCTTTACATTTTCCTTTCATAAAATTCAATTTCCAACTTCATTTCAAAACTTATTCTTTGCTCGAATAAAATCATTATTTTATTTTTAAATCAATTTATTGAACAATCGGATTTTATTTAATTCTCTATCCTAGGTTAAATTCATTTGGGTATATATCATTTCAACCCGATTCCAATTCCAATTCAAAAATCAACATAACAAAGGAACTTGCAGTGTGATAACTGGGATGGTGTCAAAGTAAATAAACAAGCAATAACAGCAAACAAACACAATCCAATAATCAATTCAAATAATCCCGAAATAATCGTATTAACTCACATTGTTGTTTGTGCGAACTAATATAACCATTTCTAGAATCTACACTATCATTTCATGTAGATTAAAGATTATTACAATATTATTTATACGGTTCTTCACTGTCATTCATTATTCAATTTTAACTACATCGATTTACACAACATACATTTAAATAGTTCAAAGTGCGATTTACCACATTTCTACGTGTCGATTCATTTAAACATTTAAGGAGTCATCTTATACAAATGTCATCAAACAAACTTAACCCATATGTCAAACCTAACTATCCAATGACAATTCAATTTCAAGTTTATTTATCATTTACAACATTAACAGTTTAACGTTCAATGTCAACATCACACAATCAATCAAATTATCAATCAAACTAGCTTATTTGCATACATAACATATAATAGTTTCAGATGTCACAAGTGAACTGATACAGGTCATAACATATATACAATGTAATTAACTAACAGCAGCATATTTCAATTGTCGTTTCAATTGAAATCAAATTTAATAAATAAAAGAATATTAATCGTGAGTGATTGCTCACCTTTCAAGGCTAGAGAATACAGAAGGTGACACGGATACGCACACCGATACGGACACTGAAATTTAAAATTGCAAATCCAAGCAAAGCAAGATCGGCACAAATTTGACGGTCAAACTGATAGATACGAAATAGATCAAATCAGAATAGGATTGATGCAGATAAAATTTGTATCAGTGAATTTATACATAACTTATATATTATATAAAACAAATTTTAAAATCAACATTTATGAAACAAAAATATTTATATTAATATACAATCAGCTATGATCTAATAAACAAGATATACGCACAATACGCTGTAACATATATATGTACAACTTAATATATTATCATATACTAGAACGCACAGCAAAACCTTTAACAAAATATACTTTATGTATAACAACATATTACATTAATACAAATCTTTGTAACACGTGTACTTTCAAAGATAACCCAAAATGCAAAATATCTACCCATACATACAAGCTATAAAACAGTATACTTCAGCCATAACATCAATATAAACTCACGCATTAAGTCAAATATCAACATATTATAATATAAAAACTTATAATATAGATTATATGATACTTATATACTACTGAAGTATGCATGCTCTTATACACATACATTTAAAACAGACAATATACGGCTTGCATACTATAATATATATTTTACAATGCATGCAATATAGTTCTTAACTGCTATATATAGAAAATCCGTAGTTACGTAAATATGATATCAATAAACCCATACTAGTTAAATATAAGGGAACAACAGTAACTATATTCAATAATGTAACATATATAGTAGACTTATGTATAGATTTTATAATCAAACTAATATAAAATTTGCACATTTTTAAACATATTGAATAACGATACTTCAACATATATAAACTGACATATATGTATTAACTACTAACAGATAGCTAGGATGCAAAATAACACGTATATCAAAATATAATACATATACAGCACATGCAAAGCCATAAAATATACATACTCAAGTCATAAAAACAAGATGGATGGTGATGCTAATATACATTTGCAAAAATCAATACAAACAACTATATGTATATATATATATATATATATATATATATATATATATATATATATATTAAAATATGCTTACTCATATATACGACTTACAATAAAATCCTGATAGGTTTCCTCTTCTCTACACGGCTGTTCACGGTAGAGGAAAGGAAGACGATGGGTGGCTAAGCTATTTGGCGAAGACGTGGCGCGAGCAGTAGGGAGGTGGAGGTTGCGGTAACTCGACGGAGGAGGAGATAGAGGCAGAGACGCGGTAGAGATTGCTGGGCCGTGGGAAGCAAAGCGGCTGAGCATGGAGGGAAGGGTAGGGCGACTGGGTGGCTCGAAGGTAGATGTTTGTGGAAAACTTGGGTGTGCTGGACGTGAGGCGGAGGCTCCCGACGTGGCGAAAGTTTGCGGAGGAGGGTGACTGGGTGTAGGCGGGACGTTGGTTTGTTGGCGAGCCGAGGTGGAGATAATGGAAAGGAGAAGGTGAATGGCAGAGGGTAGATGGGAGGAAAGGCACAGCATGGTGAGGAGGCAATTTGATGGAGGTGGAGTAAGCTACAGAAATTGGTGAAGAGGCACGCATTGGGAGGAGGTTAGGAAGAAATGAAGAAAGCAGAAAGTTGAACAGGCAGACAGAACATTGAAGCAATAGTAAATATAAATTTCAAACAAAAATATTAACGCAAGCATTGGAAAATGAAATAGCAACAATAAAAAATATGCAAAGGTGGATGAGTAATAAATCATAGTGCCTTTTGAGTTATATGTGGAAAGCTGAATGGACAAAGAAGTCAAATATTAACAAACCAAAAGTCATAAAACCGGTACCGATACGATTCCACGTTTTACAAATTTCGCCATGCATCCGAGCTCAAGACACGGAAATGAATATACCGCAGATGTCAGCACGATGAGACGATCGAAACAGTATACGGATATCAGTGGTACGGTTGAATTATAAAATTTCGAATTTTCTACTAGCGACCAACTAACATCTTGCTCAGAAGATGCTTTAGAATTTTTCTATGTAAAAATATTTGGATTTTGAAAAAGTTTTATTTTCATCGTTTTTTAACTGATTAAATTGAAGTAAATTTACGCGCGAAATAAACTTTCATATTTTCGGACGAAAATTTACCGGTTGCTATGTTTAACTAGACGCATTCCAAATATCAAATTTATATTTCAAAATTTTATCGTTTAAAACTTCATAAAATTCAATTAATATCGTTATTAAAACCGGTTAAATTTACGGGTCGTTACATTCAATGTATGTACCACATATGTTGTTATTATTATATATATAATATAAATACTTAGAGCTAAGCTATCTAACATTTAAGGAAACCAAACGTGTGCAAGGATATGCAAAATTGTGAGAAGATGTGTTTAAATTTTGTGCTATGAAAATAAAGTTTTAGGATATGATGCTACACAATATCCCATTCGCGTATGAATTGGAAATGACGAAAATAAAAGTACGATCATGCATAACAGTGTGCCATGATCATAAAACATTAATAAAATACGTAAGTTAACTTATTATGTGAAGTTTTAAAAGTACCGATGTTTACCACGGAAAGCATAAAACGAAAATTTAGTTATTTTCCAAATTATAAATTATGGAAAAATCCTATAAAATAAATTAAAAATACATTATTAAAAGTCTGATCTTAATTAAAAACCTATATTTTATTATAATTAAATTCAAACCTGAATATTTAAATAAAATAAATATTCAATTTTGAAGACTCAAAATTACGGGTCAATACATTTTCACAACCAAGCAGCGTTGTCTTTAAAGAGTGGTTCGCATTTACTTAGACAAAAGAGGGGGAATTTTGAAATTTAACATTCTTTTGTGTTGTCTCAAGTAGTTATATTAGAAATTTGGAAGAGAGAAAATGTTAGAATATTTGAAAATTGTAGAAGATGGGATGAAGAAGTTCTTCATGAATGCATGCATGTAATAACCACAAAAGTTAAGCTATAGGGTGAAAATTCTTTAAGTTGTCAGCAAAATATGGACTTATTTATGCCACTCACAGCTAAGTTTTTGCATGTGACCAGCACGGTTGGCGACCAATCACTGTACGAGCCGTGCTTGCTATGGTGGTTGTTCACCGACTATAGTATAAAATGAAAGAAATTTTTTCGTATGGTGGCCGCTGGCAAAAATGTGGATGCTGATAGTAAAACATTATTTATATTTTGTAATGAATTATGTTGTTAATTTTGTACTTTGAAATTATTGATTGGTTGGTTTCAGTAAAAAGAGGTAAACGTCATCTTTATAAACACTGCTTAAATTTCAAAAGTAAAGTTATAAAATTTGTATTTCAAATGAGGGTAGTACATAAATATTGTATATTATCCTATATTCAGAAAATATCTCATATAATAAGATTTTGTTGCTCATTTTATGCAGTGAAATGTATGAAGTAAGGATTTAAACATAAAATGATAAAAAAATCGAAAACTGAAAGGGCTAAAATGAAAAGAAGTCATGCTCCTTTCTTCATAATTTATTGTAAATAATGGAGTAAAATAACAGTATGAAATATTCTACTTTGCAGTTCAACCCTAATTCTTTAAGTTCAATGCTTCATCATCTTTTAGAACTTAAAATTGTACTTCTTGAATGCAAACTTGTAACGGCCCACTTGTTCGTATGATTTAGATTGACAATAAAACCATACATGTCCAGCCCAAATTGAACGAAAAGGCGAATAGTTAGGGAAAAGAAAGAAGGTAAGAAGACAAGAAGAAACTAAACAACACAGAATCTCACAGCGGAACGAATAATTTATATTATATAACAAATCTTTACACAAAATCAAAACTGTAATTTATATATATATATATAGACATTAACCAGAGTATGCTAACTATTCAGCATGGACAGTTATAACAACCTATCCTCACAATTTCTGAACAATGTACAATAATATAAGTAACAAAAATATAATCATCTACGTGAATACGGCTTTGGCCTCAAGCTCCTCTCCTGGAGCTCTAAATATCCAAGTAAACCTGGAAAATATGCTCGGTCTGACCCGAGCATATATGAAAAACCACGCCTGGGTCAGCCTGGTCAAACCAGCATGAGAAACCACAGTCAACTTGATTCTTGAAGTTTAATCACCCTTTCAAGTAAAGGTATCTCGTAAGACCATACCACAAATGAACACGGATGGTTTTATCTTACGGTAACCAAAACTCTTTTATAGAAAATCATCTAATATTATAATAATGTCTAATTGCCAAAGTAATAATAAAAAGTAGTTTTGATGCATGTGTTGTGTACATCACAATGATACTAGTCAAAAAAATCAAAATCCGATAAAGCCATTTGCTAATTGTGTAAGATTTCCACGGAGGTGCCCTCGATACTTCGGGAACGGTCCTCCTGTAGAAGGATTAGAGTTATCCTTCCGAAGATCAGTACCTATCTAGCCCAGGTACATACGAAAAAACATAACTGGTCTTGCTGAGACCGAGTGCATCGCTCCGGCATGCCACACGGTATTGCTAGAAAGGAGCCGAGTCACCCTATGGGTTTGCCAACCCTACTGGTCATGCCTCATATCTTTGGTTTTAGTCATTTCCACTTATGAGGCTAAGTCTGGCATTCCATCTTACGCACTGCTCCAAAAATAGATCATGGAATCCCATATGGATTCCTACGCCACAATGGCCATGGAATCGCATGCAGATTCCCACATCTCAAATAGACCTTGGAATCTCACATAGATTCCCAAACCCCAACGAGTCACAGAACCACATATGGATTTCAACGTCCCAAATTACAATGCATCTCCTCCATCTAACCACATATGGTTTCGGAGTAAGTCATGGGTTTCGAATCATCACCTACGAGTACACTCTCCATTTCCTAGGTGCTCCAAAAACCATTCATCGTCTTTCCGGAATGCTCAATACCGGTTCTTTAGGAAATAACCTAACAATACATAAGATCTAGGATCACCCCCTAACCGTTTAATTGGACGGATCTCCTTATCATTTTTCCTAAAAGATCCACAAGTTTATACGCAACACGATGGAAACCGTACCATGTAATTCTCGCATTTCTCCTAGATATTTTCAGAGTTAAAATCATTCATTGTTACGTAGGAAATTAATTCTCTACCACAAAAATTAAGAAGGATTACATATTGGGCCATGATTTGATAGTCGGTTATCTAACTATCAAATAAACAAACATTTAAACAAATATCACATTTCCCACTGTAATCACCAAATCCTATTTAATTTATTTTTGAAATTTTGAATCTCTTTATCAAAAAAATCATATACTTATCTCATCACGATAATATATTCACAAATCATTTTTTCCCAAAAATACTTGAAAACTTTAAAGATACACATGTGTGTATATATAAGTATATTTGGAAATTACCAACTAGTATCTACCATGGATCGTAGCTCAATGGTTACATCTTTATCCTAGAAAAACAAAACTTAACTTAGGCAAACTCTACCATCCGATTTCCGCCATGCAATCAATTATAGATCACAGTTTGCACAATGGTTACGTCGCTATCCCAGCAACAACATCCCAACTATAGGTAATCTCTGCCCTCAAATTAAAGCTATGAAAATATGCCATTACTTCCCTAAATCTTTTATTTTAACAACTGCATCAAAATAATGATTATAAAGTTTCTATAATAATTTTCAAGTTTTATTTAGGAAAATTCCATTTTATAACAGCTTAATATATAATATATTATTTTTAAAATGATATTAATATTTGAACAAATTATCCTTGAAATAATAATATTTTAATACTGATTAATTCTAAAAAATAATTAACTTTAAATCAAATCATTATAAGGTAACCTTAATTAATTATTAAAGTATGCTTTTAAACAACTTAAATAACTTAATAACTTTGAAACAGTAATTAAATACTTTTAAACAATTTTAAAGAATCATAAAAAAATTAACTTTAAACATTATCAAATAATTATTAATTATCTTTAAAAAATCAATAGTAAATAATAATCATTCTTAAATAACTTTGGTTCAAAAGTCAACTTCCAAATTTGGAAAGAAGCTTAGTAACTCCGATGGTACTTAATCAAGTCACCATTTATTTCATAAACAATCCAGAATGACAGATTCAGATATTCATGGAATCAATCCATCACATTGCCTAATATAATCAACAGGATAATAATTAGGAGTCCATACAAACGTAATAACAGAACAGGGTTTATTTCTGCTATTCAACGTTTAAAAACACACCTATCAAGTAATAATGGCAAAACAGTGATTTATTCTGCCAATAGAAGTCCAATTAAATACAATTAGCGGAATAGTATTTTATTCCGCTAAACAGACATTTAATCATCTTAATAACTTAAATTAACTCAACACTATTTTTATCTGAGCAGATAACTTCAATAGATAGATCATATACATTTAAACGACGCTATTTATTTAAATTAGGCAACTAAATTTCTGTATGCTTTAAACTGCTATAAATTTCACTTATTCAAACCTGACAACAAATTGCACGATGGCGCAGTGTTTGTCGACATGAAGTTATTGCAATTTTTTTACTTTATACGAATATACGGTTTGCAAGCAACTAAATTTTAAAGTATTAAAAAAATTATTTTTTCTTTAAGAATTTAACATTTTATTTGTATTTCCTTTCCACCCTTCATATGCTTTTGGGCCAAAGCCTAACCATATGCAACCGAAACGCACTTCGTCCTCCTTTCCTTCCCCAATTTCACAACTGAACCCAGAAAATCCAACCCAAAACCAATGTCCAAATCTTCAATCGATCTCACTGCTTTCCTCAATCATCCACCCAAACTTCTCACAAGACTCGAGAACCCAACCCAAAGCTACCGCAACCCAACGCCCAAAGCACGGTCATCTTCACCACCCGAATTTCCCTTGTGCACATGTGTACGTCTACACGTACACGTACAAATCCCGTCGTCATTCGACCAACGGAGACCACTCGAAAATGCCCTCCCTGGGCTCGACCATCTCCACACCGACGCTACCGACCCCCTTTGGCCAAATTCAAACCCACACCTAAAGCCCAGCTTTTTAACCACTGACCCAAATCGACCCCGTCCCGCCTCCATGTTCCTTGCCTACCTCCGCCACCTTCGCCATTAGGAAGCCTATGCTCTCCAGTACCTCCAATCAAAGACTGAACATCCCTCATTGCCTCTCCTCGCCGTAGTTTAGCCGCGTTCCAGAGTCGAGAACCCACCATCCCAAAACCTTAAATCCCTACGCTAACCCAAATCAAGGCCAAAATCGCAATTTAGCCACGGTGAACCCCTCGGCCTCGTCATCATGCTCATCCTCGACCAAGCCTCATCCTCCCCCGTCGACGACATAGCCGGAAATTAATTTTTTAGTGGATTTTGATCACCTCTCCATTGATCTCAAACCAAGCTATTATAAATTAGGATTTCTTCACTAAAATTCCTATCTTCAAACCAATCGAGACCACTCCCAAACGCCCTCCCCAGGTTCGACCCAGTCCATGTCGACGCTTCACCCCCAACCCCTTCTAGCCAAATTTGAACCTACGCATAAGTCCAGTTTTTCAACCACTGATCCTAATTGACCTTATCCTGCCTCCTTGTTCCCCACCTACCTCAGCCACCTTCACCATTAGGAAGCCCATCCCCTCTATCACATCCAATCGAAGACCGAACGTCCCTCGTCGCCCCTCCTCCTTGCAGTTTAGCCACATTCCAGAGCCACCATCCTAAAACCCTAAATCCCTACGCCAACCCAAATCAAGGACAAAATCATAATTTGGCCGGGGTGAACCCCTTGACCTTGTCACCGTGCTCCTCCTCAACCAAGCCTCATCTTCCCTCGTCGAAGACATGGCAGAAAATTAATTTTTTAGTGGATTTTGATCATCCCTCCATTTCTCTCAAATCAAGCTATTAAAAATTAGGATTTCTTCACTAAAATTCCTATCTTCAAACCACAATCATGAATTCATACTCGATTCAAAGTTTTTAGCAGATAAAATTTGTTAAAACTAAGTCAGTTTGTTGTTATCTGGCCATTACACACAATTTATAAAATAAACGGGCTTCAAACTATTTTTAACGTGATCTATACTCAAAAACAGAAGTTTCATCAGTTCACAACATTAACTAATTTGAATTATGCAAAGAGAAATTGATTTTTAAAAACCAGGGTATATATTTTCTAACTCTGTTAACAATGACAGAGTAATATAAAACATTTCAAGCATTCTAGATTTAAATACTCATCTTGATCATGCTTAGCTTCTTCGAAATCTTCCATTTCAATCTTAGTTTATGATCTGAAATCTTGATAGCCTTGCTTTGTTTTTGAATTTAAATAGGATGTTTCCTTGTTCTTCTTTTTCTTTACAGTGTTTTGTTTACAGATTTTAAAAAAATGATACTTACACACATACACATCTCTATATATTCATATTTTTGCAAAGATGTAATGATGCATTTATACAAAATTTTGGGGTTCAAAAGATTTTTGATATATACCATGATTTGTGATAGACTTAAATGAAATCTTGGTGGCTTGAGTTGAAGCTTTGGTTACTGAGAAATGAGGTTTGAAATGAGATAACATTTTCAGCCTATCTTCTTTTGTTGACCAGGCAATGCATATATTTTTTCCTTTCATTTTTGCTTGTAATATTTTGGTTATGCATTTCGACTGGGTAGGTTTATTTTTGACTTATAATTTTTGAAGTAAATTTCTCCTTCCATTTTATCCTATGAGCATGCTATCACTATACTTTTGAGAATAAAATAATATAAAGTGGTATAAAATAGTTTTAGTCTTCACGTTCATATACTTTAATTTTAATTTTTATATTTTTAGACATGTATACTAAAAATTGCTAATGTATGAAAATAACATTTTTTTAAAACATATTTGTAAAAGATTTTCTTTTAAAAATGGTTCAATGATTTTATTTAATTTTCCTCATTTCCTTGATCATATAATATTTTCCTTATAATATTACTTCCCTTTCCACTTTACATTATATGTTTTTAATAAACTATTTTTATTTACTTTAAAAATATTATATATTTCTTTTTGGACCTATATATACATTATTCTCATTCATTCATATTTATTATGAATCTGTTTTTAGTTTAGATATAAATTTTGTTGTTATAAATATATATATATATATATATAAGACATTCAAATTAAATCAATTTTCTATTTCTATAAGTAAAATCTAGAAAATTAAAAATATTATCTTGATTTAAAACTATTGATTATTACAAATTGTCATTTAACAGGGTTTTATTTTGATCAAAAGATCATATTATTAAATATTAAAAAACAAATATTCACAATTCAAGATGATAAAAATCTCGGGTCGTTACATTCTTCCCCCTTAAAAGAATTTCATCATCGAAATTTGCCATAACCCAGCTAGTAAACAGAATTTTTAATTTATATGCGAATTAATAAACAATCATATCTCAAAAGTTCAATCATATATATCTATATCCAAAATACCAGACATACATGAGTATCAACTAAGATACTTCAACAACTACAGTCACCATTTACATATACACATATCTAAGAGATATTCATATTTCCTAACAAGTTATACACACACATGTATATCCATACAAAAGCATCTACTAAGATACTTCATCGAACTACAGTCTATACATGACGTCTACCGACTATTAATATGTCCTAATAAGGTGTACATTCCTAAGAGAACTACCCCAAATCCAAACTAATTTCTCACAATGGGCTCTCTCCATCAAAGTCCTCCACTTTGGGTCCTTCCATTTCCCTAGTCTTAGCATCCCTGTCAAGAATCCATACAATCCTGGGCTTGGTTCCCTAGGTATCAGCATCTCTGCCCTAGGACGTGCGTCATCCCTAAGAAATGTATCCCACTTGAAAGTGGATTGCTAATGATCTCGCCCTCTCCCAGATGGTAGCATCATCGTTCTCTAATTCAGGCTCTTCTACCTCAAACTCCTCCTTTTCTTCCCTGAACTCCTCCTTATCTTCTGCCACGAATTTTTCTTCCTCTTCTGCCATGAAATCCTCCGCTCCTTCTACCTCGGACTCCTCCTCATACAGCGATGGCTGGTCAATAGGCACCATAATCTCTATGGCCACGTCTCTGCTCAAGTACTGCCTAATCTTCATCTGCTCTCCTCTGACAACACTACGAGTCCTCTATAATCAATTAACGAAAACCTAAAATTTAAATCCTAAGGTTTTCAGGAGTTCACATATGCTAAATAATACCTATGTGTACAAACTTTAAATAATTCCGCTTATTACAAAAATAACTTTAAGAAATATTATAATCATTTTCCCTTAATATTTTGTTTGGAACAATTTCCCGAAATCACTGGAGTTCTAAATTCTTAAATATATCTTTTTATAAATCAACTATTATAGAATTAACTTTTATATACGTAAAATCTTTCTTAAATATGTATCTTAAAATATTTTAAATTTCTTTTAGTAAACATAATTTATGCAAAAACCAAATTTTCCAAAGCTTCCATCTACAAGACCTAGGTTTTCTAAAGGAAGATTCAACTCAGATGGACAGGCAATAGAGGATGCTCAGCACTAGATGGTTATAACTAATCAAATCCTAGGGATAATGATAGAATATTATCATCACTTATCAATCAATATCTCAAAATACTATATATTTTGAAAATCATTACCTTTTGTATAAAATATATCTTGGGTAAAATTTTCATTTACCCACTTAAAACAATTTTACGTTGGTTGGCCTTGTTCAAGTGTTTAGAGATTCCTATCAATAACGTTAGCTACTCGTGTTGACCAGAATCCATAAACCACTCAATAGATCAATTAACACAATGTAAAACATTTTATATCACTAAAAAATATGCAGCCTTATATATATGTTCACACTCAAACTCATTCTAGGTTACTACTGACCCTATCTCTAATGAGTAATTCCCACCAAAGCCTAGGTATTCGCTCAACCTAAGCTCTGATACCACGCTGTAACGACCCACTTTTTCGTATAATTTAAACTGATAATAAACCATACATGTCCAGCCAAAATTGAATGGAAAGGTGGATAGTTAGGGAAAAGAGAGAAGAAAGAAAACAAGAAGAAACTAAAAAACACAGAATCTCATGGCGGAACGAATAATTTATATTATATAACAAATCTTTGCACAAAATCAAAACTGTAACATAGTATATACAGACATCAATCAGAGTATACTAACCTATTTAGCATGGACAGTTATAACAACCTGTCCTCATTATTGCTAAATAATATACAACAATGTATGCAACGGAAATATAGTCATCTATGTGAATATGACTCTGGCCTCCAGCTCCTCTCTTGAAGCTCCATATATCCAAGTAAACCTGGAAAATATGCTCGGTCTCAACCGAACATTTAGAAAAAACCACGCCCGGGGCAGTCTGGTTAAACCACTGTGAGAAAACACAGTCAACTTGATTCTTAAAGTTTAATAACCTTTTCAAACAAAGGTATCTCGTAAGACCTTACCACAAATAATCACGGATAAGTTTTTAACTTACGATAACCAAAACTCTTTTATAGAAAATCATCTGATATTATAATAGTGTCTAATCGCCCAAGTAATAATAACAAGTAGCTATGATGCATGTGTTGTGTACATCACAGTGATACTTGTCAAAAAAATCCGATAAATCTTGTTCGCGAATTGTGTGGGATTTCCATGGAGGTGCCATTAGTACTTCGAGAACAGTCCTCCTGCTTAAGAAACAGAGTTATCCTTCCGAGGGTCAGTGCCTGTCTAGCCGAGGTACATAGGAAAAACATAACCGGTCTTGCTAAGACCGAGTGCATCGCTCTAGCCTGCCACAACAGCTGAAGGTATCGGTATTGCTAGAAAAGGAGCCGAGGACACCCTATGGGTTTGCCAACCCTATTGGACATACCTCATTTCCTTGGTTTAGTCATTTCCACTGATGAGGTTACGTCCGACGTTCTAGATTACGTACTGTTTCAAAAATAGATCACAGAATCCTGTATGGATTCCTACACCACAATGGCCTTAGAATCGCATACAGATTCCCACATCTCAAATAGATCTCGCATAGATTCTCACACTCCAATGAGTCACAGAATCACATATGGATTTCAACATCCGAAAATATTATGCGTCTCCTCCATTTAACCGTATATGTTTTCAGAGTAGGTCATGGGTTCTGAGTAATCTCTTACAAGTACACTATCCATTTCCTAGGTGTTCCAAAAACTATTCGTCGTCTTTCTGGAATGCTCAATACTGGTTATTTAGGAAATAACTTGACAACACATAATATTAAGGATCACCCCTAGCCGTTTATGGGTCTCCTTATCATTTGTCCTAGAAGATCCACAAGTTTATATGTACAGTATAGCAACCCGACAGAAATCGTACCATGTAATTCTCGCATTTCATCTAGATATTTCCAGAGTTAAAATCCTTCGGTGTTAAGTAGGAAATTATTTCTCTACCACCAAAATTAAGAAGGGTTACATATCGGGCCATGATTTGATAGCCGGTTATTTAAGTGTGAAATAAACAAACATTCAAACAGATATCATATTTCCCACTGTAATCATCAAGCGTTATTTATTTTATTTTTGAAATTTGAATCTCTTTATCAAAAACAGTCATATACTTATCTCATTGGAATAAGCATATTCACAAATCATTTTTTCCTAAAAATACTTGAAAACTTTTAAGAAATATATTTATATATACAAGTATATTTGGAAATTACCAATTGGTATTAACCATGGATCGTAGCTCAATGGTTAGGTCTCTATCCTAGAAAAACCAAACTTAACTTAGGCAATCTCTGCCTCTCGATTCCGCCATGCAATCAATTATAGATGGTAGTTTGTACAATGGTCACGTCGCTATCCCAACAAAAACATCCCAAAACTGTAGGCAACCTCTACCCTCGAATTACGTTATGAAAATATACCATTACTTCCCTAAATCTTTTATTTTAATAATTGCCCCAAAATAATGCCTACAAAGTTTCTATAATCATTTCCAAGTTTAATTTAGAAAAATACCCTTTTATAACAGTTTACTATATAATATACTATTTTTAAAACAATATTAATATTTGAAAAAATTATCCTTGAAATAATAATATTTTAATATTGATTAATTCTTAAATAACAATTAACTTTAAATCAAATCATTATAAGGTAACCTTAATTAATACTTAAAATATGCTTTTAAACAATTTAAATAACTTAATAACTTTGAAACAATAATTAAATACTTTTGAAGAATCATATAATAATTAACTTTAAAACATTATCAAATAATTATTAATTATGTTTAAAATATCATTAATAAATAATGATTATTTTAAGTAACTTTGGTTTAAAAGTCAACTTCCAAATTGAGAAGGAAGCTTTATAACTCCAATGGTACATAATCAAGTCACCATTTATTTCCTAAAAATTCCAGAATGGCAGATTCAGATATTCATGGAATCAATCCATCACATTACCCAATGTAATCAACAGGATAATAATTAGGGGTCCATACAAATATGATAGCAGAATAGGGTTTATCTCTACTATTCAATGTCTAAAAGCATAACCATCTAATAACGGCAGAACGGTGATTTACTTTGCCAACAGGAGTCCAATTAAATATAATTAGCGAAATGTTGTTTTATTCCGCTAAACAGACATTTAATCATCTTAATTAACTTAAATTAACTCATCTCTATTTTTATCAGAGCAGATAACTTAAATAGATAGGTCATATACATTTAAACGACGCTATTTGTTCAAATTGGGTAATTAAATTTCTATCTATTTTAAATTCCTGTAAGTTTAACTTATTCAAACCCGATAACAAATTGCACAATGGCATAGTGTTTGTCGACATGAACTTATTGTAATAAGTTTTACTTCAAACGGATTTATGGCTTGCAAGCAACTAAATTTAAAAGTATTAAAAAACTCTTTTATTTTCTTTTTTTAAGAATTTAACATTTTATTTGTATTTCCTTTCCCCCCTTCATATGCTTCTGTGCCAAAGCCCAACCATATATAACCGAAACCCGCTTTGTCCTCCTTTCCTTCCTCAATTTCACAACAGAACCCAGAAAATTCAACCCAAAACCAATGTCCAAATCTTCGATCAATCTCGATGCTTTCCTCGATCATCCACCCAAACTTCTCACAAGACTCGAGAATCCAACCCGAAGCTACCGCAACCCAACGCCCATAGCACATTCATCTCCACCACCCGGATTTTCCTTATGCACATGTGTACGTCTATACATACATGAACAAACCCCACCACCGTTCGACCAACCGAGACTACTCGAAAACGCCCTGCCTAGGCTCGACCATCTCCACACCAACGCTTCACCTCCGACCCCCTTTGGACAAATTCAAAAACATGCCTAAGCCTAATTTTTCAACAATCGACCCAAACCGACCTCGTCCAGCCTCCTTGTTCCTCGCCTACCTCAGCCACCTTCGCTATTAAGAAGCCCATCCCCTCCAGCACCTCCAGTCGAAGATCGAACGTCCCTCATCGCCTCTCCTCGCCGTAGTTTAGCCGCGTTCCAAAGCCGAGAACCCACCATCCCAAAACCCTAAATCCCCATGCCAAACCAAATCAAGGCCAAAATCATAATTTGGCAACGATGAACCCCTCGGCCTCGTCACCATGCTCCTCCTCGACCAAGCCTCACCTTCCCTCGTCGACGACATAGCCGAAAATTAATTTTTTATGTGGATTTTGATTATCTCTCCATTTCTCACAAACCAAGCTATTAAAAATTAGGGTTTCTTCACTAAAATTCCTATCTTCAAACCACAATCATGATTTTATACTCGATTCAAAGTTTTTAGCATGATGAAATTTGTCAAAACTGGGTTTGTTTACTGTTATCTGGCCATTAGACAGAATGTGGAATATAAACGAGTTCAAACTATTTTTAACATGATCTATACTCAAAAATAAAAGTTTCATCAGCTCACATCATTAATAATTCGAATTGTGCAAAGAGATATTGATTTTTAAAAACCAGGGTGTAAATGATTTTTTAACTCTATTAACATTGATAGAGTAATATAAAACATTTCAGGCATTCCAGATTTAATTACTCACCTTAATCATGCTTAGCTCCTTTGAAATCTTCCAGTTTAATCTTAGTGTACGATCTGAAATTTGATAGCCTTGCTTTGTTTTTGAATTTGAATGGGATTTTCCTTTTTCTCCTTTTTCTTTATAGTGTTTTGCTTACAGGTTATAAAAACTGATACTTACACATATACACATCTCTATATATACATGTTTTCGCAAAGATGAAATGATGCATTTGTACAAAATTTTGGGGCTATATAGATTTTTGATCTGTACCATGATTTTTGATAGACTGCAACGAAATCTTGGTCGCTTTAGTCGAAGCTTTGGTGGCAAAGATATGAGGTTTGAAATGAGATAAAATTTTCAGCCTATCTTCTTTTGTTGACCAGGCAATGCATATATTTTTTCTTTCATTTTTACTTGTAATTTTTTGTTATACATTTTGACCCGTAGATTTATTTTTGACTTGTAATTTTTGAAGTAAACTTCTCCTTTCATTTTATCCTATGAGCATGCTAATACTATACTTTTGAGAATAAAATAATATAAAGTGGTAAAAATAGTTTTAATCCTCATGTTATATACTTTAATTTTTATTTTTATATATTTATAAATGTATACTAAAATTGCTAATGTGTGTAAATAACATTTTTACTTAAAAACATTGTTGTAAAAGATTTTCTTTTAAAAATGGTTCGATGATTTTATTTAATATTCCTCGTTTCCATCATCATATATTATTTTCCTTATAAAATTACTTCCCTTTCCACTTTCTATTATATATTTTTTAATACACTATTTTTGTTTACTTTAAAATATCATATATTTCCTTTTGGACTTGTATATACATTCTTCTCATTCATTTATATTTATTATGAATTTGTTTCTAGTTTACATACAAATTTTGTTGTTATAAATATATATAAGAAATTCAACTTAAATCAATTTTCCATTTTTATAAATAAAATCTGGAAAATTCAAATTATTACCTTGATTTAAAACTATTAATTATTACAAATTTAATTTAGTAGGGGTTTTACTTTGATCAAAAGATTATATTGTTAAATATTAAAAAATAAATATTCATAATTCAAGATGATAAAAATCCCGGGTCGTTATAAACTCAAAGTCCCTGCACATGATTATTTAAGGGGTTAGTTATTCACTTTTAACATAGGGAGATTTATGTTGGAACTGGGACAGCACACAGAGGAAAAAATGGGTAAATTTCAAAAAAATCATTCCATTACTGGATCTTTAATGGGTTCATGTACTCTAAATCCATTTAGAACTTTGCTAAATTTTCTCTTAAAAAATCAATATTTTATTCATATTGATGAATAGGATTTTATTTCATATAATTTGTATTATATATTGCGTATCATATACACATATGTATGTACGTGCATGTGCAACATGATAACGTATGCATGGTTTGACATGCCCATATATAGATGTTGGGATTTACATGGCAATGGACATGTTAGCCCTTTTGTATACTAATATGTTGTCTAAATGCATATTTGCATACATATGAAATACAATGTGTGTGTATGTGTGTGTGCATGTGTGTGTGCATGTATGCGCACTTATATATATATATATATATATATATATGTATGTATGTATGTATGTATATGTATGTATGTATGTATATATGTATGTATGTATGTATATGTATGTATGTATGTATGAATGTATGTATTATAAAATAATACTTGTAAAATGATATTTAATGGTATACTTATATATATGTGTGTGTGTGTATAAGTGTGTAAAATATAGTTATATTACAAAATGTTTTCACTATAAAAATTAAATTTATATATATATATATATATATATCAAAAATTATAATAATTTTTTTAAATTAAACTGTATTCATATATTACACACACATACGCACATAGATATATACACATGCACACACTTGAAAAGTATTATAAAATATATAATAATAACTAAAAATTATGCATGTTACTCTTTGGACAGAAACAAAAAAAATTATTTATTTTTTTTCGTTTTTAAAATAATTAAACAATTTATTTATTTTCTATTGAATTTTCCATACGGAATATCAAATAAAGGTAAAGTTAAATTAAAAAAATCAAAATCAAAATAACAATATACTCTGCATAAAATTTTATATTTTTGTTTTATATCATTTATAATTTATATATACATATTTATTAATTACATAAACAAGTATTAAATTAAATATGTATTCAGATTATATATGTAATAAAAATTTTATGTAAACAGTGTGCATATGAATGTTACTAAAATTTTATAAAGTATAAATCACATATGTATGTATATATTAAAGTTTTATATTTAATGTATAAGTGTTTTAGTTAAATTAGAAATTGATTAAAAATATATATGATTTTAATTTCAAAAATAATAAAATATTTTAATTACCAGGCCATGAGCATAATAAGCATATGAATTATACATAAACACACACATATAAAAAAAATCATTCAAACTATGTGATAGTGTATTGATTTACAGGTTCGTAATAACTGCCCATCAAAATTGTTATATAGTAATTAAATTATACATTATTACAATAGAAGTATACCTTTCACCAATTCTCAATGTGTGCACGTTGAAGCGAAGAACAAACTCCTTGAATCCAATTCTAATTTTATAGTAATTAAATTAGACATTACTAGATTAGAAGTATACCTATCACCAATGCTTAATGCGTACACGTTGAAGCGAAGAACAAACTCCTTGAATCCAATTCTAATTTTGAAGTCGCTAGCTCCTAAGTCGCTTTACCACCCACAACCATATCGAATTAATTTGATGTGAATTTGTGCTTTAGAGGTTTTGAGCTACTTAGGATATGGCTGGCCTTATATGTAAAGCAAGGATGGACACTAAAAAATTGACAGAAGAAGTGAATGTTAACTATTATAAACACACTATTTGCTGCATTTAAATCCAATTTAAACGCGTACCGATATCATATATCGATTAGTATATTTATAATTATTATGAACACGCTACTTTATATTATTCAACACATCAAATAAAATTTTATAATTAATACTTCATAGATATTAATTAATTTTGTGAATATTAATTAATTTATAATAATTAAAAAATAATCAAACTAGGTTGTAAAAGGAGCATTCAAAGTTTTGATTGCGTGACTCTTAGTTCTAAATCTGACCATTGATTAATATCGAACAATTTGAATACTAACTTTCACACATCACTTAGCAAGAGGTGCGGTATTATGACCAAATTTTCGCTTATTTGGTATCGATAAAATTCTATTTTACTTTATTAACTGTTACTTGGTTATGAAAATTATTTACATCAATTCTCTTCGTTAAAAATTATATCATTTTGGATATAAGGAATTTGGTAATGTCAAAATTCCAATATCATCCATATTTGACACTACAGTCTAAACATAAAGTCCATGGTTTAATAATAACAATTATTATTAACTGAAATGCTCTGGCCAAAGATTTTGACTTTGGGTTGGCTTCAGTTGACCGTGATCTAGCCTCATATAACTGAGGTGACAAACACTTTTTTGAATAATGTTTCACTTTTAATGCTTCCATTTGACCCAACTATAGTCATTCATTGGTTTCATGCCATGATTTAACTATAATCAAAGCAAAGCTTTCACATTGAAGGTCAGCAATATTCTCAAGTCAATAGAACTACGTAATTTTGTCACATCGATATTTTCTGGTAACCTTAGTTATATGCACCAATAGAAAACTATTGAGTCAGTTATTTCATAGTTATCTAATAACCATCAGTACGTAACCCCCTGATAACCCCAAAGTCATGAGTGATACATTACCCAAGTTTCGACGAGAGTTATTTACTCTAATCTTAATGGATGTATCAATATCCAGTCTCAAGACTAAGTATATTTAAAATGATACGTTTATTTTATTGTGATAAACCGCTCATGGTTACAACGTATTATAACTATTATCACAAAACATACCATTTATGTATTTTCTATTAAATATTCTTATAATTAAATTAATTTAACTAATATATAATACATTATATCATGTATATAATAGAAATAAAATACCTTTTATTTCGAATAAGATTGGTTATCCAGTTAGATATATGTAACAAATTATACAATTGCCCCTAACGCATACCGCTTACTCTATAAATCTCCCACTTGTAGTTGGGATCAATTATGGAATCTCTTTCCTATCTCTTCAATGAGCTTGATGAGAATTGATTGAGTTAGGCTCTATACGAGTGGATCTGCGATGCTGTTTTAATTATCTACTCTGTTAATTGACTCTTTCCGACGCTAAAAAATTACCTTTATCATGTGGAACTAGTCGGAGTATATTTCTCAACTTCTAGCGAGCTCTTATCATTACGTTGCTACTATATAACAATCAATTTGTATTCTTAATACTTTGGAATCGCCCCTAGCTCAATCATAAATTTATGCATCTATATTTATCCATTGCTTTTATCATGGCGCTATTTAAGGTGATGAATTTAGCCTTTTCATTGAATCTTCCACAATGCTTTATTTGGAACATTTTCAACTTAAAGCCTCTTAATTAAGATTCAAAGATGAATTTAATATTGACATATATTGTACTCAATAACACGTATGAAGTTCAAGTTCGAACACTCCTTCATAAGGAGTAGTTGTTTCTATAAACAATGCTCTAGTATTTCATAAATACTTGAGAATACTCTAAACTACCATTTAGTTATCTTAATTTGGATTTGATATTTTCTTCATGCATCAAATATGCAAGCAAAATATAATATTGTAGACAATACAACATGTATGTAATTGCTATTGTCAATACAAAAGGAATCCATCTTACATGTTCCATATTAAATATTTTAATAAGGTGCCTTTGCACATCGTTTAGGACATTCCTAACATCCTTTATACTTAGTATAAAGGATATAATTTAAAAATCAATATCGAGTATTAAACTACCAAACTAATGTGGATTTTAACATAAGTACATCATTAACAAACATCATTTATTGCTTTTTTATGATTTAGAAATATCTATATATCTTTTAATGGTTCTTCTTATAAACACCAACTTCCTATATATTTTGACTGAGAATCAAACTATTTGATATGTCTATTAAAATACTTAATTTATAATGCTTATAGAATGACACTTTTGTAACTTGGATCATGTCCAAAAACCCACAAACTTAATATTGCTCCCACTAACTTCGAGATAATTTGTTATGTGCAAACAGTCCATTCTAAATCATCATTTAGAATTTTCCATTTCAACATATATACTAAAACACAAAGTCATATCAAACGATAATTTTGTGAGTAAAATCCAAATGAACTTTAGCACATCGAATGGTGAATCTCTTACATTAATTTCAGCAATTGAAATTTACGATGTTATTCTTATCATTGTTTCTTATTTCCAACTGCATTAGTCTTGCTTTTAAACACATATTCACCAATGATGGATTATATCTCTCAGGTACAACTATCAAAATCATATTTTGATAATTTACTTTGAATTCTTTTAGATTTGTGCATCATACCATATGATAGAATTAATACTCTTAATGATCTAATCGACGGTTGAGGATTACATATTCTCAACATTGATAAGAAACACATAGTTTGTCTTCATTGTACGAGAATACTTATAATGTGTTGTGTTCATTTAGATTTGGTTAACTTTATTTTATCACTCATAATCAGTTTTATCCTTTGATTGTATCCACATCCTTTTTACTACCAATAATTTCTATAAAAAAAAATATTCGCTAGGAAGTTGGTACTTCTTGAGACAATAGTTGTTTCTCAGTGCAACGGAATAGGTATATATATATATACGCACTTTATGAATTACCTTATATATAAAATTGGTTTGATTTTAGAATACAATAACTATATTCAAAACCAAAATTAGTCATAAAGTGACAGTCATTCCAAAAACATCTTTTGGGGTGATTCATACAAGATCCTTTATGTACAATTATTTTGTTTAGTCTTTCGACTAGCATAACCTACCAACTCCTTGGCTTAGGATATGTTGAGATTTATTTTAAACTCTTTTCTTAGATGATTTTGTAAACTATTCTTTAGATGAAATTAATTTTAGCCTTGTGTGCTACTCTTAAGTACATGACCATATAGAAAGAAATTAGCTCAAATTTACTCACAATTAATCACACTTGTTAAAAAAAGTTCGATTATTCCTTATCGATACATCATTATGTATCACCGAAGGGAGTGACTTTAAGGTTGGATGTTTATTCATTTTATGTATGTTAGGAACTCTTTCCAATATACTCGTCTATTCGATCAAATTATCGAATCAAGTTTACTTTCTGTTGCACGTTATTTTATTTACTTTTGTTTTATACTCTATGAGCTTATCCTATACTTACTACATGTGTATCAAATACACACGTCCATATCGATGTTAACACATCATTGAATATAATGAAGTACGTAGAACCATTTGAGTATCTTGCGATTGGATACATCTATATGTATCAATCCAAAGAATTCATCAACTCTTATCCCGCTCCCACGGAATAAGTGTTTTGCCCTCAATTATTTGGGATATAATTCACTAGTACCATTTATTAATCATATAATCAAAGAATTATTTCCTCAAACTTCGACTTAGTCCATGATTCTATAATAATTGCAAATAAATTTAGATACTTATGTATTTTCCAATGCATCACAAATATCATTTTTATAATTTTAATTATAACAAATATTATAGTATTCATATTGAAATAAAATATTGTTTATTTTTTAGCCAACACTGGAAAATAACATTATTTCATAAATAATGTTGATATGTTTTGCGAAAAAAATTCTTATATATTGACGCGATCAATAAGTGTTATATGGCATGCTCCCGTTATTTCCCCTATTACTTTATAACATATGAAATACAATGCTCCAATAACCATTTAATATACGCTATTTATTTCATCTACTATAACTGGTTTACAAATTAAGAACTTTTAAATCAAGTATCTTAAATTAGAAATAAATAGCATAGAAAACAATTTTCTATGTGAAAATACACTTCGGGATTAAAGTCATGTTTCTCATTCCAATATTTAGTATCAATTATTATTTTACAATTCTTGTTTCCAATGCTTTTCCATGAAGCATAAGTGACCATTCACTCTCTTCATCCTAACCGTGTCTTAGGTTGCATTTGTTCTTATACATTTAATTTTCTTTTTAAATGGTCAAATCATTCCAAAAAAAATCATTACTACAATATCATAACAAACTCTTTACAAAAATGCATTTGGTCATTCTTAACTTTTAAGAATGTCAAATAAATTGCACTTTGCACAAACTAATAAAACTAACATTTCAATGATTAAATTCTTAGATCTATCTTGTAGCCTTTGGTCCACTGTTACATTAAACACAACAAGACCATTATTACAGTCAACGAAACTGAATACACAATCTCACACTATAGTTTACTGGATTATCGCAATGAACAAGTTTCATCGAGGTTTCATATATTGCAAATTATAACTGTTTACTATATAAAAATCATATATGATTGTATATGGATCAAATATCTATATTCTTGCATTTCTTTTAGAGTTTCAAAGTCATTGAAGACAAAATGCAGTCTCAAGCAAGTAAGCACGTAAGTGAACAAGTTATAAACATATTTAGCGGTTGCATAATTACGCACCTTCTGGGCCAATATGCCAAATTATTAGTAAGTATATTTTATATTTCTATTAATAAATATTAATTCATTTCACTTTTATATTTTAATTGATAAACATTTTATCAGTTATATTAATTGCACAAATTTAACAGTGTAGATTATTATAACTTTACATAGCAGCTGTGTAGTTAAATCCTCATAAAATACCTGCTATAGCGCGTAACGCTCTCGACCACAACGCTATTTTAATTTAGAGTTATTAAGTAATAGATTCACTTTAAGTTCTGCTATTTTCTTCAATGCCCGCTAAAAACAAGCTTTTAACACCCGCGTTAGCAACATTAATATAAAAGGTCTGATTTGGAAAATTCTCTTTTAAACCAAATCAAAAAATTTAGGGTAAAGACCTAATTTTAAGATACAACTGCTTAATATAAGTTAGGAATCTATCATAGTCACCAAACCTAGGCTGCATAATCATGATATTTATTGGTTTTATTATATAAGATTAAATAATATTTCTTTTTCTTACAAAAATGATGTGAGAATGAGAATAAATTAACTTTAATTATTTGGTTCCATAGCAAGTGAAGCTTTTTGCTCCTCCATTATTTTCTGTTACATCCTCCCGTTATCCCGCTATAACTTTTTGCACCTCCACTACTATATAACAGTTAAGCGCTTTAACTACATAGCATAACATATGTTCTTACAATATTAGAAAGGTTAAATGTTACCACTTCATTCTTTTAATAAGGCTCCACTAGTCTTTTATATTTCTCCAAACCCTAAGGTGAAACACAGAAGTCTTTCGACTTCGTTAATGGATGTTAGAACTTGTATGTCTTGAGATTCTAACCTTGAGGAAAGCTCAACAAATCCTAGGCCCACATACGATGAATAATTATTTATCGATTGTATCGCATACAATTACTAACCCTGTAATCATTCTCCTACTCTCATTTTTAACTTGAGGAAAGCTCAACAAATAACGAGAGATTATTCGCTCATACCTACCATTTCACGATGGCCTAAGTATACTATATATACCTTGAGGAAAGCTCAACAATTATTTACAATATCTTACCTCAACTAGCCTATATATTAATAGTATTACATATAACATCCCTAGCTTGAAGAAAGCTTATCAACTATGGAGTATGTAAGTAATCTATTAATATACAAGTGGCAGAGGACAACTCTATATCAAAATTTCATAATATTTAATATTTTTTAATTGAGTGATAACGACTTATGGAATAATGTATTTCTTATGAAATAACCTCGTAACTCAAGTGTTGGACATATCAAAAATCGCGGTATATGTACTATACATGTGTATTTACCCCTTAAGCCTATTTTCGATTTCTTACTGTTCCATCTTTTAGTATACATTTATATTATATATGCTTATTTATATAATTTTATAATTTGATTTATTTATAAAATATTCTTACGTATAATATTAAATTAATTAAATATTATTATTTTATTCAATTTTAACATATTATATTGAATATATATATTATAACCTTTATAGTAACACACATATATCTTTTATATATGTGTATGCATGTATGTATTTTAATTGTATTTTAGTTTATTAGTTAAATTTTAATTAAGTTATATAATTAAACAATTTTAATTAAATTTTATTAATTTCAAAATTCTTTTATACGCGTGAATGTACTGATATTGTCTTAAACAAGACATATATCGTTATAAATTATATATGCATATATATACACAATCGATTAAATTATTTAGTTAGTTCATTTATTTTGTTAATATTTTTAGTAAATAATATTTTCGAAATTAATTTTATAACATTTCACACATTTTGAAAAATTATATTATAACTGTTATAATATATGTTTTTTTAAATGGTAAGCCAGTTTTTATATTGGTTCGTCCATTTTTCAAATACAGATTACGTACTTACATAACTTGACATTGACCATACCAATAATACAACCAGAAATATCTTAACAATACATAAGTAATATCATAAACAAAACCATCATAGGAAGATGCCTCTTAAGGAAAAAAATCTACAATGTTATACTCAATCTCTTCGTCTAAATCGGCGGGGTGAGGCTCGAATGAACCAAATGCAACTGCTGTGTTGGGAGGAATATCGATATGCATATGCTAAATGCTAGTCTCGGGTATAGGATCTTCATATATAGCTGGTTTATCAGTTATTAGGATGATTAGGGTAGAAGGATCATTAGGAGGAGGATCAAAAGCAAATACCAAGGTAAGGAAGGTATCAAGGCTGGTATTGTCCATGCAATCAGGAGAAATATTTAAAGAAGGTGTTGCTTGAGCTAGGATAGGCTTGAATCTCCATTGATAGGGAGGAGGCTTTTGAAGAGGCACTTTTTCAGGCACTAATGAAGGAGAGAGACATCTTTTCCAGGTTAGAAAGAACAAAAGGAATTGAAGTGACTAACCGAGTGGAAATACATGTAGATAGGAGGTTGCCATAAGTAATAGACACTAACATGTCTAGTCCTATTGTCGAAAAGGGTTATTGATAATCAAGTAGGCTGAAAATGATCGGAGGTAGTTTCAATAAGAGCTCTAGCATAGCCTATTCGGTCTCTATATTTAGTATTTTCATTAAAACAATTAAGCTCACCATTACTAGCCAACCAGTCAAGGCCCTCCAAACACTGGAGTGAAGATGGAATACTAGAAAACTTTGCCTAAGTTGGAATTGATAAGATCTTCTTATGGACGAGGTCAACCAATGGACTCCATTTGGCTATAATAAAACCCTTCCTATCTATAAAATACATGGGTCAGCTTCCAATATCATTTGTCCTTCTTCCTCATCTTCAAAATCAAATAAATATATGTCACTATCAAACCACACATTCAATGTAATTTTTAGCTTCCATTTGGCCCTAGGGTGTTCTTTAAAACATAATATGGATGTCCATCACCCAAAAAGAAACCTACTATAGTATTTTGCCAAAAAGCCTCATCAACACTGATTGCTTCAAGGGAAGGAACTACGACCTCATTAGTGTTATTAGAAACTTTATAGTATTTGGAGACATACCTTCCCGCATTTTGCAGTTTGTTGGAAAGAGCGAAGAAAAAGCGAGTTTCATTTTAAATTTAACTTTTAAATTTAAAACTTTTATTTTAATTTTCAAAAAAATTAAAAATATATATTATAACATTTATAATATATTTCTTATTTTAAATTTAACTTTTAAATTTATAACTTTTATTTTAATTTCAATATAATTTGAAAATATCACAAGGCCCAATTCAAATTGAGCTTTACTATTACGGATAATCTTTTACCCTTACCACATCATTTCAGGCCAGGCTAGCAATCGGGTAGAGTAGAGTACTTGATTACCCAAATCTAACCTTAGACACTACTTTTTTAAACATGCTATATGAGTACGCTTTAATAAGTTTGCCCTAATACCGTTAATTTAGATTGTATATGCTATTTGGCCTTGATACCATTGTTGGAATTGGGATAGCACGTGGTGGGGTAAATGGGCAAATTTCTAAAAAATTATGTTATTGGATCTTTAATGGGCCTATATGGTCTAAATTCACTTAGAACTTTTGTCAATTTCACTTAAACAAATTCAATATTTTACTTAAGTTGATAAATAAAATTTTGTTTCATATAACTTGTATTATATTATATATAAGTGTGTAAAATATTCTGCACGTATGTACATGCATATTCAACAGGATAAGGTGTATATGGTTTGACATGCCCGTATATAGATATTGGGATTTACTTCGCAATAGACATGTTAGGCCCTTTTGTATACAAATATATTATCTAAATGCGTAAATGTATATACACAAAAATATAATATATATATATATATATATATATGCATGTATGTATGTATGTATGTATGTATGTATGTATATGTACATAAATGTGTGTATACATATATATATATTATAAAATAATACTTGTAAAATGATATTTAATAGTATATTTATATATGTGTGTGTATGTAAAATATAGTTATATTAAAAAAAATCGATATTAAAGTTATATATATATATATATAATTAATTAAATATATGTGTGTGTATTCTGAAAAATTGTAATGATATTTTTAAATCAAACTACGGATGTATAAATTACATATAAATAAATACTTGTAAAATATTATAAAATTTATGATAATAACTAAAATTTATGTATGTTGCTCTCGCCTAGAAATAAATTAATTTATTTTTATGTTTTATTTAATTTTTTTTCAGTTTTAAAATAGTTAAACAATTTGTTTAATTTCGTTTGAATATTCCATATGGAAAATCAATTAAAATTAAACTTAATTTTTTAAAATTCGAAATCAAAATAAAGTGCACTTTTTATAAGATTTTATATCTATTAGAACCTTTTCCTTCAAAAGAAATTTATAGCTGTATTTTTTGTTATTTATAAGTTATAAATACATATTTATTAATTATATATACTAGTTTTAAATTGAATAAATGTATTCAAATTATATACGAATTAATTTTTTTTAAAACCATGAGTATGTGAATGTTTTTGAAATTTTATGAAGTATAAATCATATATATATATATACAAAGTATTATATTTAAAGTATATGTGTTTTAATCAAATTAGAAATTTATTAAATATACGTACGATTTTAAATTTTGAAAGAATAATAATTCATAATTAGTAGACCGTAAGCATAATCAGAAGTATACCTTTCACCAATGTATAATGCATATACGTTGAAGCAAAGAACAAAGTCCTTGAATCCAAATCCAATTCTGAAGTCACTAGCTCCTAAATCGCTTTACCACTAATGGTTGAATTGAATTAATGTTATGTGAATTGTGCTTTAGAGTTTTGGAACTACTAATGGTGTGTCTAACCTCATATGTGCAGCAAGGATGGAGGGAAAAAATTGCCAAAAGAAGTGAATGTTAAAGGGAATAAAAAATTAAGGGACGACGGAGTGAGACAAGGGTCAAGATTCTTGTTTTTCTCTTACTAGTTCTATCCTTTTGAATTCAAAATTCCTTCCCATAAACCATCATATAGACACATTCTGTTTGCTGCCCTATAGCAGACCTTAGCTTTTTCCTATTGGGCCTTAAAACTTTTTCAAGCCCGAATAATATTTGTCACATTTAAACTTAATTTAATGCGTACCAATATCATATATCGAATAGTATATTCATAACTATTACAAAGACACTGTTTAATATTGTCCAATACATGAAATAATAAGTATTAATTAATTAAATTAAATTATAATAATTAAAAATAAATTAAATTGGATGGTAAAAGGAGTATTATTCAACGTTTATGTTATGTGACTCTTAGGTGTAAATTCGACCAGCGATTAATATCGAACAATTCGAATATCAACATTCATATATCACTTAGCAGGTGGTGTGACATTATGATCAAATTTATTGCTTATTTGATTTTGGTAAAATCCAATGTTACTTTTTAAGCGTTACTTGATTGTCAAAATTATTTACACTAATTATCTTCATTAAAATTATATCACTTTGGACTTATAGAATTTGGTAATGGTCAAAATTCTAACATTATCCATATTTGAATCTATAGCCCAAAAACAAAGTTCTTAATTCAATAATAATAATATTATAAATACTCTGGTGTAATATCCAGTAATTTTAGCATTTGGTTTTGAATATTTAATTAATTTTAAATATTTAAATTTGGTTTTTAAAGCTTAATAACTAGAATTTAGAAATAGTGATTACTTAAATATTTGAATTATGAATTATTTATTAATTATACAGATTGAATAGTCTTATTTAACTCCTTTTAATTAATAAATAATAATGATGAACTCGCTTTGCAAATTTATTTACAATAATTAATAGTTTGAATAAATAGCAAGAAAATCAATTGTTAATAAAAACACTTAATATTTATTGTGGTATTTTTAATTGAATTTCTTTAATTTTTCCATAATTTTTAATTTAGAAAATATTTAAATTATGGTTTGATGATTTTAAGGTAAATAATAGTATTCTTGAAATTTCACATAATAAAGTAACTAATGTATGTTATTATTATTTTGTGATCATATCACATTTATGTGCGTAATCATACTTGTAGTTTGTCATTCGCAATTTGTATGCGAACGAATTTCTATGCAGCTAGATACCAAAAATTTGCAAATAAACTAGGTTCCATACTTAGGTTATTCAACACACTTACTTTCCAACTTTCCCATCTTTAATCTTCAATGACAGTAAAAGAAAATTCAATTTTCTAATTTAAGAAACGAAACCAAAACAAAGTAAGCTCCTCTATTCAAAAAACAAATAAATATTCACTCAACGAAAAATTATAAAGAAGGTCCTTTGGGTTTGTTTGGGCTAGATCTACAATCCATGCTAGTAGTGTTGAGTGCGGTGATGTTTGGTCGATGGTCGTAAGTTAGACATAAGCTAGGGTTTCGGTGAGATGGTGATTTAGGCGATGGTTGGAAAAATTGAGTGTGGATTTGAGTTCGTCACGTCAAACATCATCGGCAGTGAAGTTTTAGGAGAGTACAATGCTCTGGTGTGAGGCATGATAGTAGCAAGATTGCGACAGTGATGTGCAAGTCATGTTTTGTATGGCATGCTTGCGTGTTGCTTAGTGGTGATGGATGTGGATAGAATTTGGAGAGGAAGACGTTGGCGAAATCGGTTCTTTGATTTATTGAGTGATGAAGGAGATATTGGTGGAGGAAAGATCGAATTTTGGGTATTTCTATGTGCATGCACGTGCACATAGGTGGGAAGAAGATGATGATTTGGGGAGGACTAGGGAGGACTAGTTTAAAAGGGAAATTAAGTATTAAATGATATTAGTGTAAATTAATTATTTAATTGAATCGATAGCTTATAAAATTAATATCTTGCTCATATGAGGTCGGATTCGGATACGGTCAGTTGCATTGGACTTATAGGAATATTACATATGTGTTGGAACTAGTTTCACCAAATTTATAGAAAGTGGAATTTCGGACAAAAATGGAATATCATTCAATTTTAGACCAAACCAGAATGTGAAAGGGTCAACTGGAATTTTGACGAGTTTACTCATCTTTAAATACACTATATGATATATGTGTTGTTATAGGTTATTGTAGAATGTATGAATAATAGTTTATATTGTTGCTTGGTTGTTCGTTTGGATTTAAATTCCCGCTTAAAAAGCGAATGGCATAAATAACCGTTGTATTGTAGGGGATAAAACAAAAGGAAAGTCACAGTGTATGTAGCGAATAGATCGCTATGGAACACGTCCAAATATACATATGTATGTATGATTTACATGTGACTTTTGCAGATAAAACCTAGGGATTTCTTGCCAATATTAATCACTTATATTCCGACGTTGCTTATATTGTTATTTGGCTGTAATATTTGTGACATATTGTTTGATATGTGTAAGCATCATTATAGCGATTATAGTTATACCATCACTTATGAAATACCATCCCCTTAAAACCTTGTTTTGCATTGAACTTAAGCTTGTATTTTTTACAAAATAAATGTTTGATCATGTTTTTGTACTTTGAAAGTTGTTTAAATTTTACTTTCAAATATTTCGAGAATTCTGAAAATAAAGGATAAATGTTCATTAAAATTTATAAAGTAGTTATAAATTTAGTTAACTATCTTTCGAGATAATTAATGCTGTTTAAAATTTATAATGAGATTATAAATTTATCTTTTAAGATAATTAATATCATTTTAACTTTATAAAAGCTTATAAGTTGGATTTAGTTATCTTTTAGGTTGTTTAAATTTATAAAGGTTTATAAATTGGATTTAGTTATCTTTTAAGATAATCAATGTTGTTTAAATTTATAAAAGTTATTTTACCTAAAATATTTTGCAAATTCTTTTCAAATGGGTTTGTAAGGACTGTATAAGTATGTGTGAAGAATTTTAAATATATTCTTAATTATTATTTAACTATAATAAAGTAAATTAATAAATTTAACAATTATGTTTATAGTTAATTAACTAGTTTAATAAGAGTGTTTTAAAGATTATTAATCGATTCAATAAAAGAGATTAAAGTTAACTAACTAATTTAAAAAAGCTATTAAAATTAATTAATTGATATTTAAAGGAGTAATAATTTTGACCAATTGTTTCTCGGTATAATTAATGTAGTTTGAAATTTGTAAAAGAATTATATAAATTATCTTTCAAGATGATTAACATTTGCTTTGAATTTATAAAAGCATTTTAATTGATTTATTACCTTCCGAGATAATAAATGTTGTTTGGAAATTAATAAATGATAGTTCATAAACGAGAAAATCTTTTAAAAGGAACTGTTTCTACAAATAAAGCTAAGTGTAAATTATGTTAGATTTATAGTGAACAATGTTATGTGTTTTTTACCCTTCTTTAATACGCATAGAAATATAATTTGCTCTTTAAAAAGAATATTTTTAAAGAGTGTCTTTAAAGTGTTTTTACAAATATTTAGGATGTGAAAACCAAGCAAAAGTTCAAATTTTAATGGTTTACAAGTATGATTCGATTACGGAAATGATAAGAAATTTAGTTTTCATGAATAGTATCATTTATATAGAAAGGATTTAGTCATACTTTTAGCACTAAATGTCGAGATACGGAAACATATTTATATCTCGAAGATTAAAAATGTTGTCAAGGCAATGCCTAGAGGTAACACTACCTTCACTTGCCATCTTCATTTTTAACCAAGGGATAGTGCTAGTTTGAAATCGACGAGTAGTGATAAGGGTATGAGATTTAATTTTCATATACGATCATTTTGACTATTCTCGATAGCTGATTTATTTAACTATCAATTCATCTTTCTTCTTTGTGTATCATCAATTTAAGACGATTTATTGCTCATTTGTCAAAAATGACAAAAACAAAAGAGTAGTAGGGGACAAGCTATGTAGGCTGCTCCCATTAGGGTATTTTCACATCTATTCTAGATTCGGTTTCGGTAGTATGTGCATAGAGATGTGAAATACTCGGATACTCTCTAAGGTTGGTGAGGTCTAGCTTGGAGTTCTCAAGAGCAGTAACATAGTATATGACCCTCAGGTATATTTTCTAGATGTATACTTTCAACGATGGGATGCACCCTCTTAGTCATTGTGGAAAAATTCCTCATCTTATTGTTGATTCAAATCTTTGAAATGTTTTCTTAATTACACCGAGAAGTGATTGGGACTCTTCTCGATGTATAATTTTTGTGTTCATTCTTTAAGTTTGGATTTTGATCTTGTTTGTGCTCATTCTTTCAGGTTTGGGATTTGTTCTCATTCGTTTTCCATTCTTTCATGTACGGATGTTGTACCTGTGAGGTTAAAACCCGTTCTATGTTTAGCGACATAGTCTCACAGAATTATTATATGCCCATCACATTACTTAAGTTCTCTCATGTTGATCTTTCAGACTGATCCAGGTATTATTTTATTATAATGCTCAGACCAGACTGAGTATTTTCTAGTTTGTCATTGGTGGGACATGGAGCTCATAGAGTAGAGCTGGATGTTCACCTACCATAGTATTTTATTTTCACTGTAATATTATATATACACATCAACAATTGTAAGGCCAGGAAGTCACAACTGTCCATGCTAATGAGGTTTGTTTTTAACTCTGATACATCAAGTATTATAGAGTGATAACTTTTACTGTCTTTGTTATATTATATATTGTCGTTCCATTGTGGGATTATGTTTCCTCCTATTCTTTTTCTTTTTACTATAACAATCTTTCTTTCCGGCACTTGGATATTCAACATTTGAATATCATAGATATATTAAATGTCGGCTTTCGAGAGTCGAAAAGGTAGGTCATTACAACTGGTATCAGAGCTGAAGCTTAAGCAAGAACCTTGGTTTTGGTGGTGTAAACTCATTAGCGATAGAGTAAGTGACACTCTAGAATGAGTAGAGAGTATTATATATAAGAGAGCATATTTATTATTCCTATAAAAACATATTATGTTAATTGGTATATTTAGTTGTTTGTCGAGACGTAGGATGCTACAGTGTCGATAGGGAGTTCTAAATACTTGAACAAGGCAAACATACATGATATTAATTTTTGAAAATTAGTAAATGAAATAGTTTACCTAAGGTTATGTATTTTATACATATAAAGGAATAATTTTCAAATTTGTATAATTATTTATGTTGTGTTTATTTGTTTGAAAATGATAATATTCATTTATTATCATTATTGTTTGATATTGTCATGCTCGAGTAAGGGTTGACTACCATTTGTTGGTTATTGATTTATGCTCAGTTTATGGGCATTTATTGTTTTGATAATTGTGAATACATTAAAATGAACCCCTTGTGAATTGAGTTTCACAGTTTGACTATAAGGTGTTTCGTGATAATGTTAAGTTAAAAAGTCACCTTTAATGATGCTGAGTCAAAAATAAAACTTATAATAAAATTGTAATATAATCTAAATGGTGCAATAGGACATTTAGAGAATAATTATTTGTGAAACTTTTATTATAATAAAGGGAAGTTTTACTATAATAAAAAATGGTTTTAAAAGTACATTTTATATAAGTAAGGAGTATACAAAATGGTTTATATGATTTATAAATGGTGTTTTAGAAGTAAAAAGAGTTTTTGAGAATTTAAATCCCAAAATTGCTTGATACTGATTTCAAAATGATTTTGAGAAAAGTAGTAGTGGTATTGCTTAGAGCATGAGAAAAAGTAATTCAAAGAGATTTTTTCAAAGATACATTTTCTTTGGATAGTTCGGGAGAAAACGCATTGATTAGTTTTGTGGTAACCTGGATAATCTTCTAAGTGACGATCCAATGTTTGCTTAGGTGAACATTGTAGTGTGCTTAGTAAATTATTCTCTTTATCATTGCGCAACCGAAATGAGTTCAAATCTGAATGAACCCAAAATGAGTGTTAGTGAATAAATTATTGAAGTTATTATAAATATATATATATATATATATATAATATAATCTGATTTCAAAAAGATTTTGAAACAAAAACCGGGTATTTTATTCTTAAGTTTCTTTAAATGAAATTAGTTTAAAATAAAAGGTATTTTGATAAATGAATTTTTTTAAACTCTTGGATGGAAAAGAGACAATTTAACTCAAGTTTTTAAACGAATTTAATTAGATAGAATGATTTTAATAAGCATTGTTTTATTAAAACCGTACTTTTGGGTAATCATCTAAGTCATGTAAACTATTTGATATTATTGGGCCAACCCGTAAACATCTTTCTATAGAACACATTAAGGTAAAAAGGTCAAAAAGGTTGAATAGTTTTAAATACCTATATTTTGATTAGGCCTCCATCTAAAATTTGTAAAGTAAAATGTAATTGGTGCTTTGTATGCACTCTTAGGACATAGAAGAGTATATTATACAAGTAAACAAAGTGGAGTAAATTTTATTTGATGTTTATAAAGAAGCGTCTCTATAAATATTTATAAACTTAAGTAAAAATTCATGGAGTAATTCATATATAATGTTAGCATCGAATGAAATACTAGAAATAAAAATGAAAGTGATATAGAAAAGAGATTGGTGTGTTAAGAAATTTATCGAATTAAGTACGTAAGTTGAATGTAGATCATTTTATTCGCACAGTTTTTAATCTAGAATTCGAGCACATAACATTAGGTTGATTCATAGCAGTTCAAAAAAGGACTTCTCACTTGATTCATGGCATCAAACACTTGATCCAAATTCTTGATATAATGCTGATGTTTTCTATCATAGCATATGACTATATAAGGAGAATGAATGTTTCTAATCAAGGAACCAGATCGGAGTCCGCATTAGGGAGGTCACGTGAGCAATACTAGTTCGAAAGTGAAGTTTATGTATCCAGCAAGTGATCAGATAAGATATTACATACAGATAATTTCTGTACATCATATGGGCTTAAGTATATTTGTATACTTGTTGTGTGACCTAAGAAAAATTCTAAATCTTGTTGATGGTCATTTAACATTTTAAATAATGTTAACTATTAGTTTATTCCTTTAAAGAATTTGATTCGATTGTTAGTGTGATCTTATAGACTATGGCTTATAAAGTTATTGTTTGTTAGGACTTAAGTCCCAGTGCTTTTGAAAAAATGATTTTGGAAGAATCTATGAAGGAAATAATAATAAAATTATTTTAAAACCTTGGTGAAGTATTATTACTTCAGGATATTTAAAAAGAGTTTTTGTGAAGTGATTTTTCAAACATTTTGGTTATGACTAAAGTTGAACGATTAGGGGTATTTCGATTTGGAAGACTCTTCGGATATATTTGTTTACTCTAGTTGTTGTTTTTGGAGGAACCAGAATACCACTATATGCTCGATGTTGTTTGATTATAGAGTTATACCATGCTTTGGTAGGAGGAGCCCGTTCCTTGTCATAATTGTATTTGGTTTTGATATATTTCTCTTTGAAGGAATTTGAAAATATTGTGAATACAAAAACCTGCCAATCTATTTCTAAATTTATATTTTGAAATGATTTGGATGCTTAGTATTTTATTACAGAGTGTTCTCTATACTTTTGTTGCATATGCTTGTTATAATTATTTGTATTGATATTGCGCATAATAAAAATAGCTGATGTATAGCTTTTGTCAGTATAATTCTCTTTGGATTTTGAGTAGAAGATAACTATGGAGATGTAAGGGTGACTGTTTGATTTTTTGCGCATCTGCATTTGCATTGAGATGGTAAGTTACTTGCAAATATAAAAGTCAAACGCAAAGGAGGTACGCAGTAGATATAAATATTGGCGATTGACTTATTATTTTATGCCCTAAATATGGGAGGCTATTTGGCTTTTATTTTTTTGGTTGATCTGGGTCAGTTGTGGCGAGTTACATCTTTTTCGGATCAGCTACGTAAATGAGGTGCTATCAAATTTCCATAACATAAGGAACTTTAAGAGTTTAATAACTCATTTTAATTAATAGATTTTAAACCTTAAGGGTTTGGGTACATTTTCTTCCTTTGGAAACTTCGGGGACGAAATTCTTTTAAGGGAGGAAAATGTAATATCCCATAAATTTATCATTTTGATTTTGAATATTTGACTAGTTTTAAATACTTAAATAATTAGTTTTTAAAGCTTGATAACTTGATTCAAATATATTTATTATTTAAATATTTCAATTATGAATTAAATATTAATCAGATGGACTTAATAGCCTTATTTAACTCCTTTTAATAAATAAATGATAATGGTGAACTCATTTTGTAAACTTATTTACAATAATAATAAATAGTTCAATTAAATAATAAGAAAATCAGTCGTTAATACAACAAATTGATTATTATTATTATAGTATTTTTAATTAAATTTATTTGATTTTTCCTAATTTTTTATTTGAAAAATATTTAAATTATGGTTTGATGATTTTACGGCAAACGATGATATTTTGGAAATTTCACAGAATAAATTAACAAGCGTGTATTATTATTGTTTTATAATTGTATCATATTTATATGCGCGATCGTATTTTTGGTTTATCGTTCGTTGTTCGTACGTGAAAGAACTTCTATGCAGTGAGATGCCGGAAATTTGCAAATAAACTGGTTCCATACTTAGGTTATTCAGCACATTTACTTTCCCATCTTTCATCTTCAATGACAGTAAAAGAAAAATCAAGTTTTCAGTTTAAAAAAAAACAAAAAAGTAAGCTCCTTCATTCAAAAACCAAACTAAAAATATTCACTCAATGAAAAATCATAAAGAAGGTTCCTTTGAGTTTGTTTGGCTAGATCTACAGATCCATGCTAGTAGTATTGAGTGCAGTGATTTTTGGTGGATGGCTATGGGTTGGATATGAGCTAGGGTTTCGATGAGATGGTGATTTAGGTAATGGTTAGCGAGATAGAGTCTGGATTCAAATTCGTTATGTCAAACAGAATCGGCAGTGAAGTTTTGGGAGGGTACGATGTTCTAAGGTGAGATGCAACGGTAGTAAGATCGTACCAATGAGATGGTGATCATGTTTTGTATGGCGTGCTTGGATGTTTCTTGGTGGCGATGGAGGTGGAGAAAGTTGGGATAGGAGGATGTTGGCGAAATTAGTTCTTTGATTCACTGAGTGATGGAGGAGATATTGGTGAAGGAAGGATCGAATTTTGGGTATTTTGTATGCATATACGTGCACGTAGGTGGGAAGAAAAAGATGATTTAGGGAGGATTAGTTTAAAAGGGTAATTAGATATTAAATGAGATTAAAGTAATTATTTAATTGAATTGATAACTTCTAAAATTAATATTTTGCCCATATGAGGTCGGATTCGGATACAGTCAATTGCGTTGGACTCGTAGGAACATTAACTATGCATTAGAACTAGTTTCACCAAACCAGAATGTGAAAGCTTCAACTGGAATTTTGGTGAACTCACCTTTAAATAAACTGTATGATATCTGTGTTGCTATAGATTATTGTGGAATGCATGAATGATAGTTTATATTATTGTTTGGTCGTTTGTTTAGATTTAAATTCTCACTCAAAAAGCAGATGGAATAAACAATCATTGCATTATAGAGAACAAAAAAATGTAAAGTCGGAGTGTACGTAGTGAATAGGTCGCTACGAAACACTTCGAAATACACATCTATATGTGTGATTTATATGGGACTTTTGTGGAGAGACCCTAAGGGTTTCTCGCCAATATTAATTTACTTATATTTTGACATTACTTTTATTGTTTTTTGGTTAAAATATTTTTGAAATATTATTTTATTTGTGTAAATGTTGTCATAGCGATTATTGCTATACCATCACTCACGAAATATCATCCCCTTGAACCCTTATTATGCGTTGAACTTGTATTTTTACAAAATAAATGTTTTGTTGTGTTTTTGCACTTTGAAAGTAGTTTAAACTATATTTTCAAATGTTTTGAGAATTTTGAAAATAAAAGATAAATGTTGATTAAAATTTATAAAAGGAGTTATAAATTTAATTAATTATCTTTTAGGATAATTAACGTTGTTTAATAATTATAAAAATTATAAATTTGATTAATAATCGTTTGGGATAATTAATGTCGTTTTAAATTTATAAAGGTTTATAAATTGGATTTAATTATCTTTTGGATAATTAATGTTATTTAAATTTATAAAGGTTATTTACCATAATTATTTTGCAAATTCTTTTCAAATGGGTTTGTAAGGATTGTATAAGTATGAGTAAAGAATTGGAGATTTAAATGTATTCTTGATTATTATTTGACTATAATATAGTTAATTAATAAATCTATTAATGATATTTAAAGTTGAATAAATAATTTAGTAAGAGTGTTTTAAAGATTTATTAACTGATTTAATAAAAGTGATTAAAGTTAATTAACTGATATAATAAAAGTGTTTAAAGTTAATTAGTTGATTTATTAAAGGAGTAATTAGTTTGATTAATTGTCTCTTTGTATAATTAATGTGGTTTGAAATTTATAAAAAATTATATCAATTATCTTTTAGGATGATTAACATTTCTTTTAAATTTATAAATGCATTTCAATTCATTTATTACCTTTCAGGATAATAAATGTTGTTTAGAAATTGATAACTGATATTTCATAATTGAAAAATATATTTTAAATGGAATTATTTATAAAAATAAGCAAAGTGCAAATTGTTTGGAGTTTATTGTAAACAATATTATAATGGTATTTGATTTTGACCCTTCTTTTTAATACGCTTAAAAATATAATTTGCTCTTTAAAAAATATTTTTAAAGAGTGTTTTCAAAGTGTTTTTATAAATATTTGTGATGTGAAAAACAAGCACATATTTGGGTTTTAAATGTTTAAAGTTTGATCGGTTACGGAAAGGATAAAAAAATTAATTTGCATAAACGATATCGCTTATATAGAAAGGATTTAGTTATACTTCTAGCACTAAATGTTGAGGTATGGAAACATGTTTCTATCTCGAAGATAAAAATGTTGTCAAGGCAATGCCTAGAGGGATAGTACTAGTTTGAAATCGACGAGTAGTGGTAAGGGTATGAGATCTAATTTCCATATACGATCATTTTGATTATTCCCAATAGTTGATTTGTAGACTATCAATTCAGCTTTCTTCTTTATTTATCATCAATTTAAGGCTGTTTTTTGCTCATTTGAACGTTGATATCCTTTGTTGGAAATGACTAAAGGAAAAGAGCGAGTGAGGGCCAAGCTATATGGGATTTCCCCATTAGGGTATTTTCACATCTACTCTATATTTGGCTTCGATGGTATGTGCACCCTCCTAGTCATTGTTGGAAATTTTATTTTCTTGTTGTTAATTCAAATCTTTAAAAAAATTCTTAATTACATCGAGATGATCGAGAAGTGACTGGAGCTCTTCTCGATATTTACTTATTTATGTCCATTCTTTAAGTTTAGATTATGATCTTGTTTATGTCAATTCTTTTAAGTTTGAGATTTGTTCTAATTCGTTTTCCATTCTTTCTGTATGGAATTTGTTCCTGTGAGGGAAAAAACCATTCTGTATTTAGCAGCATGGTCTCACGGAATTATTATATGCCCATCACATTACTTGAGTTCCCTCACGCTAGTTTTCCAGACTGATCCAGGTGTTATTTTATTATAATGCTCGAGTCAGACCGAGTATTTTTTTTTAGTTGTCGTTGATGGGACATGGAGCTCATGGAGTAGAACTAGATGTTGACCTACCGTAGTATTTTATTTTCGTGGTATCATTATATATATCCATCAGCAATTGTAAGGCCAGGAAGTTATTATTATCCAGACAGATGAGGTTTTTTTAACTCTAATGTACCATGTACTTTAGAGTGACAGCTTTTACGGTCTTTGTTATATCATATATTGTCACTCCGTTGTGAGATTATGTTTCCTCTATTCTTTTTTTCTTTTTACCTTAACAATCCGCCGTTTTGGCATTTGAATGTTCAGCATTTGAATACCATGGATGTATTAACTGTTGACTTTGGGTTGAAAAGGCAGGTCGTTGCATCTGGCCAGAGACTTCAACTTTGAATTGACTTCAGTTGACAGTTATACTAACCTTATATAACCGAGGAAACGGAAGCCTCTCTTGAATAGTATCTCATTTTCAATGCTTCTACCTAACCTAACTATAGTCGTTTGATGGATGTCTTACCATGATTTAACTATAATCAAGGTAGAGCTTCTACATTAAAGATCAATAGTATTCTCAAGTCAAGAGAAGTGCATAATTTTGTCACATCGATATTTTTTGTTTAACTTTAGGTATATTAACCAACATAAAACTATTGAGTGAGTCATTCCATATTTATCTAATAACTATAAGTATGTAACCTCATGGTGCCCCTAGTAGTCATGATTAATACACTACCCAACTTTTAGAGAGTGTTATGTACTCTAATCTCAACGGATATATCAATATCCGGTCTTGATACACCTTGACTAGAAATATTTAAAATTGTAAGTTTATTTTATTATGATAAATCACTCGTGATTACAATACATTGTAACTACTATTATAGTATACCATTTATGGATTTTCTATTAAATATACTTTTAATTAAATTAATTAATATATAACACATTATATCAAGTATATAATAGAAACAAAATATATTTTATTTCTAATAACATTGGTTATCGAGTTAAATATATGTAACAAATTACATAATTCACCATAGGGCATACCCCTTACTTTATCAACTTCGCCCCCTAAAGACCTCCTTACTTTATCATCTACTCTAACCTCTTCATATTGGTCATATACTCCATTTCCCATAGCTAACTTTTAACTATTTGTTATTACACATTTTATTTTTGTACTTTTACTTTTATTTTTATTAATGAGATAATATTTTTTATCAAATTTATTATCATTATGAGAATTGTTAAATGGGAAGTATTTTGGGTAAGGGAAGAAAAATTTATGAAAAAAGAAAATATTGCGAAGGATAAATTTTTAGTCCATACACAATGTATAGCAAAGATTTATTACACCTTCTTTGAGTAATACCCTTCTCATTTTCTCTATCTTTTAGTTTCAGAAAAGAAATCCTTTTCCTCTCTTTTCATACCATAAAAATTTCATCCATTATAAGATTTCTAATGGAAATTTAATTTGTATCATTTTTTGTATAAATTGATATGACGATGGAGATGAAGGAAATTCGAATGAAGACTGAGATTGTGATTAAAATGAGTCCTCCATGATCTTAAATTTTAAACATATTTTTAACGAGAGAACTAGAGTTTTTGGATTTTGAAAATGAAAAAGGAAGAAAGATAGCAATTAACATTACTTGAATTAAAAAGAAAGAAACATAATTATGAATAGATCAATTTAATAAATTTGATTTATTTTCCTAAGAGAAGAATAAATGATCTGATTATTTTCATAACATTTTTTTAAATTGGGTACTTAGGTCGTAATACATTATTGTACTACAAACCTTATCTAATATATAAGGTACAGAGAATCAATGTATTTCAAGGGGTTTAAATCTTGCAACCCTACGGACCAAAGCCAAAACGCCTAATTATTGGAATAGTGATGTTGGACCTCATAACAAAATTATTAATTAGAAAAACACATTTTTCCCACCTATTACCCAAAAAATTTCTCATAGCAACTCCGTATCATTATCCAAAATGGTTTGAAGTCATAAAAGGTTTGTTCACGTTCATCCGGTTCTCATTTAAAACATGAACTAGTATAGGTAAAAATATATGAAAGTACATCTACTTCAAATATTTGGTGATCCTTTTATTATTCATATGTCCGCTGTCTGACTCATGCAAAGATGTCCTTGCCTAGTCATGTTCAATCTATATATATATCTGAAACTCTTATAGGGACGGACACAAACACACTATCTCTTATCTAGTTTGAATTATCAACAGCGTTACTCAAATCTACGTCGGAATGTCCACTTATACCATTTTAAGCCGCCTGCACAATATTTAATTAGAAATGTGATGTGCTTATGTGTGATGACTTTCTGACCATTCATAAAAGAATCCAATAAATATTAATGGACTAATTTTATTCATACACTAATAATCACTTAATATAGTTCATAAAATATAATAAACTAGTGTACATCAAAATTACTTCACATGTATCGTTTCTTTTATAAGATTAACCTTGTTTTCATCTTCACAATATCTTCCCTTTTTAAAACTTAATATTCATTTTGGCATGATCAGAAAGTTCTAGCACTAAATTAAGTTAAAATTCAACTAAATGAACTTTATTTTTGGTATTATTATTATATTTGCTTTATTTTTTTATTACTTTCACCAAAATCAACTCCAATTTAATAAAGAAAAGGTTATACACTTTTGAAGTAACATAGTTTGTTGTGAAAGTTTTCTTAACTGATATTTTAGGTTTTACGGTAAGAAATTCGCTAACTTCTTCCTCAAAATGTATAAATTTTACCAAATATAATAAATTTTAATATTTTAATTTGATGAGTCATAGAAAAAACTAGAAATGAAATTAAGAAGTGTAATTCGATATTATATTTTCTTAGCAAAATAGTGGTGTATGTTAAGTGATTTTTGATATATGAACGGATTTTTCCACAATAATGAGGCCCTTTCACAAACATCCTATATGCCTTTTGAAAAGGGATCAATGTGAATTATATTTTACTTATCTTACCTAAGTTGACTTATATTAGACAAGTCAAATGTCTTTAGTACGTCAAAATTTTAATGGATAGCCTTTGGACTCTTGAAAATGCGACGGTAAAATAAGACATAATAGATATGTCCAAACGTAATTCCTATTATAAACTTAGCCAAAACTTACAAAGAAAAACACATCTATTCAAATATCTTACAATCTTTCTCTTACACAACTTCTAACATACAAAAATGACCTTCTCGTCCTCTATCTCGTCACCAAGAAAACCGAACGATCTGATGATGAAGCGGCTAAATTCATCGAAACCCGCTTTTTTGCTCTACCAACTATTTCAACGTGGAAAAAATTCGACTTCATGCATATTGTCAGCAAATATTTGACGAACAGCTTTTCTTTTGAGTATAATGCATTTGTCCTCACTCATACATGGGACAACCATGTCAGACTATGCAATCATTTCCAAGCTTGATGATGGTAGAGGAAGTTGGGTGGAATACTGATAGGAGAGTCATCACAGGCGATGACGATTTCTAGGTCCAAGCTAAACTACAAGATATTCTATTTTTGAAGGGTTTTAGAGTTTGTTCTCTTATCGAAGGGAATGGTAGATTATCTGCTTCAGGGACATTCGGTTAGCAGAACGTATTGGTTCAATGACCATATTGATTTCATCATCCCTTTGCATCTTTCTTATAGTGAAGCTCTGTGTTTGCTCAAGCCATGGGGGTGTCAAGAGAGTATAAACGAGATAATGGTTGGAGTGGATAGTACTGATCTATATCAGTTTGACAACTTATCTTTAACTCCAATGCATACGTTACTGACTTTCTCCCTTTTGTCTTGGTCTACTGTACACCATCAATCTAGTTGAAAGGTCAAGCGCCATTCTATTATACCATCCACTCCTGCTTCGGCTCTTGCTCCTCATGTTATTGCAACTTTTAACCAATACATGAGGGGTTTTGAAATGGCTTCATGGATTTGGCCAGACATCTTCATAGGAGATGGCTACCGCTATCATCTATATTACATGTCGTTAGTTGCATTTTTCAGGTCATATATGCAGTAGGAGTTGAATTTGAATTTATATTATTGTTTGTTAAATATTATTAACAAAAATAATCAATATAAAATAATTAATAATTGTTGAAAAATAAAATAAAATAAATACCATACAATACATAATACTTCATATATAGTTTTTCCAATTGCCTAACGACCCCAAATTATGAAGTTTATTTTAATTAATAGTTAATGCAAATTTTGAATAAATTTTGGAATAAATTTAAAATTTGAATATTTAATTTGTATTTGAATTAGGATTTATAGTAAATAATAAATAAAATTATTAAGTAAAAGCATAGAAATAAAATGCATTCGCATATGAACACTTATAAAAGATAACAGAACAAATAAAAGGAATTGGAATAGTAATACATGTATATGAGATAAAATATAAGATATGAAGGCAAGTAACTATATAGAGATAGTAAAATATATGGAATGACCTACTAAATCATCTCTCAGCCTATAAACAAAGAAAATATTTATAAAACAACTTCAACAATGTCTATTATACAAAATATTATAATCACTTGTACAAACAACATTATAATACACTGTATTAAGTATACCAGCCTGTAAGCTTCATTCTTTTATATATCAATCTTCTTCATTCGTTCAAAACTTAGCACATCTGAAGTAAACAAATTATACAAGTACAAGACAAGTAAACATATAGGAGACATGAAGCACTTGGCATTAAATGCTATATCAATATTATAGTCAATTCGAATATTTTACAAAACAATCTCAGCCACCATAGCAAGCTTATCAGCCTCCAAAAGTAAAGAAAGAGTGTACCTGCAAGAATTAAGTAATATTGCATGATACAGGAAGCATTTAATGTTTTCAAACTCAGCATGAACAAGATCACGTCAATATGGGTTTGGTCTTCTTTTATATACCTCACTGCTATACACAACTCTTTTATATATACACCAACCTCCTTCATCGGTTTGTTCACTTACAAAAAAAAAAGAGTAAAACTGAAATGAGCAACCACTTGAACAAAACCAAAGCAAATCTGGAATGATAACATCTCAAAACTAAAGCAAACTTCAGTTTACAAATATCAAAACAAATCAATACAAACTCAACATCAAGTAAGAAGGCTTTCATCAACAAAATTCAAAGCCTCTGTTAACACAAAGAAGGCTCTGTTCTTCCTTTCTTTGGAAACAAGGTGAGCAGCTTTTTTTTTTCTTTCAGACTTCTTTGTTTTCACCAGTGAGCAAACCCCTTCTTTTAAGATCTTACACTTGCATATCTTGATTGTCTGGGCTTGATACTTAAAATATGCCATGAGTTCTGTTTGTTCAGTTGATAAGTATGCATGTATACATAGATATGGGGATTACTGTGCGTGATTTTGTTGTTCCTCTGTTTCAATAACATGCTTGATCATTTAATATAAACTCATATCTCCTCTTACAATCAGAATTAAGCTATGATTTTTGAGTGAAAGATGATTGCTACAATATAGTATTAATTATAAAAATGGTTTTGAGATTTTTATTTAAGAAATCATTTCAAAAATTTAAAGTTGCGGTGATAATCTAAACTTTGTTCAAAAATCATGCATCTCGATTTCAAATTCTAATTACATAAAGGAATTCGTATTTCAAACTCATGATTTTTGATAATAAATTCACGATTTTTAAGTTGCGAAATTTCTAGCATTTGCGAGTTGAACAGAAAACTTGTTTTGGGCAAATTACGATGATCAACATGACAAGGGCTGTCGAGTTTGGGCCTGTTGCTGGTTGGTGTGTCGTAGATCATTGGAAAATTGGTGGAAGGGTTTGCAGGTGGCGGTGGTGGCGGCGCGACTCGGTTTTAGGGTTTAACCCTAAGTTTTAGAGAGGGTTGGGATTTGATTAACTGTGTCGTCAACGTCGCTCCGAAACGCATCGCACCGGGGGGAATCATCGTAGCATGACGTGGCGCGATTGTGGACGAAGTTAGGTGGGCTCTGGCATTAGGTGGCGGCGTAGCGAGGCGATTTCTGGTGATCACGTTTTGCTGCAGTTTGGGTTAGAATGCTTAATCGTGTTTGGCTCATGAATTTGATAATTTGGTTGCACTGGGAGCTTGGGCAGATGGTCATGGACTTGGCGGTGGGTGGCGACTCAACCGGAGGTGGCGGGGATTCATGTGCACGTGCACGAGGCGACGCTAATGTCTGAAGAAATTGGGTACGATGTTGGATTGGGAACGAAATAGATTTGCTCGGGTATTGGCTCGGGATTTTTGCAGGCGTGACTCGAAGTGGGTAGGGGCGTGAGTGACCCGAAGTAGCACTGGGGAAAACTAAAGATTGGCTCGTGTTTTTTTTGGGCTTTCTGGACTTAATAGTTTAACAGATTTTAAACAATCTATTTAAGACAAGTTTAAAGCTTAATTGAATAAATAAGTTCAAAAGGCTGTAAACTAAATTTTCCCGAAATAAAATCATTAAACAAGATTTAAATCGAGTTTCAAAGTCTAATATTTTTTGAAAATAAATAGTTTTGAACATCGAGCCATTATAGTACTGACTTAGGAATAAAAATTCAAGTTTTAAAGCAAAATTTAAATCCATCTTTAAAATTCAAGTTTTATAGTACTGACTTGGGAATAACGTAAAGGTTTAAGCAATTAAGTGGAAAAAATAGAATTCAAAAATGTAAAGTAAGAAATTTAAACAAAGTTTAAATCAAATTTTAAGCTTGAGTTTAAATCCATCTTTAAATCCATATTTTGAAATTAAATAAAGTTTTATGATTACATAAGTTGAATTTTTAAAGTAAATCTTTAAAAAAAATGTTGAATGTAAAAGGAACTAAATTTTAAACTCTTTTAAAATTATTTCATAACAAAATATTGCCTTACGTATGGAGTTAAAATGGATAATTTAATCATTTAACTAATTAACGAATTGGTCTAATTAAATCTTTAATTAAAGTAATATATTTGAAAAGAATTTATCTATTAAAGATTAATTTATTCAATGAAAACGATTGGGAAAGGATTTTAAGGATTAATCACTCATTGAAATAAATGTTGGATATTTTGATTAATTAAAGTTAATTAATTAAGTAATTTGTTTAAAAAAGATTGATTTAAGTTAACATGATTAATTAAGAATAATTTAATGAATTAAAGTGTTTGATATATATTTATTTGTGTCAAATGATTTGGAATTAATAAATCTGAATTGAATAATAAATTCATAAGTAATTAATTAAATTGGGAATGAATTGAATTAATTAGGATTAAACAATTAATTAATCCTTCTTATAAATGATCATTAAATGCTTGACCTTACCTATGAATGATTATATTGTATGAAATGCCTTGAATTGATTATCCTATCTGATTTGTGATATTTTGTTATGTAGATTGAGCTGTGTATATTTATTTGCATTTGTATATTATCTGTGAATTTGTGAATGGACGATGAGCGTTATAGTTATATCGCTTATCAACTACATTTCTGTGTTTTGATCTATGATGATTGAATGATGTTGCACTATTGTGTTAAACCCCTGGACCACACTACACACACACAAATATGGATTTCACGAGGAAATCGATTAAGTCATAGATTTTTGAAAATAGTTTTGAATTTGAATTTTTTTAAATTCAAATAGTTTGAAATGGAATCGGGTTAAATGTGAAAAGCTTTTGAAATGGAATTTCAAAGATGAAGCTTATTTTGAATAACATGATAAAGTTTGAAATTTAAATAATTTGATTTAAATTTAAATTCCAAATTGTGAAACTGAATTCTATAATTTGAAACTAGGGATTAAAAATGTTATACCAGTTATATATGGGTTGAACCATTTTAAAATGTATTAATTTGGGAATATGAATATGAATTAAGAACTTTAATTTGTGCAAATATAATTGGATTTTTCTGAAACGAAAACTATTTGTTTTCAATTAATTAAAGCTTTCACAGAAGTAATGAACTTCCAATTTGTGTTAAAATGATTTCTAGTTTAAAATGAAAATGATTTCCAAGTTATAGAAACGGTTTGAAAGCTATAAGTTAAATCTTTGATTTAAAGATTTAACGAGTTAATATAATTGAATGAAATTGTTTTGGAAATCTATGAATTGATCTTTGTGAAGTAAATCTTTTTGTTTAAAGATTTGAAATGGTAATTTGTTTAAACCATTTGAAAGAAATGTTTGAATAATTAAGCTGTGACTTAATTGAAATCCCAATATCCATATGTTTTTGAAATACTGCGCTCACTATTCGGTTTAGCCGGGAGAGGACCTTTGTGTCATATATCTCATTCCGAATATGTGATACGTCGTTATGGATAGCATTTGAAGACCGGTGATGAAGACCGGATATTTTTGAAAACGGAAGGACAACTCATCGAATGTCTTTGCATCGACTGGTCCCCGGTATAGAGACTCCATATGTGATGGGAAGTCCGAACGTACGAGCTCAAAGGTTATGTAGTTGAAGGTTATCAGCGATATATTCCCAATTTGGTAATGTGACATGCTTAGTGTTGCTGTGTAATGATCATTTGTGATATGATCATTTATTTGATCATTTATCTTTGTGATCATTACTTTGATCATTTGTTGACCCAAAGCATGGCTTTGTACCAAAGCGTGGCTTTGTGGACGAGACCTCGTCGAGCCTCACACCCCGGAATGGTCAAAACAGGAAAGATGCAGCAAGGTTATTAGGGGGTAGCGCCCCTTTAGGGTATGTTCATTTCCTTCTGCAAAGGGGTGGTATCATGGTATGGAGCCCAGATACTTACTCATGTGGAAAACACTTTATTTACTATAGTGTGATGTTGGTTATCGAGCGCTCGGATAAAGGTCCTAAAGGACCGGGAGGTGGCATACTCGTGTCAGTAGTTACCCAGTTAGGGGTAACCCGGCCTTGTGTTGGCAGAGATCCGGTTAGGTTCTCGGGACGTCCTTCCAGAGGCGTTTCCATGTGGCAATGGGAAGTTCCTTGGCCTGACCATTTGTTGGAAATCCAATCTTCAATACGAAACCTTGTACGGTATTAGTTATAGAACCTGCCATCTAATATGGTAGCTATAGCGGGCATAATATAATGGTACCTATGCTGGCTAAGATTAATATTCTACTTTCGAAATGCTTTTCTGCACCGTGCACTTATAATAATAATATCAAAGAAATTTTCTACGTATTAAGCATGTTTGACTATCATAAGAAGAAATCTCCTCCAAGTCTGCGTTTGCATTGTGTGTGTGGCGGGAGGTCTTATGGTAGTTTCATTTTCAAAAAGCATTGCGAATTTACTTTAAAATTCTTTTATTGATTGAATTAAAAGATAAATTGTTTTTGTTGCTCACACCAGTCCCATGACTGATCCGGAGTTTATTGTTCCTTTCCTAAACTCTGGGTGCTCACTATTTCCCACATGAGCAGTCTAGAGTTGGGTTTTTCAGATAGTTAGGTTCAGTGAATTATCTGGAGATAGTTCAGTCTTTGGTTCGCACCAGTCTTTCCTAGCTTGGTGCATTGTTATGGGGAGTTCGAGCTATTGCTGGATTGGTTCTTGGAGATGGAGTTTCAGATTTGGAGTTCTTCGTTGAAGACTATCTTAGAGTTATTTGTTCCGCTGCTAGCATTATCTATATTTCTTTTCCGCTGCTATTTTCTTGTATCTCTGATGTATATTGATGTTTATTGTATCATCTGTTGTATCAGATATTGTATCAATGCTGTATTTCAATGTATTATTCTTGTATTCCGTTGTGTTGTTTACTTAATGTTGTTATAAGCTCCGGCGAATCGGATTTGAACGGTTGAATCTACGGCATTCGAATACGATTTGAAGTATGGATGTCGATTTTCGAGCGGGCAAAATTCGTCTCGTTACATGTGATATCAGAGCTAAGGTTGAACTTTAGCTCAGGAGTATAACACATTAAGTAGCTCATTAGAGATAGGGTGAAGTATACCCTAGAATGAGTAATCCCTAAAATATCCGTTTGAGTGCCTCAGTAAATTCTCTTACTATCCATCGATAGTAGATATGAGTGCGAGAAGAGGACGCGATGGGGGACAGGGAAGTATCACTATAAATGGTCAATTTCCTGCAACAGTGGAAACAATCTTTTCTCTATCAATCTCTTTGTTCAGCATCTCTTTTCAATTCTTTGACAGTTCCTGGTAGATCCAGGAAGGAAATTCGAGATATTTATATGGGACATAAACTCCAATTTGGCCAAAATTGTTTGTTTGGATGAATTGGTTGCTTTGGTGGATATGGTTGATAGATATACTTTAGTTTTAAACTGAAAAAAAATATTGAAATTGTTCCTCTATCTTTTATCTATCTTCGTTATTTCTCTCTGGCGAATTTCGAGGACGAAATTCCTTTTAAGGGGGGAAGTCTGTAGCGACCCCAAATTATTAAGTTTATTTTAATTAATAGTTAATGTAAATTTTGAATAAATTTTGGAATAAATTTAAAATTTGAATATTTAATTTGTATTTGAATTAGGATTTATAGTAAATAATAAATAAAATTATTAAGTAAAAGCGTAGAAATAAAATGCATTCACATATAAACACTTATAAAAGATAACAGAACAAATAAAAGGAATTGGAATAGTAATACATGTATATGAGATAAAATATAAGATATGAAGGCAAGTAACTATATAGAGATAGTAAAATATATGGAATGACCTACTAAATCATCTCTCGGCCTATAAACAAAGAAAATATTTATAAAACAACTTCAACAATGTCTATTATACAAAATATTATAATCACTTGTACAAACAACATTATAATACACTGTGCTAAGTATACCAGCCTGTAAGCTTCATTCTTTTATATATCAATCTTCTTCATTCGTTCAAAACTTAGCACATCTGAAGTAAACAAATTATTCAAGTACAAGACAAGTAAACATATAGGAGACATGAAGCACTTGGCATTAAATGCTATATCAATATTATAGTCAATTCGAATATTTTACAAAACAATCTCAGCCACCATAGCAAGCTTATCAGCCTCCAAAAGTAAAGAAAGAGTGTACATGCAAGAATTAAGTAATATTGCATGATACAGGAAGCATTTAATGTTTTCAAACTCAGCATGAACAAGATCACGTCAATATGGGTTTGGTCTTCTTTTATATACCTCACTGCTATACACAACTCTTTTATATATACACCAACCTCCTTCATCAGTTTGTTCACTTACAAAAAAAGAAGAAGAGTAAAACTGAAATGAGCAACCACTTGAACAAAACCAAAGCAAATCTGGAATGATAACATCTCAAAACTAAAGCAAACTTCAGTTTACAAATATCAAAACAAATCAATACAAACTCAACATCAAGTAAGAAGGCTTTCATCAACAAAATTCAAAGCCTATGTTAACACAAAGAAGGCTCTGTTCTTCCTTTCTCTGGAAACAAGGTGAGCAGTTTTTTTTCTTTCCAGACTTCTTTGTTTTCACCAGTGAGCAAACCCCTTCTTTTAAGATCTTACACTTGCATATCTTGATTGTCTGGGCTTGATACTTAAAATATGCCATGAGTTCTGTTTGTTCAGTTGATAAGTATGCATGTATACATAGATATGGGGATTACTATGCGTGATTTTGTTGTTCCTCTGTTTCAATAACAGGCTTGATCATTTAATATAAACTCATATCTCCTCTTACAATCAGAATTAAGCTATGATTTTTGAGTGAAAGATGATTGCTACAATATAGTATTAATTATAAAAATGGTTTCGAGATTTTTATTTAAGAAATCATTTCAAAAATTTAAAGTTGCGGTGATAATCTAAACTTTGTTCAAAAATCATGCATCTCGATTTCAAATTCTAATTACATAAAGGAATTCGTATTTCAAACTCATGATTTTTGATAATAAATTCACGATTTTTAAGTTGCGAAATTTCTAGCATTTGCGAGTTGAACAGAAAACTTGTTTTGGGCAAATTACGATGATCAACGTGACAAGGGCTGTCGAGTTTGGGCCTGTTGCTGGTTGGTATGTCGTAGATCATTGGAAAATTGGTGGAAGGGTTTGCAGGTGGCGGTGGTGGCGGCGTGACTCGGTTTTAGGGTTTAACCCTAAGTATTAGAGAGGGTTGGGATTTGATTAACTGTGTCGTCAACGTCGCTCCGGAACGCATCGCACCGGGGGGAATCATCGTAGCATGACGTGGCGCGGTTGTGGACGAAGTTACGTGGGCTCTGGCATTAGGTGGCGGCGTGGCGAGGCGATTTCTGGTGATCACGTTTTGCTGCAGTTTGGGTTAGAATGCTTAATCGTGTTTGGCTCATGAATTTGACAATTTGGTTGCACTGGGAGCTTGGGCAGATGGTCATGGACTTGGCGGTGGGTGGCGACTCAACCGGAGGTGGCGGGGATTCATGTGCACGTGCACGAGGCGATGCTAATGTCTGAAGAAATTGGGTACGATGTTGGATTGGGAACGAAATAGATTTGCTCGGGTATTGGCTCGGGATTTTTGCAGGCGCGACTCGAAGTGGGTAGGGGCGTGAGTGACCCGAAGTAGCACTAGGGAAAACTAAAGATTGGCTCGGGTTTTTTTTGGGCTTTCTGGACTTAATAGTTTAACAGATTTTAAACAATCTATTTAAGACAAGTTTAAAGCTTAATTGAGTAAATAAGTTCAAAAGGCTGTAAACTAAATTTTCCCGAAGTAAAATCATTAAACAAGATTTAAATCGAGTTTCAAAGTCTAATATTTTTTGAAAATAAATTGTTTTGAACATCGAGCCATTATAGTACTGACTTGGGAATAAAAATTCAAGTTTTAAAGCAAAATTTAAATTTAAATTTCAAAACAAAGGTCTAAATATAAATCCAAGTTCAGTTTTGAAATTTAGTTTGGAAATAGGTTTTACAATTTCAAATTGTTTCAATAACGTAAAGGTTTAAGCAATTAAGTGGAAAACATAGAATTCAAAAATGTAAAGTAAGAAATTTAAACAAAGTTTAAATCAAATTTTAAGCTTGAGTTTAAATCCATCTTTAAATTCCATATTTTGAAATTAAATAAAGTTTTATGATTACATAAGTTGAATTTTTAAAGTAAATCTTTAAAAAAAAATGTTGAATGTAAAAGGAACTAAATTTTAAACTCTTTTAAAATTATTTCATAACAAAATATTACCTTAACGTGTGGAGTTAGAATGGATAATTTAATCATTTAACTAATTAACGACTTGGTCTAATTAAATCTTTAATTAAAGTAATATATTTGAAAAGAATTTATCTATTAAAGATTAATTTATTTAATGAAAACGATTAGGAAAGGATTTTAAGGATTAATCACTCATTGAAATAAATGTTGGATATTTTGATTAATTAAAGTTAATTAATTAAGTAATTTGTTTAAAAAAGATTGATTTAAGTTAACATGATTAATTAAGAATAATTTAATGAATTAAAGTGTTTGATATATATTTATTTGTGTCAAATGATTTGGAATTAATAAATCTGAATTGAATAATAAATTCATAAGTAATTAATTAAATTGGGAATGAATTGAATTAATTAGGATTAAACAATTAATTAATCCTTCTTATAAATGATTATTAAATGCTTGACCTTACCTATGAATGATTATATTGTATGAAATGCCTTGAATTGATTATCCTATCTAATTTGTGATATTTTGTTCTGTAGATTGAGCTGTGTATATTTATTTGCATTTGTATATTATCTGTGAATTTGTGAATGGACGATGAGCGTTATAGTTATATCGCTTATCAACTACATTTCTGTGTTTTGATCTATGATGATTGAATGATGTTGCACTATTGTGTTAAACCCCTGGACCACACTACACACACACAAATATGGATTTCACGAGGAAATCGATTAAGTCATAGATTTTTGAAAATAGTTTTGAATTTGAATTTTTTTAAATTCAAATAGTTTGAAATGGAATCGGGTTAAATGTGAAAAGCTTTTGAAATGGAATTTCAAAGATGAAGCTTATTTTGAATAACATGATAAAGTTTGAAATTTAAATAATTTGATTTAAATTTAAATTCCAAATTGTGAAACTGAATTCTATAATTTGAAACTAGGGATTAAAAATGTTATACCAGTTATATATGGGTTGAACCATTTTAAAATGTATTAATTTGGGAATATGAATATGAATTAAGAACTTTAATTTGTGCAAATATAATTGGATTTTTCTGAAACGAAAACTATTTGTTTTCAATTAATTAAAGCTTTCACAGAAGTAATGAACTTCCAATTTGTGTTAAAATGATTTCTAGTTTAAAATGAAAATGATTTCCAAGTTATAGAAACGGTTTGAAAGCTATAAGTTAAATCTTTGATTTAAAGATTTAACGAGTTAATATAATTGAATGAAATTGTTTTGGAAATCTATGAATTGATCTTTGTGAAGTAAATCTTTTTGTTTAAAGATTTGAAATGGTAATTTGTTTAAACCATTTGAAAGAAATGTTTGAATAATTAAGCTGTGACTTAATTGAAATCCCAATATCCATATGTTTTTGAAATACTGCGCTCACTATTCGGTTTAGCCGGGAGAGGACCTTTGTGTCATATATCTCATTCCGAATATGTGATACGTCGTTATGGATAGCATTTGAAGACCGGTGATGAAGACCGGATATTTTTGAAAACGGAAGGACAACTCATCGAATGTCTTTGCATCGACTGGTCCCCGGTATAGAGACTCCATATGTGATGGGAAGTCCGAACGTACGAGCTCAAAGGTTATGTAGTTGAAGGTTATCAGCGATATATTCCCAATTTGGTAATGTGACATGCTTAGTGTTGCTGTGTAATGATCATTTGTGATATGATCATTTATTTGATCATTTATCTTTGTGATCATTACTTTGATCATTTGTTGACCCAAAGCATGGCTTTGTACCAAAGCGTGGCTTTGTGGACGAGACCTCGTCGAGCCTCACACCCCGGAATGGTCAAAACAGGAAAGATGCAGCAAGGTTATTAGGGGGTAGCGCCCCTTTAGGGTATGTTCATTTCCTTCTGCAAAGGGGTGGTATCATGGTATGGAGCCCAGATACTTACTCATGTGGAAAACACTTTATTTACTATAGTGTGATGTTGGTTATCGAGCGCTCGGATAAAGGTCCTAAAGGACCGGGAGGTGGCATACTCGTGTCAGTAGTTACCCAGTTAGGGGTAACCCGGCCTTGTGTTGGCAGAGATCCGGTTAGGTTCTCGGGACGTCCTTCCAGAGGCGTTTCCATGTGGCAATGGGAAGTTCCTTGGCCTGACCATTTGTTGGAAATCCAATCTTCAATACGAAACCTTGTACGGTATTAGTTATAGAACCTGCCATCTAATATGGTAGCTATAGCGGGCATAATATAATGGTACCTATGCTGGCTAAGATTAATATTCTACTTTCGAAATGCTTTTCTGCACCGTGCACTTATAATAATAATATCAAAGAAATTTTCTACGTATTAAGCATGTTTGACTATCATAAGAAGAAATCTCCTCCAAGTCTGCGTTTGCATTGTGTGTGTGGCGGGAGGTCTTATGGTAGTTTCATTTTCAAAAAGCATTGCGAATTTACTTTAAAATTCTTTTATTGATTGAATTAAAAGATAAATTGTTTTTGTTGCTCACACCAGTCCCATGACTGATCCGGAGTTTATTGTTCCTTTCCTAAACTCTGGGTGCTCACTATTTCCCACATGAGCAGTCTAGAGTTGGGTTTTTCAGATAGTTAGGTTCAGTGAATTATCTGGAGATAGTTCAGTCTTTGGTTCGCACCAGTCTTTCCTAGCTTGGTGCATTGTTATGGGGAGTTCGAGCTATTGCTGGATTGGTTCTTGGAGATGGAGTTTCAGATTTGGAGTTCTTCGTTGAAGACTATCTTAGAGTTATTTGTTCCGCTGCTAGCATTATCTATATTTCTTTTCCGCTGCTATTTTCTTGTATCTCTGATGTATATTGATGTTTATTGTATCATCTGTTGTATCAGATATTGTATCAATGCTGTATTTCAATGTATTATTCTTGTATTCCGTTGTGTTGTTTACTTAATGTTGTTATAAGCTCCGGCGAATCGGATTTGAACGGTTGAATCTACGGCATTCGAATACGATTTGAAGTATGGATGTCGATTTTCGAGCGGGCAAAATTCGTCTCGTTACATGTGATATCAGAGCTAAGGTTGAACTTTAGCTCAGGAGTATAACACATTAAGTAGCTCATTAGAGATAGGGTGAAGTATACCCTAGAATGAGTAATCCCTAAAATATCCGTTTGAGTGCCTCAGTAAATTCTCTTACTATCCATCGATAGTAGATATGAGTGCGAGAAGAGGACGCGATGGGGGACAGGGAAGTATCACTATAAATGGTCAATTTCCTGCAACAGTGGAAACAATCTTTTCTCTATCAATCTCTTTGTTCAGCATCTCTTTTCAATTCTTTGACAGTTCCTGGTAGATCCAGGAAGGAAATTCGAGATATTTATATGGGACATAAACTCCAATTTGGCCAAAATTGTTTGTTTGGATGAATTGGTTGCTTTGGTGGATATGGTTGATAGATATACTTTAGTTTTAAACTGAAAAAAAATATTGAAATTGTTCCTCTATCTTTTATCTATCTTCGTTATTTCTCTCTGGCGAATTTCGAGGACGAAATTCCTTTTAAGGGGGGAAGTCTGTAGCGACCCCAAATTATTAAGTTTATTTTAATTAATAGTTAATGTAAATTTTGAATAAATTTTGGAATAAATTTAAAATTTGAATATTTAATTTGTATTTGAATTAGGATTTATAGTAAATAATAAATAAAATTATTAAGTAAAAGCGTAGAAATAAAATGCATTCACATATAAACACTTATAAAAGATAACAGAACAAATAAAAGGAATTGGAATAGTAATACATGTATATGAGATAAAATATAAGATATGAAGGCAAGTAACTATATAGAGATAGTAAAATATATGGAATGACCTACTAAATCATCTCTCGGCCTATAAACAAAGAAAATATTTATAAAACAACTTCAACAATGTCTATTATACAAAATATTATAATCACTTGTACAAACAACATTATAATACACTGTGCTAAGTATACCAGCCTGTAAGCTTCATTCTTTTATATATCAATCTTCTTCATTCGTTCAAAACTTAGCACATCTGAAGTAAACAAATTATTCAAGTACAAGACAAGTAAACATATAGGAGACATGAAGCACTTGGCATTAAATGCTATATCAATATTATAGTCAATTCGAATATTTTACAAAACAATCTCAGCCACCATAGCAAGCTTATCAGCCTCCAAAAGTAAAGAAAGAGTGTACATGCAAGAATTAAGTAATATTGCATGATACAGGAAGCATTTAATGTTTTCAAACTCAGCATGAACAAGATCACGTCAATATGGGTTTGGTCTTCTTTTATATACCTCACTGCTATACACAACTCTTTTATATATACACCAACCTCCTTCATCAGTTTGTTCACTTACAAAAAAAGAAGAAGAGTAAAACTGAAATGAGCAACCACTTGAACAAAACCAAAGCAAATCTGGAATGATAACATCTCAAAACTAAAGCAAACTTCAGTTTACAAATATCAAAACAAATCAATACAAACTCAACATCAAGTAAGAAGGCTTTCATCAACAAAATTCAAAGCCTATGTTAACACAAAGAAGGCTCTGTTCTTCCTTTCTCTGGAAACAAGGTGAGCAGTTTTTTTTCTTTCCAGACTTCTTTGTTTTCACCAGTGAGCAAACCCCTTCTTTTAAGATCTTACACTTGCATATCTTGATTGTCTGGGCTTGATACTTAAAATATGCCATGAGTTCTGTTTGTTCAGTTGATAAGTATGCATGTATACATAGATATGGGGATTACTATGCGTGATTTTGTTGTTCCTCTGTTTCAATAACAGGCTTGATCATTTAATATAAACTCATATCTCCTCTTACAATCAGAATTAAGCTATGATTTTTGAGTGAAAGATGATTGCTACAATATAGTATTAATTATAAAAATGGTTTCGAGATTTTTATTTAAGAAATCATTTCAAAAATTTAAAGTTGCGGTGATAATCTAAACTTTGTTCAAAAATCATGCATCTCGATTTCAAATTCTAATTACATAAAGGAATTCGTATTTCAAACTCATGATTTTTGATAATAAATTCACGATTTTTAAGTTGCGAAATTTCTAGCATTTGCGAGTTGAACAGAAAACTTGTTTTGGGCAAATTACGATGATCAACGTGACAAGGGCTGTCGAGTTTGGGCCTGTTGCTGGTTGGTATGTCGTAGATCATTGGAAAATTGGTGGAAGGGTTTGCAGGTGGCGGTGGTGGCGGCGTGACTCGGTTTTAGGGTTTAACCCTAAGTATTAGAGAGGGTTGGGATTTGATTAACTGTGTCGTCAACGTCGCTCCGGAACGCATCGCACCGGGGGGAATCATCGTAGCATGACGTGGCGCGGTTGTGGACGAAGTTACGTGGGCTCTGGCATTAGGTGGCGGCGTGGCGAGGCGATTTCTGGTGATCACGTTTTGCTGCAGTTTGGGTTAGAATGCTTAATCGTGTTTGGCTCATGAATTTGACAATTTGGTTGCACTGGGAGCTTGGGCAGATGGTCATGGACTTGGCGGTGGGTGGCGACTCAACCGGAGGTGGCGGGGATTCATGTGCACGTGCACGAGGCGATGCTAATGTCTGAAGAAATTGGGTACGATGTTGGATTGGGAACGAAATAGATTTGCTCGGGTATTGGCTCGGGATTTTTGCAGGCGCGACTCGAAGTGGGTAGGGGCGTGAGTGACCCGAAGTAGCACTAGGGAAAACTAAAGATTGGCTCGGGTTTTTTTTGGGCTTTCTGGACTTAATAGTTTAACAGATTTTAAACAATCTATTTAAGACAAGTTTAAAGCTTAATTGAGTAAATAAGTTCAAAAGGCTGTAAACTAAATTTTCCCGAAGTAAAATCATTAAACAAGATTTAAATCGAGTTTCAAAGTCTAATATTTTTTGAAAATAAATTGTTTTGAACATCGAGCCATTATAGTACTGACTTGGGAATAAAAATTCAAGTTTTAAAGCAAAATTTAAATTTAAATTTCAAAACAAAGGTCTAAATATAAATCCAAGTTCAGTTTTGAAATTTAGTTTGGAAATAGGTTTTACAATTTCAAATTGTTTCAATAACGTAAAGGTTTAAGCAATTAAGTGGAAAACATAGAATTCAAAAATGTAAAGTAAGAAATTTAAACAAAGTTTAAATCAAATTTTAAGCTTGAGTTTAAATCCATCTTTAAATTCCATATTTTGAAATTAAATAAAGTTTTATGATTACATAAGTTGAATTTTTAAAGTAAATCTTTAAAAAAAAATGTTGAATGTAAAAGGAACTAAATTTTAAACTCTTTTAAAATTATTTCATAACAAAATATTACCTTAACGTGTGGAGTTAGAATGGATAATTTAATCATTTAACTAATTAACGACTTGGTCTAATTAAATCTTTAATTAAAGTAATATATTTGAAAAGAATTTATCTATTAAAGATTAATTTATTTAATGAAAACGATTAGGAAAGGATTTTAAGGATTAATCACTCATTGAAATAAATGTTGGATATTTTGATTAATTAAAGTTAATTAATTAAGTAATTTGTTTAAAAAAGATTGATTTAAGTTAACATGATTAATTAAGAATAATTTAATGAATTAAAGTGTTTGATATATATTTATTTGTGTCAAATGATTTGGAATTAATAAATCTGAATTGAATAATAAATTCATAAGTAATTAATTAAATTGGGAATGAATTGAATTAATTAGGATTAAACAATTAATTAATCCTTCTTATAAATGATTATTAAATGCTTGACCTTACCTATGAATGATTATATTGTATGAAATGCCTTGAATTGATTATCCTATCTAATTTGTGATATTTTGTTCTGTAGATTGAGCTGTGTATATTTATTTGCATTTGTATATTATCTGTGAATTTGTGAATGGACGATGAGCGTTATAGTTATATCGCTTATCAACTACATTTCTGTGTTTTGATCTATGATGATTGAATGATGTTGCACTATTGTGTTAAACCCCTGGACCACACTACACACACACAAATATGGATTTCACGAGGAAATCGATTAAGTCATAGATTTTTGAAAATAGTTTTGAATTTGAATTTTTTTAAATTCAAATAGTTTGAAATGGAATCGGGTTAAATGTGAAAAGCTTTTGAAATGGAATTTCAAAGATGAAGCTTATTTTGAATAACATGATAAAGTTTGAAATTTAAATAATTTGATTTAAATTTAAATTCCAAATTGTGAAACTGAATTCTATAATTTGAAACTAGGGATTAAAAATGTTATACCAGTTATATATGGGTTGAACCATTTTAAAATGTATTAATTTGGGAATATGAATATGAATTAAGAACTTTAATTTGTGCAAATATAATTGGATTTTTCTGAAACGAAAACTATTTGTTTTCAATTAATTAAAGCTTTCACAGAAGTAATGAACTTCCAATTTGTGTTAAAATGATTTCTAGTTTAAAATGAAAATGATTTCCAAGTTATAGAAACGGTTTGAAAGCTATAAGTTAAATCTTTGATTTAAAGATTTAACGAGTTAATATAATTGAATGAAATTGTTTTGGAAATCTATGAATTGATCTTTGTGAAGTAAATCTTTTTGTTTAAAGATTTGAAATGGTAATTTGTTTAAACCATTTGAAAGAAATGTTTGAATAATTAAGCTGTGACTTAATTGAAATCCCAATATCCATATGTTTTTGAAATACTGCGCTCACTATTCGGTTTAGCCGGGAGAGGACCTTTGTGTCATATATCTCATTCCGAATATGTGATACGTCGTTATGGATAGCATTTGAAGACCGGTGATGAAGACCGGATATTTTTGAAAACGGAAGGACAACTCATCGAATGTCTTTGCATCGACTGGTCCCCGGTATAGAGACTCCATATGTGATGGGAAGTCCGAACGTGATTAGTGAATATCCGGATTGCAAGGGCTTCTTTGGAAGTGCCTTCGGTTCTGTTCGAACCCGGAACAGACTTGTATGGATTGTGTGTCTGACATTACAATTTGAGATATAAAGCAGATTTCTTTCAAATACATTTCTGTTGGTGGCGGAGAATTTATTCTCTCAGCTTAACGCCCTTCTCTGAGACGTACGAGCTCAAAGGTTATGTAGTTGAAGGTTATCAGCGATATATTCCCAATTTGGTAATGTGACATGCTAAGTGTTGCTGTGTAATGATCATTGTTTGATCATTTGTGATATGATCATTTGTTTGATCATTTATCTTTGTGATCATTACTTTGATCATTTGTTGACCCAAAGCATGGCTTTGTACCAAAGCGTGGCTTTGTGGACGAGACCTCGTCGAGCCTCACACCCCGGAATGGTCAAAACAGGAAAGATGCAGCAAGGTTATTAGGGGGTAGTGCCCCTTTAGGGTATGTTCATTTCCTTCTGCAAAGGGGTGGTATCATGGTATGGAGCCCAGATACTTACTCATGTGGAAAACACTCTATTTACTATAGTGTGATGTTGGTTATCGAGCGCTCGGATAAAGGTCCTAAAGGACCGGGAGGTGGCATACTCGTGTCAGTAGTTACCCAGTTAGGGGTAACCCGGCCTTGTGTTGGCAGAGATCCGGTTAGGTTCTCGGGACGTCCTTCCAGAGGCGTTTCCATGTGGCAATGGGAAGTTCCTTGGCCTGGCCATTTGTTGGAAATCCAATCTTCAATACGAAACCTTGTACGGTATTAGTTGTTGAACCTGCCATCTAATATAGTAGCTATAGCGGGCATAATATAATGGTACCTATGCTGGCTAAGATTAATATTCTACTTTCGAAATGCTTTTCTGCACCATGCACTTATAATAATAATATCAAAGAAATTTTCTGCGTATTAAGCATGTTTGACTATCATAAGAAGAAATCTCCTCCAAGTCTGCGTTTGCATTGTGTGTGTGGCGGGAGGTCTTATGGTAGTTTCATTTTCAAAAAGCATTGCGAATTTACTTTAAAATTCTTTTATTGATTGAATTAAAAGATAAATTGTTTTTGTTGCTCACACCAGTCCCATGACTGATCCGGAGTTTATTGTTCCTTTCCTAAACTCTGGGTGCTCACTACTTCCCACACGAGCAGTCTAGAGTTGGGTTTTTCAGATAATTAGGTTCAGTGAATTATCTGGAGATAGTTCAGTCTTTGGTTCGCACCAGTCTTGCCTAGCTTGGTGCATTGTTATGGGGAGTTCGAGCTATTGCTGGATTGGTTCTTGGAGATGGAGTTTCAGATTTGGAGTTCTTCGTTGAAGACATCTTAGAGTTATTTGTTCCGTTGCTAGCATTATCTATATTTCTTTTCCGCTGCTATTTTCTTGTATCTCTGATGTATATTGATGTTTATTGTATCATCTGTTGTATCAGATATTGTATCAATGCTGTATTTCAATGTATTATTCTTATATTTCGTTGTGTTGTTTACTTAATGTTGTTATAAGCTCCAACGAATCGAATTTGAACGGTTGAATCTACGGCATTCGAATACGATTTGAAGTATGGATATCGATTTTCGAGCGGGCAAAATTCGTCTCGTTACATGTCCAATCAAAGCTTAATTCATAAGAGTGTTACTATATACATTCACTTCTCCTTCTCTCACCCACATCTTTCCCCACTCACTAATATTTTATAAAATTACTTCTTTCGCTCTTATGCACCCACCTCTTATCTTCTTGATCTTTTTAAGAAAACAAGCATTTATTCATTCATTGTAAAACCGTAAATTGCAATTATGAACTCAAATCTCATTAACTTTAGTCATTTTTTCTGCAGATTTCTTCAGCTTGTAATTTGGTTAAATCATAGCTAATTTGATAATTTTGAACCTTAATATGCTAGGATATTAAACGATTATTTAAAATCTATTTTCAATAGTAAAAAATGAATATATGGCAAGGACGACCCACTCTTCCCTTCTTCCTTTCATTCAGCAAAAACCCTATAAAAGCACCCGACAACGACGCTGTCTGGCATCGAAAAGTACTTAGGAACCCTTGAAGCTCAAATTGGAAAGCACATGCACACCGTTTCATACACCATCGTAGGTAACCAATAGTTGACATCGCACTCTATTTCTTCAATTTTCATGCTCATATCATCCCAGTTAAATTACATCGTGTGATTTTTACCCTTTGTAACACCATGAGGTAAAAATTACATCATCGTAGTTTAACTGCGATGGCGTTATTTTTGCCATGTAGAAACCTTGCCCATTAAATATTATAGCAAATTAACAACCATGCAACAATACTACATGGTTGTTGTTTTTACACACTGTGTGGTTGTTATTTTACCATGTAGACCCACTACGTGGAAAAAATAACTAACCTGCATATCAATTATTAAATTTGAAACATACTGCTTTACTATCACACTGAAAACCCTAAATTTTGAAATCTGAATTACTGTTTTTATTATTTTGTTAATTATAGATGATTCAAACTCAAATGATTACTTCAGAAAGATGTAGAAGTGGAGAGAGAAGACAATAAGAAGGGAGTAGTTTGCATGAAAATGAGAAGACAAATAGAGATGTAGGTGTTGAAAGCAACGAAGAGGAGACACAAAATATTATAAGGGATGATAGGGGAGATGCAAATGATGATGATGAGAGAAAAGATGATGATGAGGAATAAGGTGATGACGCTTATTTTGATGATGACGCCAAGACAGAAGATGACGTCGAGCAAGTAACAAACAGAGACCGGTCAAAAGCTCTCTGCTTTACTCTATAAGGGTTATGGTGGGTCAAGATATAGTCACGTGATCAAAGATTATAAGACTCGTATTGCTTCGAAAATATGTAAGGGAGAGGTATTTTAATTTGTAGTTTTTATGCTTATTTTTTGGTATGGAAATGCATTAAAGTTGTTAGATTGATGTATTTTTTTTTATAGGAACGATCACCCCTACATGTGTCAATCATGCACATAATGTGGCAGAGTAAAAGATTTTAAACATGCTACTACTTTCAAAAATATTGTTGAATCCTCTAATTTGTTCTCCATTGTTAACACATGTTATAGGAGTGTCAACAAAAATATGATATCAGCATTTGTGGAATGTTGGTATCCAGAGCCTAATACGTTCTATATGTCGTTACGATATATAAGTACCCTCGATGATGCAGCATCTTTATTACACATTATAGTGGAAGGAAAATCTATACAAAGTCTTTCATTTAATATGGAACAAGCGGTTAAGATTGTTCTATACATCTAGGCCTTAGTAAAGTAGAAGTGAGGATGGAAATTAATGATAGGTAAGCTATAAATTAAGTCTATCTTTATTTGAAAAATTCAAAGAAGTTAGTAATGATTGGACTGATAGAGCAGTTAGGCGTGCTACTCGTGCTTATCTTTTGTTCTTGCTTGGCAACATGTTGTTTGCTAATAAAAGCAAGTCGCATGTGCATATGGCACTTTTAGGTCCATCAAAAGATTTATGTGTTGTAATACTTATTCATGGAGTTCAACAGCACTAGCATTTACTATAGGCAACTCGATTTAGCTAATGGTATTGGTGTTAACCAGATTGCATGCTATCTTTTTTTATTAGAGACATGAATATTTGAGCATTTTCCATGCTTTCAACCTTCCACAAAACAGTACTTTTGAAAATACCCCATGCTGCTTGATGGAATTCACCTTCAGAGAATAATTTATCAATCAAAGATATACATATGTTTCTTATTTAATATTCAGATTGATCAATTAATTACCTTCATTTAACCCTAATAATAGTAAATTAATAAAGTTATATCTCATTGCTAACTGCTCTTTTGCCATTTCTTTGTAGGTTATTTTTGATCTATACATTTATGCTTAGTGGTTGCATACTTTTTCCCAATATCGTGGAACGATATCATCCTAATAGAGTATTAAGACAGTTTGGTAGAGCACAGAACATTCACATTCCTCCTATTCCTTTATATGAGTGTTCGATGAGGAATAAGTTCGACAACATATACTCGCGTGTATCATTAGTTTTTAGAACATATATGGGAGCATTGGTATCATCATGTTATTGTAGAAGGAAATCAATCAATACCACTCAGTCAATCTTACTTGAGTTGCATGGATGATTATAATGAGTGATATAGAGAGCATAATGTACTAATGGTTCAAAATTCAGCTACGTTACCTGATAATATCATGCTTGGAGTATCATACTTTCATTTAACCTATAAGCAATTGTATACGACAAATTTAATTTCATATTTCAATTAAGTTCGAATAATGATCAAGATAATATAAATTTAATTTTTTTTAGCATTGTAGACTTTAAGCAATGTGCATGACTTATTGGATGAAGCAAATACTCAAGCTAATCCGAATGCAATTGGTAGTGCTAGAGTTGATAATGGACGCTATATCCATCGGCATAACTATTTATTATGTATTTGAAGATGGTATTATGTCAGGTTATTTGGTATGCTATGTTGTATTGCTAATTTGTAATGCTTTTTGGGATGCTATGTTGTATTAGAAGATGTTATTTGTACGCTTGTGAAGAAGTTTGTAGCGTTGACATATTATGATACCATGGATTGATTAGTTTTTGTCATTTTTTTTGAAATCCCAGAAGAACCCGACATGTCGGTAAACTCCTGAGGATGGTACAGTAAAACCGTCCGCTGATCCAAGCCCCATACCACCGGGTAAATTTACATAGGATAGGGAAACACATGGTAGGATTCGAACCCACGTCTTTTTACCATAACCCAAGTCTCATTTCCGCTGTACCACACCCGCGAACCAGTTTTTATCATTTATTTGTGAAGGTTGTTGTATCATTTGTGTTGTATCGACATATTGATTATTTTGTTTTGATAAATTATGTAATATTGTTTGTGTGTCGGTTTTTGTTTTGATGTGCTCTATAATTATGATTTTCAAAATTTACAAAAAGCTTGCAGAGATATAACGTGGTTTACATAAGAATCACGCATTAAGACTACGTTATTACTTTAAAATCATGCATTGACCCTACAAGGTTAAAATATAAATCATGCACAGCCAACCCGACCTACCCAACCTCGAACATGATTCACGTTTAACAACAGAGATCAACTAGAGAATTACATCAAAGCACATTTATCAACATATCAAATAAAACACAAATTCAAACTATATTATTTTGAAAGCATAGATGTAGCAACAAAGTAAATTAGTTTAAAGTACATAGTTAATTTAAAGTACATTTCAGCTCCACTCTGCAAATTAAGTTCTTTCATCTTAAGCTTTCCTATGATCACCATAAATAAATTCCTAATTACTTGCCTCCATATGTCAAATAATTTGCACAAATTGGTGGCACCAGATGGTTAGATTCCAAATTTTACCTACGTCTTAACCACGTTGCAAAAATAATGGTTACACGGTAATGGAAAAGAGATTAATTGCATACTTGCACAAAATGATCATCATTAACAAATGTTATTGCTATTTCTAAACGTTGTATTAGTGGCGGTAATTTTCCTTTTAGTTGTGGTATCGTTAAAACAAGTCTTTCACTTATGCTAAATACGACCGTGTTACATTTAGTCATAATAACATAACCCATTTCAAGCATTGTCTTCCATTTCTCCTACGGTGCAAAACCATCACCTTCACATTGTAGTTGTGCAAGTACAACATTGCATCTATCATGTTTTATGAACACTTTCTCATAAAGTTCTTGATTCTCATACAACACCTAATACAAATCATGATAAACTTGAGGTCAACATGATTCCCTCATTTCAAACAGTGTGGCAAAACAACAAAACTCACAATTGCCATCCGAATGAACATCAATCACATCGGTCACAAATGGTTTAATCTCTGATTGTATTTAGTTAATTTACGTTCTCATGCTGGAAATACGTTGTTCTAATTGCAAAAAGTAAACATGCATTAATAAAGTAGTAATATAAGAAACAACTTATGAAACAAGTTTCATATCAACTTGTATTGGTTCCCGGATTTGAAGTTTTTCCTTCTTTGGTTTGTTCACAATTAGTGAGTAGATGAGTTTTGTGATGAAAAACTTTCTACTAACTTGAATGAAGAAGGATTTTTTTGTTAAAGTATTAATTGTGTTCCTACTTTCTATTCCTTTAGTTTTCACTTTACTTTTAGATGAGTCAAGAATTGAAGTTTTTGGTCGCACAATTTCCACTATTTTTTTGTAAATTTGAAGTTGATATGGGTAACATCGTTCAATAAAACTTCCATCTTTTCCTACTACGCTAATATCTTTTTTCTTCCATTAGATATAGTTTTGTCCAATGAATATTTATAAATTCAAGTGGTATTGCTGTCGCTAAATCAAGACGAGCTAACCCGTGTGTACATGGAAGTCCACCTATTTTACGAATGATGCAACTATATAGAAATTCATCATCCATAGCACAACATATTTCACTCGAAGTAGCTCCGAGCGAAGTAAGTCAAGAGCCACATTAGAAACAACATCATGTAAATTTTTGAATTCCTTAATGCAAAAAAACATGCTTCACTCTAGTTGAGCTTTGTTCAAAAGAAGCCTTTAATTCGATGAAGAATAACTCTAACAATGAATGTATTTTAGCCCAAGCTTACTCGAAGTTACATTGACAAGTAGCTGCGTGTTTCTTCAACTTCAGATGAGCTGATTCGGCCCTACATTTAACAAACAAATTTTTAGTAAAAAAAAGTTAATAAACAAGTTTATAACATATTTATGCATATTAAAAATGATAAAATGAACGTTACTTATTCGACGGATAATTCCCAAAATGCATATACTCGTCGGTCCATATTTGAACAAAACAATCCTTATACGATCTAGCTATTGCTCATAAACATATTTTAAAAGCAAACTACATTAATCGTACTTTTCATCCAATAAAGGTAAATTCTTATTGTGCGCAATACTATTTTTTAAGCAAGCAAGTTTATTTCAATTACCCAAGGAAGATTTCTTCTCTACAACGTCCATTTCTTTGATGTTTCTCTTTTTTCCATAAAAGTAAGTATGCTACTCTTGATACGCCACTTAAATAACATACGAGCATGGTTTGAAAAAGTTAACCAATAACGATAACTAATGCCAACTCTTTATCGCTTATGAACATGTTAAACATTTTCGCATCATAATTGATCACGATAGACTTCAAATGTTCCAAAAAGCAAATGTAGTTTTGCTCACTTTCTGCAACCAAGCAATGAAAATATAAAATGTGTGATCTGTAGAGGTTACATCAACTATCTCTAGTAATGACATCTTATATCTATCGATTTTATATGTACAATCCAATATGATAATTCGAAAAAATGTTCGTAAAAATCCAAACTAAGTGGATGCATCTACAAAAACAAAAAAATCTTTGATAATATCACTTCTACTAAAATTCATTCGATGTCATTCAAAATAGCCAAACTCTTTTCATTTACAAAGCAAATATTGCACTTAAGAGCGTTCTGCTCGTTCACTTACATTTTGAGCTTGAATTACGATATATATGGCTTTAATGGTAGTACAATTCGAAGGATCATTTCTTTTTAATGTATGCATCATTTCTTTATCTTTAATCATAGTTTTATGTATTTCAATCACTGCTTTGCTCTCTTCTTCGCTTAACCTTTCCGCATACGAATGACCTTCATTATGCTTCAGCTCAGATTAATTATGGACATTAGTCACAACCATCAAACGCCAATTGTCCAAAGAAGAAAGTTTCACACCTTTTAGCCTAAGTGGAAAACTATATTTTTTAGTTGCCATCAATCTATAGTTACTAGGAACTTTAATTTTATTCCTCTTATAAACACCACCGAGTTCACACGCAAACATTATTCTCGGTTTCTTACTAGAGGCACCAATGTTCGATTTTATTTTAATGATTGGAAATCAAGACATTTGTCAGTGTTACAAACTCAATCAACCAATTACTGACGGGTTGGATAAATCTGTAGAAATCAAAAGGTCGCATTATTTAACTATTTACTAAATAAAAAATAACAAAAAACGTATATTACGTACATCATATGTTGTAAACTCGTTAATGTAACCAATAAGGTTTCATTATTAATATCTTCTTTGCTCCTACAAGATGTAACAATCAAAACGAATTCAAGTGAGTTGTATTAATAAAGAAAAAGCAAGATTAAGTGATTCTATAATATACAATGTGGACGAAATGTGTGATAAAATACTACACCACGTACAAAATCTACATGGTTGCACATAACCACGCACTGAGACTGTGGTACATCATAGAATCACAGATTTCAGACACATGGTATAATACATAACCACACACTGTCACCGCTAACACAAAACCACACACCACAACTGTGAGATTGTGCTATCAATCTCGCAGTTTACCTTCCGCGACTGAATTGAGAAATTTTAAATAAGTAAATTAAAGAAAATGCTATGTTTATTGTTTCATATTTCCGTAGATTCGCAATATCATCTTTAGATCCATTGATATCATTCAAATATTTGAGATGCAGGTTGAATTTGGAGTAAGGGTTTAATAATCAAACCAACCGATATATAGGTTTGCAAAATCAAATTATACAACGTCAAAAAAGTAAGAAACATATTTCTAATACATCCAATTAAATCTCACAAATGTTATTTAGTCCTTATTTCCTGCATCTCTTCAATTTTAAATTTTTTCCAACGTTTGACCAAAGCGTCAGCCCTATGGTCCAATTTGTCTGAATTACCCGAAACCTGATAATCCAAACTTAATTTGAACAATTCTGCACTCTAGGTGGCAGAGATAGAAATGGCGTTGAAAATTTACGTCGATCGCATGTCTCAACCATCCCGCGCAATATTAATCTTCTGCAAGTAATTCTACTCCCCTTTTAAGCTGATTTTCGTATATTGCTAAATTGTAGATTCTGACTTTAATACCTTTTTCCCCGCTGGATTGCGATTTAATACATAAGAATGAATAAAATCGATTTTGAGGAAATCGGGATTGATTTAGCCAAAGGCCAGCACAAGTCTGCAGATTTCAAAGGTCCGTTATTCAATATTCCTAATGAGTTATGTGATAATCCTAATTTTTAACCTCAGTCATTTACTTACGATAATAATTTGACCGTTTACAATGAAATTGGGGATTAGTTTATTATGTTTAGCTTAATCAAGCCACCGTGCACATATGAGCCGGTAGAAAGATGTGAACTATATGCATGCTCATTATTGAGTTTACATGACTAAAAAAGAGGTTCTATTTTTCAGAAATCAATCCGATGGGACAGGTTCCTGCAATAGCTGATGGAAGGTTCAAACTCTATGAGAGGTATTTTCAACTGTTATTATGCGATGGTTTTTACCTTTATTTCACTATGTTAGAAACTTTAAATGCTAAAAAATGTGTGTTTTTCCAGAAACAAGTAATTTGTATTATTGCCAAATAACTGATTTATACTTTGACATTCACTTGATAATACGACCCATTTCATAGTAATGCACTTTAGCCAATAGTTTGTAATGGAGTGGAATGTGTTGTCCATGAAGGATGAATCGCAATCTTTATACTACATCTACTTTTCTCCAAAAGCATCAAGTACGTTGAAGAAATGCATATCAGGCGCTTTATTTTCTATACCAACAGTTTTAACATTTCAGCTGTTGAGATACAAAGACTGTACACAACTTATCCTTGCTATGGTATTTCCGACTTTTTGTCCAATTGTCGTGTTTTGAATTTTGATATTTTTTGGCCAATTGGTCATATACCACTCTCTTAACCGTACAATGTTTATTTGCATTTGTTTCTACTGATTGTACCGAATTGATTATTTGCAGTCATACCATTCTCATGTATCTTGCTTGTGCTTTCCCAGGAGTTTCAGATCACTGGTGAGTGCATTCCCATAGTTGTATCAAGTTCATATATTAGTTTCCTTTCATGCACTGTATAAAGTAATTTATGCCATTGTTTTTTCGTGGGATTGTTTTGTTTTATATGGGTTGTGCATTTCCATGAATTATTCAAGACATTAAAATAAAGTAATTTTGTTTACGTGGATATTTGGAAGTGATGTTAGGCTATATCGTTTATCGATAATCTGGTGCACAGTAATAAAACGGTGTTAGCCTTTACAATTCCATAGTATTTTGTTCAGATTAAAGCTATATTATAGACCCACATATAATTGGTTTATGCAGCATATTAACCACATAATCCTGACAAAAATATCATTATGCAATTTATTTATGCGACTAAGTAGAAGGCTGAATAGAAAATAGTCTAACCGAATGTATTTATGCTCATGTTTGAAAATGTGAGTGGATGCATAATTACACACTATAAACAAATGAATAAGACTCGGTCCCTTGACATACCAATTGCAAATAATTAGAAGGGATTTTGAACTGTAAGTCAAGGTCCTTATCAATAATCAGAAAAGGCAATAGAACATATATCCTACTTAAAGGTCAGTATTTCTCTTTCCAGTTTACGACTACATCATACGGAAATTGTTTTTGTTTTTTGTTTTTAATTAAAAAAGGGTTTTTAGGTAGGGTCATTGGTTTCTTTTATTTTTCTTTTCAAATTTAAACGATTTTGAACGTTTCATAATACCATTTCATTTCTGTGACTATTTTCGTAAATTAGGATACTATATATTTTTGTACAATAGTTGGATTTCTGACGTGTTTTCCCTAATCAAGAAACCTTTTTAATGACTTATTTTACCTTTTTTATGGTATTTTGGTGAAGTGCATATCACTTGCACTTCAAATAGGCCGACTTGAATTGTGTATACTGCAAGTCATCTTTACCAACTAGAGTGTAAGTCACTAAGTATCTGTATCGCAAGCTGTTTGCATCCTTGCATTGTCAATGGTGCTTGTATCGCAAGCTGTTTGTAATGTGAGTCACTCGTGCTGTTTATCGTGCAAGTCACTCACATTATCTTTAATGCGAGTCACTCATGTTGTCTTTAGTGCAAAAGGCTCATTTTGTCTATAAAATGAGTTGCTCGCTTTCTTTGTACCTTGACTTACTCACATTACATTTGGTTCGATGTGACACGCGTTGTATTTCGACCAGCTCACATTGTTTAAATGCAAGTTGCTTGCACATTACAGAACATAGAAAATAATTTCATACAAGTATGTAGACATTGTGAATATTGGACGTTTCAATAAATTAAGTATAATGGTTAGAGATAATTGTCATGGTGAATAAATAATGCGCTAACAATACGAGTCAGTATGTTAAAAGATTTAGTTGCAATATCCTAGCACAAATAATAAAAAGAAGTTTAAAGAAGAAATAATGGAAAGTAAATGAACACGATGGCGATGTAACGTGGAAAATATTAAAAAAAGCGAAAAACCACTAATAAGTTGTAGGAAAATTTAATTGATGATAAGGATTGCAATACATTCTTTCTAGTATATTAGAAGAACACCATCTTCCTTATTATTTGAGAAACATAGACTCTCTTTATGACAAGGACAACACTAATATTAACAATCTCTCTTGTATTAGGGCAAACTACACTCACTCTTAAGTAAGTTGAGAGATTACAAGTTTAAGAAAATGCATAACTCACTTTCCTTTTGGCTTTCCCTTGCTCTTTAACTAACCCTTCAAGCGAGATCCATCTTCCTTTTGGATGTGTGTTTCATCAAGGATGAGATTATATTCAAATATGCAAAATACTTCTTATATTTATAATGTAGCCCATCACCTTTATCATCTAATAGGATTAATTTGCTTTATAATGAAACAAACTTGGATAAGAGAAATCACTTGGCGTTGAAGATACCAATTTCTTGATCTCTAAACAACACAATTTTCATGGTGGTACAAAATTACTTCCTTTAATCCTGCATTTTGTATAGTTTGAGTCGCTCGTTATTTATGTAGTATGAGTCAATCATTCTGTCTGTGGTGCTAGTTGATCACATTGTTTATAATGTGAGTTGCTCGTGCTATCTTTAGTGTGAGTTGCTCAAGTTGTGTCTATAATGCGAGTCACTTGCGTTATCTATAATGCGAGTCACTCGCGTTATCTATAGTGCGAGCCACTCACGTTGTATATAATTCGAATTGCTCATCTCATCTACAACTAAGGTTATAAAAATTAATAGGCGGTCGCTATGTAGTGGGTTTGAAGTAGAGATTAATTACATATGCGGGGATTAATCGAAGTTAATTGGAGCTAGATGTTTTTGATAAACTTATGTATCTCTGATGTAATTTTAGATACTTTGTACAAAATTATTTACCACTGCATCAAAAATACCAATAGTAGCAGTTCCGATTATATTTCCAATTCTCAAAGCAGATGATGGCAATATTCTATTTTAATTTAAAATTATAATATTAATCAACTTGATTGGTTCATAACTATATATTCATGATTATGTATTCTTAACACAACCACCTAGATGCTCAAGGTGAGACAATAAGCCTTGCCTAGCACTTAGACGGACATGTGGACGGTAAACCTTGCCTAGAGCCTAGATGGAGACTAATTGGACATTTAGAAGGATTTTGCATGACTTGCATTGTATACAGTATAAGCGGCCCATGGTATACATAACATAAGGAAGACGTGCAACGTATATCACAATTGAGGTGTATTGTAGAGCAACTTGCTAATGTTTACAATGCAAGTCATGCATATTACAAAATATGGAATAAAAATTTCAGTGTGTAGATACTGAATTTTCAACTATACTTGAAAAAATATTGTTACTACAAACAATGAGCATGCCAACAAGTTGTTTGCACTATGTACAGTGCGATCAAATTGACTTTGCATTGTGTACAATGCTAGTCACATGACCTAAACAAATAGAAAGTGCAAGTCAATTGCATTGTACAAAGATAGCCATTAATTTTTCTTTCGAAAAACTTTACTAGAAACTGCTAAATAATTTCTTTTATAGAATCTATCATGTAATATTAACTCAAAACCCCAAAATGATATATTTTAGACGATTTATTTCTAATGCAAAATTTTGTTGTCTTCATATAAAAAAGTCAATGTAAATTAGTAGCTTTGAAAATTTCTTATGGAACATTAGTGAATCAAATGATTTGTATCTTTTTTAGAAATCCAACAAACAAAAAGACGCGGTAAATTTAGAAGAAGACCTAACTATTATATGAGTTCAATTGAAAAATGCAAAGAATAAAGAAGAAGAAGGTTTAGGAAGGAAGATTGTTTAAGTACAAGGGAAATAATGGGATGGAGTCAAAAAAATGGATGAGAGGAGAAACAAGATAAATATAATTGAAGTTTTTATGACATCATCAAATTTGAAAACAATGATGCAGTTTGAAGTTTTAAATATTAGAGATCATTTAAAATACAACCGGCAAAACATAAGGACATGAATTCAGTTTCCACTTTTTTAAGAAATTATATTTTTGTGTAGAAACTTTGGATTAAAGATTCACTTTTAGTATCAACTCACATGATATCTAGGTTTTCTAAAGAGATATATATATATATATATATATATATATATATATATCATATGAAAAAGTCTAATTCGTAGAAGGCAAAATTTCAAAATGCAAGGATCTCTTCGTAGAAAAGCCAAAATCAAGATTCATTTTCACCATTTAACATGATGCACAAAAAACTTGCATCAATTTTTATGATGAATTTTTATTGGTTGCACCTTTTCACCATTTCTATGCATTTCTATAGTTCTAAAGAAGAGAAAATTATGAAAATAAAGCAAAATTTGAGGGTATAGTCCAAAATATGGAATTTCATATCTATCGTCATGAGAGATTACGCCTTATTAGTTGTGACTTAGTAAGGAATAATAAGAAGAAAAAAAAAAGTAGAAAAATCCAAATGTCTTGATGAACTAGTTTAAATTTCGTCAATTTAAGTTAAAATCAAAAGTTAAATATACAGTCGAATCAAATTTTAGGTGCTTAAGTGAATCTATAATACAATATGCTTATTAATGTTATAGATAACAAATAGGAATAAGAGTAGTGAACCTTCATATAAAACTCAATTTATATATGTTATACAAAATTTGACGTGTCTAATTAATATCTATAAATTTGACACAGTTTAGTGGAAGTTCGTTCAGTTTCATTTCTGTTATTAACTGAATTCTTGCAAATTTATTACAAAAGATGGTCTATATAACTAATTTATCCGCACATCTTAATCAAAGCAAGTTAAATTTCCTTTTTAACAATTATCTACAATTGTTTTTCCTCTTTATAATGTAGAATGGAAACATCTTTTTAGAACACAATCACGATACAAAGATTTCAAATTATTTAGAGTACAAAATAAAATATATAGTATATTTTAACAAAAATAAATAGATTTCCTTTTTTCTATCATAAAGAGTTTGACTTTCTTTCTCAATCCGTAGGAATTTTTTCTTTAATCAAAATAATATGAGAACTTTGAATTTATGTTCAATGATGATATTTGTTATTGTTGCATTAAGTATGAAATTACGGAATTTATAATCCATGATAATTGTGCAAAAACATCTGTCGCATATTTTGATGGACCACGAGTTCAGTTTTTTGTTTTGATATTAAGAAGGTTTAATTTCTTTTAATAAAAAATTATGTGTGATCAAATTAACATGATGAACCGGATCAAACAATATATACATATAAATAATACAATTTTGAAAAATAAATACATTGTAGTACTCAGTTTTAAAGATGGTTAATTTTGTGTTCTCATCATATTCTTTTTTTGAGACTCGTTATATTTATCAAGCTTCCGTACAATTGTTTTTTTATATATATAAGTTTCAGGCAATGTTTTGGTTTGCGTTTAATCTTTTTATCTACCCAAAGCAAAAATGACACAACAATAAAAGTACACTTTTGGCAAAAAACACAGATCTAATGTTTTTACTGCTTTTAAATGTATTTTTCAAAATCAATTGGACTTGGTCCAAAACGAGGATAACATTTTTACCAACTGAATGATCACTAAGTGATGAGAGAAGAAGATATATTTTTTGTTACCAATAAGGACATAATTCAAGTCCAGTTATAAAGAATGCTTCGAATGAAGCATGGACCTAGTGTGTGTTAAGATTGTGAAAAAAAGATTCAATGTTTATTTTCAATAGCAGAAAACTAACATGGAAAAAACTAAACTAAACGACTCTGACAAGCTATATTATTATGAATTTTTTAGAAATATATGTAAATGGTTGTCTATGAATATGTCGATTTATTGCACATGCATCAAATCATCACTCATCTCATCATCATCATCCTCGTCTTTCTGTCAAATGACATGGCCGATAACATGAATTCTTAAGTTTTTGCATTTTTCTATTTTGAGTCAGATCACTAGTTAAATCTAACATTTTAGATCAATTATTTTAGTAAAAATGATATTTTATTCAAACAGAGCATGCATTTTAATGTCTTTAGGGTTCAAACCAATTCCTTTAGAAGATCCATCTAGAGCTTTATATATCTTGCCACTTGAGCTACTAGTTGTCGATGCTTTTTACATTGTTTTTAATGTTTTATTCCCATGTTAATATTGATTTTGATTTTATCCTTTTTAATGGGTGTAAATATTATCTTCTCTCCACCGGCGTATTGTTTTGTCTTCCCAATATGTGTTCATACCATGTTTCAAAGTTCTAGTGGAATTTCGATCATTTTCGTATTCTCATTCCGATTTTAGTGATAATCAAGATGAAATTCAGTCTAAATTCTAGTTTCGGTTTACATTTCGGATTTGCTTTTCAAATACTAAAAAGTAGCCAAAAAAAACATATAAGAGAACTAAAAACAAAAAAATAATAAAAAATGGACAAATTACCAAATAGTTGTAAAAAAATTGCGATACTTACGTCACTTCTGATCCAGTTCAGCAAAAATAACGTGAAACCAGTTAAATCAATAGTCAAAATTAACTTTTTAATGCCTAATACATGTTTTATTCGAGGTTTTAAATCTTATATTTCGATCACATTTCGTCTCGAAATTTTCACATAAACTATCTCGAATTGGAGGAGATCTCAGACGAGATGAATGTTTCTTGGGTGTACACCTTGGATTAACATCTCGGATCTTAATGTATATCTCAGGTGTATTCGGAGTATTATGTGTTTAAAATTTGTATTTTAATGATTTATTTAACTATAATTTCAAAGTAAAAAATAAAAATTGTAACATACTTGATTTGCATATTAAAAAATAATTGAAATTAATGTTTTGAAGAAAAACGGGAGCTAATTAGCTTGACTTATTTAGTAATGATTGAATAATATTATCTTATTTGTACATAAAAAAGAACCAAAGCGTTTCGCTGTGACTCGCTAAGCTAAAAAGTGAAATATTTTAAGGAATTGATAAATAGTAATTGAATTAGGTAATTTCTTATGAATCTATTATGAAAATTAAAAAGTATTATATAAAATTAGAAAAAATACAATTTCGGATGAGATCTCAGATTGAGATTTTGATCAATATTTGGGTAAGATTTGAATATTTTGAACGAGATGGATGTCGGAGGAGATATGAAGAACATTTGATATCTTGTTTCGTAAAGTGTGAAAAGGAGATCTCGAAGTAGATCTCAAACGAAATATAATAAATTTAAAACCATGATTTTATTTTAATAAATACAAACATATAATATTTATTGATGTATTTCTATAAAAATACCAGATCCGAAATAGAGTCGTAACTATTTTTTGGAATCGACCGAAATTTTCAAAAATCTTAAATTGCTTTAACGGAAATGAAAACCAAAATCTTCATCCTTTCATACCATCTATGTAAAGGCCCGCAAACCCGTACCCCTTGAGTCGACACTATTCTCCATCATATCAACTCAAAGTGAACGGAAATACGAACCATTAGAGTAAAGAAGAAGGAGATAGAAGAAGAATTAGTCTAAGTTTATTTAATCTATTTTTTTATCTGTGAATGTTAATATTTATATCCTACGTTAATTAAGGTATCTCTTTTTATATCAACCATCATTGCTAGGCCAATTTACTTTCTACTTATGTTATGCCTATCCAATGCAACAATCACGAATTTTCCATTTTTCAAGTAACTTCCTGTTCATTTAGCTGGTATAAAAGAATAATCAAAGACTTATATGATTTATAAGTCCCCTCTTTTGGGGCATCTCTATAGCACTCCAATCTTATTTTGAGCTACATTATTGTAAATGCTTTAAAATTTTGAGCTACATTATTCTAAATTCTAGGAACTTTCCTCTCTGTCACACCCAAACCACCCCCCGCCCACAACACCACCCAAAAAAACAAACAAACAAACAAACGCATGCGGTTCTCTGTTGGCTTCTTTGTTACAAGTACAAATTCATTTCCATTAATTCAAAGTATATATCGTGGTGAGTGATAAATACACTTCTCATTACCGTTTTTATTTGACTTTTATAAAATTATTATATGGCAAAGGTGGAGATTAAATGGTAAAAGATAGAGAGAGGAAAGTGAATTAATCAGCTTAACTATATTATTCACTATTTTGTATATTTTTTTAAATTATTTTATTATAGGTAGGATCACAAAGCAATATAACTTTGTTGGGAAAATTGCATTATTGCTACTTGAAATTACACTAAAGTAGATATGAAATATAGGAATCGTGTCAGTACTATTTTGCTACTTAATGTTTCCGCTTTCCTGTTTTGGGATAAATGAATTTATAAACAATTTTACTTCTTCTACATTCTGAAAACAGTAAGATACTTATGCTTCCATTTATTTATTGCCAAATATGCTTTTTAAGACTGCAAAGATCATATTCTTTGCAATTTCATCTTCGCAGAAGTTGACCGACATTTGTTCATATCAGTACCTAACAAAGAATTATGAACATACAAGATTAGTTCGATAATAAATCCTTAAGGTTGGGTTTTACGAAGACAATTAGCATGAAGTGGCTTCATTTGTTGTTTGCCATATTTCCTTTCTCTTTGCAAACTTTCAGCTGAAGCTTATCAAACTGTTGTTTATATGCCCTATCAGGTACCCTGCAGATCTCTTTGCGAGAGCTAAGGTTAACACTATACTAGATTGGCATCATTCCAACTTAGGCCGTGGCGCAGGTGTTGATCTTTTTATGTGCTGTCCTTGTGATGTACATGTGCACCATGCATTCTGATAATGTTCAATTTCTTAGATTTTCAAATCAGATAGATGAGTTAATATCTGGATAACTTGGTTTAGGAAGCATTGATGATGGTGCTTAACCCCACCATATGACATATAATTGCATATCATGATGAATAACTAACCATACGTTCAAACATAACCTGTTATTTGTTAATGTAAGTTATACGGCGAGTGATGTAATTTCCTTACTAACTGCAGAGCATTGGTCAACTAATTGTTCTTCTATGTTTGCCTAAGCCATTAGTTTCGCTTGAATTAGACATCAAGTCCTTTCATCTTTAGATAAAAGCCGGCTGCCCATGAGATCTGCACATCCTACTTTAGATCTTTAAGTTAAACCCTTCTTATATGTGGATTCCTCGTTCCATCTTTCTGCATGGTTATCTTTTGTAGATGATAATGAAGTTTATAATTATTTTTTAATGCGTGCGTTACCACGTACACGATCATGAAAGGAGGAGCGCCCTCTTTGCCATGTTCTCATTCCGAAGTAAAATTCTTCTTCCGTGCAACTGTAATAGTCCTGCTTCTGAGAGGAAGGTTGGACTCAAGTTCTGTTCTGTTATACAGTAGTCTTTACACTTCATCCAAGAGTATAAAACTTTTGCTCATTTTGATGCATGCTTTTGCACGTTGATATGTAACATGCTCCCTCTCTCTCTCTCTCCCTCTCCCTCTCTCTCCCTCCCCCTCCCTCCCTCCCTCTCCCTCTCCCTCCCTCCCGTCCTCTCCCTCTCTCTCATATAACTGTGAACGTCTTTATCGTAATTTAGTGCCAGTACAGTTTAAATACATTAGCTGTTGAACTTTATACATAACTGTTTCATGTGCATCAGCAGATACATGATTGTCTGCGATCATGAAATTGAATGAAAAATCTTAATCAGGCGGATAAAAGAATAAAGTGTTTGCAGACTGTTTTCAAGGAATAGTATGTAGAAATGTGCTGAAGACCTTGGATGTGCATTTGTTATCATAAAATGTATTTTCTTACCAAAAAATGTCTCTTCTAAAACTACCATCATGTCAAATTAGCATGTATGAAATTACGAAAAATGTCATATTTGATATCTTCAACTGAAAACCCATTTTTGTCATTTTCAATCTAAATACATACGAAGTATCGATATTAGTTTTGTTTGAAGAAACACACACAAAAAAAGTAATAAAATAAATAATTTCATGCTTTGTACTGAACAACTCGCTCAAAACACAAGATTTTAAACACCGCCCCCACCCCACACCCCCCCGGGGTGGGGGGGGGGGGGGGGGTGTACATCATTGGAATCTTAAATAGAACAAAAGAGATCAACATACATTTCATGTTGGTAGAGATTGAGATGAGGATTTTCTTTTAAATTTTAGAGAATCAGGGTTTAAAGTTTGAAGATGAAGAGACATATAGTTTTGATGAGATAAATGTACCTGAAAATGAGAGAGGGATGACTATAAAAATGATAATTTAGTAATTTTGCATTAATGATTTGATTCACTCGTTCGCAAAACCCTTTTTTTTCTCTTTTCGTTCTCCATGCCCCAATAGTTGATGCTAGTAATTTATGGTAGGGAATTATAATTTTTTTAATCTGTCTGCACATTCTTCATGGATGCCTTGTTTTATATTGTGAGCGACCAATGGTGGATTACGTTTGCTTTCCTATGCTAAAGATAACAATATTTGCTTAACGCATGGATTTCTGTTGCAGCAAGTTATATACTAAATAGCACACTAGCACCTGTATTTGGTCTTCCACTGAACCCACAAGCGGCAGATGAAGCTGAAAAACTTCTGTCTTCATCTCTATCCAAAATTGAATCTATTTGGCTCAAGGGAAATGCAAAGTTCCTACTTGGAAACTCTCTCCCATCTATTGCAGATCTTAGCCTCGTCTGTGAAATTATGCAACTGGAGGTAAAAGCTGAAACTATAACTCTATTATTTGAGATTTTGTAAAATGTGTTTATTTTTCTTGTAAAAGCTTATAAGAAAATTTGATATGTACTATTTTCATCTAAACGAATTGTTCGGATTCTGATTATAGCTTGTTGATGAGGAAAATTGGCAAAGAATCTTGGGTCACAGAAAGAAGATACTGCGGTGGATTGAAAATGTGAAGAGTTATACAAGCCCTCATTTTGAGGAAGTCCATGGAATTATGCACAGAGCTCAGAAAAAGTTTAGAAACAAGCAAAGTAGTAAAACAGCCTTAAAATCAAAACTTTGACTTGCTCAAAAGAGAGGCTGAAAGAAGTATAGACTTTATTATTTATACAACAACATGAAATAAAGACGAATTCAATGTCATAACCAAATTGAATAATATACATGACGTTTTGTTGCAACAATTAAACGCTCTAATATATTTATCGTTTGTATAATTTTTGTTGCATTTGCTGGGCTACTATTTTAATCCGTTTGTATAATTTATATCAGTAAAAGCATCACGAAACTTTTATAAAACCCTTTAATCAGTTTTTATAAAACCGGACTAAAGAGAACGTGTGGATTACAATCATCTTCCACACAATTGCAATCCTTGTGCATGAGGACGAATCCTCGTCGTCCACTTAGCCGGCCTTTATAAGGCCGACCAAGTGGAATAGCATTTATCTGGCTATATTTTCTTCTTTTCACCAGCCGATCTTCCATTCTCTTCTTCTCTCCATGGATTTTGCCAACTAGAAAAAAAGAAGAATGCTAAATGGTATTCGAGGCGGTCGTAGCAAAAGACCGATTCCGAGTAATGAAGAAAACCTTCCTATTGACGAAGACATCGATGTCCCTATCATCGGTAGAGTAAGTCAACAATCTCGACGTTCGGATGGAAATATCGTATCGAGGTGAAATGACTTGGTTGGATATGTACGAGATGCAGTTCTTGATCTGCATGTTAATCAAAATTTGGATAAAAATTTGGAGAATGATAAGGAATTGATGAATTTTTGTGTTTTTCCTAACAACGAAGTACAAGTTAGCACGCGCATCGAAGATTCTGTAACATATTTACTTTTAAATTGTACATACAATTAAATAAAATTATAGATTGTGAACTTAAATATAAATTATTTAAATTTATACTCGTTGTGATGACATCCATGGATCTTGGCCTAATGTTTGTCTTTATAGAACTATACGAGCTGTTAACACCGACAATATTATTGATAATTTTCCGTAGGAAATCGGATTTGAAGATTTTTTGAGTAGGTTTTTTACTTGCTCTACATTTATTTACAATTGTTTAATACATGCAATAACCATATATTACTTCATTAGGTATTCAAAATCTATTAAATTCGGATGTTCAATTGTGTGATGCTTTAGCTGCATTTTGGTGGAAGATCAGTCACACTTTGCACTTTAGTTTTGAAGAGTTAGGTTTAACCCCATTAGATTTTTCTATACTCATAGGTATATCCATTGGTCGAGGAGAAACCCTATTATATGAAGAGCAGTACCAACGCTTTGAAATTTAATTAGGGTACTTCCGCATCTTGACTTAGAAAAAGGTTAGTCGTCTAGGCTTTAGATTAGTAGTTATATTAAATCAACTACTCATGAATTTGCAGAAGATTATAGCAAAGGAAATTTTGGAGATAGCTAGAATTTTTATTTTTTCCACGATGGCAATCATTTCCTTCTCAAATCCATCAACCATAATACATGCTGTTATCATAGAGTTGTCGTTTGATACTCTCACTAGATATGATCGGAGGGCTCATATAGATTCATATATTAGCATATTTGTTTTGAGCTTTGGATTATCAATGTGTAGTTAGGCTTAAATCGACGTTGATTACTGGATTTTGGGAAATTTTGCAATATTGGTATTATAAGTATTTTTACAATTTGATTTATTCGACGATGGACTCCATATTACCTTACAGAATCTTGTCCCCACATATAGCCCGTTTATACTTAAAAAATTTAAATATAAATTGTTTAAATTCTGTCGGAGCTATTGATATGGTTGGACCTACACCCATTCGTACGAGTCTTGTCCCCCATTACTACAAGACCTCCTGGACCATGCAGATGTATGATGCACCACAACCACCCCTTTCGCAGATAGAAGATTATGGATGAACAATCGCTATACTAACCTCTTTCAGAGCCGATGGATACGTTGATATTTGTTATCATGAGATTTCTTAGTATTTGGACCCTATTGTATTTTCATACTAGGATTACTTTCAAATGTAACTTGGATTACACGACATCACATGCAACGAGCATCGACGTAGTATTGATGAGTGTGAGCAACATATTACACAAATGATTGCTCGTATTAACGAGTTTACTATTGCTAATGAGCAATGGTATCATCCTAGACCTTAAGGTTATCAAGGCAACGAGGACGATGATGTACATGGTCTTGGAGGCGATGATGATGACTTTAATTAATCTATACTATTATATTATTAGTGAGTTCAATTTTAAGAGCACAGAAGTCTTTTTGAGTTTTGGCAACCCAACAGTCTTCAAATTTATTTATATCTATGATACACGCTCTCAATCTATCTATCAGTGAAATTGAACAAGAGTTTGACGCCTGTATTTCGGCATCAAACCGTTACAATATTACATCTCATATTTTATTTCCTTTAACCCCCGGTTAATGCATAACCCTAATTTTCGTTTAGGGTAAAATCAGTTGGATTCAGCTTTTGAAGAGGCGAACGGTGTCCCCAAGCTCATCATCACCGTTAGGTATCTTCAACCGCTACTGTTCGCTTATGCCTTAGCGGTTTCCCCTCTTTCACCGTTGCTCTTTCTGATGGCTGTTATGCCCTTGCTTGGGCTATGCTCTGCCTTTATTCAACTCAACCTCGACTGCTACAACTCTTTCCCCATTGTCCATAGGTATGTTCCCAAGGCATGCAATGGTAGTTACATTTAGGTAATCTCCTCAACAATTTTACCCTTCGCTTAGCGTACCTAATGTATTCTGTTGGTTTTTGTTGGTCGTTGATTATTGTTTGACATTTTTCTGTTGCGAAGTTCATTGTTATCTTGCTCTTTAGAGTAAGAATTTTGTTGCGATTAGGTTAACGTCCCGTGTTTGTTATAATACTGAATGGTCCTGGAGTTTATGATAATGGAAATCTACTGGTAGCAGTAGCAATTTTTCATCGACATGAATATGTGTGTATTACAATAGTACTTTTGGATTTTCAGTTTGACTATACTTCTCTGTTGTACAAAAGAGCAGCATAGTTTGCAAGATGAATTACGTCAGATTGATGCAAAATCAATTTGCATTATTACTTAAACAAGTTTTGTTTCTATAGCACAGTTTTTTTAAATGCATATTTCCTAACTAACTCTGAAAAATAAGAACATATGCTGGAGTGTATATTCATGACAAGTATATACTTTGCTTTATTCTTTATGACTATTATTCTGTTATAGATTTATAGGATTCTTTTACCATGATAATAGCTACAATTTATGTTATCTTTCCATATATGAATGATAAAGACTGATGGTATTATGGATATGTTTAAATGGTTGTTGGAGTGATACGCACGAATCATGAAGTTGTGAAAAACATAGATATGCATTGATGGTATTACATTCTTTTGCTACAAGTATTGGAAGCATTTTTACTTAACATGGCAATCCATGCTATTTATTTTAGTTCAATTTTTAAATAGCGAATGTGACTATCATCTGCTAGCACTTCAAAAGATAATCAATGTTAGCGCATTAAACAGTTAGCTTTCAGTAAAGGAACTTCCATGAATTTTGAGAACACAACTAGGATCATTTGTCGATTTCCGTTCGCTTAATGCCAATTCCATTGGCTTATTTGTCGATTTCCTCCCAGTTATCGTCGCTAATCTAAATTTCTGCACCCTTCCATGTCGCTTTCTTACTTGATAATATTTTTGGCACTTAGGTATATTTTAAAGTGATTATTTATTTCTTAGATAACTGTAACGGTTTAAACTGCCAGTTTCAAATATATAAACTTTCAGTCGATTGAAATATATTTTGTATGTTGCATCCATGAATAAAATTAAGGTTCTTAATTTACATAATAGCAACAATAACGTAGGCCATAACAGTTATAATTGGGCACTGACTGGAATTAAGTTTGAGAAGCCGATATGTGTATCATTAGGTTGGGCGGCTAAAATGTTTCTGCATTGTACTTTTGACCTAGGTCTATTTGCTATGTTTCCTCATTTTTTAGGAATTCAGATTTCTAATCCACTTATGAAGTTTCATGTTATTCCTAATGGATTTCTACTGAAGTTTTTATTGTAGCTTTCTTGCATCAAGTTCTTTGGTTTTTAATTTTTGTGTGAAAATTTTATCTTCTTCTTTTAAATAGCAAATGGAATAGTTATAACTTCTGCTCGAATCATTTTGAATAGATTATTATGTTCTTTGCATAGCCATTATATTGAAGTGTCTATTTTATAAAAAGTATGAATTATTTCTTATTTTTAATAAACAAGGTAAATAACATGGTATTTTCTTAAGCGATAATTGGGGCTTTGTCTTAGTGATTCTTCTAAATAAGTTGCGGTTCTTGATTGCTTTTTGTATATTTTCCTCAGATTTTTTTTGATGAAAGGGCGATCCTTACAGTAAGGAGAACACTCATGCTTTTTTGTTAATGAAAGAAACAAAAAACTACCAACAAGCCTGGGAGTTAGTAGTACAAAATTATGTTACGCACGTTCAATGGTGAAACTATGCTAATAATATCTTATAACTGATGATCAGCAAAGAAGAATTATTACAGGCCATAGCATATCATTTTATGTTCATCAAAATTTGAACATTACAAAATATACCTAAAGCAACCAATAGTTATTCCTAGCCAGGAAAACCAATCCAAAGCATATAGAACATTGATAAAATGACGCATCTAATGCATTATGTTGTCTGGAATAACCAAAGACAAGAAGATATGTAGTATTAGAGCAGAAAAACCAATAATAAAGGGTCTGGCTAAAGAAGAAAGTCAATGAAAGCTGATGTAACATGAATAGGACTGAAATATTGTATCAGATGGCAGTTGAAACAAAAGAAGGTATTGTAACATGTATCACAACAACTGAATGTAACATTATCACATTGGATCTTCCTTCACAGACCGAGGAAATTACAATCTAAGCATGCACTGAGGTTGAATAGATTGGGTTAGAGCATTGAAATCTAAGATTTGGAAAAGCCTAGGCAGAGACATTAGGTGAAGATTGCATCATCGAGGCTTTATGGAAAATCAGTTGCAATGTCTAACTGGTGCTGCATAACATGAGTATGATATATGGCAGCACTACCTAATCTTGCCAGTAGCTAATGAAGCACACAGACTAATGCCTGCAACTAATTCCTAACAAAAAAAATACTTAACGGTGTTATGGAGCAGCAAGTTTGACGAATTAGAATATACGGTGGCATGGATGATGGGTAAGTGTGTCATGTTAAACAGCCCTTACCTAAATTGACCCACTGTTAGGGGGGGTAACAGTGGCAGAGACTGATGATCTGGTTTGGTGTGTTTGAACTGAGCAAACGAGATAGGGTATATGAAGAGAGAAACTGAACCAGACTACTGCAATGTGTGATGAATGTTATGTTAAGTGCTAACTGCAGTTGTTGCTGAAGTAATCATCAAGTGACAGGCAGGTTTGGAGATCATTCAGGTAGACAACAGGCTTGCATTGTGAGTACTATGACTACTATCTCTGAGTAAGTGTGCATTTATTATTTGTTGCGAAGCATTCATGGGATTTTTAAAGACCATGTGTGTAGGCTATGACATCATTGTTCTTTGTTCGAAATACATGAGGAAGAAGATCAGACTATTGCTTTGTCAGATAAGCAATGGCTGCAGAAAGGTGGACAACATTAGCTTAGTGGAAGCAACAGACCTTCCTAGGATGCTGAGCCTTGAGTGTGTTAATTCCTAATATCAATTTTTGTGCATTGCTTTGTAAGTTTTTCTTCACCATATTTTGCGCCAAGTTTTAAATATTAGAAAATATATTTGTCATGCATCCTTTAATCTGACCAGGTATTTCTGTATGAAAAGAATACAAAATTTCTCTGCTATAAAAGTGCTACTACTCTATTCATCCAGAACAACAAAGACCTTTACTTTCCATTTACTAACCATGTGCTAGAATAATTAGGTATCAAAAGCTACTTGACAACATACAAAAGAGATAATGAAGGTTGAAGAATCAACCGAGAACAAAATGGCAGCAAGCTATAGGCAATAGGTAATTTTTATATATAATCCCATCTATTTAAATTTGTTTATTGTTGAATCTTTGACTGTATGATTTATGTCATTTCAACCAATGCATATGTATTTGTGCCATACGTGCAACTATGTGTATAATATTTTGTGGTATAGTTTATTTTCATGAAGTGTTTCGATACATTGTTTGCTTCTAGGCACCATAAAATATATTGTCGTTATCCTTTGGATGCATGGAAGGTACCTAGATATTAGGAGTATATTGAAAATTTTATCATTTTCTTTTTCCGTGGTTCTTTGTTACGACAAAAATCATTTTTGTTTGATGTCTTCACAATTTTATCTGATCATGCAAAATGGTAGTAGGAGTTCATTATATTTCTTGCTAATACCAATAACGCAACTTGAGTAGAAGCTCTTTTACTCTTTCAATATTTAGTAAGTATGGTTTAAAAAGCCTAATCTTCAATTGGTTTAAATAGAATCTGCTTTTCTATTTTTTTTTTATTATAACAAGTTTATTAAATAAATTTAGTTTCCTATTTGTCCACCTACATGCTCATTTGGTTATCCTTCATGCATTTGTTAACAGTGGTCGGTAAAAAAACAACGCTAATGTCAGAAATGGAAAAATCAACATAGACAGAGAGTAAAAGTAAACTTGAACCTAACAATATTGAATCATTGTAATTTAATGTTTTTATTGTATTCCACTGTTCTACATAATTATTAGACAGATGGGTAAATAACCAAGTTGTGGGCTATACTTATTGCCCTTTTATACTTACTGAAAAGTTGTAACAAAGTCATATACGTTAGAAATCATATCTGCTCTACACATTCAGAGCATTAATTATAAATTAAGCATAGCAATGTCCATATCTTAAGTTAGAATTTAAATCAATTATGCAATCTTAAATTTTACATTTCAATCAATATATTAAAATTAATGATGCAATGTTAAATTTTAACTAATTAGATAAATCAAATTAAATAATATTCATTAATTTGTCCAATAAACTATGGAAATATGAAAATGTCAATATGTACACAATATTCATGTCATAAGAAACGCAAAAATCACATTTTCAGTAAAGTAAACATACACGACTCACGTATCATAAAGCATATACACAAACAATAATAAAAAATTAAATTTACAACTCATTTATCTCTATAAATTCATCATATATTGCATTACAAAATTATGTTTTTACTTTAGATGCCTACACTTTGATATTTCTATAACCATAATATAGTGTTGCCATATTTGGAAATTTGAAGAAAACAATAGTAGCTTGGAGATAATTAAGCGTGTCGAAAATAATGGAGAATCACATAAAAGTCACTACACACTCTACCATATATGTATTAAATAATAGTAACACAGAGGAATTTCTAGCTATTTTATTAATTCAAGGAGTTTTCTCTTTTTTCCTTAATTACTTGATATTTTATTTTAAATGATTTAATTTATCACATACACTTATTTTACTATTTCTCTTCCCTTATTTTACATTTTGATTCGTACATTTAATGGTTTATACAATTATTTACAAATAATTCGTCATACCTCATAACATTTTATACTCAAGTCCATATATTTAGGCTAATTAAATAACCCACAATTTGAATAATTTAAATGAATTCAGTTAACTAATATTCATCAATATTTCTAATAAATACTAAAAAAATGACATTTTCAGTATGCATACCACAATTGTACCAACCAAAATTGCAATGTTTTATTCGATTATAATACATAAATCACTTAAAAAATTAATTTAATTCATTTCTTTCAATATATTATACATTGCATTGTAAAATTTTATTTTTAATATCAATTACCTACATTTAAAAATACCACAATTGTTTAGGAAATCCACCTCACTTTTTTCCTGATCTTTTACATTTCAATCCATATACTTAAATTAATTATGAAATTTTAAATTTAAACCAATTAGATAAATCAAATTAACTAATATTCATTAATTCGTCCAATAAACTATGGAAATATGAAAATTTCAATACGTACACAATATTAATATCATCAAAAATGGTAAACATACATTTCAGCAGAGTAAAGGTACATAAGCCACGTATTGTAATGATCCATGTTTTTTCGATAATTAAAATATTGAATTTAATAAGATTTTAGATATTAATATTGTAAGAAATCAAAATTTATGATTTATTAATAAGGAAATAATTATTATATGATAAAATATTATTGTTTGAATGCTTTTGACAGCTATTTTAATGTAATTACAATCAACTGAAATAAATTTTATGTTAATATGGTGATAATTGTAAATAATGAATTTTTTGAATGATGTAATTAATTGGTGAGATTGTGTGTAATTGATTGAAATAGGTTAATATAGAATATAAAAGCATTTTGTAAGCAATTTATAACCCTTGGTTGTAAATGACAATGGATATGAGTTATTATTATAAACGATTGTTTTAATTATCTTCTCCATAATTTGTCCGTTTGAATATTGAATGGGTAATTAATGAAATTAAGGCAATGGAATATTGGAATCAATGTTGCAATTATATGTTATTAACCGAAATATGGAAATTTTAATAATATGTTATTAATCTCTTCTTCCTCCTTCTAGGTTTTTCCAATTAATTTTCATGCCAGATTTCCAATTTTTTTTCATTCAGATCCAAAGGTCTCTCCTCTCCCAAATGCTTATCCTTTTTCAGACCTTGATGTGTATCAGCTCATCTCCGTTGTCCATGCTTTCTTCCAACATCACCTGCCCAATTGCGGTTGGACGACCTCGGTTCATCAAAGGGGTGTCTTCAAGGTTACCAGCTCTTCTCCCACTGTAAGCACCTATTTTTCTTCTTCCTAGCGACCAATTTTAAATTAGTTAACTTCCTCTTCTTTGCAATCACTTAGGTTAGGTACTTCAAATTAGGTAGTGTTAATCTGGATTTTTTATTATTGTTTTTCTTAATTCCAATTAGACTCTACTTATTACTGATATAGATTTATTTCGATGGCTTTCTCCTGTTGCTTTTCTGTACTCTGACTCAATCAGTGTTTAATCCTAAGTCAGTCTGCTGTAATAATTCATGTCATCATGTGTTCTAAACTTCCTGACAACCTTCTTATTTTTATTTGCAAACCGTAAAAGATTGACAATCATGCCCTGCTATGTAGGTTCTAACTCATGTTGTTTCTTGCCCTTTTTTCCTTCTTCCCTGCATGTTGTTTCCTTTTAGTTGAAATTTGAAATTGAATTATTTGTTTCTTTCATTATACATTTTTTATGTTGCTTTTTCGGGAATCTAAATAGTTTCTTTGTTTTCACTTTTCTTTATGATATTTATTTGAATATTCATATAAGTGCTTGAACTCATAATACAACGGTTCCTTCAGTTCAACCTCTGATCAACAAATCTTAGGTGTACTGTGTTGTATACTTATTTCTTTATGTACAAAATATTACAATTTTCTGAGATGCTTTTGAGACTTTAAGGCATACTAAGTTCATTATCGAATATTAATTACTTTATTCGTATGTGTGTATCTTTGAACACATGTTACTAATTGATATGTGAATATCTTCGGATATATTTAGTTTTCAATGGGCATGCTTATTCAAAAATTCTTGAACTTTACATATAGTTGTCTATTGCAAAGCATTGATTGGTGTATATTGTTCTTAGGTTTATGTAATCTTTGTACATAATAACTAAGTTGATTTTGGTAGAAGTATGGGGATTTTATATTCATAGTGGCTTTATGGTTAGTTTTAAATATACATTTAATGATTTCATTCCATTTCTTTAAATTGATTAATGATTTAAAAATTTATGTATGATAATTTTCCTTCTTTCTTGAAATCTTTTTACTTAGTTCTGTTTATGTGGGTTAATAAACTATGTTGATGAATAAACTAGCGTTTCTACACTTTTATTAGTTATCTATACTATAATATTATTAGTCAGTTGGATTTCAAGAGCACACATGCCTCCTTCATATTTTGGAAAACGAACAGTCACGTTTTTAATCTCTTTCTATTCCTAACTTTAAAATATGATAACTTTTTCTACATTAATTGGATTTAAGAATCGATTTCACCATTAAATCTCAAATTTAATATGCTTTCCAATGATATCCATTGTTGATAGCTAAAAATAAATTTTTTAAAATCATAGTTTTTTGGATTATTAAAATTATTAAATCTGCTTGACTTTATTTCTTTTAACTAATATATGTCATTGATTGTTTTGAAAATTTCTAGCCTCTGATTCTACTTTCACAAATTGCAGTCAAGTCTGGTGAAATACAACATTACTAAAATACAGCAACAATTTTAGATGGAATTAGAAATAGAACCAGAAAGCTCAAAAGCATTAAATAAAATTATATGCTTCTTATTATATTGAATTTGCTTTGACTGTAAAAGAAATACGATGATATTCTTCACATTAAAATAAATATTGTTGAATAATGGTTGTTAGTTCCAACACTTCAGACATAAAATATGCATGCTTTAGATTTAGCATACTTTTCACAAGAATCATCCAAAAAAGAAATAAATCTCTTTATCCTCTAATCTTATCATTCTACAATAATATGATGTTGCATAATGTGTTCCTGGACATAGTCAGTTATAGGATCATCATCAACACTTGCGTTCTCATGAATCATGTCAACGTTGCTTTTGGCTTTTCTGGATCAATGGTCAAGTGTAAACCAAATGTTGTTACCTGCACTGCTCTTATAGATAGTTATTACTGAAGCAGCAAATGGAATCAACGACATCAAATATTAAAGGAAATGATTGATAAAGGTATCTCACCAAATGAAGTTACATATAATACAGCTGATGCATACAATAAATTTATATGTGTATAATTCATATGTGTATTGTGTGGAAATTTTATCTTTGAAATCATTTTTGTTCGATATTTTGCAATTGTTTATCAAGCACCAGTACTATCTGCATTACCGTTTTCAAAGATTTATACATAAGTTTTAGACAAAATGCAAACTTATTTGAAAATTGATAAAAAAAGATCATTATTTCTTAATCAATGAACAATATAAATCATTTAAACATGTTATGATAATAAGAGGTTGAGTGCGGTCCGTATGTGAAGCACGGGTTCGCACTAGTTTTATATCATAGTTGTTTCACGTATTTGTTCTTTTTTTTTATGTTTCTGTGTATGTATATGGATCTCCTTTGGTTTATGTACCGTTTGATGTGTATGTACTTTTTTTGTTTAAGTATTTCTGTATGTATTTGTACTTCCTTTTGTTTACGTATTTATTTCAGCATTTATGCTTCTTTTGCTAACATAATTGTGTATGTGTATAGAATTCCTTTAGTTTATGTATTTGTTTCATATTCATAAGTAGAATACTACAGTGGAATACAAAACTAGGATACAACAGTGAACTAGAATACAATAGTATAATATTGAAATATAATTCATAGGTAGAAAAAATAAGTAAAACACATAAGCCGAATGGATAAGTAAAACATATAAGTTGAGTACATAAGCAAAATACAAAAGTACACCAGTACTAATGCCATGCCACTACTTCCCAATGGATCCAATACATATGGTAGTTATAAATTCATGGCTAGTAAAATATTCATCACATAAGATATGACAATAGGAATCACATGCCGCATTATTGCAATTTAAGGGATCTTCCCATTTCAATTTCTATAATTACGTGGCAACATTCAAATTCTACCCTAAGTTCCTCCTAAAGAACTAAAGAATTACTATACGTGCAGTGATGAAGACAATATGTGTGGTTATTATAATTTTCATGCAACATCAATCAAATTTGTAGTGGTGCTAGGTCGTACGATTGTATGTATGCTTTTGTGAGAAGCAATAGATCATTTGGTGATCAATATGAGTGTGACATAATGAGAAGATGAAGTATATATGATGAAATATAGAAGAAGATGTATGTATGTATATATATAAGTATGCCATTGTGTACTGTTTTTGGCATTTTGTTGTCAATCACACTATTTTTATTGTAGGCTCTTGTCACATTACCATCCACCATCTTAAACAAACATATCATGTAAACGCCCCTACCTATATACCCATAGTATCCAAGAGTATTATTGAATAATAATGTCAGATAATATAGAGAATGGGATGATATGGGGCATATACGTGAATATTCCCTTGGGCTAATGCTGGTATGTATTTAAGCATCAAATATATAACTCCCCTATACATATACCGTATCGGCACAAAGCAATAAATGTGAGCCTCCAAGATAGAATTATACAAAATATACAGTGAATATCAAAGAATGCAGAGTTAGAATCGTAGCGATAACATATAAAATTAAATATACAAAGTATGCCCATATAATATTCATATAAGAATCAATATAATACAAAGTGGTAAATAGCTGTACTAAGTACTAATCTCCTCTATGCCCAAACACAAGCTTGTCATATTGTCCCCGGATGTGAAAAGTTTTGAACTGACCCGAGTATTATATAAATAATAACTAGTTAGACTATATCTAAATCCAAGGTCAATAAGTATATAGAACTCTGTATATATTGGATATGTAACACCACATAAAATTAAACCAAATTAAATAAGTAAATTAAGGGAAATTCAATTAATTAAGATAGAGAGAAAATTGAAACTTTTACAATTTGGAATTTGACCATGAAAGTTATTTCGTTACGTTCAGGGCCAAATTATGATCTGTTTCCTGATATAATATGCTGAAAATGGAGCTCAAACGAAGAAGTTATGAGTATTTGAAGTTTTCATATTTAAATCAATTTAGTTCGAATTCAAATGATTATTTAAATTTAGAGTTTGAATTTCAAAAATTAACTGCTATTAGACTTAGGGGTTGAGTAAACGTTAGGTTATACAATTAACATTGAAGCGAATTAGGAAATAAAATAATTATACAATGGAAATAATCAAACATTTCCAAAATTAGATAGAGAGATTGACCGCTTGACCTCTACCGGTGGACCCCTACCGGTAGCCAGTGGTATAAGGGCAGTTAACCACTCCTATATTGGTGGCAACTAAGATTTCTTATTTTAACGCTCTAGATTTATCCGTTTTGATCTATTTTCATCCTATGATTTTTGTTCTTTTCAACCACTATGAATAAGACTCTAGACCCTTCATTTTTATTCACAAATATTTTGAGAACAACAGTGAAGCTCTGTCATTTTAAACCGTCTTAGATTTAGAAAACTCCATTAAGGTTTCAGGTAAGAAATTCTAATCTATCTTTGTTTATTATTTAATTTCTAAACCTTACTTCTTCCAACCTTTTTGAATCTAATATATATCTACACACACACGCAAATCCCTTGTTGTATATATTAAAAAGAAGAGATCTGAAGGAGATTATAATGTGCATTGCAAATCCAAAGAGAAGCAAAGCTAAGGACCAACTGTGAGTGATAATCTTATTTTTTCTATTTTAGTAGTTGAATAATATAGTTTGGATTTGATGTATGCAAAGAGGAGTTTTGGATTGCAAAAGCATTATATTAAAAATTCTCAAAATTCCCTCAAAGCAAAATATCAATTCTTAGGATTGGAATCTTAATTGTTCTGTATAAAAATAATGGAGTTTTGTGGATTTTGCAGTTTATGTATTCAATCTTCTATTCCACTTCTTATTCTTCTTCTCTAGATCAGATTAAAGGATTTAAATAAGAAATGGTGTGTAAAGGATGAATCTTTATTTGAGTTTACACCGTCTATTTCTGAAAAATTTAATAGAAATTCCCTTATCTAAATACGTGCAAAATAAGTTGAATTGAGCGTAAAATGGATTAAATTGTAAGTTTCAATTTTTTGGTTTATTCCATTGTTTTAATATGAGATTTATATTCTATATACAAGTTTATTATAGTAATTTTGGATATAAGTATTGAATCCTTGTTATGAATATTAGAATCCCGTATTATGGATCTTGGAATTTGAACATTATTGGTGAAATGGAAGAAAAGGAAAGACTTATATGATTATGGTTAAAAAAGAATTGACATTTAACGTTAGTAAGGGCATAATCTCCGCACACATAGAATAATAAATGCATATTTATTTATATATTAACTAGCATAATAAATGTATAATTATAACTTATTATCGCGTAGTTAGTTAGGTAATAATTGCCTTCAATTCCCCCTTACGAAGGTAATTAATATTTTAAGGCGCAATAAGAAAGATTCATGGCAAGCCATTACTTATGGAATGGTGAGATGAGTATTATATATATAAAGTATTTAAATTATGGCTAAGTCATAGGAATGCGAGGTCAGCTAAAAGGCACAAAAAAATCTGCCCAACTAATCTGGCTACTGGCAGTGTGATTCTGAGGCTGATGTGATACATCTCCTATGCTAAGTATTTATAATGATGCGAGGGTGGTCCCAAATTCTGTAGGGTAAATCTGCCCAGCTAATTCGGCTACCAGTTCCTATGAATAGTCGGGCTAATATGAGACGTCATTATGAGTATGGGTCATAGTATGAAGTGCCTGCTGCGAGTTATTAAGTGGTTGTTTGGAGGCCCACCTCTTTTTCCCAAATGAAGTATTAAATGGTCGGATTGGGTTTAGGCATGGTTAATGATGTCACATAATGGTCCGCTTCAATAGGAAGTATTAAGTGTCTTAAGAGAGTTTCATGCAATATCAGCTAGATAGATACCTATGTGGAGTCCGCCTTAGCAATAAATATTAAATGATAGGGACCTACCTCAATTGATGTCTTAAATGGTTAGAGTCTGCATATTTTTCATTAAAAGATATTATGTGGTTTGGGTTCTATCTATCACATTGTTAGATATTTATGATGCTGGTTATGGGTTATAGGACTAAGAAACCTGCTTCAGGAATATAAGGTATTAAGTGATTGTTTGAGGACCCGTATCATTTTCTTATATGAAGTATTAAATGGTTTTATGTATGCAAGGCATATTCTTATTTTAAAATATATTACCCAAATACTGAAATGGTAAGAGTCGAGATTTTTATTTACTAAACACTTGTTATTCTGACTTCCTTCTCATTACAGCATAGATTAGAGAAGGAGTTGATGGTGTTTGAAGATATCGAGAGTGAAGTTTCTGTATTTATTATCCATCTTTTCATGTTATTTTCTATTGTACCCATGAAAATTATTTTTGAACAAAATGTTGTAACAGTTGATATTATGCAATGTTTTATGACATTTAAAATGATTTGAAATAAATGGGTACTATATTGTTATTATATTTTATTACTTCCGCTATGAGTTCTTAAAGTATAGTTATATGCTCTGTTTTTTATTTTTACCAACCAACAGCCAGCTTTAGAACAGGTCTAAGTTTCGATAGGCCTTTTCTAGACAGAATTTTAGCCTATTACAGTATGGGTTGTTGTATTTGGTATTAGAACCAATTTGCGTAATCAATGAGGAAAAGTATATGTATGAGTGGCATATTTATTATTTTTGAAAATATTTTTAAAAAATGTTACTATATATAAATAAACGTGTGTGTACATATACAATTATTTTGAATTTACGTCCGACTATATAAATTCCGACTATAAAAGTAGTTTCTACCATATTCCGAAAGGGTATACGAAGCAACTATGAATTGGAAAAATAAAGTCCAATAAAAGGAATCATAAAAGACAATAACAAATAGAGTTAAATTTATACTTTTTCGTTGGACATAGACTTCCTTATTATTGTGGATCCTATAAGCATATTAAACAGTAGTAATAGAAATCATAGATGGAAAAATTGTAACTCCAAAATTTTATAGGCAGTGAATGAGCAATAAGTAGGGAGTTACAAGAAATTAAATAGATTAATAAAACTGTTAAGGTAATTATGGAAAGATAAGAAAGAAGTTGAATAGATAACGTTGAATAAGAAAATGTCTTTAGGAAACATCCGTTAACATAGCAATCATTTAATACGGACAAAGCAACATCTATAAGAATAGTAAATATAAATGTTAGGCAGTAGTTAGATATTATAAGGCATAGTATTCATATAGAAGTAAGGGATATAGTTGTGAAACAAGCTTCCATAAGAAGGTTTACATTAATCACCACAAGGAAAAAAACTTTTAAGATGACGAAGTAAGGAGTTTAAAGGGAAGAACAACCAAAGCCCTTTTTTTAAAGTGAAAATAAGGGACACATCCCTAAATACTGCAATTTTCTTTCCTAAAATACCCCTCTGCTTCATGGTTGAACGTTGGTTCTTATGTGGGTGCTATTCTCACATCCATAATTAAAATTTGCACTTCATCAATTATGAATCTTTAAAACGCAGTAATTTTTTGTAGAAACGACGGATTAACAAACCGTTTTCACCATTAAATCATAAATTTTATTATCTTTCTAATGAGTGGCATTATGCATATGTAAAAGTAACATCAGACCTTATTTTTTGCAATTGAATGGTATGATTACAGACAATTCAACAACTATATGCAACAACTGCAGAAAAGTCTGCAATTCTATGATATAGCTGCACTTTTCTACTATTACTTGAAATAATTATAGAATTTTCTGTAATTATTAGATATAGTTGCATAAAAATATGCAATTATATGGAATAATTGTAGAAAAGTTATGTGCGTTTGAAATGCAAAAAACATAAAGGGTATTTGGGTCTTTTGGCGCATGCAGATTTGAAAATAGGTGCTAGAAACGTAAGTTTATTTTGGGAGTATGTTTTCTCTATTTTGAAACTTAACAGAGATGTGAGCCAAACTATCTCTTTTTTAAATCCTACCCTTTGAGAAAGAAAGTGATAAAAAGATTTTTGAAAACTCCTTGAAAGTTCTGAATGAACATTTTCAAAAGATTATTAAGTGAAAATCTTATGTATTTTAAGTTGGAAATTTTTAATGGAAAGTGATTTGGCAACTTTGGAAATATATTACCATTTGTAAAAAGTTTGAAAGAAGTGGTGAAATATTTGGTTGAAAATAAAGAAGGTTCTCAATTTACAATTTATTGAATTAAAAGTTTTCAACTTTTGGATTCTTCATTTTTGAATTCTTCTATTTTTATGATTTCTTGTACTTTATAGATTTGGAAGCTCTTATTTTGAAAAGAGCTAGAAAATTTGAAGATTTATCATTTATAAATATTTGAGTTAGAAAGTTTTAACTAAAAGGGATGTTTGCATTCTTGAAGTTCTTAATTTAAATTTATTGGGACAAAAGTTTTTGGTCCAAAGATTTTTCAATATGGGAATTTTTTTTGAGAAATGCATGATTTTTCCTACCTTATAAAATTAGAAGTTCTTTTCCTTAAGTTTCTTTAGAAAGGGAGTACAAGTGAAAAATGCACTTGATCTACATAAGATAGAAAGAATAGAAGGATAAGAACGTCTGACAAGGTAGATATAAGGAACATTCATGTATAAGGAAATGTAAAGAATGATAGCTGGATTCAGGTAGTGATATAATTGAGAATTTTAAATAAATGCATTAGAGGAGGAGTAATAGGAATAAGATAGACATTAACTTTGTCGACTCTATTTTTCCACGTTTAAAGTTATAAAAAGAATATTCGTTAATTGAAAGGAATTGTATGATGATTAATAAATGAGTTGGGTATTTTTGAAAAGGCAATTCTGCAAAGATGAGAATTTTATATATGCAATTTTTCCTAATTCAAATTCAGAACTTGTTTGATAAAGGATATTATTGGAATTGATAAGAAAAGGTTGCAAGGGATTTTAAGAATTTTGAAAAAAGTTACAAAAAGTATTTTTTCAAACAATAATATATTTTGAGTAATTAGGTAATAGATGTTTATCTATATTTTAGATATATTGTTATTTTGGAAATGATAATTCGTGTAACTTGAAAACTATATGGAATATTAAAGGTTTAATTAATTATTTTAGAATGATAATTGAACTCTGAATATTTTGTGTTAAAGATCCTTTTTTCAAAAGGAGCAAGTCTATATTATAGTAAGACATTAAAAAGGAAATTTTTTCCATAGTTTCTTTTTGAAACCAAGTAGTCTTTGAATTCTATGAGTTGAAAGTCTATATTTTAAAGAGATAGATTTGTGATGAAGAAAGTTATAAAAAGAGAAATTATTTTGCTTCTATTTGGAACTAAGAAATTTGGAATTATTGGTAAAGGCTTCAAAGTTTATATTTTCAAAGATGGGGATTTTGAATCTGTTACTTCAAGTTTGTGAAATTTAAGTTTTATAAGAAAAGAGGTAATTGATGTTGATTTTGAATTTGATGAAAATAGTTTATTTAGAACTATCTATACGATTACTAAAATTTTGCTTTTATAAAGAACAATTTTTACGGAATTAATGAGGATCACAACCTAGATAGGACAAACTAAGGTTTTTAGCATATGGATAAAATAGGAATAGAGTGTACAACTGATCTGAAAAATTGAAATTGGTCCAAATCTGTATTTGAAGAAGTTTGTAAAGTTGTTAAGAGATTTCAGACCTGTAATTGGATTGTAAATTAGGTTTCTCATAAAATATGAACTTCTATATTTTAATTTTGGAACAGTTGGATGTAATTTCCGTAAAATTTCCAATTTTGAAATATGGATAAAAGTGGCTTGTTTGAAGTAATAAGGAATAAACTAAAAAGGAAAGAAATGGATATTCTTTTCCGTAGTTTACACTGTCTATTTCAATAAAAGAAAAGAAATAATTCCTTATAATTTCAAATAAAGAAAAAAATCTAACTTATGGTTAATTTATGAGAAATTTTTACGACAATCTTTTTAGTAGGATAGCTTTGATAAAGTAAAATATAAAAATGAGTATTCTACCCATAGAAATTAGTAGTTAGAAATACACACACACACACACACACACACACACGTATAGTCATGCTTAACGACTAGAATATATATAGGTAGCATAGATTTCGACTATATGCATATTAGTTAGTAAATAACATATTAGGATTTATGGACATCAATTACAAATTTAACATGCAATAAATACATAATTAATGAGAGAAAAAGGTATTAAATTATGACTGATTATGGAAGCTTGATATGGCATTTATGGAAGAAATTTGAGTAATGAATGGATTTTGGAAACCGGAAGAAGGTTAGAGGGATTAAAGAAGGATTAATTGAGTGTAACATTCTGGGATTTTAGCTAAAATAATTTGATAATTAATTTAACCTTTGGAATTAAATTATGAAATTTTTGGTAACTAATTTAAATTTTTTGATTTAATGATGAATTAATTGGAAAATCTCCAGAATAAATAATGATATGAATTTTTAAATAGAGATTTTGGATTTGGAATTCAATAATAAATATATTTGAAAAATGAAGTTAAAAATCTTTATATTTTAAAGAACTAATAAATATGTATATATAATTTGTAATTTGTGTATAATTACATTTTTAAATCATTTCTTTATAAAGTTGTATAAAAATGTTAATAAAGGGCTCGATTTGAAAATTCAATAAATTGATTTTAAATAGAATTTTGATTTTGGGATTCAAATATAAATGTATTGCAATAAGTTTAATATTCTTTTTCTTTAGATAATACAAATATATATAGTTTGAAAATATAGGTAATTAATAAATTAATAAGATAAAGAATTTAAAAACATTTTTCCTTCATATTTGAAATAAATATAGTTGTAAATATAAAAACATAAAACATAAAAACCATGTTTCATAAATTAAATATAGTAAGGGATTTTGACAAAATGTATAAATAAATCTAAAAGAAAGGACTTAAACATAAAATTTTGGGTCTTGACAAGTGTTTAACAAATAATCATATAGATTAATAAATGTAAAGGGGTTAATTCATGCAAATAAACAAGTGGAAGGTCATGTTCTTTTTGAAATGAAAATTTTATAGACATTATATTGGAAAAAATGAACCAGGCTTCAATTTCTTTCATTTGAGAAATCTAAAAACAAAAGAAAATTTTGTTAAATACAATCTTCAACCTCGAAATAAAATTCCAAAAAATAATCTTCCTCAAGTTCAAACAGTTTTCAAAGCAAAAATCAGAAGCTATGCAATAGGAAACCAAAATCTGGAAGCAAGCTAACAATTCAAAATCAAAATCAAATACCTAAGAATTTAAAACCAGAAAAAAAATCAAAAGCAGTTAAACCTGAGACATTTAAATCTGAAGCAATTCGTTATTGTTTCGACAAGGCAAGATCATCTCCGATCAAAAGCAAACAACAACCTGGAAAAATCAAAGTCAATCAACCTCAGATCAAAACATAATCAAGTAAAGGTCAAAGCTCAACAACAATTAAAACAAAATTTCCAGGTTTAAATCTACTTCTCTGCTCTGTGCACTCAGGTGGGCAAACCCTTTTTATTTAAAGCTTTAAATCTGGATGTATGGATTGAAAGTTCAAGTTGTTGTGGAAATGGTTGATGTGCCTGCATGTTTATGTTATGTATGTATATATATAATGATACTATGTGCATATCTGTGAACACATATAATGGCTCTGTTCATAGTTAACAGGCCTTAAAAAGATTCAAAAACAGATCACTTTCCCCTAATTTGTTATATGTTATAATGTATAAACAAATTTTGTTTGAAATATTAAGATATGGGTTTTAAAAATATTTCAAGAAAGATATGAGGTGGTTTTAGCTGGAAGGAAGAATATACAGGGAAACTCAAAAATTTATCAAATTTTCGGTTTTCATAAATTCAAGATTCACTTATATCATTTAAATTGATTTCGAAAACCATGAATTTTAAAGGTGAAAATTTTAAACTTGTAAATTGAGAGCATTTGTGAGTTGAACGATTTTAGTACTTTCATCGATTGCTAATGATCGACACAGTGTTGGGGGTTTGGGTTGATGTTGAAGGTGACTTGCATGTTGATGATCACAGGAAAAATGCTAGAAGCATTTAATGTTAGTCGAGGCGGCGGCGTATCGGCGAGGTAGGGTTTTAGCCCAGTTTTGTTTGATGTAGAAGAGTTGACAATTTCGTCCACCGCAGTGGGTTGGAACGCATCGCGGCCGGGGGAATGGAAGGAGAGAGCGGAGGTGGTGGTTCAGGCGAGATCGTGTGACCTCCCGTGGTTAGTGGCGAAGGCCAAAGGTGGATTTCTGATCAGCATGGGTACCAGAGTTTGAGTGTTTGTGTTCGTTTTCGAGTTCCCTGATGATTTCATGGTGATGGGCATTCTAGTGGTTTGAGATGGTCGTAGATGACATGTCGAAGGGAACACGGTCGATCGGAGGTGGTCGTGGGGATGTGCACGGTGTAAAGATATCACTGGTGTCAAGTTTGGGATGATGGAGTTTGCCTCGAAGTTGATTTCGGGGAAGGGTAGCATTGGCTCGGAATGGTTACGGGTTGTACTCGCATATATCTTCCAGTATTCAAAAAAAAAAAGTTCAAAAGATTTTAAATCAGATGGAAATTTGTGTGGAAGTTTACTTGGGAAAGTATCGGGGAAGACTCGAAATAAACAAGCATTTTTCTCGGGGAACATTCGGGCTGAGTTGGATATTATGGTCTCCAATTTTAAAAAAAGTTAAAAATCTAAGTCAATTTTGTAACGACTGCGATTTTTCGATGCCGAAAAACCGAAGTCGTTACATTTGGTATCGGAGCATATGGTTAAGCGACAACCATGGCTCTGTTGGGTGTTACTCATTAGAGATAGAGTCAGTAGTAATAATAGATATGAGCGCGTATTTGTTAGTGAATATAAATTGTTTTATATTGTGTTGACTTATCGGTTGATTGTTTGTAGATTCTGGTCGGTGCAGTCTAGCTAACTGTGTTGATAGGAGTTTCTAAACTCTTAAACAAGATAAACCGACACAGTATTGTTTTTTGGAATCGGGTAAATGAGATAATTTTGCCCAAAACTATTTTTGTATAGGAAAGAAATGATTTTCTATAAATTATTATAGTATATGGATGTTTGGATGTTAGGAAGTAATAATATTAAACTATTACCATTGAAATTGAATAAGAATTGAAATCATTGTTATATGAAAATTGAAAAAAAAGAAGATAAGAAAATAAAATCCATATACAAAAGAAATTTAAGAATGTAAATTACAAATGTGAATCGTAATTTGAAATGGAACTCCAGAGAATGTTTTGAAAAGAATTTGGAATTTTGGAGATTTGGAAAGTTTAAATTCCTTTTTGATTTGAAAATGATTTCCAAAGGTTTTGAAAAGTATTTTGAAGGAATGAAAAGCTCTAAACTCTTTTCGGTCGCTGGAAAATAACTTCGGTAGTGACTGCAGCATCATTGGTGTTCATTTTCTGGTTTCCAAAAGAGGAATTGCTACCAAATTGTTTTAAAAGGAAGATGTTTGGAAAATTTGGGGTTTGGTTTTGAAATTCAAAGGATAATTTGAATTGTTTTCAATAATGGTTTTGAAAAAAGTTGAAAAGACTCTGGAATCCTATTTAAAATATTTATGGAATATTATTAAGTTGAAAATAAATTTGGAGTAATCAAAATGAATTGGAATTGAGTATTGAATTATGGAAATAAATTGATAATGAATGAGTGAATTTACAATTGCAAGTAAATGAAGTAAATTGAATTCATATGGAATTTGAAATTCAGTTTAAATATACGTGGTTATAAACTGAAATTGAAAACTGAATATTGACAACCAATTTGAATTGTGCGAGATGAAATGAATTAGAACTTGTAATGAATTAGTGATTGGAACCAATTAAAAATTGTGCAGTTATGAATAAAAGATAGTTGATAAAATTCAATATTCAAAAGGTAAATTGAATCCAAATATAATTGAAATTATGAATTGAATTCAGATGAAATTGAAAATGCAAAAATTGAATGAGAATAAATATGTAACTTCAATAGTGAAGTAAAAATGTATAAGAAGCATATATTGAAAATTTTGCAAAGAAATGTGCAAAATGGTTTGAATGTTGGAATTGGATACTACTACTAGCAGGATATACAGGTGTATTAAAAGAAATGGAAGTGGGATTTTGATTTCAAAGATAAAATTGAATTGCTCGACAAAAATGTACGTATTTCAATTTCAATATGAAATTTGATGCTTCTCTTCTCCGGCCGCTTGGCTTTTCGTTTTCTTTTTGAATCTGAGGGGCCGTGGTGCCATTTTATAGTCGTACCGAGCTAGCCGCGCAAAGGAGACACTTGCAATTTTTTTTGAAAATTTAGAGTGTTAGAAAAATTTTGAGAAAATTTGAAAGTTTGAAATTTAAATTTAAATTTAACATTGAATTTTGAAGTAAACAATGTTGTTTGGAACTGTGACGCCCCACCTCTATACCCACGCTAGCCAAGAACATTACGGTGAATGCTGTCAACTAGCACGGAGAATAAGGCTGTTGAGGAGCGACCATCCGTGTAATTGCTTTGCGCGAGCACCGATATGCCAGATAAAGAGCATGCAATTCTTCTTAAGTGGAAATCCGACATGCCGACACAAACTCAAAGCTACTACACAGTGGCTATAATATCTTCGGAAACAAATATAGAAATAAACATAACATAAATCAGTCACAGATAATTCATATCACAAAGGCGGAATTAGATATGAATACAACACTAACACATGAAAGTGTATACCAGAGTAGTGGTCAAAAGGATCCACAATAATACAAAAGAATAGCAACACGTGCTATACAAAAGAATACAACTATGAGTCAATATCTCAGGTGTATACAACAAAAGCTACTACTAATGTAAGTAGTTAACCAAAAGATCATACGTAGACAGATAAGGAGTCAAGCAGGAGCACCTGAAAAATCTCGGTCTGACCCGAGTATTATTTAAGAAGAAAATAATAAACGGATCAGTCTAGCCATAAATATCAGATGAAGTGATATATAATAAGAGATATGACACAAACATATAATAATCACAATGCCAAGCTGTGACAAAATAAGTAATTGAAAAATCAATAAGAGATTAATCAATATCACAATAATCTACTCAAGATAAAAAGGAATGTCATACTCCTAATTTCATTCACCAAGCCACAATAAATGACATATATATCAATGCCCATCGTAAAAGTTGGTGAAACACAAATTCCAGAAATCAACACACGAAATCCAGAAATCACAATAAAAAGGAACAACGACGTCGTACAGCGGGACATCCGATGAACCAAATCACAATAAAAAGGATGGCCAATCCCACAGACTGGACATCGACGTACCTAGAAAGACACGCCTCATGTACAGTCGAACATCGACACACCTAGAAAGATATTCCCCATGCTCTAGCATCGACGCACCTAGAAAGATACGCCCATGCATAAATAAACATCGATGCACCTAGAAAGATACACCCCATGCATAAATAAACATCGATGCACCTAGAAAGATACACCCCATGTAATGTCTAACACCGATGCACCTAGAAAGATACACCCCATGCTAAGTCGAACATCGACGCACCTAGAAAGATACGCCCCATGTATAGACGAACATCGATGCACCTAGAAAGGTACACCCCATGTCCCGACTTATTGAGCCGATTGCTCCACGAAGTAAATAAACATCGATGCACCTAGAAAGGTACACCCCATGCATAAATAAACATTGACGCACCTAAAAAGGTACGACCCATGTATAAACAAACATCGATGCACCTAGAAAGGTACACCCCATGCATAATAAAACATTGACGCACCTAAAAAGGTACGACCCATGTGAGAAGTGAGACGAAGCTCAATAAAATGAGAAACAGTCCTCCACATAAACAAAGAGACATCGCACATTGCTAGTCTAAACCACAAAGATGATCGTCATGATCAACGAGAAGTGTCAATTATAATAAGCTAGTAAATATATGAGCTTAGCTTCATGTCCCATAACCACTAGCTTAACTTAAATATTTACGAATAAATTGTAGATCTCCACTAGAAAATGTCACAAGTGGTTCAATCGAACAAGTCCAAAAATTAACCAACGAAGTAAACGCAAGCGTTTCATACCACTTGTTTTACTAAGTCGTTTAATTAGATTTCTCATACGAGTGAGGTAAAGGTTTATATATACTAATAGATTGGAAATCGGTTTAAGAAAACGAGCTTTGTAATAAAATAGTGTTGAAATCATTTGAAGAAAGAGTTTTGATATTTACTACTAGTATAGAAAGCCTTTATATTTTTAAAGTGACAAATCACAAAGAAGATTGTAGGAACAATCAATCACAAAGATTCACATTCGAAAATGTGAATAAAATCCAAAGAAATCGATATAAAATCCATCAAAGTGGATATATCTAAAATTCCCAAAGAAAAGGTCATCAAAGTCGATAATAAATGACAACAACAAAAGGGAGACAACACGAATCGATTAAAGTTGGATATTCAAACGGATTAGCAAAATAGGCTAATCTGGCAAAAATCATCAGGTCGGTCGGCCGACATACAGTGCTCGGTCGACCGAACCTTGTATTGGAAAACTCCTCGGCATCAGGTCGGTCGACCGAACCCCTGTAGTCGTTCGGCCGGACCCTAAAACAGAAAGTGCTTATGCACTTAGCATCAGGTCGGTCGACCGGACCAGGGGGTCGGTCGGCCGAACCTGATGCTCTGCCTATTTATGCCTATAACATATGAGGTTCAATCTTGACCAAATTTCATTCTCTCGAGCAACGGCGCTAAGGGTTTATGCCAATCGACTACCCGGCCCTATATGCTCCTCGATGCATCACCAAAACATGTTCAAACATAGAAGTTTGGATTTTTAACGAATTGAACTCAAAACACCAAAAATTGGAATATACACCAATTCAATCCAAACCAAAAGCAAATGCACACGAATAAGTGTTAGGAATTCATACCTAACATTCAAAGATAATTCATAGACTTAGATGTGAGATTAAAAATCTCACCTTTTCACAAAATCGAACAAGAAGAAGCTTGAAAGCAAATGGAGAATCAACCTCTCTTCAACACAACCCAAATGAGCTTGAATCTATGCTCAAAACAAGAACATTCCCAAAATTAGGTTTAGGAATTTCTGAAATTGGTAAGAGAATAAGTTGGAGAAGAAGAAGAGAAGCTTACCAATGGGTTCTTCTTGAGTTTGGAGCTTGAAGATGGATTTGCAAAGCAAGCTAGGGCTTAGGAATTTCTATTTTCCATTCTCTTCCACCATTGTTGCTAAAGCTTGAGTGTTTAAGAAAATAAGAATGAAGTGAAGAGGAGAGGGGGGGGGGGGGGGGGGTTGGGACTGAATACATAAGTGGGCTCACCCCAAACCAAAACCCTAAGTGAAAAGTAGCAAAAATCAACTTTCTCCAAACATATCGAAGCTTATACTCAAAAAGGTCGCAAACGTCATTTTGAACTCAATGGGGGTGGTCTCGAGTCCCAATTCGACCGTATGCAAAAAGTAGCTTTTCGGACCAAAATCCGATGAACGATAAAATATTTAAATAAAATATTGAAATATACAATTGATAAATATGCGGGTTGTTACAGACTCCCCTCCTTAAAGAAACTGCGTCCTCGCAATAATTAAGAAAGAAATATATAGTAACAACCGTGGAAGCATATTAACACAAAAGAAAATTTGAATCAAGAAGTCCACCATAAAGAGCACGAAGGAGTAAATCCGAAAGTTTTCGTTCGATGAATTCTCAAGATTTCACTCCTTAGGATTTGAGAACCATTGAACTTTTATCAAAAAGAATATCTTTATATCGAAGGCGCTCAACCTCCAAAGTAATGATGCGAATAGAATGTTGCTCAAAAGTCAAATTTGGTGAAACTTCAATCCCTCAATAACACCGGGCTCAAGAATAAAAACCGAAAACATAAAAGCATTTCCATAGTTAAAAGACGTGGAAAACGTCAAGAATAGCAGAAAATTGAGCCGGTGCAACGGCGTAGTACAAAAACGGTACGCCCAAGGAACTAGAAACTCAAATAATTTGGGACATCAGCGTAGTACAAAAACGGTACGCCCAATGAACCAAAGCAAAGACATTGATGTAGTACATACGGTACATCCAATAAATCAAAAGCAAAGTCATTGATGTAGTACAACGGTACATCCAATGAATCAAAAGCAAAGACATTGATGTAGTACAACAGTACATCCAATGTATCAAAAGCAAAGACATTGATGTAGTACAACGGTACATCCAATATATCAAATAGCAAAGACATTGATGTAGTACAACGGTACATCCAATGAATCAAATAGCAAAGACATTGATGTAGTACAACGGTACATCCAATGAATCAAAAGGAAAGACATTGATGTAGTTCAACGGTACATCCAATGAATCAAAAGCAAAGACATTGATGTAGTACAACGGTACATCCAATGTATCAAATAGCAAAGACATTGATGTAGTACAACGGTACATCCAATTAATCAAAAGGAAAGACATTGATGTAGTACAACGGTACATCCAATGAATCAAAAGCAAAGTCATTGATGTAGTACAACGGTACATCCAATAAATCAAAAGCAAAGACATTGATAAAGCAAAGACATTGATGTAGTACAACGGTACATCCAATGAATCAAAAGCAAAGACATTGATGTAGTACAAACGGTACATCCAATGAACCAAAAGGAAAGACATTGATGTAGTACAAACGGTACATCCGATGAACCAAAAGGAAAGACATCGATGTAGTACAAACGGTACATCCGATGAACCAAAAGCAAAGACATCGATGTAGTACAAACGGTACATCCGATGAATCAAAAGCAAAGACATCGATGTAGTACAAACGGTACATCCGATGAATCAAAAGCAAAGACATCGATGTAGTACAAACGGTACATCCGATGAATCAAAAGCAAAGACATCGATGTAGTACAAACGGTACATCCGATGAATCAAAAGCAAATAATTCGGAACACCGACGCAGTACAAAAACGGTACGTCCAATGAACCAAAGCCCGAATGATTTCAGAACACCGACGTAGTACAAAAACGGTACGTCCAATGAACCGAACACAATAAAAGAACATCGGACGCAAGTTCATAAAAGAAATGAGATGAAACTCAATAAAACGAAGTACATCAAAACGCCCGATGAACTTGATAAAAAGATAATTTTATTCGGTCATCAACAAAGAAACAACCCCTTGTTGCTTACGACTAAACGCATTGGCAACACGATTTCCCCTTCGGCAATAAAAAGAATATCAAGATCATAGGAAGCTAGGAACTCGAATCGACATGCAGTTCCTTAAGAGAACATAAATATTCCAAAGATTTATGATCGAGGTGGAGAACAAATTTCTCATCCAAATATGATGATGCCAAATTCCAAAAGCAAAAACAATAGCCGAGAGCACTAGATCATAAGTGACATATCTAGTCTCGATAAACTATAATGATTCAGAAGCACAAGTGATAGCACGTTCTCTATGGCAAGAGAATGGCATCCAAACCAATACGACTAGTATCGGTACAAATAGCAAAGTCTTGGTTCCCCTTCAGGAATCACAAGAAAGAATAAGAGTATCGAAAAGAAAGAACTTCTTTTTAAAATAATTCTCTTCCCCGAAAAGTTAAAACTTTCAAAATTACATTTTTACTTTTATGTAATAATCTTTCTACAAAAATTTACATTTTTGCAAGTCAATATATCGTGTCTGATTGTCACATCAAAGCGTTTAGGAAATTCTTATCGATAACGTTGATCAAGCGCATCGACCAGAATTCTTAACACACTAAATGGGCAAGACAATCACAAAATTGTATTCTATAGGATAAGTAAGTTTCTCAAAAACTTCTAAGAATATTCTTTGTTCGTTTTAAGAAAAAAATCCAGTTATACTTCTAAATGAATCTTATGAAAAAGATTTGCAAAATTTTAAATTACTATTTTCATCCAAAATCAGTAAATACAAGAATAGTCTCATCGAAATATTCATAGAATATTCGATTTATAAAATGGATGAAATAAGCTGGACAAACTGAATGATATAATAATTCATTCATAGGAATCATAACAAGTGCGGAATGCGGTAAGTGGAATGCCAACTTCCGCAACTCGTAGCAAACGAAAACCGGTGGTAAAGTCAAACTGAAAAGACCTTAACACCACTCAAAAGATTGCTTAGGTGACAGTCCTAAGACAAATTCAAATATACCGGAAAAGTTTCAGAAATTATTTAGATAAGAGAAACAACACTTTCCTTAAAAGTGGGCCTAAGGAATAAAATGATGCCATCAAATTGGAATCAAAATCACAAAGGAAAAATAGAAATCTGCTTAACAGATTGAAAATGTCGAAGAGGAATAGTCCACACGATAAAATAGGATATGGGCTTCACAACGATTAAGCCAATCCATACAAAAGTAAATTCCGAAGCCTAGGTAAAAATCGGCCCGGGAAGAAAAATCACATAAAATAATTTCGACATCAATAAAAATGCAAATTGAGTGCTGCGGATCTACCATCCGGATTCGCAATCCTCAAAGAAGTCAACAAGCCCAAAATATTCAAAGAAAAGAATCTTCAAGTTCTTTTGATATAAAATAGTGAGATGAAACCCATATCAAAAAGAACTCAAATAAGAAGATCACAAAATAAATGTAGTCAAGGAATAAATGAAATACCTTGACCATGAGAAGTGTTGTTAGGGGCTTGCACAATATTTAGCTTTCTCATGTCCTTGTTCAAAAGTTTGGGACACGCAGATAAAAGATGACCCGGTTTCTTGCAATAGCGACAAGAATGGGGTTTTGGACACATATTCGCATAGTGTTCCAAAGAATTACAATTGTAGCATCCTCCACGATTAGGGATTGGAGTCTTTGATACAAAAGAAGTTTGCCTCCCTCTCTTATTGGGATTAAGGCTCTTGAACTTAATATGCCTCTTCTTGGAAGTCCCAATATCACAAACACTTCCTTTACCAACCTCTCCATGAAGAAGAGTAACATCCACAAGCTGATTGAAAGAAACTTCAAGTTTCAAAGGTAGAACCATTTCGGGGTTCTTACTCAAAGCATAGATAAACTCTTGATTCTTTACAAGATCCAAAAGTTGTTGAGCATACATAAATACTCCATCCTGAGGAGTAGCACTAGATTGACCGGCGCTGGGACGACCTGGTCTAACCATTTCTCTTCTTTAAGAAAGAAATAAAGAAGAAGAAAAAGTTATTCTCAAGATAAATTTCAATCAATCTTGATAGATAAAACAAGGAATCATAAAAGAAAATAGGATGAATCGGTACGAAGACTCGAATTAAATCCTAAAGCACGACTCCTAAGATGGACCTAGGACATGATCCTTGCTAAATTATTCTATATTGTTCCGAAGTTTTGGCTCTGATACTAAGCTGTGACGCCCCACCTCTATACCCACGCTAGCCAAGAACATTACGGTGAATGCTGTCAACTAGCACGGAGAATAAGGCTGTTGAGGAGCGACCATCTGTGTAATTGCTTTGCGCGAGCACCGATATGCCAGATAAAGAGCATGCAATTCTTCTCAAGTGGAAATCCGACATGCCGACACAAACTCAAAGCTACTACACAGTGGCTATAATATCTTCGGAAACAAATATAGAAATAAACATAACATAAATCAGTCACAGATAATTCATATCACAAAGGCGGAAATAGATATGAATACAACACTAACACATGAAAGTGTATACCAGAGTAGTGGTCAAAAGGATCCACAATAATACAAAAGAAACACGTGCTATACAAAAGAATACAACTATGAGTCAATATCTCAGGTGTATACAACAAAAGCTACTACTAATGTAAGTAGTTAACCAAAAGATCATACGTAGACGGATAAGGAGTCAAGTAGGAGCACCTGAAAAATCTCGGTCTGACCCGAGTATTATTTAAGAAGAAAATAATAAACGGATCAGTCTAGCCATAAATATCAGATGAAGTGATATATAATAAGAGATATGATACAAACATATAATAATCACAATGCCAAGCTGTGATAAATAAGTAATTGAAAAATCAACAAGAGATTAATCAATATCACAATAATTTACTCAAGATAAAAAGGAATGTCATACTCCTAATTTCATTCACCAAGCCACAATAAATGACATATATATCAATGCCCATCGTAAAAGTTGGTGAAACACAAATTCCAGAAATCAACACACGAAATCCAGAAATCACAATAAAAAGGAACAACGACGTCGTACAGCGGGACATCCGATGAACCAAATCACAATAAAAAGGATGGCCAATCCTACAGACTGGACATCGACGTACCTAGAAAGACACGCCCCATGTACAGTCGAACATCGACACACCTAGAAAGATATGCCCCATGCTCTAGGATCGACGCACCTAGAAAGATACGCCCCATGCATAAATAAACATCGATGCACCTAGAAAGATACACCCCATGCATAAATAAACATCGATGCACCTAGAAAGATACACCCCATGTAATGTCTAACACCGATGCACCTAGAAAGATACACCCCATGCTAAGTCGAACATCGACGCACCTAGAAAGATACGCCCCATGTATAGACGAACATCGACGCACCTAGAAAGGTACACCCCATGTCCCGACTTACTGAGCCGATTGCTCCACGAAGTAAATAAACATCGATGCACCTAGAAAGGTACACCCCATGCATAAATAAACATTGACACACCTAAAAAGGTACGACCCATGTATAAACAAACATCGATGCACCTAGAAAGGTACACCCCATGCATAATAAAACATTGACGCACCTAAAAAGGTACGACCCACGTGAGAAGTGAGACGAAGCTCAATAAAATGAGAAACAGTCCTCCACATAAACAAAGAGACATCGCACATTGCTTGTCTAAACCACAAAGATGATCGTCATGATCAACGAGAAGTGTCAATTACAATAAGCTAGTAAATATATAAGCTTAGTTTCATGTCCCATAACCACTAGCTTAACTTAAATATTTACAAACAAATTGTAGATCTCCACTAGAAAATGTCACAAGTGGTTCAATCGAACAAGTCCAACAATTAACCAACGAAGTAAAAGCAAGCGTTTCATACCACTTGTTTTACTAAGTCGTTTAATTAGATTTCTCATACGAGTGAGGTAAAGGTTTATATATACTAATAGATTGGAAATCGGTTCAAGAAAACGAGCTTTGTAATAAAATAGTGTTGAAATCATTTGAGAAAGAGTTTTGATATTTACTACTAGTATAGAAAACCTTTATAGTTTTAAAGTGACAAATCACAAAGAAGATTGTAGGAACAATCAATCACAAAGATTCACATCCGAAAATTTGAATAAAATCCAAAGAAATCGATATAAAATCTATCAAAGTGGATATATCTAAAATTCCCAAAGAAAAGGTCATCAAAGTCGATAATAAATGACAACAACAAAAGGGAGACAACACGAATCGATTAAAGTTGGATATTCAAACGGATTAGCAAAATAGGCTAATCTGGCACAAATCATCAGGTCGGTCGGCCGACATACAGTGCTCGGTCGACCGAACCTTGTATTGGAAAACTCCTCGGCATCAGGTCGGTCGACCGAACCCCTGTAGTCGGTCGACCGGACCCTAAAACAGAAAGTGCTTATGCACTTAGCATCAGGTCGGTCGACCGGACCAGGGGGTCGGTCGGCCGAACCTGATGCTCTGCCTATTTATGCCTATAACATATGAGGTTCAACCTTGACCAAATTTCATTCTCTTGAGCAACGGCGCTAAGGGTTTATGCCAATCGACTACCCGACCCTATATGCTCCTCGATGCATCACCAAAACATGTTCAAACATAGAAGTTTGGATTTTTAACGAATTGAACTCAAAACACCAAAAATTGGAATATACACCAATTCAATCCAAACCAAAAGAAAATGCACACGAATAAGTGTTAGAAATTCATACCTAACATTCGAAGATAATTCATAGACTTAGATGTGAGATTAAAAATCTCACCTTTTCACAAAATCGAACAAGAAGAAGCTTGAAAGCAAATGGAGAATCAACCTCTCTTCAACACAACCCAAATGAGCTTGAATCTATGCTCAAAACAAGAACATTCCCAAAATTAGGTTTAGGAATTTCTGAAATTGGTAAGAGAATAAGTTGGAGAAGAAGAAGAGAAGCTTACCAATGGGTTCTTCTTGAGTTTGGAGCTTAAAGATGGATTTGCAAAGCAAGCTAGGGCTTAGGAATTTCTATTTCCCATTCTCTTCCACCATTGTTGCTAAAGCTTGAGTGTTTAAGAAAATAAGAATGAAGTGAAGAGGAGAGGGGGGGGGGGGGGTTGGGACTGAATACATAAGTGGGCTCAGCCTAAACCAAAACCCTAAGTGAAAAGTAGCAAAAATCAACTTTCTCCAAACATATCGAAGCTTATACTCAAAAAGGTCGCAAACGTCATTTTGAACTCAATGGGGGTGGTCTCGAGTCCCAATTCGACCGTATGCAAAAAGTAGCTTTTCGGACCAAAATCCGACGAACGATAAAATATTTAAATAAAATATTGAAATATACAATTGATAAATATGCGGGTTGTTACAGGAACTTATAATTGAAGTTGGAGAGCTAGTTGAAATGATAATGAATCTCTAATAAAAAGATTTAGGTTAGTAAGTTGATAAAACTATTTGGATTGTGAAAAATAGTAGAAGAGTTAAGGACCATTTCTTCCTAACTTGTAATTTCGGGACAAAATTCTTTTAAGGGGGGAAGATTGTAACGACCCAGAATTTTGAACAATTTAATTTGAAAATATTTAATTAATTTTAAATATTTGAATGTTGGTTTGACTTGAATTTCAACTTATCAGAATGAATTTGGCGATTAAATTATAGAATTTAACCTATTGAAAGTTGAATAAAGAGTTGAATCTTCAATTTTAAACTAATTAAAAATAATTTAAAGGCTTGTAAAATTCATATTTATAATACTGAAGATAATAAAAGCTTCAGAATTGAATTTGAAAGTGATTTGTTCAGTTTTGGAATTTTATCGTTTAAATTGAATTAAAAAATAGCCTTCCAAGGCACAGTCTCGGAATTCGACGAAACTAGCTCCATTGGGTCCTTAATATTGAATTATTATCAGATTTCAAATTTCGTATTTATCGGGGTTGTTTTGCGAACATACGACATATAAACGTGTCAAAGAAAAAAATTTGATGTTGTCACAAACAAAGTGAATTCAAAATGAAACAAAAAAAAATGTATATATAATATAAAAATATCTTCCTTATTCTTTCTAGCATCCTAAATCACGCCGTAACCCATGCCATAATCTACGCCCTAAAATCACGCTTATTTCATTTCAAAAGAAAGGCCGGTGTCTCGTTCGTAGTCAGAAAAAAAAAACTCGTTCAAAATGGCCGAAGCCAGGAGATCAAAAGAAAAAAATGGTGACTGAGTAATACAATCAAAATCGCTTCCCCTCTTCCTCGTTTCAACCGAAGCCCTCTTCCTCAGTTTATAAAAAAAAAGAACGAATAAAAAAAAACGGCCGAAGGCCAAAAGAATCGCGATCGAGAAAAGGGAGGGGAGTCAGGGTTCGCGAGTTCGATGTCAAGCATCGCGAGATGGCGGCGAAGGCGGAGCAAGCGGCGGCTACTGGAGGCGCGCGATGATGGATGCGGCGTCGCGGCAGGGTGGAAGCAGATAGGGGTCGATTTCGTCATTCTGGTGGGCGCGTATTCGATGGGAGGACGAAGTGATGTCGAGCATCACGCAGAGGCGGCGCGGGCGTGAGAGGAAACTCGAATTGGGGTTGTGGCGATTTGCCTGATGTCCAAAATTTATCTGTGAGGTATTCTCGAATTTTTATTAAACCTAATTCTTAATATACATATTGCTGAACGATTTGTATATAACCCAGTGATGGAATTTACAGAAGGAAGTTTCGGTTTAAAATTTAAATTTGAGTTAAATCAATTTATTAAAAAGAAATTGAAAATTTTGGAATTTCGGTAAAGTTTATATTAGCAAAGTTTAAAAGAAAAAAATTATATGCATGTATTTTAATTTACCAAGTTATATTATAACTTCAGTAAGGTGAAATTCTGAAATTTCGAAACAGGAAATAAATGCATCAATGTATATATATATAAATAAATAGTTTTATACAGTAAAAGAAAATTTGTTTACAATTCAAATTATTAGTCCAAAATGAAACCCTTTGTTAATTTAAATTAATTTTAAAAGGAAAATGTGTAAAAAGAAAAATTGTTAGGTAAAATGATTTATTAAAGGAAAGGTAGTTTTTAAATTTAAAAATTTTGTTAAGAAGATTGGTAAAGAGGGATTTCTTTAGGAATTGAAGGTATCAATTTAAAACTTAATCTATCTTAAGATATTAAGAGATTTTTAAAAATAATTTTAAAAGGGATTTGTGTAGAAGATTGAAAGCATTAGTTAATTAAGTTATTAAATGGTAAGTGATTTTTCACTTAGTTCAAATATTTTATTTAAAAGGAAATTTATTTATAACAAATTTAATAGTTAAAACCAAGGTATTAGGAATTAATTGATCGATTAATTCAAATATATTAATAAATCATATAAATTGTTTATCCAAGGTATAAATCAAGAAAATCGAGTCAAGATGGAAATGGACTGCAAACGGAAATGAAAGGTGAGATCTTCTCACTCAAATTGAAAATTTGGATTGCAGTTATTGATTGCTGTTTGATTGTGATATTAGATATAGTAGGATATATATATATATATATATATATATATATATATATATATATTGGCATATGTATATATTGGAGTTGTTGATTTCCCGCATTATATAGCGGATGGGACCCTATTGCGCCGCCTATTAAGCGGATAATTTTTTGTAAATCTCATATACCGCGATATCCCGTCTTAAAACGGGATTGGTATTGTGCTAACATCTGTGGATGTAGGGAAACAGGTTGGAGGGATCCAACTGGATTCCTCACCAGTATTTAATTTATTTCAGATATTGTGATATTTGATGTATTATCATACCGATATATGATGTTTGGATGTCGTGATTGACTATTTGATGTGTTGCATCATCGGATCCATTTTTGGAATTTTAAAAAATGTCAAAATAAGGATTTTTGATTTAAAAGGGTTTTAAAGAGATTTTTGAAGTATACATTTTATTAAAATTTTGAATTGATTCATCTTAAATAAAATAAACGTTAAAATTTTAAAGTTATAGAAATTATGATTTTTGTGAAATATAACCGAAATGTGATTTTTGAAATAAATAGCTAATAAATTTATAAAATGGTTTAAATTGGGATTTTTGAATTATTTTAAAACGGGTTATATGAAAGATGTATAAAATTGATATTTTAAAATTAAGAATATTGGAATTATAAAACGAGTTTTTATAAGTGTTAAAGTGAAGTATAAATGGATTCATAAGTGAATGAAAATTTATAGATTTATGAATTGTGAAGTTATAAAATGAATAGATGTTGTAAGACAAAAGATATTAAGGAATTAAATTATAAATCGGATTTTTGCATTTAAATTGAAATCTTTGATGAAGCAAAAATGGTTTATAGTTGAGATTTATAAAATATATATTTTATAAATCGAAATAATAGAATTTTAAAAGGAGTTCTATTAATGTTGAAAATAGGGTTATAAAGGAAATCTTATAAGTAGTAAGATTTATAATTTGTGAAGTTTTAAAAGAACAATTTTGTAAATAAATGGATTATAAGCATTTAACTTATATTATGGACTTTTTCTATATAATTGAGTTATATAAATTAAGTTGGATTAATAAAGGAGATTTATAAATCGAAGCTTATAAATAGAAATGGAATTTATAGACATTGTTTATAAATTTGAAATCCATGGAATTTGATAAATTGAAAGTTGAAATTGGTTAATGAAGTATATTAACGATTTTGGACAGTGAATATATTATCAAATAAAATGGATATGCTTGGAAAAATGAATATTATAAAATGATGTTAATCGTTTTAACGATGTTTTAAAAATGTATTATAAATTGAATACATAGATTTCAACATTTATTGTTGAAATAGACGTTTTCGAGGAATAAGGAAATGGTGGACTATAACACTGTTGTTATAGTAAATGGTTTCCGAAAGGAAATGTTTCATATAGTATTGGGATTTATATATCTATCTAAATTTCGAATCCCTATACTAGTGATTTTGGGTTGTCGTAACGATGTTTTACGCAACATTCGTTTTGGCCCAAATAAATGTGTTTAAGTGAATGTTTTCCTTAAAGAATGAAATATATACTTAATTTCGATTTAAGTATATTGAATATTTTCCAAATGTGGAAAATAAATAGATTTGTGAAATACTTATTATTAAATAAGTAGGGAAATGTTTTCCAATATGAAATGAATGATTTGAGAATTATCTTTTTAAAGATAAATTGAAAGTGGATATTTGAAATTGATTTGAAAATCGTATATTCACAGATATTTAGGAAATGTAAATTCAATATGGAATTTATAAATGAAATTGGGAAAATGGGTTTAAAAATAAATATTGATTTATTTTTGAAGTGTGAAAATTTATATCTTGTAAAGATATTTTTGGAAAATAAATAATTTGGAAAATTATTTGGAATCTGGTGATGTTGAGAATCTTTATTGATAGTTAAATAACCGACTATCAATATTTACCTTTAAATAGGAATTTGTTGTGAATTGCTTGAATTTGAATGCCACACTTATTTTTGAAAATAAGCGCGCACTATTCGGGTTAGCTGGGAAAGGACCTTGGGGTCGTATAACCCATTCCGAATATGTGATACGTCGTAATGGATTGCATTTGATGACCGGTGTTGAAGACCGGATATTTTTGAAAACGGAAGGATTACCGTTGAGTTACTCTGCATCAGCTGATCTCCGATATAGAGGTTTTATCACCCTTAGTGACGGAAAGTCCGGACGTGATTAGAAATTATCCGGAATGCAAGGACTTCTTTATAAGTGCCTTCGGTTCTGTTCGAGCCCGGAACAGACTTGTATGGATTGTATGTCTGACATTACAAGTTGAGATATAAAGCCGATTTCTTTCAAATATATTTCTGTTGGTGGCAGAGAATTTATTCTGTTAGCTTAACACCCTTCTCTGAGACGTACGAGCTCAGAGGTTATGTAGTTGAAGGTTATTAGTGATATACTCCCAATTTGGTAATGTGACATGCTGAGTGTTGCTGTGAAATGATTATTGTTTGATCATTTGTGATATGATCATTTGTTTGATCATTTATCTTGGTGATCATTACTTTGATCATTTGTTGACCCAAAGCACAGCTTTTGTATAAAGCGTGGCTTTGTGAACGAGACTTCGTCGGACCTCACACCCCGAAAATGGTCAAAACAGGAAGGATGCAGCAAGGTTATTAGGGGGGTAGCGCCCCTTTAGTGTATGTCATTCCTTCTGGATAGAGGTGGTATCATGGTATGGAGCCCAGATACTTAACCTAGTTGTTGCTGCAAATTTATTGCTTTGTGGTTGTTGGAAATCGAGGATCCTCGGATAGATCAGTTACGGTCGGGGGATGACATATTCGTGTCAGTAGTTACCCAGTTAGGGGTAACCCGGTCTTGTGTTGGTAGAGTTCTAACCGTAACGTTAGTTCTCGGGGCGTCTTTCCAGAGGCGTTTCCATGTGGCAATGGGAAGTTCCTTGGCCTGACCATTTGTTGGAAAATCCAAAGAAACAATACGATCTTGTACGGTTTTAGTTGTAGAACCTATCATTCACTTATGGTGGCGCCCCACTGTTTGGATGGTAGCTATAGTAGGCATAAGTGCGGAATGCCTATGCTGGCTAAGATTTATATTCTACTTTCGAAATTGTTTTCTACACTATGCACTAGTAATAATATCAAATGTTTCTTTTTAATGCGTATCAAGCATATTTGACTATCATAAGGAGAAATCTCCTCCGATTCTGCGTTTGCATTGTGTGTGTGTGCGGGAGGCCTTATGGTATTCTCATTTTTTCAAAAAGCATTGCGAATCTATTTTAAAATTTTCCTGTTCTTTATTTTAAAGATAAACTGTTTTAGTTCTCACACCAGTCACATGACTGACTCGGGGTTTATTGTTTTCCTTCCTAAACTCTGGGTGCCCACAAATTTCCACACGGGCAGTCAAGAGTCAGGTTATCAGGATATTCTGGAATTCAGGAGTTGCTGGAGGCAAGCTGGATGACATGGCGTATTCACTAGTATATAGTATTTCTTTTCCGCTATTATGTTGTTGTACACTCTGATGATGTAATGTAATAACTGATATAGTTCTTTGTTTAAGATTATTCATTTATCTATTATATGTTGTTCCGCTGCGAATTGTGAGATTCTGATATTGTTCCGTTTTGTCTTTTTCTTTCTTCTTTTACCTCTTTCTTCTTCTTAAAACCCTAACGGTTCGGTTTTTCGGCATCGAAAAATCGCAGTCGTTACAGATTTATTTCTAAAGCTATTTTTTAAGAGTAAACTTTGTTGTTAAATTGGAATGTGTGGTTAAGGGTTTTGGAAGTAAAATATTTAAATTAATTGAGTTTAAAGATGTTTTTAAACTTATGATTTTAAAAAGAGTTTATTTTTAAAAGAAAACTTAACAAAATAATTAAGGAATTAATCAAATGTGTTTAAATTGTTAATTTAAAAGTAAAGTTAATTTATATTATTAATGATACTTAATTAATTAATGATTTATAATTACTTAATAATTAAAGAAGGGTTTATTAAGGGTTAATCAATTATTAAGTAAAAGATTAATTAAATTATAATTAAAGGTTAATCAAAGATTAATTTGAAGATTGATTAAGGTTAATTAATTACATGGTTAAGATAAATTAATTAATGATTTGTAATTTATTAATGTTAATTAACCATGATTAGTAGTTTATCTATAAGTAATTAATCTGAATTAAATTTATCAGATAATTAATCAGTCTGACTTATGGATAACTGCATTCTATTGAATGTTGTGAATTATTTGATGTCTCTACTGTGTGATGCTTTGTAATTTGAATTGTTTTAATTCAAGCTGTGATGAATGTAATCTATTTTATCTGTGATAAGTGTATATTATTTATCCATGTATTTGTGAATAAAGGTAAGCGCTATAGGAATATACAGCTTATCGATATTTATATGATTGAATCTGTGATGATTGATGATTTTGCACTATTGTGTAAAATCCCTGGACTACACCATACACACACAAATATGGATTGCGCGAGAAAATTGGTTAAGTCGTAGATTTTTGAAATGATTTTTAAGATTGAATTTTAAATCCAAAATGGTTTTGGAAATAAAATTAGGTTAAATATGAAAAGTTTTGGAAAGGAGTTTTAAGAGTTATTTTGAATAACTCGATTAAGTTTTGAAATTTAAATGGTTGGAGTTGAATTTGAATTCAAGATTTGAAATTAAATTTTATATTTTGAAATTATGGTTTAAAAAGGTTATAAAGGTTATAAATGTGTTCAAACCATTTTGAAAGTATTATTTTGGGAACTTGAATTTAACCCAAATTTTATATTTAAAGAGCTTTACGTAGTGCAAATGTAATTGGATTTTTTCCGAAACGAAAACTATTTGTTTTCAAATAATAATAGCTTTCATATAAAGAAAGGATTTCCAATTTGTGTTGAAAGATTTCAAGTTTGAAATGGAATTGGAATTGTTTTGAAAGCTATGAATGAATCTTTGTGAAAGGTTATTAAACCTTGTTTTGAAATCGAAGAGGATTTTAAATAGTGTATCTTTTATATAAAAGTTTTGAATTGAAAATAGTTTTGAAAGCTATAAATTGAGTCTTTGGGTTAATAATTGGATGAGATAATCCTATTTGAAAAGGGAGTTGTTTTGAAAAGTTATGAAATAATCTTTGTAAAAGATGGGTGAACTTTGTGAAGTGAATCTTTTTTGTTTAAAAAGATTTAAAATGGTAATTTGTTTAAACCATTTAAAGAAAGTTTTTTTTTGGTTTAAATATGACTTAACTGAAATCCCATCATCCATATGTTTTTAAGTATTGCGCTCATTATTCGGTTTAGCCGGGAGAGGACCTTATGTCATATAACCCATTTCGAATAATCATACGATGTTATTGATAGAAATTGAAGACCAGTGGTGAAGACCGGGTATTTTCGAGAACGAAAGGATAACCCGTCGATTGTCTCTACACTGAGTCACGTCGGTATAGAGATCTCCATATGTGATGGGGAGTCTGATCAGGGCTGTGAGTACCCGGATTGCAAGGACTTCTTTGGAAGTGCCTTCGGTTCCGTTCAAACCCGGAACAGACTTGTATGGATGTGTGTCTGATGTTACACTTTGAGATGTAAAGCTGGTTTCTATCAAATACATTTCTGTTTGGTGGCGGAGATTTATTCTCTTAGCTTAACACCCTTCTCTGAGACGTACGAGCTCAGCGGCTATGTAGTTGATGGTTACTAGTGATACATTCCCAATTTGGTAATGTGGCATATGAAGAGCTGTTGATCATTTGTTGATCGAAGCATGGCTTTGTGAAAAAAGCGTAGCTTTGTGGATGAGACTTAATCAGGACCTCACAACCCTAAAATGGTCGAAAAAGGAATGTTGCGGCAAGGTTTTTAGGGGTCGCTCCCTTAGGGTATGTCCATTTTCTTCTGGATAAAAGATGGTATCATGGTATGGAGCCCATATATTTACCTATGTGGTTGCTGCATACTTTTTTCTGTGTGGTTGTTGGTTGAGAGGCGCCTCGGATAAAGGTCTGTAACGACCGAGGATGGCATACTTGTGTGGTAGTTACCTATGTTATAGCTAGGTTAAAGCGTGAGGTAGCGTCGACCATGTGTTAGCAGAGATCCAGTTAGGTTCTCGGGGGAGTCCTTCCAGAGGCGTTCCCATTTCGGTAAGGAAGTTCCTTAGCATAACCATTTGTTGGAAATCCAATCATCCAATACGCGCCTTGTACGGTTTTAGTTATATAACCTGCCATTTAGCGTGGTAGCTATAGTAGACATAGTACGAAATGTCTATGCTGGCTAAGATTTATGTCATACTTTCGAAAGGTTTTCTGCACTATGCACTAATAATAATATCAAATAGTTTTCGCGTATCAAGCATATTTGACTGTCATAAGGAGAAATCTCCTCCAAGTGTGCGCTTGCATGGTGTGTGTGGCAGGAGGCCTTATGGCAGTTTCATTTTCTAAAAAGCATTGCGGATTTCTTTTAAACTCTTTTGTTTTGTTTTTAAAGATAAACTGTTTTTATTTGCTCATACCAGTCTCATGACTGACCCGATGTTTATTGTTCCCTTTCTAAACTCTGGGTTCCCACAACTTTTCACACTGGCAGTCTAGAGTTGGGTTTTTTTCGGATAGTCGAGTAGTAGGAGTAGATTCGTTAGCCTTCGAAGTCTTTGGTTTGGCAGCTTTCAGTCTTTAGGAATCTCCTTCAATCTTTGGATGACTGATCTTGCTTAAGTCATCGTGATGGGGGTTCTCGCTAGCGTTGGATTGGAGATGAAGTTTTTGGAGTTTGGCATTGAAGACATTTTCTTTCCGCTGTTGTTGTCTCTGATATTTTCTTGAATCTATCTTTGATATATTAAGAGTCATTTGTATTTGATATCCAGTTGTATCAGATATTGTATTCATTGTTGTATCAATGATATTATTCATTTTCTTCCGCTATGTTGTTGTTCTTAATGTGTTATAAGCTCCGGCAAGCCAGATTCGATGTTTGAATCTGCAGCATTCGAGTACAAGTAAAGTACGGATGCCGATTTTCGAAAGTCGAATCAGGATTGTTACAGTGGTATCAGATCTGACGGTTAAAACTTTAGCTCATGGGTATAACACATTAGGTAACTCATTAGAGATAGGGTGAAGTATACCCTAGAATGAGTATATCCCTAATGCCAGGACCCGATTCTTCGACTTCCGAAAATTCAACATCGATACTCACTTTATCGACTGCCGAGCAATCGAACGACGGAAAACCGACCACTGAGGGTTTTAAGAAAGAAGAAAAGAAGAAAAAGAGAGAAAAAGATAGAAAATAGGGGGAGAGAAAATAGAAAATAGAAAATTTTAAAATAGAAGAAAAAGAGAATAGAGAACATAGAACGGAACAGAAAACAACAGAACAACAACAGAATCTCACAATTCGCAGCGGAACAACATATAATAATAAATGAATAATCTTTAAACAAAGAACTATATCAGTTATTACATCACATTACATCACATCAGAGTGTACAACAACATACAGTGCAGCGGAAAAAGAAATATTATATACTAGTAATACGCCATGCCATCTAGCTTGCCTCCAGCAACTCCAGAATATCCAGAATATCCTGATAAACCTAACTCTTGACTGCCCGTGTGAAAATTGGTGGGCACCCAGAGTTTAGGAAGGAAAACAATAAACTCCAAGTCAGTCATGTGACTGGTGTGAGAACTCAAAACAGTTTATTTATCTTTAAAATCAAAATAGAGGAACATTTTTAAAGTCAATTCGCAATGCTTTTAGAAATGAGACTACCATAAGACCTCCTGCCACACACACAATGCAAACGCAGACTTGGAGAAGATTTCTCCTTATGATAGTCAAAGATGCTTGATACGTATTAAAAAGAACATTTGATATTATTATTAGTGCATAGTGTAGGAAAAATTCATTTCAAAAGTAGAATATAAATCTTAGCCAGCATAGGTACCATTATATTATGTCTACTAATAGCTACCATATTAGATGGCAGGTTCTACAACTAAAACCGTACAAGTCTCGTATTGTTTCTTTGGATTTCCAACGAATGATCAGGCCAAGGAACTTCCCATTGCCACATGAGAATGCCTCTGGATGGACATCCCCGAGAACCAAACCGGATCTCTACCAACACAAGGCCGGGTTACCCCTAACTGAGTAACAACTGACCGAATATGCCATCCCCCGGTCCTTTGGGACCTTTTCACCGAGCGCTCGCAATCAATTCACACAATCATAACAAAGTGTTTTCAACATGAGTAAGTATCTGGGCTCCATACCATGATACCACCCTTTTCCAGAAGGAAATGCACACATCCTAAAGGGCGCTACCCCTCATAACCTTGCTGCTTCTTTCCTGTTTTGACCATTCACGGGGTGTGAGGCTCGACGAAGTCACGTCCACAAAAACATACTTTATACAAAAGCCATGCTTTGGGTCAACAAATGATCATAGAAATGATCACCAAGATAGACGATCAAATAAACGATCCTATCACAAATAATCAACACAATGATCATTTACAGCAACACTCAGCATGTCACATTACCAAATTGGGAATATATCGCTGATAACATTCAACTACATAACCTCTGAGCTCGTACGTCTCAGAGAAGGGTGTTAAGCTAAAAGAATAAATTCTCCACCACCAACAGAAATATATTTGAAAGAAATCTGCTTTATATCTCAATTTGTAATGTCAGACATACAATCCGTACAAGTCTGTTCCGGGCTCGAACAAAACCGAAGGCACTTCTTACGAAGCCCTTGCAATCCGGGTATTCACAATCCCGATCGAATTTCCCATCACTTAAGAGATCTCTATACCAGGAGCTACCCAGTGCAGAGACAATCGATAGGTCATCCTATCGCTTTCGCAAATACTCGGTCTTCAACACCGGTCTTCAATGCAATTCACAACGACGTATCACATATTCGGAATGGGTTATACGACCCCATGGTCCTTTCCCGGTTAACCCGAATAGTGAGCGCTTATTCAAAAATAAGTGTGGCATTCACATTCAACAAATCACATCAAATACCCATTCAAAGGGAAATATTGATAGTCGGTTATTGAACTATCAATGGATATGCACACATCACCAGTTTCCAAATAACTTTCCAAATTATTTATTTTCCAAAATAAAATATCTTTACAAGATATATAATTTTCACACTTCAAAAATAAATCAATATTTATTTTTAAACAAGTTCCCCTTCTATTCATAAATTCATAGTGAATTTATAATCCAAAATATCTATGAATATTCGATTTCAACTATTCATTTCAATTTATCTTCAAAAAGATAGATTCTCAAAACGTTTCATTTCACATTGGAAAAACATTTCCATACTTACTTATTAAGTAATTCACAATCTTTTATTTTCAACACTTGGAAAATATTCAATATACTTAAATCGAAATTAAGTATATATTTCATTCTTTAAGGAAATCATTCTCTTAAACATATTTATTTGGGCCAAAACGAATGTTGCGTAAAACATCGTTACGACGTCCCAAAATCACTAGTATAGGGATTCGAATTTAAAATAGATATATAAATCCCAATACTATATAAAACATTTCCTTTCGGAAATCATTTACTATAACAACAGTGTTATAGTCCACCATTTCCTTTTATTTCTCGAAAACGTCTATTTCAACAATAAATGTTGAAATCTATGGTTTCAAATCTCAACACATTTTAAAACATCGTTAGATCGTTTTAATTCAATTCAAAATATCACATTCTAAACAATTTCTTTAACATATTATTCACTATTCAAAAACGTGAATATACTACATTAACAATTTCATCACTTCTATTCATTTCATTTCAAAGGATCATTCACAGTCAAAAATGTGAATATAACTCCATTAATAGGTTTCAACAATTTACTTATCAAAATAAGTCGTTTGCGAATTTATAAAACAACGTTTATAAATTCCTTCATTATCCTTTATTCAATTCATAACTCAATTATATACCAAAGGTTCATATTATAAGTTAAATATTTATAAAACGATTATTTTACAAAATCGTTCTTTAAAACTTCATAATTATAAATCTCATAACTTATAAGATTCAATTATTCATCCAAATATATTCTTTAATAATTTCACAAAATTTATAAATCTTACTATTTATAAATTTCATTTATAACTTCACCATTTATAATTTTATAAATTCCATTCACTTACAAAATTCATTTTCACTTCATTCAAACACTTATAAAAACTCGTTTTAAAATGTCAATATTTCAATTTATAAATATCCATTTATAAATCTCTTAATATAAATCAATTTATATTATTCTTTTAAAACGTCTTCAATCTCCTTTATTATTTCACCATTTTGATTCATAAAATAATTAAATTTTATAAATCCTATATTCAGACTTTTCACAATAAATTCTAAAATCCCGATTAAACTATTTTATAAAATCATTAGCATTATATTCTCAAAAATCAGTTTTTAACTATATTTCCCAAAAATCATAATTTTTATAACTTTAAAAATTATAACGTTTATTTATATAAAATGGATCAATTCCAAAAATATTTTATATTTTCAAAAATCACTTTAAAAATCATTTTAAAATCCCAAAATCTGGGTCCAATGATGCTACACACCAAATAGTCAATCACGACTACAACGATATCATATATCGATATGATAATCCATCAAATATCAAAATATCTGAAATCAAATAATTACTGTTGAGGAATCCAGTTGGATCCCTCCAACCTGTTTTCCTGCATCCACAAACATTAGCACAATACCAATTTCGCTCCAGTACGAAATTATCGCGGTATATGGGATTTAAATATTATCCGCTTAATAACGGCGCAATAGGGTCTCATCCGCTAAACAAAAAAAATGCGGGAAGTCAATAACTCCAATATATACATATGCCAATATATATATATATTGCTATTATATATAATACCAATTTCACTGTTTATGAAATATTCGCGGTATATGTTTTTAATAAATAACATCCGCTTACTAACGGCGTATAATGTCTATTTTAACAATCAATAGATATCAATCATCATTCAAACATGCATTCAAATATTTTAAATCTAACTATTTAAAATAAAATCGAAACTGATTCGATTGAGTGAGAAGTTCTCACCTTGATTTTAAATTCCGTTTTAGCGATTTATTTCGAATAAAATTAAACGGACGTTTAATTTTACCCAAAATTCTCACTAACTCCAAACGACTCCAATCCAATTCCATCGCGTAGTGCTCGTCCATACGATTCCAACGCAACTGGTTTCGCGCGTTTTCGACCTCGTATGAAAAAGTTATGAATATTTGAAGTTACACGATTTATACTTATATAAATTTACAACATATATAATAATTTTTTTTCTAACCAAAATCAATCCTAGCCCTTGGATCCAAATCCAATGCCTCTCCTTCATCTTCCCAAACCCGCGTCCCCTTCTCCAGACAATAGCCGTGCACAAACAACCCATAGCATAGAACTAGGGTTCCAAATTACTCCGCCTATACTCGACTATACTCGATCATACCCTCACCATCTTGAAGCCCTCCACCACCACAACACTCGCCCCCAACCACCTGAAGCTCGGCCCCTTCCAGCTCCCTCCACACGACACCAAACTCCATCATCACCGTATAGATCGAAAGCTCTCGCCTTGCTCTTCATCTTTGTAGTTGATCACTTCGCTTGATTGTGAATGGATTTGGAGAGATTAAGGAATGAATTTCGACAATTTCTGGCCTTCCATTATAAAAGAGGCGGCTGTGCATTGCAACTAGGGTTTAGATATTTTTATTTTATTTTATTTGTGAATGGTGGGCTATTTATAAGAAAAAAATCGAACACTATTCATCTCGGAAATTCCGAACTCCGATTTACGCGCCGTAACCAGCGTTTCTAGGGTTTACCCCGTGTTCCGGACACAATGGAACAGGTTTCGAAAGCTAATTCGGACATCTGTGCGAGTTATGGCTATAAACGTTCAATTTGAATTTAACCGATTTAAATCGATTTCTAGGCGTTTTAATTTGTACCGGACAAACGGTAAATCCAATTGACACAAAATTTGAAACCTTACAATAATATCACATTACGGATCCGATGAAACTGGTTTCGTCGAAATCCGAGACTTTTTGAAAAATGGCTATTTTAACTCGCTAAATTAATATTAAAAATAATTCGATGCGTTTCGAGCTGCCACGATCAAACGGTAACTCCGATTGACACGAAAATTGAAATCCGGTAATAACTAACTATTACGGATCCAATGGAACTGGTTTCGTTCAATTCTGAGACTGTTCAAAAATTGACTATTTTCACTAGTCGATTTTAATATTAAAATATTCAATTTTCACAAATTAACTCTTAATTCGATTTTAAAAGTTCTAAAATATCGTTCTAACTCCCATATGATAAAAGAAAATTTTACAAATCATTTTCAATCATATTTAACTCAATTTTCAATTATTTCCATAATTTAACATATTAAATTATCAATTTAATTATTCAATTAAATTCAAAAATTCAAATTAAAATTTATTTGACTTATAAATTCACTTTTTAATATTTAAAATTAATTAAATATTCAAATTTTAATTAAATAAAATTCTGGGTCGTTACACCTAAGGTATCCGTTCGTATGCCTCAGTAAATTCTCTTACTATCCACTGATAGTAAGTATGAATGTAAGAAGAGTACGAGATAGGGGACATGAGAGTACCACTGTAAATGGTCAATACCCTGCAATAGCGGAAACAAATTTTCTCCTCAATCTCCTTTGATCCAGTTTCAAATTATTTTGATTTCTTCGTGGCAGCTCGAGGGAGAAGCTTTGATGTGATGTTGACCATGCGAATCCTTGTAGAAAGTTTCTATTTAGCATTCTTTTCATCGGTTTCTTATCAGCTTGATCTGGTGAACCTAGTATTTCGTAAAATGTTGAATGAGTTCGTTCTCATAATTATTGGTGATATTCTGGTTTGGTAAACGAAATGCAGAATAGATAATCAGTTTGATCTGGAAAGATATTACTATATCTTTCATCTATTCTTTGTTGCCTCCCTACTTTCAAATTTCGAGGACGAAATTTTCTTAAGGAGGGAATTTGTAACATTCCTAGATTTTAGCTAAAAATAATTTGATGATTAATTTAACCTTTGGAATTAAATTATAAAATTTGTGGTAATTAATTTTAAATTTTGGATTTAATGATCAATTAATTGGAAAATCTCCAGAATAAATAATGATATGAATTTTTAAATAGAGATTTTGGATTTGGAATTCAATAATAAATATATTTGAAAAATTAAAGTTAAAAATCTTTATATTTTAAAGAACTAATAAATATGTGTATATAATTTGTAATTTGTGTATAATTTCATTTTTAAATCATTTCTTTAAAAAGTTGTATAAAAATGTTAATAAAGGGCTCAATTTGAAAATTCAATAAATTGATTTTAAATAGAATTTTGATTTTGGGATTCAAATATTAATGTTTTGCAATAAGTTTAGTATTCTTTTTCTTTAGATAATACAAATATATATATATATATATAGTTTGAAAATATAGGTAATTAATACATTAATAAGATAAAGGATTTAAAAACATTTTTCCTTCATATTTGAAATAAATATAGTTGTAAATATAAAAAATAAAACATAAAACCATGTTTCATAAATAAAATATAGTAAGGGATTTTGACAAAATGTATAAATAAATTTAAAAGAAAGGACTTAAACATAAAAGTTTGGGTCTTGACAAGTGTTTAACAAATAATCATATAGGTTAACAAATGTAAAGGGGTTAATTCATGCAAATAAACAAGTGGCAGGTCATGTTCTTTTTGAAACGAAAATTTTAAAGACATTATATTGGAAAAAATGAACCAGGCTTCAATTTCTTTCATTTGAGAAATCTGAAAACAAAAGAAAATTTTGTCAAAAACAATCTTCAACTTAGAAATAAAATTCCAGAAAACAATCTTCCTCAAGTTCAAGCAAAAATCTAAAGCTATGCAATAGGAAATCGATGGAAGCAAGCTAACAATTCAAAAACAAAATCAAATACCTGAGAATTTAAAACCAGGAAAAAATCAAAAGCAGTTAAACCTGAGACATTCGAATATGAAGCAACTGGTTATTGTTTCAATAAGGAAAGATCATCTTCGATCAAAAGCAAACAACAGCCTGGAAAAATCAAAGTCAATCAACCTCGGATCAAAAGATAATCAAGTAAAGGTCAAAGCTCAACAACAATTAAAACAAAGTTTCCAGGTTTAAATCTACTTCTCTGCTCTGTGCACTCAGGTGAACAAACCCTTTTTATTTAAAGCTTTAAATCTGGATGTGTGGATTGAAAGTTCAAGTTGTTGTGGAAATGTTTGATGTGCCTGCATGTTTATGTTATCTATGTATATATATATAATGATACTGTGTGCATATCTGTGAACACATATAATGGCCTTGTTCATAGTTAACAGGCCTTTGAAAGATTCAAAAACAGATTACTTTTCCCCTAATTTGTTATATGTTATAATATATAAACAAATTTTATTTGAAACATTAAGATATGGGTTTCAAAAATATTTTCGAGAAAGATTTGAGATGGTTTTAGCTGGAAGGAAGAATATACAGGGAAATTCAAAAATTTATCAAAATTTTGATTTTCATAAATTCAAACTCATTTAAATTGATTTCGAAAACCATGAATTTTAAAGGTGAAAATTTTAAACTTGTAAATTGAGAGCATTTATGAGTTGAACGATTTTAGTACTTTCATCGATTGCCAACGATCGACGTGGTGTTGGGGGTTTGGGTTGATGTCGAAGGTGACTTGCATGTTGATGATCACAGGAAAAATGCTAGAAGCATTTAATGTTGGTCGAGGCGGCGGCGTAGCGGCGAGGTAGGGTTTTAGCCCAGTTTTGTTTGATGTGGAAGAGGTGATGATTTTGTCCACCGTAGTGGGTTGGAACGCATCGCGACCGGGGGAATGGAAGGAGTGAACGGAGGCGGTGGTCAGGCAAGATAGCATGACCTCCGTTGGTCAGTGGCGAAGGCCAGAGGTGGATTTCTGATTGGCATGGGTTCCAGAGTTTGAGTGTTTGTGTTCGTTTTCGAGTTCCCTAATGATTTCATGGTGATGGGCATTTTGGTGGTTTGAGATGGTCGTAGATGACATGTCGAAGGGAACACGGTCGATCAGAGGTGGTCATGGCTTTGTGCATGGTGCACAAATATCACTGGTGTTAGGTTTGAGATGATGGAGTTTGCCTCGAAGTTGATTTTGGAGAAAGGTGGCGTTGGCTCGGGAATGATTACGGGTTGTGCTCGCATATGTCTTCCGGTATTTTAAAAAAAAGTTCAAAATATTTTAAATCAGAAACATGTGTGCGGAAGCTTACTTGGTAAAGTATCGGGGAAGACTCGAAGTAAACAAGCATTTTTCTCGGGGAACACTCGGGTTGACTTGGATATGATGGTTTCCAATTTTAAAGAAAATTAACAATCTAAGTCAATTTATTTCTAAAGCAATTTTTTAAGAGTAAAGTTTGTTGTTAAATTGGAATGTGTGGTTAAGGGTTTTGGAAGTAAAATATTTAAATTAATTGAGTTTAAAGATGTTTTTAAACTTATGATTTTAAAAAGAGTTTACTTTTAAAAGAAAACTTAACAAAATAATTAAGGAATTAATCAAATGTGTTTTAAATTGTTAATTTAAAAGTAAAATTAATTTATATTATTAATGATACTTAATTAATTAATGATTTATAATTACTTAATAATTAAAGAAGGGTTTATTAAGGGTTAATCAATTATTAAGTAAAAGATTAATTAAATTATAATTAAAGGTTAATCAAAGATTAATTTGAAGATTGATTAAGGTTAATTAATTACATGGTTAAGATAAATTAATTAATGATTTGTAATTTATTAATGTTAATTAACCATGATTAGTAGTTTATCTAAAAGTAATTAATCTGATTTAAATTTATCAGATAATTAATCAGTCTGACTTATGGATAACTGCATTCTATTGAATGTTGTGAATTATTTGATATCTCTACTGTGTGATGCTTTGTAATTTGAATTGTTCAAGCTGTGATGAATGTAATCTATTTTATCTGTGATAAGTGTATATTTTTTATCTGTGTATTTGTGAATAAAGGTAAGCGCTATAGGAATATACCGCTTATCGATATTTATATGATTGAATCTATGATGATTGATGATTTTGCACTATTGTGTAAAATCCCTGGACTACACCTTATACACACAAATATGGATTGCACGAGAAAATTGGTTAAGTCATAGATTTTTGAAATGATTTTTAAGATTGAATTTTAAATCCAAAATGGTTTTGGAAATAAAATTAGGTTAAATATGAAAAGTTTTGGAAAGGAGTTTTAAGAGTTATTTTGAATAACTCGATTAAGTTTTGAAATTTAAATGGTTGGAGTTGAATTTGAATTCAAGATTTGAAATTAAATTTTATATTTTGAAATTATGGTTTAAAAAGGTTATAAAGGTTATAAATGTGTTCAAACCATTTTAAAAGTATTATTTTGGGAACTTGAATTTAACCCAAATTTTATATTTAAAGAGCTTTACGTAGTGCAAATGTAATTGGATTTTTTACGAAACGAAAACTATTTGTTTTCAAATAATAATAGCTTTCATATAAAGAAAGGATTTCCAATTTGTGTTGAAAGATTTCAAGTTTGAAATGGAATTGGAATTGTTTTGAAAGCTATGAATGAATCTTTGTGAAAGGTTATTAAACCTTGTTTTGAAATCGAAGAGGATTTTAAATAGTGTATCTTTTATATAAAAGTTTTGAATTGAAAATAGTTTTGAAAGCTATAAATTGAGTCTTTGGGTTAATAATTGGATGTGATAATCCTATTTGAAAAGGGAGTTGTTTTGAAAAGTTATGAAATAATCTTTGTAAAAGATGGGTGAACTTTGTGAAGTGAATCTTTTTTGTTTAAAAAGATTTAAAATGGTAATTTGTTTAAACCATTTAAAGAAAGGTTTTTTTGGTTTAAATATGACTTAACTGAAATCCCATCATCCATATGTTTTCAAATATTACGCTCATTATTCGGTTTAGCCAGGAGAGGATCTTGTGTCACATAACCCATTTCGAATAATGATACGACGTTATGGATAGCAATTGAAGACCGATGATGAAGACCGGGTATTTTCGAGAACAATAGGACAACCCGTCGATTGTCTCTACACTGAGTCACGTCGGTATAAAGATCTCCATATGTGATGGGGAGTCTGATCAGGATTGTGAGTACCCGGATTGCAAGGACTTCTTTGGAAGTGCCTTCGGTTCCGTTCAAACCCGGAACAGACTTGTATGGATGTGTGTCTGAAGTTACACTTTGAGATGTAAAGCTGGTTTCTATCAAATACATTTCTGTTTGGTGGCGGAGATTTATTCTCTTAGCTTAACACCCTTCTCTGAGACGTACGAGCTCAGCGGCTATGTAGTTGATGGTTACTAGTGATACATTCCCAATTTGGTAATGTGGCATACGAAGAGCTGCTGATCATTTGTTGATCGAAGCATGGCTTTGTGAAAAAAGCATAGCTTTGTGGACGAGACTTAATCAGGACCTCACAACCCGGAAATGGTCGAAACAGGAATGTTGCGGCAAGGTTTTTAGGGGTCGCGCCCCCAGGGTATGTCCATTTCCTTCTGGATAAAAGGTGGTATCATGGTATAGAGCCTAGATATTTACCTATGTGGTTGCTGCATACTTATTGCTGTGTGGTTTTTGGTTGAGAGGCGCCTCGGATAAAGGTCGGTAATGATCGAAGATGGCATACTTGTGTGGTAGTTACCTATGTTATAGCTTGGTTAAAGCGTGAGGTAGCGTCGGTCTTGTATTAGCAGGGATCCGGTTAGGTTTTCGGGGGCGTCCTTCCTGAGGTGCTCCCATTTCGGTGAGAAAGTTCCTTAGCCTGACCATTTGTTGGAAATCTAATCATCCAATACGCGCCTTGTACGGTTTTAGATGTATAACCTGCCATTTGACGTGGTAGCTATAGTAGGCATAGTACGAAATGTCTATGCTGGCTAAGATTAATATTATATTTTCAAAAGGTTTTCTGCACTGTGCACTAATAATAATACCAAATGGTTTTCGCATATCAAGCATGTTTGACTGTCATAAGGAGAAATCTCCTCCAAGTGTGTGCTTGCATGGTGTGTGTGTGGCAGAAGGCCTTATGGAAGTTTCATTTTCTAAAAAGCATTGCGGATTTCTTTTAAACTCTTTTGTTTTCTTTTTTAAAATAAACTGTTTTTGTTTGCTCATATCAGTCCTATGACTGACCCGTAGTTTATTATTCCCTTCCTAAGCTCTGGGTGCCCATAATTTTTCAAACGGATAGTCTAGAGTTTGGTTTTTTTAAGATAGTCGAGTAGTAGGAGTTGATTAGTTAGCCTTCGAAGTCTTTGGTTTGGTAGCTTTTAGTCTTTGGGAATCTTCTTCAATCTTTGGATGACTAATCTTGCTTAAGTCATCGTGATGGGGGTTCTTGCTAGCTTTGGATTGGAGATGGAGTTTTTGGAGTTTGGCATTGAAGATATTTTCTTTCCGCTGCTGTTGTCTCTGCTATTGTCTTGAATTTATCTTTGATATATTGAGAGTCATTTGTATTTGATATCCAGTTGTATCAGATATTGTATTCATTGTTGTATCAATGATATTATTCATTTTCTTCTGCTGTGTTGTTGTACTTAATGTGTTATAAGCTCCGACGAGCGAGATTCGACGTTTGAATCTGCAGCATTTGAGTACAAGTGAAGTACGGGTGTCGATTTTCGAAGGTCGAGTCAGGATCGTTACATTGAGAATGCTCTAATTTCTACTGCTATGGGTATTAACTAAAGCAATAGATGAACCACATTTATTAGAAACCAAAAAGGAAAGTTGAGAAAAATAGGTAATAATGGAATGAAATATTTGAAATACCCACCTTAATTTAGTAGGGAATGTTAGGACCTCAACATCATTTATACCACTTGATAATAAATGGCAGTTTGTAGTAAAATTTTCTTTTAGAGTTCTTGTGTTGTTATAGGTAGTTGTGTTCCTTAGCCATTAGTAAAGTGTATGATGTGGTATAAGATATATATCTATTTTATTCATGTGTTGACTTTATGAATGGGATTTAAATCACTTGATAAATATATATGTTGGGAAGCAAAGTAAATAAGGAACTTTTATAGGGATACTTAGCTAGTGATAAACTATAGGTAAAACTGGAGGTTAATGGGGGAAACAGGTTAACAACCTAAAGTAAATAAATGTTTCAATCTCAAAACTTTAGAATTTTGAGAAAAATAAAATTTAGCTCATAGACTGTCACCATTCGAGGAAAAGTTGAGATATATAAGAATGTAGGAGAATTTCCTACTGATCGGTGATAAAAAAGAGGGTGGCAGAATTTTCCATTAGAAGCAATGAAACCACAGTATCTCTAACATAACTTTATGGAGTTGCGGTTTGCATCATTAGTGATAGGGACCCTTTGTTTGCTAACATTTTGGAGGGGTTTGCTGGTAGCTTTAGGAACTAGCTTCAGGAACTTCGTTAAATCTAGGCATCGCTCACCGACTGAAGACCCACAACAAACTGAGGAAATAAATGAGAACTCAAAGGATTTATTAAGATCTTGCATCTTAGATTTTAGAGGACATCTGGAGCAGCGCTTACCCTTACCAGAATTTGCATTTAGTAGTAGTCACCAATAGGTGATTGGTATGGAAAACTTGAAGCACTTTTTGGAAGGCCATACAAATCGCTAAATTCTTAGTGTGAAACCACCAACAAATTCTACTTGGACCAAATTTGGATTGGGAGACTTTGGAAAATCAGAGTTGATAAGGCAACGTGCATGAAGGTCGTAAGATTTGGATAGTTGGAAAAGTTGGCACCATATTTATTTGGTCGTTCCCAATATCGGGGAAAAATAAGAAAACTTTTATGTTGGAAGGAGCCCATGAAGTTTTTTTTTCACGTTTCATATTTGAGGAAATACCTTTACAGTACAATCATTATGAAAAAGAGCCAAATCAATTGAGAAATTTTGAGACAGAGCCATTAATGTCTCATGCAGCTACATGCATTATGGAGCACAGAACTAGGAAGCTCTGCAACAAAGAATTTGATTGGCCCGAGTGCAATGGGAGAAAATCCATTGGAAGGCATGAGGACTTCTCGTCCTAATCCTTTCTGCGGTAAATTTTCTCCCCAATAGTAGGATTTTAGTTGCATCGTGGTTGCTAGATTGGATGGTAGGAGATAGATGCCGTGCTTTTCCACCATCACTTTATGCTCATATAGCAGTTTTATGCATATTTAAGGTATCTACATAGCATGATCACACACTCATGTCAGGATCGAGCTCATTATTAGTATGTATGCAGTGCATAATCACATTGCACTTTGATTGAGTAGATGGTTGTGTAGATAACTTGGTTGTATAACATGGATGCTATTGCACGTTACGTGATTCAGCCTTTGAAAGACGTCGGGACAAAGTCTCTTAAGGGGGAAGAATGTAACACCGCATAAAATCAACCCTAATTAAATAAGTAAATTAAGATAAATTCAATTAATTAGGGTAGGGAGAAAAATGAAAATTTCATAAAAGTTGGAATTTGCCCATGAAAGTTATTCCATTGCATTCGTGACGAAATTCTGTCAGTTTCCATGTATAATATGCTGAAAACGGAGCTCAAATGACGAAGTTATGCACGTTTGAAGTTTTTAGATTTAAATTAATTTAGTATGAATTCAAATTCAAATAAGTATTTAAATCTAGATGATGAATTTAAAACATTAACCGTGGTTAGACTTGGGAGATTAAGTAAACATTAAGTTAGATAATTAACGTTAAAAAATAATTAGAGAATAAAATAATCAAGCAATGGAAACAATCAAACATTCCGAAAATTAGACGGAGAGGTCGACCCCTTGACCTCTACCAGTGGACCCCTAGCGGTCGACCGGTGGTATATGGTTGGTCGACCTCTCATATGCAGCGGCGGCTAGGGTTTCTTATCTTAAATGCTCCTGATTTATCCGTTGCGACCTATTTTCGTCATATGATTCTAGTGCATTTCAACCACTATAATTAAGACACCAAACCCCTCACTTTTATTCACAAATATTTTGGAAACATTAGTGAAGCTCTGTCAGTTTATCTCTTTTTAGATTCAGAAAACTCCGTTAGGTTCAGGTAAGAAATTCCAATCTATCTTTCTTTATTATTTAATTTATAAACTTTTTTCCTCTAATGTTTTTGAATCTAATACATGCACACAAATCCCTTTTTGTATATATCGAAAGGAAGAGATCTGAAGGAGATTATAATGGGCGTTGCAAATCTAAATAGAAGCAAAGCGAAGGACAAACTATGAGTGGAAATCTTATTTTTCTTCTTCTAATTTTGTAGTTGAATAGTATATTTTGGATTTGATATATGCCTTGGAGAGTTTTGGATTACGAAAACATCATATTATAAATCCCTAGAATTACCCCAAAGTGAAATGCCAATTCTCAGGATTGGAATCTTAATTATTTTGTGTTAAAATAAAAAAGTTTTGTGTATTTTGCAGTTTATGTATTTAATCTTCTATTCCACTTTTTATTCTTCTTCTTCAGATTTGATTAAGGGATCTAATTGAGAAATGGTGTGTAAAGGATGAATCTTTTTTTGTAGTTTACTGTGACGCCCACCTCTATACACACACTAGTCAAGGACACTATGGGGTAATGCCGTCGACTAGCAAGAAGAATAAGGCTGTTGAGGAGCGATCATCTATGTAATTGGTTTGTGCGAGTACCGATATTCCAAATCCGACATATCGAATACAAAATCAAAGCTACTACACAGTGGCTATGTGGCCTTTAGAAACAAATATAAAATAAGCATAACACAAAATCAGTCACAGATATTCATATCACTAAGGCGGAAACAGATATGAATAAATGCATAGAAGTGTACATCAAAATAGTGGTCATACAGGATCCACAACATCACAAAAGAATAAGTATACATCAAGGAGTCTTTATCTCGTATATGTGAAAACAAAAAAACTACTAAGCTAAAGTAGTTAGCCAAAATTTAGAAGCTAATCCCACTAAGAAGCCAAGTGGAAGCACCTAAAACACCTCGATCTGATCCGAGTATTATTTAAGAAGAACAATAATAAATGGATCAGTCTAGCTATAAATGTCATAAAATTTGAGGTAGATAAGAGATGTGACAAACATATACGATAACAATAATGACATACCAAGAAAATATATATTTGATAACGAAAATCATATAATATCTCAATTTTTCTCAAACACCCAAAAAGAATATCATATCCTTTAGCTTATTCACCAAACCTCAAATATTGACAAAACATATCAATGCAAGTCGCAAAAATTGGTGAAACATAAATTCTAGAAATCCATAACAGAAAATTCAGAAAACATAAAATGGGAGAAGGTCTGTAACAAACGGGTGCATGAAAACTCACCAATACGTGTATCATAAACGGGTCTCTATCCCGTGGGTCGCTAACCCATAAAATGAGTCGGAGCTCCTCCTAACAGGTTATAGTCCCCCCTTGTGGACTATGAGCCGACGCTCCTCCTATGAGCCAAAGCTCCTTAACAGGGTGTAGTCCCCTTTGCGGACAAAGAGACATCGCATATCGCTAGTCTAAACCACAAAATGATCATCATTGATCAATAAGAAGTGTAAATTACACTAAGCTAGTAAATAAATGAGTTTAGCTTCATGTGCCATAACCACTAGCTAAACTTAAATATTTACGGATAAATTGTAGATTTCCACTCGAAAATTGTCGCAAGAATTAAGTCGAACAAGTCTAAGAATTAATTGACAAAGTAAACGTAAGCATTACATACCACTTATTTTGCTATGTCATTTAATTGGATTTCTTTTACGAATGAGGTAATGGTTTGTATATACTAATGGATTGGAAAACAGTTTTAAAGATAAGCTTTGTATTAAAAGTGGTGATGAATATCATTTTTGTGAAAGAGTTTGAGTTATTACTACTAGTATAAAAACCTTTGTATTTTAAAGTGACAAATCACTGAAATGATTGTAAAAACAATCTATCACTAAAAATCCACATTCGACGACGTGAATTAAAACCATAAAAATGATATCAAATCCATCAAATGGATATTCCCAAAAATACTGAAAAGAAGTCATCAAAGTCGATAATAAATGACAACAACTAACTGGATCAATAAAAATCAATAAAAATGGAATCCCGCATAAAAATAGACAAATTGGTTGAATTTAACAGCGCAGACGTCTGGTGGTTTCCCAGATGCCCGAGCTGAAGTTTGGAAATTTTCTTCTAGATCGCCTAGATGTCTGGGAAAACCCCAGATGTCTGAGCTGTAGGTTTGGAATTTTTATTCCATTGCTTCAGACGTCTGAGTTTTTTCCCATACGTCAGAGCAGAAGCTCAAGGCAAAATGTGCCTAGGCCATTGATGGCCAAATCAACTCGGAAGCGATTGAATGAACGACGATGGCAATGGATCTATGCGAAGCAACAACTCTAACCCTATAGGCTCTTTAATATACTCCAAAAAACATTTCTAAATATCCATAATAGGATTTTCATAGATTTTGACTTCAAAATACCAAAAATTGGAAAGTTCACCAAAACAATTCAATTCTAAAGCATTTGGACATGAAATAGATGTTAGGAATTCATACCTAACAACAATGAAAGCTATAGAAATAGATGTGAGTTCAAGAATTCACCTTTGAATTCAAAAACAAGGAATGAGAAGCTCTAAAACAAAGAAAGATTAATCTCTCTTCAACTTCACTTAAGAACCTTCAATCTATGATTAAATGCAAAGTTTTTCCTAAGTTAGGTTATAGGAAAAATATAAAAGTGAGGAGGAATTGAGATGAAGAAGATGAAGAGTATGCTTACATAAGCTTCTCCTTGATTTTGGAACTTGGATTTGAATTTCCTAATAAGCTAGGGCTTAGAAATTTAATTTCCTATCTTTTTCCACATTTTCCCCTTTAGCTTGAGTGTTAGGAAATTATGAGTAGAATGTATGAAGAGTAGAGGAGTTAGGGAATTTGGTAGAGGAGTTTGGGTTATCTTGTTGGGTTGGTGGGCTAGAACCAAACCCAAAGCCCAAATGAAAATACCAAAATCGTAATCAACTCCAAACATATCGATGTTTGTACTCAAACAAGTTGTAAACGTCGTTTTGAACTCAATTATAGTGATCTCGAGTCCGGATTCGAGTGTTTACAAAAAATCACATTTCAGATTTTAAACTCAAATAATAATACTATATTTAAATAAAACATTTAAATGTATAATCGTAAAATATGTGGGTTGCTACAGACTCCCCTCGTTAAAGAAATTGCATCCTTGTAATACTTAGAAGAAAATAAAGAGTAAAGCCATATAAAGACATAACGACACAAAAGAAAAATTTAAAGTGAGATGTTCACCTTAAGGAGCATGAGAGAGTAAGTCCGGATGTGTTTGCTCGATGAATCCTCTAGATTCCCAAGAATAATCCTTAGGATTTGAGAACCATTGAAGTTTCACAAGTGGAACATCTTTATTACGAAGGCATTTAACCTCCGTAGCAATGATGCAAATAAGATAATTCTCATAAGTCAAATTGGGTGAAACCTAAATTTCTTCAATAACAACGGCTCAAGAATAGAATCGGAATCTCTAAGGCATTTCCATAGTTGTGAAACGTGGAATACGTCATGAATAGTAGAAAAGTGATCCTTTAATAAAAGGTGATAAGCCATGGAACCAACATGTTCGATGATGGGAAATGGGCCAATATATCGAGGTGCTAATTTCCTCGAACGGCTGAAACTCACAACACCCTTCATAGGTAAAACACGAATGAACATCAAATCTCCCACAGAAAATTATAATTTCATTCTTTGGTTATCGGCATAGGATTTTTGTCTACTTTGAGCTTCTTTCATCATATGACAAATAAGGTCAATCTTTTCTGCGGAATCACGAATAAAATCTAGACCTAAAACCAGCTTCTCACCGGCTTTTAGCCAACATGAAGGAGATCGGCATGACCTTCCATAGAGTGCCTCAAAAGGTGCCATACCAATACTAGATTGGAAGCTATTATTACAAGAAAACTCAACAAGGGAAATATGATCTTCCCAACTTCCTCTAAAATCAAGAATACATGCACGAAGGAGACCTTCAAGACTTTGATTCACATGCTCTATTTGTCCACCGGATTGAGGATGATAAGCGGTGCTAAAATTAAGCTTCGTTCGCAAAGCTTTTTGAAGACTTTTCCAAAATACACAAGTAAATAATGGATCACGATCGATAATTATAGCAGTAGGAACTCCATGCAATTTAACAATTTCTTTAACTTAGAGTTTGGCCAAAAGAGGTGCGGTCCAGTTGGACCGAACCGAAAGAAAATGGACGGATTTTGTAAGTTTATCAACTATCACCCATAGACTGTCATGACCAGAACGAGAGAGGGGAAGATCTTCAATAAAGTCCATGGAAATTTGATCCCACTTTCAAACTGGAATGTCTAAAGATTGCAATAACCCACCTGGCCTTTGATGCTCGGCCGTGACGAGTTAGCGAGTCATGCAACGCTTAATAAAATTAGAAATATTAGATTTCATTCCATCTTAATAATAAGTCATTTCATGTCAGCATACATTTTACTACTACTGGGATGAATGGTAAATTTAGAATGATGAGAATCTTCTAAAATGTCTTTACGAAGATCATTGATATTTGGCACAATAAGTTTACCAATTTTTTGAATTCCTCCACAATCATCATTTTCAAAGTCTTTCAGACCATCAATATTTCTACGGCTACAACTTTGGCTAAGATGAGCCAATTTAGGATCATGCTTTTGAGCTTCAAGAATGCAGTCTAAAAGAGAAGGATAAGCCTCAAGGCTACATAGAACAAGAGATGAACATGAATCAGATTCACAATCTCGAATCTCACAAGTGGACAAATCTCGAGGTCCTTCCATTCAGATACCATTATGGAAACAACCGCTTGTTCTAAATATAATGACGCCAAATTCTACGGGCGAAAATTGTAGCCGCGAGTTCTAAATCAAGAGTGGCATATCTAGTCTCGGTAGGCTTTAATTGTCAAGAAGCATAAGCGATGATGCATTCCCTTTGCATGAGAACGACTCCCAAACCAACACGACTAGCATCGGTATAAACAATCAAATCTTGGTTTACTTCGAGAATCACAAGAATAGGAGCATCGAAGAGGAGTTCTTTTTACTGAAAAGCAGCTTCACATTTGTCTGACCAAATGTACTTAACTCTCTTCCTTGTCAAATTAGTAAGAGGTACGTAAATTTTAGAAAAATCTTTTACCAACCGATGGTAATAGCCCGCCAATCCAAGAAAGCTACGAATTTCCGTCACACTCTCTAGTCTCTTCCAATTTTGAATCACCTCGATCTTTGAAAGATCCATGGAAATTTCGGATTTGGAAATAATATGTCCTAAAAATTTTACACGGGGTTTTCAAAAGTGGCACTTAGAAATTTTTGCTTTCAGTTGATTGCTCCTAAGAGTTTTCAACACAATCCAAAGATGTTTTTCATGCTCTTCCTTGGTTTTAGGATAAACAAGAATATCATCAATAAAGATGTGGAAAAAATCGATTGAGGAAGTCTTTGAAAAATCGATTCAAAAGTTCAATGCAATAAGCTGGAGCATTCGTCAAACCAAATGGAATAACAAGCCATTTATAAGATACATAACGAGTACGGAACAATGTCAAAGGAATGTTATCCTCTGTAATTCAAAGCTGATAAAAACCGGTTGCTAAGTCTAACTATGAAAAGGCTTTAGCTCCGCTAAGTTGATCGAATAGATCATCAATCCGAGGCAAGGGATATTTATTCTTGATGATGAGATCATTAAGCTTGTGGTAATCAATGTAAAGCCTAAGTATATCATAGGATTCCTTCACAAAGAGAGCTGAAGCTCCCCAAGGAGAGGAATTAGGATGAATAAATCGCTTCATTTCCAATTCGGATAATTATTTACGCATCTCCTCATTTTTCTTATTGGACATACGATATGGAGGATGAGTGATAGGTAGAGTTCCAGGGATTAGATTAATTCTAAACTGAATTGCTCGCTTAAGGGGTAATCGTAAAACAATCTCAAATATGTCGAAAAATTCACGAACAACGTGAATGAGGGAAATGACATCTTCCTCGTCATCATTATCGTTATCATATAGATTTAGGGAATATAAGGATGCAATCGAATTGGAATTTGAATCTTTAAAAACAATAGGAATCTGCTTAATAGATTGGTGATGCCGATGATGGTTAGTCCTCTCAGGACATAGGATGTGGGCTTCATAACAATTAAGCCAATCTATTCCCAAAATCATTTTGAAACCAATGTAATGCATAACATGCAAATCAGCATGAAAAGCATAATCACATAAAATAATCTTGACATCTTTACGAAGTAAACTAATGTTGCGGATCCACCAATTGGATTAACAATTCTCAGTGAAGTCGTCATACCCATAAGGGCCATAACATTTAAAGACAAAGTATCAACAAGTTTTTTGATATAAACGAGTGTGATGCACCCATATAAAAAAGAACTCAAATTGATGATCACGAAACATAATAATGCCATTAAGGAAAGAATAAGAAATACCTTGACCAAGAGAAGTGTTATTAGGGGCTTGCATAACATTCAGTTTTCCATCCTTCTTGCTTTGAAGCTTAGGACATGAAGATATATAATGACCCGAACTTTAGCAATAGCGGCAAGAAATAGGTCTTGGAAACCTATTTATATAGTGGTCAGAACCACAATTGTAGCATTCTCCACGATTAGGGATTGGAGTCTTTGCTAACGAAGTTGCATGCTTCACTTTCTTGTTGGGATTAAGGATTTTGAACTTAATAAAGGGATGCCTCTACTTGCTATTATTTCAATTTTGTTTGGCACTCCTAACATCACCATTACTTTCTTTATCGGCCTCTTCAGATCGAAGAGCGATATCTACAAGCTGATCAAAAGGAACTTCTAGTTTCAAAAATAAAGCCTTTTTGAGGTTCTTATTCAAACCATAGATAAATCTCTGATTCTTATTCAATGGGGTATTAATATACTCAACCCAATATTTAGAAAGGGATTCAAAAGATGCGACATAATCTGCCATAAAAGATTCACCTTAAACAAGGTCAATAAAGCATCGAGTAAAAGATACTTTTCAACTTCCGACACAAACTTTAGCTTGAACCTTTCCCAGAATTTCTCCCAAGTAAGATCCGCTTCAATAGTTTCTGAAATCAAAAGCTCATACCAATCTAATGCTCTCTCCTGGAGCATGTTAGAAGCCGTTCGGACTCGATGTAGATCAATAAGATTCATGCAAGAAAGGATGCGATCGCATGTTATGACCCAAGCTTGGACTTTTATAACTCTTTCTGAACCCTTGAATGGACTTTAACCCAAATTGGTATAATCACTACACAAGCGTGCAAACCCGACTTTAGGATGAGTAGGCTCAAGAATGGGTCCGGCAGCTTGGGAATTCCTTACAAGATCCAAAAGCTATTGAGCAGGCATGCGCCATCCTGAGGAGTAGCATTGGAATGACCTGTGCTGGGTCATCTAGGTCTAACCATTTCTCTTCTTTAAGAAAGAAAGAAAGAAGAGGAAAAGGTTATTCTCAGAATGAATATCAAACAAACTTGCTTGTTAAAAGAAGGCATCATCAAAGAAAATAAGATAGAATGAATCCTAAGACTTGTATTAAATCCTATGGCATGATTCCTAAGAGAAACTTAGGACAATGATCCTTGTCATAATATTCTATATTGTTTCGAAGTTTGGCTCTAATACCAAGCTGTGACGCTCCACCTCTATACTTACATTAGCCAAGGACACTACGGGGTAATGCCATTGACTAGCACAAAGAATAAGGCTATTGAGGAGCGATCATCTGTGTAATCGATTTGTGCGCTTACCGATATGCCAAATCCGACATGTTAAATACAAACTCAAAGCAACTACACAGTGGATATGTGGCCTTCGTAAAAAAAATATAAAATAAGCATAACAAAAAATTAGTCATAGATATTCATATCACTAAGGTGGAAACATATATGAATATAGCACATAGAAGTGTACATCAAAGTAGTGGTCATACAAGATCCACAACATCACAAAAGAATAAGTATACATCAAGGAGTCTCTATCTCGTATAAACGAAAACAAAAAATCTACTAAGCTAAAGTAGTTAGCCAAAAGTCAGAAGCTAATCCCTGCTAATAAGTATAATGGAAGCACCTGAAACACCTCGGTCCGACCAGAGTATTATTTAAGAAGAAAAATAATAAACGGATTAGTCTAGCTATAGATATCATATAAGATGAGATAGGATAAGAGATATGAGAAAAATATATGATAACAATAATGCTATACCATGACAAGTATATATTTGATAACCACGAAAATCATATAATATCTCAAGTTTCTCAAACACTCAAAAAAATATCATATCCTTTAGCTTATTCACCAAACCTTAAATATTGACAAAACATATCAATGCAGGTCGTAAAAATTGGTGAAAAATAAATTCGAGAAATCCATAATAGAAAATCTAGAAAACACAAATGGGGGAAGGCCTGTCACAAATGGGAGCATGAAAACTCACTAACACGTGTATCACATACAGGTCGCTAGCCCATGGGTCGCTAAACCATAAAATGAGCCGAAGCTCCTCCTAACAGGGTATAGTTCCCCTTTGCGGGCTATGAGCCGAAGTTCCTCCTATGAGCCGAAGCTCCTCATATGATTCGAAGCTCCTACTAACAGGGTAAAGTCCCTCTTTGCAGACTATGAGCCGAAGCTCTTCCTAACATGGTATAGTCCCCCTTTTACGGACAAAGAGACATTGTATATCACTAGTTTAAACCATAAAATGATCATCGTTGATCAATAAGAAGTGTAAATTGCACTAAGCTAGTAAATAAATGAGTTTAGCTTCATGTCCCATAACCACTAGCTTAACTTAAATATTTACGAACAAATTATAGATTTCCACTCGAAAATTGTCACAAGATTTCAATCGAAGAAGTCTAAGAAATAACTGACAAAGTAAGCGTAAGTGTTACATACCACTTGTTTTGCTATGTCGTTTATTTGGATTTCTCATACGAATAAGGTAATGGTTTGTATATACCAATGGATTGAAAATGGTTTTAAAGACAAGCTTTGTATTAAAAGTAGTGTTGAATTTTTTTTTGTGAAAGAGTTTGAGTATTTACTACTAGTATAAAACCTTTGTATTTTAAAGTGACAAATCACTGAAATGATTGTAAAAACAATCTATCACCAAAAATCCATATTCGACGACGTGAATTAAAACCATAAAAATCAATATCAAATCCATCAAATGGTATTCCCAAAAATCCAGAAATAAAGTGGATAATAAATGACAATAACTACTAGAACAACAAAATCAATAAAAATGGGAAACCCACATAAAAATAGGCAAATTGGCTGAATTTAACAGCGCCAGACGTCTGGGGTTTTTCTCAAATGTCTGAGGTGAAGGTCTGGAAATTTTCCTCTAGATTGCCCAGATGTTTGGGAAAACCTTAGACATTTGGTTGTAGGTCTAGAATTTTTATTCCTTTGCTTCAAACGTTTGAGTGTTTTCCCAGGCGTATTAGCTGAAGCTTAGGGCAAAATTTGCCTAGGCCATTAATGGCCAAATCAACTCGGAAGCGATCAAATGAACGACGGCAGCTAGGGATTTATCCAAGTGACAATTTCAGCCATATAAGCACTTCAATACACTCCAAACAACATGTCCAAACATCCATAGTAGGATTTTTATAGATTTTAACTTCAAAATACCAAAATTGGAAAATTCACTAAATCAATTCAATTCAAAAGCATTTGGACATGAAATAGATATTAGGAATTCGTACCTAACAACAATGAAAGCTACAGACATAGATGTGAGTTCAGGAACTTACCATTAAATTCAAAAACAAGGAATGAGAAGCTCTAAAACAAAGCATGGCCAATCTCTCTTCAACTTCACTTCAAGAACCTTCAATTTATCATCAAATGCAAAGTTTTTTCTAAATTAGGTTATAGGAAAAATCAAGAATTGAAGAGGAATTGAGATGGAGAAGACGAAGAGTATGCTTACATAAGCTTTTCCTTGATTTTGGAACTTGGATTTGAATTTCCTAGTAATCTAGGGCTTACGAATCTTAATTTCCTATCTTTTCCCCCATTTTTCCTTTTAGCTTGAGTGTTAGGAAATTATGAGTGGAATGAATGAAGAGTAGAGGAGTTTGGGTTATCATGTAGGGTTGGTGGGATAGAACCAAACTCAAAGCCCAAATGAAAATACAAAATCCTAATCAACTCCAAACATGTCGATGTTTATACTCAAACAAGTTGTGAATGTCGTTTGAACTTAATGAAAGTGGTCTCAAGTCCAGATTCAATTGTTTACAAAAATTCACATTTTAGCTAAATTCAACCAACGATGCTATATTTAAATAAAACTTTTAAATATATAATCGTAAAATATGCAGGTTGTTACATTTACACCGCCTATTTTTATAAGATTTAATTGAAATTCCGTTATCTAAATTCACGTAGAAGAAGTTGAATAGAGCGTAGAGTTGATTGAACTTTAATTTTCCACTTTTGGTTTATTCCATTGTTTTAATATGAGATTTAGATTCTATAAACAAGCCTACTTATTGCAATTTTGGATATGAGTATTGGATCCTGATTATGGATATTAGAATCCCTTGTTTTGGATATTGGAATTTGGACATTATCGGTAAAATAGAAGAAAAAGTAAAAACTTGTGTTATTATGGTTAAAAAGGGATTGACATTTAACAATAGTTAGGCATAATCTCTACACACATGGAATAATAAATGCATATTTATTTATATATTAATTAGCATAATAAACATATAATTATAACTATAATTATGTAGTTAGTTAGGTAACAATTGTCATTAAATCCCCATTAGAAAGGTAATTAATATTTTAAGGCATAATAGGAAAGATTCCTAGTAAGGCGTTATTTATGGAATGGTGAGATGAGTATTGCATATATAGAGTATTTAAATTATGGCCAAGTCATAGGGATGTGAGGTAAGTCAAAAGGAACATAAAAGTATGCCCGGCTAATCTGGCTACCAGTTGCATGACTTTGGGGTTGATGTGGGACATCTCCTATGATAAGTGTTTATAATGGCACGAGGTTGGTCCCCAAGTTCTGTAGGGTAAATCTACCCAGCTAATCTGGCTACCAAATCCTACGAATAGGCAAGCTAATGTGAGATGTTTTATGAGTAGGGTTATAATACAAAGGGTCTGCTTTGGGGTCTTGAGTTATTAAGTGGTTGTTTGAGGATCCACCTCTTTTTTTCTAAATGAAATATTAAACAGTTGGGATTGGGTTTAGGCATTGTTAAGGATATATCGCAAAGGACCACTTCAATAGGAAGTATTAAGTGTCCAAAGAGATTTCAATATCAGTTAGATAGACACCTGTGTGGAGTTCATCTTAGGAATAAGTATTAAATGATGGGGACCAACCTCAATTGAGATCTTAAATGGTTATAGTTTTCCTATCTTCCCTCAAAAGGTATTATGTGGCTTGGGTTATATCTCTCGCATTGTTAGATATTTATGACATTGGTTATGGTTATGGGATTATGAAACCTGCATCAGGAATGGAAGGTGTTAAGTGGTTATATGAGGACCCACCTTCTTTCCTTATATGAAGTACTAATTGGTTTTATGTACGCAAGAAATAATTTTATTTTAATATATATATATATATACTACCCAACTACTGAAATAGTAAGACTCGATGTTTTTATTAACTAGAAACTTCTTGTTCCGACTTTCTCAACATTACAACACAAGTTAGAGAAGGAGTTGATTATTCTTAAAGATGGCAAGAGTGAAGATTATGGCAGTTCTTATCTATCTTTTCATGTTATTTTCTATTATAACCATGAAATGCATTTTTGAACAAAATGTTGTAACGGGTGACATTATTAATGTTTTATGACAATTGAAATGATTTAAAATAAGTGGGTGTCGTTACTGTTATTATATTTTATTCCTTTCACTGTGAGTTCTGTAAGAATAAATAGATAGCTCTATTTTGCTATTTCTACCAACCAACAGTCAGCTTTGGAATAAGTCTAAGTTTAGACGGGCCTTTTATGGATCGGAATTTAGGTCTACTTCAGAGTGGATTATTATAGTATAAATATAATAATGCCATTTCAAATAGTTTCAGTTTCATATCATGTAGAGCACCACAAAACCCAGCATAAAAATGTCATTACCCAAGTAAAAATTCATCAAATCGGAAATCATGGAACAACATCAAACGGGTAAATCATCCATATCCAGAAATCATCGTCTAAATCCAGAAAACATGTATAAAGAGATATCACCATGTGTATTCTGGCTAACTAGTACTTTGTCCAAATATATCACTCAACCTCAATAATAGGAAACTACCATCAAACAATGTAAAATAGATCGTCTGACTGTAAAATATAGGGCACCCACCCATTAGTCATATATAATAAAAGATATGAAAATCCACTATACTTTGGAGACCTATCAAGATATAATCTCATCTCCTCATATTTATGAAAAAATATCAAAACAAATCATGACAGGGTATGATTGTATAATAGGCATGATGTCCTAAGTAGTCATACAAACGTACATCAATATGTAGGTCACCAAACCCTAGGTCACCTAACCGATATCTATAATTAAGTGAGCCATATCAATAGAATAAGCGGAAGTACTACTATGTTAGAACCATAAGGGAGACCGATGGTCGTCTGCATGCTCCAAGAGCCTAGGGTCACCTAATCGGATATGCTCCTATAGTCTTCAACTACCTCGGCGAACATCGTGACACATATCCACTTGTGGCATGTCAACACGTAACCTCTTAGTGACAACTCTACTTTGACATAATAGGTAGCAGACTGCTGGCCTATGCGACATAAAAAGGGCTCTAAGGCACCTACCCTATAGTCACCTAACCTAAATCATTTGATGCACACTAACACAACACCAAATAAGTCATGTTGCAACACTTCTTTGTTTTCAGTTTGTAACGATTATTACCATTAGAAATGGTTGCAACAGTTATTACGATGAGTATATATGGTAATTTCGTAAATAGAGAAAACTAAAGTGGATAAAATTGTAATATTCTATTTTATTATTTCTAAATCCACTTCTAACTATTCCAATATGTTGTCCTCATTTCATTATTCCTTCCTCTTTCAGCCTAGCGTTACTGCCTCCACATCATTCAAGCACCACCTCCGCCTTGTTTTGTCAACGTCTTTGTCTCATCTTGTAAGCACTTCCCCATCGTCTTGCAATTGCCTCCCTCTCCGTCAAAGTCTTGTATTGTCAACACCTCTACCTCATCTTCTCGGCGCCCCACCTCGTCATGTCAGTGCCTCCATCTCGTCTTCTCACCGCCTCCACCTCATTCTGGTACTTTTCGCTGTTTAGTTATCTTAAATTGCAATGAAGTTTTCTTACTATTTGAATTTAGATTCAGGCAATTTTTTTTCTAGATTTTGCTTGTAAACAGACTGGAATGGGAGACATGCTAGATCTGAAACTATATGTTCGAACTGGACCACTATATGCAATTGTGTACTTGTTTGTGAAGTCTTACAAATGAAGCTTAAGGTTGTCTGAAATGTATTCTACAAGGGTTACTGTTGTGTTGGTTGGTGGAAGCATGGACGTTGTACTATTAAATAAATAGATAGAAACAGTCTGAAATGATCATAGTAGCATCAGAGTTGATCTCCAAGTGGATCTATCCTAAAGAGGATTATAGGTGCATGTGCCATGGTAAGTTTGAATGTATCATTGGAGACGAGAGTGAATCATAGGATCGATCGGGGTGGGCTTAAAGAAACAATAGAGACAACCAAGAATTCATGGATTGCTGCACAATGAAAACATGAGAATGTTGGTCGGACAAGGCTGATGCTCATAACTAAGAGGACTGCGAGTAACTGGGGGATGGACATGAAAATATTGCTAGGCAGAAGAGTGTTATAAAGCAGGAATGCAAGTAGCAGAGGTATGAATTGTTATGAGAAGGCTGAAAACTTTCTAATTTTACGACAATGAGTTTTATTTTTATATGATTCTATCAAGGAATAGGCATATATTTTTAACATAGAAGAATATTTTCATTTTACCATGATATTTTGAAAAGTTTAATACTTACCATATCAGTTTTGATAAAGAATAATTATTTTTCAAAATATCTTCATTGACTTTGATAAAGGACACATACGTATAAACATATATACACATATATCATAAAATGTAGTTGATTAACAACAAAAGAAAATGGAATCACATGAGGTAATCTACAAATTATAAAGATAAAAATTGTGCATGAGTCACATAAAATTAACGTAAAATAAATGAAGTACTTTAGTTTGATCTTTACAAAAATTCACAATGCTAAGCATGCAATACTTTCTTCTAAAATAGGATGGTGTTAATTTTTCCTCCAACTAAAGGAAAAGAAGTGACATCTTTTTTCTATAAAATAAATTCGTAGCCTGTTCTTATTACACATGCACATGGTGCATAAAATTAACTAGGATTTAATACGTCTACAGAATTTTATTATTTAAAATATTACCTTACTGTAACGATCCGGAATTTCGGTCATTGGTTTTGGATGTTTAATTTATTTTTTTATGTTGAATTTGAAATGTTAATTTATTTTGGATATGGGAATTTTGGATAAACTTGTGAGATGGTTTAAAATTTTCAAATATATCTATTAAACAGATTTGGTGAATAGTAAATTTAATGTTTGAAATCGGGTAAATATGTGAATTGGGAGATAAATGTGAGTGGAAATGATTTCTATGCTGATTTAAACTCTATTTGAATTAGAGTGATAATAGCGGACTTTTAAATGAAAATAAAAGCCGATAAATTTAAATTTCAAATTTTATATATTAATTTAGGAGTGAAATTTAATATTGAAATGGTGTAAATAATGAAATTTGTGATTTAATATGAATTAGAATGGTTTCTAATATGAATCTAAATTCGGTTTGAATTAGAATTGACTTTGCAAGTTTATAAAATTTGAGTTTTAAGTAATTTCGTTGATTTTGAAAATCGCTTGATTTATTCGACACTTTAAAATAGCCTTCTGGGGCACAGTCTCGGAATTCGATGAAATTAGTTCCATTAGATCCGCAATAGTGTATTATTATTGGATGTCAAATTTTGTAGCAATCTGGTTTATCGTTTGCTCGTGGGAACTGAAAACGCATAGAAATTAATTTAAGGAATTAAATTTAAAATCAATTGTTTAAAGCCGCAACTCCGGTATACTTTGGAATTGGTCTTCGAAACATGTTCCGTCGCGTTCGAAATATGGTTATAACATTAGGAACAATAGGCAGCATGCTTCTTTTGGGGATCGGGAAAAGATAATTGTGAATGGGGTTTATAAATAGTGAATTATATATATACATACATACACACACAGGCATACACCTAAATTTCTCTAACCCTAACCATATCCTTTTACGGTCGCCATTAGAAATTTTAATCGCCGCAAATCATCGATGTTCTCCTCCAATTTCCATTCAATCCATTCACTTTTACAAAAATATTTCAATTAATAAATTGTAGAGATTATGGTGGGCTTCAAATCTTTAAGGTTGCGATCGATTTTCGTGGCCACTTTAGGCCGTAGTTGGATTGAGAAGGTGGTTCGATTTGTGGTCGATTGGTGATGATGGAAGGTGCTGAGTTCATCAGGACGTTGGCCTTAGGTTTAGCATGGGGTGGCATTTCGTTTAGCAATAGTCGATCGAAGTCCGGTGCGTCGAAGAGGGGCTGTAACGACCCGCCATTCATCTCCACAGAATGACGCATCATTAATAAGAAAGAAAGGGATAGAAAAGAGAAAGAAATAGAAGAAAGAAGAAACAACACATCAGAATGTAAACAGCGGAACAAGTAAATTATATTAATAACATAAGTATTACATAGTATACAACAATTATCAGAGATACACAGCCTATACAACACATATTAGACAGTTATAAACACATGTCTAGATATTACAACCCAATACAACTCAGAGACAACTCAGAGATACCAAACACAGCGGAATATTAAACATATCTGCACGCAGAAGCCTCCTGCTCCATTGCTCCACCACAATTCGTCAAAGCTAACCTGAATCCCTTGGCTACTCGTAAAATTTGAGTACCCAAGAGTTTAAGAAAACAAAAGATAAACTCCGCGTCAGACATGGGTCTGGTGTGAGTAACAGGTTAAAGTTGCTTAACTTCGAAAATCTTTTGAAAAGAAAGGTATCACATAAGACTTCCCACACATAAACATGGAAAAGTTTATACCTTACGCTAACCAAAACATTTGATAGGAAATCCGATGATATTATAATAGGTCTAAGGTTTTCAAGTAAATATGAAATAGCCAAAATTGTTACATCTATTAAATTCCAGCTACTAGCCACAAAAGTGGGTAATACAATCAAAACCATTGGCACTTATTGGATTTTGGATTCCATACAATGGCATGGCTAACGAGGTACCGCCCGTCATAGTACGTGGCCTAGATCACCGTACCGAGGATCACTCCCAATCCCCTGCAACACAAAGCCGGAACCATCCCTTACTGGACAGTCCCCAACAAGACAACCCCGTAGTTGGTGCGCATTTCCAACCGCCCACTAAGCTGAATAAAAAGGGACCTCTAGACAGGGGAAAAATCTCATCCTACTTGGGCATGACCCACTTAGCCTTGCTGCACCTACCCTGTTTTAACCATTCTCAGTTGATGAGGCTTGAGGCTACATTTACCTTTATAGGACACATCACTTAGAATGCTCATCCTCCACCTGACGATGTTCTGAAAGCATTCAATCCATACAAGTTCGTTCCGGGTTCGAACGAAACCGAAGGCATTATCTCGTTACACTCATTTTGGAATCACCCTCAGAGTTAACGACGATAAACCTTGCACTCTGAACCTTTATCTCGAATCTGAAAGTACTATCTCCGTCAATCTCATCTTGGAATCACCCTCAGAGTTATACTGACGAATAGTCCTTACTCGTCGAGTCTTCACTCTTAACATGAGATTCACGACCTATCGTTAATTTGGATCGATGTGGTTTTCAGATATCAAAATATGGAAACCCGATCACGGTCTCATCGAAATCCAAAACGTGTCTTTTAGGTCCAAGTTGTTTTAGAGTTTAAAATAATTCAATACAATTATCTATATACACACAGATAGATAATTCACGGATTCACAATAGAAAATCATCACCATAGATAATCCATATTATCATTATCAAAGATAATCCATATCATCATCACAATGCAACCAATGCATCCATATCACTCAACATTACTAATTTCATAGTTGAGATTCCAAACCATTCAAGGCAACCAATATCATCCATTCATAAGCAGTGATCTATAATCACACCATCTATAATTAATTTAAAATGAATTAAATTAATTACATCATCTCTAATTAATTTAAAGTGAAATAAATTAATTACTTACCTCAATTTAAATCTTGCTTACATATTCAATAATTAATTACAAATTAATTAATTATCCTCTAGTTAATCAACTTAATTAATCACCCTTGATTCATTTCACAAAATTAATTACTCTAAACCAAATACAGTAATTAACCTTTAACTACTTATTTAATTAATTAACTATAATTAATTACATTAAACCATAATTAATTACAATTAATTAATTACACTTAATTACTTATTATTGATTAATTAATCTTTAATTGATCAATCTTAATTACATCATTAATTATATTTAATTAATTATCTTATTAAAATTAATTACATTTAGTGATTAATCTCAATTTAAACCATAATTATTAATCACCTTTGATTAATCACATTTAGTAATTAACTACCCTTAATTACTTATCAAATTATTTACTTCTTAATTAATTATTTTAATTAATCCCTTGATTAATTATATAAAGTAATATAATCCAGATTACTTTCACAATTCCATCATTATCCACTAATTACATCCAGTAATTATCTTTAATTACTTCACTGAGTAATTACATTAAGTAATTATTATCAAACCAAAGTTATTAAAATTAATTAAACCTAATTAATTAATTAATTAATTTAAATTAATCACAATAAACTCCATTAATTACGTTAAGTAATTAACGTCTTAATTACTTTCATTTAATAATTAGACTTAAATACTTTTCACAATTGATTATCATTTAATTAATTAATCACATTAATTAATTATTAATTAATCTTAAGTTAATGACCATCATTAACAATAAAAATTCTTTAATTATTTCTCTTAAGAAATTAACTTTCATTAATCATTATTAATTTCAAATTAATTTATCTTTAATATCAATTTAATTAACCTTTAATTATTTAGTTAATTAAGTGTTAACTGTAACTTAATTAATTCATAATTACTTGATTAATTAATTACTAATCATTAATTAAATCTAATTAATGATCCTTAATTATAGATTAATTATTCTTAAATAATTGATTAACTTAAACTTTAAATTAATAATTTAAAACCCTTAATTACCTTAATTAATTATCCATTCCATTAATTTATTAAATAAATTATTCATTTGACCTTAAAAGTTAAATGAAATTTTTAAATCATTAATTTAATTCTAAATTTACTTTAAGATAAAACCTTTCTTATCTATAGTAAAATTATCATTCATAAATACTTTTGAAAATATTTATTTCAAATTCAATTTCTAATTTCATTTAAAATTCAAACTTTAAAAAAATGAAACCAAATTTATCTTTCACCAAATTAAAACTTTGAAATTCACATGTTAGAGAATACTTATATAAAAGAATTTTAAAGATTTTAAACTAATTTCCTTTTTATTCTCTAATCATTTAAAGTATACATCATTTTTAAACTTATTTACAATATTTAAATTAATAAACTTTATTTCCAAAACTTAAGATTCAAATCAAATTTGAATTCAAATTTAAAATTCTAATTTAACTTTGATTAAATCCTCTTTTACATTTCAAACTTCATTTATATACACTTTAACTTCTTAAACACTTTAATATTATTTAGTCAATTTGAATTTGAAAACTCATTTATTTCCAAACTAGATTCAAATTCAACTTGAATCTATTTTTTTAAACTTAGATTTAAACTTAAACTCAGATTGAAAACTAGATTTAAATCTTATTTTAAAACTTTACCTTCATTTAAAATCAGGTTTTGAATTTTATTTTAAAATTTAAACAGAGTAACATGTTTCTGAACTAAAACCTGTTACTATACTTTAACCCGAGCTACCCTATTCCCTACTTCGAGTCATCAAGCCAACATCTTCAAGCAAACTACCAAAATCTCGAGTAAAAACTCGAGTCAATAATACTGCTGCCACCCAAAATTCATCAGAACCTAAAAGTGCACGATGCACGTTCACCGTTCCTCCGGCCAACTCCAGCCACCTCCGGTGGCCTCCACACATCGGTGACCAACCACCCATTCCATTTCAATCATCACCTCGCTCACATTCAACTCGAATTCGAATTCGAGTTCAAATCTGAAACCTGGAACAACAAACTGTTACCCACCCCAAACCTGTCATCACCACATCCATGCCGCTCCGACCATCTGAATGCTTGCACCTTCGGTCACTCCATCGTAGGGTCATCCTCTACCATTACCCTAAGTTTGGCTACACTCGATCATCCAGAGATGACGAACCAAATAAAACACTCAACCCAGTAGAAACTAGGTTAACAGAAGAAATTCAACTTCCACTGCCTCCTTGATGAATTACATCATCATCCAATATTTTTCCCTAAATCCATGCTCACTTCCCAATCAATACTGAAGATTACAACATCGAAGATTATAGAGATTACCAGAAATATCTTATTTTACCTTTTCTGTTCATTTCAGAACTGCATCCATCCCTCATTTTTAAAAATCTGGATTTTAATGCTAAAAATCATGATTTTGTTTATATATTCATATCCTAATACTGAATCTAAAATTTTCACAGTTTGAATTTTTAATTTATTCAAGGCATGTACTGTTATTTGGTTTAAGAGGGTAACACACATTTTAACTTAACTTGATTAAATTTTTAAAGCTTAGTTTATGATAAATCAATCAACATTTACTTGTAAATTAGGCCCTAACAATAATTTGTACCAAAGAAAAAGTTGAATTCAAATTTAAACAAGAACATCTGGGCTATAACAAAGTAGGAACAGTCAAGCATATTCTTACATATATGTATATATATACTGCAGGTTCTCACAGCATATTCATCTCATCATCAACAAGCAAGCAACCAGATTTTGTACTAGATTTTTTTTAAATAAAGTTATTCACCTGTTAATAAAATATGTGCAGAGCCTCAAGTTATTTCGCAAAAGCTTTGAAAAACTGGAATATGCGGTGCCCATTTTTTTAAAAACTTGAATTGCTTAGCCGTAATTTTGAATTGCTTGTATACTTTGCACAATAAATGTTGGAATGCTTTCTCCTTTCAATTTTGAAACTGCATGCATGCTACTTTGAAATTCCAGATTCTACAAATGCAGGTTTCAGATCTTCTCTCTGATTTTTCAACTGCATGCATGCTACAAATTTGCATGATTTTCTGAATTACAGGAATTTGCTTATAGGCTTTGCATGATTGAATAGGGCATTTGAAGATGATTACAAGGAGAATGATTTGCATTTGATTTTAGTGGAGGCGTTTTGAGAAATGGTTTCAGGGGTAAATGGATTTGCATGCTTTGATTCAATATGCAGGTTTGTTTGAAGTGGAAAAAATGAATTTTCAGGCTTATGAAAGTTGTAGATGGTTTGCATGTTACAAATTTACAGGATTTTGAAGAAGATTTACAGGGTTTTGTTGAAGAGGCTTTCAGATTTTAGTTTTTGAGGGAAGTGTTTATATTTTTTTTTCAGATTTGTTTTTCTTTAGATTTTAGAAGAAGAAAAGAAAAATGAGGGAAAGAGGATTTTATACAAGCTGAAATAATTTGAAAATAAAAACAAAAGAAAAAGCTAAATTCAATTTTGACACTTGTCTTACAATATAACATTTGTCATGAACCTTCCTTTATTATTTAACATGTGTCTTTTAATTTGTAAAATGTTTACATTTGTCTTTAATGTTAATTAGTTATAATTAGGTTAATTTGTATTTAATTAGATGTTAATATAATATAATTGTAAATCCATGTTTAATTAATTAGTTAATATGTATTTATTTATATGTAGATAATTTTAAAATGAATAAATCCAATTTAATTTATAAAATAAAGTTTATACAAATAATTTAAAATCAGAACAAATTAAAAATATTTATACTTTAAATTTCAAAGCTTTGAATTCAAATTCCAATCAAGTTACATATATACATATATAACTACACAATTAAATTTTGAAAAACAATTATTTTTATTAAAAATCTATTTGTTAAAAACATTGTATTGTTATATTTTAAAAAAAAATTGATAACTATAAATAATTTATAAAGAAATTGTTTCTTTATTAATAAATTATTTATTTTATCCAACTATATTTAAAAGAAAATCAAAAATAAACCTTATTGTTATTTTTATTTAAATTTAAATTTTGAGTTAAAACATATTTTAAATCGTTTCAATATTTACCTTATGTATTTAAAATCATATAGTTATTTATTATATACTTTTAAAAGCTTAATATCAAAAAATCAATTTAAACAAATTAAATTTTTATCTTATCAATTTAAAAACCATATTTTATTTATTAAATAACCTTTTAAAAGTTTAATCTTTAAAATTATACCCAATTATATATATATATATATATATATATATATATATATATATATATATATAGAAAACAAGATTTATTTATTTATCCGATGAAAACAATATCTATTTACAATATATACATATCCTATATACATTATAAATAGAAAACAATTTATTAGATTTAAAAAGATAAAATCTATCAGTTAAATATTTATTTAATTGAATTATTAAATTAAATCCAATCTTATTACAAAGATTATCAAATCAATTTAATTTTTAATTCAGATTATTAAATTCATATTGCTTAGAAATTCCGGGTCATCACATTCCTCTCCCCTTAAAAGAATTTCGTCTCCGAAATTTAAAACAAAGGTAATTTAATAATATATTAAAGATTTAATTTCAAAACATAAGCATATATCAATGATATGCTAATAACTATAGCAATCAATTCATACAATCAAACAAATCTAACTATCTAGATAAAATTCTGGATAGAGTTTCCGCGAGTTTCGCCAGTATAAATATCGAGATACTCGCCCTACAGAATTTAAACAATAAATACTACTAAGCTACATAGCTCCTACTTATCTAGATCTACAAATCTAGATAGCATATCAGACTACAGACGAGTCTGACTCAACAACCCAATCTCCCGAACTGCTGGTTCCAAAACCAGAGATAGACCGTATACGTACTTCTTCATAGATACATGAAACTCATCGAATCCCAGTTATCCAAACTGGCAATTCAATCCTGAAAACCAAATACCGATGCAACCAAAACACAGAAAATATCCAAACATCTCAGAGTTAGTTTTCCAGCCTTACCCCATCTTATAGCTCCTTTGACCAGAGAAAACTTATCCAAAACAAATCTCCGACTCCAGAATCCAAATTCCTTCATCTCTTATCCATAAAATTCTTCGGACGATCCTGGGCTGCCAACTTCCAAACTGATCAGCTCAACCCTTGCTGATTCCTCTAGAAACAAACAGAACCAAAAACAACCCAACCCAATGATCTCCTCAAGATCAATCCAAAACCAAGAACAAACTCTACTCCATAATCAACAGAAGATAACAAACTTCTCCTAATTCGGAAAAGACAATCAGAAACACTTCCAAACTGCTTCCGCTTCACAACTCTGATCCGAAGTAGATAAGAAAATGCTGATGAAGAACACGAGCACAAACTGGACATCACTTCCCAGAAATATGATTCAACAGATCCATAAAAGAAAACTCACAAGTTCCTCCAAAACCTAAGTTACTTCATCAAACTCTATCTCTAGGAACCATCCTTCAACTACACTGAACCACCAGTTCCATTCCTGGAATTCTAGTCGATAAGAAAACTCAATCTCCAGAAGCGAACAAACCTCTGTCTTCCCAGAAGACATTCAGAAAAATTTCTGACAATCCAAGAGAACACTCAACTATCGCAAGTCACTTTTGCGATCGACCTAGATAAATTTCCAAAGAAAAACTGTCATCTCTTTACTCAACAGAACAGCTTACACTGGCCTAGCCAATCCACTGAAGAAATGGATCCACTTTGCTGCTTCTGAATTCCACCTTCAGAAAAACTGAACTCCCTGTCGGCTCATAGTACACTCCGAGCTGCATTGCCGACACCAAAGCCAAAGACTTCCTAATCCAAAGCTCTTTGAGAAACTCGGACTTCAAAGCTAACCACAACATCCTGCTGAACCCAGCCACAACAGCAAAGCAGATCTACTTCCTAAGACTTGTTCCAAAGAAAACATCTTCAGAAACAATGCATGGTCACTGCATCTCATCACGTAGTTACAACTTCCTGAGGTATCAAAATACCATCACTTGCTTCTGCCCAACCGACAGATCAAAAATTCAACTCATCCAACATCAAAGATGGACTCCGAACCTTAACAGGTTTCCTTCAGAGATCTATGGAATACTTACATCCAGCTGCAAAGCTCACTCGAGACGGTATTAGGTCTACAGTCTCGACAAATACACTTCCAATCTCAACATACAAACTTCAACCAATGGTAGTCGTGTTACACGCACCACTACTTCATCTGCCTTTATATCTTATATTGGTAAACCCGAATAGGTAACCCAACAGATAGGTAGAAATAGAATTTATATATATATATATATATATATATATATATATATGTGTGTGTGTGTGTAAAATTAAAAATACGCTCTCTCAAGATAGACACCACTCTAGAGCCTAGGTATTCACTCAGCCTAATGCTCTGATACCACTATAACGACCCGCCATTCATCTCCACAGAATGACGCATCATTAATAAGAAAGAAAGGGATAGAAAAGATAAAGGAAGAGAAGAAAGAAGAAACAACGCACTAAACAGCGGAACGAGTAAATTATATTAATAACATAAGTATTACATAGTATACGACAATTATCAGAGATACACAGCCTATACAACACATAATAGACAATTATAAACACCTGTCTAGATATTACAACCCAATACAACTCAGAGACAACTCAGAGATACCAAACACAACGGAATACTAAACATATCTACACGCAGAAGCCTCCTACTCCATTGCTCCTCCACAATTCGTTAAAGCTAACCTGAATCCCTTGGCTACTCGTAAAAATTTGAGTATCCAAGAGTTTAAGAAAACAAAAGATAAACTCCGGGTCAGACATGGGTTTGGTGTGAGTAACAGGTTAAAGTTGCTTAACTTCGAAAATCTTTTGACAAGAAAGGCATCACGTAAGACTTCCCACACATAAACATGAAAAAGTTTTTACCTTACGTTAACCAAAACATTTGATAGGAAATCCGGTGATATTATAATAGGTCTAGGGTTTTCAAGTAAATATGAAATAACCGAAATTGTTACATCTATTAAATTCCAGCTACTAGCCACAAAAGTGGGTAATACAATCAAAACCGTTGGCACTTATTGGATTTTGGATTCCATACAATGGCAGGGCTACCGGGGTACCGCCCGTCACAGTACGTGGCCTAGATCACCATACCGAGGATCACTCCCAATCCCCTGCAACACAAAGCCCGAACCATCCCTTACTGGACAGTCCCGAACAAGACAACCCCACAGTTGGTGCGATATCCAACCGCCCAGTAAGCCGAATGAAAAGGCACCTCTAGACAGAGGAAAATCTCGTCCTACTTGGGCATGACCCACTTAGCCTTGCAGCACCTCCCCTGTTTTAGCCATTACCGGTTGATGAGGCTGGAGGCTACGTTTACCTTTATAGGACACATCACTTAGAATGTTCATCGTTAGGTCCTGTTTTAGCCATTCCCGGTTGATGAGGCTTGAGGCTACGTTTACCTTTGTAGGACACATCACTTAGAATGCTCATCGTCCACCTGACGATGTTCTGAAAGCATTCAATCCATACAAGTTCGTTCCGGATTCGAACGAAACCGAAGGCATTATCTCGTTACACTCATTTTGGAATCACCCTCAGAGTTAACGACGATAACCCTTGCACTCTGAATCTTTATCTCGAATCTGTAAGTACTTTCTCCGTCAAACTCATCTCGGAATCACCCTCAGAGTTATACTGACGAATAGTCCTTACAGCTCGAGTCTTCACTCTTAACATGAGATTCACGACCTATCGTTAATTTGGATCGATGTGGTTTTCGGATATCCAAATATGGAAACCTGATCCCGGTCTCATCGAAATCCAAAGCGTGTCTTTTAGGTCCAAGTTGTTTTAGAGTTTAAAACAATTCAATACAATTATCTATATACACACAGATAGATAATTCACAGATTCACAATAGAAAATCATCACCATAGATATTCCATATTATCATTATCAAAGATAGTCCATATCATCATCACAATGCAACCAATGCATCCATATTGCTCAACATTACTAATTTCGTAGTTGAGATTCCAAACCATTCAAGGCAACCAATATCATCCATTCATAAGCATGATCTATAATCACACCATCTATAATTAATTTAAAATGAGTTAAATTAATTACATCGTCTCTAATAATTTAAAGTGAATTAAATTAATTACTTACCTCAAATAAATCTTGCTTACATATTCAATAATTAATTACAAATTAATTAATTATCCTCTAGTTAATCAACTTAATTAATCACCCCTGATTAATTATACTTTAATTAATTTCACAAAATTAATTACTCTAAACCAAATACAGTAATTAACCTTTAATTACTTCATTAATTAATTAAATATAATTAATTACATTAAACCATAATTAATTACAATTAATTAATTACACTTAATTACTTATTATTGATTATTTAATCTTTAATTAATCAATCTTAATTACATCATTAATTATATTTAATTAATTATCTTATTAAAATTAATTACATTTAGTGATTAATCTCAATTTAAACCATAATTATTAATCACCTTTGATTAATCACGTTTAGTAATTAACTACCCTTAATTACTTATCAAATTAATTACTTCTTAATTAATTATTTTAATTAATCCCTTGATTAATTATACAAAGTAATATAATCCAGATTACTTTCACAATTCCATCATTATCCACTAATTACATCCAGTAATTATCTTTAATTACTTCACCGAGTAATTACATTCCATTAATTACATTAAGTAATTATTATCAAACCAACAAGTGATTAAAATTAATTAAACTTAATTAATTAATTAAAACTAATCACAATAAACTCCATTAATTACGTTAAGTAATTAATGTCTTAATTACTTTCATTTAATAATTAAACATAAATAATTTTCACAATTGATTATCATTTAATTAATTAATCACATTAAATTATTAAATAATCTTAAGGTAAAGACCATCATTAACAATTAAAAATTCTTTAATTACTTCTCTTAAGAAATTAACTTTGATTAATCATTATTAATTTCAAATTAATTAATCTTTAATATCAATTTAATTAACCTTTAATTATTTAGTTAATTAAGTGTTAACTGTAACTTAATTAATTCATAATTACTTGATTAATTAATTACTAATCATTAATTAAATCTAATTAATGATCCTTAATTATAGATTAGTTATTCTTAAATAATTGATTAACTTAAACTTTAAATTAATAATTTAAAACCCTTAATTACCTTAATTAATTATCCATTCCATTAATTTATTAAATAAATTATTCATTTAATTACCTTAAAAATTAAATGAAATTTTTAAATCATTAATTTAATTCTAAATTTACTTTAAGATAAAACCTTTCTTATCTATAGTTAAATTATCATTCATAAATACTTTTGAAAATATTTATTTCAAATTCAATTTCAAATTTCATTTTAAAATTCAAACTTTAAAAAAATGAAACCAAATTTATCTTTGACCAAATTAAAACTTTGAAATTCACATGTTAGAGAATACTTATATAAAAGAAATTTGGAGATTTTAAACTAATTTCCTTTTCATTCTCTAATCATTTAAAGTATACTTTATCTTTAAACTTATTTACAATATTTAAATTTATAAAATTTATTTCCAAAACTTAAGATCCAAATCAAATTTGAATTCAAATATAAAATTCTGATTTAACTTCGATTAAATCCTCTTTTACATTTCAAACTTCATTTATATACACTTTAACTTCTTAAACACTTTAATATTATTAAGTCAATTTGAATTTGAAAACTCATTTATTTCCAAACTAGATTCAAATTCAACTTGAATCTATTTTTTTAACTTAGATTTAAACTTAAACTCAGATTGAAAACTAGATTTAAATCTTATTTTAAAACTTTACCTTCATCTAAAATCAAGTTTTCAATTTTATTTTAAAATTTAAACAGAGTAACAGGTTTCTGAATTAAAACCTGTTACTATACTTTAACCCGAGCTACCCTATTCCCTGCTCCGAGTCATCAAGCCAACATCTTCGAGCAAACTACCAAAATCTCGAATAAAAACTCAAGTCAATAATACTACTGCCACCCAGAATTCATCAGAACCCAAAAGTGCACGGTGCACGTGCACCGTACCTCCGGCCAACTCCAGCCACCTCCGGTGGCCTCCACACATCGACGACCAACCTCCCATTCCATCTCGATCATCACCTCGCTCACATTCAACTCGAATTCGAATTCAAGTTCAAATCTGAAATCTAGAACAACAGACCGTCACCCACCCCAAACCTGTCATCACCACATCCACGCCGCTCCGACCATCTGAATGCTTGCACTTCCGGTCACTCCATCGTAGACTCATCCTATACCATTCCCCTAAGTTTGGCTACACTCGATCATCCAGAGATGACGAACCAAATAAAACACTCAACCCAGTAGAAACTAGGTTTACAGAAGAAATTCAACTTCCACTGCCTCCTTGTTGAATTACATCATCATTTAGTATTTTTCCCTGAATCCATGCTCATTTCCCAATCAATACTGAAGATCACAACATCCAAGATTGTAGAGATTACCAGAAATCTCTTATTATCCCTTTTCTATTCATTTCAGAACTGCATCCATCCCTCATTTTTAAAAATCTGGATTTTAATGTAAAAATCATGATTTTGTTTATATATTCATATCCTAATACTGAATCTAAAATTTTCACAGTTTGAAATTTTAATTTATTCAAGGCATGTACTGTTATTTGGTTTAAGAGGGTAACACAGATTTTAACTTAACTTGATTAAATTTTTAAAGCTTAGTTTATGATAAATCAATCAACATTTACTTGTAAATTAGGCCCTAACAATAATTTGTACCAAAGAAAAAATTGAATCCAAATTTAAACAAGAACATCTGGGCTATAACAGAGTAGGAACAGTCAAGCATATTCTTACATATATGTGTATATATATACAACAGGTTCTCATAACATATTCATCTCATCATCAACAAGCAAGCAACCATATTTTGTACTAGATTTATTTTCTTTTTAAATAAAGTTACTCACCTGTTTATAAAATATATGCAGAGCCTCAAGTTGTTTTGCAAAAGCTTTGAAAAACTGGAATGTGCAGTGCCCATTTTTTTAAAAACTTGAATTGCTTAGCTGTAATTTTGAATTGCTTGTATACTTTGCACAATAAAGGTTGGAATGCTTGCTCCTTCCAATTTTGAAACTGCATGCATGCTACTTTGAAACTCCAGATTCTACAAATGCAGGTTTCAGATCTTCTCTCTAATTTTTCAACTGCATGCATGCTACAAATTTGCATGATTTACTGAATTACAGGAATTTGCTTACAGGCTTTACATGATTGTACAGGGCATTTGAAGATGATTACAAGGAGAATGATTTGCATTTGATTTTAGTGGAAGTGTTTTGAGAAATGGTTTCAGGGGTAAATGAATTTGCATGCTTTGATTCAATATCGAGTTTGTTTGAAGTGGAAAAAATGAATTTTCACGCTTATGAAAGTTGTAGATAGTTTGCATGTTACAAATTTACAGGATTTTGAAGAAGATTTACAGGGTTTTGTTGAAGAGGCTTTCAGATTTTAGTTTTTGAGGGTAGTGTTTATATTATTTTTTTTCAGATTTGTTTGACGTTAGATTTTAGAAGAAGAAAAGAAAATTGAGGGAAAGAAGATTTTATATAAGCTGAAATTATTTGAAAATAAAAACAAAAGAAAATGCTAAATTCAATTTTGACACTTGTCTTACAATATAACATTTGTCATTAACCTTACTTTATTATTTAACATGTGTCTTTTAATTTGTAAAATGTTTACATTTGTCTTTAATGTTAATTAGTTATAATTAGTTTTATTTGTATCTAATTAGATGTTAATATAAGATAAATGTAAATCCATGTTTAATTAGTTAGTTAATATGTATTTATTTATATGTAGATAATTTTAAAATGAATAAATCCAATTTAATTTATAAAATAAAGTTATACAATTAAAATCAAAAGAAATTAAAAATATTTACACTTTAAATTTTCAAAGCTTTGAATTCAAATTCCAATCAAGTTACATATATACATATATAACCACACAATTAAATTTTGAAAAACAATGTATTATTATATTTAAAAAAAATTGATAACTATAAATAATTTATAAATGAAATTGTTTCTTTATTAATAAATTATTTATTTTATCCAACTATATTTAAAAGAAAATCAAAAATAAACCTTATTGTTATTTTTATTTAAATTAAAATTTTGAGTTAAAACATATTTTAAATCATTTCAATATTTACCTTATGTATTTAAAATCATATAGTTATTTATTATATACTTTTAAAAACTTAATATCAAATAAATCAATTTAAACAAATTAAATTTTTACCTTATCAATTTAAAAACCATATTTTATTTATTAAATAACCTTTTAAAAGTTTAATCTTTAAAATTATACCCAATTTTACCAAAGATATATATATATATATATATATATATATATATATATATATATATATATATAGAAAACAAGATTTATTTATTTATCCGATTAAAACAATATCTATTTACAATATATACATATCCTATATACATTATAAATAGAAAATAATTTATTAGATTTAAAAAGATAAAATATATCAATTAAGTATATTTTAATTGAATTATTAAATTAATTCCAATCTTATTACAAAGATTATCAAATCAATTTAATTTTTACTTCAGATTATTAAATTGATATTGCTTAAAAATTCTGGGTCATCACAGGGGCCGCGTTCAAAGATTGCTCGCATATTGATGGGAGTCTTCGTTCATCTATAGAGGGAAGTAGCGTAGGGAAGCAGCAAAAACATGTTCATTGGATCTAGATGTAACGGCTGAGATTTTTTGGTGGTAATTTTTTTTTTGAAAATTGATTTTATTCGAATCTTTAAATTTGTATATCTTTATCATACGCGGTCTGATTGAGACGAAACAAGCGACGTCGGAATCGTGGCGGCGAGCACTATAGCACGGAACTGACTGGAGTTGATGAGGCTAGCTAAAATTTTAGATTAAATTGAACATCGTTCGATTTTTTAAATTGAAAACTCAAGGTGAGTTTGTAATGCTCACAACGTACTAAAATTTTCTGATGTTCGTTAAATTGATATCATGAAGTTATTTATTTTATTGGCTGTCATATGGTAGTTCCATTGACCTATAAATTAATATTTAAATAAACTGTAGAAACTAAAATTGATAGTTAAATTTGAAATTGGAAGTTAATTGCCTGTAAAATACCTGATATTAATAACTTTGAAGTTGTTGTGAATTATTTTGACAGTTTGGATGATTGATTATGATGGATGCCAATTGATTGATATTTGGGCGATTAGATGTTTATATATATATATATATATCGTGTTATCACCTGCTAAATTATTTACGGTATATATAACTATCAATTGAATTATTTCGAATAAATTAAGAAATAGGTTGAAATGATATATACCAATGACACTGTGATTTGGATTGAAATGATATATATCCATCCTTGAATTAAATTAAAATAACTAATCACTTAGCTATAGGATAAAAAATTATATACGAACACCGGATTGGTTAAATTAAATGATTTTAAATTGTTTGATTTGAAATTCTTTTAAATGATTTGATTTTAAGAAAATGAAAATCGAATTTATGAAAATCGAACTATTTCAAAATTGAGCTCGTAATTGAATTACATTTGTGGATTTGGATTTCAAATTGGGTATTGAAGGTAAATTTGAATTAAGTCTTTTGAATCGATGTTTTGAAAATTGAACTCGGAATTGATATTATTCGAAATGGTTCAAATTTGAAATTATTTTGGAATTGTAATTGAAATTAATTTGAAATTGGAATTGAAATTTATTTGGAATTGATTCAGTTTGACTTTCAAATTATTTTCAATAAAATTATTCAAGTGAACTATTTAAACCTATCTTTTAAACACTCAAATTATTTCGATTTTCTAAACTATTTTACCATATAAATCATTTTTATACTTAAATTATTTCATATTAAACTATTTTAACCATTTAAACTATTTTAATTATTTAAACTATTTTAAACTATTCAAACTATTTCCTAAAAATTCAAACTGGTTAAGGTTGGAATGGTTATATTTAAATCATCGATTCAAATAAGAATTCGGTTAAATTGAAGTTATAACTCAATGGAAATTCAAGGCAATGTTGAAATGGAATTGAAATCGAGATATTTTGACAAGCATGTTTTTGATTTGAAATAGTATATTTTGAGTAAATATGATGATTTCGAAATGAATTTGATTTTGAAGCAGATATGATATTTTGATACCAATAGGAATTATTTTCGAAATGTAAAGGTACCAACGGGTATGTAAAACGACGTTTGGTTGTTAAAGAAACTGGAGTCTCTTATTGGCATACTCTATGTCAATATTTGAACTACTTCAACAACTGTGTATGTGGAGTTATAGTCTAAAACGAAGTAGTTGGATTTGACGTCGCTTGCTGAATTTAAAGAAAGAGAATGATGATGGATTGGCCTGGTTCTTATGCCAAATTGAAATGACTAAAACAGGAGTCATGCCTGCCAAGCGGGCTAGCTACCTGTAACAATCCATAATTTTTGTAAATATTTTTAATTCAATTTATTTGAAAACTTTTATTTTTAAATCATTTAAAATTGAAATTTTGGGAATTTCCAGTGTATTTTTGGATTTTGTTTATAATTTAATTTTCAAATACAATAAAATAAATACTCTCTGAAAATTTTATAATTTGGCCAACTGTGGCCGAACTTTGATTTTCAGTTCAAAATTTTAAATTTTATTCTTTAATTTCCAATCTTTTTATTTTAACTTGAATTTAATTCTGATATTGGTTCTGCTTTTCGTTTCGTCAAATTCTGTTTTATACTTTTTAAATCTGATAAATTTCAGCGTTTTTACACGTGATTAGTTTCAGCATTTTTCCGTTTATTTTTTTTCTATTCTATATTTTCTACTTCATTTATATTTTATATTTCATTTTCTATTTTATTTGGTTTGGATTTTTATTTTGATTTTTTTAATTTGAATTTTGGGCTTGGAAATTCCAAGAGACTTAAGTTCTTTTTCTTCATTATGAAGTGTGCCTTTTCCCTTTCCATAGCTGTTCAAGCTTTTCCTTTTCTTGCCGTTCAAAACACTTTCAATTCACGTACATATCACTTCTCATTTATATCTCTTCTCATTCCATTTCCTGTAGAAAAATTTACAAGTTTCATTTTCTCCTTCTCCTTCTTTTTCTTTTTTCCTTTCTCTTTGGATCCAAGCAAATTCGGCCTCCACCATCACATGCCTTCCTCTTGCCGACCATCATCTCCTCCACGACCACCTTAGACCGACCACAACCATCACCATCTCATCTCCTACACCATGCCGTGACCCATTGATCCAAGTCCATCACCAATGTTGCCTTGAAACCCTAGCCAAGTCCACCTTGTCATCCAATTTTTCCTTGCTAGCCTCGGCCAACCATAGCTCCTCCATCACATTCCCTTGTCATGACCAATACCTCATCTCCAAGCCGTGCAAGTGGTGATCCATGACCTGATCCATGACTTAGCATAGGGCCGAACCACCCTAGCATTGGGCCGAACCCAATTTTCAACCTATCCTTGCCTTTTTGCCTTCCTATGAGTTTTGCCTTGCCATCTCTTCACATTCCTATGTTTTCCTTCCATTACCTTACCATGGTCGAGCATTTCATGCAGCAACTAAACATGGTCGAGCATTTGGGTGATGGTCAAGCCAAATTAGGAAGTGGCTAAGCCTACTTGAAAAGGTTAAGCCACTTTGCTTCAATTTTGATTCATATTTGTGTATTGTTTGGACTATAATCTTTTGTATAATATAGTTGCTTATGTATGTTCATATTTATTTGTTTACAAGGTTTGAATCTTGGCTCTCCATCCACTCAAATCTAATTCGTGCTTTGTCGTGCTTTTAGGAGTTTGGTTGTGTGTCTTGAATTGTTATCTCCAGCTTTAAAAGGTGAGTTATTCACTCTCGACATTCGTACTTATATAATTATGAAACAATGGCATGTGACATGTAGTTGATGATATGATAGTAATTTATATATGCCTATAAGATGATATTCCATGATGTATAACCTGATTATATGCTTATTACATCACCTGATTTTATGCCTGCGACATCACCAGATACGATATGCCATATTATACTGTTTATTTATTTTCTGCTCTTACGCTGTAAGTTCCCTATTAGTATAGAATCACTTTGGGTTGAAATGATACATACCCGAACAGAAATTAGAATAAGGAAATAATCGTTATGAGCTGAAATGATAGGCTCAAGCGATTTTTATTTTATTTTGTTTGACTTGGGATTGCGGGTTTGAAACGATAGACCCCGGATTTTTATTTTAAATTACGAAATTAAATGATACATATCTGTATCACTTGACCTAGGTTAGAAAATTATATACAGACCCGTGTTTAATTTTAAATACTTTCTGAAAATTATTAAGTATTTTTGAATTTTAAAATATGAAATTTTAACTTAATTTGGATTTACATGATTTAAATAAATGTTATAGTGATTTTCTATAAGTTAAAAATGTATAAGTAAATAAATGGTTTAAAATGTAATTTAAAATATGACTTAACTTGATAATTGAACATTTAGTTTTCAAATGGAAATTTTAAGCTTAACTTAGTAATAAGAATATTTTGTTTATGAAATGGGTATTTTAAAATAAAGTATAAAGTTATGTTAAGACAAAATGTTCAGTAAAATAATGTACTTTTGACTTAATAAATGAATTATAGTTTAATTTGGATATTTTATTTATAAAATTTTATTTTTTTATCATAAGTTAAATGATGTCCAAATAAATATTTCTGAAACGTGAGATGTGTTTTATAAGTTAAAAATGGTGAAAACTGAAAGTATAATGTTTATGAAATATTATAATAAACCTTAGATTTATATTGGTAGCATTTCCAAAACGATGTAGTTTTACGGTAGCGTTTTCTAAGTGCTACCAGTTTCGAAATTGTACTGTTTTTCTAAAATACTGTTATATCTATGGTAGCGTTTTTCTAAGTGTTACCAGTTTTGAAATTGTACTTTTTTTCTGAAATACTATTATATTTACGTTAGCATTTTCTGAGTGCGACCAATTCTGAAATTGTACAGTTTCCTTAAATGCTATTATATCTACGGTAGTGTTTTCCAAGTGCTACCAGTTCTGAAATTGTGCTGCTCTTTGAAATACTATTATATCTACAGTAACTTTTCTAAGTGTTGTTTTTTCTGAAAAGATAATATTTCTGAAATGCTACTATAAGAATTATAAAATTTTCTAAGTGTTACAAGCGCTAAATGCAATGTTTTCGAAATGTTATAATTGAACGAATGAACTTAGAAAAATGCAACAATTCTGTAAATTGAACATTTGATTTGAAAGGATAACAGCTTCATATTTAAAGGGTTTAAATGAATTATTTTGATTTGGAATATAAACCATTTTGACATCTATAACCACGGGTAATAATAACGTTGGGTTGTTAAAGAGACCGAGATATGAAGTTGTCATACTCTCTGCCAATTTCAAAAACCACTTTAACAACCATGTACATGGTAGAGATTCCAGAATGAAGTAGGATGTCGGTGATGTTCTTTTGAGGTATATATGTGGACCCGACTCCCGTGAGTTGGCATAAGATGGCTAAAACAGGAGCGATTCTAGACCAATGAGGTAGCTCCTCTTATCGAACACACTTCTTCGATACCATTTTATTACTTTGTGATTGATTGGGTGCACCGTTTATTTTTGGATGTATGGCTGGAGGTGGACAGTAGCGGCTGCTATGCGTTACCACCAGTGCAGATGCGTAATTGGTATATCTACCCTGCCATTGCATCGTTGTGCCGTGTCACCTACCCTAGCACGCCTTGTACGATTTTGTTTTGTACCATACCTATGGAGTGCCCTCTGACCACGTCCAGTATAGGGGAGATTACGGTACTATATAGACTATGGGAATATAAAATGTGTTAAGGTGGAAAATGTAAAGCCTTAACGCTATTTTCAAATATATTATACTTTACTGTAGACATTATTATAATAGCGTATATTACTACATAGCAAATAGTTTAACAGATCCTTAAAGGATGGGAGGTCCCAAGCATTCTTTAAGTTACTTGTACATTTATTTTACAGTTCACTTGAGTTGGTTTACATTGTATAAGTATGTATGTCCTGACTCGAGTGTTTTGTGTTTTATTTACGCTCGGCTCAGCCTGAGTATCAGCTTTGGATTTCACCTTCTGGAGCTCAATGATTTGCTAGAGATTATCTATCTATCTATCTAGTTTTCATCTATTTCCATTCAGTATTTCTATTCAGCTTATATATTAGTGGACATTTATGTATTGGGATTTCCGTTGTATTCACTTTTCAGATTCTAGATTTTGTACTTGTTTTGTGACTCTGTGTTGTAGTAGCTTCATGAACAACTATGGTTATTTTATTTCCGCTGCTGGTTATTCTGATTTATCTGTGTCTGTGATTCTATGATTGGTTTTATTTGCTCCAATTTATATTACAATCTACTATTTTGAATCATTCAAGTCAGATATGTGTGGTTTTATTGTCGATTTGAATGGTCCAAAATAATGGGTCGTTACATTTGGTATCGGGGCTTTTTTTTTAGGCAAACCTTAGCCCGCGGTGCAAAAATTCATTAGAGATAAGGTAGAAATACCCTAGAATGAGTGAAATCAATCTTAGAATCATTTTTTTTGTGAGAGAACGTATTTGAAAGTATAAAATGATTTTTAAATGATTTTCATACATTATTTTGATATAAAATTTTCTTGTTTTAAAATCAAATTTTCATTGACTTCTTTCTTTTCGTTATCCGCCTTGTTAATAATTCCTTTGTTTAGGATATTCATTCTAGTTGAATCTTATCTTATCTTATCTTATCTAATCTTGGCTTTATTTCTTAACTACCATTGTCCCACTCAATAGAAGGGCAAGCCTTCTGGTATTTTGCTGTTACCTCTGTTTCTACTCTTGTGGTCAAGCTATATCATGATGTCTTTGGTGAAGTCACTTCTTTACCTCCTAAGCGAGAATTTGATTTCCGTATTGATCTTATTCCTGGAGCTCGACCTGTAGCTCTTCCTTCCAGAAGAATGACACTCCGTGACAAGGTTGAGTTAAGGAAGCAAATTGAGGACTTGTTCCCCAAAAGTCTGATCAAACCTAGCCATTTCAAATGGGGAGCAGTAGTGATTTTGTCACTAAGTCCGATTGTTCTTTGAGGATGTGTGTTGATTATAGGGAGCTAAACAAGCTCGCTATGAGGAACATATATCCTATGCCTCGCATCAATGATATGTTTGATCAGCTCCATGGGGCTACTATTTTCTGTCAGTTTGATCTTGCCATTGGTTTTCACCAGCTCAGAGTTACCGAGGAAAGTATTCCTAAGACTGCATTTCATACTGAGAATGGTTTCTATGAATGGTTAGTTATGCCTTTTGGGTTTGACTAACATTCCTGCTTTCTTTGTTGATTTGATGAATCGTTTTTTTGGGATGTTCTTAACAAGTTTGTTCTAGTCTTCGTTGATGATATTCTTGTTTTCTCTAAGTCTGAGGAAGATCATAAGTCCCATTTGAGCTTTGTTCTAGGGACACTTAGGAGTCATCAGTTGAAAGCTAAATTCTCGAAATGCCATTTCTGAAAAGATGAAGTTTGATCCCTTGGGCATATTGTTTCTAGTAATGGAGTTTCTCTTGATCTAGTCAATATCGCTACGATCAATATAAGTCTTTCTTCTCTTCTCTCTTTATGGATAGATTGACCAACTCAGCTCATTTCATTCCGGTTAAGTCTACTTATTCTGCTTCTAGTTTGTCTGAGATCTATATGAGGGAGATTGTTCATCTCCATGGTGTTCCTACAGCATTGTTTGTGATAGAGACCTATCTTTACCAGTCAGTTTTGGAAAGCTTTTCAGGAATCTTTGGGTACTCATCTGAATCTGAGCACTGCTTACCATCCACAGACCGACGGTCAAATGGAAAGAGTGAATCAGGTTCTTAAGGATCTTTTTCGTACTTGTGCTCTTGATTTTGGAGGATCTCAAAAAGATCATCTCCATCTTATTGAATTCATCTATAACAACAGTTATCAAGTGTAATTTCAATATTCTATTTTAACCTTATCTAAATCATTTATTTATCTCATTTTATTTTTGAATTCTTTTGATTAGAATTCCCCAAATTTGAATTTCTATCCTTATTTTAAAACCCACTCCGAAATCATCGAATGAGGGAGCGTATTTGCATTAATGTTAAAATGTTTTATATGTTGTGTTGTTTGGGTTATTGATGTTGATTTGGGATTTCGATCGATTTATCGGATCAACGATATCGATAGGGTTCCAAAATACTTTAAAAGAACAAACTGACATAATTTTGTTTTCAAATTTGGTAAATGAGAAATTTTTTATATGATTTATATGTATAATACTTTTATAGATCTGTATTATCTGTTGAAATTTATTTTGATAGGATATGAATAAGTTGATTTTTATTAAATTATAATATGGTTAAATTTTATATTTAATAAAGAGTTTATAATTTTTTAAATAAACTAAGGTTGGAAGATAAATTTGAAATTGATTTGAAATTGGATTTATTTAAGAATTAAACTCAAATAAACTTAATTTGAATTTTATTAAATTTAAGGTTTTAAGGATATGACTTTATAACTTGATTTTGGTTTGAGGTAATATAAATAAATATATCAAGTTGATTTAAATGAAAATATCAAGTTTAAGTAAATCGAAGGAATATTCAGCTATTTGATGTTTAAAAGTTTTATTCAAATGATACTGGAGTTATTAAGTAAATATTTCGTAACTAATTAATAGAAAATTTAATTGGATATATATATAATTATAAAAAGTTTAGTTTGAAATTCATGGAATATTTAAAGCTTTGAAATATATGGAAATTGAAATGGTTTATAGAGAACTGAATTGGTTGTTAAAATGATAATATTTGTTTCATTTATTGTTTTGAAAACCAATGACTATTGACACAAGATACGAATAAATAAAAATTATAAAGCATGTTTTACAAACTAATTTGGAATTTAAATGAATTTAAATTATGGACTTGAGAATTAAATTATGGTGATTTCAAACTTTGGTTTTAATGTTTTAAATGTATATTATTTAAAAGTATGTTTGAATATAAATTTTTAAAAGGTTTAAACTTATGCTCTTCCCTTATGTTGCTGGGAAATAATTTCGGTGATGGTGGCTGCATCATCGACATTTATTTTCGAGTTTCAAAGAGGAGAGACTAATTCGTAGCTTTGCTATGCTTTTGTTTGTTTAAATTTTTTTAATTTAAATTTATTTGATTTAAATTTGTTTGATTTAATATATAAAAGAGGAAGAAAATTTGATTTAAATTTCTAAAGTATGGTTTGATTTAATATATATAAGTATATGATTTTATATTTGATTTGATCTGATATATAGTATATATATATACACACATATATATAATTACCTCTTAATTGTTTGAGATAAACCGAATATTTAAATTCTAAAATTGATTTAAAATGATTTCAATTATAACTGAAAGAATTTTAGATAAAGGACTGAACTTGAAATAAATGAATTGGGAAATTTTGAATAAATAATTTAAATTTTTGATAAATAATTGAATTGGAAAATTTTATTTATAATACCAAATTGCATTCCAATATAACTTATCTTGTTATTCAGAAGTTAGGTATGTTATTGGATAATATACAATATAAAATAGTGTTAAAGGAATTTATATATAAACTTAGTAGTTATGATAAGAGTAAATATGCTTAATATATGTGATAAGATATTAAGTGGAATAAATTTAATAATAATTTAGGATAAATTGGAAGATGAGGGAAGCTTGGTCCTAGGTTCATAGGTCTTTTCAGCATCTCTGAGAGGATTGGTTATTTAGCTTATTGCCTGGATTTGCCTGAGAAGTTTTCTGGAGTGCGTAATGTGATCCATTTTTCGCATCTTCATCGATATCTGCATGATCCATCTTTTATTGTCCAGCCTTCTGCTCTCGAGAGTTGGGATATTAAACCTTACCTTACCATTGAGAGGAAGCCGCTTCGTATTGGCGAAAGAGGTGTAAAGCAGCTGAGAAGGAAATCTGTCAACTTGGTCAAAGAGCAATGGAGCACGGATGATCGGGATTGTACCTGGGAGACGGAGGAGAGCATGCATGCTTCGAATCCGGAATTGTTTGTTTTAGGTACTATTTTCTTTTCTGTCTTATCTTTCCATGTTTACGTGTCTCGTTCCTTTTCAAGGACGAAAATTTTGAGTGAGGGAGAGTGTAACAACCCATAATTTTTGTAAATATTTTTAATTTAATTTATTTGAAAACTTTGATTTTTAAATCATTTAAAATTGAAATTTTGGAATTTTCCAATGTATTTTTGGATTTTGTTAATAATGTAATTTCCAAATACAATAAAAAAAAATATTTTCTGAAGATTTTATATTTTGGTCAACTGTGGTCAAACTTTGAATTTCAGTTGAAATTTTTAAATTTGAATTTTTAGTTTCCAATCTTTTTCTTCGAAGTTGAATTTAACTCTGATATTGGTTCTGCTTTTCATTTCATCAAATTCTGTTTTATATTTTGTAAATCTGATAAATTTCAGCGTTTTTACTCACGATTATTTTCAACATTTTTCTTTTTTCTATTCTATATTTTCTACTTCATTTCTATTTTATTTGGTGTGGACTTTTATTTTGATTTTTTATTTGAATTTTGGGCTTGGGAATTCTAAGAGACTTAAGTTCTTTTTCTTTATTATGAAGTGTGCCTTTTCCCTTTCCATGATCGTTCAAGCTTTTCCTTTTCTTGCCGTTCAAAACTCTTTTCAATTGATGTACATATCACTTCTCATTTCTATCTCTTCTTATTTCGATTTCCCGTAGAAAAATTTACAAGTCTCAATTTCTCCTTCTCCTTCTCTTTCTTTTTTCCTTTCTCTTTGGATCCAAGCAACTTTGGCCTCCACCATCACATGCCTTCCTCTTGCCGACCATCATCTTCTCCACCACCACCTTAGACCGGCCATAACCATCACCATCTCATCTCCAACACCACGCCCTGACCCATTGATCCAAGTCCATCACCAATATTGCCTTGAAACCCTAGCCGAGCCCACCTTGTCATCCAACTTTTCCTTGCTAGCCTCGACCACCCATAGCTCCTCCATCACATCCCCTTATCGTGACCAATACCTTATCTCCAAGCCGTGCAAGTGGCGTGCCATGACTTGATCCATGGCTTAGCATAGGGCTGAACCCAAATTTCAACCTGTCCTTGCCTTTCTGCCTTCCCACGAGTTTTGCCTTGCCATCTCTTCACATTCCAATGTTTTGCCTTCCATTACCTGACCATGGCCGAGCAATTCATGTAGCAAATAATCATGGCCGGGCCATTTGGGTGATGGTTAAGCCAAATTGGGAAGTGGCCAAGCCTACTTGAAGAGGTGAAGCCACTTTGCTTCAATTTTGATTCATATTTGTGTATTGTTTGGACTATAATCTTTTGTATAATATAGTTGCTTATGTATGTTCATATTTATTTGTTTACAAGGTTTGAATCTTGGCTCTCCATCCACTCAAATCTAATTCGTGCTTTGTCGTGCTTTTAGGAGTTTGGTTGTGTGTCTTGAATTGTTATCTCCAGCTTCAAAAGGTGAGTTATTCACTCTCGACATTCATACTTATACAATTATGAAACAATGGCATCTGACATGTAGTTGATGATATGATAGTAATTTATATGTGCCTATAAGATGATATTCCATGATGTATAACCTGATTATATGCTTGTTACATCACCTGATTTTATGCCTGCGACATCACCAGATATGATATGCCATATTATACTGTTTATTTATTTTCTGCTCTCACGCTGTAAGTTCCCTATTAGTATAGAATCACTATGGGTTGAAATGATACATACCCGAACAGAAATTAGAATAAGGAAATAATCGTTATGAGCTGAAATGATAGGCTCAAGCGATTTTTATTTTACTTTGTTTGACTTGGGATTGCGGGTTTGAAACGATAGACCTCGGAATTTTATTTTAAATTACGGAATGAAATGATACATATCTGTATCACTTGACCTAGGTTAGAAAATTATATACAGACCCGTGTTTAATTTTAAATACTTTCTGAAAATTATTAAGTATTTTTGAATTTTAAAATATGAAATTTTAACTTAATTTGGATTTACATGATTTAAATAAATGTTATAGTGATTTTCTATAAGTTAAAAATGTATAAGTAAATAAATGGTTTAAAATGTAATTTAAAATATGACTTAACTTGATAGTTGAACATTTAGTTTTCAAATGGAAATTTTAAGCTTAACTTAGTAATAAGAATATTTTGTTTATGAAATGGGTATTTTAAAATAAAGTATAAAGTTATGTTAAGACAAAATGTTCAGTAAAATAATGTAATTTTGACTTAATAAATGAATTATAGCTTAATTTGGATATTTTATTTATAATTTTTTTTTTATCATAAGTTAAATGTTGTCCAAATAAATATTTCTGAAATGTGAGATGTGTTTTATAAGTTAAAAATGGTGAAAACTGGAAGTATAATGTTTATGAAATATTATAATAAACCTTAGCTTTATATTGGTAGCATTTCCAAAATGATGTAGTTTTACGGTAGCGTTTTCTAAGTGCTACCAGTTCCGAAATTGAACTATTTTTCTAAAATACTATTATATCTATGGTAGCGTTTTTCTAAGTGTTTCCAGTTTTGAAATTGTACTGTTTTTTTGAAATACTATTATATTTACGTTAGCATTTTCTGAGTGCTACCAGTTCTGAAATTGTACTGTTTCCTTAAATGCTATTATATCTACGGTAGTGTTTTCTAAGTGCTACCAGTTCTGAAATTGTGCTGCTCTTTGAAATACTGTTATATCTATAGTAACGTTTCTAAGTGTTATTGTTTCTGAAAAGATAATATTTCTGAAATGCTACTATAAGAATTATAACATTTTCTAAGTGTTACAAGCGCTAAATGCAATGTTTTCGAAATGTTATAATTGAATGAATGAACTTAGAAAAATGCAACAATTCTGTAAATTGAACATTTGATTTGAAAGGATAACAACTTCATATTTAAAGGGTTTGAATTAATTATTTTGATTTGGAATATAAACCATTTTGACATCTATAACCACGGGTAATAATAACGTTGGGTTGTTAAAGAGACCGTGATATGAAGTTGTCATACTCTCTGCCAATTTCGAAAACCACTTTAACAACCATGTACATGGTGGAGATTCCAGCATGAAGTAGGATGGCGGTGATGTTCTTTTGAGGTATATATGTGGACCCGACTCCCGTGAGTTGGCATAAGATGGCTAAAACAGGAGCGATTCCAAACCAATGAGGTAGCTCCTCTTATCGAACACACTTCTTCGATACCATTTTATTACTTTGTGATTGATTGGGTGCACCGTTTATTTTTGGATGTATGGCTGGAGGTGGACAGTAGCGGCTGCTATGCGTTACCACCAGTGCAGATGCGTAATTGGTATATCTACGCTGCCATTGTATCGTTGTGCCGTGTCACCTACCCTAGCACGCCTTGTACGATTTTGTTTTGTACCATACCTATGGAGTGCCCTCTGACCACGCCCAGTATAGGGAAGATTACGGTACTATATAGACTATGGGAATATAAAATGTGTTAAGGTGGAAAATGTAAAGCCTTAACGCTATTTTCAAATATATTATACTTTACTGTAGACATTATTATAATAGCGTATATTACTACATAGCAAATAGTTTAACGGATCCTTAAAGGATGGGAGGTCCCAAGCATTCTTTAAGTTACTTGTACATTTATTTTACAGTTCACTTGAGTTGGTTTACATTGTATAAGTATGTATGTCCTGACTCGAGTGTTTTGTGTTTTCTTTACGCTCGGCTCAGCCTGAGTATCAGCTTTGGATTTCACCTTCTGGAGCTCAATGATATGCTAGAGATTATCTATCTATCTATCTAGTTTTCATCTATTTCCATTCAGTATTTCTATTCAGCTTATGTATTAGTGGACATTTATGTATTGGGATTTCTGTTGTATTTACTTTTCAGATTCTAGATTTTGTACTTGTTTTGTGACTCTGTGTTGTAGTAGCTTCATGAACTACTATGGTTATTTTATTTCCTCTGCTGGTTATTCTGATTTATCTGTGTCTGTGATTCTATGATTGGTTTTATTTGCTCCAATTTGTATTACAATCTACTATTTTGAATCATTCAAGTCAGACATGTGTGGTTTTATTTTCGATTTGAATGGTCCAAAATAATGGGTCATTACATTTGGTATCGGGGCTTTGGTTTTAGGCAAACCTTAGCCCGCGGTGCAATTATATAGTTTGTTATGTATATTCATATTTATTTGTTTACAAGATCTGAATCTTGGCTCTCCATCCACTCAAATCTAATTCGTGCTTTGTCGTGCTTTTCGGAGTTTGTTGTGTGTCTTGAATTGTTATCTCCAGCTTCAGAAGGTGAGTTATTCACTCTTGACATTCGTACTTATATAATTGTGAAACAATGGTATGTGATTTGTAGTTGATGATATGATAGTAGTTTATATATGCCTGTGAGATGATATTCCACGATGTATAACCTGATTATATGCCTGTTACATCACCTGATTTTATGCCTGTGACATCACCTGATATGATATACCATATTATATTGTTTATTTATTTTCTGCTCTCACACTGCAAGTTCCCTATTAGTATAGAATGACTATGGGCTGAAATGATACATACCCAAACAGACATTAGAATAAGGAAAAAATCATTATGAGCTGAAATGATAGGCTCAAGAGATTTTTATTTTACTTTATTTGAGCTAGGATTGCGGGTTTGAAATTATAGAACCCGGATTTTTATTTTAAATTACGGATTGAAATGATACATATTTGTATCACTCGACCTAGGTTAGAAAATTATATACACACCCGTGGTTAATTTTAAATATTTTATGAAAATTATTAAGTATTTTTGAATTTTAAAATATGAAATTTTAACTTAAATTGGATTTAAATGATTTAAATAAATGTGATAGTGATTTTTTATAAGTTAAAAATGTATATGTAAATAAATGGTTTAAAATGTAATTTAAAATATGACTTAACTTGATAATTGAACATTTAGTTTTCAAATGGAAATTTTAAGCTTAACTTAGTAATACGAATATTTTGTTTATGAAATGGGTATTTTAAAATAAAGTATTAAGTTATTTGTTAGGATAAAAAGTTGAGTAAAATAAAGTACTTTTGACTTAATAAATGAATTATAATTTAATTTGGATATTTTATTTATAAAATTTTATTTTTTTATCATAAGTTAAAGATATCCAAATAAATATTTATGAAACATGAGATATGTTTTATAAGTTAAAAATGGTGAAAACTGAAAGTATAATGTTTATGAAATGTTATAATATACCTTAGATTTTATTGGAAGCATTTCCAAAATGCTGTAGTTTTACGGTTGTGTTTTCTAAGTGCTACCAGTTTCGAAATTGTACCGTTTTTCTAAAATACTATTATATCTTCGGTAGCATTTTCTAAGTGCTACCAGTTCTGAAATTATACTGTTTTTCTGAAATACTATTATATCTACGGTAGCGTTTTCTAAGTGCTACCAGTTCTGAAATTGTACTGTTTTCTAAAGTACTATTATATCTACGGCAGCGTTTTCTAAATGCTACCACTTTTGAAAAATGTGCTGTTTTCTGAAATAAAATCATATCTATAGTAATGTTTCTAAGTGCTGCTGTTTCTAAAAAGATAATATTTCTGAAATCTACTGTAAGAATTATAACATTTTCTAAGTATTACAAGCGCTAAATGCAATGTTTTCGAAATGTTATAATTGAATGAATGAACTTAGAAAAATGCAACAATTCTGTAAATTGAAAATTTGATTTGAAAGGATAACAACTTCATATTTAAATGGTTTAAACGAATTATTTTGATTTGGAATATAAATCATTTTTAAATCTATAACCACTGGTAATAATAACGTTGGGTACTTAAAGAGACTGGGATTGAAAGTTGTCATACTCTCTGCCAACTCCGAAAACAACTTTAACAACCGTGTACGCGGTGGAGATTCTAGAATGAAGTAGGATGGTGGCGACGTTCTTTTGAGGCATATACATGGACCCAACTCCCATGAGTTGGCATAATGTGGCTAAAACAGGAGCGATTCCGAGCCAATCAGGTAGCTCCTCTTATCGGACACACTTATTCGATACCATTATATTACTTTGTGATTGATTGGGTGCACCGTTGATTTTTGGGAGTGTGGCTCGAGGTGGGCGGTTGTGACTGTTATGCATTACCACCAGTCCAGATGCGTAATTGGTATATCTATCCTAGCATTGCCTCGTTGTGCCGTGTCACCTACCCTAGCACGCCTTGTATGATTTTGTTTTGTACCATACCTATGGAGTTCCCTTTGACGATGCCCAGTACGGGGGAGATTACGGTACTATATAGACTATGGGAATATAAAATGTGTTAAGGTGGAAAATGTAGAGCCTTAACGCTATTTTCAAATATATTATACTTTATTGTAGACATTATTATAATAGCGTACATTACTACATAGTAAATAGTTAACGGATCCTTAAAGGATGGGCGGTCCCAAGCATCCTTTAAGTTACTTGTACATTTATTTTATAGTTCACTTGAGTTGGTTTACATTGTATAAGTCTGTATGTTCTGACTCGAGTGTTTTGTGTTTGCTTTACGCTCGGGTCAGCCTGAGTATCAGCTTTGGATTTCACCTTTTGGAGCTCAAGGATTTCTAGAGATTATCTATCAATCTAGTTGTCATATATTTCCATTCAGTATTTCTATTCAGCTTATGTATTAGTGGACATTTATGTTTTGGAATTTCTGTTGTATTTACTTTTCAGATTTTGGATTTTGTACTTGCTTTGTGACTCTGTGTTGTAGTAGCTTCATGAACTACTATGGTTATTTTATTTCCGCTGCGAGTTGTTCTGATTTATTTATGTCTGTGATTCTATGATTGGTTTTATTTGCTCTAATCTATATTACAATCTACTGTTTTGAATCATTCAAGTCAGACATGTGTGACATTATTGTCAATTTGAATACCAAAATAGTGGATCGTTACACTACCCTGAGCGGACACACTTCTTCGTATTACCATCATTTACATTATGATTGATTGGTGTGCACCCTCGGATTATGGGAGTGTTGGAGGCAGTGGGCGATCATGGTTATGATGCGTTACCACCAGCCGGAAAGGGTAAACTAATAGTCTCACACCTTGGACATTACCTCACATGCCTTTTCATACTTTTATCCTTATACGAAACCCTATGATTTTGGTTTAGTGTTGTCATATCACGGCGCATCCCTACCCACCGATGGGTTTTTGGTGTTTTACATGCAAACTGTACGAAAATGCTTAAAAACGTATTAAGGAGGATCAATGTAAAGCCTTAACGCTATTTTGATATTTATTTTACTAATTAGACATTATATATAGCGTATTATATTACATATAAATATTTTAACAGATCCTTAAGAGATGGAAAATCCTGTAACATCTCTTGAGTTATTGCACGTACGGTTTACACCGGATAGAAGATGTAAAACCCCGAAAATATCTCCGATGCCATGGAACTTATGTTAGATGCAATATCGATTTGACTCACATAAGAATATTTTAGTCTTGACTCGAGTGTTTTGTCTTATCATTATGCTCGGGTCAGCCTTGGGCATTTAGCTTATCGTAGATTATTCTCTAGAGGACAAAGACGAAGATATTGTATATTATTATTACTTCAACATCATGTTTTTTGCTGCATTATATTGTGTTCTGTTGTATATTTATAACTTTGATAAATGTTGTATAAATTATAATCAAATGTATAATAAATAGCTTCATGAACTGTTTATTTGATTATTATATTATATCATTTTGCTACAAGATTTTGTGCTTGTTTTCTTCTTCCTTTCTTATTTTTCTTAATTTACCCATTGATTATCATGGATCTTTTAAGTCGGACATGTGTGGACCATTGTCGATTTAAACCTTTTGAATTGTGGGTCGTCACAGTTGGTATTAGAGCTTTGGTTTAGCGATAACTTCAGCTTTATGGTGTTTGACTCATTAGAGATAAGGGAGTAATGCCCTAGAATGAGTCTGTATGAGTGTATATATATGTATGATACATCATATTATTAGTGTTTAAAATTGTTTCTTATTGTGTGTACTTATCTATTAAATTGTTTATGAATTCTGATTGATGCATGGGACGTCGTGTAATCGATAGGGGTTTCTAAACACTTAAACGAGGCAAATATTTTGTTTTAAAATAGAGTAAATGAAATAATTTTACCTAAATTAAATTATACATATATAATGATAACTTTCAATGAAGTTTTTGTTAGGCGATGATAATATTTAGTTATCATCGATTATTGGTTGAATTAAAATAAAACGAACACTTGAGAATTTTATTTTACAAAGCGTTGGTAATTAAATTGAGTTGAATCCAATTATAATAAAAATTGAGAATCTAAGAATTTAAAATCCCTTTGTTTTCAAAATTAATTTCAAAGCCTTCAGAATCAATAATAATCTTATTTGGAAGAGTATTGACTAGAAAATATTTTGAATGGACTTTTGAAAGAAATAAAAGCATTGAACTCACTTTGGTCGCTTGGAAATAGTTCTGAAGACGACTACATCGCTCAATATTCATTTTAGAGTTTCTGAGCGAGAATTGCTACCAAAGAAAATTTTTATTTCCATTTAAAACAAGTTTTGATTGTGAAAAATATTTTAAGTATGATTGGATAAATATATGAAAATAGTTTTGAACTTATAAATTGAAATAGTATGGATAAAAACAAGTTCATAACTTATAGATTTGAACAGGAAAGGAAATTAAAATTTAAAACTGCTGAATATTTTTGGTCAAAAAAACAAAAGAAATTTGAATTTGAGATATGAAATAAAGGAATTAACTTAAGAAATGTTAAATTAATAGAGTTAGTGAAATGAAGTAAACAAATATAGCTCAACTCATGAAAGTTTAAATAAAATGAATAACATTTATTTGTATAATACTCAGTTACATTCTAAAGCATCATAATAACTTACCATAAATTTTTTAAGAATTTAAAATGTTTATAAGAATATGTAACGGAATATTATACAAGTAAATAAGTACTTATGTAATTAAAATGTTATAAATGAAGTTTAAGCTGTTATAATAAATGTTGTCTACTTAATTAGTGTATTATGAAATGGTTAATGACTAGATTAAATAAGTAAATGGAAATTAAGAAAGTAGATGAATGAATGAAATAATATCTTATAAATTATTTTGGAATTAAATGTCAATTTATGAAGAATGTTGCAAATTAAGTTGTAACTTTTTGAGAAATATATAAACTTGAACAAGTTGGAATAAAAAGAGGAAAACATTTATAAAATAGTGATAAATTAAGGAAATGATAGATGAAATGTTTTATGAATTAATTTAGTATTGAATGAAAATTTGTGAAGGTAAATGTTAAGGAAGAATATGAATGTTATAATTGAAGAGTTTGTGAAAACATTTCTTGCAACTCACAGAATTGATAAATATAACTAAACAAAATTAGTGAACATCAAAGATATGAAAAGAAAATCTAAAATGAGATATGAAATTTGATTTAACTTAAGGGAGTTTAATGGAAATGAATATAAAAAATCGCGAAGGAAATAAATTAGCAAAATGAGTCAAATAAAATAGAATTTGATTCAAAATGAAAATGAACTTAATTTATAAAGTAAAATTGAATGTAATAACTTTAATTATTAAATGTAAAAGAAATTTTATTTCAATGAATGTGAAAAAGTAAATGTGAATCAATTTGAAATTGAATAAAGTTGAATGTACATTGATTGGAAATGGATAATTGGATGTTTGAACCTTGTACTTGTTTACACATTCGAAATATACATGTTATAATGTTTTCATTTTATAAAAGCATGTGTTTAAGTTTGTTAAAGGAAGGTAATGTTATAAAAATTCATGGTCATGAAACTTATGTGCTTTATTTGAGTAAGTACAGGCACAAGAAGCTGCTAGGATAGATTTTGGTTGCGCAATTGCATATAAATTAAGCAAACTCGCTTAATAATGCTAATATTTGGTACGCTTACGCATAAAAAGTTAAAATAAAATAAATATTGATATATATTGTGTGTTTCGACCATGTAGTCGATGTACATTATATTTATCATATTTGTAATATTGTAAAAGGCTTTTCATAAAGGGGAGACTCTGTCAAAAAATTTCAGATAAGGTGTTAGAATTTTTTTGAAAATTTGGAAAAAAAAATTGTTAACTAAATTTGATTTTGAAATTATAACTTGAAATAATGGAATTTGATGAATAAACAAAAATTTGTGGTTTTGGGTGAGTCTAAAAGACGTAGGAAATGGTGATAACAGAATTTTAACCAAATGAGTTTCGAAGAGCATTCTTTCTATTTTAGCAATTTCAAGGAAGAAATTCTTTTAAGGGGGAAGGAATGTAATGAAATTTTGGTCGTTGGTTTTGCATGTTTAATTTATTTTTAAATGTTGAATTTCAAGTATTAATTGATTTTAGATATGGGAATTTTGGACAAATTAGTGAGATGGTTTAAAATTTTCAAATACATCTAAATGGATTTGGTGAATAGTAAATTTAATATTTGAAATCGGGTAAATATGTGAATTCAGAGATAAATGTGAATGGAAATAATTTCTAAGCTGATTTAAACTCTATTTGAATTAGAGTGAGGATAGTGGACTTTTGAATGGAATTAAAAGTCGATAAATTAAAATTTGAAATTTTATATATTAATTTAATAATGAAATTTAATATTTGAAATGGTGTAAATAATTGAATTTGTGATTTAATACGAATCAAAATGGTTTCTAATATGAATATAAATTCTGTTTGAATTAGTATTGAGTTCGTAAGTTTTAAAATTTGAGTTTGAAGTAATTTCGTTAATTTTGAAAATCGCTCGATTTAATCGACACGTTAAAATAGCCTTCCAAGGGCACTCTCTCAGAATTCAATGAAACTAGTTCCATTAAATCCATAATAGTGAATTATTATCAAATTTCAAATTCCGTAGCAATCAGATCTATCGTTTGCTCGTGGGAGCTAAAAACGCGAGAAACTAATTTAAGAATTTAATTTAAAATCAGTCGTTTAAAGCCATAACTCCCATATACTTTGGAATTGGCCTTTGAAACATGTTCGATCGCATTTGGAATAGGGTTATAACATTAGGAATACCAGACGGCAAGCTTCGTTTGGAGATCGGAAAAAGACAAGCGTGAACAGGGTTTTTAAATAGTGAATTATACACACACGCGCGCGCGCGCACACACACACACACAGACGTAAATCCCTCTAACCCTATCCTTTTATGGTTGCTACCAGAAATTTTAATGGTCGAAAATCATCAATGTTCTCCTCCAATTTCCATTCAATCCATTCACTTTTACAAAAAACTTTCGACTAAGAAATCATAGAGATTGTCAAGAGCTTCAAATCTATACAATTGTGATCGATTTTTGTTTCCACTTTTGGTGGTATTTGGCTAGAGAAGGTGGATCGGTTCATGGTCGATAAGGGATGATGGGAGGCAAGGAGTTCATCAGGACTTTCTCCATAGGTATAACGTGGGGTGGCATTTCGTTTTGCAATAGTTGATCGTAGTCCAATGCGTCAAGGGAGGTGCGGCTTTCAAAGATTGCTTACGTATTGATGGGTGTCTTCACTCTTCTATAGAGGGAAGTAGTGTGGGGGAAAAGGAAGAATGTGTCCATTGGATCCAGATCTAATGGCTGAGATTTGTTGATGGTAAAAAAAAAGTTTGAAAATTGATTATATCCGAATCTTTAAAAATGTATATCTTTCGCATATGTGGTCCGATTGAGATGAAAGTGGCGCTGGAATCACAACAGCAAGCACTATAGCATCGAACTGACTTGGAGATGATTGAGGCTATCCAAGATTTTAGGTTAAATCGAACGTCGTTTGATTTGCTTTAAAATTGAAAACTCAAGGTAAGCATTTTGTAACGCTCACAACGTACTAAAATTTTCCGATGTTCGTTAAATTGATATCATGAAGTTATTTATTTTATTGACTGTCATTTAGTAGTTAAATTGACATATAAATTGATATCTAAATTAACTTTAGAAATTAAAATTGACAGCTTAATTTGAAATTGGAATTTAATTGCCTGTAATATACCTGATATTAAAAACTTTGAAATTGTTGTGGATTACTTTACTGTTTGGATGATTGATTGTGATGGATGCCAATTGATTGATATTTGAATGATTGAATGTTTATATATATATATATCCTATTATCACCTGGTAAATTATTTACAGTATATGAATTATAAATTTAATTATTTCGAATAAATTAAGAAATATGTTGAAATGATATATACATATGACACTGTAATTTGGATTGAAATGATATATATCCATCCCTGAAATTAAATTGAAATAACTGATCACCTGGCCATATGATAGAAAATTATATATGAACACCAAATTGGTTAAACTAAATGATTTTAGAAAATTTATTTTGAAATTTATTTAGATGATTTGATTTTAAGAAAATGAAAATTGAATTTATGGAAATAGAACTATTTTGAAATGGAGCTCGGAATTGAATTATATTTGAGAATTTAGATTTCAATTTGGGTATTGAAGGTAAATTTGATTTAAATGTTGTGAATCGATGTTTTGAAAATCAAACTCGGAATTGATATTAATCGAAATGGTTCAAATTTGAAATTGAAATTATTTTGGAATTGTAATTGAAATTAATTTGAAATTGGAATTTCAAAATTGATATGGAATCGATTCAGTTTGACTTTAAAAATATTTTCAATAAAATTATTCAATATAAACTATTTAAAACCTATCTTTTAAAGATTCAAATTATTTTGATTTTCTAAACTATTTTACTATATAAATCATTTTTTAAACTATTTCATACTAAATTATTCTAACCATTTAAACCATTTTCACTATTTTAATTACTAAAACCATTCAAACTGTTTCCTAAAAATTTAAACCGGTTAAGGTTGGAATATTTACTTTTAAATCAAGGATTTGAATATGAATTCGATTAAATTGAAGTTATAACCTAAATGGAAATTCGAGGCAATGTTGAATTGGAACTGAAATCGAGATATTACGATATTTTGAGTAAATATGATGACTTCAAAATGAATTTGATTTTGAAGCAAATATGATAATTCGATGTCCAATATGAATTGTTTATGAAATGTAAAAGTACCAACTGGTGTGTAAAACGACGTTTGGTTGTTAAAGTGACCGGGGCCTCTTATTGGCACACTCTTTGTCAATATTGGAACCACTTTAACAACTGTGTAAGTGGTGTGATGGTCTAGAACGAAGTGGTTGGATTTGGTGTCGCTTGCTGGGTTTGAAGAAAGAGAACGATGATGGATTAGCCTGACACTTATGCCAAAATTGAAATGACTAAAATAGGAGCCGTACCACCAAGCGGGCTGGCTACCTCGAGCGGACACACTTCTTTATATTACAATCATTTACATTGTGATTGATTGGTGCACACCCTTTGATTATGGAAGTGGTGGACGCGGTAGGCGATCATAGCTATGATGCGTTACCATTAGCCGGAAAGGGTAAATTGGTAGTATCCTACCTTTGAGGTTGCCTCACTTGCCTTGTCATACTTTTATGCTTATACGAGACCCTAGATTTTGGTTTAGTGTTGTCATATTACGGCACATCCTATGCACCGATGGTTTACTGGTGTTTATATGCAAACTGTACGACAGTGCTTAAAAATGAATTAAGAGGGATCAATGTAAAGCCTTAATGCTAATTTGATATTTATTTTACTGATTAGACATTATATATATAGCTATTCTATTACATATAAATATTTTAACGGATCCTTAAGAGATGGAAAATTCCATAATTTCTCTTGAGTTATTTGCACGCACGGTGTACACAGGATATGAGATGTAAAAGCGCGTAAACATCCCTGATGCCATAACACTCATGTTATATGCGATATCGATTTGACTTACAAAAGAATATTTTAGTCTTGACTTGATTGTTTTGTTATATTCATTATTGTAACGACCCAGAATTTTAATTAATTAAAATTTGAATATTTAATTAATTTTAAATATTAAAAAGTGAATTTATAAGTCGGATAAATTTTATTTCGAATAATTGGATTTAATTGAATAATTAAACCAATAATTTAATATGTTAAATTATGGAAATAATTAAAAATTGGGTTAAATATGATTGAAAATGATTTGTAAAATTTTATTTTATCATGTTGGAGTTAGAATGATATTTTAGAACTTTTAAAATCGAATTAAAAGTTAATTTGTGAAAATTGAATATTTTAATATTTAATCGACTAGTGAAATTAGTCAATTTTTGAACAGTCTCAGAATTGGACGAAACCAGTTCCATTGGATCCGTAATAGTTAGTTATTACCGGATTTCAATTTTCGTAGCAATCAGAGTTATCGTTTGATCGTAGCAGCTCGAAACGCATCGAATTGTTTTTAATATTAATTTGGCGAGTTAAAATAGCCATTTTTCAAACAGTCACGGATTTCAACGAAACTAGTTTCATCGGATCCGTAATGTGATATTATTGTAAGGTTTCAAATTTCGTGTCAATTGGATTTACCGTTTGTCCGGTACAAATTAAAACGCCTAGAAAATCGTTTAAATCGGTTTAACGTAAATTGAACGTTTATTGCCATAACTCGCACAGATGTCCGAATTAGCTTCCGAAACCTGTTCCATTGTGTCCGGAACGCGGGGTAAACCTCAGAAACGCTGGTTACGGCGCGTGAATCGGAGTTCGGAATTTCCGGAATGAATAGTGTCGTTCGTTCTTCTATAAATAGCCCCTCCATTCACAAATAAATAAATAAAAAAAAAATCTAAAACCCTAGCCGCCTCAGCCTAAACCAATGGCCGAAAAGCAATGTTCTATCTCCCCAAAAATCTCCAAATCCATTCATCTATTCGAAGAATGTTCAACATCAAAGTTAAAGAGTGTATCGTGATCTTCAATCTGGACGGTGGTGATCGAAATCAAAGCAGTAAATCGATGGCAATTCGCTCGAGAAGCATGCGCGTTTGGGCATGAATTACGTGACCTAGGAGCGACCGAGTTCGCCGAGATCGCTACCGTGGGTCGAGCTCGCGTTGGGCAACAGGGTGGTGGCCTCTGATCATTCTGGAATCGAGGTTGGTGGCTCGCGTTTTGAGGAAGACGGGGTCGGCTATGGGTATGTCGGCCTGGAATTGAACAAGGAAGAAAGGAAGAAGGGGAGGGTGTGCGCGCACGGGCCTGATGAAGGTGGGGGGGGGGGGGGTGAGAATCAACGACCACGATCTTGAGTTAGGTTTTAAAAGAAATTAAATGTTGTAATTTATAAATATAAATTCGAGTAAACTTCATAAATGCATATCTTTTTCATACGAGGTCGAAAACGTGCGAAACCAGTTGCGTTGGAATCGTATGGACGAGCACTACGCGATGGAATTGGATTGGATTCATTTGGAGTTAGTGAGAATTTTGGGTAAAATTAAACGTCCGTTTAATTTTATTCGAAATAAATCGCTAAAACGAAATTGAAATCAAGGTGAGAACTTCTCACTCAATCGAATCAGTTTCAATTTTTATTTTAAATAGTTAGATTTAAAAATATTTTAAATGCATGTTGAATGATGATTGTTATCTATTGATTGTTAAAATAGATATTATGCGCCGTTAGTAAGCGGATGTTATTTATTAAAAACATATACCGCGAATATTTCATAAACAGTGAAATTGGTATTATATATGATAGCAATATATATATATATATATATATATATTGGCATATGTATATATTGCAGTTATTGATTTCCCGCATTGTATAGCGGATGAGACCCTATTGCGCCGTCTATTAAGCGGATAATATTTTAAATCCCATATACCGTGATAATTTCGTACTGGAACGAAATTGGTATTGTGCTAATGTTTGTGGATGCAGGAAAACAGGTTGGAGGGATCCAACTGGATTCCTCAACAGTTTTTATTTGATTCAGATATTTTGATATTTGATGGATTATCATATACGATATGTGATGTCGTTGTTGTCGTGATTGACTATTTGGTATGTAGCATCATTGGACCAAATTTGGAACTTTAAAATGATTTTTAAAGTGATTTTTGAAAATATACTATATGTTTGGAATTGATCCATTATAAATAAATAAACGATATAATTTTTAATGTTATAAAAATTATGATTTTTGAGAAATATAGTTAAAAGTTGATTTTTGAAAATATGGGGTTAATGATTTTATAAAATAGTTGAAATGGGATTTCTGAATTTATTATAAAAAGTTTAAAAATAAGATTTATAAAATTTGATTATTTTATAAATCAAAATGGTGAAATTATAAAGGAGTTTAAAGATGTTTTAAAAGAATAATATAAATTGATTTATATAAGAGAAATAGAAATGGATATTTATAAATTGAAATATTGAAATTATAAAACGAGGTTTTATAAGTGTTTGAATGAAGTGAAAATGGATTGCATAAGTGAATGAAATTTATAGAATTATAAACGGTGAAGTTATAAATGGAATTTTATAAGCAGTAGATTTATAAAATTCATAAAGTTATTAAAAGAATGGTTTTGGATAAATAATTGAAACTTATAAGTTATAAGATTTATAAGTATGAAGTTCAAAGGAACGATTTTTGCAAGCAAATAAATTATGAGTATTTCACTTATAATATGAACTTTTAGTATATCATTGAGATATGAATTAGATAGGTTAATAAAGGAGATTTATAAAGGAAGTAGTTATAAAACAAATAGAAATAGAATTTATAAACGTTGTTTTGTAAATTCGCAAACGACTTATTTTGATAAGTAAATTGTTATAACTTATTTATGGAGTTATATTCACATTTTAGATAGTGAATAATCCTTTAAAATAAAATGAATAAAAGGATGAAATTTGTTAACAAGTATATTCACGTTTTTGAATAGTGAATAATATGTTAAAGAAATTGTTTTGAATGTGATGTTTTAAATAGAATTAAAACAAGTTAACGATGTTTTAATTGGGTTGAGATTCGAAACCATAGATTTCAACATTGATTGTTGAAATAGACGTTTTCGAGAAATAGAAGGAAATGGTGGACTATAACACTGTTGTTGTAGTAAATGATTTCCGAAAGGAAATGTTTTGTATAGTATTGGGATTTATATATCTATTTTAATTTCGAATCCCTATACTAGTGATTTTGGGTTGTCGTAACGATGTTTTACGAAACATTCGTTTTGACCCAAATAAATATGTTTAAGAGCATGTTTACCTTAAAGAATGAAATATATACTTAATTTCGATTTAAGTATATTGAATATTTTCCAAGTGTTGAAAATAAATGGATTGAGAATTACTTAATAAGTAAGTATGGAAATGTTTTCCAATATAAAGTGAATATTTGGAGAATTTATCTTTTTGAAGATAAATTGAAGTGAATAATTGAAGTCGTATATTCATAGATATTTTGGAATATAAATTCACTATGGAATTTATAAAAGGAAGTGGAATTATTTTAAAAATAAATATTGATTTATTTTTGACATATTGAAATTATATATCTTGTAAAGATATTTTGGAAAATAAATAATTTGGAAAATTATTTGGAATCTGGTGATGTGTGCATATCCATTGATAGTTCAATAACCGACTATCAATATTTACCTTTGAAAGGTATTTGTTGTGATTTGCTTGAATTTGAATGCTACACTTATTTTTAAATTATTGCGCTCGTTATTCGGATTACCCATTACGAATAGTGATACGACGTAATGGATAGCATTGATGACCGGTGTTGAAGACCGGGTATTTGCGAAAGCGATAGGATGACCTATCGATTGTCTCTGCACTGGGTAGCTCCTGGTATAGAGATTCCCTAAGTGATGGGAAATCCGATCAGGATTGTGAATATACGGATTGCAAGGACTTCTTTGTAAGTGCCTTCGGTTCTGTTCGAGCCCGGAACAGACTTGTATGGATTGTATGTCTGACATTACAAATTGAGATATAAAGCAGATTTCTTTCAAATATATTTCTGTTGGTGGCGGAGAATTTATTCTTTTAGCTTAACACCCTTCTCTGAGACGTACGAGCTTAGAGGTTATGTAGTTGAAGGTTATCAGCGATATATTCCCAATTTGGTAATGTGACATGCTGAGTGTTGCTGTGAAATGATTATTGTGTTGATTATTTGTGATAGGTCATTTATTTGATCGTCTATCCTGGTGATCATTTCTATGATCATTTGTTGACCCAAAGCATGGCTTTTGTATAAAGTATGTTTTTGTGGACGTGACTTCGTCGAGCCTCACACCTCGGGAATGGTCAAAACAGGAAAGATGCGGCAAGGTTATGAGGGGTAGCGCCCTTTAGGATATGTGCATTTCCTTCTGGAAAAGGGTGGTATCATGGTATGGAGCCCAGATACTTACTCATGTTGAAAACACTTTATGATTGTGTGAATTGATTACGAGCGCTCGGTTGAAAGGTCCCAAAGGACCGGGGGATGGCATATTCGGTCAGTTGTTACTCAGTTAGGGGTAACCCGGCCTTGTGTTGGCAGAGATCCGGTTTGGTTCTCGGGGGTGTCCTTCCAGAGGCATTCTCATGTGGCAATGGGAAGTTCCTTGGCCTGATCATTCGTTGGAAATCCAAAGAAACAATACGAGACTTGTACGGTTTTAGTTGTATAACCTGTTATGGAATGTGGCGGTAACCTGCTATTGAACATAGTTAGCTATAGTAGGCATAGTTCGGAATGTCTATGCTGGCTAAGATTTATATTTTTATTTTCGAAATGAATTTTTCCTACACTATGCACTAGTAATAATATCGAATGTTCTTTTTAAATGCGTATCAAGCATCTTTGACTATCATAAGGAGAAATCTCCTCCGATTCTGCGTTTGCATTGTGTGTGTGTGCGGGAGGCCTTATGGTAGTCTCATTTTTAAAAGCATTACGAATTGACTTTAAAAATATTCCTCTATTTTGGTTTTCAAAGATAAATAAACTGTTTTGAGTTCTCACACCAGTCACATGACTGACTCGGAGTTTATTGTTTTCCTTCCTAAACTCTGGGTGCCCACCAATTTCCACACGGGCAGTCAAGAGTTAGGTTTATCAGGATATTCTGGAGTTGCTGGAGGCAAGATGGATGGCATGGCGTATTACTAGTATATAGTATTTCTTTTTCCGCTGCACTGTTTGTTGTTGTTGTTGTTGTACACTCTGATGATATGATGTAATGAAATGTAATGTATAAAATGTAATAACTGATATAGTTCTTTGTTTAAAGATTATTCATTTATTATTATATGTTGTTCCGCTGCGAATTGTGAGATTCTGTTATTGTTCTGCTGTTTTCTATTCCATTCTATTTTCTATTTTCTATTTTCTTTCCTCCCCATTTTCTATCTTCTTATCTCTTCTTCTGTCTTTTTCTTTTTCTTAAAACCCTAAGTGTTCGGTTTTCCGTCGTTCGATTGCTCGGCAGTCGATAAAGTGAGTATCGATGCTGAATTTTCGAAAGTCGAAGAATCGGGTCCTTACAATTATGCTCAGGTCATCCCTGAGTTTTCAGCTTATCGAAGATTATTCTCTAAAGGATGAAGATGAAGATTTGGTATATTATTATTACTATTACTATTCCTGCATCATGTTGTCTGTTGCATTATATTGTGTTCTTTTTTATATGTATAACTCTTATAAATGTCGTATAAATTATAATCAAATGTATGATAAACAACTTCATGAACTATTTGTTTGATTATTATATTTTATCATTCCGCTGCAAGATTCTGGGTTTGTTTTCTTCTTTCTTTCTTTTTTTCTTGATTAACCCCATTGATTGTCTGTATTCCGGATCGTTTAAGTCGGATATGTGTGGACTATTATTGATTTAAGCCTTCTGAAATATGGGTCATCGCTTATTTATGCTTCTAATACGTTGTGACGCCCCACCTCTATACCCACGCTAGCAAAGAGTATTAATAGATAATACCGTCTGCTAACACGGAGAATAAGGCTGTTTAGGAGCGACCATCTATGGCCTTGCTTTAATTATCTATTGAATACATCGACAATTGCCTTACCAAGCAGATCGACATGTCCAATGAATACTTAAAACAAAACCAGAGGTGGCTAGAGGATCTATCAGAACAGAATATAACAACTCAAATGCAATATACATCACAGAACAGTAAACCATCATATACACACATATACTGATACAAAGCAGAGTATACAAAATAATACATGTCAAGTGGTATAGAAAACCACAATATACAGACGAGTCAATTACATATCAGAGTTATAACAGAAAGGACTACACAAAAAGCTAAGACAAAAAGGAGTCAGCGGAATAGTCCATGCGGAAGCAAAAGAGGCTAAGTCCAAAGCACCTAACCTGAAACATCTCGGTCTGACCCGAGTATAAAATACCCGGGTCAGTCTAGCTAAACAAATCAGTTAGATAAACTGAACAATAATAAACCTGCAAGGTCATATAGTATAACAAATATCTCCAGAGGAGATAACACAATCATCAACAAGAATGAATCATATAGAACAAGCCTCATATCATCGGCAACATATAGAAACAAAGGATACGAATATCCCAAAACAAGCCGAATGGAAAATAACAAATACCAATAAGGTATACAAGTTCCATAAGGTAATCGTTATACATCATGCGGCTCAAACAAACCAACACGATGGGCGATACCAAGGGAATATAATATCAATGAAACATCATAAAATTTGCTCGAGCTCAGTACTGTACAACAAGGATCCATAAGCCCGAAGGCTCCAAACCCAAGTATCGCCCATGCGGCACTTAAGGCCAACATCAGAGCGAAACTATATAGGACGACAAACCCGAAGGCACAAACCCAATATCACCCATGCGGCACATAAGGCCAACATCAGAAGTGATACTATAGGGCGACAAGCCATAGTGACGAAGGTCGAAGACCCAGTACTGGACACCACTAACTGGCGGAATGTGTCACAACTCTCGAAAAGGAATCCGAAAAGTGTTAACGTATATCCCATAACCACTCGTTTGCACTAAACGGTTTACTATCCGTCAGTCCCTTTCACACTCAAAGCAGTACAAAGTTTACCTCATATCATCGATAAACCAAACCCGAAGGTCAACACAATCAATCGAATAGGTCGAGGATTAATCGGAAAGATAAACGCACAGATTCATGGTCCGTGTTTTGCCCAACCATTTAATCACCCTTCCACTTCGTTCGAAGTGCGAAAGTGTGTGTTTTAAATAGAATTTATAAATTAGAGAAACGAACTTTTAAATGCGATTCGAGAGATTATTTTATAAAAACCCGTGGATTAAAATTAAAAGGAACCATCAAAGTCAAAACAATTGATAATCATACATAGGATCATCATGAATCGATTCAAATTGGAAATTCAATCCCAAAAAGGCAAAGTGGGCTGAAACAGCAGGTTCAGTCGACTGAACAGAGTTTTCAGTCGACTGACCCTATACCTGGAAATTTTCCAGGTTTAGGAAACTTTCTATTTCCAGGTTCAGTCGACTGAACAGAGTTTTCAGTCGACTGAATCATGCCTGGAAACTTTCGGCTTCCAGGTTCAGTCGACTGAACAGAGTTTTCAGTCGACTGAATCATGCCTGGGCTGTTTTCAGCCTTATTCAAATGAAGAGCAAACTCTCCCAAAATGCAATCGGACGAACATTGGCTCTAAGGGCTTATGCCAATCGACAACCCGGCCCTATATGTTCCTCGATGCATCACCAAAACATGATTAAAACATCAAAGTTAGGATTTCAAAGATTTGAACCCAAAACACTAAAAATTGGATTATTCCCCAATTCAACCCAAACCAAAGGCAAGTGCATATGAACAAAGTGTTAGGAATTCATACCCAACATCAATGAAATCAAGAGAAGTAGATGTGAGTTCAAAACTCACCTTTTTAACTCAAGAACAAGAAGAAGAAGCTCAAATGCAAAGGAAAGGCTAACCACTCTTCACTCTTATTCAACAAGCTTCAATCTAAGAATAAAACACATATTTTCCTAAATTAGGTTTAGGATATTTTCTGAAATTGAAGAGGAGAAGAGATGGAGAAGATGGAGAAGAGGCTTACCTATCCTTCTCAAGAATCAAGATGCAAGAAGAACTAGGGCTTGCTAATTTCTATTTCCACTTCCTTTCCCCCATTTTCAGTTTTCTAAGGCTAAGAAATGAAATGAGGAAGAATGGATGAAGAGTTAGCAAGCTAGAGGGTTAAGTGGGGGTTGGGGCTGAACCCAAACTCAAGCCCAAGTAGAAAAAGGGTCAAAATTTCACAAACTCCAAACATATCAAAGATTATACTCAAAAAGATCGCAAACGCCATTTTGGACTCAATGGAAATGGTTTCGAGCTCCAATTCGGCCGTTTGCAGAAAGTAACATTTCGGACCCCAAAATCCGACTAACGACGCTATACTTAAATAAATCATTTAATTATAAAATCGTTAAATATGCGGGTTGTTACAGATCTCCCCTCCTTACAAAATTGCGTCCCCGCAATTTCTAGAGACGATGTTTGTAACAACTACATACATACAACATTCAAAAGAAAAGGAAATAAGCTTGAGATGAAAAGACATTCTCACCGTTTCAAAGCAAAGATAGAAAACCCGGATAGGATCGCTCGATAAACTCTCTGGTTTCCCAAGTACAGTCATTGAGATTAGCGGACCATTGAACCCTAACGAGCGGCACGTCCTTGTTTCGAAGGTGTCGCACCTCCGTGTCAAGCACGCGAATAGGTTGTTGTACAATAGGTAAGTCTGGTGAGACCCCAAGCTCTTGCAAATCAGGAGAAGTAATAACAGAATCCGACTCCCGAAGACACTTTCGAAGTTGAGAGACGTGAAACACGTCATGAATACCAGATAAATGAGCTGGAAGTGAAACTCTATAAGCCACAGGGCCAATACGTTCAGTAATAGAAAACGGTCCTCTATAATGAGGAGCCAATTTCCCAATCATACTGAAACGCATAACCCCTTTCAAAGGAGAAACATGAATAAAAGCAAGATCACCGATCGAGAACTCGAGAGGCTTCCTACGGTTGTCCGCGTAGGACCTCTGGCGACTCTGTGCCTCTTTCATTCTCAACCAGATAAGATCAATCTTCTCGAAAGAATAACGAACAGAATCTGGACCAAGAATAATCTTCTCCCCAGATTCCAACCAACAAGAAGGTGATTGACATGGCCTTCCGTATAAAGCTTCGAAAGGAGCCATGCCAACACTAGGCTGAAAACTATTATTGTAGGAGAACCCTACAAGAGGTAGGTGATTCTCCCAACTCCCACAAACATACTAGCACAAAAGAATAACAGAATAAGAAGTTCACCATAAAGTGCACGAAGGGGTAAGTCCGAACTTGATTGCTCAGAGAATTCTATGGATTCCTAAGCTCAAAATAATTTGGAACACCGACGTGGTACAAACAATACGTCAAATGAACCAAAGCTCAACAAAAATGAAGTACAACAAAACGTCCGATGAACTTGGTAAAAAGATCATCCCATTCGGACATCAACCAAGAAACAATCACTTGCTGTTTACAACCAAATGCATTGGCAACACGATCCTCTTTTCGGGAATAAAAAGAATATCAAGATCATAAGATGCAAGGAACTCGAACCAACACTAGGTTCCCTATGAGAAAATAAACATTTCAAAATTGTGATTGGTGAGGAGAGCAAAATCCCTCACCCAAAAGTAATGATGCAAAATACAAAAGACGAAAACAATAGCCACGAGCACTAAATCATGAGTGGCATATCTAGCCTCGATAGGCTATAACTATTTAGAAGAATAAATGATAGCACGTTCTCTTTTGCAAGTGAACGGCATCCAAACCAATACGATTAGCATTGGTACAAAAGATAAAGCATTGGTTCCCTACGGGAATAACAAGAATAGGGATATCGAAAAGAAAGAGTTCTTTTAAATTAATTTTCTTTCCCAAAAAGCTAAGACTTTCAAAATTACAATTATCTTTATGTAATAATCTTTCAAGAAAAATTTACTTATTCCAAATCAATTTACTGTGCCTGATTGTCTCATCTAAGCGTTTAGGAAATTCCTATCGATAACGTTGATCAAGCGCATCGACCAGAATTCTTAAAGCACTCAATGGGCAATACAATCACAAAATCATCTTCTATATGATAAACATGTTTCTAAAAACTTTTAAAAATATTCTTTGTTCGTTTAAAGAACAAAAATCCAATTATACTTATAATAAATCTTATGAAAAAGATTTGCAAAATTCTTTAAATTGCTATTTTCCATCCAAAATCAATAAATACCAAAATGGAATCATCGAGATATTCACAGAATACTCGATTCATAATATGGATGAAATGAGCTAGACAAACTGAATGACATAACAAATCATTTATAAGAATTACAACGAGTGCGGAATGCGGTAAGTGGAGTGCTAACTTCCGCAACTCGTAGCCAAATGAAAACCAGTTGTAAGGTCGAGCTAAAAAGACCTTAACACTACTCAAAAGATTGGTTAGGTGATAATCCTAAGACAAGACCAGAAATACCAGGAAATTCTCAAACTACAAGAACGAGAGAAACCACACTTTCCTCATCATGAGGACTTAAAGAAAAAATGATGCCATCAAATTGGAAATCGAAATCACAAAGGAAGACAGAAATCTGTTTAACAGATTGAAAATGTCGAGGATGAATAGTCCACTCGGGATATAGGATATGACTTCATAATAATTAAGTCAATCTTAAAACAAATTTCAATTCCGAAGCCTAAGTAACGCATAACATGCAAATTGGCTCGGAAAGAAAAATCACATAAAATAATCTCGACACTAATACAAGCAATTTGAGCATTGCGGATCCACCAATTCGGATTTGCAACTTTCAAAGAAGTAACCATACAAGAAACATCCAAAGATTAATCATCGAAGGGCTTCTTCGATATGGAAAAAAATGCGAAGCCCCCGTATCGAAGAGAACTCGAATACAATAGAACCTTTTTTTTTTTAAATGAAGATGTACCTTTTCCCCGAGAAGAACCTCCAGAAGCATCCGTTATCTTTAGCTTGCTAGATAAAGGATTTTTGGGAACAATAGGACAAGTGAAAATACGATGGCCTTCCTTCTTGCAATAGTGGCAGAAGAGAGGCATAGGGCAAGCTCGAATCACATGATCAGGGGAACCACAATTGAAACACTTCCGAGTGGAAGGTGTTCCAACAGACTGAGACTGAGACTGAGGATCAGATTCAACGGGCTTTTTCTTCTTGGAAGGGAAATATTCCCGCTTATCCATTGAAACTTCTTCTTGTTAGGGTTCTTGCGAATCTCAACACCATCCCCACAATCACACTCCTTCTCGAAGGCTTCTAGATGAAGTGCCGAATCAACCAACTCCTCAAAGGAAAGTTTAAGCTGGAGCATTAAAGACTTCTTAAGACATTTCTTAAGACCAGATACAAATTTCAGATTCTTCCTATACGAGGTGCTAATGAATTCAAGACCATATTTAGATAAGGCTTCGAAAGATGCAACATATTCAGAAACGGAAGAATCCCCTTGCTTCAATTCAAGAAAGCACCAGGACAACAAAGCTTTCTCAGATTCAGGAACGAACTTGAGTTCGAATCGTTCCCGAAACTGAGTCCAAAAAAGAGCAGACTCATAAATTCAGCTAAAAGAAGCTCGTACCATTCAAGGGTACGCTTTTGCAATAAGCTAGAAGTTACAAGAACCCTATAATCGTCAGAAAGATCCATGCGAGAGAGAACATGCTCGTACATGCGAATCCAAGCTTGGACCTCAAGAACAATCTCGGAGCCTTTAAATGGTTTCCCTCCAAGACGAGAAAAATCACTGCACAAACGTGCGAAGGTGGACTTGCATGGAGGAGATGTTCGAGTAGGAGCTGGAGGCTGCGTGCTCCTAAACCACTTTAAAAACTGATCGGCAGACATATAGACGCCGTCCGGATGTGAGCCACTGGATTGCCCAACATCCAAGCGTCGTCCTCCGTCTCTTCCAGCCATAAGCTGAAAGTTAAGATAAGGTAAAGATTATTCCCAAGGTAGATAATTCAATATGGAATACTACGGAATTTAAATGCATTCCTAGGCATAATCCCAAATCCTATCTAACCTTTGATGGTAGAAGAAATAGAGACACACGATGATTCAAAGATTTGTATCACTTATCATACTCTGATGTATCGTAATATGTGCTCTATTCTGTGTTTATCATATTTTGTTCTGAACCTCGCTCTGATACCAAGCTGTGACGCCCCACCTCTATACCCACGCTAGCAAAGAGTATTAATAGATAATATCGTCTGCTAACACGGAGAATAAGGCTGTTTAGGAGCGACCATCTATGGCCTTGCTTTAATTATCTATTGAATACATCGACAATTGCCTTACCAAGCAGATCGACATGTCCAATGAATACTTAAAACAAAACCAGAGGTGGCTAGAGGATCTATCAGAATAGAATATAACAACTCAAATGCAATATACATCACAGAACAGTAAACCATCATATACACACATATACTGATACAAAGCAGAGTATACAAAATAATACATGTCAAGTGGTATAGAAAACCACAATATATAGACGAGTCAATAGAATACATATCAGAGTTATAACAGAAAGGACTACACAAAAAGCTAAGACAAAAAGGAGTCAGCGGAATAGTCCATGCGGAAGCAAAAGAGGCTAAGTCCAAAGCACCTAACCTGAAACATCTCGGTCTGACCCGAGTATAAAATACCCGGGTCAGTCTAGCTAAACAAATCAGTTAGATAAACTGAACAATAATAAACCTGCAAGGTCATATAGTATAACAAATATCTCCAGAGGAGATAACACAATCATCAACAAGAGATGAATCATATAGAACAAGCCTCATATCATCGGCAACATATAGAAACAAAGGATACGAATATCCCAAAACAAGCCGAATGGCAAATAACAAATACCAATAAGGTATACAAGTTCCACAAGGTAATCGTTATACATCATGCGGCTCAAACAGACCAACACGATGGGCGATACCAAGGGAATATAATATCAATGAAACATCATAAAATTTGCTCGAGCTCAGTACTGTACAACAAGGATCCATAAGCCCGAAGGCTCCAAACCCAAGTATCGCCCATGCGGCACTTAAGGCCAACATCAGAGCGAAACTATATAGGGCGACAAACCCGAAGGCACAAACCCAATATCACCCATGCGGCATATAAGGCCAACATCAGAAGTGATACTATAGGGCGACAAGCCGTAGTGATGAAGGTCGAAGACCCAGTACTGGACACCACTAACTGGCGGAATGTGTCACAACTCTCGAAAAGGAATCCGAAAAGTGTTAACGTATGTCCCATAACCACTCGTTCGCACTATACGGTTTACTATCCGTCAGTCCCTTTCACACTCAAAGCAGTACAAAGTTTATCTCATATCATCGATAAACCAAACCCGAAGGTCAAAACAATCAATCGAATAGGTCGAGGATTAATCGGAAAGATAAACGCACAGATTCATGGTCCGTGTTTTGCCCAACCATTTAATCACCCTTCCACTTCGTTCGAAGTGCGAAAGTGTGTGTCTTAAATAGAATTTATAAATTAGAGAAACAAACTTTTAAATGCGATTCGAGAGATTATTTTATAAAAACCCGTGGATTAAAATTAAAAGGAACCATCAAAGTCAAAACAATTGATAATCATACATAGGATCATCATGAATCGATTCAAATTGGAAATTCAATCCCAAAAAAGCAAAGTGGGCTGAAACAGCAGGTTCAGTCGACTGAACAGAGTTTTCAGTCGACTGACCCTATACCTGGAAATTTTCCAGGTTTAGGAAACTTTCTGTTTCCAGGTTCAGTCGACTTTTTCAGTCGACTGAATCATGCCTGGAAACTTTCGGGTTCCAGGTTCAGTCGACTGAATCATGCCTGGGCTGTTTTCAGCCTTATTCAAATGAAGAGCAAACTCTCCCATAATGCAATCGGACGAACATTGGCTCTAAGGGCTTATGCCAATCGACAACCCGGCCCTATATGTTCCTCGATGCATCACCAAAACATGATTAAAACATCAAAGTTAGGATTTCAAAGATTTGAACCCAAAACACTAAAAATTGGATTATTCCCCAATTCAACCCAAACCAAAGGCAAGTGCATATGAACAAGGTGTTAGGAATTCATACCCAACATCAATGAAATCAAGAGAAGTAGATGTGAGTTCAAAACTCACCTTTTTAACTCAAGAACAAGAAGAAGAAGCTCAAATGCAAAGGAAAGGCTAACCACTCTTCACTCTTATTCAACAAGCTTCAATCTAAGAATAAAACACATATTTTCCTAAATTAGGTTTAGGATATTTTCTGAAATTGAAGAGGAGAAGAGATGGAGAAGATGGAGAAGAGGCTTACCTATCCTTCTCAAGAATCAAGATGCAAGAAGAACTAGGGCTTGCTAATTTCTATTTCCACTTCCTTTCCCCCATTTTCAGTTTTCTAAGGCTAAGAAATGAAATGAGGAAGAATGGATGAAGAGTTAGCAAGCTAGAGGGTTAAGTGGGGGTTGGGGCTGAACCCAAACTCAAGCCCAAGTAGAAAAAGGGTCAAAATTTCACAAACTCCAAACATATCAAAGATTATACTCAAAAAGATCGCAAACGCCATTTTGGACTCAATGGAAATGGTTTCGAGCTCCAATTCGGCCGTTTGCAGAAAGTAACATTTCGGACCCCAAAATCCGACTAACGACGCTATACTTAAATAAATCATTTAATTATAAAATCGTTAAATATGCGGGTTGTTACAACGTACTAGCAAAGTTCCAACATATTTATGGCTGTTCATTCATCTATTAATGGCTGTTCATTCATGTATTTAAGCAAAGACCACTCAAGGACAAATACATTACTCTAATTCACGCTAACATGAACCATTATATTTTAGCTGTTCATTCGTCTATTAATGGTTGTTCATTCATGTATTTGGGCTAGGACCACTCATGGACAAATTGACGCAGCGGATTAACAACTTTGATCACGAGATGGTGCTTCGTGTCAAATAACTCGATAAAACGTTGATGGAACAACACAATGATGAATCGATGGATTGATAATACCCAAGATAGATGCACAAATCCGTTGATCTCGCGAGATACCGGATTCTAGCTATCTTTAACACGTTGATCGCGCACGATACCATGTTAGAAGATCTACGATTCTTTTACGTTGATCTCGCGCATGAGATTCCGTGAACCGGCTTCAAAATCGTTGATTCGAGCGCACTCGAATAACCGAAAATGGAGAAGGAGATAACACTCAACTTTCAATTTCAAAGAGGCACAAAGCACTCAAACAAAAGTTTATTCAAAATCAACCCCCTTTACAAATGGCCCAACCCGCCTATTTATAGGCTTACAACACACAGGTTCACGACCTAACAGACGCGACCTAACCTCCACGGCCTATGACTTAACAAGTCACGAATTAACAGTACAGACGACTTAACATCACCATTTACAACTTACATTCACATGCGACTTAACAACATGACAAGTACAAGTTTCAACACAACATCACGATCTAACGAAATACGAGGTAAGAAAATTACAACAATATACGACCTATCATCAACGACATAAGTCATGAGCTTCAGCGACCTAACATCAATGCCCAGCTTCAGGAACTTGCGACTTAGCGACTTAAGGAAAGGAGCGGCATAAGGTAGGAGCGACCTATGGCTTTAGCATCCGGAGCGACTTAAAATACACGGCAGCGACCTACTGGCATTCACGACATAAGGAGGTTCGCGACTTAATGAACTCGCGACATAGGAAGCACGTGACCTACTGGAATTCATGAATTCTGCAGCGGTTTCAATCTCGCGATCTGAGGTATGTCGCTCTGCATCACTTATCTTGGTAGGTTGTGAGTTGCTACGTCGTTTGCAACTCAAGGAACCCGAGCGACCTAAATCCAACGAGCTATCTTCCGAGCGACTTAAGGTGTTGGGGCGACTTAACTCTTTATGCGCTGCATCATCCTTCCCCCGTTGACAAGAATTCGACCTCGAATCCACACCTTCCTCTTCTTCAAGACGCTTATCTCATGATACAGAATCAAGTGTCTGACAATAAAAGCATCGGCAGTACGGACATGATCCGACAGTCTCAACTGATAAGCATTATCATTGATCTTCTTCACGATTTCTACTGGACCAATTTTTCGAGCTTTCAATTTGTTGTAAGTTCCAACTGGAAAACGATCTTTCGTTAATACTGCGTAAACAAAATCACCTTCTTTGAAGTCCACACTCCTTCGCTTCTTATCCGCCAGTTGCTTATACTTCTCATTTGACTTAAGCAATCGTTCATGAACAATCCTGTGACACTCCTGCAACTCATTCACGAAATCACAAGCTCGTTTAACAACCCTTTTCTGACGTCGAACTATCGAAAAATCAATCGGTCCCTTCGGAATTGCTGAATATACTACTTGAAATGAACTGAATCTAGTACTTCGATTAACAGCATGATTATGTGCGAATTCTGCCTGACATAATTTCACATCCCAGCTCTTCAAATTATCCTTCACAAGACATCTCAACAAGTTTCCCAATGATCTGTTCACCACTTCCGTTTGCCCATCCGTTTGTGGATGATAGGCGCTACTAAAATTCATCTTAGTCCCAACCATCTTCCACAGAATCAACCATTAATGACTTAGAAATCGAGTATCTCGGTCATCAAAAATGGTCTCAGGTAGCCCATGTAGTCGATAAACCTCTTTAAAGAACAATTGAGCAACACAGACTGCATCGACGGCCTTTTTACAAGTTATGAAATATGCCATCTTCGAAAATCTATCCACCACAACATATATAGAATCATTTCCCCTTTGAGTTATTAGAAAACCCAAAACAAAGTCCATGCTAATATCAACCCATGGTCTAGTAGGCACGGGTAATGGCATATACAATCCTGCATTCGTAGCTGTCCCATTGGAAACTTGACATATGTGACATCTCTGCACAAATCTTTCAACTTCTTTCCTCATGGAAGGCCAAAAATATGATTGAGAAATCAACTGCAAAGTACGATCTCTTCCCACATGTCCTTCTTCATGCAATTCTTTCACAATCTTCATTCACAAACTGCACTCTGGTATACACAATCGATTTCCTTTAAATAGAAAACCATATACCAATACATACTCATCCGTCTTCCTTTTCTCGACTTCATCTACAATCTTCGCAAAGTAAGGATCCTTAACAAACAATTCTGGAAATACTTCAAACCCCATCACTTCAACTCTCATCGTGGTCAACAAATTGTTTCTTATACTCAATGCATCTGCCACACGATTTATAACTCCCAACTTATGCTTTACAACAAAGGTGAACTGTTGCAAATATGCGATCCATGAAGCGTGCCTGGCTGCAATCTTATCCTATCCCCGCAAATGCTTCAACGCTTTGTGGTCCGTATAACACAAATAGTGTCTCCAATGCTTTATGGCTTGGACAATAGTATAGAACTCCAAGTCATAGGTGCTATATCTTGTTTTGGCTCCAGAAAGTTTCTCGCTAAAATAAGCAATTGGACGACCCTTCTGACTCAATACTCCACCAATTCCAACCTTATACGCATCAGTATCTGGATCAAAGAGCAACTGAAAATCCGGGTATCTAAGAATCGGTGTTGTATTTAAGAGTGTCTTGATCTGTTGGAAAGCAGAATTAGCTTCTTCAGTCCACACAAACTGCTTTCCTTTTATGCAATCTGTCACTGGTGCCATCACGCTACTGAAATGTGGAATAAACCTTCGGTAGAATGATGCTAACCCATGAAAACTTCTCACTTCAGTTACAGTTCTGGGTTGTGGCTAATCCTTGATTGCTTCAACTTTACCTTGATCCACATGGATTCCTTCCTTGGACAACACGTGCCCCAAAAACAAAACACCGTGTGTCATGAATATGCACTTCTTTGTTGCCGCGTAAAACTACTCCTGGCGAAGTATCAAAACTTCCCGCAAATGTTGTAGATGTTCTTCTGTGTTTCTACTGTATATCAATATATCATCAAAATATACCACCACGAACTTTCCAATAAACCATCGAAAGATCTGATTCATCACTCGCATAAAAGTACTAGGTGCATTCGAAAGACCAAACGACATGACCAGCCACTCATACAAGCCTTCCCGCGTCTTGAATGCAGTCTTCCATTCATCCCCTGGTCGAATTCGAATCTGATGATACCCACTCTTCAGATCAATCTTTGAAAAAATAGCAGCTCCATTCAACTGGTCTAACAAGTCATCCAATCTTGGCATCAGAAATCTGTACCTCACTTTAATCTTGTTTAGTGCTCGACTATCCGTACACATTCTCCAAGTTCCATCCTTCTTTGGCACTAACAAAGCTGGTATTGCAAAAGGACTTGAACTTTCTTGTACGTGCCCTTGTTCAAGTAACTCCTCCACCTGCCTTCTTAACTCTTTGTGCTCCTTTGGACTCATTCTATAATGTGGTCTATGTGGTAACACAGCTCCCGAAACAAGATCAATCTGGTGTTGTATGTCTCTCAATGGCGGTAACTCTTTCGGTAATTCATCAGGAAATACATATTCAAATTCCTTCGACACTGGCTTAACTTCCTCAGGAATTTCAACCGTTTCACTACTTTCACATCCAATCAACAGAAATACTTCAGCCTCTTCCTCTAATTCTTTGACAAACTCCTTCAAAGATAACAGAGTCTTTAATTCCTCGATTTCCTCCAATTTGCTTTCACTTTGTTGTCGCTGTTTAGGAACCAAAGTGATTTTAGTGCCATTGAACATGAAACTGTAGCAGTTAGTCCTTCCATCGTGTTGCACGGCTCTATCGTATTGCCACGGTCTTTTCAAAAACAAATGACATACATCCATATCTACCACGTCACACCAAATTTCATCTTTATACTTCTTTCCGATGGAAAAAGTCACATAAGCTCTTCGACTAACTTTCACTTCCCCACCTTTCCTCAACCAAGCTAATTTGTAGGGTTTGGGATGCTTCTCTGTCTTTAATGCTAACTTCTTTACGGCTTCTGTAGAGATAATGTTATCACAACTTCCCGCATCGATAACAAACTTACAAACTCTTCCCAAGATAGTGCACGTTGACTGAAAGATGTTACTTCTCAACCAGCTAGTCTCCTCTTCCTGCTTTGGCGTCAAGCAAGATCTCCTCATCATTAAAGAATATCCTTCGTCTCCCGCCAATAATTCTTCTTCCTCCTCAACTTGTGGTGAATTGGAACATTCTATTTCTGCATCCTCATCCTCAATCCCAGCAACCATCGCTCGCTTCTTAGGCTTCGGACATTCATTACTCTTATGACCAAACTCCTGACAGCTATAACACTTGAAATTGTGTTGACCTTGGTCTTAGCAACTTCATTGACAACCGGTTTTCCAACAGCCTTGGAACATTCGTATTGCTACTAGCCCCTTTCACTTGATTGTTGGAATTTGTAAACACACCACCTCCTCTTCTACCTTGCCTCTCCCAAGCTAGAGCCTTCTGGTGTGCATCAGCAATGGATCTTGGATCAAACATATTTACCATATCCTGAATTTGCATTCTCAATCCTCCAACAAATCTAGCTGTCAACTGTTCCTCCGTATCCATGATATCATTTCTAGCAATTAGTGGATAAAACTCATCTGCATAATCATTTACCGACTTTGTCCCTTGTCTCAAATTCTGTAAGCGCTGATACATAAGAGACTGATAATTATAAGGCAAGAAAGTAGCCTTCATCAACTTCTTCATCTTCTCCCATGAAACTATCTTCGACTTTCCCATTCTTTCCCGTGTAAGTTTAGTTTGTTGCCACCATGCCATAGCTCTTCCCCTCAATCGTGTAGCAACCAGCTTAACTCTACGATGCTCGGATACTTCCTTGAAGTCAAAAATTTCTTCAACATTTGATAACCAATCCAAAAATTCTTCTGCTATCATTCTCCCTTTGAATTCTGGAATCTCTGTTTTCATCCCCGACTCCCATTTACGACCATTCTCTGAATCAATATATCGATTTCGCACTTGGCCTCGATCTCGATCATGAATACTTCCTCTATTACCATATTCTTCAAAATCATACGTATGTCGATATCGATCCCGTCCATCCACATATTTACGATCATGCATGTCCCTTCTATCATGACTTTCGGCATCACGATACGGATCATCTTCAAATCCATGATAAGTTCTTCTCTCTTCACCTCGATACTCATGATGTTCTTGTCTCATAGAAACTGATGATTCTCTTCTATCTCGATAAGATTATGGTGACACCCTCCTCGCTTCCGCAACCGATGGTGAAACTCTGTTTCCTCCATGGTTCGAGATTGGTGTTCTTCTCCTTTGACTTTGATTCATATCATTCATCAATTTCTCTAACTTTCCAATACCTTCATCGAACTTTTCATTAATACGTTGTTCCATTTGCTCAGCTTCTTGTCTTCGATACACATCTTCAACATTTTGAAATCGATTAGCACGTCTCGGAGGCATTGTCGAATCTTCAACAAATCCAAACACACTTCAACTCGGATTCAACTTACGAATTGATACACGGCTCCAACTTATAGATCTCGACTTTAACTCGGCTTGAACTAGCTTTTACTCGGCCTTGATCAAACTTATCAACAAACAATCTCCAAACTAACTTTAACTCTCCTCTTGGCTCCACAGGCTCGGCTTAGCTATGATTGGCTAAGTTTAAGCTCCGATACCAATTTGACGCAGCGGATTAACAACTTTGATCACGAGATGATGCTTCGTGTCAAATAACTCGATAAAACGATGATGGAACAATACAATGATGAATCGATGGATTGATAATACCCAAGATAAATGCACAAATCCGTTGATCTCGCGAGATACCGGATTCTAGCTATCTTTAACACGTTGATCGCGCACGATACCGTGTTAGAAGATCTGACGTTGATCTCGCGCAAGAGAAATGCATTTCTCAATTCATGAGATCACCCACCTGTTTCTGCCGGGCTGAAGTCCAGCTTTCTGTGAACCGGCTTCAAAATCGTTGATTCGAGCGCACTCGAATAACCGAAAATGGAGAAAAGAGATAACACTCAACTTCCAATTTCAAAGAGGCACAAAGCACTCAAACAAAAGTTTATTCAAAATCAACCCCCTTTACAAATGGCCCAACCCGCCTATTTATAAGCTTACAACACACAGGTTCACGACCTAACCTCCACGGCCTACGACTTAACAAGTCACGAGTTAACAGTACAGACGACTTAACATCACCATTTACAACTTACATTCACATGCGACTTAACAACATGACAAATACAAGTTTCAACACAACAACATACACAACATCACGACCTAACGACATACGAGGTAAGAAAATTACAACAATATACGACCTATCATCAACGACATAAGTCATGAGCTTCAGCGACCTAACATCAATGCCCAACTTCAGGAACTTGCGACTTAGCAACTTAAGGAAAGGAGCGGCATAAGGTAGGAGCGACCTAAGGCTTCAGCATCCGGAGCGACTTAAAATACACGGCAGCGACCTACTGGCATTCACGACATAAGGAGGTTCACGACTTAATGAACTCGCGACATAGGAAGCACGCGACCTACTGGAATTCATGAATTCTGCAGCGGTTTCGATCTCACGATCTGAGGTATGTCGCTCTGCATCACTTATCTTGGTAGGTTGTGAGTTGCTAGGTCGTTCGCGAATCAAGGAACCCGAGCGACCTAAATCCAACGAGCTATCTTCCGAGCGACTTAAGGTGTTGGGGCGATTTAACTCTTTATGCGCTGCATCACAAATACATTCCGCTAACTCACACTTACATGAACCATTACATTTTCTTTAAGCATTTTACTTTAAAACTAATTTACCATTATTAATTCCTACCAAAAAGGTTCAAACAACAAATCGTAGTTGAGAAATCGTTAATCTATTTTACTTTCTTGGTTTTTCTTTTGCTACAATATTAATCCAACTTTTTGTTGATTAAGTCTTCATTTTTCTCTGTGAAACTTTTATATATTGCTTTTATAACGAGATTATGAATCCTTTCTTTGCTATCATTAGCTAGTTAGACTAAAAGCTCTAAACAATCAAGCATGCCGACTATTAATGACTCGGACTTTTTTAAGATTTTGCAAAAATTCAAAAAGTTAACGGTAATGGAAGTCTTGTCCACCTTATCATATCAAGAATTGGTGCAGATAAATGCATTTTGTTGTTGAATTTTATCTCGATGGTTAATAATGGTTTATTAGAATATTTACTATTACTCTGTAATACATCATGTTTTGATTATGATGCAAATGTTGGACTACTGGTATATTCTAATGATTTCAATAATGAAATCAGAAGTGATTTGCTAATTTATTATTATGTAACCAAAAGCAAAGAAGCAACAAAGCCTTATTTAGAATAGAATTTTGTTTATTACAACAATAACTTTCGATAATAACAATGCTTTGTCCAATAACGATTTTAGTGCAAATCCAAATGAAAGAACATTGGATGCACCATCAAGTACACTTCTTCCTCATCAGCATCAGCTATATTCTTTATGGTTGCTAATTTATTTTATGTAGAAATAATGAAAATTAATAAACAATGTATACTATATTTATGCAGGTTGCCTACCAAGAAAGAAAATCATTAGCTGTCCTAATCATAAATAGCTTGCAACTGTTTCATATATACCGACTAGCATTTTTAACATTATAATATGTTAGTTTATCAAACACAGATAATAGTTAATATACGCAACTCTAATAAAAAGGAAATCGGTATATAATTTTGGCTTAATGTGTCCCACTTCATTAAAATAGATGACTTCCGATAGTTTTTGGTCCATGAAGTGTTATAAGTATCATTGTAGCACGACTTCATGTGCACTTCATTGGCAGCAAATATCATTTTTACGAGATAGTTGGTATCATATATATTTATGTCCCCAACCAGATGGCATCGTCCAATCTGGTACACTACTTATTTTGGATTGCTGCTAATTCATTCATTTTATCAAGAACATGAGCAATTTATATGCAGATTGCAAGAAATAAAATCATTAGGACCAAGCATCGCTCATGAATATGATTGCTTTGCTTTCCATGGATCTCCATTACTTAAGGTAAATATTTTTATTCTATACGATTAAGCTGTCGATGACCACTGGTAATAGTGATACAAAATTTAGTTTATGTAGCTAGCATTTCAATCCCATAGATATAAAACGGTCAAAAATCAGTAGAAAAAAGGTCATTTACATGTATGTTTACTTTATTTGATCGATTTACACATATACACACAAATATAATAATAATACACATGCATGCATGCATATATTAATACAATCATTACATACTAACTTATTGTATATATAATTTCCTAATTCAACTACTTAATCGTATGTTGAATTTACTATTATATATAGTTGTTTACCTCATAATTATCTAGCATTATTTGATTACACACTATGACTTATTGAATGTTATGTTTGTAATTGCTTCATTATTAGTCTGCTACAAAATTTACGTACGTACATACGTTTATAAACAAATAAGCAGATAAAACCATAAATTTATAGTGTGATTTTGGGTAAAGAAAATAAATACACTGTATTCTTCTTCCATGACATATAATAATATTACATGCATATAATATTGTTAATGATTGTACGCATAATAGGAAAATGAATTTTTTTGATAAAGTGAAATTCTTACTATAAATTCATGGAAGTAGCCAGCTGAAAAGGTTCTCCTTGATGTTTTAGTGTAGGATAACTCAATTTAAAAGGAAATTGTATTGTAATTTATGATATAATCAAAACAAAACTAACAGTTTAATCAAAGAGAGCATAGCTTGGTGATTTATAGATCTGAAATAATTAAAGCAAATCAAAGATCCTTCAGACACCTGCCAATTTTTGCACCATGTAAGAAAATATATTAACATAACATTCGAAAAGAAAATCAATGAGAAAAACTAATTTGAAATCAAATATTTGATGAGCATTAAATGAATGTACGAGTCGAAGATAAAATAGCTGAAAAGTAAAATAATGAATCTATTAAAATATTGATTTAGATAATTGTGAAATAAACATATTAAAGTTCTACAGATGCTAGTAGTATATACTTATAATCAATTTATATTGAAACTTAAAAATTGATGCAAAAGTTAAACAAGTTGAATAAATAGGAACATGGCTAAAGGACAATTATTTATTGTATTTTGTTAAATTATTAAAAAAGACATCAGTGGAAAATATAAATTGTAAACATAAATAAACATCGATGCCTATACACTATGTACAACATTTATATCTCCACTCTATCATCCCGTGCTTGTTCTTTAACTTCATTTAGTATCTTTAATATTTCTTTATCCTATCGTGACTGTCATTTTGTTCTAGATTTAGTACTGGAGGTTATTAGCTAGTAAGAAACTTATAAACAACAATATTATGTTTCCAACTATCTATTGTTACACATATAGGGGAATATGATGTGCTAGACATATATAATTTTTGAAAACAAGATTTTATGCATAACCTTGTATAGACCAAACAACAGGTTTAGCTTAACACTTCCATTTTAGATATTGATGTCACTTTGCAATTATCCTTGATGCATATGCATACTTTTAACTAATCAGTCCACATTGTTATTATTTCTTGCTTTTGCAAATTCACACGACATGTATTGTCACTTCAAGCTTTGAACTTTCCTCCTAAAATTATCTTTAAAGTAAAAGAAATACACTTTCTATTAGTACCATTATCTCTTTTCAGTATGCTAAGTATATAGGAGCTATCTTTCTATTTCTTTTTATCCTTGGTTTTCACTTTGTTCTTTTTCTTTCTTTATTTTGGTTAAGGTACGGAAGGAAGAAACGCTTCTTTTTTTAAGTTATTAATAATAAAGCACGGTATATTAAAGGCCTATGTTTATCATATTTCTCGTTTATATAAACCAAGTAATGTTTTCAACGAAGCAATATTATTACTCTTTAGAAAGAGGTGAAGTGGGCATGATTTTACACTACCGTGTGAATCCTTTTGGTTACTACTAGGAGTTTGAATTATGGATGGAGTAGATGATAAACCAAGTAAATATCATTTTTACTATAAAGTTATACTATTTATATTTTTGTAGTACCACGTTCCGAGCCCAAGGTCCTTCATAATGGAAATGACTCTTTATTCCCCAACAATTTATGCAAATGGAAATTTAACAAACCTTATACAGTTTATAGAAACAAGGATGGGTACAATTTAACAGACCCAATAACAGATTTCTTTACAAAAATAAATCTTAAATTTATATAAAACAAAGATAGATGGTCATAAAAAAACTCATTCCAAATTTATTTAGTTGCAACCACTTAGACCACATTCGAGGACATTCCAAACTTACTGGAACTACAAGTAGTTATAGTACCATCAACAACAAGTCATGACCACTGATGTACGCAGACTGATCGGATATCAAAAACAAAGCAACTTCAACAACATGATAGGTCTTAAGCATCACCCCTTTTAAAGTGGCCAGTGATTCTACAATTGTTCCAAACTTCATTTAGGATAATAATAATAGCTATTTCACAATACTTTTGTTAGTTCCCGAGATAGATGGTTTTGATAACAACAACTTTAGGACTTGTTATAAAATATAGATACTAATGTCGACATGGTAGCCATAGATTTTAAAATTCCAATTTTCAGAAGAAGTGTCTATTCGTCAAAACCTTTCACAAATGGACGTGACTGTTATTCTCTTATATATAACAGTAGTTTTCAATGAATTTTTACTTGAGATTTCTTTGTTTTCTCTCCTCTTTCTCTTCAATTCTTATTTTCAAAATTCTTAACAAAACTCTACCGAAATCCTAAGTGAATCAAACTCGATCATCCCTAATTTTTATTCTTTGCCATTCACTCTCTAAGATCTCAGTGCTATTCAGAATTATAAGATCATTTGTAATCAAAAATTGAAGTGTATCGAGTCTCTCTCTATCAAAGTATGATTGGATAGTATGTGATTGTGGCCCGTAAATCAATTAGGTGTGACTGTAGTCTATAAATCAATTAGATAATCTTGTAGCCTGGTAAAATCAAGAGAGTTTTCCCTGAACTCAGAGACAGAAGGGTGTATCTCGTGGCCTTGAAATCGAGGTTGTAATATTGACATTATATTTGAAAAGAAACCTGTAGCCTTGGAATCGAGATTGTAATATTGACATTATATTTGAAAAGAAATCTGCACAAGAAATTGTGTGTAACTGGATGTAGGGTAACTCCGAACTGGTATAAAATTCCAGTATGTTCTTTTCTTTACTTCTTTTATTTACTATTTGCATCTGTACCTGGTTCTGTGATTATCCTTGTGTTTGTGAATTGTATTTGTTTGGGTTTAATTTGAAAAGACTTTAAAAAGATTTATAAAATTAATTAAACACTATTCACCCCCTCTAGTGTTAATTCTGGCTTAAGATCTGTATTCCGCATTTCCTACAACTTTTGTTTGACATGGTACCGTAGTTGTTAACAACACAAACTTAGTCTTTTGTCCACTCTATAAGAAAAAAACATTATTAAAATATCTCACTATCCCATAAATGTTACTTTTCCTTAAGCGAAAAAAATTATTTTCATTGTCCCATAAATACTCTTATAGTCATACCGATTTTTCACTCAGTTATTCTTCCAAATTGAAATTATTATGTTTGTACCATAATGTGGTCTTTATTAAATTATTTTTATTAATTTTACTGGTTATGTCGCTTTTAATTTATTGTAACAACCCTGGTTTTGGCGATTACCTAAGAAATTAAATTATAACGGTGGTTATAATTTAATAATGAAGGAAAAAAAAAAACTGAGGATGTAAAATTTGTTAAAATTGTTTATTGTAAGTAAACAATGAATTTTTGGATAAATAAAATGGAGTTAAGTTGGTTTGGTTGGAAATTAAGTTTGAATAAGGGTAATATGTTGATTTGGTGATGAATTAAATAAAGAAAAAAGAATTTAAATCAACATTAATTTGTTGAAATAAATATAAAATGTTGAAAATAAAGTTTTCAAATTTTTATTAGGTTAGCGTGGGGTTAAAATGAGCATTATATGATTTTTGTTTGATAAACTGCAATAATTTTGGAAATTATTGTCAAATGTTGATTTTTATTAACTTTAATGAAATATTAGAATTTAATATGCTAAACATTATAAATAAAAGGGTGTAAATTTGTTCTAAAAATAATATTTGGATGTAAAAATGATGTTAATAAGGTTTTTTATATTTAATAGGACAAAGGAAATAATTTTATGTAATTTAGATGTTAAAAATATTGTTTTATATGTAAATAATAGTGTAAATTGAAGCATTTAAGTAAAATAAGAATTTAATGATGGAAAATAATTTTAAATGGCTAAAATTAATTTTTTTATGTTTTAATTTTTGTAAATATATAAACATGTTGTACAAATTTATTCGGTAAAAATTTGCATAAATGTGGTGAAAATATTGTGAAATAATAGATTAACTTAGTTAAACTTTAACTAAGTATGAATACATTGTCATGTTGGGTGGTTTTGGGTCCAAATCCAAATCCAAATGAAACCTCTGGGAAAGGGTAGGAGGTGAGAAAAATTTATGTGCACATCTCATTCTCATCCTTTCATTCTTTTCTCTAGAAACTCCATCGATGGTCGCCTTCTCTTAAAATTCAAATTTAGCTCCAAATTGAACAAAATATAAAGGGAAATTCAAGAAAATTTAGTAAATCAAATTCCTAGTAGGTAATCAATATCAAAATCACAGATTATCTCATCAATTTTCTGTTTTTTGAGAAATGGGTTATCTGCAACTTCTCTTTTTCTTGCTGCACATCCGTATATTCTCTTTTTACAGGTTCCTAAAGCTTCTCAAGGCCAAAATGTCATCAGTTTGCTACTCAAATTACTTAAAACATATCAAGGTGAATAATAACTCACATTTCTAGCAAAATTTTATTGCCTATAAAAAATTTGTTTAGTTTCCGTTGTGTTTTGATTTACTATAAACTTTAAATGTGAGTTTTTTTGTTTACAGTATAAAGCTTGTCTTGGTTCAACTTTGTGAACCCATGTCTCTTTTATTTACCGGAATTGAGTGAAATATTTTTCGGATTATTGTCTAGTTTAAGTTTTATGTGCATGTCAAATTTCGTAGCTTGAATCATTGTGGAAGCACATGAATCAGTGCTCAAAGTTGCAAACGAAACAAGCAGAATTTCCTATAAAGTTCCCGACCTCTAGGTTGAACAGGTTCATGATTGACCCTAGGGTCGACCTAAGGCATATATTGATCGACCCCCAGGTCAACCTTAGCCTTTTCTTGGTCGACCCATGTATGTTTATTTGTCCAGGTTGTTTTCTGCTTGTTCCTGTGCACTGTGTTGCTCATTCTACTTATTCCAATGACTTTTGCAACCAATTCTTATGAAATTTTGAAGTATTTTGAAGTGCTTAAACCTATCAATAGTAAGCCAACATTATGATTGATCCGTACTTAGGATTGATGTATTTTCAAGACAATTTCTTATGCCAATTTCATGGCCTTTTTGGTGTTTTTTGATGTTTTCGAGTAACAAAAAATAACTTTTAAATAAATATTTTGCAACATTTATATTTAATTTTGAATCTATTTAAAATATATGTGTTTATTCTCTATAATAACAAAGCCATGATTTCCAAATGATTTCAAAAATTGTTTTAAAAACTAGTTTTATCGAAGTAAAGTGTTTTCTATATAAAATACATATTTTTGCAATCTTCGAATGAATGAGGAAGTGATTTAAATAATTTAGTAAAACATGTTGTATGGGACATATGTGTTTAATTTTTCGGTTAGTTTCAGACTTGTTCGATTGAGGTCATACACGAGAGTGATATGGGACACACTGTTGCCACTGATTTGATTACTATCTGAAAGTTGGTGATACTTTATATTGGACCTACGGGTTGTTTTGCCAATACTGGACCTCCGGGTCATTTGGGCATTTTAGCCGTTTGACCTTCGGGATTTTGTCCTTCGGGATGTTTGACCTTCGGGTTGTTTGGCCTTTGGGTCGTAATAAGCTCCATTTTCATGATACAGTACTTGGTGGGCTTCGACCATTTTGTTGATCATGTGTATCTTTTGTGATATGGATCCATCCTTTGTGATATTTATTGATTTATTTGTGATTTTCGAATTTTTCTCCATTTCGTGATTATTGGGCCATCAGAGGATTTATTATATGGTAATTACCTTTTGGAGTTTTGAACTCTTAACCGAGTTCTGCATATTGGGATTTGCAGTTGTCATCCTTTGGCGTATTTTTGAGATTTGTGATTTCCTATTTAGAAGTTATTTGTGGTTACCATCCTTTGGCATTTATTTGAGATTTTTGATTTCCTATTTAGGAGTTATGTTGTTGATGGACACCATTATATTGGTTGTTGTTAATGCCGATGATATGAGGCGGATATTTGTGACTAATTGATGTTGTAGTTGAACTTGCCTCTTTCTAGAAACCCTCATATGATATTTTAGTAGTTGATATGTATGTTTAGTGTTGCTTCTTCTCTTTTGAGAAAAATATTATCATTTATCCCTGTAATTCATCTGTCATATACTAATCTGTTTATTTAAGCTAGACTGACCCGTGTATTTATGTACTCGGGTCATACTGAGTTATTTCAGGTTAGTCGCCTACTGTAGATTACTGCTTCTGCTATGGATTTTTCGCTAGTCATATTTTGTGTAGTTTTGTAACTCTGATATGTACTTATTCTTTTTGAATCGATGTATATATTATGGTCCATGTACCACCACTATTGTATCACTTTGTAGTGTACTATGATGTATCTGTATATGTGTATATATGTATGACTGCTGTTCTGTGATCTGTTATATTTATTGTTGTTATATTTTGTTCTAATAGATCCGTTAGCCACCGTAGTTAAACATTTATTGAGTATGTCGATTCACTTGAGAAAGTAAAATAAAAAATATCATTAGAGCACCCAATCGACGGATTCAATACATGATTAAGGCGTACGGATGGTCACTCCTAACCGGCCATATTCTTCACATTAATAGACAGTATTACTTCGTAATCCTTTATGTTAATGTGGTCTTGGGGTATAGCGTCATAGCTTGGTATCAGAGCAGAGTTTAGAACAAGATATGATAAACAAGAAACATAACATATATTATAGCACATCGAAGTATAATACAAGTGTTAACATAGTCTTCAATCCTCGTTATCCTTAATCGTGCCTTTAAACTTTTCGTATCCTTAAGGGTAGATAATAAGTTTTGAAAATATTATAAGATTTTAAATGTCACTTTTGCTAGAAAGTGATAGTTTTGAAATAGTAGAAATTAGACATAAGATAGCTTAGATCTAAATGGTGTGTCCTGATTTTGGAGTGATTAGAGTTGCGCAACGGAAACGGTGGGACTGTTTTCGTTAAGCACCTTTAGTAGTTGTTTAAAAAAAATATTTGTTTGGTTGAAAGTTATATAGATGTTTAATAAAATTATAAATTCATATTGAGTAGGCATTATAATAGAGAATAAGAAACTTACTCAATAAGAATTTACGGTATCACCAAAGTGTGGCTACTGCAAGGAACATTAAATAGATTACGTTAAGGAAATGAAATTTAATTCATAAGTGAAATTAAACCAAGGGTTAAATTGGATATATATATATATATACACACACATATTAAATGTTTTGAGAATTGTATGGATGCATTATAAAAGTGATTGTTTGTAAGAATTGTGATTATTAAAAGAGCTTTTATAAAAAAAATGACGATGAGTGAAAGCAACAATTTAAATTGCAAATCTTTCTAATAGAAGATATACTTATATGTATAATTAGATTTTTTTTTCTAGTGTTATTTCAATATAATGCTTGGGCCAGACCGAGCATTTTATAGATTGGTTAGGATGGTTAGAGCTTCGAAAGATGAGTCGGAGGCTCAGAGACGTATTTACGTAGATAGTTATCTTCCGCTGTATTCATTGTAAGGTTTATTAGCAATTTTGAGAACAGATTGTTATAACTATCTAGGCTGAAATAGGTTAGCATACTCTGATTTATGTTTGTATATATACATGTTATAGTTTTGCTTTCATGTAAAGACTTGTGATATATTATAAACTACTCATTCAGCTGTGAGATCCTATGATGTTTAGTTTTCTTCTTATCTTCTTCCTTCTTTTTTTACCTAACAATCAGTTTTTTCGATATTCGATTGCTCGACATGTGATATAGGGGATGTATTGGTGTCGATTTTTATGGGTCAAAAAGCCAGATTCATTACAGAATTTAGTGGTCGTGCTTATTAAATCGAATGGGTTATAAAAGGTTAAATGGTAATTAAATCAACATAAGGGCATTAGGGTCATTGCCGCTTATATCTCCTACCCTTATACTATTATCCATATACCATTCATGTTCATTTTTATCATAAGCAAAAACAAACGAAAGAAAGCTAAAAACCAAGTTGGCCATTAGGAGGAAGAAAAGAGGATAAATTCAAGTTTAAAGCTTAGAAACAAGCTAGGGGGAATCAATCTCAATCAATCTCCAATTTTCTTATCCAATCTAAGATGTATAATAATCGTTACATCTTTATTTTGGTTTTTCTAGCCATTTGATTGTGAATTTAATCCAATATGACGATTTTTGATGATATGCTTGATTTTAAATGAATGGTAGAATCAAACAAGGTTGTTTGCATTCAAGGTTTTAAATCTCGCTCATCTCGGCCGAGATCACGGCCGAGATCTCGTTTTCAAGCCTAGGCGATTCGAAACAGGCTATTTTGTTTGAATCTCGTCTGACCCAAATCTCGGACGATATTTCAATATCTCGTCCGCTATCTCGGACGAGATTTAAGAATGAGATATCGGCCGAATTGTTGAATTTTGGAAAAAATCAACTCTTTTTCCGTATTGGGTAGCTCATCTTTTACCTTAATTTAAGCCTTTTTAATTGTACTTTTTTTAACCCTTATTTATCATAGAAATCTAATTTAATCTTTGTCTCTTATTTTATGGCAGTGACGAGTGTAAGAAGATGATAAAATTTACATTGATTATGGTAAGTATTTCGCTTTATGATTTTCATTTAGGTTTCTGATCCAAATTAATTTACATCCGATTTCATTTTTCTTTTTTTACACTTTGTTGAGTTTTTTCCTAACCCTATTTTTTTGCGGCCATTAATTTTGGGCTTCACTTATTTAACTTTGTGTTCCAAATGGATTCCTAATTTAATTTCGTTTAGTCTTAGCTGCTATATTTTTTTTCCTCAAGGCTTATTTTTAAGCAATAAAGGAATTCTCTTTCATCTATTAATTCCATTTGATGATTACATGTTCATTCGTACATCATTTTTTCGCTTTTCTTATAATATTACTAAATACTTGAAAATTGTTTGTGCTATATATGCTATTTTCTACGTTTATTTGAAATATCTATGTTATTAGTTGTTTAATGAGATTTTGTTTGCTAGTAATTAAATACTATAATCAGACATAGAATATCTTAATTCTACTTATAGACTTTTGTATTTGAAGTTATAAAATTAAGATTTCCCTTGCAGCACTATAAATCATAAAAGGTAGAAATGAGGCATTATATTGTGTAGGAAAGTTAAGTGAATGATCAAACAAAGTAAATGTGCATATGTTATGGTTTTTTCTTGTCTACTTTATCTCATATGATATTATATTAAACAATATTAATGAAATCTAGTTATTTGTTTATTTTACATGATACAAGTGATATTTTTCCATACTAAATTACTAATGATAAGCATGTGATATATTCAAGGTAAGTGCATAGTGTTTTCCCTAAGGTAGTGACTAGTATTATAAATTTAGGTGTATGAAAACTAATTTTCAACATGACATATACTCCGAGATAACTCCGAAATGAATTTTAGAAGCCAAGATGTAAATCCGATATGGATGACCGAAATGCGCTCATCTCGTTCGAGATCTCACCCGATATGAGATAAGCTCTCTAAATTCTTCGAGACGAGACGTGACCGAAATCTGAGATTTAAAACCTTGTTTGCATTTGATAAACACGGTTTTAAGGGTAAATCCGCATGTTTTGAATTTAGAATTCCATGGAAAAATTATCTGCTATGAAAAACATGATTTTAGAATTTGGTTTAAATTTTTATAACTTTCCAAGACGTGCAGAACTAATTATGAATTTTCAATGGAAAATGGGTATTATGGGATTTAGAAATTTATTTTCAGTTATTATAGGGTGAATTTGGGTCTAAAAGTTATATATATCAGATAACATATTGAAAATGAATTTCTATGATTTTTTGGGATTTTTACTACGAGGTTTATGATGGAAATTAAATTATTCTAAAAGGAGGACCCAAATGATTTAATTTTTGATAAATAGGAAGAGCTTCTGTGTTAAAAGATAGCCTCGTTTTAGATCTGAGAAAATGTGTTAATATTTGTGAAAAAATTTAAATTTTTTAAAGCAACCAATCAATTGTTTGCACGTGGGAAAGCTAGTTACAAAGAAATTATTTTATTTGGTAAAAATAGCTTTTTACACAGGAAAGTAGGCTCCATGACTTTTGAAAGGCCCCTTTCGACTCAGATCTTCCGCTACCAATCAGGTTGAAACCTATAAGGTCGAAACTAATGAAGCTGAAATTAATACACATGGTATCACTTAGTTGGTACGCAGTGGATTGGAGAAAGGCGGAAGGTAGGGTGTCGAAACATAGCTTTCGAAGGGTTCGTTACCTTTATTTTGTTTTCTATAGAAAAGCGCTTGCTTGTGTACAAAGAGGTTTTGAAGGAGTCGAAACCAATGCTTGCAAATAGGTATTTTAACATAAGCTATTGAAAGAGAGCTGCCACCTTTTTAAAGTAGTAGCTTCTTAAGGAATTACTAAGTTTTTAAATTTATGCTTTCGGAATGGGTAATTTCGACCAAGTCGAAACCCTTTTGGAATTTAATGCTTCTCGATGGTATTAAAGATATCAATGCTTTCGGAAGGTACTTTTTGTTTCGTAAATATGAGCCAATTCATGTACCTTTCAAAAGGGGTAAGGGGTTTCGAAGGCAATGGTTTTGAGAGGGGTTTCGAAGCCAACCTTCCAATATTTTACCCAGATGTTTTATGCTTTCGAAAGGATGGTGCCAAAACCATCAAGTTTTCCTCAATATTTTTAAAGGATAAAGAATTGTTTTGAAAGAGCTACTTTTATTTATATTCACTTGACCCAAACGATATTCTAAGTATAAACCCAATGATTTCGGAAGGGGTACTTCAATGGTTTAGAAAGGGTGACTTTCAGTGTTTTCGAAAGGGTACTTTCAATTGGTTTCGAAGCTATGCTTCTAAGTGTTAAATGTTAATGCTTTAATACCTTCAAAAGGTTTTAAAAGAAAGTTTTAAAGTGTTCAAAAGGCAGGTACCTAATGTTTTGGAAATAGATTTTTATGATATCAAAGGAGGGTATCCAGTGAGGTCGAAAGCTAAGATTCAAAGGAGTCGAAAGGTTTTGTTTTTCAAATCTAATAACCCAAACTCAATTTTAAAAAAGGAGAAACCCATGGATAATTAAAGGAGTTGTTAGAATGGTTTTAAGAAGAAGCTTTTCATGATACAATAATAGGTTAAAGGGATTAATCATGTTTTACATTAGACCCGTAGGAGTGGTATTGTTATATTATGTTGTTTGATTCTTGAAATATAAATATATTCACATTATAACGGACCTATAACTGCATTTTGGGGGATAAAGGGCAGAAGAACTGGCTAGGTTGACCCAATAATGAATGTAAATTGATTAAACTCCTAAATGAGTAGAATGGCATCCGAATGGTCAGGGAGACTAGAATATAGGATCCCTAAATATAGGATTTGTCAAGGGACAGGTTCATAGTGCACCCATGAAAACAATGATTAGGAAGGTATTGGAGTTACCAATAGTTTCATAGTGATCCCAGAAAAACTTTGTTATAAAGAGTGGTTGGAAGGGGCCAATTGGTTTGTAGTGCACCCATAAAAACTATATCCGGATTAAGTTATTGACAGTTGTCAGTAGGTTCCTAGTTAACCCATGAAAACTAGGATAAGAGAGAAGTCATTGAGTTACCAATAGGTTCATGGGAACCCATGAATTAATTAAACCCACAGGAGTGGTAGTGTTAAGTTAATTAGTAGAGGCAATAGGTTCATAGTGTACCCATGAAAACTATAAAATAGTACAGGGAGTCCAGAAACTAAATACAGGTTATTAGTAAGCCTATGAAAACTAATAGGTTAATAGTGACCCTAAAATTATAAATATGACAAGGAGTCAATTAAACAAAGGATGGAAAATCCAAAATGTTTTAACTTATATGCATATCATCATAATATTTTGAAATGACTATGTTTTTAACCATTGTGGATGCAGGAGCATAGTATATGGTTTTATAAAGATTTTAGGATATTAGTGAAGGGAAAACCCATTCCGCTAAGCGGCGTGGTCTCACTAGCTATCTAAGTGGTTTGAGATGTTAAACTATTATTCACACCAGAATTTATGTCTGACTCGAATTTTATGTTTTCCTTTAAACTCTCTTGTGCTCAATTGATTTTGAGTAGTTTGAGGGTTGAGTTTTTTAGGTACCTTATTAGACGAATAAGCTTCCGGAGACGTGTATGAGGTAGAATAGATATTTAGAATTCTATTTATTTTGATTCCGCTGTGTTGATTTGTAAAGGAAAAATTGTTTAATTGCCTTATTATATACTATGATCAACCAAGTGGGCATCATCATATATCGCTCTTGGTGTATTTGTAATTCTAAATGTTGTTTGCGATATAGGAATATGTAATGAATGTTGAAATGGTTTTTGGAATGGAATGAGAATGTTGTTTTGAAAATTTTAAAATTTTCCTTATCCATATATTTCTGTTATATTAATGTATTTAAGATTACCGTATTCGGTCATCGAGGATTAATAACCATGGATGACTGCAACACCCATAGCCATTAGTTTTGGGCCTCCAAGTGGGGGATATTACAACAATCTTTGACCTCTATCTTAAATTTTCTAATCTTTTGTATTTTTATCCAAAATATATTTTAAAGTATTTTATAAAAGTTCTTAAAGTTTGAAATGTTTATAAACTATATTCAAACTATTTTATAATGTATCAAATTATTTTACAAAGTATAGGATTTTCAAAACAATTTAAAAGAAAATAGTTTTTGTTTTAATTAGCATATGTCGACATATAGTTATAAGGTATGTCGACATACATGCCGCCAATTGTTTTTTAAAATTTTGAAAGGAAGTGTATATTCGTCGCACTCTTCACGAATGTGTATATCTATTCATTTTCTATATAAAATAGAGAGCATATGAATTTTTCAATAACTAATTACTTGCTTTCTTCCCTCCTCCTTCTCCCTTAAAAATTCTTTTGAAAAATTTATTCCATTCTCTTCAAAATCATATGGAATCAATTCATACTTCATTATATTGATTCAATACTGCTTTCTTACTGTTTTGGAAACATCTTTCATTCAGTTCAAAGAAAAACCTGCTATCCAAGAGGCTATAGGATCCATCGTATCCAAAGTACAAGAATTTATCTTTAAAAAAAATATTAACTCTATTTGTATTTTCTTAGGTGTGCTTATAGCCCGTTCAAATCAAGTGGATGTACTTGTAGCCCGATTCAAATCAAGTGGGTGTACTCGTAGCCTAGTCAAATCAAGTGAGTCTACCTTGAGCTTAAAATTTTAGTATGGTTGTGTCTCGTGGCCTCAAAATTGAAATTGTATTTGGGTCTGCCTTCCACATGGTTAAATATTGACATTTGAAAACAAATATGTATAAGAAATTGCATGGGACTAGATGTAGGATAAATCCGAACTAGTATAAAATCTTTGTTGTCATCTCTCTAACTCTTTACTTTACTTTACTTTACTTTATTGCTTTTATTTGTATCCATGATTGCATCTGATTGAATATTAGTATAGTTCTATGTTGTAATATGTGATTTAATATCGAATTTTAATTTTTTTTTTAAAGATTTACGTTAGTCAAAAAACACTATTCACCCCCTTTAGTGTTTAATTAGCCTCAAAATCCATTATTGCACAACCTATGCTTTAATGCAAAAATTAAAACGGTGTTGGGTACGCTTCTACCACCAACGAATCAGGATGAGGAAGGAGACACCGAACTATTCGGAGCCGATCCAGCATGATGAAGCGAAGCATACACGCCACCGAACCAGCTCACGACCGGACCAGAGCCTACAAGCTACCGGTCCAGGCCTTACCGATGCCGAACCAACCATCTCCCCGGACCAACGCCTACCGGACCAAACCCATCCTTCTTCACCGAATCAACCATCACTGACCGAGCCAACATTGCCACCGAACCAAGGATACTCGACCTTTCCCCGAACCAAGTGTTACCAATGCCGAACCAACCAGCTCCCCACCACTGCCGAACCAACCATCTCCTCACTGATACCGGTCCAAACCACACTTCCAAGCACTACCGGTCCAGAGTGCTACCGGACCAGCTCTGTCAGGCCAGACCGCATCAGCCCAGGTCCACCAGCAGCTATATACATCCAAGACCCCTACCCACAACCTCACTCTGTAAATAGAGGGGCCAGGGTACAACAATGGCAGACAAGTTTGAGAGCTCAAGCACGGAAGAAACTTTCAAACAACTTTCGGTTACTTGTAATCAAAGCTTTGTACTTGTAATCTGAATAGAAAAAGGAGAATAACATATAAAGTGGACGTAGGCACGTTCTGGCCGAACCACTATAAATCTGTGTGTCTTTTATAGTTTAGTCCATCTATTTCATATATCCGCATAAATCATCCAAATCACTAAGAACAACATATAATCAACTAAATCATACGACTTGGAGGTGTTTGCCCATTTTTTGTGCAAACATTTTTGGTGCTTTCACTGCAGGAGCTCGAAGCTTCAGCTTCTCCCACTTAACCCTTTTCCTATCAGCATCGTTCATTTGGAAAACATGCCTCCCGGACGGAAGAAGGATGCTAACAAAGGAAAGAACATTGCAACTAGGAGTATCCCAGATCCAGTAATCAGAGATCAAGACAATCGTCCAGTTCCAACAGCAAATGGAAATCAGGCAAATCCAACAGCCCCTGCTTCGGAACAACCAATTACAAGGACGGACCTGGACAGGGTTGTGGGTGAAGTAACTAACCGCTTCGCATCTCAACAAGAAGCCTTGGTGGACCAGCTCATGTCACGCTTAAGGGATGCTGAAGAATCCAATCGCAACACTGAATCATGGGGTGAGTCCCGGTCTGGAGGATCTGGGAGACGACAAAGGTCTTTCTTCTTCGAAGAGGCTAATAACAGAAACAACAATGGTAGGAGCCGAGCCCAAACTCAGCCCGAATTCCGACCCGAGGAAACTCTTGGAGCCGAACCCAACAAGGGAGGTACTAGACAGGGGTCGGATGTAGCTGAGCCTGTCATGCTACCTAACCATGGAAACACCAGTAGACGGGGACGAGCTGGAGTCCAGCCTGAAGTTGGACCCGAGAAAGTGCTAAGAACAGAACCCAACAGGGGAAGATCAAGGCAAGGGCCAACTGTGGCTGACCCCAGCATGCCCCCGGAAGACCAGAGGCAGCCATTGGAGAATGTCAGGAGTGATAGACGATACCTTCCTTACAGGTCATCTGGACGGAATCAATCCCGCGGGGAAGAACCAAACTCATTTCTATCCGCTCCAAGTTCTGATGAAAGGATGGCGTGATTGTTCAGAGAGTGCGTCCAACAGGAGCAAAGGGATCGGGGGATAGGTGCTAGGGTAACCAGCCCCTTCACCCGCAATATCGAAACTGCCATCACCCCCCGAGAATGGAGAATGCCAACAATGGAGCCTTACAAGGGAGCCTCTGACCCCATCGTACACTTACAGAGATACACCCAGCATATGCTCATGAGCGGAGCAATAGAGGGAGTGTTGTGTAAATGCTTCTCACTATTCTTGGCAGATCTAGCTACCTCCTGGTTCTGCCACCTACCCCAAGGGTCCATCAGCTCATGGGAAATGTTGAAAGAAAAGTTCATCAGCCAGTTCCGCATTCATGTGGAGCAACCCAAGGACGCTTATTCCTTATCTAATATCAAACAGAAACCCGGAGAGACAGTGCAACAATATCTAACCCGATTCAACACCGCAGCGGCCGCAGTCCAAGATGCCGACGAGAAACTTATCCTAATGGCCCTCTACAGTGGTGTGCATCCGGATACTAAATTTTCTAGAAGACTAACCAAGGAAAAACCGGCTACTTTACCTGATTTCTTCCATGAAGCTGGAAAGTATATGAGACTTGAAGACACTGCCACTGAGAGGCAGTCAGGGCAACAGGCTAAGACAGCTCCAGACAGGGTTCCCGCTGCAGCAAAGGATGTTCGGAAAAATGACTCTAGAGATAATGCTGGGGGCAAGAAGGGAGAAAAGCGCTTATATCGACCAGGACCAAGATTTGACTCTTACACTCCTTTGAATGAAACAATCGAAAACATCTTCCTAGCGACTCAAGACGAAGTAAGATACAAGCGCCCTCCGCACAAGAAGGAGTCGGATAACGCACTCAAGTCTGGAAAGTTCTGCCGCTTCCACGAATCCCATGGACATGACACCAATGAATGCCACCATCTCTGGGACTTGATTGAAGAACACATCAGAAGAAAGAGACTGGAACGCTATGTAAAAAGCCAGAACAGGACTCCAGCTCCCGCCAATGAAAACCCAGGGCTACCCCTCCCAGAAGTAGGCGGAGGAAATCGCAACACCAGCGGCACTAGTCAAGAGAAGATGGTAGTCCATACCATATCAGGAGGACCACACATCGCCGACAGAAGCTGGGCAGAGATGGAAAGATACGGCAAGTCACTTAGAAACGATGAAGGCTACGTTAATTCTGTTATGGAAGAACGCCACTCGAAATGGAAAGAGAATGACGACATCACATTCAATAGGCGTGATCTAGAGGGAAGGCAGTACCCACACATGGATCCTATGGTCATCTCTGCCTGGTTCGGTCCAGCCAAAGTTTTCCGAATTTTAGTAGACACTGCAAGCTCAGTAAATATCCTATTCAAGCATGCTTTCGAAAAGATGAAGCTGTCAATAAAGGATGTGTCTCCCTGCAACAAACCACTACATGGTTTCACTGGAGATGCGAAGATGCCCCTCGGGCAACTAGACCTCTTTGTTGAAATAGGAAGTCATCCCCGCTCCGTTGTGCGAAAACAAACATTTGTACTAATAGAGAACCACTCAGCCTACAATGCCTTTTTAGGAAGACCATCCTTGTCTGACTTCCAAATTGTCCTAGCCCCATGGTGCCTGAAGATGAAATTTCCAACAGATAACGGGATAGGAGAAATAGAGGGAGATCAAGACGCCGCTCGAGACTGCTATGTAACTGAACTTCGCAATAACCGCAGAAAAGATAAAGGGAAAAATGCAGAGACTACTCTCTGCATGAAAAGCTTGGAAGCATAGCAACTAAAGAAAGCCCCTCCTCTTCGATATACCAGTGATCCTTTTAATGAATTAGACCCCAGGGACAAAGAGGAGGAGGCCACCGCCGAGCCTGTAGAGGCTATGGAATTCGTAGCTGTAGACAAACATGACTCAAGTAGACTATTGAAAATCGGATCTCAACTAAAAGAAGAATTAAAGGATCAACTCATTAATTTTCTTCGCCACAACATGGATGTATTTGCATGGACGCACGCTGAAATGACAGGAATCTCCCCAGACGTAGCATGCCACGTACTGAACATCGATCCCTCCAAGGTGCCAGTAAAGCAGAAAAAGAGAAGCATGGGGGCAGAACGATCAGCAGCCCTCGAGGAAGAAGTAAAGAACCTACTTGCCAATAACTTCATACGAGAAGCCATCTACCCAGAATGGATCGCCAACCCAGTGCTGGTAAAGAAGGCTAATGGGAAGTGGCGAACATGCATCGACTTCTCCAACTTAAATGACGCTTGTCCGAAGGACTGCTTCCCACTCCCCCGAATTGATCAGCTCGTAGACAGCACAGCCGAACATGAACTCTTATCCTTTATGGACGCATACTCAGGATATAACCAGATCCCTATGCACGCCCCTATCAAGACCACACTAGTTTCATCACTGACCGGGGATTGTACTGCTACAGAGTAATGCCTTTTGGACTTAAAAACGCCGGAGCTACTTATCAGCGCCTCGTTAACAAGATGTTTACGGAACTAATAGGACGAACTATGGAAGTTTATGTGGATGACATGCTGGTAAAATCGAGGAAAGCCAACGATCATATAAACCACCTGGACGGGATGTTTCAAGTACTTCGCCAATATGGAATGAAGCTGAACCCTCTAAAGTGCTCCTTCAAAGTATCGTCGGGAAAGTTCTTGCGATTCATCGTCCATGCCAGGGGGATTGAAGCAAACCCTGAACAAGTTCGGGCTTTGCAAGATATCAAGATACCATCCACTCGAAGAGAGATGCAAAGCCTAAATGGGAAAGTGACCGCCCTAAGCAGGTTCATCTCTAAAGCAACCGACAAATGCATCCCTTTCTTCGAAGCTCTAAAGAAAGACAAATGAAAGTTCGAATGGACTGACGAATGCTCGACAGCCTTCCTTAACTTAATCGAACACCTCCAGAGACCACCAGTACTCTCAACTCCAAATGAAGGCGAGGAACTATACCTATACCTTGCTGTATCATCCCATGCTTTAAGCACCGCTTTGGTGAGGGAAGACAACCGCGCGCAGCGGCCCGTATACTTTGTAAGCAAGAGATTTATAGGGGCAGAGACCAGATACCCTAAACTTGAAAAGCTAGCATACTGTTTGTTAATCACGTCACGAAAACTGCGACACTATTTCCAATCTCATTCCATCAGAGTTTTAACCGATCAACCGCTAAGGCAGGTACTCCATCGCCCCGACACTTCTAGACGACTACTTAAGTGGTGCATTGAACTGAGTCAATATGATATCACCTACCATCCTCGCACCGCTATCAAGGGGCAAGCCATAGCTGATTTCATTGCCGAATTCACTACTAACGAAGGTAAGGAGCAATCTGAAATAGCAGAAGATATCAAGTGGAATCTCTTCGTAGATGGAGCATCAAATGAACAAGGCTCGGGGGCAGGTGTTGTGATAATCACCCCCAGGGGAAGGAAGCTGCACTACGCCCTAAGGTTGGAATTCGCTGCCACCAACAATGACGCAGAATACGAAGCAGTAATAGCCGGATTAGAACTTGCCCTGGAGATTAGAGTCGGTTCTTTATGTCTCCATAGTGATTCTCAACTTATTGTAAATCAAATACTGGGAGAATTCCAGACTCGAGGAGAACGACTCACAACATATCTAAAGAAGACCAAGCTGTTGCTCAATCAATTGGATCACTATTTAATCAAACACATTCCTCGAGAAGAGAATCAGGAGGCTGACGAACTGGCAAAGCAAGCTAGCATGAAGGACGGCACCGCTTCCCAAACAATAACCATCTCAAAGCAACTAGCCCCGAGTTACGAGCCAATGAATATGATAGCTGCAATCGAAGAGGAAACTTGGATGACTCCCATCCGGAAGTACTTACAAAGTGGCATACTGCCCGATGGGCGTAACGAAGCTAAGAAAATCTTAAGGAGAGCTTCCCGCTACACATTACAAGAAGGCATCCTCTATCGGCGCGGCTTCTCTAATCCCTTATTAAGGTGTATCGCTGGAAGGGAAGCCAGGGAAGTCGTGTCCAACATCCATCAAGGAAGTTGCGGAGATCACACCGGAGGGCAGACTCTAGCAAACAAAATACTCCGATACGGATATTACTGGCCCACTTTAAACAAAGACGCCTTAGACTTCGTCAAAAAATGCGACAGATGTCAGAAATTTGCTAAGATTCCTCACTACCCACAAATGAGATTACTCAAATGACCAGGCCTTGGCCCTTTGCAATATGGGGAATTGACTTGATTGGCGAATTGCCAGTGGGCCGAGGCGGAGCCAAATATGCCATAGTGGCAGTTGACTATTTCACCAAATGGGTGAAAGCGGAGCCTCTAAATAAAATATCTTTGGCAAAAGTTATTAACTTCTTGATCAAAAATGTTTTATGCAGGTACGGGATTCCCCTCAAAATCATATCAGACAATGGACTTCAATTTGACAGCGAGGAATTCACCAACTGGTGCCAAGAGCAGGGAATTCACAAAAGCTTCTCATTTTTGGCTTATCCCCAGGCAAACGGGCAAGTCGAAGCTGTCAACAAAATCCTCAAAACTCTAATCAAGAAGAAACTTGAAAAGTCAAAAGGCGCTTGGGTGGATGAACTTCTACGACACTTTGGCCGCACATCTTACAGAACATCAACAGGGCATACTCCTTTCTCTTTGGCATACGGATCGGAGGCCATGCTCCCAGTTGAAACTGTAGTGCCTTCCCACCGTAGGATCCACTACAACCCAGAAGAGAACGAAGAACTCCTCCACGTGTCTTTGGATCTAATTGAGGAGAGAAGAAATGATGCAGCACTCAAAGCAGCAGCTCACAAGCAAAAAGTAGCAACACAATACAACTCCAAAGTCAAACACCGCAGCTTACAAGAAGGAGATCTTGTCCTCAAACGGGTCTTCCCGCGCCCCGGGGCGCTAGATCCAGTCTGGGAGGGACCCTATGTAATTCATAAAGATCTCCACAACGGAGCTTGTATTTTGTCAACAGTGGACGGAGAGGTGTTCCAGAGGGCATGGAACATCCAACACCTTCGTTGATACTTTTCTTAACTTGTACTGCCCATATGAAGTGAATTAACAAAGAGAATCAGTGGACGTAGGCATTTTCGTGCTGAACCACTTTAAAAATCTTGTCTCATGTTAACTTGTTCCTTTATGTCTTGGCTACTTGTTGAGTTTTATCCTTTTCTGTTGAAAAAAATCCTGCATTTCCATTCAAGATGCATCATAGCGTGGCTTCACCTGGACAAGACCTAACAGGTACTATACGAATCTATGCACTCGCCAATGAGACACTTTTGCTCCAGCATCCCTCTACTGCGGGTTAACTCATTGCTCGCGACTGCCCTCAAAGCCAACTGTAATGAGCCGATTATAAGCCATCAAGAAGGCCGACTATAGCCGATGGCAGCTCATTACGGCATTCGGCTCGCCGACAACTGTGAACCTACGTTAAGCCCCAACATAAGGTGTGGCCAGCCAGGGGTAGTTCACGGTTGACGATCGGCACCCACGCTAGCCGGCCACAGTAAATCGAATAATACCCACGATTACGGGCCATAATGGCTCGGGTAGTTACTGTGCGCGATCTCGGCTCCGATATGTCTTAAGTGCGGCTTTGGTAAAAAAGATAAACTCCCCGCGGAGGCGTAAGATGGGTGACAAATGTCTTCAAGACCCACAGCTAGGGAAAGTGACTACAAAACCCGTTTGCCACGAACTTAAGCATATCGACGGCCTTCCGTGATTGGAAGTTTTACTATTTCTTATATTTCCATTTATTTATAAAAACTTTCCTCCTATCCTCTATAACGATCCCTAAAGTACAGGACATAGAATAGGAGATGCCCGCCGATGGAAATAGGAACTCACAACTGAATGACATGACACTCTGCTGCATTCCATACTCAGCTACACAAGACATTCAAAGCTACCATATACAGCTAATACTTGAAGGGCGGTACTTTCTTCTCTTGTATATAAATACGTAGCTATAATTTATGCGCACATCACACTAACGTTACCAAACATAAGTTATAGTTTAAGCAAGAACTTAGCATTAAACACAATTGAATCACTAGCACATGCACGGCTATATTTCTTATGCAACACATCAAAGTAACAAAAGCATTCAAATATAGCAGAATCAGTTTATGTTAAGAAATTACATGTCAAAAATATAGCCAATCATTACAAATGATATAATTACAACCCAAAAGTACATTAATGTTTTGGGACTAGTATATACATGAATGCCAAGTAGGCCAAAAAATAATCAGCTGCAGCAGGGCTCCGCCTCTATCCTGCTCGCCCTCCGGGATCTACTTGACCGCAGGGTCAAAACTCCCAGCATGCTGGCCAGGGGTCCCACCTTTCCGATTCAGGAAAAGAATCCATCAGATAAATGATGCGCAATTAAGTTGAGGAAAGATTGAGAGGGAAGACTTACCAGCATCTGCTCCCTGATCATCATCATCTAGCTGCACGCCTACCTCATCCGCAGCGAGCAGCCGCATGCCCTCCTTAACCGCCACCTTCTCTTCCTTAGTGAATTGGGCCGTAACCACATCCATCCTGAAAGCCGCACCACCTTCCTTATCCGCATCGGCCTTAGCCTCCTCCAAAGCCCGAAGATATATCCTAGCCATGACCCGGGGATAGTCGTCCATCCAGGACAGGTTGCCCTGCTTCCAAGTTGGGAAATACATGTCCTGGAGCATCTTATCCATCATCCCCTCGTTCTCCTCAAACTCTTTCATCCGGGCCTCAGAAGCCGACAGCCGTGCGACGGCAGCATCTCTCTCCAATCGGTACCTCGAGTAGTCAGCCTGAAGGGATTTCCACATCACTTCCATCTCCTCCTTCAGCTTGGCTTGAGCAAGCTCTGCGGCCTCAAGCCTCCCAGATAACTCCTCTACCTGCTCAAGATCCGCTCTCCGAACCTCATCCACCGTTGCGATGGCCATGTCAATTCGTTCTTTGCAAACAGCCTCCATTTTTCGCAACTCAGCCTTGCTAGCCTCTTCCATGGTTTTCTTTAGTCGTCTGGAGACCGTCTCATGCTGGGATATCTGGATAGCCTGATCGGCAAGCTGTTTGGCCTGATTAAAAACCATTAGCCGCAACCGAATGTTAGCACTTACGATTTCCTCTCCAGCCTTGACCAGTCGAGCGTAATGCTCCATTAGCCTCTTGGTCTCTTCATCCACCCGATCGATGTTTGCCTTGGCCTCATCCCCCATGGTCACAATCCGAGTAGTAAGCAAATCGAGGTCTAAGGACTTAGCCTCATCAAGCACCCATACCATGGGATTGCGGGGAAGAAGATGCTCACCCATGGCCTCGTCAAAAGAAATGTCCTGAAAACTCGGGTCCAGATCCGGGTGGCCGGCAAATGGGTTGCGAACCAAACTAGGATGGTCTATCGGGGTGACGGTTGGATTTTCGGACGGATGTGGGGAAGGCATGAACTCAGTATCTTCCTCAGTAATATCATGGATAGGCTGGACTGGAAGCTGAGGGCCAGGTGAAGGTTCAAACAAAGATCAGCCCCTCTTCCTCTTTTGCATATCTTCTCCAATAACTCCGAGAAGAGGGCGATAGCCAACCACATCTCTGGGACGGCTAGTCGACGGCTTCGGTTTGGCGGAAGCTTTGAGTAGCTTGTACTGTTCAAGGCGGTGCCGAATATCTGATGTCTTGGCCACCTTACCCGTTCCTGGAATAAGAACCAAGTGTTACAAGCATGCATGAAACTATAATCCGCGAAGTATGTTAAGTTAAAAGGAGTAGGAAAACGAGCTTATTTTACAAACACTGAGGGGGAGTGGGATACTGCAATAAGTCCTGAATCTCATTCCAGGACGGGAGCTGGCCATAAAATATTACTAAGTCCTTATCATAAAGGGAGTCCGCGGAAGTCAAAAATTCACCTTGAATCACCGAAGTCTCCTTAGCCGGAATACTCTGAGAAGATGAATCGGCACCAGTCCCGGCCTTATCAGTTTCCTTCGGTTTCTCCACCAAGGCTGACCCTTCTTCCAACCCCTCAAAAGATTGGCGGAAAGCATCATCCGTCCACTCCTTAATCTCACCTACTTTCCCTGAAGACAAAGCCTCGGTGCCATCACCGCTCCGCCCTTCGCCACCCTCATCCCCATGACCTTCTCTACCACTTCCACCCTCCGCTTCGCCTTCTTCGTCCTTGCCTTCTCCCTCCTCCACATCCTCTTCCTCCGGAACATCTGGGCATGTGCTAGGGGAGGGTCCATCGGATCTCTTGAGCTTCTCCCCCCCGATGACTGGAGGTACCGAGAAAGGTCTCCTCTTGCTACTCTTCGCAGTGGCCCCGTCTTTAGCTTTGGCAGCCCTCTCCTCGGCTGTATCTCTCTGCTTAACCACAGATTGACGTGGCAGAATCAAGTTGTGCTCCAGGAGAGTGGCATTCCTGATCAGATAAGAAGCCGACCTATCCCTTCCTGAGATAGCCTCTATCTCCGCAGCCATCTGTACCAGGCGATCATTCTCCACGACCGCAAAGCCACCTGTCGCTAGCAAGAAATAAAAGCGTATAAGAAGAAGCATTGCAGTCGGGACAAAGAAATTACAAATGGAATTCAACTTACAGCCAGAAGTGAAAAGGCGAAAAGAAACGGGTCGTCCTTGACGAAGAACCATTCCTTCTTAAACATGGTAAATTTCGAGTATAAGTCCAAGACCAGCTTGAAGGACACGACCGACTCTAAACTAATGTACGGAGACCCCTTCTTGTAGCCCCTCAGATTATACAAATATCGGATTTCCCGGTTAGATGGGGGGCGCCCGTACCTCCTCTGGAAGATAACGAATAGACACACTAAGATGGCGTAGGAATTGGGCTGAAGCTGGAAAGGAGCCACCTTCACGTAGGTAATGAAGCTGACTATCCACGCATTGATCGGAGGAATGGCCCCGCACATGCAATGGTATCGGCTATAGGCAAAATATCCTTCAGGAGGATCATACGACATCACACCATCTCCCGGCAGCAGCATGCTCGCTCTGTCGATCCCGAAGGAGCGAGCGATGGCATCAAGTTGTCCCTCTTTGAGGGAGCTTGGAAAGCAATCGGGAGGAGAGTTCGGAAGCTCTTGAGGGCCATATCCGTCCACTAATGACCTCGAGGCAGATCCATGTCGCGCTGGTTCCGGCTGGGCTGGGGGCACAGCGGGAGACTCTCTTCTGTCCATAGATTTCCTCTGTTTTTCTGATCGGGTTTCCACCTTGCGAGACATTTACCTGCAAACACAAAAGAAAAGCACATTATTAGAAAAGGAGGTGCAGAGATACAAACAAGCAAGTGCGTACAGTCTGGGGTTTTCGTTTGTGATTTAAAATGTACCAAAGGCCTAAGAATTCATTTGACAAATCAAATTCCCCATGGTTCATTCGGCATTCCCAATACCAGGTTTCATTCGGCATCCTCAGTATAAGGTCCATTCGGCATTCTCAGTATAAGGTTCATTCGGCATTCTTAGTATAAGGTCCATCCGGTATTAAATCTTTAAGTTCATTCGGTAAAGCGAAGTAAATCGAAGAAGCCATTCGGCAGTCACCTGATTCGACAGCTAAGGATTGATTCGGCAAAGAGATTGATTCGGCAGGAAGTTTTGATCCGGTTATCTCGTTCGGTAGGGAATAACGTAAGCCCTAGGCCCATACTTATAGGGGAAGGTTGGATAACCGGACCATCCGGTTCGGCTCTCAGGCCGAATATGGTTGTCCAATTAAAACAATGCACGACATATGTTAAACATATGCCCTACTTTGGGGGGCAAATGTTGGGTACGCTTCTACCACCAACGAATCGGGATGAGGAAGGAGACACCGACTATTCGGAGCCGATCCAGCATGATGAAGCGAAGCATACAAGCCACCGAACCAACTCACGACCGGACCAGAGCCTACAAGCTACCGGTCCAGGACTTACCGATGCCGAACCAACCATCTCCCCGGACCAACGCCTACCGGACCAAACCCAGCCTTCTTCACCGAATCAACCATCACTGACCGAGCCAACATTGCCATCGAACCAAGGATACTCCACCTTTCCCCGAACCAAGTGTTACCAATTCCGAACCAACCATCTCCCCACCAATGCCGAACCAACCATCTCCTCACTGATACCGGTCCAAACCACACTTCCAAGCACTACCGGTCCAGAGTGCTACCGGACCAGCTCTGTCAGGCCAGACCGCATCAGCCTAGGCCCACCAGCAGCTATATACATCCAAGACCCCTACCCACAACCTCACTCTATAAATAGAGGGGCCAGGGTACAACAATGGCAGACAAGTTTGAGAGCTCAAGCACGAAAGGAACTTTCAAACAACTTTCGGTTACTTGTAATCAAAGCTTTGTACTTGTAATCTGAATAGAAAAAGGAGAATAACATATAAAGTGGACGTAGGCACGTTCTGGCCGAACCACTATAAATCTATGTGTCTTTTACAGTTTAGTCCAACTATTTCATATATCTGCATAAATCATCCAAATCACTAAGAACAACATATAATCAACTAAATCATACGACTTGGAGGTGTTTGCCCATTTTTTGTGCAAACAAATGGGTAATAAAAAATACAACGTTAGGGTAATTTAATGTTAAATAAAATGTTAGTGTTAGTATTAAATGAGTAAATAAATAAAAAAATTTAGGGAACAATTAATTCATACCATTTATAAGGACCGATCGATTGCCTCCACTAGGGTCGATTGACCATGGGCGGTCGACCGCCTAAGGATGAGCGGTTGACCAATGTAGTAAATGCGGCTAGGGTTTTATTAGGTGTGATTGGCCCAGATTTAATTATTTTAAATTGACTTAAATCCTACTGTCGGATGACTTCTATCCACTATAAATAAGAGGCTAGCCCCTTACTTATATTCACTAATATATTTGGAATCCTAGCAAAGCTTTGTCAGTCTTCTTTCATGATAAGATTCAACAATTCAAGTCCATGAGGAAAATGATAATAGGTTTATATAGATATACATTTTTCTATTTTATTCTTTCCCAATCTCTGAACCCAGAATCTAATTTATATACAATTGAATTCTTATACATTTCAAGGAGAGGAAATCCAAAGGAACTATTAAGAAACGACGTGAATCAGATCCAAAGGGAAGCTGGATACTATCTATGAGTGGAAACCTTAGTTTTTCATATTTTTAGTATTTTTATAGTAGAGGTTTGGATTTGTTTTATGTCCTTAGGAATTTTGTACACGAAAACCCTAAAACTAAAATCCTATAATTCCCCCAAATGAAAAATCAATTCTTATGTTTATTGGAATCTCAATTATTTTATATTAAAATAGTTGAATTTGTTTTGTCATTGCTATTTGAATATTCTATATCGTATTCCACTTCCAACTTTCCTTTATTGTTGTACTAAAGGGTTCTAAAGAAAGAAAATATGTTAGGAAATGATGTGTAAAGTTTGAATTCTCATATTCTTAGTTTGCACTGCCTATTTCTGTAATGTAAACATGAATCCCTTTTCACTTCATGTTCGTATATATAAAAGTTGAATAGACTTAAATTCTAAGTTTTATTCCTTGAAATAGAGATGTTGATTCTACTATATTTATTCATATAGTTTAGTATTTGATTCTACTTTATTAATGCAAGTCTATTGTTTGGCTGAGAATATTAGCTAATTTATAAGTTATTATATGGAGTTAAACTAGTAAAAATTGGAAGTTTTGACATTCTAAATGATTAATTATGAATGCCAAAATATTCGCATGCTTAGATATATTTAATTATCCTAAATTGCGTACGTGTAAATATATTAGTATATAAATATATTATTAATATATAAGTAATAATGTATCATTCGTGTAGTATAAATAGGTTAGTAACCAGCATTATACTCCATTGATAGGAAGTAAGGATAATTATGGAAATCAATGCATAATTGAAGGCGAAATAAGGATTTTTCCTTATATGGCCTTAGTGCAAAATATTGTGAGGTATATATATGGCAGTATGTTAGGTGAGTTGGATTATGACTAAGTCATAAGGATGCGAGGTCAGTCAGAAGCACATAGAAGTCGCTAATTTGGCTATTAGCAGTGTGACTTTGAGATTGATGTAAGACATTGCCAAAAATAAGTACCCACAATTGATGCGAGGTTAGTCCCGATTACGTAGGTAAATCTTCCCAATTAATCTAGCTACCAATGCCTATGGATAGTCGGACTAATATGAGTCATCACAATTTGGGTTACGGGTCATAATACATAGGGCCTACTTCTTGATTGGAGGTATTAAGTGGCTATTGTTGGGTCCGCCTCCTATCCACTTAAGAAGTATAAAATGGTCCAGATTATCATTTAGGTGCAGTAGTAGGGAATCTTGGAAGGGGTCTACTTTAGGGTTGAGGTATTAAGTGGCTATCATAGGGTCCGCCTCTTCCCATAAAGAATCATCAAGTGACCAATGATATTTCATGCGATGTCAGTTAGAAAGCACCATAGAGGGGTCCACCATGGATTAGGTATTAAATGACGGGGATCTACTTGGTTATAGTATTAAATGGTCAGAGTCTGCCTATTGCATTAAAGAGGTATTAAGTGGCTCAAGTGTTTTCTCTTAGATTGTTAGGACATGATTGACAGTAGTTACGTGGGACTAGAAAGGGCCTTTGGCCTAAAATTAAGGATATATAATGGAGTTGGACTAAAAGTGCCTTCGTACTTACTGTTGGAGGTATATTCAGTAGGATATAGTATAGTAAGACATTTCTTATCTAAATGATACCGCCCAAATACTATAATAGTAAGACTTGAGATTTTCGTTCACCAGACACTGTTATTCTGGCCCTCTATTCATTACAACACATAGATAGGTGAAATGATGCTGACTGAGAAGATGAAGGAAGAGGCAAAGTCTTGTGTTGGTTGATTTATCTATTTATGTTTTTGATATATTTTAATGTACCCAGTTTAAGACATGTTATTGTTGTTTTTGAGATATTGTATTTTGGATTATATGTTATATTTCTGAGATTTGGATTTTATGAAATTGGTACTTATTTTTAATATTATATTTTATTCTTTCTGCTATGAAATCTTGATAGCGTAGATAGATAGCTTTGTATATTACTTATTGTATCAATTTTACTAACCAATAGCCGGCTTTGGGATCGGCCTAAGGTCCGATGGACTTTTATTGGGTCAAAAATTAGGCCTGTTTTGAGGTGGAATGTTAAAGATACTACATTATAATGTCCCCCATTTCGAGATACAAAATGAATGCCGGTGGTGTTGCAGTCATCACTAAAGTTATTTTCAAATTAAAAAATGGGCTCTGTTTTGTAACATCCCCTATCTAGAGGCCCAAATCTAAGCGCTATAGATGATGTAGTCATCTATATCATTACTTTTAGCGATAAAATACGGTAATGCTAATGGTATCCATAATATTAGAAGCACATGATTATGAAACAAAATCATATATTTCAAAAACAACGTTTTCGATTACATTTCACAAAACATGTTTCATATCCAATTACATAATCCCAATCGTTTTCCAGGTTCATATCAAATATAATTATTACATAAATATGCCAAGTGCGACATATGAAAATGCCCCATTGAATGACCAAAGTACTATATAGACAAAAACTGTCTTAATACATCATAGCGGAATAAAATAAAACAACTCCTAAATATAGCTTACATCAGCCTCCTACTCGTCTCTGAAAGCTTTATTTGACCACCTACTAAGACCTGTAAATCCTCAACCCTTGGCCTACTTAAATCAATTTTGAGCACATGGGATTTTAAGGGAAAAGCATAAACTTCGAGTCAGACGTAAAGCGTGGTATGAATAATACTATACATCTCATTTATCTGATATTAAGTGAGACCACACCGCTTAGTAGAATGGATTCCCCTCACTAATATCCTTTTGAAAGCATATCTTTCGCAAATCTAAATCCTACAACCAAACTAGTTAAACAATAACATCAATATCATGTAAGCATATAAATCATGTAATCAATGGACTATCTGTCCGAACACTATAGTTTTGTTTGGCTAACTACTCACCTTTGGTTGACTTGGGCCTACCAAACAAAATAAACATGTCTAACTTCTGTTAGATGCTCTTCTGGAATGTCTGTCCCTAACTTACATCTCCCAGGGTAAACTAATCCTAATGGCCTTGCAGGCTCAACAATAACCTCTCCTCACTTTGGATATTCCTTTTTGCGTGTAACATTATTTTAGTCCTATCTGTGACAAAGCCAAACACACTGAAATATTGGACTTATATTAGCTAGGGGCTACTAGCTAAAGTATAGGGCGCGACCCCATACCAGTCCCATCTGGTATTCTAATGTCTGAGTCATTTTACTTAGGTTCATCTACCATTAAAATTTTCCTTGAAAACATTTTTTTCAAATTGCTTTAACCCTTTAAATCATACTTAAACAAGGAAAATATATTCTATGCTTTACTCGAATCCCCTTTCCATGTTATATATTCTTTACATAAAATATTATTGGGGAAAACAATCGAAACCTTTGACAGTGCCCCTTTTGAAACCATTGAAAGTCCCCTTTTCAAAACCATTAAAAGTACCCCTTTCGAAATAGATAAAAAACTTTACTTTATAACCTTAGGCCAAAAGGCCAAAGCATTCCTTTCGAAACCATTTTCCTCAGACCTTTCAAAAACATTGAAAACATCTCTTTCAAAACCTTTTTTAAAACTTTAGACATCCTCTTTTTAAAACACTTTAAACATGCCTTCGAAATCATTGGAAATCTTCCATTTAAAACCTTTCGAAAACATTGGGGAACCACCTCTTCGATCCCTCTATCTTATACCTTTCAAAAATGCTGGAAACATCCCCTTCGAAACCATCATTTAATACCTTTGGAAAATATTAAAGTCCTTTACTTAAAACAAACCTTTCGAAAGCCTAGGGTTTAAGTAAAATGTATGGAACAACCTTTCGAACCATTTAAAATCATTACTTTCGAAACCTTTGGGATTAACTTTCAATAGAACAAAGAATCTTAAAACAACTAAGTCGAAATCACTCTTTCGAAAGCAATTTCCTAAGTAAAGAAGTGGATGGTGTTGAAATCGATCTCTTTAAAAGCATTGGAGAAGCGGTTAAGGGTTTTAAAGCGAAAGCACCCTTTCGAAGGCATTGCTCCGAAAGGTTGAATGTGGCAGATAAGGGTTTCAACCCCTTCGAAAGCTTCTTTATAAAACTAAAGGTGCAAACTATTTCGAAACCGTTCTTTGAAATCATTTGACAAAGTCAAAAAATATCTAAGTTGAAAGCATTCTTTTCGAAAGCAAAGCATGCACATTTCCTATTAAAAGCAAAGCAAGGTTTCGACCCCTTCGGAACCCCTGTTTTTACTCCATACCTTTCGCCTATGTCCAATCTACTGAGTACCAAGGCTTTGATACCGTGTGTATTGGTTTCGACTGAGATGGAGGTGGAAGTACCTAGTCGAAAGGTAGGTGCCAAAAGTGGCGAAACAGCAAAAGGATGGTTAAAACTGAATTTTAACTTTAAAAAGTAATTCTTTTGAACTAACCTGCTTTGTTTGTCAACATATGATTGGTTGCTAATTTCTTTTTCAAATTCATTTCTAAAATTTCTGCCGCAATTTCCGAGGTAAACAATCTAAAATATTTACAAAATGCCCCTTCTCCTTTTATAAATATATAAAACATTTAAGTCTCATACCTTAAATAATTTTATATACATATTAAATCACTTATGAAAATTCTACAAAAATTCCCATAATTCACTTTTAATATGTTTTCTAACATATATTAATTTCTAACCCAAAAACGATATAATTTAGCCATAATTAATTTTTGTTATCCCGCCTTTTGGAAAAGCCGTGATATCATCGATTCGACCAAGAAAGAATGGTCGACAGTTTAAAGAGTCAGTTATGTACAATACTATAAATGATAGTCAAACTGATTCGAACCAAGAACAAAATGAAGTATAACAAGCATGAATCTGGCCCCGTGAAGTTAAATCTTAAGTTTGTAGTTGATTGAAGTTCGTATGTGCAATCTATGGATGAGAACATGATTTGCTTGGATCAACCAAAGAACGATCAAGGAAACAATTCAGGTCATCAGAGAATGTTCGATATCTTGATATCCATGAAGCCAATCCATGTGAGACTTTCAGGACGTCAATAAAGCGACAAGTGTAGTATACCACGATGATCGTGCATCCCAAAGTGGTAAGGGAAGGAAGGTCAATCAATATTCACCGATCGTTATTGAATGATTCAATATAACGATCATCGAACTTCAGTTTACCTTCTAACTTCGACTAGGATCGATCCATATTTCCCTATCTATAATTCGAAATGATCCCATATTTCTGAAGCAACATCTAGAAGAACGTAGGACCTTCCAACATCGATCGCATAGTGATTGGGGCTAAGAAAAAGGATTTGGTATATGTATACTGATCGTTCTTGATCATCGAGTTATTGTGGGCGATCGATATGGTGGGCTCTACAAGACTTAGGGAGCCTTCTTGCAAAATTTCAACCCAATCCATGCGCGTCTCCTGCTATAAATACAGCAAGCATAGCTTTCGAAAAGGGGGCTTCTTCTTCTACCTGCTCCAGAGGCTCTGCCATTTTTATTCTCGAATCTTGTATTAATGGATCCTAGCTGATCCAAAAATATTCTTGTAATTGTAATCCACTGAATGATTAATAAAAATGTGAAGTGGACGTAGGCCAAGATTTCCGAACCACTATAAAAATCTATGTGTTTATTTACTTTTATTCTTTGTTTTCAATTTCACTCATTGCTTAACCTCCATGAGATTCTACGGGAGTTGATGCCCATTTTTGGCATCAACACTTTAGTGCTTTCATTGAGAAATGAATTGTCATCTCGATTGGATCTCATTTTCTATTGGCGAGTTTCCATGTTCGCGAGATAGATCCAGCTTTTGATTGCTAAGTTTCCTATTCTACTCAGATTTGAAAGAAATCTAGCTGGAAAACTATTTCACAAGGCCATGAAACCATGTTTACTACCCTTGTAGAGGAAGGAAATGATGAGATCGTTGACCAAGTAACCATATGATTCATGAATGTTAATACATTTGCAAGTTTTAAAGCAAGGGGTAACGATCATTAATTGGTCATGCACCATACACACTAGGTGAAGAGTCGTTCACCTTAAATTCATGCGCTCCACCACCCTACTCGATCATTTTTAATGATGGTCTACATCGGTCATTCCACCAACATGTGTGCGGCTACTCGCATTTTTTCACGATCGCTTATCTCCGATTGTCCCTACACGGTCGTCCTTCATTCGATAGTTCCAACTCTATCTTTGGAACCGAACATTTGATTTATCTATAACCGGTCATACTATATTGATATTTCTGCCTACTGAATGCAACCCATCATCCTCATACGATCATTTTTACAAGATTGTTTCAGTGAGTCACCCCATGAATTGATCCTATACGATCGTTTCTTATATGATTGTTCCATTAGCCAACCTAGTATGAATGTTCCACACTTATGCTTATAACTGATCGTTCTCTATTAGCCTATCTACCAATCTACGATGGAATTATAATCGCTCGCATATGATCAACCTAGTACGATCGTTCCATGGTTGCGAAGCACAACCGGTCATTTTTATGTAAACCCGTATATAAATTTATGCTCATGGTCTCATGCTTTGAGGCCGATCCAGCAAAAATTGGAACTTCTTTCACATTTCTAAACTTACAGTCTTAGCATCTTCCTGGATAAAATACTTTGAGTTTTTCAATGCTATGAGGAGGCATGCATGAATAAGTGGCGTGTGAATTTTGACAAGTATATAGGCAAGCGTGATTTTACAACCTTGGCTCTAACCCGAAACAGGGCTCGCCTAAGATAGAGTTTTTCCCCAAGCAAATCCCAAAGAAATCCCAAGCGCCAATTATTAGGTCTTCGTATTTGCTGACTCCAAGTAATCTAGTGGTTGACTTCAAATGATCCCATGGTTGATTCCAAGCGATTATCAGATTTTCTCGAGTCTACCTCCAAGATATTTATCGCTAACCCATCAATTCTGGTTCATCTCGCTTTGCGCGTATCTTGGACATGCATATATTATTCACGAGCATAATAAGTAGTTGTGGCCTAAGAATGTACCGGATCGGCGATGATCGAAACATTCGAACCTTATTAATAAAGAACTTTGATTATCAACTGAACTGTTGATAGTATCCCGCTGAAAGGAACTATAGACAGAGTGGAATAGCGAGCACACGACGCTACTTCACTTATCAATGTGATTTGTTCTGATTTGCTTTTAATTATTTTATTTTAATTTCAATTTAAATTATGTTGTGAACTACGACCAACTTGAATTAAACTACATGCATACGATGCATGTAACTAAGTGCCTAGATTTGGGCGACGACAATCTCCGCAGATGGTGATAGAACCTGTGGAGCTTTTATCTAGACATGTATGATTTGACCATTCATCAACTACAAAGTGCCTCTTATTCGAGACACTGAGACACAAAATGGAAAAAACCGATAAGGTCAAAATCTAATAGAACACGGATACAACTAACTGTCCATTCAGCAACCTTCATATTAGACTTGAAGTAGTTGCGATTGGCTGCCTACTTATCAACCGCTGATTTCAACAAATGGACACGGTTGCTACCTGAAATGGATGCGACTTAATTGCCCGCTCAATAGCTCATTATCTTCATTTGCTAGAAAGAATACGAACTAAATTATGCAGGACTTGATTATCCAACCTCGGTATGGATGTGATTCAATCATCCATCACCTACCTCCTTCCTCGACTTGATTGGAAAAGCTACATTTACAAAGTGGACGAGAATCGACCGTCAGTTAGCCAAGTTTCATCCTAAATGCTGGAGGCAGAATCCAATTCCATGGATAAACGCGGTTTGTCGTTCATTTGACAACTTTCACCTCGATGCGGCAGATGAAGTACAAATCAAATGGATGGAAACATGACCGTCCACGAGGAAACTCCAAGTTCCTAGACTGCGGGCTAGAGTATAAACCATTTGGTGGAAACACGACTGTCATGGGTGGAACACGACTGCCAACAAGAAAACTCATAGTCCCCCGACTGTGGGCTAGAGTATATTCCATTTGGCCAAAAAATGACTACCATGGACGGAAACATGACTGTCCATAAGAAAACTCTAATTCCCCCCGACTACGGGATAGAGTATAAATCATTTCGCGAAATAACGACTGCCCACAATAAACTCTAAGTCCCCCGACCGCGGGCTAGAGAATAAACCATTTGGCGAAAAAATGACTGCCACGGGCGGAAACACGACGACTATGAGAAACTCAAAGTCCCCTGATTGTGGGCTAGAGTATAAACCATTTGGTGGAAAAACGATTGCCATGGGCGGAAACACGACCGCCCAAGAGGAAACACTAAGTCCCCGGACGATGGGCTAGAGTACAAACCATTTGGTGAAAAAAGGACTACCATGGGAGAAAACATGACTTCCCATGAGAAAAGTCTAAGTCCCCCAACCGCAGACTAGAGTATAAACCATTTGGCAGAAAATTGGCGAAAACACGAATACCCACGAGAAAAATCTAAGTCCCCCGACCGTGGGCTAGACTATAAACGATTTGGCGGAAAGACAACTACCATGGACAAAAACACAACTGCCCATGAGAAAAATCTAAGTCCCCTGACAATGGGCTAGAGTGTAAACCATTTAGCGGAAAAACGACTGCCATGGGCGAAAACACGACTGCCTACGAGAAAACTCTAAGTCCCCGGACTACGGGCTAGAGTATAAACCATTCGGCAGAAAAATGATTTCCTCTGGCAGAAAATGACTGCCTATGACAAAAAGTCTAAGTCCCCGAAGGTGGAAAAACGACTGCCACTGGCGGAAACACGACTTCCCATGACAAAAACTCTAATTCGCCGAACTGCGGGCTAGGGTATAAACCATTCGGTGGATAAACGACTGCCACGGGCGGAAACACGACCGCCATCCACTGCCTATGACAAAACTCTAAGTCCTCGGACAGCGGGCTAGAGTATAAACCATTCGGCCGAAAAATGACTGCCATGGGCAGAAACACAACTGCCAATAAGAAAACTCTAAGTCCTCGGACTACGGGCTAGAGTATAAACTATCCGGGGGAAAAACGACTACCACGAGCGAAAAAATGACTGCCCACAAGAAAAACTCTAAATCCCCAGAGTGCTGACTGGAATATAAACAGTTCGATGGAAATGCGACTGCCAATGAGGAAGCTCAGAGTGCAAACTAAAATATAAGCACAAATTGAGCGTGAACCAACCGCTCACGTAATGATTCCAAGTCCCAGAGTGCGAATTGGAATGTAAACTCCATGGATAGATGAGTGGATTTGACCGTTCACAATTCCAGTAATTCTAACTTGAAGTCGACAGGAGGAATACAGACTGCCAAAGATCAGAATATGCATGACACGGTTTTCTATCCACAAGCATAATCCCATGATTCGACGGGATAGAGCATAAAGTTGAAGTAAACATAACATGTCTTCTTACTTATGAATGTACGCCCCAGACTTGGGGGCCCGAGAGATAAACATGATGAATGTGAATCGGCCATTCATTAATCGGCTTTAAGTCTTTTGAAGATTATGTCAGAGTATTAACACTACTCAGATAAGATTTGACCATCCACGCAGTATATTTATCGATCCGAAACTGGGGTTAGAAATGTGATCGTCCGAGGAATGACCATGATAGCTTAACACTACAACTCAATATCAGTGTTTACAATGACTTAAGGCCATGACCATTGAGTGGCCTTGCGATGGATTAATCAAATTAGTGTTTGATTCAACAAACAACAAGTCACAAGTACATAAAATAAGGAATGTTATAGTTCAGGCATTTAAACAAGTAAATGCAGAAATCATACATAAGAACAAAAGAATTTTTTATTTACATGAAACCAGTTGTGCAAAAAACAAGACAAAACTAGAAGGCTAGGCCAAAACGAATACAACCAATAAAAAGAGAAATAGTTATTCGAATTATTTGCATGTTCGAAGATCACTCCTTAGATTTCTTTTCCCTCTTTCGCTTTTTCGGAGTGGCTCCCTCTGAATTACTGCTCGACCCCCTTCGATCCTTTGCCACCTGGGCTTTTCTTTAAAGGATTTTCCCTAGCTTTATGGACCGAGGCGGTATCATCTTAGAAAGTAGGAGGGATGGAGGCATCTTCAGCACCAGAAGTATGATTAATATCTCCCAAAGGAACCGCCCTTCAGGAGGGATCGTCTGAAGTAAGGAAGGTATCGATTCATGCGGAACCAGTTCAACTTGCTCGTCCTTCACCTTTCATTTTACGAGCTCCTCTCGCTCAATCCTCTCTTTCATACTGGGCCCACTAGTGGGATTGAAGGAACCTATGATAACCATTTCTGCATCGAAAGGGATTTTATGGTGTGGGTCCCCTCCCACCTTGAATAACGCTTCTATAAGTTGGTCGTCAAAGACAAACGCTTCATCGTGAGCACCCTGAGAGGCGGCTAAAGTTGTAACTGTAACAGACTCTATCGCAGTCGCCTGCAACTCCAGTTGAGTCTCTTGAGGAGGGAGAGGAGCGATGCCTGAAGGATCCAAAGCTGAGAAAAAATAGGCGAAAAGATTAGAAATATAAATCGATGGCACCACAAATTTACTCGAGAAGGGAAAAGTCGATGAAATACCTTCTTCGTTGTGAACTCCAGGTTGAGTTGGAGCATCTTCAGAACTATGCTCAAGAAATGGTGATAGGCATGTTCTATCCAGATCATACCCAGGGACAGTTGAGGAGCTTGTCGTAGAGCTGGTCATGACTTGAGACACGAGCGGCAATTCGGTTGTGAAGCCAGAGTGTGCCGATCCGGATCCCTTACCTATCTCATGTAAAGAAGCAACTACGAATTCTTTCAGAAAAGAAGTCTAAATGTCATGCAATATTTGTTTGCGTCAAAATTGGGCACAACACTCTTCGGGAGTCATTGAAGAGATAATAGTCGAGAATGCAAATTCAAAACAGATATTATCTAACAAAAACTCCAATCAACAGTAAAGAGAATGCGTAGACAATCGATTTATAGTGGTTCGGCGTGTTGCCTACGTCCACTGTGAAGTGTTTTGATATTTTATTGCTTTTCTTTCAATGATTACAAGTTGGTGCGGCAATCGACAACAAATTACAATTGTAAATTCGGAATCAACAGTAAAATTATGATGTAGGATGAAGGAGATCTCGATCCGGCAGAGTCTGGGCGCTTTAGAGTCAGAAGACCCCTTTTCTGTTGGCCCTGGGGCTCTATTTATAGGCGCGGACTGCTGATATTTCGCTGAAAACTCGGGAGACCACTTCTGGCACGTGAGGGGGCCCACACGCACGGTCTCAGGAAGTTTGGGCCCACTTTGGCATCGGTTCGAACTCCATTCGAACCGATCAAGAATTCATCCAATCGAGGTGAAATTTGGCGTGGACATCCTTCAACATGCACGCAAGCTGCTGCGAAAATTTCATGGCATTTGGATCAGTAGGTTAGGAGATATGATGGGTTCGAAATTGGGTTTATTGCTCGGCTGTTTGGTTCGAAACCAAGGTTTCGAATCGATGGTTTCGAATCCATCATGGCACGCGTCTTCGTGGTGACGTGGAGCGCAAACTTCGAATCGATCCGGTCTTCACTCCGAGTTGACCGCTTCGACTCCATAGATCTCGGCGTATTCGAACCGATGGAAGACACGTCATCATGGTTGGTTGACCCAGTGGTTTCGAATGAAGCTGCACAGTTGGGTTCGAACAAGAACTCCGTGATGGGTTCGAACAAGCAGATGGATTCGAAGTGGATGGAGCCGGAGGTGAGGCGCTTTGATGGTTTCGAAACCGATGGGTTCGATGTCCTTCGGTTCGAGGGTGATGGTTTCGAATGGTGCATGATGATGGGTTCGAAGACACCCATCGTGATGGGTTCGAAACCAGGGTGTTTCCTTCAAGTTGAACCGATCATAACTTTAGCGTATGAACTCGGATTGATTTGAAACTTGAGATGCTGACTCCTATGGTCTTTCTTGCCGTGTCCTATCAATTGTAGCTCAATCTGGACTCGGACAAAATTCAATGATATCCATGGCGAAACGAAGTATGACTAACCTCTGAGACGAACTGTCCTCCGTTTTTGATCGATCTTTTGGTATCGCGGCTTTGCCAAAAAGCGGGATAACATTTTGCCCCCCAAAGTACGTCTTGTGGGAACATGACATGCTTTGAACTACTGCAATTTCTCCGAACAATCATTGCTCACTTTTTTGTTGAAACTCGTATGCTGCATTGCTGTATAGTAGCGCTTAGCCGTTGGCTGTTGCATTTGTAACAGGATGAGTGTTTGATCCCTGTAAATGTTTAAAATCGAATGTTAGTTCAACATATATGCACATATGTTGATTTGACCCTTGTTAACGTCGTGCGTTCACGAGTCGTTGCCAGCTAAGTTGGCTATTGAATTTCATATCGATTCTCTCCTGAACCGATTTGGAAATTTGAGTTGAGACAACGCTTGATGGTTGTTTAGAAAAGTCCCTTCGTATCGATCCTCTCCTGAATCGATATTGAAGGTTGAAGGAATTGAATTCTGTATTGCGTGAGTGTAATATTTCGAATCGATGCATTCGAGCATCGATGGGTTTGAAATCCACGTTTGTATAGACGCGGTATGCTTGTGCTATGATGGGTTCGAAGTTAACATTCGAACCGGTTTGAGGGAATGGATACGAAATTATTGTTTGAGTCGATTCGAATTGGAAGAAGATGGGTACGAAGTCATCTGTCGTATCGATAGGCCATGGATGGATTCGAAGTGGTTGATGTGAACAAGGTCTTCGAATCGATGTGCCCACAGTTCGTTTCGCATCGATGCAGCCTGTCACTCTGTAGTGCGTTTCGTACCATTGAAGCATGAGGTGAACTTCGAATCGATAGGACTTTAGGCAGATGGGTTCGAAAGCTAACTTCGAACCGATCTGGTACTTGACTGGTTGTGGCCGGTTGGGTTGACTGGGAGAGCAATCGTCTCGGTTGCTTTCAACGCCTCATATAAATAGCAGTGGGCTCGCCATTTTTTACTTTTTACTTTTTTACTTTCGCCTTGATTTTTCTGTGTTCTTCATCGTTTCAGAGCTCCGAAGGAGAAAAACCACTGTGTTGCGTGAACCATTCAAGATCCAAATCTCTAATTCCTCGAATCCATTATTCAAACTAGGTAATTGGTCTTGAATCCAAGCGGCAAAGTAATTTTAAACCCATTTCTTCTTCATCGATTGCGTAGCCTCGAGATTGGTAAAACCAGATCTGGTTTAGGAGGGCTTCGAACCGATGCGTGGGCTCGAGTTCGAATCGATGACGGTGGCGTCATTTTCTTAGATTTCGTATCGTCCCTTGTAGTGACCGTATTGGGGTGCGCAGTTCGCACTGATTGATGGGTTCGATGAGTTCATCCGAGTCGATGGTTTCGAACCCATCGTCTATCGGTTCGGAGTTCTCAACCTTGCATTGGTACGAAGGGTATCGATTCATATCGGTTCGAACATGTCAATCAAGGATCGGTTCGAAGTCATCCATTATCGATCGATTCGAATTTGACACATGGTTATCGGTTCGAAGCGCGTCTAACTGTATTGGTTCGAAGCGACGTCAGGATGGGTTCGAACGAAGAGATGTTCGGTTGGGTTCGAACGAAGTCCTTGTGATGGTTTCGAACCCTCTATGATGGATACCAAAGTTTGATATTTTCTAGGCATAACTCCGACGAGCTTCACTCTTGCACATTTGGACTTGAATATTAAACTGCATACTTGACCGCCTTTCGAAGCTCGTCGATGGGACTATAACAACTTTTATCCGGATCAATTTCCATCATGGAAAAGGATTAGTGATGACGGTCAGCGATGACGGTCATTATAGCTGGACTCCGTATCTTTGTCGTTTGCATATTTCTTTAACTCTGCAACATTTCTTCAAGTAATGCATGTCAGTGCACAACATACACTCATACACGTTACACTGGGGAACGCACGGGTTTTTGTCGTCTAACGATGGTTTCTCGTGAGTTAGCTAGTTATGGAACCGTCAAGTTCACAGCAGCAGGAGACTCAAGGTACAGTCTCTCCGAGGCTAGAGATTCCGGATATTGATCCTGAGATTATTGGTCCAGCCCCGGATGAACTTCCGGATGCGTCGTTCATTGCCAATCCATCAGATTCCGTTCCATCCAATATCTCTGAAGACATGTTGGGGAGAATATGTTTGAGGCACGGCCTGTCGCTGGATGATGTGCTACTGCCGGGGCCGAATGATAGACCGCATAATCCGCCGGAGGGATATACAGCATTTAACCGCCACGCGTGCGCGGCCGGGACACTTCCTCCGTTCAACGAGTATATAAGGGAAGTATTGTCGTTTTTGAGGATCGCCCCATCTCAGCTGCACCCGAACGGATATGCATCGATCAATAGCTTGTTCATTGCATTTATGGAATATCTCCATCGACCACCGCTCCCAATTGAGATCAGATACTTGTTCAATTTCAAAACTCGGGGTGATTATCCCTCCTTAACATTCCTGGAAGCGGTGAGAAATTGCCAAGTGGTTACTGGGTCTTGGACCAGGTTGAGCTATTATAGGATAGAATGGTTTTACGTCAGATGTCCTCCTGGATTTGCCCGACGATGGCTATTCAGACGTAATTATAGCTGAGTTCGTAAATAATTACTACGGCAATTGCGGCCGAAATGGAACTTATATTCTATCCTTTTTTACAGCGGTGATTCAGCGACCTGAGGGCGAGCACTTTAGGGAGATGGTGCGAGTGCTTCGAGAAGTCCCGAGTGGAGATAGGGATATCGACGTGTTATTGACGGATAGGAATCTCCGGGCCTGCGGTTTGATCGAACAAGGGCAGAGCATAAGCTTTGAGGTGGCACTAAGGGTCGTCTCGAAAAAACGAGGCAAGCACAGGAAGCCCAAAGTCACTACAGCTGAGGAAGCTGACTCTGAAAGAAACCACACCGATGATGAGCCGCTGATCGGGCCTACGGACGCAGTTCCGGATGTCGCGGAGCAGAGAAAAGGCAAGGCTGCCATGGTTAAGTCAAGTAAGAAGGGGAGATGGAAATCGGTTGTCATGGCCCATTCCGCTCCCGGAGTTAGAATCTCGGAGATGTCTCCTCCGAGAACTGAAAATCTTTTTGAAGGGCTTGCCGATCTTCCAATCCCGGACGATGTGTCTTTTCAACATGATGCCGGGTTGGAGGAATTCCATCGTACTCTAGAATTGAACGAGCCTCTTATTACTAGCGAGGTCGACACTTCTGGTTGGTCGGGGGGAATGCATATTCATACACATTTCACGACACTGCATAACCTTTGACTGCAAACTACCTGTTTTGAAAGGTGATTAATTCTGTTTTATTTTGCTTCGCAGATATTATGTCTAAGCGAGGTTCAATGCTTGGGAGTCTTCCACATGCCCGCAAGCCTTCATATTACGATTCGCGCAGACGAGAAGGGGATAGAGGTCATGACCAGGGGCGCTCTGGGCATTATGACCAGGGACGCTCTGGGTATTCTAGTCATTAGAGATATGACACGGACAGAGGCTATAAGCGTCGATCGCGATCGCGTACCCCTCCTCCTTCCAGAGATCCCGTACAACCTTCTGCTCATGTCCCTCATCCTTCCGAGTCTTCTCGATATACGTCGGTTTCCCAATCTTCCCGATCTGAGGCGATGACCCCGATAGTCGCGGAGCATCCTCCTACTGAAATCTTGGGGGAAGGGGCAATTAGACTTGCGCAATTAAAGAGGGAGTTCCCGAATATTTGCTTCGATAACTACGTCTTTCCCCCGAACCTGAAAAGAATCCCGCCGGAGGCCGAGCGGTTGGCGCTCGACTATGTGCATGACTTTTACACCCAATACAAGGCGTGGTATAGGGCGGCCGATAAGGCATCGGCGTTGGCCTTCGAACGAGCGGCTACCATTGAAAAGCTTCAAACCGAGCTGGCTCAAAAAGACCGCATCATACAAGTGCTGAATACCGAGGCTGAATCGTCTCGAAAATCAGAGATGGAGGCTCTTACAAAGGCCGATGAAGCTCAAGCAGCCATGGATAGAATGAAAAAGGAGCACTACGTTACGGTGGAAGACATGGGCCACCGGAACACTGTCGTCACTGCTGAGCGGGATGCGGCGTTAAAAGAACTTAATGAACTCAAGGCTAAATTTGCCGAAATTATTAAAGATAGAGATGACGCGCTTAACACGGCGCAAGAAGCCTGCGAGCAAGCCGTAGCGCTTCGCACTGAAAGAGATGTGGCCGTGGCCAAAGTTCAGGCGGCCGAAGCAGAGGTGGAGGAGAAGGTTCAACAGGCAGAGGCCAGGCTAGAGGCCGATATCGAAGATTTGCTCATAACTTACAACGCCAATGTGTTAAAACACAGAAACTTAGCCTGGCTTCGAGATTATCCGGTTCACCTTCGTAGCGCTTGGGACCGATTGGTTGAGGAGGAAGAGGAAGCGCATCCAGGTGAAGCAGTCGATCGATTCAAACTTGAAAACCGGCTTCTCACAGATGATGAGAAGAAGGTCCTTCATGACGCCATCATCGCTCATGAGAAGGAGATGATCGACGGTCGTTCCCTGGAAGTCGGAGAGGGATCAGGTGTTGAGCAGCATTCTGCTGTCACTGAAGTCACCACACCATCTTCGTCGGTGCCTGTATCTGCGGTCGGTTTGCAACCTGTTCCTGCTTACGACCCGGAACAGCCGCGCTTATCTCCTATTCATGAGCATACTTTCGAGGCCGTTCAGCCATCTGCGAGCCAAACTGGGGAAGGTATTCCGAAGTTATCTCAAGCGTTTTCTAAATAGAGTGTTTGTTTTGTAGCAGTTACTAATAACTTCTTATTTTCTGCCTAGCGACTGGAGTTGCGCCGACTGTCGCGGCTCAAGAACCAAGCAGAGAAGATAAGGCCATCGCCACCGAGACTACTGTTGTAACTGCGGTATCTGCTGAGGCGGCACAGGGGGGATCCTTATTTGCTGACGAACAAATGGTGAGCGAGCTACTCGGTGAGCAGGGTGGTTCTTTCTCTGACTTGCCATTTATCATCGTTAGTAGCCTCCTGCCGTCCTCAAGTTCTTCGATGCAGACCGTGGATGCCCCCAGCCAAGCCCATGCGACTCGTGATGAGGAAATTTTGGCCGAAATCAGCACCGAAATAGAGGCTGCGGGGCATAGTGGTAATGTTAGTGGTAGTACGGCGGTGCAGAGCCCGGCACCTGCTAGGGTAGTGTCATCGGGTGGCACTATTCCGCCCTCCGTCACGGATCCAGTCCCCCCTACTCCTTCGACGGGAAGCCTCCATGCAGACTCAAGCTCCGAGGAGGATATTGACATCATGCCTCCAGCCGAAGAGCCGCCGCCGGAGAGGAGACATTCAAAACGAAGAATTTCTGTCCCTAGTGACACTGATGATGTACCACAAGTAAGAAGGACGAAAAAGAAGAAATAAATCGGCTTCTCAAGTAGATGTTTTGGTAGATAGGTACCTGTCTTCGTTTTTTGTCAGTCGGTCGTGTATAGATGCAGGTTCGGCCCCTGCTAGTACGCATTCTTTTTTGGAAGAACTTATTTGCGTGTAAGTTCTTGTTTCAAGTTAGTTGAAATAAAATTTAGTTCCTTTGTTTCAACTCTTGTTCTATTTTTTGCTTAAGTACTTGCAGTGTCTTGTTCTCGGTCCGGTGTACTTGTGGTGTTTTTACCGTTTAAGTAGAGTTCGTTTCATTTGCCAAGCCTGAAAATCTTGGTCACAAGTTGTGATTGATGAATGAGTTGAACTTCGGACGTTGTATCACTTCGGTTAGTGATTAATATTTAGCTTTCGTGCCCCCCAGTTTTGGGGAACAACACTTGTATTTTTGGTGGTTGATCGCACTTGTTGCAAGTCTTGAGCACACGTCCGCATTCCGAGGACTTAGAATAATTTGAGATCGATAACCTGGTTTGCATTCCAGGAATTCGAGAGTTATCGATGCTTGTAACACGGTTCGCGATCCGGGAACTTGGAAATGATGTTCACATTCCAACTCGCACTCTACGAACTCAGAGTTAGTACTAACATTTCAGTTCGCACTACGGGAACTCTAACTTGGTGTTTGTGCTCCAACTCATACGCCGGGAACTTGGATAAAACATGTATGTTTGGGTTCGCACTTCAGGAACCTGGAATTGATGTTTTATACTCCAACTCATGCTTTGGGAACTTGGAGTTAGCACGGATGCTTCGGTTCGCGCTACGGGAACCCGTAATCCGCACTTATGCTCCGATTCACACTTTGGGAAGTCGGAGTTAGCCGCTGGATGGTCAGCCGCATCTACTTGGGCTTTCAGGAATTTGTTCATATTCTGGGAACGATGGACTTGATGCTTATACTCCAATTCGCACTCTGGGAATTTGGAGTCCGTTCACGCTGTGGGAACGAATTGTGGAATGTTTATACTCCAATTCGCGCTGTGGGAAGTTGGAGTCCGTTCGCACTCTGGGAACGAATTGTTGAATGTTTATACTCCAATTCGCGCTGTGGGAAGTTGGAGTCCGTTCGCACTCTGGGAACGAATTTTTGAATGTTTATACTCCAATTCGCGCTATTGGAAGTTGGAGTCCGTTCGCACTCTGGGAACGAATTGTTGAATGTTTATACTCCAATTCGTGCTGTGGGAAGTTGGAGTCCGTTCGCACTCTAGGAACGAATTGTTGAATGTTTATACTCCAATTCGCGCTGTGGGAAGTTGGAGTCCGTTCGCACTCTGGGAACGAATTGTTGAATGTTTATACTCCAATTCGCGCTGTGGGAAGTTGGAGTCCGTTCGCACTCTGGGAACGAATTGTTGAATGTTTATACTCCAATTCGTGCTGTGGGAAGTTGGAGTCCGTTCGCGCTCCGGGAACGAATTGTTGAATGGACTGTCGTGTGTTGGCTTGTCCCCGAGCTGGGGTTTCACTTAGTGAGTGGCCGGTTGTAACGCAGTCACTCGCTATTTGAATAAATTCCATTGTTTGATGGAACTTAGCTCTTCGTGTGTCGTGATTGTTGAACGTCGTATTCGGTGAATCACAGCTTTAGCTTGAAGAGATAGCATTTTATTTGCTGAAATGAGAAAATGTGGCAAAGTCAGTGCCTTATTATAAATTCAAAATTCGGAATGTAAAGGAAGCTACAAAGCATTCATAGACTGAAGGAGAATGTCATGTGTGACAGTGACGAGGTTCTTCGCCGTTCCAGGCTCCTGAGTAAGTAGGCCCGCCACTGATGGCGTTTATCACCAATCTCCCAAGGGGACAAGTCGAGTCCTCCTGCCTCGGTCGATTGGGTTCATTGATTGGATTGGATGGGCCCGCTTCTCTGGGCTGCGGTGTCCGCACAAACTGTTCCAGCTTCCTTTCTCTGACTAGTTTTTCAGCAAGATCTTGTAAGTGACGACACTCGTTCGTATTGTGCCCGTAGCCTTCATGGAACCTGCAAAATTTTCCCGTCTGGATTTGTCTCTCCGACGACGGTCTTGGAGCAGGTTTTTCATACTGAATTGTATTACGGGTCTACAAATACAAGTCCTCCAGTGAAGTATTCAAAGGAGTATAACTGTCGAACATCGGATTTTTGCGTTGCGGGCCACGATTTTGATCTTGTTTTTTAAGTTGATTCACGTTCTCTCTTCGCCGAGCTTGTTTATTTTTAATGTTCAATTGAACTTTTCCGGAGCTCTCACCGGACTGTTTTATTGCAACATTGCTTTGGGTTCCTTCCGCATTTGGCCCTGCGTCAGTTTGCTTCCTAGACTGTTTCGCGTCTTCCCGTCTCATGAATTGAGCTGCTTTGGCATGGAAACGGTCCAATGACGCAGGTGGTTTCCCAGCTAGCCAATTGCCAAATTCAGAATCGGGGTCGATCCCCTTAGTTAACGCCACAAGGATGGAGTTATCGTTTGGATTACTAATCTCTGCACATGCAGTATGGAATCTTTCTAAGTAGTGTTTGAGTGTCTCTCCGGGAGCTTGTGTGACACTAGATAGAGTGTTGACATCTTTCGGCCTTGCGACGTGCATGCGGAATTGCTCAACGAATTTTGTGGCCAGTTGGTCGAATAATGAGATGGATCGAGGAGGCAATCGGGTGAACCACATGGTGGCGATGCCCCCCAAGGATATGGGGAAACTACGACACTTCACAACGTCGTCGGCACTGGCAGCAGTCATCGACCATTCTTAATTTAGAATATGTTGGTTGGGGTCGGAGTTTCCCTCATACATGGGTAGAGTGCGCATTCGGAATCGCCGTGGGGGTTCAGCATTAAGAATATCGTCCGTAAAGGGAGTGTGACTTCGGGAAATTCCCCAATCGTCGTTTGTGAATCCCTGACTCTCACGGATCATCTGACGTATCATAGTTGAAAGATCCGGCATTTGTGACGGAGTATGATCACGTTCCGTACTTCGGGCTTGAACCGGATATCGTCGACGGTCCAAGTCTCGCCTTCTTGGCTCATAGTCCTCTGGGACGTATGGTTCAGGAGTATGACCGCTATGACGACGGTCCAGGTCCGACTGATCTTGAGCGTCGACCCCTGGTTCAGCCGCAACGCTAGCGGTGCGGTATTCAGCGGCGTGGTGAGGAACGGCACCCCCTCGGGAGGAGGGTCCGGTTTGGAAACTGGCTGACGGACCAACTCTTATTTGTCCAACGGTCAATGTCGGTTGGTTTCCAGCGGGTGGCATACGACTCCCATCTAACCGGGGTCGTGGAGGTCGATTATGACAATCAGAAGATGAAGAACTTTCGCTGGAAGAGCGAGAAGCACGATCTCTCATGGATCTCTTTCGTTTTTGGCGATCCAGCTTGTTGATTAGCTCAGCGTTAGCGCGTAGCTATTCTTCTAGTTGTCGCCGACTCTGGGTCATCTCTTGGAGTAACAACTGCAATTCTTGTCGGGTAACCGGACCCGACGGCTCTGAGTGCCCAGCGGCATCCTGATTAGATGGAGGTAGAGGGGCAGGATTCTGTCTATCCTGTTCTTCTTGATTGACGGCGTTTGAGGTGGTTCTTGTGCTAACCATCTTTAGAGTTGAGTTCCTTTCCTAGACTTTATGCAAATCTGAATAGAAGGGAAGGAAGTTGGATTTAACGATCTGGATCTCTCTCTTAGATTTATTCAATCCGGTATCGATGACAGATCCAACGAGCAGGAGAAAATATGGGTTTCCTCAGTGAAAGCACCAAAGTGTTTGCGTCAAAATTGGGCACAACACTCTTCGGGAGTCGTTGAAGAGATAATAGCCGAGAATGCAAATTCAAAACAGATATTATCTAACAAAAACTCCAATCAACAGTAAAGAGAATGCGTAGACAATCGATTTATAGTGGTTCGGCGTGTTGCCTACGTCCACTGTGAAGTGTTTCGATGTTTTATTGCTTTTCTTTCAATGATTACAAGTTGGTGCGGCAATCGACAACAAATTACAATTGTAAATTCGGAATCAACAGTAAAATTATGATGTAGGATGAAGGAGATCTCGATCCGGCAGAGTCTGGGCGCTTCAGAGTCAGAAGACCCCTTTTCTGTTGGCCCTGGGGCTCTATTTATAGGCGCGGGCTACTGATATTTCGCTGAAAACTCGGGAGACCACTTCTGGCACGTGAGGGGGCCCACACGCACGGTCTCAGGAACTTTGGGCCCACTTTGGCATTGGTTCGAACTCCATTCGAACCGATCAAGAATTCATCCAATCGAGGTGAAATTTGGCGTGGACATCCTTCAACATGCATGCAAGCTTCTGTGAAAATTTCATGGCATTTGGATCAGTAGGTTAGGAGATATGATGGGTTCGAAATTGGGTTTATTGCTCTGCTGTTTGGTTCGAAACCAAGGTTTCGAATCGATGGTTTCGAATCCATCATGGCACGCGTCTTCGTGGTGACATGGAGCGCAAACTTTGAATCGATCCGGTCTTCACTCCGAGTTGACCGCTTCGACTCCATAGATCTCGGCGTATTCGAACCGATGGAAGACACGTCATCATGGTTGGTTGACCCAGTGGTTTCGAATGAAGCTGCACAGTTGGGTTCGAACAAGGACTCCGTGATGGGTTCGAACAAGCAGATGGATTCGAAGTGGATGGAGCCGAAGGTGAGGCGCTTTGATGGTTTCAAAACCGATGGGTTCAATGTCCTTCGGTTCGAGGGTGATGGTTTCGAATGGTGCATGATGATGGGTTCGAAGACACCCATCATGATGGGCTCGAAACCAGGGTGTTTCCTTCAAGTTGAACCGATCATAACTTTAGTGTATGAACTCGGATTGATTTGAAACTTGAGATGCTGACTCCTATGGTCTTTCTTGCCGTGTCCTATCAATTGTAGCTCAATCTGGACTCGGACAAAATTCAATGATATCCATGGCGAAACGAAGTATGACCAACCTCTGAGACGAACTGTCCTCCGTTTCTGATCGATCTTTTGGTATCGCGGCTTTGCCAAAAAGCGGGATAACAATATTTTAGGCTTATCGCCCAGTAGTACTTCACTTTTGAGTTTTTCTGATCCATGAAGTTTTTTCTCTTCCACACAAGAAATTCCCAAGCGCGATAAAGTTGATAAGGATGGTCTTCGCCAAGCCACGTCTAATTGCTATGTTTAAGAACGTTGGCGTTGTATAGAACAAGAAGTGGGTCGAGCTCATTCATTACTTCTTCTCTCACCTTGTCTTTGGTCGCATCTGTCTCGCATTGAATGAGCGTGTCGACGTCTTTAGATTTTTCAATAATCGCATCTCTCTCAAGCCTAGCACGAACCAACTCTTCAAAGGAATCTTGAGCAATTTTTTGAGCATCATCTCTTTCTTTAATCGCATCTTCAAGCTTGGCCTTGAGCTCGGCTATTTCCTTCTAGGCTGCTGACTTATTGTTTCGAGCCGCGTTTTGCTTGAGCGCTATCTCCTGATTTCGGTGATGCAATGCTTGAACCATATCGAGATGGCAAGTTTTCATCTCCTCCATAAATTTTAAGGCGGCGTCAGCTTTTCCTTCGGCTTTGATTAAGGCAGTTCTAGAGGCCTCCAGTTCATTTGTTAGAGCTTCAATAATTCTCTTATCCTGGGCCTCTTGTCATTTTAGTTTCTCAATTTCTTCCACGCGCTCGAAAGAAACTTTTGACATTTTCTCTGCAGCCTACATCCATTCTCGATATTGCATGTGGATGTCGGTGACACAATCAATGGTCATTTTTTGAACGTCATCTGTAACCCTCTTCAGATTAGGAGGAAAGTAGAATCCATCAAAGCATAAGTTCGGGAATTCTCTTGAAGTTGGGCCACACGAACATTGGGATCAATTGGGAGATCTTTAGAAATAGTTTCAACCTCAGTATTTTCCTTGCTAGGCCTGTGAACTACAGTATGTTCGCACAGCGATCGCCCGATCGATGAGACTGAGATGGGACCAAGGATCTTAGAGGCATTGGAACTGTAGAAGGGCCAAGAGGAGGATCATTGGGCAGCTCCCTGCATTCAGCTGGTCTTACAGTACCATTTTGAGGAGGGGATTTCGATCCCCATCTATGGATATCCTCAGCAGGTTTGTCCTTGTGATATCTCTCTTGATAACCTCGATTGCGGCTGGGGTGAAAGCTAGAGTCATAATATTCACGACTGCCACATTAGGAGGCGGATCACGATCTAGATCATTGATGTTGTACATCCCCAGTGAATCAAACATGCTCCTCTTCTTCACCATCGTTTTTGCAAAGAAAAGAAGATATCAATCTACTTTGAATATTGGGAAGTACTAGTTATGTACAGTGCAGTGTCGAATGTGCGAGTGTGTGTAAGTGTCCTAGTACAACCCCCTAACAGACCAGGTGCATGAGCTTTTCCCACTGGTGTAACTTCCCCTCCGGAAGTAGGGATCTCCGAGCTAATTCTAATGGGAAACTCTGATCCTCCAATGCTCACATCAATGAAATGTTAAGCATCGAGATCATGTGGAATTGGTAAATCAAATAGAGGATCTGTTGGTAGATTCGTCGGCAACTTAGTTGGGTCGGAAAGATGACTTCTTGGAGGCTTGTGTGCGAATGTTTTCTTTATCCTTTTAACCGTGGTCGAGGATTGAGAAACTTGTGAGGGTCCGACACCAATCCCGGGGTCTAGTCTATCATCATCATGGCCAAGAGCATGTTCATTATGTCCTCCAACATTGATATCAATAGACTCTTGGGTTCTTGTGACTGGGGGTACCTAGGCTGGACTGACTATCTATTTGATCGGTTGTGGCCCATGATCTGATCCCAACTATTTGGGCAGTTTTGGTAAGTCCCACATCGAGGCCCTCCTCTATCAACCCAAAAGCCATGAGACATTCGTCCATGAGCAGGAATTCAATATTTCTATGCTCAAATGGAGCAATCTTAAAAATAAAGACTGCCACTTCATAAACATCGCCGCTAGGCCGGGTAACGACACCTGGAAATGATTAACATCATCAGAATGCTACTTGGATATTATTTTCCTATCCTATTATGAAATTGGTGGAAAACACTTACGCCCCTCTAGCCATTATCGAGGGAAGCCAGGCAGGTAGCGAACGAAGACCCACTCGCTCTTAAAGGCACTTAATTTATTCCACGTGCCGGTTAAAATTTGGCATAGCCTTGACGATTCAAGAAATGTGAACGATAAACTCCTGATTCTCTGTTTGAAAGTGAAAATAAATCGGATGTCTTCGGTAGTGGGCGGATGGTGCAGAAAATCCATAAATACCATATATGTACAGTTGAGGAGCGCATAGCCGTTTGGATGGAGTTTTGCAGGAGCAATCCTTAGATAGTGCAAGATCCCCTAGATATATGAGTTGAATGGTGCGATGCATCCCACCCAACACATAAATTTGTTACATGCTGTGTGCCCTTCAGGTGGTCTATGAGTCCTATCGTCTTGAGATGGAACTAGCACATCGCCAAAAGCAATCCCATGCCTTGTGCAAATTCTCTAGAGAGTGTCTTCTTTAATCTTTGAAGCTACTAAATCAGGAGGATTTTCAAGGATGATTGCATCCTCTAAAGTATCACGCGCCAGTTTGATAATTTCCGATGGAAAGATGGGGACAATCTTGAAAAGATTAAGCTGAGAACCCGAGCCTTCTGGTTGTTCTGAATTATGACTAAGCGGTAGGCTGTCGGACTCAATCGTTGAACTAGACTCTACGTCGGAATTAGTCCTACGCGAAGGTGATCCAGCTGGCATGATTATAGAGTGCCCAAAGTGTCTAGATTCTCTTGCTATCAAATTTAGTAAAACTCATAGTTAGAAGAAATAACCTGTACCCCCCAGTGCATAGCGAGTGTAGTGTAGTCTGATAAAGCCTTATTCAGTACAATCAGAAATTATGTAAAACAAAAGACAAAATAGGCAACAAGACTTGTTTAAAGAGATGCAGCATGACTTTCATAGACAATTGTTAGCCAACTAAAATTAGATTATTGTCTAATTTATGGATATGCTTTAACATCGTAATTAAAGTTTTTTAGTTCGTGACACTTGTTCTAAGGCAATATGCTATTAGTTATGGAGGTCATGTCATATGCTAGTCATGTTCATGTCAAAGTGTGTACAAGGAATTGGAGTTCGTTGCTTAGTTTGAACTAATCTATTTTTATCCCATTTTATGACAAAAAGGGAAGAATGGTTCATATGTGTGGTAAAAAACACTAAGTTCAAGTATAGACCGAACGTTCTAGTGTTGCATGGGTTGATCGTTCTAAGTTTCATGTAGGCCGAACGTTCTGGGTATGCCAACCGTTTCCTGAGGCAACGTCACCGATCGTCCAACATTGATCCTACCCATCGATCATTCGCAAGCCATTTTCGAACTCCTTCATTTTTGAACCAGAACCTCACTGATCGTCTACAATTCCTCTATCTCCACCACTTTATCTCCCCCAGGAAATGACTAACTATCCTAATTATTCAATCGACTCCCATTAAAGTGATCTCTTTCTTCATCCTACGTGATTGTAAATAAAGAGAGGGAAAAAGATCCATGTCGACTATCATAGGTTTGAATTTGTTCTTAGAGTTATGCGGCAAATTCAGATGATGTTTTGCCTAAGTTCATGATGTGAAAGGGAAGGATTCGAAGTCAATTCGCAGCTTAGGTATGGAGGAAGATAATAATTGGAGTGAGGATCAACGGAAGAAAGAGAAGAGTGTTTCGTTTCATGTCTTCATTTCGGGAAGAATGTAAAGAGTAAAGTGAAGAAAAAGTTCTAAGTGTCAGGCCTTATATAGAAAATGTGTTTGGCCGATCATTTTCGTTGTGAAGGGTTTGGCCAATTGTTTGACACCCAAGGATAATACCGATTCATCTCCAAGCAGCATGTTTGCCAATCCATTTGTTAACAGTCTGCCAACCATTCTATCGCGTTCCAATCCATTCCAGCCTTTATGCGGATCGATCCCTTTTATCACTTATTTATGCCTTAAAACTATCATTTCACTACCTAACCTATGACACTCAATTTCGTGATCGAAAATAGTTTAAAATTTAGATACATATAAAAAATAAAAGAATGATGAAGTGAATGAAAAATGTGGTGAATGAGAAGAAGAATGGTGAATGATCGTTGAAGTTTGATTACATACGTAAGCATTCAGTAGCGTAAAAGTTGGCAACGACTTGTGAACATTCTAACACGGCCCGGAGACGACAACATAAACGTTTGTATGAATAAGCATGAAAACAGTTTAAAAGTTCAATCTTTTGAAATCAATAAAAGATTGCAATCAAACATGGAACTGTCAAGTTTGAAATTGGATCAGATAAAGGAGGGCTTGTAGGTCCCGCATGACCAAATTTGTATATGCAAACAGAATATGACTCCGGATTAATACTATCGGTAGAAAATAGAGAAAGAGTAATCAATCAGGAAGCAGTATGAATTTCCTTACAGCAATTCAAACTTTTTTCGATTCAAAGCACGTTATGTTATTCATAAGACATACTTTGAAGGACAAATGTTATCCCGCCTTTTGGCTAAGCCGTGATATCATCGATTCGACCAGGAAAGAATGGTCGACAGTTTGAAGAGTCAGTTACGTATAGTACTGTAGACGATAGTCAAACCATTTCGAACCTAGACCAAATCGAAGTATATCAAGCATGAACCTGGCCCTATGAAGTTATATCTCAAGTTTGGAGTTGATTGAAGTTCAGATGCACAATCTACGGATGAGAACATGATCTGCTTGGATCGACCACAGAATGATCCAGGAAACAATTCAGGTCATCAGAGAACGTTCAATATATTTAGATCCATGAATCCAATCCATGTGATACCTTCATGACATCATTAGAGCGGAAAGTGGAGCGTACCATGGTGATCATACATCCCAAAGTGGTAGGGAAAGGAAGCCTGATCGATATTCACCGATTATAGTTGAATGATTCAACATAACAATCGGCGAACTTCAGTTTACCATCTAGCTTCGACCAGGATCGATCCATATTTCACTATTATAATTCAGAATGATCCCATATTTTTGGAGCAACATCTAGAAGCACATGGGAACATCCAACATTGACGGCACAGTGATTGGGGCTAAGACAAAGGATCGGCTATATATATATACCGATCGTTCTTGATCGTCGAGTTATTATAGCCGATCGATATGGTGGGCTCTATTGGACTTAGGGAGCCTTCTTACAAAGTTTCAATCTGATCCATGTTCATCTCCTGCTATTAATATAACAAGCATAGCTTCCAAAAAGGTGGATTCTTCTTCTTCTGCCTGCTCCAGAAGCTCTGCCATTTTTATTCCCGAATCTTATATTAATGGATCCTAGTTGATCCAAATATTCTTGTAATTGTAATCCAGTGAATGATTAATAAAAGTGTGAAGTGGATGCAAGACAAGATTGTTGAATCACCATAAAAATCTATATGTTCGTTTACTTTTATGCTTTGTTTTCAATTTCACTCATTGTTCAATCTCCATGAGATTCTACGGGTGTTGATGCCCATTTTTGGCGTCAACAATTTTAAACCCATTTAACTATTTTATTTACTAAAAATTAATAATAAATCCACATTATTTCAGAAAATTATGAAATTTGAAACCCATCTCTAAAATATCTGACCTTATACTAAAATCGCAAGGCATTTGGATATCATTTAATAGGGTTTCACATTAAAATTTATCATAAAATCCATATGAAATAGCATCAATCATCTACAAGTATATATATATATATATGTATGTATGTATGTATATCCATTTTAACAATAAAAAACATGGAAATATACTTTGAAAAAAATATTCGGATCTAATCTAGAAACGAAAAAAATAAAAAATATGAGATGTAACCTATTATTCACCTTATCTTTGTGATTGAGGATTTAATATTTGATCTTGGATTGAATTGAATTGATAAAGCTTCTTCCTCTTATCTTCTTCCTCTTATCTTCTTCTTGTTTTCCATTAATGGTGGCAATCTTTTCTTTTGTTTTGTTTTTGTTTTGAACGTGAGAATGAATGTGGCTTAAGGGTGTATGATATAAGAATATACTTATTCCTACTTTGCCCCTTATCTGTTTGCCTTGCCTATTTCATTTTAGTTTCCCTTTAGTTCATTTGTTTAAGTTGTCATGGCTACCCCTATTAACACAAATATCAATCCCTTAATTATTTCATTATTTCATTTAATTTAACTAATTAAATGTCCTACATAATGTTAATCAAAATTAGTGTCGTTTCAGACTCTCCTCCTTAAAGAATTTTGTCATCGAAATTATGATAAGCTACACATCATAAAGGTAAAGCATACCATGAAACAAATCAGGATAAGTGTGTCTAATCATGCTCTCAGTTTTTCAAGTACAGTCTCTCTCATTATCGCTCCACTGGACCTTAACTAATCTGACTGTCTTGTTCCTTAAGCTCTTCTCATATCTTGTCACTATGTGAACTGGCTTTCTAAGTATAGTCAAATTCAGCTCCACTACTAAGTCCTCTAACATAGTCGGTGCTATAGGAGTCTTTAGATCTTGAACACACTTCCTTAGATGAGAAATATGAAAACATCATGGACTCCGGCCAAACTGTTCGGTAACTCTACTCTATATGCAAGTTTCTCAATCCTCTCTACAATAAGAAATGATCCAACAAATGTCGATGCTAATTTCCCTGATTTTCCAGGTCGAATTACACCCTTCAGTGGTGATACCCTGAAGAAAATAAGATCTCCTACCGTGAACTCTAAGTCCTTCCGTCTTCTATCAACATAACTCTAATTCCTAGATTATGATTCCTTCATTCTAGCTCTAATCAACTCAATCTTCTCTGCAGCTTCTCTAACTAAATCCGGACCACGAACCAACTATCCCCGGTCTCTAACTAACAAAAGGGTGATTTGCATGCCCTTTCATACAAAGCTTCAAATGGTGTCGTCCCTATACTAGCATGATACCAACTCTTATACGAAAACTCAACTAAGTGTAGGTGGTCGTCCAACGATCCCCTAAAATCTAGCACACAAGCTCGTAACAAATCTTCTAAGACTTTGTTAACTCTTTTCGTTTGCCCATCGTTCTATGGATGGTAAGTGGTACTCATCTTGAGCTTGGTGCCTAAAATCTCCTTTAGACTCTTTCAGAACTCGCTAGTGAACATTCTCTATCACTTACTATACTACTAGGAATCTCATGCAGTCTAACAACATTCTTCATATATAACTTAGCTAAAATAGGCGTCGTCCGATTTAACTTAACTGGAATGAAATGGACACTCTTGGTTAACCTATCACTATAACCCATATACTTTTATTTCCTCTATTAAATCTTGGCAAACTCGCCTATAAAATCCATTGAGATCGAATCCCACTTCCATATTGGAATATCCAAAGGCTGAAGTAACTCATTTAGTTTCTTATGTTCGGCTTGCACCTATTGACAGTTCAGGCACTACTTCAACCATAAGCCTGCATCCCTCTTCATACCTTCCCAGAAGAAACTCCTCTTCATGTCCTGATACATCTTAGTTCCTCCCAGATGAATAGTGAATTTCGAACGATGGCATTCTTCCAGAACTTCCTTCCTAGTGCTTCCTACATTCGGAACACATAACCTTCCTTTCTTCCTTAGCCACCCATTTTGGTCAAGACTAAAATCCTTCAAGTCATCGTTCTCTGTTCCATCCCTTAACCTTATAATCCATTCAACTAACATTGGATCCTTCATCTGCTTAGAAGAAATCTTTTCGATCATCATCGGTTGAACTTCTAAACATGACAACAAAACCATTTCCTTACTAGACCTTGTTTCAGATCTCCACTGCACTCTACATGTCATCAACGCTTCCAAATCTTTCCACTCAGCTATCATCGACAGCACTGTATTCTGATGTTTTTTGCTAAGTGCATCTGCCACCTTGTTTCCTTTTCCTGGTGTGTACTCAATACCAAAGTAGTAAGCGGCTAAAAACTCTAACCACCTCTGCTATCTCATATTTATCTCCTTTTGAGAGAATAAATACTTTAACGACTTATGATCTGTATACAGTTCAAAACTCTCTCTCAAAAGGTAATGTCTCCACACCTTCAACGCAAAAATTACTACTGCTAATTCCAAAACATGCATTGGACATTTAACCTCATGTAGTCTAAGCTATCGAGATGCATAGGAAATCACTTTACCTTTTTGTATTAACAGCTTCTAACCCTATTTCACATGCATCTATATATACTACTAAATCCTGATTACCATATGGAAAAACTAACATAGATGCATTCATTAATAGGTGTTTCAACTTTTGGAATGCCTCCTCACACTTATCAATCCAAACATATTTCACATCCTTTCGTGTTAGCTTGGTCATCGGTGCTGCTATCCGTGAAAAATCCTTTATGAACCTCCGATAATACCTAGCTAATCCAAGAAAACTATTTCTCTCGGTCGCTATCTCCGGCCTTTTCTAATTATTCACCACTTCAATCTTAGTCTGATCAACAGACAACCCTTTCTCTGAGAATACATGACGAAGAAACTTCACTTCCTTCTTTCAGAAATGACACTTTGAAAATTTCACCTTTGGCTGATGTTGCCTTGGCATCTCAAACTCCACTCTAAGATGAATCTCATGCTCTCTTTCATCATTTGAGTAAATCAAAATACCATCTATAAAAACTAAAACAAACCTACCAAGTGCTCCCGGAAAACTTGATTCGTCAAATCCACAAAGAACGATGGCGTATTAGTTAGTCCGAACAACATTACTAATCATTCGTCCGATCCATATCTGGTTCTAAACGCTGTCAAAGGAATACTATCCTCTACCACTCTAAGCTGATGGAACCTGTAACAACCCTGGTTTTGATGATTACCTTCAAAAATTAAATTATAATGGTTGTATAATTTAATAATAGAGAAATAAAATAAATTGGAGATAGAGAATTTGTTAAAACTATTTATTTTGAATAAACAATGAGTTTTGAATAAATAAAAATGGAATTAAGATGGTAATGTTGGTAATAAATGATAAATAATGGTAATATATCAATTTGGGTATTAATTGAATTAATTAAGTGAGATAAAAGAATTTGATTCAATAATAATCTATTAAAATAAATAAATAATATTGGAAATAAATGTAAAATGTTGGAAATAAAGTTTAAAAACTTGTTATGTTTGTTTATGATAAAAATGAACATTATATGGTTTTCATTTGATAAAATGCAATAATTTTGCAAATTATTGCCAATTGTTAAGTTTTGTAAATTTTTATGAAGTAATAAAATTTATTATGATATATTTTATAAATAAAAGGGTGGAATACTGTTTAAAAATAATATCTGGATGTAAAATATTTTTAACATGGTTTGTTAAGAAAATATAAACAAGAGAAGCGATTTTATGTAATTTTTATTGTTAAAATATTGATTTATTTGAATATAAGTTATAATTGAAGCATTAAATTAGAAATGAGAATTTAATGATAAAAATAATTTTCAAATGGTTAAAATAACTTTTATATGTGGTGGAATATTTTGTAAACATAAAACATGTTAGTTTGATTTTATATAAATTGAAAACTTGAGAATATATGCTGTTTTAGGTAAAATATATGTGCTTTAGTGTTAATTAGTATTATAGGCTAATTTTTTTTTGGGTCTAAGCCCATTTACCATCCTAACAAAGAAGAAAATAATCTTCCTAGGAATTAGTACGTACTATAATTTCTAAAAGTAGAGAAACCAAAAAGCAGCGGAAACTTATTTCTCCTTTGAAACCTAAAACCCAAATTTCAATCTCTCTAAATATTTGTGGAAAATTAATCAATTTAAACCTTTTAAACAAGTAATCCATTCAAAAACCAAAATCTACTCATCTATTTTTTGTTTTGAGAGATTATTGTATGTAATTGGTTTTCTTCTTGCTGCGTGTTTTCCTCTTTTCAAGTTTTAGGTTTCTATAACTAATTTATGGTAGAAGATTCAAGCTTGCAAGTCTAATTCGCTGGAAAACATATAAGGCGAGTAACGAAACTCACATTTTCTAGCTTTGATTGAGGTTTCAAGGTAAGAAATCTCAATTTTGTTTGTTGCATTTTCATTTATGTATTGGTGTCAGTAAATTAGGTATATCTTTTTCGCTTTAGATCGGAATTTGATTTTCTTTAATGTTCTGGAAAGCTTGAAAAGAGTGTGATAACTCCAATGTTAAATACTTTCGAAAATTTCGAGCATAAAGGGTCGTAAAACCCAATTCAAACTTGCTTCCCTGCCATTGTAAAACAGTGATTTTCTGTGCTAAGTGTTGTCGGTATATTGGGCATAACCTTTTCGTTTGACGTCCGAATTTGACGACTCTTGATGTTCCTGAAAGCTTAGATTATCTGCTACAACTTTCGTTTCTGAGTTTTGTTAAATTTTGACGTTTACATGGCCGAAAGTTCATATTAGTATTGCTGTCCCGAAACTAAAACGACAGCTGTAGTCAACTTGAGATCTGAAATTTGTTTTGACCATATCTTTCACGTTTCTCATCCAAATTCAATAATTTTAGATGTTCCAGAAAACTTAGACTTTTTGCTAGAAGTTTCATGTTTTGAGTTTTCTGAAATTTTGACGTTAGCTTGGTCAAAAATGTATTTGTTTGTTGCTGTCCCGAGAGCAAAACGACAACCATAACAATCATTGAACTAAGAATTATATTAGCTTATTTTTGCTCTCATTCTTGTTCAATTTTAATGTTGTTTTTGAGATGTTTTTAGAGATATGATTCTTATCAATAGGATAGCTATATTTGGAGAATTTGAAACCCAAATTTAAATAGAATTTGAATTGATTTTGGGTTAAATTTGAATTAAATTCATATTGAATTCAAGTTATTGGTTTTGAGTTATCTTTCTTGTTTTTTATTGTTTTCGAGCACGGTTTTCACTAAACCATTTTGAAGTGATTTTTGAAACAAATGTACATTTCAAATTATTATTATATAGTATTTTGAAATCATTTTTATAATATAAAATCTATTTATTTTCGATAATAAGTGTATTTCAAATATTGGTCTTATTAATCTTTTCGAGAAAAAGTTGTAAAAGTTTGTTTTCTATAATAAACTATTTTAAATATAAATACACTTTTGTAGTATTCGAATGCATGAGAAAGAGAATTAAATGATTTAGTAAAACACATGGTATGAGATATGTGCGTTTATTATTTTGGTTAATTTTGGACTCGTACGATCGAAACTATCTGGGTTATTGATTTCTGAGTTATTTAGCCAATTTATGGCGGGATTTTGAGATTATAATTCCAATCTTTAGGATTATATGGGAAGGCCAAAATTTGGCGGGTTTCATGGTTTAAGATTTCTACTTTGAGATTTATGGTTTATGAGACGAGACAAGTATGGTATCTCTTTATCAGTCGCCAATGGGACGAGGTGAGATATGATTTTACAAGTTTTATGACGTTTCTAGTGTGGCATCGACTAGCGGCTAGTAAATCGCTAAGTGCGAACGTGTGGTATGGGACACACGTTAACACTTTTTGGGTTCCTATCTGTGAGTTTGTGACACATTCACAATGTTTACCTAAAAGAACTGCTTTGAGAGGTATTAGCAACCTAGTCATGAGGAGGAACTGCTTTGAGAGGTGTTACCGACCTTGTCATGAGGATGAACTGCTTTGGAAGGTGTTAGCGACCTTGTTAGGGCTGACAAAATAGCTGGAGAGGTGTCAGCGACCTTGTCATGAGGACGAACTGCTTTGAGAGGTGTTAACGACCTTGTCAGAGGCTTCGGCCGTTTGAGTTTAGCACGTGCAGCATTGCTTCGGCATTGCAATCGGGGATTTAGCCAATCCGGGTTTTCTATGTTTTTTGTTTTACTATGATTTCACCATTTTAAGATGTTTTATTACATCGATAGCCTAGTGCTAATATAATATGTTATATATGTACGGTGATTTCTATTTGTGCCAAAATTGGTCACAAACCCCGAATACCGTGAAAGCACCAGTGTATGAATACAAGTCAATAATATTCAAACACAAATCTCAGATCTCAGCAAATATTAAACAGTAATCCCAAAGTAAAGAACAGAGACACAAGTTTTATAGTGGTTCGGCTATCTCCGGCCTACGTCCACTCCAAAGTTTTTATCCTTTTATTGATTATCCTTGATGATTACAGATGGTTACAGCAATTACAAAGTCCAAACTCGAAATAAATAGCAGCAATGATGATATGGAATGATTCTGGCAGCGTCTGAGCGTGCTTTCTCTCTCTAGAATCTCCGACCCCTTTTCTGAATGACCAGAGGCTCTATTTATAAGCGTAGGAGGCTGATATTTCTCCTAAAATCCGGGAAGACCGCTTCAGGCACGTGAGGGGGCCCACACGCCCGAAATCTGGAGGTTCGGGCCCACCTTGGGATCGATTCGAAGTAAGGTTCGAATCGATCGAGAAATCATCCAATCGAGCTGAAATTTGGTGTGAACATTGTTCAACATGTATGTAAGCTCCTGTAAAAATTTCATTGCATTTAGATCAAAGGTTTGGAAGATATGATCGATTCAAGTTCAAAGCTTCGTGTGTTCTGCCTGGTTCGAACCTATACATCGAACCCACTCCCTTCGAATCCATCCCCCTCGAATCCATCTTCTTCGAATCCATCTCCCTCGAGTCCGTCTTCTTCGAACCCATTTCCTTCGAATCCATTGCCCTGAATCCACGAAGCCGACTCCCCTTCTTCGAATCCACGAAGCCGACTCCCCTCCTTCGAATCCACGAAGCCGACTCCCCTCCTCTCCTGATCGATACGAACTTCATCGATTTGAACCACCATCGATACGAACTTCACCAAGACGAACCTATGTTGATCGATACGAACCGTATCGATTCGAACCGTCTCTGCATCATGCCTTCGATCGATGCGAACCTGATGGGTTTGAATCCGATGGATTCGAACCGAGCACCACCTTGATGGATTCGAACAACATACCTTTCCTACCTTGAATCCATCATATTTTCTTCATACGAACTCCGATTAACCTGAAATTTGAAACATAGCCTTTCCTAGTCCTTATCATCATCTCCAATCAATTTCGTCCCGATCGGAGTTCAACAAAATTTTGACGATATCGATCGTAGCCTTGATTCCAACCGATCTCCAATCCTGATATTCATAATTCCATGCCAATTCGTTGATATTCCAGTTTTGACCAAAAAATGGGATAACAATTTCATTTACGATGTTTTAAACTCTTATCGAGTTCCTTGAGTTATGCGTTTCTTCATGATTTTATAGGATATTCTGGGTTTTGCCATTTTGGCAAGTTGAGATTGAGATTTATATACATATATACCGATGAGATGAGGTATAATTAAATTTTAGATTCCTCTATATTTGAGTTTTGGATCATCCAATTTTAGAATGTTTTATGTTTGCCATTTTGGTGAGAGTTTGTATTGATGTTTCTCCTTTTGAGGAGATATGGTTCGTGGAAACCAAGTAGATATTTTGGGACGTCACTAATGATATGAGGCGAATGTTTATATTATTTGAGTATTATTACTGAATTAACCTCTTTTAAGGTCTTTGTATACTTAATTGACATTAGTTCACTTAAGTCATAGGTAGTATTCTTTCTGTTGCCTCTTCTCGGTCGAAAAGTATTATCACCTTGTATCTTATGCATTATATTATCGTCTATCCTCATTAACTAATTGTTTTAGCTAGACCGACCCATGTATTTTGTACTCGGGTCAGACCTAGTTGTTTCAGGTTAGCTATCAGTTACAGGACTTAGCTTTGATGCATCTGCTTTGATATCAGCCTCGCACTTTTGTATAGTTTATATTTCTTTCCGCTTGACTCTGATATATATTTGATTAGATGTATATAGTGTAGTCTCTGTACCACTTTTGTGTATCAATTTGTGTCATATTGGGATGTATCTGCGTATATGTATTCACATATATGATGACTACTGTTCTGTGATATGATATGCATTCTGTTATTGTATTTTGTTCTGGTAGATCCATTAGCCACCTATAGTTTTGTACTAAGCATTTATTGGATATGTCGATCCACTTGAAATAGCAAAAATATAGAGCATCTATCGACGCATGCAGTAGATGTTTAAGACAAGATTATAGATGGTCGCTCCTAACCAACCCTATTCTCTGCATTAGCAGACAGAATTACCTAGTAATTCCCTTTGTTAATGTGGGTCTCGGGGTGGGGCGTCACAGCTGGAACCCTGTCGCTAAATCCAACTAGGAAAATACTTTGGCTTGACTCAACTGGTCGAAAAAATCATCAATTCTAGGCAACAGATATTGATTGTTTATCGTCTTCTCATTCAACTTACGATAATCGATACATAATCTTAACAATCTGTCCAGCTTCTTGGCAAACACTGGGCTGCTCCCTAAGTCTAACTGCTTGGTCTGATAAAATTCTTGCCTTCCAAACCCACCAACTACACCTTTAGCTCCTTCAACTTAGAGTTTCCATCTTGCTTGGCGGTCTACTTAATGGTACTTCTCCTGGTACCAAATCTATCTGAAACTCAATAGCTCGTTTCAACGGTAATCTTACTACAGGTTCAAAGACAACAGCAAATTCTCTAATAATGAAGAATCGATTCAACTCATCTTCTACCTCCACAACACCCAACAAAGCATTAACCTCGAAATTAGGGTTTTCTATGGAATATATAATCCAATCGCTACAATCAGGATGTTTAAGTGATATTTTTCTATCATGGCAAAATATCCTAGCACTGTTTTTACTTAACCAATCCATACCCAAAATAATTGCAAACCCTATGAAATCAAACACATGCAAACTGTAAAAAAGGTATGACCTAACAAATAAAACTTGAGGTGGTCACATCTCATCCTAAGAGTTGCATGCCCTCCTATCGAATTTGCAACCCTTAAGGAAGTAACTAGATATGAGGGTTCTAGGTTAAGCTTATCTACCAGAGAACGAGATATAAGTGAATACGATGCACTAGTATCAAACAGAATGCTAACTGACATACCATGAATCACAAGCGTACCTCCCAACACAACCTTTCCTTTTTCCCCTGCTGTTGGTCTTGAGGTAGCTGGCTCCAATGTAAACACTTTGCCCATTTCATCCTTAGCTGGCTCCTTGCATTGGTTCTTATAATGTCCAATTTGATCGCAGTTGAAGCATCAATATTCTTCTTTCCAATCACCTCATTTCCCTTGCATGTTCGGCACTCATGGGCATAGTGTCCTTTCTTATCACACTTTTAACAAACAACCTCTACCTTCCACTTCTTAGCAGCTCCACCCCTTTGAGCTCCTTTTTTATGGAAAAATTCTTTTCTGACCTCACTTGGACTTCCTTTGCCATATCCCTCTCAAGAAAAGTAAGCATCTCCTCATGCCTCAAATCAATTTCCACAACAACATCACATACATTCCTTATTTGCGGTAATGTGGCCTTAGCAAGCTCAGGTTTTAACCCCTGAATGAACTTCTCATTCCTCTTAATCACAGTATCTACCATAGCATAGCCATATCTCGCAAGCTCCTCAAACCTTTTCGCATACTCAAGCACCTTCATGTCTCCCTGCTCTAGCTCGGCAAACTTCCTAAGCAGATTAGACTTTGCAATCTTCGACATAAACCTCTCTTAGAACCTCCTTTTGAACTCAGCCCATGTCATATTCTCCTCATTGACTCCAATAGTCACACTATTTCACCAATACAGTGCTGCTCTTTATAGCCGTCCAGTGGCCTTCTCTTCTGCTCATCATTGAGACCTAGATCTGCAAAAATCCTCTCGCAATGATGTAATCAATTCTCTACTTCAATTGCATCCTTTGTACCAAAAAACGGCTTTCCTTCCAATCGAGCATAATCCCTACTCAAAACAGCATAGTTATTCACCTCCGGAGCTCCCTAATTTCCTCCTATAGCATTTCCTTCAACTACTCCAGTAGCAACTCTCGCTTGCATCATGTTTACAAAGAATTGATACGTGGCTCCTATGTCTACTAGCGGGACTCCAGCACCCACATTTTCAGCTTATGCCTAACGTTGGTTCCTCCTCGTATTTGGTTTGGAATTTCCATTAGTTGTGGTGCTTCCCCCACCTATACCGACTCTCCCAATTCTAGCATCCATATCAACATTCGAGTCTTTTAAGATACAAAAGAATAGCCTAAGAGAGACAGGAGAATAGGGATATAGCGTATACTTATATATAGAAAATACAAGTACATAACAATAGCATTATCCAATACCCCAATGTTACCTCTAATTCCTTAGGATTATGTTTGCAAAATCATTTTAATTTTAAAGTATTTCATAAACCTATGCTCTGATGCCAAGTTTTAATATCCCTATATTGAGTCCCAAAGCTAAGCGCTACAGATGCTGCAGTCATCTATAAAACTAAGTTCCGGCGATAAAATACGGTAATGTTAATGGCATCCATAATATCATAAGCATATGAATATGAAACAAAATCACTGAGTTCAAAAACAAAATTTCTAATTACAATTCACAAAACATGTTTCATATCCATTACATAGTCCCAATCATTTTCGAGCTTCAGAAAAAAATATAATTATTACATAAATACGCCAAGAGCGATATATGAAGATACCTCATTGAATGACCAGAGTACTATATAGACAAAAACTGTGTTAAAACGTCACAGTGGAATAAAACAAAATAACTCCTAAATATAGCTAACATCAGCCTCCTGCTCGTCTCTGGAAGCCTTATTCATCCACCCACTAAGACCTGTAAATCCTCAACCCTCAGCCTACTCAAATAAATTTTGAGCACCCGAGAGTTTAAGGGAAAAACATTAGCTACGAGTCAGACATAAAGCCTGACATGATTAATACTATACATTTTGGTTATCTGATATTAAGTGAGGCCACGCCGCTTAGCGGAACGGGTTTCCCCTCACTAATATCCTTTAGAAAATATTTCTTTTTCAAATATAAATCCTCCAACCAAAATGGTTAAAAAAATAACATCAATATCATGTAAGCATATAAATCAGGTAATCGATGGACTATCTGTCCGAATACTATAGTTTTGTTTGGCTAACTACTAACCTTTGGCTGACTCAGGACTACTAGATAAAATAAACAAATAGTCTAACTTCTGTTAGCTACTCTTCTGGACGGTCTGTCCCTAACTTACTTCTCCTAGGGTCAACTGATCCTAATGGTTTTGCGGGCTCACCAATAACCTATCATACTCTATATATTCCTTTCTATGTGCAACATCATTTTAGTCTTACCTGTGACAAAGCCCTGCACACTGGAATTTTGGACTTATATTAGCTAATGGCTACTAGCTAAAGTATAGGGCGCGACCCTATACCAGTCCCATCTAGTATTCTATATCTGAGTCATTTTACTTAGGGTCATCTACCCTTAAAATTTTCCTTGAAAACATTTCTTTCAAATTGATTTAACCCTTTAAATCATACTTAAACAAGAAAAATATATTCTATGCTATACTAAAATCCCTTTGCCATGTTATATATACTTTACACAAAACATTATTGAGGAAAACATTCGAAACCTTTGAAAGTACCCCTTTCAAAACCATTGAAAGTCCTCCTTTCTAAACCATATAAAGTACCCCTTCCGAAACAAGTAAACTACTTTGCTTTATAACCTTAGGTCGAAAGGCCAAAATATTCCTTTCGAAACCATTTCCTAAGACCTTTCGGAAACATTAAAAACATCTCTTTCGAAAGCTTTTTTGGAACCTTAGACGTCCTCTTTTCAAAACACTTTAAACATGCCTTTCCAAAACACTGGAAATCTTCCAATTAAAACCTTTCGAAAACATTGGGGAACCACCTCTTTGAAACCTCTATCTTATACCTTTCGAAAACACTGGAAACATCCCCTTTGAAACCATTATTTAATATTTTTTGAAAATTTTACAGTCCTTTACTTAAAATAAACCTTTTGAAAGCCTTTGGTTCAAGTAAAACTCGTGGAACAACCTTTTGAAACCATTTAAAACCATTCCTTTCGAAACCTTTGATTTACTTTCAATAGAACAAATGGCCTTAAAACAACTAAGTCGAAAGCACTCTTTCAAAAGCAACTTCCTAAGTAAAGAAGTGGACGGTGTCAAAACCGATCCTTCGAAAGCATTGGAGAACTGGCTAAGGGTTTTAAAGTGAAATCACCCTTTCGAAGGCATTGCTCCGGAAGGTAAAATGCGGCTGATAGGGGTTTCGACCCATTCGAAAGCTTCTTTATAAAACTAAAGGTGCAAACTCTTTCAAAACCATTCTTTAAAATCATTTGACCAAGTTGAAAGCTATCTAAGTCGAAAGCATTCTTTTCAAAAGCAAAGCAGGCGCATTTCCTTTTAAAAGAAAAGCAAGGTTTCGACCCCTTTGGAACCCCTGCTTCGACTCTATACCTTTTGCCTATGTCCAGTCTACCACGTAACAAGGCTTTTGATACTACGTGTATTGGTTTCGACTGAGACAGAGGCGGATAAAGGTAGGTGCCAAAAGTGGCGAAACTGCGAAAGTATGGTTAAAACTGAATTTCAACTTTAAAAAGTAATTCTTTTCGACAAATATGCCTTATTTGTCAACATATGATCGGTTGCTAATTTCTTTTACAAATTCTTTTCTAAAAGCGCGGGCAAAATTTCAGAGATAAACAATCGAAAATATTTACAAAATGCCTCTTCTCCTTTTACAAATATATAAAACATTTAAGTTTCACACCTTAAATAATTTTATATACAAATTAAAACACTTAGAAAAATTCTACAAAAATTACCATAAATCAATTTTAATATATTTTCTAACATATATTAATTTTTGGCCTAAAAACAATATAATTTAGCCGTAATTAATTTTAAACCCAATTAACTATTTTATTTACTAGAAAATTAACAATAAATCCACGTTAATTCAAAGAATTATGAAATTTGAAATTCGTCTCTAAATTTTCATTCTGACCTTATATTAAAATTGCAAGGCATTTGAATGTCACTTAGTTGGGTTTTCACATTAAAACTTATCATAAAATCTGTATGAAACAGCATAAATCATCGACAAGCATGTATATCCATTTTAACAATAAAAAACATGACACTATACTTTGCAAAAATATTTGGATCTGATCTAGAAACCAAAAACATCAAAAATATGAGATGCAACCTATCATTCACCTTAGCTTTGTAATTGAGGATTTGAGATTTGATCTTTGATTTAATTGATTAAGCTTCTTCCTCTTATCTTCTTCTTGTTTCCCTTAATGGTGGCTGGTCTCTCTTTTGTTTTGAATGTAAGGATGAATGTGGCTTAAGTGTTTAGGGTATAAGAATATACTTATTCCTAATTTGCCCCTTATCTATTTGCGTTACCTATTTCATTTTAGTTTCCCTGTAGTTCATTTGTTTAAGCTGGCAAGCCTACCCATATTAACACAAATCTCAATCCCTTGATCTTTTCATTATTTCATTTAATATAACTAATTAAATGTCCTAAATAATATCAATCAAAACTAGGGTCGTTACAGTTTTTCAATAATACTAAGTAAATAAAGCGGCAAAAAACTTTCCATTACAGAAGATTTGTGTTTACATTATTCACTACCCAGTTCATAACCATTTAGGGTAAATATAATAAAATTTAGATAACAATGTCGTGTTTGATTACAAAGATGTCGACATAAACACTTAACCAGTTATATAATCTGGTTTTGAAATAGTAGAATTCAAAATAAAACTTTACTACCTACCAAGCCTCCTACTGTCTCTAGAGCTTTTATTTGTCTTCCAAAATGCTGCACGTCTAACCCGTAAAGTCAGTCTACTCGAATAAGTATTTATAAGTTTATGAGGAATGTAATAATAGAAACATGGGCTAGATATAAAGCTTGGTATGAGTTATACATTTCCCTATTAGATCATAACAACCATCATACAACAAAGCATCATATCATGAACAAGCATCTTTTCACACATAAGTAAACCATATATTTGGAGAAATCGGGCCAGTCTAAAGTGGGTAAGATTGGTAGATTTCAAATTTTTTCCTTCTATTTTTGATCTATTGGGCCAATGAAGTCTAAAAGATTATAAGATCAAATCTAATAAAGTTTTAAATAAAATCATATATTATTTATTTTGTTAAACGGAAGTTTAGATTTAATTTAAATTCGTATGTTCTACAATGAATGTATCAAATACATTTATATATGCGAATTATAAGTGCAACATATAAGCAGTGTATAAATGTGTAAATAAACACCTTTTGTTATTTTCTCTTAACATATATGATTAATTAAGGAAAGATGAGACTATATATAGAGAGGGAAACCTTTCATTTCTCTTTCTTAAATTATATTAATTGAAATATTAAATGATGTTTATAATTAAATATACACATTCCTTTGTTGTCCATGTTTTTGACTATACATACACACACAGCCCCACACACATATATGTATATGCATGTATTAAAATTAGATTGACTATTTCATACACTTTAAAATCGAAACTTAAAACAAGATCTAATTTAATAGAAGTTTGAAATTAAATTAATGAATTCAGACAATGATCTATTTTATAAAGTTTAAGTTAAAAACACATAATTATATATGCGTATTTAAAATTATGGTTAATTAAATAAAATCTAACCTTAACTAAAAGGGATCAAAAACGAATATGACATTTTGCGTAAAAGGCCACTTACAATTTTTTTAACTTTCAAATAAAAGTATAATTAATGAAAAGAATTATATTCAACAACCACACAAAACTTACACTTAAGTTCCAAATGATTTCAAATAAATAACATGTAAATTTTGTTCAAGTTTGAATATATATGTAACAGGCTATAAAAAATTATATTAGTTAATTTAACATTAGATTTTAACCAAATTGTAATATTTTTGAATCAACTTATGAATTTTAAATCCATCTAAAATTTTATGTAAACAACAAACAAAATTATTTTAAAACAACTTGAAAGAGAATCTTCAAATTTCAATCTTATAATATGAATTTTTTTAACAAAATTATTTCAAAAGTTTATTCAAACAATAGTTTATATATGAAAGAATTGGATGATAAAGACGCATATAAATTCGTGACAATGAGATACAAATCCAAGTTAAATATACAATATAAACAAGCAAACTATTACCGAGCCATTTGACTAGGAAATGTTTGGACAGACTGGATGAATCAAACTTAGAGTTACCGAGGTAGGAAGCCTAGAGAGATAGCCCAAGAGTCTAGAAACCAAGCACAGGCAGGATCACAAGGTCAAAGCCAAAACAACCTGAACCAAGGTAAGTGCAAATGCATCCAAGTTAGGGATCGGTACCGACCCCACCCTATGGGTCGGCACAGAGTCCTACTTCCACCTCCGGTAGAACCCAGCTTTTGCTTATGCCTTCTACAAGATGCCTTGAGCCTATTTCCAAAGTCGTGCTATTACATCAATGCAATTCTTTATTGATCTCCATGAATACTTGAAACTTCAACTTTGCTCTTCCACAACTCCATTATTTGGACTTGGAAACAAGCTAATATTGGTGTAAACAACCATGAAATCATGAAGCTAACCACATGAAAAGCCAAGATAAAGGGATGAGAACAACCATTTTAGCCAAGATTAGGGATCGGTACTGACTCCTACCTAAGGTTCGGAACCAGCTCCTACAAGCTGATGATGTGGCACCTATTATTTTGGAAGAACTGGTCTAAATCGTGTACAATGGCTAGGAGATATTACATGTGAGATATTAAGCTCCCTTCCTCTATAAATAGGAAGGTAGTGCTCATTTTTTAGGATCTTTTTGGCTCTAGTTCCATTATTTCTTATATTCTTTGAATTTTGAAAATCTAAGTGTCGGGGTTGTACCGACCCCTAAGAACTTCTGCCTTCAAGTCATAAATAAGCAATAAAAGATTAAAGTGGATGTAGGCCTAGCTTTTTTGAACCACCATAAATTGATGTGTACTCTCTTTTCCTCATTTTCATTTACTTTTTTCATATTTTATTCTCTTAAAAAACTTTTGGGTGTTTGTGCCATTTTTATTTCAATTATTTTGGTACTTTCATTGAGAGCTTGAACTCAAGCTATTTGGATCCATCATCTGCTATTGGATTTCCCATATCCAACAGATAGATCTAATTTTTTTACCTTTTAACTATACAACTCAGATTTGCAAAGATCTACTAAAAGCTTTCCACCATGGCCCCATCAAGAAGAGATTATTCTACCAACTTCAAAGTTACCACTGAAGCTGAGAATCAGAATCCTTGGCAAGGGGATGGAATTGTCCAACCTACTCAAATGGAGATCCAAACTCCAACTGACGTCGTGACTAGAATGGAGATGGATACGATGATGAAGCAAATAGAAGATAGGTTCTAAGCTATTCAGAATGAGATGAATCAGATATGCAACAGTGCTTGAGACTGCTAAATGAGCTAACTCAAAACAGCCGTAGAAGGAGTAGGAGGGACTTTAGTTCTTCATTTTAAAGTTTCACATCACATAATTAAACATAGACAGAGGGACAAGAAGCAGAAGAGGACTCATAGCGTTGCTGGAGCTTCGTACTAAGGAAAAGGACGAGCCCTAGGCTTGAGTTTGGGGATTCATACTGAGCCAAGGTTAGGTCAGTACTGACCCCACCAATGGTGGACCCAGAGCCCATCCTTTGGATGGTGATGTGAACTTGGCTTTAGGACGCGTTGCTCGTGGTCAGAATCTGGAGAATCATGCCGTTGTTGATGATATCACTCGCACAAATGAAATGGGGGACTGTTGGACGAGTGGAACACCTGAAGGATGGAGAACCTGGGTATTGAGAGCCAAATCAAGAGCGTTCGCTAGGTCGAACACTCGAAGAGGAGCCCGATTACAACTATTAGGTCGAACACTCGAAGAGGAGCCCGATTACAACTATTAGGTCAAACCGGTTGACCCAGACTACCTAGAGGATATGGTCAGGAGACATGTTAGCGAGAATCATTTTAGGAGTAACGATGAATTGGGTATTACTCCCAATCGAAAATCATTTACAGAGAACATTCAACGTAGGAGATACCCTCGGAGATTCACAGTGCCAACTTTGCTGTTGTATAGAGTAACGACAGACCCTAGGCAGTACTTGATGAAATATAAATGGCATACAGATTCGGCTAGAGCTTCCAATTTTGTAAAATACCATTGTTTTCCAATTTTCATAGAAGGAGTAGCTACGTTGTGGTTCACTCGACTTTCATCAAGTTCTATATCATCTTTTTCTATGTTATCGAAGAAGTTTATAAAACAATTTTGTTTGCATACTGCATGTCCAAAGCATGTGATGCCTTTGTCGAACCCTTTCCAAGTTGAGGGAAAGTCTCTAAAGGATTTCTTGAACTAGTTCCATACAGTCATGAAAGAAGTTACAGATCCCAAGGATGACATAATGTTGATGGCATTGATTAAGGGGATTCATCCTGATATGGAGTTCGAGGAATGGTTGGAAAGGAAGCTCACATCAACGATGGATGCTTTCTATAGAAAGTCGAATGAGTCTTATGCTTGGAGGAAGTGAATAAATGTCCACGAAGGACTAGTGCTCGAAATTTGAATGAAATGATACATGCAATGTTGCCGTAAAGCAATTCGAAGGACGTTCCGGAATGTGGATGTGAATGTCGGTAATCAAAGAAATAAATAAAAAACATAGCGATGATGGGGCTAAGAAGAAGAAGGTAGATGATAGGAATTGTTCTAGTCCTCCTAAATACGATAACTATACTGAACTAAAAAAATCGATAGAGAATATCTATCTGGCAACTCAAAACATTGAGAAGTACAGAAAACTAGCTCTAAGAGAGTCAACTGAGAAGGGCAGAAAATTAGGCAAGTTTTCAGATTCCATGAAACTCACGGTCATAATACCAATGAGTGTAGACACATGCAGGATATAATTGAGGAGGTTGATTTGCAAGAAGAAGTTACAACAGCATGTGAAAACCCCACAAGATGGCGAGCGAGGAAACTCTAATGCCCCTGGCTGTCTTCCCAATGGAGGCAAGCTAAGCCTAGTGTTGATGCATTCAGACAGCTAGAAAAACGATTGCTGATTAGTACAATTATCGATTGGTCGCATCCTGTTGATAAATGCTTCGTTAAAATGGATATATACATTAGAGCTACAAAACATGTTGAGAATGAAAGTTGCTATGTTGTTAAGGATGGAGCTCCAATGAAACAATCTCGAACCATGATACACAATATTGTTTTTTGGAATAGAGATGCTAACGGAGTAGAAGCTCCGAAGATCGACCCACTTATGATTTCAACCATGACTGGTCCTACTATTATACGGAAGGTACTCGTTGCGGGGGTTTAGTCAATATCTTATTCAAGAAAGCTTATAATCAAATGATCTTGGGGTAGAAAGATTCGAAGCCTTATATGTCTCGAATACAAGGGTTCAATAAGATGGCTACTGTAGCCATGGGATTTGTTGAATTACCGGTTGCACTTGGTGAGGGCAACCGCCAGCAAGTGAGGGTCGTATCTTTTTTGGTGTTTAACATATATTCTGCTTGTAACACGTTTTTGGGCTGTCTGGCCCTAGCGGAATTTAGAGCAACCATCGCTTCCTGGTGTTTAACCATGAAGTTCTCTACAAACAATGGAGTGGGAATTATGCATGGAGATTAGGTGGTTGGCCGCACATGCTACATCATCGAACTAAAAGTGGCAAGAAGAAAAGAGAAAGGAAAGAACATAGAGAGGGCCCTTTACATAAAGCTCTGGATGTATAGAAACTACAACCTGAGCCTTAGCTTGGGCAAATTAGTTAGCTCTACAATGATATAGACCAACAAAAAGAGCTAGAAAATGGATGGGTAGCTCCCACCAAGTTGTTGATCGCTGTTTCAATTAGTAGGGATGTCAAGCAAAGTCCTGAAGTTTGGGTCTCAGCTCGGCTAGTGTGATGTAGGAGTTGGTTGGATTCCTCCGAGAAAATCTGGATGTGTATTCCTGGACACACTCGGATATATGTGGGATCTCACCCGACATAGTAAGCCACGCATTAAACATCAATCGTAAATGAGTTCTTATAAAACAAAAATACCACAGCTTGGGTCCAGAGAGATCCACTGCACTAAAAAAGAAGTGGATAAGCTGAAGTATAACGGCTTCATCGATGATGCCTTATACTCAGATTCGGTATCAAATCTAGTCTTCGTGAAAAAATAAAATGAGAAGTGGAAGACATGCATCGACTATTCGAACTTGAATAAGGCATCGACTATTCGGACTTCCGAGCATAGATAAGCTAGTGGACTCGACAGCTGGACACGAGCTACTTTCAATTATGGATGTATACTCCGGATACAATCAAATGCCGATGCATGTCCTGGATCAAGAATAAACTAGCTTCATTACCGACTTTGGACTTTATTTCTATCTGGTCATGCCATTTGGATTAAATAACGTAGAAGCAACTTACCAGAGACTCATGAATCGAATGTTTAAAGACCATATTGGACGATCAATGGAAGTTTATGCGGATGACATGCTTGTGAAGTCACGGTGTTTGAGAGACCACGTTGATGATCTAGCGGAGATGTTTGGTGTCCTTTGGAAGTATAGGATGAAACTCAATCCTTTGAAATGCACTTTCGCCTTTACATCAGGAAAGTTCTTCGGCTTCATTGTCAACTCCCACGGGATTGAAGCCAATCCAGAGAAGATCAAGGCTTTGAGAGAGATTGAAACCCCAAAGACAGTTAAGGAGGTCTAAACCCAAAATGGGAAGGTCGTCCCTCCGAGCCCGTTCATCTCTAGAGCCACTGACAAGTGTATCCCCTTCTTCAAACTGATCAAGAAAGGGAAAAAATTTCCAACGGAATCAAGAATGTAAAGACGCATTCCAAGCTCTGGTGAATCACTTGGAGAGACCACTCATGCTCTCGAAACTGGTGGATGATGAGGATTTGTTCTTATACTTGGCGGTGTCAGTGCATGCTTTAAGTGCCGCACTTGTACATGAGGAATCTCGCATCCAATGACAAGTCTATTCGCCAGTAAGAGATTGATAGAAGCAGAACGAAACTATCCAAAGTTGGAAAAGCTTGCATACTGCCTTCTGATTGCTATGAGAAAGATCCGTCATTATTTCCATGCTCATCCAATCAAAGTTCTTACCGACTAGCACTTATAACAAGTCATGCACCAACCTGACAATTCTGAAAGGCTATTGAAATGGAACATTGAATCGAGCCAATACGATATCAACAATCACCCTCGGAGAGCAATCCAAGGTCAAGCCCTGACAGATTTCATTGCTAAATTCACAGCATGAAATGATCCTTCGAAGAGAAGTGGAGAAAAAGATTTTGGATGAAAGTTGTACATGGATGGTGCATCTAATGATTGGTGTTCCGGTGTTGGAATTGTACTTGTCACTCCAAAAGAATACCCAATCATTTACTCCTTGAAACTTGACTTTCCGTCGATGAACAACGAAGCTGAATACGAGGCCCTGATCGCAGGACTCAAAATCGCCAAGGAACTGGGAATAAATACTTTGTACATTATCTACAACTCTAAGCTAGTGGTATGCTATGATTGGAAAGAGTATCAAGCAAAGGAGGCAACTAAATCGGGTTCTTTAGCCGCTTGACGACTTTGAATACTATATGATAGCACATATTCCAAGAGACCAGAATGAAAAGGTCGATTCATTAGCTAAGTTAGCTAGTTCGAGGGATGCGCAACCCATTAGCTTGGTTATGGTGGAAGTACTTTTAGTTTCGAGCATAGACCAAATGGATGTTGATCGGATCTTGGAGACTAAACCCGAAAGGGAATCATGGATGACTCCGATTCGGAATTATTTGCAAAGTGGGATCCCCCTGGAGAGAAGGAATGAAGGAAGAAAAGTCCTTCGCCAAGCTCCGAGATACATCATTAAAGAAGAAGTACTATACAAGAAGGGTTTCTCTGCCACTATGCTTTGGTGTGTCCCTCACGACGAGGCCAAACAAGTTTTAAGGGAAGTTCACGCGGGGCTTGTGGTGACTACACTTGGGGGTAAATCTTAGCAAAGAAGATACTTCGATATGGATATTTTTGTCTAACCATCAGTCGAGATGTAGCTGATTATACCCGAAGGTGTGATAAGTGCCACAGATTTTCTAAAATTCCATGATCCCCGTCGACAAAAATTACTTAGATGGTTAGTCTTTGGTTGTTTATAGTTTGAGGGCATTTATCATCGGTGTTCTACCGAAGGTGGTGTGAAGTACGCCATCATGGAAGTTGATTACTTTACCAAATGGAATGTTCATAGCCTTTGGCCACTATTACCATGATGAAAGCAAATAACTTTGTAGTTCGGAATATTATCTACCGCTTTAGAGTTCCACATGCAATAGTTACCGATAATGGGACCTAAATCGACAGTACGAATTCAAGGATTTCTACCACGGACATCGCACAAAGAAAAGATTTTCAACAGTAGGAAACCCTTAGGTAATGTACTGGTCAAAGCTATAAACAAAATTATCAAATCCATTTTTAAGAAGCGATTGGAGAAGCCTAAGGGTAAGTGGGTCGACGAACTTCCATTAAAACTTTGGGCTTATCGAACCACCCATAAGTCGATGACGGTCACTCTACATTCGCCTTAGCATATGGATCAGATGCTATGATTCTGATCAAACTGGAGACCTTCCCATCGAGTGATGCATTGCAATCCGTAGACGAATGAGCAGCTCCTTCTAGAGTCCCTCAATAAGATCGATGAGAAGCAGACCAAAGTTGAGTTGAGAGCAGTTGCACACAAACACCAAGTCGCTCGATATTACAACACCCAAGTCAGAAGTCGAACTTTTGAAATCGTAATTTTTTCTTAAAAAAAATCTTCTTTAGCCCTAAGAACTTAGGCCCGAGTTGGGAAGGTCCATACACAATAGAGAAAAATCTTAGAGATGGCACTTTCAAGCTGGCCACTGTGGACGGGATCTCACTCCCAAGGGCATGGAATAGCGAGCATCTATGATGCTGTTTCACTTATAAACAAGCTTATAAATAATTGGCTAGAGATGTATAATAAGATAGATTGTGTCACTTTCCATCTTTTATGAAATAAAACAGATCTCCGACCAAAATTCTATCTCTCGATTACTTAAGAGTTGTTACTTGAATGACTCGAATGAATTTGCATATCACTAATTTGGATGTGCAGGTACCCAAAGATAGGTGTCAGTCAAGCTTCTGTGTCCCATGATAAGGCCCGTGAAATTCCTTTTGGTGTCTAGAGATTGATGCCAACCAACTCTTGCCTTTAAATTCGAGGTAGGAGTATAAACTCAAGCTGCACATGACATGACTGTTCGCATGCTAACTCTCATCCCTAGTCTGGGGCAGGAGTATAAAAGAAAACATGTGTGACTCGACTATCTGTTAGCTAACTCTTATCCTCAGATTAAGGGCATGAATATAAATTAAATGGATGTAACCCGACCGTCCATCGACCAACTCTTGTCCTTGTATTGGGGGCATCTTTTCGAGAGTAGGAGTAGTGCTTGAAACCCCTAAGGAGCAAGCCATTAGCTACGCTTTGCGCTTGGAATTCCTAGCCACAAACAATGAGGCAGAATATGAAGCACTAATCGCTGGACTGAAAGTTGTGAAGGAGCTCAAAATAAAAACTATTCATATATACAGTAACTAACAGCCGGTTGTCTGTAAGGTAAAAGGGGAGTATTAGGCACATGGTAAGAATCTTGCCCAGTACCTGTCTAAAGTACAAGAATTGCTAAGAGAGTCGAGAATTACACCACAACTCACATACCATAGGAGCAAGACACTAAGGAAGATTACTTGGCAAAGCTGGTAAGTTCCAGATAAGCTCAGTCAATGGGGCTAGTCTTATCGAAACTATGGTCAACCTAAGCATAGACGAAATGGACGTAGACTGGATTCCTAAAACAATCGTCGAACCAGATACATGGATAACGCCGATAAAGGACTATCTACTTGCAGGAGCCCTTTAACTGACCGAAATAAATGGAAGAAGCTCCTCTGAAAGGCGCCATGGTAGGATAGGATATTCTAACGAAGGGGATTCGTGACCCCTCTTCTTAGGTGTGTGAACGATGATGAAGCACGAAGAATCCTAAAGGAGGTACATGAAGGCGAATATGGGAGACCGCACTAGAGGGTAAACCCTTGTGAAGAAAGTCGTTCAGTATGGGTATTTTTGGCCAATGATATATCACGATGTTGCAGATCTTGCCAGGAGATGCGATCACTGCCAAAGATTCAGCAAAATTAAGAGAACCCCTTCAATTAAGCTAACACAAATGGCAGCCCATGGCCATTCGCGATATATGGGATCGACTTGGCTGATGTCCTGCCAATAGCAAAAGGAGGAGCCAAATATGCTACAGTTGCTATAGATTATTTAACAAAATAGACTGAAGCAGAACCCCTGGCCACCATAATTACAAAGATAGTTATTAACTTTTTTACTAAAAACATCACTTGCGAGTTTGGTATGCTGCAAAAAATCATCACTGATAATGGAACATTGTTCAAAAGTGTCGAGTTCAAAGACTTCTGTAAGCGCTTTCGAATTGAAAATAGTTTTTCCACAGTGGCTCATTTGCAAGAAAACGGATAGGTGGAAGCGATAAACAGTATCATCAAGTCCACTATCAAAAAGCAACTGGCAATAGCCAAAGGAAACTGGGTTGATGAACTTCCGTTCGCACCATGGGCTTACAGAACTACCCACAAAGCGGCAACCGACCACACTCCCTTCGCCCTAGCATATGGTTCAGAAGCAATGGTTCCTGTTGAATTAGAAGTCCCCTTGCACCGAAGGCTGATATTCAACCAAAAACAAAACAAGAAGCTCCTACTCGAATCGCTGAATATGGTTGATGTAAAAAGAGAAGAAGTGGAGCTGAGAACCGCCGCCCACCAAAAAAGGGTTGCATGGTACTTCAACTCCAAGTTCACAATCAAACCTTCGAAGTAGGAGATCTTGTGTTCAAGCGAGTTTATCCTATTTCGAAGGCCTTCAAGAAAAACTAGGAGGGAACATATGCCATTAAACCAAAGCTAAAAGATGGGACTTTCAAGCTAGCAACCGTTAACGGAACTCAAGTTCCCAAGGCATGGAATAGTGAATTGCTTCATCATTACTTTGTCAAGCTATCTTATGTATTTTTTTATTTTCTAGAAAATAAACCATCTCGAGATACCGGGGGCATTGTATATAAGCAAAAACTGCCCCGCTTTCCTTAATAAAGTTTGCTTCTTGAACCAACAAAACCGTATTCATGATGATTACCTACCGGGTCGACGGAAGCAAATCGAATCAAACCGTTAGATCGGCGGAACCCAGCCTTGGCCTTCCAAAAATCGATTTTGCTCCAGCAACATGGAGAAGGATAAAATCACCACTCCTCGTGTTGCCCGAAGATAGGCAACACCGAGGAGTGCCAAAAGCCGCACACCCCATAAGCTGCACACTAAAATAATAACTCCTCACGTTGCCCGAAGATAGAAAACACTATGGAAAAACAAAAGCTGTGCATTCCATAAGTCGCACACTAAAATAATAACTCCTTATGTTGCCCGAAGATAGGAAACACCAAGGAAAAGCAAAAGCCGTGAACCCCATAAGCCGAGAATTAAAATAATAGCTCCTCACGTTGCTCGAAGATAGTCAACACCGAGGAAAAGAAAAACCCACGCACCCTATATGCCGCACACTAAACTAATAACTCCTCACGTTGCCCGAAGATAGGCAACACCAAGGAAAAACAAAATTCATGCACCCCATAAGCCGCGCACTAAAACAGTAACTCCTCATATTGCCTGAAGATAGGCAATATCGAAGAAAACCAAAAGCCATGCTTTCCATAAGCCGTGCACTAAAATAATAACTCCTTACGTTGTCCAAAGATAGGCAACACCGAGGAAAAACAAAAGTCGCGCACACCATAAGCTACGCAATAAAATAATAATCCTTATGTTGCCTGAAGTACGCAACATCGAGGAAAAACAAAAGCCATGCTCTCCGTAAGCCGTGCACTAAATTACAAAACACTAACTCCTCATACTACGCGAAGATAGACAAATCCGAGGAGGAGTGAAAATCACGCATTGATTCTTAAAGCTTAAACCGCTCACACTGCCCGATGATAGGAAGCATTGGGGAACACTAAAAAACATGCTCCTCACGTGGCCTGAAGTTAGGCAATGTCGAAGAGCACCAAAAACCGCGCATCTCATAACCAACGCTAAGTGCTCCTATAATCAGGAATAATGAGCAAGCTCCAACAAAATTGGAATGCTACAAACTAACTAAAAAGTCTTAACTACAGACATTTAAGGGCTGAAACTGCCCTCAATTAACCCATACATTGCGTGCCTCCAAGATATGCGTGTATTACGTACTTGTTGAAATATCATAAGGAGCTTGGATTGCGTGCTAAAGTTGCAAACTCCCGAAAAAAGGAGAATCGTGTCGTAAGTTGGCCAAATTTTCAGTAAAGATTATGTAAACCCTAAGTTACCGACTATTTGAAAATTATTTGAAGTAAACAGCCCTATGAACTGAAGGGCATACACCTGTACTTGGATAGAAACGCGTGAAAACAATAAGTTCACAAGTTTTGTCACTCCAACCAAATATTCTCTAAGTTCTGTTAATTTATAAAGTTTTAAGAATTTCTAAACAAAAATTCTCTAAGTTCTGTTAATTTCTAAAGATTTCTAAAGAAAAAGTTTATAAGCTCTGGTAATTTCTAAAGGTTTTATAAATTCCAAAGTGTTGTTAGTCACTAAGTTCTATTAGTTCGAACGAAGGCTTTGGCTATATCACGGAACTAGAAAAGTATAAAATAAAACAAGCACAAGTACAAAGAATATATATGAGCATACAAATGAGAATAAAGTCAAAATATCAATATACTATTTATAATATTCTGTACATATGGTCAAAATGTGGAGGCCGTACACACACAACACCGGCCAACAAAAAGAAAATACAGACTACACAGTAAAGACGCAAAGTGCAGACTCTACACTTGAATAGAATGACTCAAAAAGAAACAAAAATAAGTCAATCTTCATGCAAGCTGTTGAACAAAAACAAGCTAGTCTTCATGCAAGATGTTAAACAAAATCAAGCCAGTCTTCTACAAGCGGCTCAAAGCTTCTTTTCGCCACTCCCCTTTCTGCCCTTGATCAGTAGCTTCTACTTTTTCTCGGAAGTGGTATCGCCGCCGATAATGTCAACCAAACACCTCGGTGGAAATGTCTTCATCTTCCTCCAAAACCTTCTCAGAAGAGCTTCTTTTCCCTTTACGCTTTCTCGATTTCCAAGAGCTCTTTGAGGCCATGATCGTCTCTACCCTTTTCCTTCTTGATGGTAATCAGATCATGTTGAGTCTTCTTTGGCTGCTCCGTTTGAGTTTCTTGCTCTTTGGCCTTTGTTGCCATTATATCTCCTTCCAAAGACATAGAAGGGTCATCCAGGCTGTGGAGCGTGGCTATCTTTTCGGCTTCTGACAACAATTGTGAGCCAGATGCAGACATGGAAGCTGGAATAGGAATAGAGACAACCACAAAAGATGTGGAAAAGCGACAAGTTTGGGCGCCAAAGAAGCTGGCACGTCAACGGGGAAAGTAGATGGACCTAAAAGATCAAAAATTAAAGCATTAAATTCTTCTTGCACTTGCGGCGTAAGTTGGAAACTCTCGAATTTGGCGGAGGCAAGAACATTACGTGCACTGAGGGAACACTCAAGAATAGCAACCTAAAACTCACCACCTTCACCCTCTTTTGATGGCTTCACTACCTGAGGGAGAGGTTCAATTCTGAACTCGTTGGCAGGTTGCGAGGCTGCTCTGATGATTCACCCACGTCAGAAATAAATGGTTTGGTGAGCGCTTTAGCAGCAATCGTTAAGGCAGCATCAGTGACCTCCTTCTTTCTTTCAACTCGAAGAATTCCCGGATCTCAAGCAACATTTTCTTTCACTCTTCATTCAAATAAGCATCCTCCAACTCCTGCTCGGTGTAGACGTCGCCGCTATCAAAAAAGTGGGACAAGGTTTCTTCCCTATACCAGAGCAAGATTGCACAGGAATTTCGAGCCCAGATAACTAAGACTTCCTTGATGCAACAAGGAGTTAACATAAAATTTTAGGAAGGTTGCATCAAGCTTCTCCATCTTTCTTTCAGAAACATTCTGGAGCTCTAAATAATCCTCTCTCACAGCATCTTTCTCAACTTTAGCGGTAGAATTATCAACACCGAGCTAGGCAACCTGAGCCTGTAACTTGGCAATGATCTTGGCATGGTCAGAAATGGTTTTTTTGTGGCCTTCAATGATGAGGTCACGATCAGCGATAGTTTTTCGTTGAGCCTCAATCGTTGCTCTGCAAGCGATCACTTCTTGCTTTAATTTCTCCTCTTCTACGTGAACCTTTTTATATCATCTTTTTATATGATTTCTATTCGGGTGTTGGCTTCTTTCACCTCTTTCAGCAAGTCAGCATTTCTCTTCGTCTCTTGTATGCCGCTACTTTCTCTTTCTCTAGCTGCTTAATCTTAGCATCATGATCGTCCAACGCCCTCTCAAAGTCGTCCTTCTTTGATTCAAAAGAGAAGATCTCCTGATAATTATTTTGGTTCGTATCCACCAATTGTTTATAGAGTTTCTCCCATCCTTCGACCTGTTCTAAGTCACACTGAATGGCTTGGAGGTTCGGTACATACGAATCTTTACGGTCTGGGCATAGATCGCGATCGAACTTAACCCCCTTCAAAAACCAACCAGGAAGCACTGCTTCAAGTTTAGAAGGACCCGAAGAAAAAACATAGGTAGGTCTTCGGGGGAGGGGGCAAGTAGCACCAAGGGCAGCAATAATAATAGAAGATGGCGAAACATGAGTCAGAGGCGAAAGCGGGACAGAAGGAGTAGGAATTTTTTGGCCCATAGGAGAATGTTTTGGAGCAAGCTATGAAGAATGAGGACGGTGTTCAAACTTTGATTTTTTCAACGGTTCATCCCTCTCCTCAAGAGATCTCCTCTTCTCATACCTACCTTTATACGATCGACCTCTATCTCTTTCTTCCTGATGGCGGGTTACGGCTTCAAGCTCTTTTCTCCTCTTATACTCTTCCTCCGTTTCTCGAGATTGATGACGGCTGGAGGTGCGCTTGGAACATCAATATGAGTCAGTAAACTCTTTAAATTCATCACAAAACCCTCGTCCCCTCGTCATATCTGGAATAAAACATACATAAAAGATTTCAGAAGCATAGAATAAACATAATAAAAATGGAGCAATGAATGAAATGAGTGTAATCCTAGAGTGATCTGTATTGTGTTCCTAAGGCGGGCCTAAAACGTCATCATGAACTAGGACGGATGGCCATTATAGGTGGAATCAGACTATTTTCGGCTGTTGTTGGTGGAATCGGGCTACCTTCTGGCGTGATACCACCTGAGGAGGGAGGCATCATAACAAATTTAAAATCCTCTTTCATGAGCTTCAAGTCAACATAAACGTCGCTGAAATTATCGAACATCGCTTCGACGTCTTTACATGGAGAGTCTCGATGCCTTCCAGACTCTGGAGCTTTGCCTTTATCACTTATATCGGAGAGAGGCGAGCTCGGAAGAATGGGGCTCATATTCGAAGTTTCATCACAAGACTTTGAGTCCCCACCATCAGATTCAAACAAGAAGTAATCACTGGCAGTGGACTCATCACTACTACTCTCGAACTCTCCTTCTTCTTTTTCTGAGTCCTACGCGACCTTGCCTTCTCTATGCTTTAGTTCTTCTTCCGCTACCTTCGAAATTGGAGGCATTCTAACTGGGCTGCTTAATCCCATCGCAACAGCGTCTCTTCCCTCGTACACCTCATCTGTTGGTTCCCCAAACGGACTCTCTTTCTCTCCTGAGAGGCATCTTTCTCGAAATCGTGTGGGGAAGAAGTAGACCTTGTAAGAACCCTGGATCGAGCAGGATTGGGAATTTCAACCTGAACAGCGGATCTACCTATACCCAATAAACCATAATGACGTAAGTTCTCATCGGTCAGTAATGCTTTAACGGTTCCCTCCTCGGCATCAATAGCCTTTAAGGTTTGACAAACTTCATCGAGAGTCACATCTCTATTTGGACTTGGAACAACTGCAAAAGACACATGGCTGGAAAATCCATCAAAATGCATCAGAGCTCGATGGATAAAAAAAACTTGCACCCTGCCGTCCATCGACAATTGAACCCCTCAGGGCATCTGACAAAGAAATATTGCATCTTGAATTGCGACAAGTTACTTTGCAAGCGCTGGACGATTTTCTAGTTTCTTAGGGCTTCGAGTATGATCAAGGAGGGACAGTCATCTCTCCTCTTGAATGACAGAAAGTACCGCAACTCATTAAAACCTGGAGCATGGTTGAACGCCCGCCTGAAAAGAACATGTAGGCAAGTCAAAATGGCGTACCCATTAGGATGAAGCTGAGATGGGGCAATACTCAAGTTTGAGAGAGTCACACATAGGAAGTCATTAAAGGAAGGCACGACTCCGTTCAAATGTATGTATTGGTGGTAAGCAGTATAACCCGCGGGAGGCATGTGATCGAATTCGTCCTTCTCTGGCAGACACACAACCACTTCGATAATTCTGTGTTGTGCGCAGATGTTATGAAGAACTTTGGTAGAAACGACCGACGAAGCACTCTTAGGCGGATTAAGTAGAACTCTAAAGTTAAGGGTGTTTGATCCATGATTGGCCCCACTGGGACTAACTGGCCATACCGAGCTTGCAAAGTGAATGATGACTCGGCTTCTGAAAGCGTCGACCTTCCCCCGCTTACCTTATGACGCATGGATGGATGCTTCTTTCTAATTAACAGTACTCGCATCCGAAATAGTCAGGTAAATCTATTTTAAACTAATAGCTCCCCTGCCGCACCTGAATTCCAAAGAAACATTCACTTGTAATCGGCACAACGGATTTCAAATATGAACTGGGGCAAGTGTAGTGTGCTATCTATATGGGACTGTGCTCGAATCACTGCAAACGCCCTATCCCTTGTAGATAGTTCGCTCGTAGTGGACGAAGAAAAGAACTTCCCATGTCACTTCGTAGTCTGCTTTTGTTTCTACTTCCTGTACATTTACCTATTATCGATCAATGATCAATAACGATTCCGTTGTCTGAAGCGACACGGAAAAATCTTCTCATTACAGGAATGCCAAGCGTGCCACAAGCAAGCAGGAAAGCCTAAATTCTCCAGAAGAATCGAGATCAACTGGTGATATGTCATGCAGTATATATCTACGAAACTGGGCACAAGTCAATTCTGGTCTGACGGGGGTAGATAGCGAAACGTGTCAAACACTGGGCCAAAGCCCGAATGTCGTTCCAGGAAACAACTCAAGCCTCGATTTACTATCTTCCTCCATTAAACCATAATCAAATCGAACTTCTCGCAATCAACATTACAAATGGAAGCTCGTTATCAAATCATTACATAAACATGGTAATTAGCAAACCAATTAAGATAACCCATCTTTGATTAAATTCTAAGCCAAAGGAAAGATTGAAGGCCAAACCCAATGAACTATGAATGGATCGGTGGTAAGTTAAAGGGATCGGTGGCGACTCAAGATGGTGGCGACTTGGAATTTCGAGCTAGGGTTTGGAATTTAAAACTGGAATCATGATGGAAGGATAGAATATCACCAGGGAATAATGGATCGAGGCATAAAAAGGCTGTTGAATCACTTGGAGTTGAGTGTCACGAAGAACAGATTGCATATAGAAGTTCATTGGTTTGGGTTGAATGAGGAGTTAGGTCGGCTCAAGTCATGTATATAGATGAGCAAAGGGGCAAAGCAGAAACTTTGCTAAGTAGTGGGGTTGCTCGCGACCCATCATGGATCGCTGGTGATCCACCATTACGATGTATAAATTTCCCCAAGCAGTTAGGTCGCTAGCGACCCATCCCATATGGATCGCTAGAGACCCATGAAATCGAAGGTGAATTTTTCTCGAACTCGATCTCCTACACCTATTAATCATTTTAAGGCATGCCAAGAACCTATGAGAAAAAGTTTGATCGGTTGTGGCAAGCAATAGCAACCAGAACCAAATTAGGACAACCAATAACATGACCTGCTATGTATTCGTTAAAGTCTAATGTAGTCACTTGGAAATTGACGAATGGATATTAAGAGCGGTAACTTCAAAGCACACCTTATTTACAACGAAGACGTACTATGGGGGGCAAATGTTGTCTGGCTTTTTAACCTAGTAGGAACCAATAGGAAATAGAACAACCTATTATTATCAGAATGGTTCAAAACTTAACCAAAAAAGCTAAGATAAGGAATTAACGAGAGCCAAGCTATATTACCAAAACAACGATGACAAAGCACTATGGAAACATCTCCAATTCCAAACTCCAGAAAAATTCTAAGTGCTTGGATCATTATTAACCAATGCCTCTCCTCGAATCTTTAAATGAACTAACTAAGGATGCAATGTAAAGAGGCCAAGGCATTGGCTCGCAAACAAGCCAAGTCTATGGGTCGCTCGCGACCCATAGACCATGGGTCGCCAATGACCCTTGGTTTTGCCTTATTTTGGGGGACAAACCTCCCATGGGTCGTTCCCAACCTACCAGTGAGTAGTTGATGAAGTGGCCTGGCCCAAAAGCTCTCTGGTCCATATAAATACCATCCTACTTGCAACATAAAGGGGGATCTTCTCCAATCTAGTTGCTGAAGCTCTGCTGAAAACATTCTTCATTCTCTTCCACCCTCACAACAATCTCCAAAGGAATTCACTATAATTCTCCCATAGATTCCAACTCTGTGGATTCAATCTACTTAGAGATAATCAAAGTCTTGTAATCAAACACATCTTGTATTAGTAATTAGTCTACAATAATAATATAAACTATACGTAAGCTTCATTGACAGCCAAATCACTATAAAAATTCTCTGTCTTTTTTCTTTTACCGTTCTTTTCTTGTATCTATGATCCGTGATATTTCTCTATCAGGACAGGGCTGATGCTTTCAAACTTAAACCAGTGTGTTGATCCTTTTTTTAGGTTAACAAACACTAGAAACAAAAAGCAAAAAGGAGGACTGAACCTGCACTACACTGGCCAAACAAAATAAAAGTAGGAAACTAGAAATTCCTAGGTACTTTTATACAATCAAAAGGCACAAAGAAGACAAGCAATCACTTCTTGGGCTTCTTCTTTCTTTCTTTCCTCTCTTTTTTCTTGGTCGAAGAGGGTGCATTGGATCCTTCCGATTGTTTCCTTTTTCTTTCTCCACTTCTTTGCGTTTGGGCTTAGTGCTCTACGATGATCCAGTAGGAACGCTTTGAGGCTTTACCAGGTAGAGGAATATGGATTAGAGTGAAAATAGTTTGCTCAGGCTAGACAATGGATAGAGGAGGAGAAATAACTTCAAGTTTCTCTTGCTCGATCTCTGTGGCAAGGAGGATGTCCTTCTCAAGTTCCTGCTCGAGCTCGTGCAAGGTGGGACTTGACAGGGCTTAGAGACCCCAGTAATAATAACATCTTTATCAATCTGAGTTTCTTGAGTCCCACCAGTTCCTTTATCCAAATAATCATCAATCATCCATTCGTCAAGGCTGGGAGTTTCATCAACCAGGACGGTTGGAATCGTTGTTGAAGAGGTAACAGCAACTGTAGGAACTTACAGTCCTCGTTGAGAGTCCTTTTTAGGAAGCGGAGCAACATGAGGCTAACTTGAGGGTTTAGAAACAAAGATAGAAAGATTAGCTATGTTAATCGATGATATGCCAACTTTTTGGAATACAGGAGAAGTCAATGAGATACCTTCTTTGCTTTGGAGTTCTGTGCGGGTCGAAGTGCCATCGGAGTTCCCCTTAAGAATCGAAGAAAGGATGGTAGGCCCGTGGATCTCAAGCCTCTTAAGATCATATCCAGGTGTCGAAGCAGCTTGGGACCCAAGCATTCTTGTAGTAGCATCATGTGGCATTAATCTGGAGCCTTCGCCCAAGTCTTTATGCATTGCTGAGCAAGCTCCAGATGAAGGATAAGCTGGTCATCTTTTAGAATCTTGCTCATCTCCTACATGGACTTCTCTCCCCATCTGCTCCAAATCTACCTCGTCACCTTTGAGGAAAGCTTTTTCTTCTTCATCGATTCACTGCTAAGCAAGGGCGAAGATTCTGGGATAATCATCTTTAAACCTCTCCGAATTTTAGAATTTGTGTATTTTGGCATTATACCGGTTTAGCAGTGGTTCAAACTTCTCCCTCGCATGCTCTTCTGCCCATTGTTCCATGCCTCAACTTCTCTTTTGACTAGTGCATCAACGTCTTTAACATGCTCGAGTGCTTTGTCTCTTTCCTCCTTGGCATGGAGAAACTCTTCACAATAAGTTTGAGCTTGTTGAAGCACTTCGTCATTTTCTTTTATTTCACGCTCTAGTTTGGTTTTCAGCTCAATTGCATTCTATTTGTAGTATCCCACTCCATTACTAGAGCATGGTTTCGATGGAAAGCCTTCTCCATTTCATCTTGATGCTTAATCCGCTCCTCTTCAAGTACCTTGGTGGCCACCTCGGCCTTCTTCTTGGCTTCAGGTTGGGACGTTCTCAGTTCCTCGACCTCCTTGCAGTGATTAGCAATGATTCTCTAGTTGTCGAGTTCAATGATTCTATGATTGTCGATCTTTAGCTGCTTGTCCTTAGAGACTTTGGAAAATTTGTTAGCCAACTTCGACCATTGGTTATCCTGATTGTGAACGTCGATCACAAAATCGATGGTCATCTTTTGTACGTCAGCTAGAATTGTTTTTAGATTAGGCACAAACGTGGTTATTAAAGCAAATATTTGGAAATTCTTCTTTTAGTTTACCTATTCGGGAATTAGCTACAAGTTATACCTTCAAAGAGATAGGTGGGACTACAGCAGTTTCTTTTCTTGGCCTATGCTGGGAAGTTTCAGAGCCTCTCCTTTGATGCCTATGGTTAGAGGACCGGTTGGAGTGAGATGGCACCATAGGTTGCATGAGGATGGGAGCTAGAGGAGGGGCATGAGAAGCTTTACAAGATGGGATGTCATCGTGACGATCGGGTTGCATAATTAGACCTCTATTAGGAGGTGATATAGACCTAGGGTGGCATTTGGAAGTAGAGTCATGTGATGAGTGATCTCTGTTATAACTGCTTCTATCTCAGTTATCTCTGTCTTGGCTAGAACGATAGCTGACTGATAATCGTGACTACTTCCCTGGTTGTATGAGCTCGACCAAGGCCTTTGTGCTTGGGATAATTTCTCCTCCAAACATCGATAAATGTATTTCCTTTTTTTTCATGGATCCTACAAGAGAAAAAAGAACAAGTTAGATCAACAAGTGAGGACATAGATCAAGTGCAGGTGTTGTTAACTGTGCGTGCGCGTGAGTGTCTACGTGTCCCCTCGACGAACCATGAGCTAGAGCTTTACTGATGAGAGATACTCTTGGGGATGAAATCCTTATCAACGCGAATGGAGGAGTCGATGCCCTCAATATTAATATTACCGACATCAAAAGAACCAATATCGATAGGAATTGTCCCTAAGCCAGTGAATGTTTCTGTCCAAGGAAAAGATGGAGTTTTCTCTGCGTCCGTGATCAGTGGCGGTAGGGTAGAAATCTAGGCCTAGGAGATTTTCTTGATCAACCTCTTCTTCAAAGCAAGAGGTTAATCATCCCTAGATTATTCAAGCTGAGCCACATGACCCGCATTGATGTTGCCTTGGCTAGCCTCACCGCTTTCGCCAATCATCTCGCCTTCCTCGGCATCGTCCGGTGCTTGTTCAATGTTTTCTTCTACCCCGACCCCAAGACTTGGGACTAGGGGAAAATCTGGATCATACTTGGCTCCTTCAATTGGGTTGTTATCATCATTATCGTCGCTGTCATCACTGGTGGCTATTTGGATAATGCCAGTACAGCGTCCCTCTTCCAACAAGCCGTAGGTAAAAATATTTTCATTTGATAGGAGAGTTCTAATATCTATGTCCCCTGTAGGAATTGTCATAAGAGTGTTGACGACATTTGAAAGTGTCGAATTGCTAGGTCTCGCTAGAACGCCTTGATAGAAAATCAAGGATTTAAGTTATGTATGCATACTATTAAACAAATTCATATAATACACATGGAGTGGAACTTACATCCGAACAGCCACATGCAAACCCGAGTAGACAACGGACGTAGAACCACTCGGCTTTGAATTAGCTCAACTTATTCCATGCCCCAGTAACCACTCTACAACCCCTAATTGCTTCTAAGTAAATCAAAGATGGGCTTTCTTGTCAGCTTTTGAAGCTGCATATATATCGAATCTTCTCATCGTGGTCCCTCGATGTAAGTGTTCAGTAAAGACCATATATGTGTCGTGGAGAAAGGCATGGCTATTTGGGTGAAACCATGTTGGATTAAGCCTCATAAAATTTATAATTTGATGGATGAATTGATTGAACGGTGGTATACAGCCTACCAAGCACATGTATCTATTGCAGGCGATATAACCCTTTAGGGGACTGTGAGCTCTATGATCGCAAGATAGGATCAAGATGTCAACGAATGAAATTCCATGCTTGTTGCATATTCTCTAAAGAGATTCTTCATTTATTTTAGAAGAAATCGTATTAGTATAACTATATTTTTCTAGTTCATTTTATATTATAAAAATACAATTATAAAATGCATTAATTTAATTCTTAATCCATTTCCACTTTTTTTTCATTTTGATTGAAAAAAAAGTGGAATGTGTTAGGGCTATACGGTTATTTCAGGTTCTGGGACCAGGCGTTCTAGGGATCGACTCAGCTCTCTCAAACTATTTTTCATTATTAAGAAAAGGTAACAATACGAGCTTGTTTTATAGCAATAGTAATTAATCGTTGTTGTTTCAAGGTCAATCTATTCACCCGTCTAGATAATATTTTTCCTTGTTCACTAATAAATCGACTAATTAAACTCATGTTTCTATAATCAATTTGATCCCCGATTCAATTGGGGAAAACGCCTACGAAAAGATCGCTTGGATTTGCTGTATATACGGTTAGATTGTCTATTTCTAGATATAGATAATGCTTCTTTTTTATACCGGAACCTCTAAAGAACTTCTTTTTCTTATTTTTATGTGTGTTTTTTTACTAGTAGGAAATAACCTTGACAGCCTCTACTCGTGTCCGAGCTCGTCTGAGAGGTAGATTCGCCTCAATTGCTTGTCTCTAAATATCCTTGTTATTCTTCCATTGACTTCAATTTCTACTTGAACCAAAAACAATAGGCATCTCTTGTATTATCAAATTATACATAGTGCAATACGGTCAGAACAGAGTATGTATCATGTAACTTAACATAAATGTAGCCAATGGAGCCATTCGAAAAAGGGAGAAATTAGCACTACTTGGTGAAATAGGTTCTTTTAGAATCAATTTCGAACCATCTGCTAGAGGTTGTAACAATTCGAATGATCCCACTACATCAGGACCCTTTCGACGTTGCACAATAGCCATGACGAATTATAATTATTAGTGCTTCTTAATTTTGATATAATCAACATGTTTTTTTTATTTGAATACTTCAAAGTATTCATTATTTAATTAAATTTGAAATTTTTTATTAAATTAATTGTTTAATTTAGTATTTAGTAAAAGTATATGCGTGAGACACAATCTATTAATTGGGTACTTTCGCATTTCTCTATTTTTGCGAAAGGGAAGACGAAGAGCAAAATGGAATCAAACAAATTCGCACCGTGGAGATTATTTCTTTTGTTTCGCATGTCTCATCAGATAAATATGGGAAGTTCCATTTCTTCCCCAGTACTAATTGATAAGGAAAAATATACGTAGATTTAGTACAATTGGTGCTATATTCAGTATTTAAAGTTTAAGACATTTTTTTTTCCAATCATTCTTCTCTTGATCAATGAAAAATATATCGCTTGTTGTCTAATTAGAACCAATATTTTTTTTACCACCCTTCTCAATATCCATATGATCAAAATAATCCATTTTGATGGTCATAATAAAGTTTACAAATCATTCTCAGATGTAATTGAAGGCAAAGAAGGAAGATTTCGTGAGACTCTGTTTGGTAAACGGGTCGATTATTCGGGACGTTCCGTCATTGTCGTCGGTCCTTCGCTTTCATTACATCAATGTGGATTACCTCGAGAAATAGCAATAGAGCTTTTCCAAATATTTGTAATTCGTGGTCTAATTAGATAACATATTGTTTCTAACATCGGGATTGCAAAAAGTAAAATTCGGGAAAAAGAACCATTTAAAATTACATAAAAAAGATTTTTTATCACAAAGAGGTCTACGAAAAATTCTGGGAAAACGTCAACGGCTGTTGGATTATTGCTCAAAGAAAAATCGAGTATGTTATAAGAAATTGATTAACCAGTTGGGTATTTGGGAGTCAAAAACTCATTAATTTTAAGTTTAAGATTGGTTTGAATTTTTTCTTTAGTTATTAAATTTTGCATTTTGATCAACTTCATTTTGCTAAATTCATGGAATACTGAATTGAATCAAGGAAGAAAAGTTATGATTGTACCAGCTACAAGAAAGGATCTCATGATAGTGAATATGGGTCCTCACCACCCATCAATGCATGGTGTTCTTCGACTAATTGTTACTCTCGATGGTGAAGATGTTATCCTATAGCCCCCTGTAAGGCTTGTTGGAAAACTTGTTGTCGGACCTGATTAATTTCTCTTTGTTGTTCAAAATGAAGGGTTTCATTTTTGTAATTTTCGAATTGTTCCAAACTCTCAGAAGTCGCATTAATCAAATTTACTTTTTCTCGTTCTATCTCAGAGTATCCATTTATTCGATATTCCTCTGCTTCCATTTCCACTTTCCATAAACGAGCCCGAGCTCGTTCGAGCTGCTCAATGGCCCCTTTACGCAATTCTTCCAAATTTCGAATAGTACTCAAAATCATCTGTTTTCGATTATCTAATAAATCATTTAATGAAAGTAGATTATCTTACCATTAATTTTACAACTTCCATGATCTCTTCCCGAATCAAACATGAATCTTTCGATTCATTTGGCTCTCACGCTCAATTTTTTATTTTACGGGCACTTTCATATCTTTTTTTTAATGTAATGAGCCCGAAATCAAAAATGAAAATAAAGGTTTTTTTCTACCTTTCTAATTCTTTTTTTTCTATCCATAATGATTAATGAATTAAGAACTTTCATTTAGAACTATTTTTTTTGGTACTAAATAAACCATATGGATATTAAGACCCGGGCCTGTTACAGATTTATAAGTAAATTCGGGACTGTCTAATTAGAACCAATATTTCATTCATAATATCTTCAAAATTGGGTAATACCAATGAAGTCTTTTTTAGCTTAGTCTTAATACGAATTAGAATCCAGTTATTCTCTTTCATCTAGAACAAAATGAAAAATATTCCTTGACTTGAATAAAAAAAATCTGGAGTCATGTCATATAAGTGAACATTCGTTTCTTATCATTCAATGAGCATCTTGTATTTCATAAAAATTGGGGGTAATATAGTCCTTACGTAAGGGCCAGACGGACTTTCCATAGGACCAATTTTACTAACAGGATTTATCACTACTTTAGCTACTTTAGCAGCTTGGCCTGTTACTCGAAATTCGCGATTGTTCTATTTCCTGATGTTAGCAATGTATAGTGGTCAAATAGGATTATTTTCTTCTAGAGATCTTATACAAGATTTCCTTGACCTTGTTGTTCATTTTTTTTACATTGATCTTTTTACTTTTACTAATATTTTCATAGAAATGAAAATTAAAAATAAGTAATTTGGTAGGTATGATCCACGGTTTTATTTTATACGCATTAAAAAGTAGTAATAATTCTGGGAAAAACCAAGGTTCTAGATTTGATATGCTACGATAGAATTTTTCTTGATTCATTCTCATCCAATCAAAAATGGATTTTTTTTTAATTTTTGATAATTTAGATTTTTAGTATTTTTATGAATCTTGGTGTTGATAGGCGTATTGGCCCGGGTCTTAATATCAATATTATTTCTAATACAGAAATCGGGAATTATATAATTTAAAAATAGTCTATCCATATTTTTGTCCGTATCGATGAGAAATCTTTTTTCTAGATAATTATTAATAACTATCCTTATCAATCCATAAAAGGGTTCGGGTTTTAGTGTATTGAAATTAGATGAATTTTTTTGTTTTCCACTTCTTGTAATTGTAACGTTGATTCACTTCCCTTATGAATCGGATAGATTCATATTTGAAAGAGGCCGACAATAAGTTCTTTCAAAATTGACTATCCGTTCCTCTCTTAGAAATGTTGCAGAAATGTCTGCGATCGAGTAAATAGCTCTACGAACGACCGGATCAGATTGAATTGGAAAATGGAAAGATTTGTACAAGTTATATGTTTCAACGAGAAATTGATTTGATAGATCAAAAAATTTTATTCATAATATTGATCTGATTCAGTATCATCAAGATACAATTCATCCCATTGAATTTACAGGAATCAAATTTATCATCTCTATGGGATTAGATCCTGAGTTAAGATTTCCGAACACGTCATCTCATTTTCAGGTCATGTAATAGTTCAATTATGTATGGACGATTCGTTGTTCCATGCCTAGATATTTCTGTTTCTAACCACACAATTACTAGTACCCCTATTGTTATTCCCAATATAAGGGTGAAAATAAGAACAAAGATCCATATTAGTCCATAGACTTCTTTTAAAGATTCCGATCTAGAAAAAGAATTTATAGCTTGTATTTCCAAATATCGATTGCTTGTTGAACCCTGTGAATCACGTGAAAGTAGGATACTCCAAATTCGGGGGTCAGAGAGTTTCATAAAACGTTCTTGGTGGAAAAAAATGTGAGTGAAAGATCCCACTGAATCGAATTTGATCCATGAATCTAAGAAATAGTGAGAATTCTTGATCGGACTAATAGGTTTTATGTTACGCCAATTTGAACTTGCTCAATCTGTTCAACTGCGACCATATAATGCAATCGCATTCTCTAGTCCAATTGCTATTTTTGTTTCTGTATTCCTAGGCACCCAGAGACGAGGAAGGGCGTAGAAAGCGACGAAATGCTTCGGGGAGTTGAAAATAAGCATAGATCCGGAGATTCCCGAATAGGTCAACCTTTCGAACTGCTGCTGAATCAATGGGCAGGCAAGAGACAACCTGGCGAACTGAAACATCTTAGTAGCCAGAGGAAAAGAAAGCAAAAGGGGAAAAATTTCATAGGTTTCAAAAAATTGAAGATAGAGATCAAGAAATGGAATTTCAAATATTCTGTTATTATGACACTATATATTTTCTTTCCACTGTAAGCGAAACGATTAGTGATTGTCCAAAGAGGTCCTACACATAATAAAATTAGATCTTTCTTCCGTTAGGCTATTTACATATCACACATTTCACATTTGTTTTAAACTTCTAGAAATTATACTTTTTTGACCCATCTCATGTTTTGTTTAAACATGAAAAACGACCGGGTTTACTCTAACCCCTTTTCCAGAGTACCTCCTCTCCTTTGAGAAAGAAGAATAGGACAGGAGCAAAAGAAATAGAATGCAAAATATTGAATGGGAAAAATGAAATAAAAAATTACGATACAGGCAAAAAAATCAACAGGATCATTTAATATTACTGCATCCTCCAGAGTGTCGAGCGTAGGGTCTACATTTGGACCACTCACTACACCAGAATCCTTATTTCGCAATGGTTTTAAGCCGTTGCAAAATAATTTCACAATGGCTTTGAGCCGTTACTAAATGGGCAGTGGTAAAAGTTTTGCAACTGTGATAACCCATATTTTGGACACCTGCTAATTGGATAATTAACTGGTTTATTCAATTTAACGGATAAAAATTCTAATAATAAAGATATCTGGATAAATATTTATTTTATAATCTACTAAATAATTATTTATCATTGGTAAATTATTCGTTTAGAACAAATACTATGTTGTTAAATATATATGGATTGATTTTAAATTTGATTTCGGATTTAAATTGAATTTGAATTGGAAATTCAAAGAATAAACATCTTAATCAAATTGGATATGAAATATATATGTATAAGATTTTATATGTATATAGTTTGTTATTTTCTTTAAAAGATTATATTTATACCATTTAAGGAAGGTAGTTACTAAATAAAAATTTATTATAAAAGTTTTATGGAAAACATTTAAAAATATAAATAAAAGTATATATATAATTAGTATATTTGTATAACTATTTATAAATGTGTAATTGGGATTCCATATCACCTACTTTTAAAAAAATTAAACAGATAAATATAAGAAAAGAAAAAAATTAAAACACTTAAGACATTTCTAGAATAAAACCAAATTAGAATTTATATAAATATATATATTACAAATATAAGATATTTATATACATAAATTAACAAATGTAAACCATGAATCATATAAAAATACAAGTGTAAAATTTTAAATTACCATTCACCAAATGTAAGTAATTTATGCCATGCAATTTACAAGTGGCAATGATATTCTTCTTTGAATTATAAATGATATTTTCTTTTTTTTTTCTTTTTTTTTAAAAAAAAGGGAAAACTGAACAACTTCAATTACCTTAAATTTTCAACTTGTGCAAACTCAAAAGAAAGCTAAAATAAAGAGAAACAAAAATCCTGTAACAAACCAGAGAAGAAATTAAAAATTTCATCAAGCTTTTGCAATCTAAAAACCTGGAAACAGTTCAAGGGCCAAAATAAAAGGCATTGTGCAAAATTCAAATGCAACTCAAACTTTGGCAAACGGTAATTCAAAAATCATCTCAATCAGAAGCTTTAGTTCATAGCCATCAATCTAGTTGCAGATCGGAGTTAAACCAAGTGCAGATCATCAAGAACTGTGTTCCCTGCTTCTCTATTCAAGAAGTCCGTGAGTAAACATATATTTAAAGCTTAATTTGGTTGAATATCGTAATGCATGTGCTATCTCTGTAAAGTAAGGATATAGGTAAGGATTTCATGGATGATTTTAAACAGGATTTAGTTTAAATTGCAATATATATGTGTGTGCTATATATTCAACCCTGTTTAGAAACCCCAGACTTAAGAACAACAAAAATTTAAGTTCTCTTTATGCAATTGTTTTTAGGCTTTGATTGCTAAATGAAAAATGTTAAAAACAATGTAATATCAAGTCTAAAATTGGTTTCCAGAATTTTAATTTAGTAATTAATTCAAAAATAGGAGATAACAGTAAAAAAAATTTATACAAGTCAAAAATCTATGATCATGATTTCATGAATGGATTCGTATTAGAAAACGATGAATTTTGAAAGTGATATCTAGATTTTTAGGCGTAAGATTTACAGGTAATCTCGAGTTGAACGAATTATGGTTTATCATCGATTTTCGATAATAGGTGAAACGATCGTCGACGAGATTAATACAGGAGGTAGTAGGTAGATTGTTGGTTGCTGGAAAAATGGCCAGAGAGTTCAATGGTCCTCGTGGAGGCGACGAGATAGAATTGTAGGGTTTAATAGACAGTTGGGTTCGTTCTTGATTTCGTGCCGCTTCCACCATCTATGATGCATCAGACTGGGTCAAAGTGGATGGAGTAGAAGCGTAAGTCAATGGTGAGTCTCTGAACAGGAGGTCGGGTTTCCTGACGATGGATGAAGGTGTCGCGAGTTGGGTGGTCGATCTAGTTCTTGAGGGATTGCGTGTTACTAGTTTTTAGTTGTGAATGTTGAATCGGATTTCTTGGCGCTGGAGGTGATTGAGTAGGCCAAGGCTGGTTTGCTGATGGTAGCGGTAGTGGTCGGAGATGCCCCGACCATGTGTGCACGTGCACGGCTATCAGATACGAAAAGGGGTTGCTGGGTGTTGAGGATCGAGGAAGACGAGAATTTTTCCCGAAATCGAACTCGAGTTGTTTCGAATAGAAGAAGGATCTGGTTATTACTCAGGTAGTTATTGTTTGGACTCGGAATGTTTAAGCATTGGGTTAAAGTATGTGTAGCAAGATATTAACAGATTTAAAAGCTAAGGTAATTTAATATAGGAAGATTAACCAAGTTTTAAAAGCAAGGCGAAGCAAGATTTTAAACAAAGGCTTCAAAGCAAATTTTGTTTTACAAGTTTTTAAATAAGTTATTGGCCAAATTTGAACCTAATGCTTAAATCCGATTCCTTATATAATAATCATTTTAATTTTCGATTTAAGTAGTAAGATTTGTTTAACTTAAATTTATTAAGTTAAATTCTTAAGATATTTCAAAAATAAAATAAAAATAGATATAATTAGTTGATTAAAGATAATGTGTTTAAGATTTATGTGTTGATGATAATTAAGTAATAAATATAGATAAATGGATTATCTTAAAATTAATTAAGATTTTGATGATTAAATTTTAATAAATTAGAGGTTAAATTAATTAATAATAAAAGGTTAATTAATTAAGGGTAATTAACAAATGGATAATTACTTGATGAAAGAAATTAAAGGTAAATTACTTAAGGGAAGTAATTAACGATTAATTACTTGGTGTAATTAATTTAAGGATTGATTAATTAAAGAAATTAATCAAGGGTTAGTTTATTAATGAGTGTGATTAATGAAAGTATAATTAGTCAATTATAGAATAATTAATTTTAGAATTAATTAAGGATAAATAAATTATTGTTAATTACTTTATAAGAGTGATTAAGGGATTATTTAAATGTGATGGTGAAGATTAATTAATTTGTTAAGAGTTAATATTTATTGTAATTAAAGAATGATTAATCAAGGATGATTAATCAAGAAGAAAATTTAAGGGATGATTAATTAATTGAATATAATTAATTAATGTTAGATAAGCAAGATTTATAAGTAATAAGTAATTGATTTAATTCACTGGTAGTTAATTAAATTAATTAGAAATGGTATGGCTAATTTATCTTGCTTATGGTTGATTGAATAATATTTGAATGCCTTAGGTTATTTGTTATCCCTGGTATGTGATCGTGATACTATGTGATATGAAATGTTTCTGTAATATGATATGTTGGGTTGAACAGTGATAATGTGGTTATCTATGATGAATTTCTGAGTATAAGTGGCATCCTGTATTTATAGTTCAATTGTATTTTACTTGAATAACGTGGGTTAAGATGGTATTGAATTCGAAGAGATCGGAGTCGGGTAGTAGTAACTACCCGAAACCACGTCGATGTGTAATCTATAATAATTCTGTACAGATTGAAATATGGAATCAATGGACTGGAATGGAATGATTTAAGTGAATTGGACCATTTAATCTAAGTTTTGGTACTTAGAAATTGATGTGTAAATTAAGTGATGTCTATAACAAATTGTGAATTGGTAAATTGATACGGGTTACCATGGGTTTTAAATAAGTTCTATGCATTAGAATTTCATGTTAGATGAGTTTACTCACGCTGGTTTCCAGCCTGACCCGGGTGTTACTTTGATGTAATGCTCGGGTCAGACCGAGTATTACAGATTTTTTGGTAAGGGCGTTCTAGAGATCAAGAGGCGAGCTGGATGGCAGGAACATATAGAGTATTTCCGGTGTGATATACTATTGTTATCTAGGGCATGTTGATACGTATATATGTCCAGTGTTTTGTGAAATGTTGTAACTCTGATGTATTAAAATGTAATTGACAGATACAGTATTCTTTTGTAAACTGTTATTATTTGATATTATATTTTGATCCGCTGCGAATGTGAGATTCTGTGTTGTGTTTTCTGTTTCTTCTTCTTCTATCTCTTTCTTCTTTTCCTAACTATTTGGAATTTTCGGAATCGAAAATTCTGGGTCGTTACATTTGGTATCAGAGGTGAAGGTTAAGCGAGAACCTTGGCTCTGGTAGGATTACTCATTAAGGATAGGGTCAATGGTACCCTAGGATGAATTGAGTGTGTGTGTATATATATATATAAGAGCGTACTTGTTATTTTCTTATATAAAGATTTTAAATAATTTTACATAAGAATATATTTTGATGTATAAAGAAATATATCTTTCTAATAAATATTAAGGTAACTGGTTGTTAAATTATTGGAATTAAATTAAGTGGTAATAGAAATACAACCAAATTGAATAAAGATAAGTTTGAAATGGATTCAAACTGAAACTAAAATCTTGAATTTGAGGAAGAGTTTCAAAATAAGATGAATTAGAATTGGTTTCAAACTAGAAAATAGAATGGTTATTGTGTTTAATAATAGGATGATTGTTTTCTAATAAACAATAAAATGTTTTAAGGAAGTAACCATTTGATGAGAATAACTTGTAAATTAGAAAGGATGTAAATTAAAGTGGGTTTCAAATTGTGAAGTTCTGAATTCAAAATTTAAACATTTCAAATTGTTTTCAAAATGTTAAAGGAAATAATATTATTCAAACTATTTTGAATGTAATCTTATTTTAGAATAAGAAGTTGTTTGTAAACTTTATAAGAATTTGTTTGAATTAAAACCAAGGGTGGTTTAAATTATAAAATTTGGCTCGGTGGGCCAAGAAGTAAATATGTATATATGTGTGGATATACATAATATCAAAGATGGTTTGAAATAAACTTTAAATATTGAGTTTTAAATTTGGAATGAGTTGTGGTACCCAAAGTGATAAGTTTTCGAACTTATAAGTGGGAAGTTATTAATGTGAAGTTTAAAATTGGAAATGGGAATTCAAATTGGGTAAGGTTGGCTGAATTAAGTAAATTGAATTTAACTTGGGGAAAGTTAAATATTTTAACAAGCAACCTAAATTGGAAATTTCAAGATGAAATTGAAATTTAACTTGGGAAGTTAAATGGTTAAATTGAATTGGGAGTTTGTGTGATCTCAAAATGGGTTTGAGATCTAGAAATTGGAAATGGATGGATGTTTTAAAATAATCGGATAATATTACCCTATTGTTATTAATAATCTTTAAGCTGAAATTGGATTTATTTAAATGAATGAAGAAATAGGGTGTGGTAATATATCCATTATTATGATAAAATGGAATCATTTTGGACTTAAGATTTGAATGTTTAAGATAAGACTTCAAAGGTTCGGTTTCAAATTTTAAAATTTGGTGATAAATTGAATTTCAAAGATTTAGTTATTTAAAAGGGATTTGAATTATTATTTGAACTTTGAAATAGGTCAAAAATGGAATCTGGATTAAGAATTAAATGGTTTAAAGATATAAGTTGATTTGATTTAAAGGGTTAAATCAACATTTAAAATTTTACTCGAATTTATATAATTCAGGATGGTTTATGTAACGAACCGCTATTTATAATTCAAAATACTGAATTATTGATTAAAATTTGGCAAAACTTAAAATATACAGTAAATAAATCAATCACAGATCACAGAGTAATATAATGCAGCGGAATAGATAAAGAATAGTAGTTCATGAAGCTACTATATACATCAGAGTTAGAAAAATACAACCGAATAGTTCAAATGCAGTGAAGTCTCCAATGCAACAGATGACTTCTCTGAACCAATCAATTGGAAAGGTTGGAATCTGAATCGATAGTTGGATTTCCAAATGAAGCTCCGAACTCCAAAGGTGAGTCTCAAATGCTGTATCACTCAGTCTGACCCGAGCGTAAAGCAAAACACAAAACACTCGAGTCAGGATTAACATTCTTATATCAGTAAATCCAACTCAAGTGAAATATCAACTGAAATACAAATAACTTAAAGGATGTTTGGGATAACCATCCTCTAAGGGTCCATGGAACTTTCTACAAGGTAGAAATATACACTATAACACCGTGGTCATTTCAGCTTAATTATACTTCAAAACCAAATCTCATTTTCACTTCAAATATCTCTATATTTCCCAAAATAGTATTTATATATATTAAATAATTTATACAGTAAAGTATTTTCAATTTCCTCAACTTAACAAATCGTTCCAACATCAACCCGACCTTCCCATTCAAATTAAATTCAATCTCAATTCATCAATTTAAATTCAACTCAATTTCTAGAATAACCACTTAAATTTTATCGATCTCAAATTCGGTTTTATAATCACAAATACCCCTTTATATTTCCATATATTTCAAAACTTTAAGTATTCAACGTTTCATCTAAATTTTCATTCAATTTAGTTTTCTAAATAATAAATTCAAATTTAGTTCAACCTAAATTTTCATTTTTAATTCAATTTAGTTGCTAAATAACAAATTCAACTACGTTGATTTCAAATACAGATCCGAATCTCAACATAAACCATTTAAATTCCAATATAGTTCAAGGCTTTAATATTTAAATGTTCTATATACCAGTTTCATATAGATCTCGATTTAACCTCATTATTATTTAGTCTTGAAATACTCCCTTATTAGATTCAATATCATTTAAGTAACCTTAAATTACATTTTACTCAATATTTTCTTTAATTTATTTAAACGTGAAATATTCATTAAATCACTTAAATCAAAAATCCAGTTATAAAATCATACCCCTTAAATTTCCCATTCAAAAATTTCAAATTGATTTAATTAAATAAATCCTTATTTAAATACCATTTGTATAAACCCAAATTTATCTCCCAATCTTAATTATTCAATTTATTACAAGAGAATCTATTTGAAATATAGATTTACATAAATACTTAACCATATTATATGTATTAAATCAATCTAATTTAAATCAAATATTACTACTAAATCTATATATACAATTTTCATTTATATAATATCTTAAGAATCAAATTTATTAAACCATATATTTCTTTCCAAAATTGTAGAAATTATTTTCAAAATATTTATATGGACCAACGGTGTATGTATATATTTCCTATCATATAGTCAAATGCTACAGATATTTATCATTTAAATTCGTATACTAAATATATACAGGTGGATATCATTTCGACCCGTAATCCCAAATTCAATTAAATGAAAATCGCTTGGGTTTATCATTTCAACCCATAATGATTTTCTCCTATTCTAAAGTCTGTTCGGGTATGTATCATTTCAACCCATAGTGATTTCTAAACTACAGGGAACTTGCAGAGTAATAACAGAAAATACAATAAAATAAAAGGCATATATCATCAATAATAATATAATACAAACAACAAGATATGGTGTCATATCCCGTAGGTGAACAGTTACAGATAATATCATATATAACAAATTTAAATAACTACAGCAGCATATTTCAATTGTCATTTCAATTGAAATCAAATTTAATGAATAAGAAAATGTTAATCGTGAGTGATTGCTCACCTTTCGAGGCTAGAGAATATAGAAGGAGACACGGATACGCACACTGATACAGACATTGAAATTAAATTTCAAATCCAAGCAAAGAAAAATCGGCACGAATTCAACGATCAAAGCTGATTGGCTCGAATTGATGAAACGGATCAGATCAGAACTGGAACGATGAAGATAAATGGTATAAGAGAATTTTTATAACCTCCTATAACTATATATACACATATGAAATTTATATTCTATGTTCAAAAATCACAAATTTAATTTACATGTTTTTCAAACATATAAATAAATAAATAAATCAAGCTTACATTTTTTTTATCGACATAGACATAAATAAATAAATAAATATATATATATACTAACACCTTTATACCAAACTTATATAATTCGTATATATATATTCTCAAACAGATAAAATAAATGTTTAAATATGAATACCTAAAAGAAAACTTTATATATATATATTAAAAATTTCTATATATATTAAATATTATATATATAATTTAAATCCATCCATATTTTTACATTCAATAACATATTATTTTCAACCTATATAAATTTCCAAATTATACATGTGTATTAAAATAATTTATAAAGTAGAGTATTTATAGAATCATCTAAAATCCAAAATAGTATAAATATAATACTGTACATAACCTATATCAACCAAAAAGAACAAAAGTTGACTATTGTTTCTAAAATATAGGCATAAACACAGACTGCTCATGTATAAACTGAACTAACTCTTATATAACCAGAAACATATTATAGTTATAAATATACATATATATTCATACGTGCTTAAAAAAATTTCAAAACGTCAATAAAACTAACTGCTGACTCACAACATCCTATACAACCAGTTGTATAACAAATGTATGATATACACTCATCTTAAAATAGTAAAATATAGAATGACAAAACAAAGCAGCCTGGATATAATATACATATGTGACGCACCAGATGTTCAAAATACAACCATCTTAAACTCATATAATATAAACTTTACATATATAATAACTCGTATTAACATATATCATAAAATTTTATATAAACCTTATAGTATATAAATAACTTACTTTATATACTAAATAGAACCTATGCAAGTTAAAATATGTAAGCTAATATAGGTTGCGACCATTTAAAAAAAATCAAAATACATTATATACTTAAACAACAATAAATTATGTACACGGTACATATTAAAAATTAACTTAGTCTTACTATACATATCATATAATAATATGTATATATAAAACAAAAACCGATTTATATAAACAAACATATTGAAAAATAACATATCAAACTTATGTAAACTTTATATATACACCAAATGTCATTTCTACTAACATATATACACTGTCAAACTCATATATTACTAACATTTACATTGGAAAACTGACATAAATCATTTATACCAAAAATCCTTTTTTTTCATAACATATTTTATAAACATAACATACCAAGCTGTTAACAAAACATATTTTGTATAAATATATACTCTGCCAAAACATATAATAATACTATAAAAGCTATATATTTTATATCCAGAAACCATATAGCCTGCATATACCTAACACAAACAACTAATATATATAATAATTTGTACAACGTAAACTTATCCAAATATGCAGAAATCATATATATATATATATACCGAAAAATAAATATGTGTTATGAAAATCTATTTCAAACTTAAAAATAAAAACTTAAAATAACCAAGCAGATTATATATATACGTTCTAAAACCAACTCACCAGGATAGTTGAAATCTTGTATAAAATAAAATATACATATAAATCTATGTTTTAACAAACCTTTCGTATGCTTGAATATATATAAAGCTGCAAGTATAAGAAATAGATATAATATATAAAGAAATACTTACATATAAAGAATGAAAGAAGAGAGGAAACGGTTGTGGGTAATCGAGCATGTGGTGAACGCGTGGAGCAAAGAGGAATGAGGGGAAGAGTTTTTTCCAGGGAATGAAAAGAAGAAGGAGAGATATGCTTATCATGGGCAATATATATAGGCGTTGTTCTTATATTTTTTTTCATATAGTTAGTACAAGATACGCTAAATTTATACAAAAAGTAACGTATCTAAATTTATACGTTATTATTTATTCTCTACCTATTAATTTATACGTTTTATTCTCTACCTATTAATTTATACGTTTTATTCTCTACCTATTAATTTATACGTTACTTATTTATTCTCTACCTATTAATTTATACTATTTATTCTCTACCTATTAATTTATACGTTTTATTCTCTACCTATTAATTTATACGTTTTATTCTCTACCTATTAATTTACTAAAAATTATAAAAAAAATTGGGTCGTTACACTCTCCCCCACTCAAAAATTTTCGTCCCCGAAAAGGAAGGAGGTAGGAGAATTAAAACAACCAGAAAGAAAATAGATTGAAAGACAAGATAAACAATAAATTTAAAATTATATAAATTTTACTCGAAATATTCATTTGAAAACTTCACTTGGAAATCATAAGATACTTTCAACATTATAGATACATTAATAATCATTTTATTTAAACATGTTTTATTAAATTAATAACTTCAAAATATTTATAATACTAAAATTATCTATTAAACAATGTAGTATACAAATAAGCAATATTTAAAAAGGATATATCCAACAAGGAAGTAAGGTAGATTTGGAAAACAGAATCAAGGTGAATAACTAAACTGAGCAGATAAGGTAGATGCAAGGAATAGTATCGGGCGCGAATAATTAATCTAGAACCATAAGAATTTAAATTTGAAATATTAATTCAAAATTTCTTTGTTGGGAAAAATACTTTTATAATAAATACCTTTATAATAATACTTTTATAATAAAATACTATTATATCGAAATAGATTTTCCTTTCGAAAATACTTTTATAACTCGATGTTTCAACAAGTTTATCCTCGTTCTTGCAAACTCTGGCCATGTGTTGATCAGGCGCAAAGCTAGAATTCTTCAAGTACTTGGTAGACTTGTTTCAACGCCCAGGGAAAATACTTGAAAAACCTTTAAAATAGATATGGAAAGCACAATCCAAACAAAACAACCAAACCAAAACCTTTGTCCTACCATGGTTCGCAGATACACAATGGTTACGCCTGGATTTCCCAGGAAACAATCCGTATCCGTAAGCTTTCTTAGCCCTGCGAGTTATGCCTTGATGACTAGTAGAGTGCATGATACACAATGGTTACGCCTGGGTCCCCCAGGAAACAATCCGTACCCCTAGGCTGTCTCAGCCAGGCAGTTTCGCTACTATTCGCGACCTACACAGATTGCAGGATACACAATGGTTACGCCTGGATCCCCCAGGAAACAATCCGTACCCCTAGGCCAGACTCAGCCAGGCAATTGCACTATGCAGTCGCGAGAGAAAAAAACCATGGGTTACGCCACGGTGGGAACACTCGAGTATTACATCCGGAAAACCAAAAATCAGAGAGAATAATATCGATAGAATGAATCCACGATGTGGCCACAAAGCGGATATCAAGCAGAAGGCACTTTCCATATCTTTACTTCGAAAATATATATCATATAGTACCTTTTCAAATCACTTTCAATATCGTACTTATATAAAGTCCATATATATAGGATTCCGTTTTCCCAAATCGAATACTTTCCAAAATAAATAGTAGATCAAATCATACTTATATAAACTTCGATTATATAAAATCTCTTTCCAAATTGAGTACCTTTCAAATCAATAGATTCAACTTCATACGTATACAATCCATTTTGTATAAGTTTGACCACTCCCAAATCAAGTGCTTAATAATATAAGGTTCTCAAATTTCAAATCATTTCAATATCAATTCAGTTTCAAAATCATATATGATTTCACCAAATTTTTTTCCAAATTAAATATCTAAATTTTAAAGTTCCCAAAATAATAGGTTTAGAAAATTATCCCATTTTTCAAATTAAAATAATTCAAGTCAAACAAATTCATTTCCATAAATCACCATATAAGTACTGGTTTTTAATTCCAATTTAATTTCAAAACCAAATATTTTCCCAAAATCAATTATACTCAAAATGGTTTCCAAATTTATAATTATCCTTTTTTTTAAAACTTTTGAACTGTCTATTTCTATATGAAATATCCAATTTACCTTTCTGAAAACCATTATTCAACTATTTTTTTTCAAAACATTTCAAAACTAAATTTATATTCTTTATCAAACATTTTATACTCTTCGAAATTTCTTAGATTTGAAAATTTAATCTCGATTTGGAAGTGTTCGAACATTCAAAATAGTTAGGGAAATCAAATTTTCGATTCAAGAGTTGAAAATCAACAATAAATCAACTATTAAATCCAAAACTCAAGGACTGAACACCGGTCTCATTTTATATTGTTTTAAATATATACTTATATCTTTCTAAAATATCAAATTATACTTCGGAATTTGAAATCAAAAACGATTTTACAAAATCACTTGCATAGCGAAGCTATTAAAGTGGCCTCTCCTCCACTCTGAAACTCGAAAATCAATGTCGATGATGCGTGCACTCATCACCGAAATTATTTTCCAGTGACATAAGTGGGTTTTGGACTTCTATTTTCTTGAAAACGTCTTTGAAATTTCTTCAAAATTATTGGAATTCATTTGAACTCATTTGAAACATTTCTTATTCGGAAAAATACTTTTAAATCGTATTATTTTTATATTTTTTCCAAAATCCTAAAACCAATTTCAAAATACCGGAATTCAATTCTCGAATTTCAAATTTAAATCTACAGTTATAAATCATTTTTATATAAATCAATTTCTTATAAATTTCCAAAATTTTAAATCCTTTCAAAACTTTTATATATAGAATAACATTTCTTATTTGTTTTATATATAAGTATATAATCCTTATCGAAAACATTTTTACTTTTATATATATAAAAAAATCATAGTTATCAAAATAAAATTTCGGTATAAACAATTTCAAAAATACAAACAAAACCCGATTTTCAAAGGATGATTCAAGAATCGATTTCAAAATAAAGATAGCGATTTAATTTAGAGGAACTCCAACCAATAGAATCCTGATTCGAAGATAGACTCGATCGAAGATGAGATAATTAAATTACAAAATAGAAGATGGATATACTTCTACAAATCGCGGCGACCTTAATCAGGTCAACCGTGACTTTAGGAATATAATCGATGCGGAATTCCAAAAAAATCGACAATCGATCGCCAGAGATAGAATTCAGCATATCAAGATATAGCAGCATCGTAAACCGAGGATACAGAAATCTTCGGTGAATCAATGCCGATTGTAAAGGAGTTTTCACCCCCTTTACAAAATATTTAGTGGAGTTATGGGATACTCCAGAATCAAACAAATATAAATAGAAAGAGACAAGAATGAATTTCGAAACCGATGGACATTCCAAAATTCAAAGGAAATCGAGTCAGAAAGGAAGAGATTCAACTCGAACGAAAGTGATTCTGTAAATAAATTTACCATATATGCTAAGTTTTGCCTAGAGCCAAAGCTCTGATATCAACTGTAACGACCCGCTATTTTGGACCATTCAAATCGACAATAAAACCATACATATCCGACTTGAATAATTCAAAATACCGAATTGTTGATTAAAATTTGGCAAAACTTAAAATATACAGTAAATAAATCAATCAAAGATCACAGAGTAATATAATGTAGCGGAACAGATAAAGAATAGTAGTTCATGAAGTTACTATATACATCAGAGTTAGAAAAATACAACCGAATAGTTCAAATAAAGTGAAGTCTCCAATGCAACAGATGACTTCTCTGAACCAATCAATTGGAAAGGCTGGAATCTGAATCGATAGTTCGATTTCCAAATGAAGCTCCAAACTCCAAAGGTGAGTCTCAAATGCTGTATCACTCAGCCTGACCCGAGCGTAAAGCAAAACATAAAACACTCGAGTCAGGATTAACATTCTTTTATCAATAAATCCAACTCAAGTGAAATATCAACTGAAATACAAATAACTTAAAGTCCTCTAAGGGTCCATGGAACTTTCTACAAGGTAGAAATATACACTATAACACCGTGGTCATTTCAGCTTAATTATACTTCAAAACCAAATCTCATTTTCACTTCAAAATATATTTTCCAAAATAGTATTTATATATATTAAATAATTTATACATTAAAGTATTTTCAATTTCCTCAACTTAACAAATCGTTCCAACATCAACCCGACCTTCCCATTCAAATTAAATTCAATCTCAATTTATCAATTTAAATTCAACTCAATTTCTAAAATAACCACTTAAATTTTATCGATCTCAAATTCGGATTTATAATCACAAATACCCCTTTATATTTCCATATATTTCAAAACTTTAAGTATTCAACGTTTCATCTAAATTTTCATTCAATTTAGTTTTCTAAATAATAAATTCAAATTTAGTTCAACCTAAATTTTCATTTTTAATTCAATTTAGTTGCTAAATAACAAATTCAACTACATTGATTTCAAATACAGATCCGAATCTCAACATAAACCGTTTAAATTCCAATATAGTTCAAGGCTTTAATATTTAAATGTTCTATATACCAGTTTCATATAGATCTCGATTTAACCTCATTATTATTTAGTCTTGAAATACTCCCTTAATAGATTCAATATCATTTAAGTAACCTTAAATTACATTTAACTCAATATTTTCTTTAATTTAATTAAACGTGAAATATTCATTAAATCACTTAAATCAAAAATCTAGTTATAAAATCATACCCTTTAAATTTCCCATTCAAAAATTTCAAATCGATTTAATCAAATAAATCCTTATTTAAATACCATTTTTATAAACCCAAATTTATCTCCCAATCTTAATTATTCAATTTATTACAAGAGAATCTATTTGAAATATAGATTTACATAAATACTTAACCATATTATATGTATTAAATCAATCTAATTTAAATCAAATATTACTACTAAATCTATATATACAATTTTCATTTATATAATATCTTAAGAATCAAATTTATTAAACCATATATTTCTTTCCAAAATTATAGAAATTATTTTCAAAATATTTATATGGACCAACGGTGTAACAACCCGCATATTTTACGATTGAGTATTTAAATATTTTATTTAAATATTTCATCGCTAGTCGGATTTTGTCCGAAAAAGCTACTTTTTGCAAACAGTCAAATTAGGACTCGAGACCACTCCCATTGAGTTTAAAATAACGTTTGCGATCTTTTTAAGTATAAACTTTGATATGTTTGGAGATAGTAGAATTTTGCTACTTTTTCACTTAGGGCTTTGGTTTGGGTTTCAGCCCATTAACCTAACATATGAACCCAACTCCACTCCAACTCTTCATTACTTCATTTCTAATTCCTAATACTCAAGCTTTAGCAACAATGGTGAGTGGAATGGGAAATTAAAACTCCAAACCCTAGTTTCCATTTACAAATAAAGTTCTAGCTCCAAATCAATAGAAAAAGCTTTGGTAAGCCTCCTCCTCTTCTTCTCCAACTCACTCTCTTATCAATTTCAGAAATTCCTAAACCTAACTTTGGAAATGTTCTTCTTTTAAAGCATAGATTCAAGCTCATTTGGGTTGTGTGGAAGAGTGGTTGATTCTCCCTTTTGCTTTCAAGCTTCTTCTTCATTGTTTTTGTGAAAAGGTGAGATTTTTATCTCACATCTTAGTCTATATTTATCTTCGATTGTTAGGTATGAATTCCTAACACTTATTCATGTGCAATTGCTTTGGATTGATTTGGTGAATATTCCAATTTTTGGTGTTTTGGGTTCAACTCTTTAAAAATCATAGCTTTGATGTTTTGACCATGTTTTGGTGATGAACCGAAGAGCTTCTATGGCCGGGTAGTCGATTGGCGTAAACCCTTAGTGCCGTTGCTCGACCATTTGCAAATGGAGGGAGTTTTGCACCTCTTTTGATATAGGGCAGGAAGTGCAAGAATACAGGTTCGGCCGACCGAACCACTGGGCCGGTCGACCGACCTACTACTAAAAGTGCATAGCACTTCTCTGTCTCAGGTCCGGTCGACCAACTACTGAGCTCAGTCGACCGACAAGCTTCCCGAGGATTTTTCCAGAACAGGGTCCGGTCGACCGAGCTCTGTAGCCGGCCGACCGACCTGTTGCTGTTTTGCCTATTTCGCCTATTTTGCGTGGTTCCCAAATTTAAATTGATTCGTGATGATCCTATTTGTTGTTATCATTTATTATCGAGGTTGCTCGATCCTATCCTCCCTTAGCCTTCACTAGGTCGTACCGTTTTGGACGGGGCGCAGCCCTGCACCCTCACCTTGGGGGGTTGCCACCCCCTCGGACCCCCCTCCGTGGGGGATCTTATCTGAAAAACATTCAATGAAACTCCCTTTGTTGAGATGCTAAGTTGACCATTCTTCGAGACAAACTATCTTGGGCTTCTCGGTCGATTTTATGGATTTTTGAATATCTACTTCGATGGATTCTTTATTGGTTTCTTTGGATTTTATTCACGTCTTCGAATGTGAATTTTTACGATTGATTGTTTCTACAATCACTTCTATGATTTGTCACTTTAAAATATAAAGGTTTTCTATACTAGTAGTATATATCAAAACTCTTTCTTCAAATGATTTCAACACTATTTTATAACAACGCTCGTTTTCTCAAACCGATTTCCAATCTATTAGTATATACAAACCTTTACCTCACTCGTATGAGAAATCTAATTAAACAACTTAGTAAAAACAAGTGGTATGAAACGCTTGCATTTACTTTGTCGGTTAATTCTTGGACTTGTTCGATTGAATCTCTTGTGACAATTTCTAGTGGAGATCTACAATTTGTTCGTAAATATTTAAGTTAAGCTAGTGGTTATGGGACATGAAGCTAAGCTCATATATTTACTAGCTTACTGTAATTGACACTTCTTGATGATCATGACGATAATTTTTGTGATTTAGACTAGCAATGTGCGATGTCTCTTTGTCTGCGAGGGAGATAAACCCCGTTTTGTGGAGTTTCGGCTCAAATTGGTGGGGTAGCAACCCATGGTCTTCGGGCCATTTGTGGAGCTTTGGCTCAATTTGTGATGGTTAGCAACCATGGAATTAGCGTTCCGTTTGTGATACACGTGTTGGTAAGCTTTATGCTCCCGTTTGTGATAGGCCTTTCCCCCTTTTGTGATTTTTGGATTTCTTGAGATGATTCCTAGAATTTGTGCTTCACCAATTTTCATGATTTTCGTTGATAAGTTTTATCAATATTTGTGCATTGGTGAATTTGTGCGTCATTGACTTTTGTGATGGATATTGATATAATCGTCAATATTTATGGTTTGGTGAATGAAATAAAGAGTATGACATTCCTTTTGATCCTTGAGAAGGTTTTTGTGATATTCATTAATCTCTTGTTGATTTTCAATTACTTATTTATCACATCTTGGCATTGTGATTATTATGCGTTTAGTCATACCTCTTATTCTATATCGTTTCATCTGATATTTATAGCTAGACTGATCTGTTTATTATTTTCTTATTAAATAATACTCGGGTCAGACCGAGATGTTACAGGTGCTTCAACTTGAGTTCTCACTTGGGATTGATTTCTATGACTTTTGGCTAACTACTTAGATTAGTAGTTTATTTTGCTGTATACACTTGAGATATGGACTCATAGTTGTATTCTTTTGTATAGCACGTGTTGCTATTCTTTTGTATTATTGTGGATCTTCTTGACTACTACTCTGATGAACACTTTTATGTGTTATATATATTCATATCTATTTCCTCCTTTGTGATATGAATTATCTGTGACTGATTTGTGTTATGTTTATTTCTATATTTGTTTTCGAAGACATAATAGCCACTGTGTAGTAGCTTTGAGTTTGTGTCGGTATGTCGTATGTCCTCTTGAAAAGAAATGCAAGTTACATCTTATCTGGCATATCGGTACTCGCACAAAGCAATTATACAGATGGTCGCTCCTCAACAGCCTTATTCTCCGTGCTAGTTGACGGCATTACACCGTAGTGTCCTTGGCTAGCGTGGGTATAGAGGTGGGGTGTCACAGCTTGGTATCAAAGCCAAACTTCAGAACAATGTAGAATAATTTAACAAGCATCATAGTCCTAAGTCCTTCTTAGGAGTCGTGCCTTAGGATTTATTTCGAGTCTTCGTACCGATTCATCCTATTTTCTTTATGATTTCTTATTTTATCTATCAAGATTGCTTGATATTCATTTTGTGAATAACCTTTTTCTTCTTCTTTATTTCTTTCTAAAGGAAGAGAAATGGTTAGACCTGGCCGTCCTAGCGTCGGTCAATCTAGTGCTACTCCCCAAGATGGAGTTTTTATGACTACCCAGCAACTTCTTGACCTTGTCACGAATGCTCAAGCAGCTGGTTCTAATCCGGAACCTACTCACCCTAAATCTGGGTTTGCACGTTTGTGCAATGATTACACCAACCTGGGTGGGAAGCCATTTAAAGGTTCTGAAACTATTATTGAAGTCCAAGCTTGGTTAAGGACATACGATCGAATCTTTTCTCGCATGAACCTCATTGATCTTCATCGAGTTCAGGTGGCTTCTAGTATGCTCCAAGAAAGAGCATTAGACTGATACGAGCTTCTGATTTCTGAAATAAATGAAGCGGATCTCACTTGGGAGAAATTTCGAGAGCGCTTCGAGTTAAAATTCGTACCAGAAGCTGAGAGGGTGACTTTGGCTCGCCGTTTTATTGACCTTGTTCAAGGTGAAGCCTCCGTGACTGATTATGTTGCATCCTTCGAGTCACTTTTCAAATATGGGGTTGAATACATCAACACCCCATTGAAGAAGAACAAAAGATTTGTCTATGGCTTAAACAAAAATCTCAAGAAGCCATTACTTCTAAAATTAGAAGTTTCTTTCGACCAATTCATTGATATCGCTCTTCGTCTTGAAGAGGCGGATAGGGAAAATGATGTTGAAGTGGTGGGTTCCAAACCAAGCTTCAACAACAACAAGAAAAGGCCTAAAAAATTCAAAGGTCCTTATCCTAATAAGAAAGGGAAGCAAGCAACCTCTGTGGCAAAGACTTCTTCCTTTGGTCGTGGGGAATGCTATAATTGTGGTTCGAAGGACCATTACGCGAACAAGTGTCCAAAGTCTCTCTCTTGTCGCTACTGCAAAGGTCCCGGTCATGTTATATCTTCATGCCCCAAGCTTCAGGGCAAGAAGGAGGGAAAGTTAAATGTTGCTCAAGTCCCTGGCAACACATCTCGTGGTCAAGGTATGTCTCATTCTATCCTTGATGGCACCATTATATTTCGTGATCAACCCGTTCGAGTTCTTTTTGATATGGGTGCATCCCATTATTTTATATCAAAAGAACTTGTTGATACTTTTTCTTTAAGTGTTGTTGCTTTAATGACTTCTTTGAGAATTTCGAATCCAGCTGGTGGATCTGCAACTCTTAGTTTGCTTTGTAAAGATGTCGAGATTATTTTGTGTCATTTTTCTTTCCTAGCCGATTTGCATGTCATGCGTTATTTAGGCTTTGGAATGATTTTGGGAATGGATTGGCTTAGCCGTTATGAAGCCCAAATCCTATGTCCTGAGCGGACTATTTATCTTCGACACCCTCAATCTGTTAAGCAGATTTCTATTAATCTTAAAGATTCGGATTCCAGCTTGGTTGCATCTTTATAATCTTTAAATCCTCGTGATGACGATAATGATGATGAGGAAGATACAATTTCTCTTATTCGCATTGTTCGTGAATTTTCCGACATATTTAAGCCCATTTTAGGATTACCACCGAAGCGAGCAATTGAGTTCAGAATTAATCTTATCCCTGGAGCTCAACCTATTACTCTTCCTCCTTATCGCATGTCCAATAAAGAAAATGAGGAGATGCGCATACAATTATCCGATTTGGAAACGAAGCAATTTATTCGCTCAAGTTCCTCGCCTTGGGGAGCTTCGGTTATTTTTGTTAAGAAATCCGATGGTACACTTAGGCTTTGCGTTGACTACCGCAAGCTTAATGATCTTACTATCAAAAATAAATATCCTTTACCTCGGATTGATGATCTATTCGATCAACTTAGTGGTGCTAGAGTCTTTTCACAATTAGACTTAGCTACTGGATTTCATCAGCTTCGTATTGCAGAGGATAGCATTCCTTTGACATCGTTCCGTACTCGTTATGGATCTTATGAATGGCTTGTTATGCCATTTGGTCTAACGAATGCTCCGGCTTATTTCGTTGACCTTATGAATAGAGTTTTCAAAGACTTCCTCGACTGGTTTGTCCTCATCTTTATTGGTGATATTCTTGTGTATTCAAAAACCGAGGAGGAGCATGAAAAGCATCTTCGGATTGTGTTGGAAACTCTTAGGAGTAATCAATTAAAGGAAAAATTTTCTAAATGCCACTTTTGGCAACCTCGTGTGAAGTTTCTCAGTCATATTATTTCCGAATCCGGAATTTCCGTGGATCCTTCAAAGATTGAATCAATTCAAGATTGGAAGAGACCGGAGAGTGTGACGGAGATTCGTAGTTTTCTTGGGTTGGCGGGTTATTACCGCCGTTTTATCAAAGACTTTTCTAAGATTTCCATGCCTCTCGCTAGCTTAACGAAGAAAGGTGTTAAATACATTTGGTCGGACAAATGTGAAGCTTCTTTTCAGAAACTAAAGGAACTTCTTTCAGATGCTCCTATACTTGTTATTCCCGGGGGGAATCAAGATTTCGTTGTTTATACCGATGCTAGTCGCATTGGTTTGGGTGCCGTTCTTATGCAAAGAGAACGTGTTATTGCTTATGCTTCTAGGCAATTGAAGCCTGCTAAGACTACATATGCCACTCATGATTTAGAGCTCGCGGCTATTGTTTTCGCCCTTCGTATTTGGCGTCATTATCTTTTAGGAGAGAAATTTGTTCTTTATACCGATCATAAGTCCTTGAAGTACTTATTCTCTCAAAAGGAACTTAATTGGCGTCAACAGCGTTGGCTCGAATTTCTTGCACCATATGATCTTGATATCCTTTATACTCCCGGAAAGGGAAACCGCGTTGCGGATACACTTAGTCGAAAGCAACAAGCAGTTGTTTCCATGATGATATCCGAATGGAACGATCTCGAGATTTTATCCACTTGCGAAATTCGAGACCGTGTTTTCGATTCATGTTCATCTCTTGTTTTATGTAGCCTTGAGGCTCATCCTTCTCTTTTAGACCGCATTCTTGAAGCACAAGGGCTAGATCCTGAATTGGCTCTTCTTGGCCAAAATATGAAGGATAAAATTGATATTAAAGGTTTGAAAGACTTTGGTATCGATTCTCATGGCGGCATTCGGAAACTTGGTAGACTTATCGTGCCAAATATTAGTGATCTTCGTAAAGATATTTTAGAAGATTCACATCGTTCTAAATTTATCATTCATCCCTGTAGTAGTAAAATGTACGCGGATATGAAGCGACTTTATTATTGGGAGGGAATGAAACTTGATATTGCTAACTCCGTTAAGCGTTGCATGACTTGCCAACTCGTTAAGGCCAAACATCAAAGGCCCGGTGGGTTATTGCAACCTTTAGAAATTCCAATTTGGAAGTGGGACCAAATTTTCATGGATTTTATAGATGGCCTTCCCCGTTCTCGTTTGGGTCATGATAGCTTATGGGTGATTGTTGATAGACTTACTAAATCTATCCATTTTATTCCCGTTCGGTCTAACCGAACCGTTCCTCTTTTGGCCAAACTCTTTGTTAAAGAGATTGTTAAATTACATGGAGTTCCTACTTCTATAGTTAGTGATCGTGATCCATTGTTTACAAGTGTATTTTGGAAGAGTCTTCAAAAAGCTTTAGGAACGAAGCTTAATTTTAGCACCGCTTATCACCCCCAGTCCGATGGATAAACCGAGCGTGTGAATCAAACTCTTGAAGATCTTCTTCGTGCTTGTGTGCTTGATTTCGGTGGAAGCTGGGAAGATCATATTCCTCTTGTTGAATTTTCCTATAATAATAGCTTCCAATCTAGTATTGGTATGGCACCTTTCGAGGCACTCTATGGTAGGCCATGCCGATCTCCTTCTTGTTGGCTTAAGGCCGGTGAGAAGCTGGTTTTAGGTCCAGATTTTATTCGTGATTCCACAGAAAAGATTGATCTTATTCGTCGTAGGATGAAAGAAGCCCAGGGTAGAAAAAAATCCTATGCAGATAACCGGAGAAGGAAATTAGAATTTTCTGTGGGAGATCTTGTGTTCATTTGTGTTTCACCTATGAAAGGTGTTGTACGTTTCAGTCGATCGGGAAAATTAGCGCCTCCATATGTTGGGCCATTTCCTATCACCGAACATATTGGTTCCGTGGCTTATCGCCTTTTATTACCGGCTCAGTTTTCTGCTATTCACGACGTGTTTCACGTTTCTCAACTAAGGAAGTGCCTTCGAAATTCCGATTCCATTCTTGAGCCCGGTGTTGTGGAAGAAATTGAAGTTTCACCTAATTTAACTTATGAGCAACATCCAATTCGTATTATTGCTTCGGAGTTCAAGCGCCTTCGAAATAAAGATGTTCCCTTTGTTAAAGTCCAATGATCCTCAAATCCTAAGGATTTCTCTTGCGAATCTAGAGAGTTCATCGAGCGAACACATCGGGACTTACTTTCCTGTGCTCTTTGAGGTGAATTTCTTATTTCAAATTTCTTTTGTGTTGAATATGCTTTCATGGTTGTTACTATATATTTTATTCTTAAATATTGCGAGGACGCAATTTCTTTAAGGAGGGGATTCTGTAACAACCCGCATATTTTACGATTGAGTATTTAAATATTTTATTTAAATATTTCATCGTTAGTCGGATTTTGTCCGAAAAAGCTACCTTTTGCAAACAGTCAAATTAGGACTCGAGACCACACCTATTGAGTTCAAAATGACGTTTGCGATCTTTATAAGTATAAACTTTGATATGTTTGAAGATAGTAGAATTTTGCTACTTTTTCACTTAGGGCTTTGGTTTGGGTTTCAGCACATTAATCTAACATATGAACCCAACTCCACTCCAACTCTTCATTACTTCATTTCTAATTCCTAATACTCAAGCTTTAGCAACAATGATGAGTGGAATGGGAAATTAAAACTCCAAACCCTAGTTTCCATTTACAAATCAAGTTCTAGCTCCAAATCAATACAAGAAGCATTGGTAAGCCTCCTCTTCTTCTTCTCGAACTCACTCTCTTATCAATTTAAGAAATTCCTAAACCTAACTTTGGGAATGTTCTTCTTTTAAAGCATAAATTCAAGCTCATTTGGGTTGTGTGGAAGAGTGGTTGATTCTCCCTTTTGCTTTCAAGCTTCTTCTTCATTGTTTTTGTGAAAAGGTGAGATTTTTAACTCACATCTTAGTCTATATTTATCTTCGATTGTTAGGTATGAATTCCTAACACTTATTCATGTGCAATTGCTTTTGGTTTGGATTGATTTTGTGAATATTCCAATTTTTGGTGTTTTGGGTTCAACTCTTTAAAAATCATAGCTTTGATGTTTTGACCATTTTTTGGTGATGAACCGAAGAGCTTCTATGGCCGGGTAGTCGATTGGCGTAAAGCCTTAATGCCGTTGCTCGACCGTTTGCAAATGGGAGTTTTGCACCTCTTTTGACATAGGGCAGGAAGTGCAAGATTACAGGTTCGGCTGACCGAACCATTGGGCCGGTCGACCGACCTGCTACTAAAAGTGCATAGCACTTCTCTGTCTCAGGTCCGGTCGACCAACTACAGAGCTCAGTCGACCGACCTGCTTCTCGAGGATTTTTCCAGAACAGGGTCCGGTCGACCGAGCTCTGTAGCCGGCCGACCGACCTGTTGCTGTTTTGCCTATTTCGCCTATTTTGCGTGGTTCCCAAATTTAAATCGATTCGTGATGATCCTATTTGTTGTTATCATTTATTATTGAGGTTGCTCGATCCTATCCTCCTTTAGGCCTTCACTAGGTCGTACCGTTTTGGACGGGGCACTGCCCCGCACCCCCACCTTGGGGGGTTGCCACCCCTCTGGACCCCCCTCCATAGGGGATCTTATCTGAAAAACATTCAACGGAACTTGCTTTGTTGAGATGCTAAGTTGACCATTCTTCGAGACAAACTATCTTGGGCTTCTCGGTCGATTTTATGGATTTTTGAATATCTATTTCGATGGATTCTTTATCGGTTTCTTTGGATTTTATTCACGTCTTCGAATGTGAATTTTTATGACTGATTGTTTCTACAATCACTTCTATGATTTGTCACTTTAAAATATAAAGGTTTTCTATACTAGTAGTAAATATCAAAACTCTTTCTTCAAATGATTTCAACACTATTTTATAACAACGCTCGTTTTCTCAAACCGATTTCCAATCTATTAGTATATACAAACCTTTACCTTACTCGTATGAGAAATCTAATTAAATGACTTAGTAAAACAAGTGGTATAAAACGCTTGCGTTTACTTTGTCGGTTAATTCTTGGACTTGTTCGATTGAATCTCTTGTGACAATTTTCTAGTGGAGATCTACAATTTGTTCGTAAATATTTAAGATAAGCTAGTGGTTGTGGGACATGAAGCTAAGCTCATATATTTACTAGCTTACTGTAATTGACACTTCTTGATGATCATGACGATCACTTTTTTGATTTAGACTAGCAATGTGCGATGTCTCTTTGTCTGCGAGGGAGACTAAACCCTGTTTTGTGGAGTTTCGACTCAAATTGGTGGGGTAGCAACCCATGGTCTTCGGGCCATTTGTGGAGCTTCGGCTCAATTTGTGATGGTTAGCAACCATGGAATAAGCGTTCCGTTTGTGATACACGTGTTGGTGAGCTTTATGCTTTCGTTTGTGATAGGCCTTTCCCCCTTTTGTGATTTTTGGATTTCTTGAGATGATTCCTAGAATTTGTGCTTCACCAATTTTCGTGATTTTCATTGATAAGTTTTATCAATATTTATGCATTGGTGAATTTGTGCGTCATTGACTTTTGTGATGGATATTGATATAATCGTCAATATTTATGGTTTTTTGAACGAAATAAAGAGTATGACATTCCTTTTTATCCTAGAGAAGGTTTTTGTGATATTGATTAATCTCTTGTTGATTTTCAATTACTTATTTATCACATCTTGGCATTGTGATTATTATGCGTTTAGTCATACCTCTTATTCTATATCGTTTCATCTGATATTTATAGCTAGACTGATCCGTTTATTATTTTCTTATTAAATAATACTCGGGTCAGACCGAGATGTTACAGGTGCTTCAGCTTGACTTCTCACTTGGGATTGATTTATCTGACTTTTGGCTAACTACTTAGATTAGTAGTTTATTTTGTTGTATACACTTGAGATATGGACTCATAGTTGTATTCTTTTGTATAGCATGTGTTGCTATTCTTTTGTATTATCGTGGATCTTCTTGACCACTACTCTGATGAACACTTTTATGTGTTATATATATTCATATCTATTTCCGCCTTTGTGATATGAATTATCTGTGACTGATTTGTGTTATGTTTATTTCTATATTTGTTTCCGAAGACATAATAACCACTGTGTAGTAGCTTTGAGTTTGTGTTGGTATGTCGGATGTCCTCTTGTAAAGAAATGCAAGTTACATCTTATCTGGCATATCGGTACTCGCACAAAGCAATTATACAGATGGTCGCTCCTCAACAGCCTTATTCTCCGTGCTAGTTGATGGCATTACACCGTAGTGTCCTTGGCTAGCGTGGGTATAGAGGTGGGGCGTCACAAACGGTGTATGTATATATTTTCTATCATATAGTCAAGTGCTACGGATATTTATCATTTAAATTCGTATAGTAAATATATACGGGTGGATATCATTTCAACCCGTAATCCCAAATTCAATTAAATGAAAATCGCTTGGGTTTATCATTTCAACCCATAATGATTTTCTCCTATTCTAAAGTCTGTTCGGGTATGTATCATTTCAACCCATAGTGATTTCTAAACTACAGGGAACTTGCGGAGTAATAACAGAAAATACAATAAAATAACTGGCATATATCATCAATAACAATACAATATAAACAACAGGATATGGTGTCATATCCCGCAGGTGAACAGTTACAGATAATAGCATATATAACAAATTTAAATAACTACAGCAGCATATTTCAATTGTTGTTTCAATTGAAATCAAATTTAATGAATAAAAAAATGTTAATCGTGAGTGATTGCTCACCTTTCGAGGCTAGAGAATATAGAAGGAGACACGGATACGCACACTGATACAGACACTGAAATTAAATTTCAAATCCAAGCAAAGAAAAATCGGCACGAATTCAACGATCAAAGCTGATTGGCTCGAATTGATGAAATAGATCAGATCAGAACTGGAACGATGAAGATAAATGGTATAAGCGAACTTTTATAACCACCTATAACTATATATACACATATGAAATTTATATTCTAAGTTCAAACATCACAAATTTAATTTACATGTTTTTCAAACATATAAATAAATAAATAAATCAAGCTTACATTTTTTTATCGACATACACTTAATATATATATATATATATATATATATACATACATACTAACACCTTTATACCAAACTTATATAACTAGTATATATATATATTCTCAAACAGATAAAATAAATATTTAAATATGAATACCTAAAAGAAAACTTTTATATATATATAAAACTATTTCTATATATATTAAATGTTATATATATATAATTTAAATCCATCCATATTTTTACATTCAATAACATATTATATTCAACCTATATAAATTTCCAAATTATATATGTGTATTAAAATAATTTATAAAGTAGAGTATTTATAGAATCATCTTAAATCCAAAATAGTATAAATATAATACTGTACATAACCTATATCAACCAAAAAGAACAAAAGTTGACTATTGTTTCTAAAATATGGGCATAAAAACAGACTGCTCATGTATAAACTGAACTAACTCTTATATAACTAGAAACAAATTATAGTTATAAATATACATATATATTCATACGTGCTCAAAAAAATTCAAAACGTCAATAAAACTAACTACTCACTCACAACATCCTATACAACCAGTTGTATAACAAATGTATGATATATACTCATCTTAAAATAGTAAAATATAAAATGACAAAACAAAGCAGCCTGGATATAATATATATATGTGACGCACCAGATGTTCAAAATACAACTATCTTAAACTCATATAATATAAACTTTACATATATAATAACTCGTATTAACATATATCATAAAATTTTATATAAACCTTATAGTATATAAATAACTTACTTTATATACTAAATAGAACCTATGCAAGTTAAAATATGTAAGCTAATATAGGCTACGGCCATTTAAAAAAAAAATCAAAATACATTATATACTTAAACAACAATAAATTATGTACACGGTACATATTAAAAATTAACTTAGTCTTACTATATATATCATATAATATATATATATATATATATATATAAAACAAAAACTGATTTATATAAACAGACGTATTGAAAAATAACATATCAAACTTACGTAAACTTTATATATACACCAAATGTCATTTCTACTAACATATATACACTGTCAAACTCATATATTACTAACATTTACATTGGAAAACTGACATAAATCATTTATACCAAAAATCCTTTTTTTTTTCATAACATATTTTATAAACATAACATACCAAGCTGTTAACAAAACATATTTTGTATAAATATATACTCTGCCAAAATATATAATAATACTATAAAAGCTATATATTTTATATGCAGAAACCATATAGCCTGCATATACCTAACACAAACAACTAATATATATAATAATTTGTACAACGTAAACTTATCCAAATATGCAGAAATCATATATACATACCGAAAAATAAATATGTGTTATGAAAATCTATTTCAAACTTATTAATAAAAACTTAAAAAAACCAAGCAGATTATATATATACGCTCTAAAACCAACTCACCAGGATACTTGAAATCTTGTATAAAATGAAATATACTTATAAATCTATGTTTTAACAAACCTTTTGTATGCTTGAATATATATAAAGCTGCAAGTATAAGAAATAGATATAATATATAAAGAAATACTTACATATAAAGAATGAAAGAAGAGAGGAAACGGTTGTGGTTAATCGAGCATGTGGTGAACACGTGGAGCAAAGAGGAATGAGGGGAAGAGTTTTTTCCAGAGAATGAAAAGAAGAAGGAGAGATATGCTTATCATGGGCAATATATATAGGCGTTGTTCTTATATATTTTTTCATATAGTTAGTACAAGATACGCTAAATTTATACAAAAAGTAACGTATCTAAATTTATACGTTACTTATTTATTCTCTACCTATTAATTTATACGTTTTATTCTCTACCTATTAATTTATACGTTTTATTCTCTACCTATTAATTTATACGTTACTTATTTATTCACTACCTATTAATTTATACTATTTATTCTCTAGCTATTAATTTGTACGTTTTATTCTCTACCTATTAATTTATATGCTTTATTCTCTACCTATTAATTTATTTGTTTTACTCTCTACCTATTAATTTATTAAAAATTATAAAAAAAATTGGGTCATTACAGTTTAAATTTGAAAGTTGAATAGAATTAGTTTAAATTGAATTTGATTTGAATTAATTAAAATTGTGATCAAAGTTGAATGAGTTCATATTCAAATGGGAATTGGGATTAATTCAAATAGGGATTGAGATGATTTGAAATTGAAGTAGGTTCAATTTGAAATTAGTCCAAATTGATTTGAATAATTTTGAATTGTAATTAAAGACGAATAGGTTTAAAATCAAATGGAATTTGATTTGAATTTGGAAAGAAATTGAGATTAATTCAACTTGAATTGGGGATAAATCAAGTTCAAGGGAAACCGAAGTTACTCAAATTGGAATTTAGTCAATTTAAACGGATGTGGAAATTCAAATTGAATTGATTAGAATGGAGATTGGAAATTAAACAGTTTGACTCTGGACTATTTTCAAATAAATTATTTTAATATAAACTGTTTTAAATCAATTTTCCTAACTACTTACTATACAACTTTTCTTTTTAAAACCCAAAACTATTTTGTACTTATTTTACAATTATTTTTGAAACTATTTAATTATTTTACAACTGTTTTATAAACTAATTACTATTTCTCAACTACTTGATAACTAATTACTATTTTACAACTATTTTACTATTATTTAAAATTTCTATAACTATTTGACTATTTTCCAACTATTTTACAATTACTTAACAATTTTACAAAATTTTACAAACTAATAATTATTTTTCAACTACTTATCTATTTTTATCTTTTCAAGCTATTTTCTAAAATTAAGCTGGACAGAGTTTAAACTGTTTATGATTAAATATCCATTTGACGAAAGAATTGAGGTGATAATCCAAATGGGATTGAAGCAATTGTGAATAAAAGAATGAAAATTAAAGTGAATGTGAATAGAAAAGGGAATTGATTTGGCTAATAATCAATAAAGATAAATATGTAGGGTGTACGTATGTTATTCTATTCGCATAGTGATTTGATTCTGATTCGAGCACAAAATTTCGAGATGGTATGTCGATCCGAGTTGGGATTTTTCACTCGATTTTCGACAGCGAACCTGGATATGGATTGTTGATTGATTCTGGATATTCTCTATCATAGTTAGGCTATGCAAGGAGAATGATGGTTTCTGATCAATAAACCAGATCTGTGTCTGCACTAGGAAGTCGGGTGGACGATACTAGTTCGGAAGTGAAATTGTGTGATCGAGTGAGCGATCAGATTGGTATAGCGTACGGACGATATGTGTGCATCGTACAGGTTTGAATGAAATTGTTACTTGGAATTTGTGGAAAATAATTGTAAAATGGTTTTTGAAATGAAAGGTATATTTTGTGAAATATATGATGAAGTAAAATGGAAATTGGATATTTCTATAATAGAAATTTACTTTATGGAAGTAAGTGATATGATAAGTGGTTTTGTATAGAGTAATCAAATCTGAATATTTGATTTGGAATAAACAAAGTTATATATCTTTGTTATATAAGATAAATCTCCCTTTGTGAATCTATAGCCAGAAGAAAAGGGTTTTGAAAATATTTAAAGTATAAAAGGGGTTTTATACAAGTTTGAAATGATCCAAAGATTTTTACCAAGGATTATATATATCTATATATAAAGGATCTTATGAGGATTTTGGAAAAAGGTTTTGGGAATCTTTGGATATAGAAAGGCTTTTGATTTTTGGGTAAAATCAATATTGGAATTTGGAAAGCCTAGTTTGAGAATTATCGATTTTGGAATAATCGATTTTGTGTAAAGGATCTTTATATGAGAATCATACTAGGTGTATGATTTGGAAGATACTATATGAGTATAGTATAAAGTGTTTTGAAAATGGCTCTGAAGAAAAAGCCGCTCCCTTGGAATGAACTTCTCAGGAGTGCCACAGGGTGGTACTGCCTTGAACCCTAAGGGGGGTTCTAAAGTTGATCCTGTGAGGAGTCCGGACAAAACTAGTTCCTGAGGATTATGTGTAGTGTGTAGAAAAATTCGAGGGTGCTGAGGCCTACAGAGGCATCTGGGTTATGCTGTGACGACAGTGTAACTCGATGTCACTGCGATCTACTACAGACCATAGCGAAAGTCGTGTGTGCCGCTGAGAGCCAACAGTCTACGTTTGATTTAATATCGGCAGACTGCGACCTATGGTAACATAGCAAAAGTCGTATGTGCCGCTGAGAGCCAACGGTCTATGTTAGATTTTACATCGGCAGACTGCGACCTATGTGGGAGTGGAGAAGTTTCATTTTGACAGCGAAAATCGAGGGCGCTGATGTCTGCAGTTACATGGACTTTTGGTGCGATGGCAACGTAACCCTGGAATGTAACTGCCATCTGTTATGGGTTCCATGGCGTAATCGAGGGGCGCGGAGTGGCTATAGTTACATGGACTTTTGTAACGATCCCAGATTTTTACTAAGTTTAAATTGATAATTAATTTAATTTTTGAATTAAACATTGTGAAATTAATGGGTAAATTGATTTGAGTTTCTCTAAATTCAAATAAAAATATGTATGTTTATTTTATTAAAGTAAAATTAAGCTTTAAAAACAATTTCTTTAAAAGTTAAATATCTATAAATAATATATGAATGCAAAATGTAAATTAAGACAATAAGTATTAAAGTTAAAAATAAATATTTAAGTTAGAAATAGAAATAGATATATATATATATATATAAGATAAATTATAAAATATAAAGTAAATACATAGCTAAATTTAAACATGTAAAAAAAATTAAAATTAAAAATTAGAATTTATTTATATTGCAAAGCAACAAGACTAAAGACAAGAAACAAAAATACATTCAAACAAAATGGAATGTATATGCAAGACAAATTAAATATGTACAAACAAATAAAGTATACATATAAAAAGGTGACACAAGACAACAACAAAAATTTATGAGTATCGAGAAACAACAAATAACTATATATTTCATTTAGAATACAAAGGAACCAGTGATATATATTTAAATATGAAGATAAGCATAAGCTTAAAAAAGAAGACACCGGTATATTTATTTATTCAAGTATGAATAATATATGAAGATAAGGGTAGACTTGAGAAAATAAAGACAACAATTAATGCCAAAATATCTTAGCACACAAAGTATATCATATCAGCCGAAATTTTGCTTAATTAAAGTAGAACAAATCAGCATAGTCAAACAAACCAAAGAAAAAAAATCTCTGGATAATATTGTACAAACAAATAATTATCAACCTGTAAGCTTTCTTTATTTATATCAAGCTTCCCCATTATAGTTCGTTCATCCAAAGCAGAAAAAAATCTAAAGTAAACATCATCTAAAAATAAAAAAAATTCAATTTTTAAACAACAATACAATCAACTCAACCAGAGAATCAAAAAGATCTCAGCTAGCAAAAATTCAAAGCCTGTTTCAAACAAAAGAAGTACTCTGTTCATTCTGGAAAAATAAGGTGAGTAACATCAAAAATTAAAATGGTTTAAATATATGGTTTTGTTGCATGCTTATCTCTTAAATTTAGTTTGTTTGTAAGTATATTTCTTTTAGCATATCTCTGTGTACATGTTGTAGTCCATATATTTGTACTGTTTTAGTTTTCAAGCTTGTGTTTGATTCAAAATTTTTTATTCCTTGATCTGATAACTTTTAGGACATAGAATGCAAAGAAAAATTGTTTGTTTCATCCTAGATTAGAGTTTAAATTTTATTTAAGCTAAAACAATTTTGTTAATTGCTCTGGAAACCAAAAGAACAGAGCAAAACTCTAAAATGGTTAAAATTTAAGTTTCTTAATTTACAATTTCAGGTAGGCAACTTGAATTCGTATACTTAAACATGAATTTTAAAGCAAAAATCACAATTTTTAGAGCTAGGATTTGAGAGCAGTTTGGGTTTGTTCGAATTAGGCATTTTGGGTCGTCTCTGGTGATCTTGATGGTCAGAGGGGTCGAGCTTCCTCCTGGTGGTGGAGGAGTGATCAGAGGTTATGGGAAAAATAGGGTGATGGTTGGTAGATGAACGTGGCGGCGGCGGCGAGCATTTTAAGTTTTTTGACCTAGTTTTGTCGTGGTTATGTTTTTGGCTTCGTTCGTCGTCTGTAAGCGATCGAGTTCAACGTGCTTTTGGGAATCGGTAGAGGGGTGGTAGTCGAAGTCGTAGCCGGAGTTATAGACCTTCAGGTGGTCGGAGCTGCGAGGAAGAAGTGTTGACAGGTTTTGAGGTGGTGTTGCTTGTGTTACCAGGTTTAGGTTTTTTTTCTCGAATTTGGTTTCGAGGGGAAGATGGAGTTTCTGGTGGTTTGGAATTGGGTCGAGGGTGATCATCGACTTGCTCGACGATGTGGAGTCGCCTGGAGTTGATCATCGGCGACGTGCACATGCACTGGTAATCTGGAAATTTTTAGGTTGGGTGGAAGCAGGAGTGAACGTTTATTTGTCTCGAGTTTTACTCGAAGCATGGTGGTGTTTGGTTCGTGTTAAGTTAGGGTTGAACACGAAGTAAAAGAAGGTTGCCTCGGGTTGTTTTGTCTTGCTACAAGTTTTAATAGACTTGATAGTAAAATTTGATTTTAAAGCAAATTTAAATAGAATATAAATTGTGAGGTAGATTTAAAAACAAGTTTAAATCTAGATGAAGTTAAATTCAAAATGGATTTGAAGTCTTAAAGTTTTAAAAATTTGAAAGCAGGATTTCAGGTTTTAAAACAAACCTGACAGTTTTTCTGGATTTTAAAATTTAATTTGAAATCTAAAATCAGAATTTAAACTGGGTTTAGATTCAAAAGTTAAGTTTAGTTTTCAAATAAACTTTTGAATCTTAAGCTTTTAAAATGAATTGAGATTTTAAATCAAGAATTTAAAAATCAAGGTTTTAAAAGTAAGTTAAATCAAAGTTTTAAATCATAGTTTTAAAGCCAAGTTTAAATTAAATGTTTAGATATGAATCCAAGTTTCTTGAATTCAAATCCGTGGTTTAAATCAGTTTTTAAATCTGAATGTTTTAAACAAGTTTAATTAAATAGCTTTTTAAAGTAATTTGTTTTCAAATAAACATTTGAAGTGGATTTTGATAAAGTTCTTTTATAAAAAGGATTTTCAATGAAAAGGTAAATTACTTGTTTAACTTGAATTTGCAAGTTAAAATGTAATGTATTTTAAAGCTTAAATTTTAAATGTAAAAATTTAAGTAATTTAGTTAAAACTTTTCTTATATATGTTTATAAGTTGATATTTAAATTTGGTTAATGTTTAAATATATAATCATTTTAAATCTTACATTCAAAATGAAATTCGAAACTAAATTTAGAAGTGTGAAGTTTTAAATACACTTTAATATTAATGAAGTCATTAATAAAGAAATGGATTACCTTAGAGATAATTGAGGTATTAAAATGATTTAATAAGATAATTAAGGAATGACTTAATTATTTAATTTATAAATTAATGATTTAGATTAATTTATAATTAGAGATTAATTAGCAAAGTAATTAAAGAATTGTTATTGGTTAGTGAAGGTCATTAACTAAGGTTGTTTAAATAATTTATGAATGTGATTAATTTTAACAATTAATTAGGTTAATTAATTAATGATAATCATTTATGAAATTGTGTAAGTGTAATTACTTTATGAAAGTAATTAAGAAATTAATTGCTCATTGTAATTCATTGAGTTTAATTTGATTAATTTAAGTTAATTGTCAAATATTGTGTACTGGATTGGTATTTCTGTTGTGATTGTGATATTGTGTGATGTGAATTGCCTTATGCTGAACTGTGATTTGTGATTTGTTTTTGTATGTATGTGAAAACCTCTTTGCCCTTAAATGGCATTTAAATTTCGATGCGACAGGGAGTCGGATTCCAATTGGTTATCCGGAACCCACATCGAATCTAGTGATAAATCTCTATGATTGATTAATTTACTTTTTCTATGAATCTGTGATGATTGATGATGTTGTACTATTGTGTGAAATCCCTGGACCACACCATACACACATGAATATGGATTGCACGTGGAAATTGGTTAAGTCGTAGATTTTTAAAATAGTTGAATTTGAATTTTTTGAATTCAAATGGTTTTGGGATGGATTGGGATTAAAGTGAAAAAAAAAATTGAAAAGGAATTTCAAAGATAAAATTTATTTTTAAATAACTTGATTATGCTTTGAAATTTAAATAATTTGATTTAAATTTAAATTCAAAATTTGAAACTGAATTCTATGATTTGAAACGAGTTAAAGCCTTTGAATTTAAATTCAAATTCCCAAATCAATACCTTTAAAATGGTTTAATCTATATATAACTTGTATATAATTGGATTCTTCCGAAACGAGAACTGTTTGTTTTCAAATAATTAAAGCTTTTACATAAGAAATGAACTTCCAATTTTTGTTGAAAGGATTTCTAGTTTGAAATGAAAACGATTTCCAAGTTATGGAAATGATTTGAAAGCTATAAGTTAAATCTTTAATATAAATATTTAATGAGTTAATCTAATCGAATGGGAATTGTTTTGAAATCCGTAAATGGATCTTTGTGAAACTGGGTGAACTTTGTGAAATAAATCTTTTGTTTAAAGATTTGAAATGGTAATTTGTTTAAACCATTTGAAAGAAAGGTTTGGATAAGAAGTTGTAACTTAACTAAAATCCCATATCCATATGTTTTTAAATATTGCGCTCATTATTCGGTTTAGCCAGGAGAGGACCTTGTGTCATATAACCCATTCCGAATAATGACACGTCGTTATGGATAACATTTGAAGACCGGTGTTGAAGACTGGATATTTGTGAGAATGATAGGATAACCAATCGATTGTCTCTGCACGGAGTAGCTACGGTATAGAGATTACCTAAGTGATGGGAAGTCCGATCGGGATTGTGAATACCTGGATTTGCAAGGGCTTCTTCCTTTATTGGAAGAAGTGCCTTCGGTTCTGTTCGAACCCGAGATAGACTTGTATGGTTGTATGTCTGGACACTACACTTTGAGATATAAAGTAGATTTCTTTCAAATACATATCTGTTGGTGGCGGAGAATTTATTCTCTTAGCTTAACACCCTTCTCTAAGACGTACGAGCTCAGAGGTTATGTAGTTGAAGGTTATCAGCGATATACTCCCAATTTGGTAGTGTGGCATGCTAAGTGATGCTGTGTGTTGATGATCATTTGTGATCAAAGCATGGATTTAGTGTAAAGCATAGCTTTGTGGACGAAACTGCATCAGGACCTCACACCCTAGAAATGGTCAAAATAGGAAAGATGCGGCAAGGTTATGAGGGTCGCGCCCTTTAGGGTGTGTCATTCCCTTCTGGTAAAAGGTGGTATCATGGTATGGAGCCCAGGTATTTACCTATATGGTGGCTTCAATCTCATTTACTGTATGTGTAACGACCTGGATTTTTGAATGGCTAATTTGCAATATTTAAATTGGATTTAAATAATTAATTTGAACTTTAATTTGATTTTAATATGAACAGTTTGGTTTTATATGATAGAAAGGATTTAGAGTTTAAATATAACAATCTATTAAATAAATTAACTGAGTATTAAAATAGTAATTGGCAATTGGGTAAAATATTTAAATCTGGAATTGTAAGCATGTCTAAAATATTTTAAAGGGCTCGTAAAATATATATTGATAATACTGAAAATAATAGATGAGTTAAAATTGAAATTTAACAGTGGTTTGTCCGATTTTAAAATTTCATCGTTTAAATTAATATTTAAAAATAACCTTCCAAGGCACAGTCTCGGAATTCGACGAAAGCAGTTCCATTGGATCCGTAATATTGAATTATTACCGGATTTCAAATTTCGTAATTTTCGGAGCGATTGAGTGATCGTACGAGGTAAAAACGCTTCGAAAATAATTAATCGTTTTAATTTAAAATATCTTACATCAAGTCACTACAACCTTCTCCTATACGCCTCCTTTCCCCTCAATTAAATCACGGTATCCCATTTTCATTTATAAAAAAAATCATCAGAGCTGCTAAACATTGAAACGAAGACCTCGTTCGTTTCAAAGCCCGCTACCTCCTTCAACTTCTTTCCCCTTTTCATGTTTGCTTCAATCGAAATCAAATCGAAATGAAACCCTTTCCTCATATGTTACTTACCGAACCCTCTGCATTCCTCTTTTCTTTCCCAAACTCGAATCCGTATTCTTAAAAAAAAATTGTCGAGCGAAGTCGAATTGGAGGGCGCGTTCGCGTGTGAAGGTGGGAGTCGCGCACGCGTAGAGGGTTGCTGTCACTAGAGCTTGGAAGAGGCGACCGTTCGGAGAGGCGACGACATCAGCGGAGCTCGCGTACGTAAGGAAGTATCGAGAGTTGTTGGTTGCGTGGGTGCGATCGTGTGGGCGGCGCAGTGGTGTTGGGTGATTTGCTCGAGCTCGGCCGATGGCGGCTAGGGCTTTGAGGATGGGCTGCAGCTGTTCTTGGTTTTGGGGGGGGAGGTATGCTTCTTTCCGAGTTCGTTTTTAATTAAAATAAAAATAAGACGAGTGTAAAATTGTGATTACAGAAATTATAATAATAATTACAGTAAAAGTTTGTAGCATTTTTAGTTTTATATATATATGGATATAAGTCTGTAGTAAAGGGAAAAGTATTATACAAATGCAGATATTTATATATTTACGGAAAACAGAAATTATTTTCTTATTGGTAGGGTTTGAGAAAAAATATATAATAATAATAGGAATTCGAAACCATTGGAAGTTTATATAAAAGTGGATTTCTGAAACCTATAATCAATTTTTATAAATATATATATGTAGCTAAAAAGGAAAATAAATATACGTATACACATTTTAAATTATTTACTAACTTATTTTAAAAATAATAATAAGAATGCAATAACTTGTTTAATTAACCTAATTAATTATTTTAGTTACTAGGAAGTTATTGAAGGAAAATTGGCTTAAACTAAAATTATTAGATTAAAATAATTTGATTAAACAATAATTTATTATTTGATTTGTTTAAATATTAATAAAATCGTATAATTGTTTATATAAGGTCAAAAGTCGAGGAATTTGGTCGACGTTGGATAGGATTGCAACATAAAAGCAAAGGTGAGATTTTCTCACTCATTTGGATGCCATTAAATTAAATTAAATGTTAAATTTAAATCATTGGATGTGTTTGGATGATTTATAATAGTTATGCACTGAATGATATTATAAACTCATATACCGTGATATCCCACTTTGGAAGCGGAATTGATATGTTATTGTGCTAACATTTGTGGATGCAGGGAAAACAGGTTGGAGGCATCCAACAGGATTCATCAAAGATATTTATTTATTATATATATGTTGTCATATGACAGGATGAATGAATTGATATGGAATTGCATGCGAATTGAATTATATACTGTTAAATAACATGGTAATTGGAATTTATTAATTTTTAAAATGCTATAAATAATTTAATTGAAGAAAGTTAAATGAAATTTAAATTAAAAGAATATTTCTTTAGGATTTGAATTTACTTCTATTGAGACTAAAGTAAAATTAAAAGGATATTTATTACTTTGGTTAAACTTAAAATTAGTTAAAGTTGAGTTTGGGAAAAAAATTAAATTATGTATAAAGACTCTAAGAAATGTTGTAATCGATAAATGAATTTGAAGTAGAGTAAACTTTATTAAGAAATAAAGTAAATAGGCACTTTAATAAGAAATAAAATAAAAGGAACCTTATTAAGAAATGAAATGTTGTTAAAGAACAAATATGGGATTTTATTGGAGAATAAACTTTTAAAGATAGGATCTTTGAATAAAAATTGTTTCTTATAAATAAAGGGAAAACTCAGGGGAGTTATGAATTTATAAACGGAGTTTATAAATGAGATAGAAAGTGTTAGCGAATACGTAATGAGATAAGTCATGGCGAGAAATTAATTTGAGTTATGAAAATTGGTTTTAGAAGGAAATAGTTGAATATTTCTGAAAGTAGGAAATGAAAATATGGTCAAGAGGAATTTAGGAGTGAATATTGTATTTTCTAAAAATATAAATTGGTTTTAAAGGAATATTTTCAAAAATTACTATACTATATAATTTGTAAAGAACTATTATCTAGATTTAGAATATTTCGGAAAAGTTATTTAATGCTTAGTACTTATTATAATAAATTATAGTTTTCTAAACCAGCTTTGAAAATTTATTAATAACTGGACATGAATTAAATTTTTACCTTAAACCATAATTTAAAATAAAACCATTATTCTTACTTTATAAGTTAATATGTTTTTCAAAATTGTTTTGAAAATCCAATTATAAATCCTCTTGAAGTAAAGCAAGTGTAATTAATTTGAATAAGATCTTTAGGAAGATTTTATAGAGGAAGATGAGAACTTGAATAAATCCCAAGTTTAAGATTAGTGAATTTCGTGGTGAGATAAAATTCTCAAGAATAGCAGGAATGAAACCTGAAATATTAATAAGCTAAATGGCTTTGGAAAATTTACAAATGAGACTGTAAATGATTTTTGAGGAAAGAAATAAGAGATAAAGGAATATTTTCCAAGTTTTGAGAACTATTAAAGTGGGAAAATATTATAAATGGTTGGCAAAGACTTAAATGGTTTCACGAGAAATAGGGTGAGTTGAATCTAATTTCAAGGTGTTGAAATATAAAGATAATATCTTAAGTAGATATTCGAGATAAATAATTTGTAGAAATTATTTGATGGTTGCTTGTGAATGATTAATTGATAGTTAAATAACCGACTATCAATATTGGACAATGCGCCGATCGTTTCGAAGAGTCCGGGTCGGATTTAATTATTCGAAAACTACTTCGATCCGGTTTGAATGATTACGAATGAAGACCGTGAAGAGTTGAAGACGGTGATTCGGTTTGTCCAAACCCAGTGCAACTTGTATAGATTGAATGCTTTCAGAACATCGTCAGGTGGACGATGAGCATTCTAAGTAGGACTCGTTCTTGAAAGGTAACGCTTCACCTCAGGCCTCATCAACCGGGAATGGCTAAAACAGGGGAGGTGCAGCAAGACTTCATGGGTAGCCCCCACTGGAGAGTGAGGTTTCCCCTGTCTAGATGTCCCTTTTATTTCGGCTTAGTGGGTGGTTGGTCGCGCCAACCACGGGGCGATCTTGCTTGGGACTGTCCAGTAAGGGATGGTTCCGGTCTTGTGTTGCAGGGGAGTTAGGGTGGCTCCTCGGTACTCTGATCTAGACCGGGTCCTTTGATGGGTGGTACCCCGGTAGCCCTGCCATTGTATGGAATCCAATCTCCAATAAGCGCCTGTACGGTTTTGATTGTGCCCAACTATTACTGAAACGTGAGATGCAAGCATTTTAGCTAGATTCTATTTTACTTTCTATAGACACTATTATAATATTAGACGAATTTAATAAAAATGTTTTAGCTATCGTAAGGTTAAAACCCGACATATTTATTTGTGGCGTGGTCCTACGAGATGCTTTTGTTTTTCAAAGGATTTTTGAAAATATAATAATCCAATTGAGTGTGATTTTCTCACGGTGGTATTCCAGACTGACTCGGGTGTTGTTTTATATGATGCTCGGGTCAGACCGAGTTAAACAGGTTCAGGTTAAAAGCTAAGGAGTTCAGGAGACGAGCTGATGACAGAGCGTACTTCCGTATTTGACTATTATTTCCGCTGTGTATGGACAATTATTAGTTTTCTCTGTATGGATGTTTGATGTACTCTGATGATGGTATGTATGTACATATGTATATAGTACAGATTTCTTGTTTTTAAAACTGTATTCTATATATTATATTTTATTCCGCTGCGATGTGAGATTCTGATGTTGTTTTTATTTCTTCTTCTTCTACCTCTTTCTTCTATTACCTAAAGACTCGTACTTTTGTGCCACTTTGGACTGAATTGCTATGGAATTTTGTTAGTTCAAAGAGGTATGGATTTACGGGCCTTTACACTTGGTATCAGAGCTAAAAGGTTAAGCGAGAACCATAGCTCTGGTGGGAATTACTCATTAGAAAATAGAGTCAATGGTACTCTAGAATGAGTTTGAGCGTATTTACAGATATGAGCGCTTATTTGTTAATGAATATAAAGTGGTTTTATATTGCGTTGATTGATTTATTGAGTGGTATATGAACCTTCGTCGGCACAGCCTCGAAAACTGTATCGAAGGGGTTTCTAAACACTCAAAAAGAGCAATTCGACACAATATTGATTTTCAAAAGTGGGTGAATGAAATAATTTCAACCAAAATATATTTTGATATAAAAGGAATATTTTCTGAAATTATTATAACCTGGATGTTTAGATGATAATATTTTTGACAAATGAGATGATTAAATTTAAAATAGTTATCTAATCAAGGAAGACACTAAATGTTGAATTTTGGAATTAAAATTTAAAGCGAAAAGTTAAAGATGGAAATCTAACTTGGATTAAAATTTAAAACTTGAAATTTAATTAATAATTTGGAAGGGATAAATTAGTAGATTTTAAATGAAGTTGAAATGAAAAATAAAACTTAAAGTGGATTGAAATTAATTTAAGTTATGTGAATGGAAGTAAATTGAATTAAACTGAAAATAAAATTCAGTTGTATTTGAATTAAATTGTAATTTGAATTAAAATGGGATTAGGTGATGAAACCCGAGTTATAAATAGAAATTCCATTGAGATGGTAAGTAAAATTAAATATGAATCACAATTATTATGAATTAGATTAAAGTAAAGATAGTTTGAATTTACAAATAAAATCCAAATCAAGTATGGATGGAATAAATTGGACTTGGATATTATCTTAACAAATTTAGAATGGCTAATTAAATCACATGGGATTTGATCTAGGAGAGTATCAAATAAATTGGAAATGAATTTAAGTAAGAAGATGCAATAAATAAATTAACTTAAGATTTAAAATTTATGGAAAGGTGATTTCGAAGAAAGTGAAAGTTCATTGAATAAAATAGATTGGTAAAGCACCTTAAACTTTGGATGTGATTGGATGGTAAATAGAAAATTTAATTGGATTGAGAACTTTGATTGAACTGGAATTATCTTAAGCTAAGTTAATGCTTGAATTTGAATGAAGATGAATTAAATTGAGATGTAGATGATATTGTAATAAAACTCTCACTTGAGTAAAATAATAATGAAATGAGGTTGAATTTAATGTAAGCTAAGTGAAATTTGAATTTGAATTAATAAGACTTCGATAGCTTATGAAAGAATTGAGAAGCATTGAAATAAAAATATATACTTGGCTAAGTAAAAATATATAAACCCGGATTAAAATAGAAATGGGAATGTGGTTAACTGTAAATGAATGGAAGTGTGAAGATAAATAAGAAATGGGACTTATAAAATTAAGGTGGAATAAATAAGTCAAATAGAATTGTTGAATTTGGGAAATGAATAGAAATCCGAACTTGAATTACAAAATAGAATTGAATCAAAGAAATTTAATTGAAGAGATTTTTGAAGCTAGAAATCAAGTATTGAATTATAAATTGGGAGCAAACTCATTTGGGATAAATTAGTAACTTGAATATGTGGATAAACTTTGAATTGGTTAAATAAAAGTTGAACGGTAAAAGTGGAGGGTGAATTAAAGTAAAAGGGAGGAAGAGACCTTGAATTATAAATATAAAATTCAACTTGGATTGGTTAGCAAATAAAATGAAATTGGATTAAATATAATGGTTAGAAGTGCAAACAAAATCCAATTGTGTATAAATAAAGTGAAAGTGGTCTTGTAATAAGTTAAATAAGTTCGAGAATGAATCGAACATGGAAATTGAAATTTTTAAATGAAATAATTAATTGAGCTAAGAAGTAAATGAAAGAGATTTGACTTAAATAAAATCAAATTAAATTGGAAAAGAATTTATGGGCAAATGAAATAAACTTAAGTTATGAAAGTTAAATAATTTGAAGTAAATTAACTTAAGTCTAAAATTCAATGAAGCATGACTTGTATAAATTTGGGACATGATTGTTAAATTTTAAGCATTGAAGTTGTCGAGCTTAATAAAAATGGTTTTGAATAAAATCAATGCGAAAATGCAATCAATGCAAAGATATGGTTTAAAAAAATAAATTAGAATGGAATGAAATTTCATATAACTTGAGTTGGAATCAATTTTAAAACAGTTATAAAACTAAATAAATTGTTTGTTTGAATGAATATTGTCGAATTTGCATAGAAATAATTGTTGTTGTCATTAATATGATTAAATAAAGTTCTATGGAATAATAAAAGTAAATAAAACTTGATTCGCGTATAATTGTTTATAAAAATATGGTTTTGAATTGATAAGAAGCAGAAATTGATTTTTGAAATCAATTAAATTGGAAATGGGTTTGTTTGGACATAATTATGAATTGGAGTTAAGTAAATGTGTTGTAACCCACTTAAAGTTGAATGCAAACGTATTTGTGTCAGTTATAAAAAAAATGGAACTAGTTTGGAAACTATATAAATTTGTTATGAAGTTATTTATATTGTATTGCTTATGTTATTGATGTGTTGTAGTTGCTTAAATGAATGAAATGTTATAAATTTCATAAATATGTTACTTATGTGTTTGAATTGAGTAAGTACAGGCACCAGAAGACTGTATAGCGGGATTTTGGGCGCGCAAATGCTTAAATAAATACACCGCTTGCTTAAAATGCTAAATAAGGTACGCCTATGCAATAAAAATAGGAAATATGAACTGTTTTTGGTTTTTCCGATCGCGTGGGTCGATGTATATATATTTATATCTATTGTCAAATTGCAAAAGCTCCTCCGTACAAAGGGGATTCTGTCAAAAAATTTCGGAAATTTGGGGAGTTAGAAATTTTTTTGAAGTTTTTTAAAATTATGTTAACGACAAACGTTTTCAAATTGAAAAATTGAAATAAATTAGTGAATGAAACTAATTTAAATAATGACATGAATTTGTTATAAATGAAAAATAGAATTTAAATATTCAGAGTTAAAGATAAATTGAATTCATATGGAAATGGAAGAATCAATTTGAATAAGAATGGATATAAACTAAAGTGGTAAGATGAAAATAAATATAAGAGACACATAAAATGCTTACACTAACTTAAGTAAGGAATGATGCATTCTCAATTGGGAATTGATATTTCAAGTATAATCTAAAATAATATTTGAATGAATAGATATTGACATTTGTAAGAAAGTTGATAAAATATTATAAATATTGTGATGGGACATATTGCTGTGTAAGATATGCAGGTAATATAAAGGTAAAGAGAATTGATTTTGATTTCAGAAGATAAATTTGAAATGCTCGACAAAAATGTATGTGTTTAAATTTCTATATGAAAATTGATTGGGATTTTAATTGAGCCACTTGGCTTTTTGTTTTCTTTTGGGTTTTTGAGAGGACATAGAGCCATTTTGTAGTTGTACCGAGCTAGCCGTGTAAAGGAGACGCTGGCAAAAAAATTTCGGGAATTTAGGGAGTTTGAAAAATTTTAAGAAAATTTTGATAAGTCAAAATTTGATTTTTAAATTGAATCTTGAATGGTTAAACAAATAGTATAGTTTGAAACTAGGAAAAAGTTTGGAAAGTTAATAAGAAGGGTAATGCGTCTTCTATTTAAAAGATAGTTTAGTAGGATGTTGAATTGTTGATTGTGGAGAAATAGTAACGGGTATTGGACCATTCTTCCTAACTAGTAATTTCGGGGACGAAATTCTTTTAAGGGGCGAGGAATGTAACGACCCGGATTTTTGGACGGTTAATTTGCAATATTTAAATGGGATTTAAATATTTAATTTGAACTTTAATTTGATTTTAATATGAACAGCTTGGTTTTATATGATAGAAAGGATTCAGAGTTTAAATATAACAATCTATTGAATGAATTAACTGAGTATTAAAATAGTAATTGACAATTGAGTAAAATATTTAAATCTGGAATTGTAAGCTTGTTTAAAATATTTTAAAGGGCTTGTAAAATATATATTGATAATACTGAAAATAATAGATGAGTTAAAATTGAAATTTAACAGTGGTTTGTCCGATTTTAAAATTTCATTGTTTAAATTAATATTTAAAAATTAACCTTCCGAGGCACAGTCTCGGAATTCGACGAAACCAGTTCCATTGGATCCGTAATAGTGAATTATTACCGTATTTCAAATTTCATAATTTTCGGAGCGATTGAGTGATCATACGAGGTAAAAACGCTTCGAAAATAATTAATCGTTATCTTACATCAAATCACTACAACCTTCTCCTATACGCCTCCTTTCCCCTCAATTAAATCACGGTCTCCCCTTTTCGTTTATAAAAAATCATCAGAGCAGCTAAACATTGAAATGAAGACCTCGTTCGTTTCAAAGCCCGCTACCTCCTTCCACTTCTTTCCCCTTTTCATGTTTGCTTCAATCGAAATCAAATCGAAACGAAACCCTTTCCTCATATGTTAATTGCTGAACCCTCTGCATTCCTCTTTTCTTTCCCAAACTCGAATCCGTATTCTTAAAAAAAAAAAATTTGTCGAGCGAAGTCGAATTAGAGGGCGCGTTTGCGTGTAAAGGTGGGAGTCGCGCGCGCGTAGAGGGTTGCTATCGCTAGGGCTTGGAAGAGGCGACCGTTCAGAGAGGCGACGGCACCAGCGGAGCTCGCGTACGTAGGGAAGTATCGAGAGTTGTTGGTCGCGTAGGTGCGATCGTGTGGGCGGCGCAGTGGTGTTGGGTGATTTGCTTGAGCTCGGCTGATGGCGGCTAGGGCTTTGAGGATGGGCTGCAGCTGTTCTTGGTTTGGGGGGGGGAGGTATGCTTCTTTCCGAGTTCGTTTTTAATTAAAATAAAAATAAGATGAGTGTAAAATTGTGATTACAGAAATTATAATAATAATTACAGTAAAAGTTTGTAGCAGTTTTAGTTTTATATATATATGGATATAAGTCTGTAGTAAAGGGAAAAGTATAATACAAATGCAGATATTTATATATTTACGGAAAACAGAAATTATTTTCTAATTGGTAGGGTTTGAGAAAAAAATATAATAATAATAGGAATTCGAAACTATTGGAAGTTTATATAAAAGTGGATTTCTGAAACCTATAATCTATTTTTATAAATATATATATGTAGCTAAAAAGGAAAATAAATATACGTATACACATTTTAAATTATTTACCAACTTATTTTAAAAATAATAATAAGAATGCAATAACTTGTTTAATTAACCTAATTAATTATTTTAGTTACTAGGAATTTATTGAAGGAAAATTGGTTTGAACTAAAATTATTAGATTAAAATAATTTGATTAAACAATAATTTATTATTTGATTTGTTTAAATATTAATAAAATCATATAATTGTTTATATAAGGTCAAAAGTCGGGGAATAGGGTCGAGATTGGACAGGATTGCAACTTAAAAGCAAAGGTGAGATTTTCTCACTCATTTGGATGCCATGAAATTAATTTAAATGTTAAATTTAAATCATTGGATGTGTTTGAATGATTTATAATAGTTATCCACTGTATGATATTATAAACTCATATACCGTGATATCCCACTTTGGAAGTGGAATTGATATGTTATTGTGCTAACATTTGTGGATGCAGTGAAAACAGGTTGGAGGGATCCAACAGGATTCCTTAAAGATATTTATTTATATATATATATATAATGTCATATGACAGGATGAATGAATTGATATGGAATTGCATGCGAATTGAATTATATAGTGTTAAATAACATGGTAATTGGAATTTACTAATTTTTAAAATGCTACAAATAATTTAATTGAAGGAAGTTAAATGAAATTTAAATTAAAAGAATATTTCTTTAGGATTTGAATTTACTTCTATTGAGACTAAAGTAAAATTAAAAGAATATTTATTACTTTGGTTAAACTTAAAATTAGTTAAAGTTGAGTTTGGGAAAAAATTTAAATTATGTACAAAGACTAAGAAATATTGTAATCGATAAATGAATTTGAAGTAGAGTAAACTTTATTAAGAAATAAAGTAAATAGGCACTTTAATAAGAAATAAAATAAAAGGAACCTTATTAAGAAATAAAAAAATTTTAAAGAACAAATATGGGATTTTATTGGAGAATAAACTTTTAAAGATAGGATCTTTGTATAAAAATTGATTCTTATAAATAAAGGGAAAACTCAGGGGAGTTATGAATTTATAAACGGAGTTTATAAATGAGATAGAAAGTGTTAGTGAATACGTAATGAGATAAGTCATGGCGAGAAATTAATTTGAGTTATGAAAATTGGTTTTGGAAGGAAATAGTTGAATATTTCTGAAAGTAGGAAATGAAAATATGGTCAAGAGGAATTTATGAGTGAATATTGTATTTTCTAAAAATATAAATTGGTTTTATAGGAATATTTTCAAAAATTACTATACTATATAATTTGTAAAGAACTATTATCTAGATTTAGAATATTTCGGAAAAGTTATTTTAATGCTTAGTACTTATTATAATAATTATAGTTTTCTAAACCAGCTTTGAAAATTTATTAATAACTGGATATGAATTAAATCTTTACCTTAAACCATAATTTGAAATAAAACCATTATTCTTACTTTATAAGTTAAGATGTTTTTCAAAAATGTTTTGAAAATCCAATTATAAATCCTCTTGAAGTAAAGCAAGTGTAATTAATTTGAATAAGATCTTTAGGGAAGATTTTATAGAGGGAGATGAGAACTTGAATAAATCCCAAGTTTAAGATTAGTGAATTTCGTGGTGAGATAAAATTCTCAAGGATAGCAGCAATGAAACCTGAAATATTAATAAGCTAAATGGCTTTGGAAAATTTACAAATGAGACTGTAAATGATTTTTGAGGAAAGAAATAAGAGATAAAGGAATATTTTCCAAGTTTTGAGAACTATTAAAGTGGGAAAATATTATAAATGGTTGGCAAAGACTTAAATGGTTTCATGAGAAATAGGGTGAATTGAATCTAATTTCAAGGTGTTGAAATATAAAGATAATATCTTAAGTAGATATTCGAGATAAATAATTTGTAGAAATTATTTGATGGTTTCTTGTGGATGATTAATTGATAGTAAAATAACCGACTATCAATATTGGACAATGCGCTGATTGTTTCGAAGAGTCCGGGATCAGATTTAATTATCCGAAAATCACTTCGATCCGGTTTGAACGATTACGAATGAAGACCGTGAAGAGTTGAAGACGGTGATTTGGTTTTTCCAGACCCAGGGCAACTTGTATGGATTGAATGCTTTCAGAACATCGTCAGGTGGACGATGAGCATTCTAAGTAGGACTCGTTCTTGAAAGGTAACACTTAACCTCAAGCCTCATCAATCAGGAATGGCTAAAACAGGGGAGGTGCAGCAAGACTTCGTGGGTAGCCCCCACTGGAGAGTGAGGTTTCCCCTGTCTAGATGTCCCTTTTATTTCGGCTTAGTGGGTGGTTGGTCGCGCCAACCACGGGGTGATCTTGCTTGGGACTGTCCAATAAGGGATGGTTCCGGTCTTGTGTTGCAGGGGAGTTAGGGTGGCTCCTCAGTACTCTGATCAAGACCAGGTACTGTGACGGGCGGTACCCCGGTAGCCCTGCCATTGTATGGAATCCAATCTCCAATAAGCGCCTGTACGGTTTTTATTGTGCCCAACTATTGCTGAAACGTGGGATGCAAGCATTTCAGCTAGATTCTATTTTACTTTCTATAGACACTATTATAATATCAGACGAATTTAATAAAAATGTTTTAGCTATCGTAAGGTAAAAACCCGACATGTTTATTTGTGGCGTGGTCTTGCGAGATGCTTTTGTTTTTCAAAGGATTTTTGAAAAAATAATAATCCAATTGAGTGTGATTTTCTCACGGTGGTATTCCAGACTGACTCGGGTGTTGTTTTATATGATGCTCGGGTCAGACCGAGTTAAACAGGTTCAGGTTAAAAGCTAAGGAGTTCAGGAGACGAGCTGATGACAGAGCGTACTTCCGTATTTGACTATTATTTCCGCTGTGTATGGACAATTATTAGTTGTCTCTGCATGGATGTTTGATGTACTCTGATGATGGTATGTATGTACATATGTATACAGTACAGATTTCTTGTTTTTAAAACTGTATTCTATATATTATATTTTATTCCGCTGCGATGTGAGATTCTGATGTTGTTTTTATTTCTTCTTCTTGTACCTCTTTCTTCTATTACCGAAGACTCGTACTTTTGTGCCACTTTGGACTGAACTGCTGTGGAATTTTGTTAGTTCAAAGAGGTACAGATTTGCGGGCCTTTACAGTGTGGTTGTTGCTTTATGGTTTAGAGGCGCCTCGGATAAAGGTCCCAAAGGACCGGGGGGTGGCATGCTCGTGTAGTAGTTACCTAGTTACAGAGGTAACCCAGCCTTGTGTTGGCAGAGAGCTGGTTAAGTTCTTGGGACGCCCTCCAGAGGCATACCCATTGACAGTGGGAAGTTCCTTAGCCTGACCATTTGTTGGAAAATCCAAACGAAACAATACGCGCCTGTATGGTTTTAGTTTTATAACCTGCCATGGAATGTGGTGATAACCTACTATTGAACATGATAGCTATAGTAGGCATACAATAATGGTTGTATGCTGGCTAAGATTAATATTATACTTTCGAAATGTTTTTCTACACTATAAACTAATAATAATATTGAAAAGAAATTTTCTCGTATCAAGCAAATTTGACTATCATAAGGAGAAATCTCCTCCAATTTTGCATTTGCATTGTGTGTGTCGCTGGAGGCCTTATGGTAGTTTCATTTTCTTAAAAGCATTGCGGATTTATTTTAAATTCTCTTGTTGTCTGTTTTTAGAAGATAAACTGTTTTTGTTGCTCACACCAGTCCCATTACTGACTCGGAGTTTATCGTTCCTTTCCTAAACTCTGGGTGCCTACAATTTTCCATACGGGCAGTCGAGAGTTAGGTTTTTCAGATAGTCGGGTTTAGTAGATTATCTGGAGCTAGTTCAGTCTTTGGACGAGACTTGCTTGTCTAGGTGACACGTGATGTTGGTTTGAGCTAGCTTTGGATTGGAGCATTGGATTTGGAGATGCATTCTATTGAAGATATTCTTTTCCGCAGCTATGTCTTGTATCTCTGATAGTGTTGATATCTATTGTATCATTCTGTTGTATCATATTATATCAGATGTTGTATTTGTCATTGTATCAAATGTTATATATATATTGATATATTCTTTTTCTTCCGCTGTGTTGTACTTAATGGTGTTATAAGCTCCAGCGAACCAGATTCGATGTTTGGATCTGCGGTATTTGAATGCGAGTTTCGTATTTGGTGCTGATTTTCGAAGGTCGAGTCAGGGCTGTCACAACTTTTGCTGCGATGCAACGTAACCCAGATGTAACTGCGACCATGGATGGGGGTGATGATTTCCAGAGCATTCTCACCAAAAGATATTTCCTCTATTTTCATAAATCTTTTCTATATTTTTAATAAAATTATTTTCCAAGTATTTTCACTGGGTGTTGAAAATGAGTCTGCTAAGTACTTATAGATTTTCAGTCTTACGCCTGATCAACGTACAACCGAATTTATATGAGAACGAGGACGGATTTGTTGAAACATCGAGTTATAAAAGTATTTTTATAAAACTATTTTGGTAATATTATATAAATTTTAAAATGTTTTAAAGATTAAAGAGAATTTTTTCTGATATTAAACAAATTCTGGCTTCGTTCCTTTTCGGGGCCGAAAAGATTCAAAGGGGGAGGAATTTGATAACCCATATTTACACCTATTAATTGGATAATTGACTGGTTTATTCAATTTAACGGATAAAAATTCTGATAATAACGATATCTGGATAAATATTTATTTGATAATCTACTAAATAATTATTTATCATTGGCAAATTATTCCTTTAAAACAAATAACATGTTGTTAAATATATATATATATATATATGGATTGATTTTAAATTTTATTTCGAATTTAAATTGAATTTGAATTGGAAATTCAAAGAATAAACATCTTAAACAAATTGAATATAAAATATATATTTATAAGATTTTATATGTATATAGTTTGTTATTTTCTTTAAAAGATTATATTTATACCAATTAAGGAAGGTAGTTACTAAATAAAAATTTATTATAAAAGTTTTATGGAAAACATTTAAAAATATAAATAAAGTATATATATAATTAGTATATTTTTATAACTATTTATAAGCGTGTAATTGGGATTCCATACCACCTACTTTTAAAAAATTTAAATAGGTAAATATAAGAAAAAAATTAAAACACTTAAGACATTTCTAAAATAAAACCAAATTGGAATTTATATAAATATATATTACAAATATAAGATATTTATATACATAAGTTAACAAATGTAAACCATGAATCATATAAAAATACAAGTGTAAAATTTTAAATTACCATTCAACAAATGTAAATAATTTATGCCATGCAATTTACAAGTGGCAATGATCTTCTTCTTTGAATTATAAATGATATTTTCTTTTTTTTCTTTTTTTTTAAAAAAAAGGGAAAACTGAACAACTTCAATTACCTCAAATTTTCAACTTGTGCAAACTCAAAAGAAAGCTAAAATAAAGAGAAACAAAAATCCTGTAACAAAACAGAGAAGAAATTAAAAATTTCATCAAGCTTTTGCAATCTAAAAACCTGGAAACAGTTCAAGGGCCAAAACAAAAAGCATTGTGCAAAATTCAAATGCAACTCAAACTTTAGCAAACAGTAATTCAAAAATCATCTCAATCAGAAGCATCAGTTCATAGCCATCAATCTAGTTGCGGGTTAGAGTTAAACCAAGTGCAGATCATCAAGAACTGTGTTCTCTGCTCCTCTGTTCAAGTAGTCAGTGAGTAAACATATATTTAAAGCTTAATTTGGTTGAATATTGTAATGCATGTGTTATTTCTGTAAAGTAAGGATATAGGTAAGGATTTCATGGCTGATTTTAAACAAGATTTAGTTTAAATTGCAATATATATGTGTGTGTTATATATTCAACCATGTTCAGAAACCCCAGACTTAAGAACAACAAAAATTCAAGTTCTCTTTATGCAATTGCTTTTAGGCTTTGATTCCTAAATGAAAAATGTTAATAACAATGTAATATCAAGTCTAAAATTGGTTTTCAGAATTTTAATTTAGTAATTAATTCAAAAATGGGAGATAACAGTAAAAAAAAATTATACAAGTCAAAAATCTGTGATCATGATTTCATGTTTGGATTTCATGAATGGATTCGTATTAGAAAACGATGAATTTTGAAAGTGATATCTAGATTTTTAAGCGTAAGATTTACAGGTAATCTCGAGTTGAACGAATTATGATTTATCGTCGATTTTCGACAATCGGTGAAATGATCGTCTACGAGATTAATACAGGAGGTAGTAGGTAGATTGTTGGTTGCTGGAAAAATGGTCAGAGAGTTCAATTGTCCTCGTGGAGGCGACGGGATGGAATTGTAGGGTTTGATAGACAGTTGGATTCGTTCTTGATTTCGTGTCGTTTCCACCATCTATGATGCATTGGACTGGGTCAAAGTGGATAGAGTAGAAGCGTAAGTCAACGGTGAGTCTTTGAACAGGAGGTCGGGTTTCCTGGCAATGGATGAAGGTGTCGTGAGACGATTTTGGGTGGTCGATCTAGTTCTTGAGAGATTGCGTGTTACTCGTTTTTAGTTGTGAACGTTGAATCAGATTTCTTGGCGCTGGAGGTGATTGAGTAGGCCAATGCTGTTTGCTGATGGTAGCGGCAGTGGTCGGAGAAGCCCCGACCATGTGTGCATGTGCACGACTATCAGATACGAAAAGGGGTTGCTAGGTGTTGAGGAGCTTCAGGGAAGACGAGAATTTTTCAACTCGAGTTGTTACGAGTGGAAGAAGGATCTGGTTATTACTTAGTAGTTATGGTTTGGACTCCGAATGTTTAAGCATCGGGTTTAAGTATGTGTAGCAAGGTATTAACAGATTGAAGAGCTAAGGTAATTTAAAATAGGAAGATAAACCAGGTTTTAAAAGCAAGGCGAAGCAAAATTTTAAACAAAGGTTTCAAAGCAAATTTTGTTTTACTAGTTTTTAAATAAGTTATTGACCAAATTTGAACCAAATGCTTAAATCTGATTCCTTATATAATAATCATTTTAATATTCTATTTAAGTAGTAAGATTTGTTTAACTTAATTTATTAAGTTAAATTCTTATGTTATTTTAAAAACAAAATAATAATTGATATAAGTAGTTGATTAAAGATAATGTGTTTACGATTTATGTGTTGATGATAATTAAGTAATCAATATAGATAAATGGATTATCTTAAAATTAATTAAGATTTTGATGATTAAAGTTTAATAAATTAGAGGTTAAATTAAATAATAATAAAAGGTTAATTAATTAAGGGTAATTAACAAATGGATAATTAATTTGATGAAAGAAATTAAAGGTAAATTACTTAAGGGAAGTTATTAAAGATTAATTACTTAGTGTAATTAATTTAAGGATTGATTAATTAAAGAAATTAATCAAGGGTTAGTTTGTTAATGAGTGTGATTAATGAAAGTATAATTAATCAATTATAGAATAATTAATTTGAGAATTAGTTAAGGATAAATAAATTATTGTTAATTACTTTATAAGAGTGATTAAGGGATTATTTAAATGTGATGGTGAAGATTAATTAATTTGTTAAGAGCTAATATTTATTGTAATTAAAGAATGATTAATCAAGGATGATTAATCAAGAAGAAAAATTAAGGGATGATTAATTAATTGAATATAATTAATTAATGTTAGATAAGCAATATTTATAAGTAATAAGTAATTGATTTAATTCACTAGTAGTTAATTAAATTAATTAGAAATGGTATGACTAATTTATCTTGCTTATGGTTGATTGAATAATATTCGAATGCCTTAGGTTATTTGTCGTCCCTGGTATGTGATCGTGATACTACGTGACATGAAATGTTTCTGTAATATGATATGTTGGGTTGAACAATGATAATATGTTATCTATGACAAATTGCTGAGTATAAGTGATATCCTGTATTTATAGTTGAATTGTATTTTACTTGAATAACATGGGTTAAGATGGTATTGAATTCGAAGAGACCGGAGTCGGGTATTATTAAATACCCGAAACCACTTCGATGTGTAATCTATAATAGTTCTGTACAGATTGAAATATGGAACCAATAGACTGGAATGGAATGATTTAAGTGAATTGGACCATTTAATCTAAGTTTTGGTACTTAGAAATTGATGTGAAAATTAAGTGATGTCTATAACTAATTGTGAATTGGTAAATTGATACGGGTTACCCCGGGTTTTAAATAAGTTCTATGCATTAGAATTTCATGTTAGATGAGTTTACTCACGCTGGTTTCCAGCCTGACCCGGGTGTTACTTTGATGTAATGCTCGGGTCAGACCGAGTACTACAGATTTTCAGGAAAGGGCGTTCTGGAGGTCAGGAGGCGAGCTGGATGGCAGGAACGTATAGAGTATTTCTGCTGTGATATATTACTATTATCTGGGACATGTTGATACGTATATATGTCCAGTGTTTCGTGAAATGTTGTAACTCTGATGTATTAAAATGTAATTGACAGATACAGTATTCTTTTGTAAACTGTTATTATTTGATATTATATTTTGATCCGCTGCGAATGTGAGATTCTGTGTTGTGTTTTCTGTTTCTTCTTGTTCTATCTCTTTCTTCTTTTCCTAACTATCTGGAATTTTTAGAATCGAAAATTCCGGGTCGTTACAGCAACGGCTCAAATCCGTTGCTAAATTTTTTTTGCAACGGCTAAGGGTGGTTGCATAATATTATTTAGCAACGGCTTACAGCCATTCCGGATTTTATTTTGCAACGGCTTTTATCGTTGTTAAATGTAGACTATAATTGATGTTTCAAATATTAGCAATGGCTTTAATCCGTTCCTAATTACTATTTTTATTTTATTTTTAAAAATTCGAAATTTCTTCTTTGCGCCAGTGATAGTCATTTTAAAATTTGCAAATTTAACATTATCACAAAAGAAAGATTATTAAACCAAATATTTTTCGTAGATTCAACACAAAAACCAAACATAACAAATGTTTGAATTATAATGTTCAACATCAACACATACCACTATATAGTTCAACAAGTATACATAACATACATAGTACAACACCGGCATCATTACATAATACTACATGCATATTACAATACATACGGTACATAACGTCTTCCTCCAATCGTCTAATGCTCCTGTCAGCATAAGTTTCATGCCTGCACAAAACAAGAAATTGATGTCTGTTTATAAAGAGGTCAAATATCATATGTTTGTTTAACTTCATATTTTTCTAAACAATGAAGTTCAGCTAAGATAGCAGAAAAACAAGTGCATTAAACCCACACTAGAAATATGGTCAACCAAGTAACACATTCATGCATATTTTGTACGAACAATGTACCAGAGACAAAAACAAGTGCATTAAACCCACACTAGAAATATGGTCAAACTGAACTAAAATAGCAAAATCAAGCTCAAAAGAGGATGGTTGTTATTCCAAAATCTATGTTTTTGCTCATGGTATCTATCATGAATTCATGTCAAGTATGAAATATTGTAAGACATGTTCCTGCTGATGATAATATAGTCCTACTAGTACAAAATTCTAGCAATGAATGGTTGCAATGAGAACTACCAGACAAACGCAGTTAAACAAGGATCTACAACAACTATTGAATGGATGTAGTTATATGAAACAGTCATGTACACGTGAAAAAGGAGATGTGTGGTCTTAGAGCTGCAGAAATAAGTGCAAAACTAGTGGGAAACTTATTAAAGAAATCAACAGAAGCTTTTTTGAAGAACAGTGCAAAGTAAAATAGCACAAATGAAATGCAAAAGGAAATGCATGTTGATTTTCAGTGTTGAAATGTGATGCAAAACAATACTCTTACCAGTTGGCTATGTTTCTTAAATTCATAATTAATTGGATTGTGAAGATATTACCTATGCTAGTTTTATCAATATTTTTTTTACTATAGATGCATCATGAGGTCTGTATAAACACAAAGATGAGTAAACAAGCCCGCAACGAAATATCTGAGAATGGGAAGCAAAGTAAATTTTGTGTTACCTCATAGATCAAGCTTTTCTAAATTAGAAAGGTACACAGAGAAAGCATCTTCAACCTGAAACAAATGTTAAAAACCTGAAACAAAGAACAGATCAGAGAATTATCCGATTTTGTAGAATTTTCATTTTTCATATTAAGATGGGAGGATTCTAATATTAAGAACAGATCAGAGAACATATATAGGTTTCCATTCAGATTGAATTTATTGGATAATAATAATATATACCTACTCCTGCATCTAAAGATATCGAATTAAACTCTTTTGATGACACACATAACCACCGATTCCAACATCATCAAAGGTCATAGCAAGAGGATGATTTTGTTTGGTTGTGGTCTCATCTGATAATAGTATATTGTCCATAATCAACTTCTCATGTATAGTAGGTACAGGTTTTCCATGTACGATGGATGTCGTCGAATCTCTGCATACAAAACCTGTTGCAATGACTTCTAAATCAAAGTTCAACACTTCACATTTTTGATTTTCCTGAACATGCGAAATAAGCGGGTTAGCAGCATCGTCATTGTTCGACGTTCTTCCAACACTTTCATGATGTGTCCCACCACTTACTCCTTCGTTGGAATCAATGTCTGGCATCTGTTTCACATATCTTTTAATATGTTGACCAATGTGTTCAATGTCCCCTTCACGTTCTCCAATGAACCCTCCACCTTCTCCATCCTTGTTTCCAATCTATTTGAGTCTTGTTTACTCCTTCTGAGTTGTTTACGTGGAATAGTATATTCATTAACTTGTGTCTTTGGTATTATAGTTCCAACACTTTGAGTCCGGCCCCTTTTATCTTTGCCGAACGCTTGTGACACGATGTCTTCATCCAATGGCATATCTTCTTCCTCGTCGTCATTGATTGTTTCCCTTTCTTTTGCAATTTTACCTTAAAATATGATAATACTTGAGATATTACGTGCATATAAGTTATAGGCCAATAAACCATGTAAACATATATGTCATAATATTAAATCATTTTTAATTTATCATCTAAAACAATATATTGTTTAACTTACAAAGTAGGAAGAATTTGAATCCGATATGGTGCCATCCTTTTTTGTATGAGTTTTCTCCCACACTTCACGGCGTATGATTACTTTTCCTAGATTTTCAATTGCCTGCAACCGAAACATCGATTTTTCTTAACAGCAAAACTTTAATATGAAGTTTTAAATAGCCTACTTTTTAAATGGAGGCAGACATTGCCTCGGTTCATAACTGAGGCAACATGGCTTATATGCTTGTAAACAACTGAAGTTATCTTGCTTGAAACCATTTAGAAACAATTTAAAGAATGGTTACACTGAAACCTTTTAGAAACTAGGCAGAGCAACTCAGTCTGCCTAATTTATAGTTTTAACTATTTTAGATTTGCTCAAAATACTTTTCTTCTTTTGCAATATACTTCTTCAAGCTTTTGCTTGCGAGCAGAAGGGATACATAAGGATGAAGAGGGAATTGCCTTTATTTATTTATTTATAGAGGATACATAACAATTTATAATAATAGTTATTGATGCATGTGTGTATAATACATAACCAATTATAGCAATTGTTGATGCATGTGTGTCTTTGTGTATACATGCATAAAAACATACACATACATACATGCACACGTGCACACATACATATGTATGTATAACGTATGTATGTATTGTAACTATTATAAATTGTTATCCATTCCCGGTAAAAACAGCAAGACAAATGTCAATGCACATGTGGATTGACCAATTTACATGTACATATCAAAATCATGCTATAGTTTACTCCCCTTTCCTGAAAAGTTTTATCCATGAATCTAGGAGTATAACACATATTTAAGGTTGTAACTTCGTTTTTATCCTACCTTAGTTTCTTTTTTCAACCAATGTTTAATTATATACTAGTTATCTGAGAGACAGAGGTGCCGGTATAATCCTGACCATATGTAAATTATGTTAATTTGAATGGTTGAAGGGCCTAATAGGCTAATACTACTCCTACTATTCTGGTCATATGTAAACAATTTTGTCATTTCAAGTGCTAAAAGCTTGCTCATGCCATATAAAAGATTACTTAAAGGGGAGAGCATGTAGAATTTAATAAAAAATGGTTGTAAATGCTTTAACTTATTTTGTGTAACTCAGTTCTAAATTGAGGCCAAGATAGCCTAGTTATCTTTTAGGAAAAAATATGAACAACGAGCAATAACACTGCAATGATTGATGAACAAGACAGTACAAAGTCCGTAACTTTACATATATTCTAGTCTGCACAAGAAAACTAATGATGCAAAGAAATGGTAAAATGCAGCGAAATAACAAAAAATTAAAAATGTACCATTGAGCATAAAATGTTCTGCCAAACTAGTCTTTTCTTTTAAAAGATGTTCTCTGTTGATCACCCTTGAGCATAAAATGTTAGAAAATAGACTTATACAATGTACAACATTACATAGATCCTTATGTTGTGGATAAGAATGCTGAAGCAATACCGAAAGCAATTGCTGCATTATGATGTGGTAATCATGAGACTTCATATTTGTTAGTTCAGGAGGATTGATGTTCACATTGTTATTGAAGTTGGAAGAGAATTTGCTAGGCAATTTTCGGCTTTTCAAAATGGTGCAAAATGGTAGCCTTTCGTCTTTGCTCAAGGTGAAAGTTGCATCTGGTATGATTACTTTATTTCTTCCAGGATCTTCACTCACCCACAATTTTTGTTTTATACCCATGTTTTTCAAATCCTTACGTGCATTGATGCCATCTTTTGACTTGTCTTTATGATCCGTAATTGTGCTAATGAGATGCTCAGTGACATTCTTCTCTGTATGCATAACATCAATATTACGTTGGACCAAATTTGCTTTCCAATATGGCAAACCAAAGAGGATAGACCTCCTATACCATGCAGGAACATTCTCAACTTCGTCTTCATCCATTTTCTTTTTTCGTTTTCGACCGATTTCTAGTTTATCTTTACCAACTTTCATCTTGATATTAGCTACCTTCTCTTCAACTTGATAACCAGTCAATGGCCGTGGAGGATGATGATATTCTTGTTTGTTATCAAAGTTTATTTTTTCATCTCGAAACTTATGTTTGAAAGGAAGAAATCTTCGATGTCCCATGTAACACATCTTCTTACTTGCACGAAGATAGTAAGAACAAGTGTCTTCCCCACATGTAGGACATGCAAAATAGCCATGAGTTGTGCATCCCGATAAAGTCCCAAGTGCATGATGACCATGAATTACCCACAACAACCTAGCTCTCATTGTAAACTCAGAATTATTAAATGAGTCAAATGCAGCGACTCCTTCCCATAACAGTTGTAACTTGTCTATCAACGGTTGCAAATTAACATCAATATCCTTTCCTGGTTGTTTTGGTCCAGAAGTCAACAATGTCAACAATGAAAACTCTCTTTTCAGGCACATGGATGGAGGAGGATTATACGGTACTATAATTACTGGCCAACAACTATAACGGTTACTTAGAGATGCATGCTGATTGAAACCATCCATTGTTAACCCAAGCGTGACATTTCGTGATTCAACAGCAAATGTTTTGTCAAAAGAATCTACAGCTAGCCATTGAGAAGTATCACATGGGTTACGCATTACGTCTGAATTAGACTTGGCATGACCATGCCAAGTCATAGCATTTGTTATCCATTGTATAGTATACAACCTCCTCAGCCTAGGAATTAGAGGGAAATGTCTCAACGTCTTTTGAGGTACTTTGACAGCTCTTATCTCTTCGTTGAATGTTGTTTTATATCTTGGTTGTTTGCAAACTGGACAAAAAACTCTATTTGCATCATCCTCCCAATACAAAATGCAGTCACTAATGCACGCATCATAAGTTTTGTAATCCATACCAACTTGCTTAATCTTCTTCTTCATGTCATGATACTTTGTTGGTAGTGTATTACCTTCAGGAAGTAATTCCTTTATGAATTCTAGGAGTTCAGTCACACCATTTTCGAAAATTCCATAATGGGTTTTCAAGTTATTCAGCTTGACGATGAAATACAATTTTGTTATCCCTTTTGGACATGAAGGATACAATGCCTCTTTTGCATTATCAAAAAGTGATTTATACTTCTTGCTTTGATTGGCCTGCCAATCAACATCAACCATAGGCGAATCCCTAATATTTTCTGGCAACAAACTTGTAGGTTGAAATTGATGAAATCTATCAGCATTATTAACCAGATCTTCCATCCTAGAAAGTTCAGATTCATCGGTACTTATGGCTTGACTAACAGGTTTTTTTTGGCTCATTGCTGACTCTTTCCCATGAAAATGCCAAACAGTGTATGATTGGACAATTTCCCCCATCTAAGTAGATGAAAATGAATTTCATCTAATTTAATTTTCATATTTTTGCACTATGTGCAAGGACAATAATAGATTTCCTTATTGCCATCATTTTCTACAACAAAATCAATAAACTTCTGCACTCCTTCCATATATTGTGGGGTTCTTTGATCGGCTTCTTTCATCCACTCTTTATCTATACTTGAAGACATATTAATCTGCCAACTAAAATATATACAACATTTTATAAACTTGAAAGTGCGAGCAACTTAAAGAATAATTATACCTCTTACAGAACATGAGTCATTGTTTAAAGATATTGAAGAAAAAGAAGGGAAGACCGTGCCAATGAAGTTCTTCAGTTATGCTGAGATCAATCCATACAATATTGTAAACAGCAAGTTCATATACAGAGATGTAAGAAACAATATCTCTCCGTCCTCTACAGTTACCGCAAGCCCTAAAATACTGCTCAATGATTATAAATCGACTGTAGGCAGCGACATCGAGAAAGGGAGAAATCAAAAGAGAATCGGGCTGTGCGTTTATTAATAACACACTATTTCTAAAATAACATAAAACTAACGATTACCTGAATTGAAAATCAAGACTTTTTCTGGAATTACTATTTCTTCAGATCTGATATTACATGTGATGATGGACGAAATCTGGATCTGGATCTGGATATCTGAAGTCGGCGAAAATTCGAGCTGGAGAATTCGAGATGGATCTGAAAATATTATCGCTTTTTTCCTTTTTTGATCAAAGTGGATAATGAAAGTAAAGGGCGTAGCTAGTTGGGAACGGGGGTATGGAAGGCTGTACTGAAATGTAGTTCTGGTAAGAGCCGTTCCAAAATTTAGAACGGCTTTGAGCCGTATTATAAAGTTTTGCAACGGACTTTAACCGTTGCTTAATAGCAACTGCTTAGAGCCATTGCAAATTTTCCGCCTTCGGGTTTTGCGAAACGGCTGGTATGGTGTAGTGACCTACCAGCTCAACCAGAGTTTCAGGAGCTTGTTGCTCGACTTTGGGATTCTCTAGATTTTGTTATTTAGCCGGCGAGATCTATTGTTGCTATTCTTGTTGAATTGGAGTTTGTTGCATGTGTATGAGGAATTGTAGCTGAGCTTGACTCTACATCAGATTTGATATATCTCGAAGGTGATGTATCCGTGTTCTGAGCAGCAAGACGTTTGGAACGTCTCTAGTCCATTTCTATAAAATCGATAGATAATAAGCATTAGAGTGATTACAAGTTATACATTCTATGCTAAAGTGAATTCTAGTGCAATGTCACATAGTTCAAGTTTTTGATATTATTCAATAGTTTTTAAATTCTTGATATTACTCGATGTGACTGTCATTGCTGACTATCCCAAAAATTTCCGCGTTATTGGCCATGCATTGGGAAGAGATTTAGGTCTAAGAAAAAAAATTCTCAAGTCATGTGAATGAAAACTACATTGAAACTTTTCTAAGTGTTGGAGTTATCCAACTCCAAAACAGAGAAAATCCAAAATTTCTTCTTCCACCTTCAACGCTTCCCAAACCGCGGTCGTCTATCACTACCACCTCTTCCATATCCAATTTCATATCCATCCATCCTTAACCAAGGTCATCACTCACCTATAATCGGGTTTGTTAGCAAAGTAGGAGTTAGAGCTTAGGATCAGTTTGATTCAAGGCAAAAGCAAGGTTTTGGGTTGGTGGAGGTGAGCCGAATAAACGGCGGCGGCGGTAGCTTCAGGCGAAGGCAAGCGGTGGCAATCCTAGGTGTAAGTAGAGGCATGAATTCATTTCGAAGTCGAAATCTTGTTAATGATTGAATCTTGAAGGTTTGGGATCTAGAGAGACAAGTGAAAAGAAGTAGAAACGAATGGGTTTTATGACCCCGAGCTTGGACACGAAGTTTCAACAGCCGAAATTGGAAAATATTCCAAGTCAAGGGTCGGTACCAACCCTTAAGCTATGGATCAGTATCAAGTCCCAAAAATAATTAAATAATAATAATAATAATAACATATGCATAATTAAATAGAAGTAAACATATAAATGCCTATGCGACTGCAAGTGATGGACCACGCGTGTCGTGCAAACTCCTACCAACTCAAGAGTGTGCATGTAAATGTGTGTATATGCATATATGTTCAATATTCGGAGACCAGAATCAAAGGGAAATTGAATTCAAACTTGAATAGTCCATGGATGGAATCAGTTCGGAATCAACAAGCTTGCAATAACAGATCAAGAGATCGTATTACAAATTTATAATACCAGATGTTGGTCGAGCATCGCGATGGATCGCTACGTACATAACTTTTTATGTAATCGGTTCACGAAAATGATAATGACCATTCGAAACTTAGAGTGGAATCTTTTGTAGCATCTATAACTTGTCTCGATTCAAAACACATTATGTTGAAAATGAGATGTACTTTAGAGGACAAGTGTTATATAGCTTTTTAACAAGGCAATGTTCAGACAGACTGGATGGATAAACTCAGAGTTACCAGGGTAGAAATCCCAAAGAGATAGCCTATGAGTCCAGAAACCAAGCATAGATGGGATCATAAGGTCAAAAACAAAACAACCGAACCTGGGCAAGTGCAAATGCACCTAAGTAAGGGATCGATACCGACTCCATCCTATGGGTCAGTACCGCATCCTACTTCCACCTCAGGTGGACTCCATCTTATGCTTGTGCCTTTTACAAGATTCTTTGAGCCTATTCTTAAAGTCGTTTTGTTGAATCAATGCAATTCTCTATCGATCTCCATGAACGCTTAAAACTTCAACTTTGCACTTCCACAACTCCATCATTTGGATTTGGAAACAAGCTAATATTAGTGCAAACAACTATGGAATCATGGAGCTAACCACAGGACGAGCCAAGACGAAGAGAAGAGGACAACCATTTTGGTCAAGATTGGGGATCAATACCGACTCATATCTAGGGATCGGTACCGACTCCTGCAAGCTGATGACGTGACGCCTATTATTTTAGGAGAACTGGTCTAAATCGCGTACAATGGTAATGAGATATTATGTACGAGATATTAGGCTCCCTACCTTTATAAATAAGAAGGTAGGGCTTATTTTTCAATATCCTTTTGGCTCTAGTTCCATTATTTCTTACATTCTTGTAAATTTGAAAATCTAAGTGTCGAAGTTGTACCGACACCTAAGAACTTCTGCATCCAAGTTATAAGTAATAAAAGATTAGATCGTACATAAGCCTAGCTTTGCCAAACCACTATAAATTGTTGTATGCTCTCTTTTCCTCATTTCTCATTTACTTTCTTCATATTTTGTTCTTTACATAACTCTTGGGTGTTTTGGCCATTTTTGGTTCATACACAAACAAAACAAAGATAATTCCAAAATTATCATCATAGGTGGCATGCAAATAACTGAAAATATAAAAAGGTGATTTTAATCATATATTGACATAATGAAAATACGACTGGTTTAGGGGATTAAACTAAATACCTACACTACTACAATCTACGGTTTTTTAACGAGGTTTTGCTGCCGCTAATTTTTTTAGCAACACCACAACGAAGCTAAAATCCCGTAAAAATCAAGTGTCGCTAAATTGTTTAACGGTACTAAGACGTCACAGAAAAGACATTGCAAGGGCATCGCTAAATTGTTTTTTGAAATGGTATTTAAATACAGCATGTCACTGGGGACAACATAACATAAATCACATGTTAATATATGTTTGAATCACACTACGCAAGTTTCAAACTTGTGACATGTTGCACCAAAGTCGAATCACTTAACCACTGAGACAATGGTGCATGTCAAAATTTTAATGACATTTTTGTGATGCCAATTTTCTAATTCAGTACAGACGTCGTAAATTTTTAGCGACGTCACTGTGACATCCAATTTCTGACGTAGTAAAGACACGCATTGGCGTTGCTAATTTTTAGCGACACCATATTAGTTAATTTCAGGTGCAATATTAGGTGAACAAATAAATCATGTCCAAATATTTTCATACATTTTACTTTTACTAAGAAACTAGCACGAGAACCGTGCTTTGTATAGGAAAGATGGAGCTATGGAGCTCTGGTATCTGCATTTGTCTATGTTGAATAGGCTAAGATATTATAAATAAAAGTATTATGGGTTTGAATGTCATATTTGAATACCTAATTACAAAATGATTGAGAAAATTGAAGAATGGTGTAACTGTTAAATACCAATATATCTACTAAGATGAGGCAAATGCATGTATTCCTTACTGTGTACCAATTGGAAATCAGCTAGATCTATGTATTCTAGACAAATTGCAATATGGAGTAATAAAAAATTGCAATGCATTAGCACCATTTTTTATGGGATTGCTGACGCAAGTTTCATACAAATTACAAACTATTGAAAACGGTCATCGAAAATATGATACAAACTATTGAAAAGTCAAAAATACATTAGATTGCAAATATGCATTTACATAACAAAATCAATCCGTTTCAGTCATGAAACCACAGTTATCAACTGGGAAACATCGGGCGTAGCAGGTGCGAATATCGAAATGCGTACTTTAGTAGTTAAGGAACTGACGCAGCGGATTAATCAAAATAAACTTCAATCGGTGAAAGTAGCAATCGGTGGATTGATGAATACCAAAATGCCCAAATTCGTTGATCCGAAGATACCGAATTCTAACTATCTCAAACACGTTGATAGCGAACTATACCGTGTTCAAAGATCTACGATTCTTCGTACGTTGATCTAGCGCACTAGATTCCGTGAATCGGCTTCAACAAATGTGGATTCGAGCGCACTCGAATGACGTAAGTGGAGATAGGAGATTACACTCAACTACCAATTGGAGAAGAAAGCACAAAGCAATCAACAAGAAATTTTATTTCAAAATCAACCACCTCAAAATGTACAACACACGCGTATTTATAGGAGTTACAATACACATAGACTGACGACACTTAGGTCGGCACCGACTCATGATCCAGCTTAGGTCGGCAGCGACCTAACGACCCAGACACACGACCTATACAAACATATATACAGACCGACTCAATCAAACGCGACTTAAGATATTACAGCACAGTACACCACCTATACTAGGTCGTTGCCGACTTATCGAACAACACAGAATTACCATCACGCGACCTAAACGAGACCGACTTAAGAACATAACAACTCAACATCATATACGACTCAATGAATTACAACACCACACCTTCGACCGACTCATCTTCATGCCGACCTACGACTTACGACTCATCTTGGTTAAGTCGGCACGTCATAACTCGGGACTCTTTAGGTCGCAGATGACCTAAAGTGGCTTCATTAACTCGCAGTTTCTCCTCCTTAGGTCGGGGCCGACCTAAAATATGCTTTGGTTCCTGTAACTCGTTGCCTTTTATCTCGTTAAGTCGTAAACGACTTAGAGTGTCTCTGTTAGCTCATGAGCAGTGTTCTTTAGGTCGGCAACGACTTAAAACTTCCCAACGACCTAACTCCCAAACTTCTTCCACACGACCTAGAGCGATGTTAACTCGTGGCCGACCCAAATTCCTTTCTTTAGGTCGTTTCTCTTCATCCTTAAATCGTATCTCTACTTCACGAGTCCCGTTAGGTCGTAGATCATTATTGTTAGGTCGTGAACGACCTAAAATTTCTCTCTTAGGTCGTGAGCGACCTAAGACTTGTGAATTTCCAGAAATTTCAGATTGTGCTGCATCATCCTCCCCTGGTTGAGAAAAATTCGACCTCGAATTTGTAAATTCCTTCACCTCAGATTGTTCATCCCCATAATATGGTATAAGATGCTTAACATTGAACACGTCAGAAGTGTATACGTCTTCCGGTAGCTTCAACTTATAAGCATTCTCATTGATCCGTTTCACAACTTCTACAGGTCCAAATTTTCTGGCTTTCAACTTATTATAAGTGCCCACTGGAAAACGATCCTTTGTTAACACAGCATACACCAAATCGCCTTCGTTAAATTCAACATTTCGTCGCTTCAAATCTGCAGACTTCTTATACTTCTCATTCGACTTTTCCAATCGTTCCTGAATGATCCTGTGGCATTCTGTCAACCCTTCAACAAAATCAGCAGCTCGTTTAACTGTCTCTTTCGATTGTGGTACTACTGCCAAATCTAACGGTCCCCTGGGTAAATTTGAATATACAATCTGAAATGGACTGTAACCCGTACTACGATTCATGGCATGATTATGAGCAAACTCTGCTTGGCATAGCTTCATGTCCCAACTTCTCAAATTATCCTGTACAAGACATCGTAACAAATTTCCCAATGACCTGTTTACAACTTCTGTCTGTCCATCAGTTTGCGGATGATAAGCGCTACTAAACTTCAGCTTTGTTCCCACCATCTTCCACAAACTTAACCAAAAGTGACTCAGAAAACGAGTATCTCGATCAGAAATAATAGATTCTGGTAAACCATGCAATCGATACACCTCCTTAAAGAATAACTGTGCCACTCGAACTGCATCCGTTGTCTTCTTGCAGGCAATAAAATGTGCCATCTTCGAAAATCTGTCCACTACAACAAATATCGAATCATTTCCCCTTTGAGTTTTAGGCAAACCCAAAACGAAATCCATACTGATATCAACCCATGGCTTAGACGGTACAGGTAATGGCAAATACAACCCTGCATTCGTCGCTGTTCCCTTTGAAACCTGGCAAATATGGCATCTTTCCACAAATCTTTCGACTTCTTTCCTCATCGACGGCCAAAAGTAAGATTGAGAAATCAACTGCAATGTACGATCTCTACCCACATGGCCTTCTTCATGCAACTCCTTGATAATTTTCATTCTCAAACTGCTCTCAGGAATACATAACCGATTTCCTTTAAACAAAAATCCATCAATTATCATAAATTCATCAGTACTCCCATCCTTCACTTTCTCAACATATTTCACAAAGTAAGGATCTTCTTCAATCATTTCTGGTAGTAATTCAAACCCCGTCACTCCAACCTTCAATGTTGTTAACAAATGACTCCTTCTACTCAAAGCATCAGCTACCCGATTCGTCACCCCAGATTTGTGCTTAACAACAAAGGTAAACTGCTGTAAATACGCGTTCCATGACGCATGTCGCGCTGAAATCTTGTCCTGCCCCTGCAAATGCTTTAACGCCTCATGATCAGTGTACAGAACAAACTCCTTCTGAAATAGATAATGTCTCCAATGTTTAGTTGTTTGCACAACAGCATAGAATTCAACGTCATATGTACTGTATCTCATCTTTGCTCCTGATAACTTTTCACTGAAATATGCAATAGGTCTCCCTTGTTGACTCAACACTCCTCCAATCCCAACCTTTGATGCATCCGTGTGTAGCTCAAACAACAACTGAAAATTAGGTAAAACAAGAATTGGCGCTGTCGTCAACAGTTCTTTGATTCGTTCAAAAGCAACTCCCGCTTCCTCTGACCATACAAACTGTTTCCCCTTCATGCAATCAGTAACTGGAGCCATCACGCTACTGAAGTGTGGAATAAATCTCCGGTAGAATGACGCTAGCCCATGAAAACTTCTTACTTCCGTAATTGTCTTTGGCTGTGGCCAATTCCTGACTGCTTCAACTTTATTCTGATCAACTTGAATACCTTCCTCCGAAACAACATACCCCAGAAATAAAACACTTCTTGTCATAAACACACATTTCTTCGTAGCAGCATAAAATTGTTCCTCACGAAGAATAATCAACACTTCCCTCAAATGTAGAACATGCTCCTCCATACTCCTGCTATATATCAGAATATCATCGAAATAAACCACCACGAACTTCCCAATGAATGGTCTAAAGATTTGATTCATCACCCGCATGAATGTACTAGGTGCATTTGATAAACCAAATGGCATAACCAACCATTCGTATAACCCCTCTCTTGTCTTAAACGCTGTCTTCCACTCGTCTCCAGGTCTAATTCGAATCTGGTGATAACCACTCTTCAAATCAATCTTCGAAAAGATAGTTGCCCCACTCAACTGATCCAACAAATCATCCAACCTCGGCATAGGAAATCTGTAACGAACAGTAATCTTGTTCAAAGCTCTACTATCGGTACACATTCTCCATGTTCCATCCTTCTTCGGCACCAACAAAGCTGGCACAGCATAAGGACTCAAGCTTTCCTGAACACGTCCCTGTTCTAACAACTCTTCCACCTGCCTTCGTAACTCTTCATGTTCCTTCGGACTCATTCGGTAATGTGGTCTATGTGGTAATACGGCTCCCGGAACAAGATCGATTTGATGTTGAATGTCTCTCAATGGTGGTAACTCCTTAGGCAACTCCTCTGGAAATACATCTTCAAACTCTTTCAAAACTGGCTTTGCTTCTTCAGGAATTTCAACCTCTTCACTGCTCTCTCGTCCAATCAACAAATAGACTTCAGGCTCCTCTTCAACTTCTTTAACAAACTCCTTCAAAGTCAACAGAGTTTTCAATTCCTCAATCTCCTCTAGCTTGCTCTCCTTCTGTTGTTGCTTCTTGGGAACCAAAGTGATTTTAGTACCCTCGAACATGAAACTGTAGCTATTGGCACGGCCATCATGTTGAACTGATCTATCAAACTGCCACGGTCTGCCCAACAACAGATGACATACGTCTATGTCTACAATGTCACACCAAATTTCATCTTTGTACTTCTTCCCAATAGAAAAATTCACACAAGCCCTTCGACACACCTTCACTTCACCACCCTTCCTTAACCATGCTAGCTTGTACGGTTTAGGATGTTTCTCAGTTTTCAAGTTCAACTTCTTCACAGCCTCGGTAGAAATAATATTATCGCAACTTCCAGCATCAATAACGAACTTGCAAACTTTTCCTAGAATAGTGCATGTCGACTGAAATATGTTATTTCTCAACCAACTACAATCCTCCTCTTGCTTGGGTGTAAGACATGACCTCCTCATCATAAGATTACAACCTTCATCTCCAGATAATTCTTCTTCCTCCTCAACATAAGGGGTATTTGAACATTCTGCCTCCTCACCATCATCCTCAATCTCAGCAACCATTGCTCTCTTCTTCGGCTTCGGACATTCATTGCTTTTATGACCCAACTCCTGGCAATTGTAACATTTGAAACCACCGTTAACCTTCGTCTTCTCAGCCTCCTTCACCACTGGCTTATTGACAGGTTTAGGTACATTAGAACCTCCACTAACACCCCTTGCTTGATTATTGGAATTAGTAAACACACCACCTCCACGTCTTCCTTGCTTCTCCCAAGCCAACGCTTTCTGATGTGCCTCTGCCACTGATCTAGGATCAAACATATTAACCATATCCTGGATCTGCATTCTCAATCCCCCAATGAATCTAGCAGTTAACTGTTCTTCCGTTTCCATAATATCATTCCTGGCAATGAGTTGGTAAAATTCGTCAGCATAATCACTAACAGACTTCGTCCCTTGCCTCAGATTCTGCAATCTCTGGTACATAAGTGATTGATAGTTGTATGGTAAGAATGTAGCTGGCATCAATTTCTTCATCTTCTCCCAAGATTCTATCTTTGACTTCCCCATTCGTTCACGAGTAAGTTTAGTTTGCTGCCACCATGCCAAAGCTCTTCCCCTCAGCCTTGTAGCAACTAACTTCACCCTTCGATTCTCCGGAACCTCCTTGAAATCAAAGATTTCCTCCACATTAGATAACCAATCTAAGAATTCTTCAGCTACCATCCCTCCTTTAAACTCCGGAATCTCCATCTTCATTCCCGATTCCCAACGTCGATCATCATCAATAACCCGATACTGACGTTGTCCCTGATCTCGGTCTCTGAAGTGAATACTTCCCCTCTCACCATCAAACTCCTCATCAAAGTCTGACGCATATCTTTGTCTTTCACGCCCTCCAGCATCTCTATCACCACTCCTACTACCAACATCCCGTCTATCATGATCATCAACATTCCTCCTACTTCGTTTATCAATACTCCTAGGCTCTTGACTTTCTCTCCTTTCCCGTTCTGAATGTGATGACACTCTACTACCCCCACGGATGGATTCAGGTGAATTTCTTCTTCTACTTTGATTCATATCAATCATAAGCTTCTCCAACCTACCAATGCCTTCATCAATCTTCTCATGCATACGTTGCTCCATTTGATCGGCTTCTTCTCTTCGATACAAAGCTTCAACATTTTGATGGCGGTTAGCTCTCCTTGGCGGCATGATTGCATCAACACAACACTTCAACAAAACAACAATAAGTCACGGCTCAACCTTCAAACAACTTCACTAGGCTCGGCTACTTTCCAAGTATACACGACCTAACTTCAATTTCAAACACTTCTCCAAATCTAGATCCAAAATGAGATAGATTAAAAGTTCTCCTCTCGTTGCAACTTCAAGATGAACACGATGAACAACTTCAAACTTCAACTTCAAATACTTGGCTCCAAGACTCAACTTAGCTATGATTGGCTAAGTATGGCTCCGATACCAAAAAACTGACGCAGCGGATTAATCAAAATAAACTTCAATCGGTGAAAGTAGCAATCGGTGGATTGATGAATACCAAAATGCCCAAATTCGTTGATCCGAAGATACCGAATTCTAACTATCTCAAACACGTTGATAGCGCACTATACCGTGTTCAAAGATCTACGATTCTTCGTACGTTGATCTAGCGCACTAGATTCCGTGAATCGGCTTCAACAAACGTGGATTCGAGCGCACTCGAATGACGTAAGTGGAGATAGGAGATTACACTCAACTACCAATTGGAGAAGAAAGCACAAAGCAATAAACAAGAAATTTTATTTCAAAATCAACCACCTCAAAATGTATAACACACGCGTATTTATAGGAGTTACAATACACATAGACTGACGACACTTAGGTCGGCACCGACTCACGATCCAGCTTAGGTCGGCAGCGACCTAACGACCCAGACACACGACCTATACAAACATATATACAGACCGACTCAATCAAACGCGACTTAAGATATTACAGCACAGTACACCACCTATACTAGGTCGTTGCCGACTTATCGGACAACATAGAATTACCATCACGCGACCTAAACGAGACCGACTTAAGAACATAACAACTCAACATCATATACGACTCAATGAATTACAACACCACACCTTCGACCGACTCATCTTCATGCCGACCTACGACTTACGACTCATCTTGGTTAAGTCGGCACGTCATAACTCGGGACTCTTTAGGTCGCAGATGACCTAAAGTGGCTTCATTAACTCGCAGTTTCTCCTCCTTAGGTCGGGGCCGACCTAAAATATGCTTTGGTTCCTGTAACTCGTTGCCTTTTATCTCGTTAAGTCGTAAACGACTTAGAGTGTCTCTGTTAGCTCGTGAGCAGTGTTCTTTAGGTCGGCAACGACTTAAAACTTCCCAACGACCTAACTCCCAAACTTCTTCCACACGACCTAGAGCGATGTTAACTCGTGGCCGACCCAAATTCCTTTCTTTAGGTCGTTGCTCTTCATCCTTAAGTCGTATCTCTACTTCACGAGTCCCGTTAGGTCGTAGATCACTATTGTTAGGTCGTGAACGACCTAAAATTTCTCTCTTAGGTCGTGAGCGACCTAAGACTTGTGAATTTCCAGAAATTTCAGATTGTGCTGCATCAGGAACAATAGCTTAGACCATGAATTAGTTATAAACATTATCAGCCTCCTTCACCCAAATCATTCCAAAGTAAGTCAAACGTGCATCCAAGTTATCAACTTCTAAAAATCGACAGTAGCCATAAATGAATTTGCATGACAACTCAGCAAGCTTCATCATAGTAGGCTTTATTCCACCATTGCGTCAATGGTCTTGCATTTATGGGGATTCCTTAACTACCTAGGCTTTAAATGTGTAAGTGATCCAGTTGATTCCAAAGACTTATATGCAACTGTTACTACTCAATCTAGAGGACAAACCATTGATCCATTGGTTTCTATTCAGAGAATCGCCAATTAATGCAAGCCTTTTGTTCTGAGTTTCTCTAACAGTCTTGTTTCATTTAAATCTGTACAATTCGATTCTGATATGACCTTAGTTAGCATTAAGCTTACATTCCTATTGACCTTAGTTTACTATCTTACACAATATGCATGGGTTTATTATATATTTGTGAGCAGTAAACATTTTCATACCTTAGTAAATCACAATCATGGGGCTGCCGCCTCCAACGTTGAAAACTTAAATCTTTCCTTTAAATTTTTCACAAGCTGATTGGGCAGACATAAATGTACACTTCTTCTCTAAATACAAAAGGTATGTCGTATTACCAAAAACCCACTTGTTAGAAATAATTGCACCCTTTTCCTTTCAATACTTTAATTTCTTCTTCAGGCCATTTATTTGCATGCTTTGCTCACCATTGGAGATACATGACTGCTTAATAATCAGATCACAACTAAAATAAATTAGTTTAAGAATGATCGATCTGGTAGAAGAAGTATGAAAAACTTCCCAAACGTTACATAAAAGCAGGACTGAACAGAACGAAAATAATTTGCTTATATATAATCTAAGAACCAACTACATGTAACTGACCATGGTTGAATGCTTGTAACTAACTACATGTGACTAACATAGCTAGTTCATGATTCATAATTATTAGGGCATTCACATCCTTATTATGAGTGAGTAACAAAAATTGGTCAGATGCTTTCAGTGCCCTAAACTAAAGCTTTAGCTGGAACAATTTTTAAAGAACAAAAAATTTCAAATCATCTATTCATTCATTTTGAATTCGTTTAGATAGAAACCTCTAGACATTGTAAAGTAACCCACCAAAACAAAGAAAAATAACTTTAAAAATCCATTATCGTTATATGTAAAGGTGATGGATGATTTATAAGGCTTAGTTTGAGAGACTAACTAAATTATATAGTGTGCATAGTTAAACTTATATCATTACTATATTGTTAGACCCATTTTCAATGCAGTCATCGTAACTTATATACTAAACTTAAATTCAGTTTATAGTGATAGACATTATAGCAAAGTTAGCATTTCAACTGAATAATGATGTAGGCCAAAGAAATAGAGGATTTCATAAAAAGAAAGTGAAAATAAAATTTATGAAAATTCCATTTATACTTACCGCGAGAATTTCATTTGTTTTCCATTAATCTGTAAAACAAAGTTTACCAATGTATAACCTTTTGTAGTGCCGAGCAGTTGTATTCCATCAAGTTTCTTATGTTTGAGTTAAACTTTCATATTCAAACAATTGCTGAGGCATTACAAAGCATTGGAGAACAACTGTAAAAAGTAAACAAGTTGGTATTCAATTCGACCTACCTGTAACAAAGCTCGCTATGAAATGCGAGAAGGGTTTCCCATCACTCGGATGTGTGTAATCGGACAAAATAATGAGACTATTGGATTATCTACCAAGTTAACTTGTAAGTCAATCGAAACTTACACATGACAATGCTAAAGATGAAAGCCTAAAAGCATGCGCAAATGATAATGGTAAACAACCAATTTGTTAACTTCAGAAGAAGCTATACGTAAATGTGTGTGTATGTAAGTATGTATATAACCTTATATAAATATATTTAAACACAACTATTAACTTTCTTAATGTAATGGAATATAATTTATAACGATATAATATTCTTCAAAAATAGGCCAAATGTAAGCATCGTTTATGAGTAATAGGGTTGACATATTACTGATTTTCCACATTTTTCAAATGCCGACGTGGTAAAAAAATATGAATATTTGGTTGTTTTGTGTTACTGACAAACAAATGAGAATCAATCCAAATTCATTAAGTAATCAAGTGTAATATGTTTAAATAAATCCAACCACAAATTAATGTTAATTTTATGATTTGCAACAAATTTAGATGAGCAGTGGTTAAAAATTAGGACTATCATCATCAATTTAGTGTTAAAATTATTAAATTTTGGTGATACAAAATCACAAATTGAAGGAAATAAATATGCAAAAGAAAGAAAGAGAATATTTTATTTCCCCTGTTTAATAGACATATTTAATTATGTTTATTTCTCTCTCTAATTGGCTAATCAAACTATTTTTTTTCCATGTAATATTAACTTGGGCATTAAGTAAGTGATGTTATAAATAGAGACTAGAAGAGAGAGTGTAAAATGTATGGAAATCTATTTGCTAATTCTTTTTTCTTCCGTCTTTGTTCTTCTCATGTAATAATTTTAGCCAAAGAGATTAAGACATCATTTCTCAATTTGGTTATTGGTTCAATTTGTATTTCGTTTACTTTTATTTTGTTCGATTAATTGTAATTAAATTTTGGTGAATTAATAAAGAGGGTGGTTGGGTGGAATCTCTTATGTACTGATTTCTGATTTCATGTCCATTTATTTTCTATCCAAATTTTTCTCTTTGTGATTTAGATGATAAAAGATCTATTGGGAAAAGCTTCTACAAAGCAAAGTTTTCACTACAGATTGGTATCAAAGCAAGGTCATCGCAAAGCTTAAAGTAATTTTGGATTTGAAAAATTATTGAGATATCCAATGTGATTTCTTTTTCATACATGGCTGTTTTAGATGGAAAGAATTACGGTATTTGAAAGCGTAGGATGGAAGATATTTTGTAACTTAATGATTTTCAGATCTGATTGATGGAGATGGGAAGAAGCACTATGATATAGAGGACCGAAAATGGAAGAAGATGGATAAAAAGACAACTGCGTTGATTCGTCGGTATCTTGATGATCCAGTCTTCCATCATGTGACTAGTTATGAATCCGCGAATGCTTTGTGGGACAAGTACGTATCTTTATATGAGTCGAAGAGTGCTACAAATAAGGTTTTTCTTGTTTGAAAGTTGGTTCAACAGAGATTAGATGGAGAGAAGTCTATTGTAGAGCATTTGAATGAATTTCAAGATGTAATAAATCAATTGGCAAATATGAATGTCAAATTTAATGATGCGTTGCATGCTCCTTTATTGATGAGTTCGCTTTTAGAAATTCAGGAAACTTTGGTTGTTTCATTGAGTAATTCCAATGCTAATGTAACTATCTCACATGAAACTATTCGAAGTAGTCTTTTGAATGAGGAGCTTAGAAGAAAGGATCATGTGCGAAATTATTTCAAGATGAGGATACGGTAGCAAGGGACTCGAAGAAGGATGCAAGTCCGTAGAAGAAAGTCGCTAATGGTAAATGTATGTCAAAAAGTATCATTTGTTATTATTGTCATAAAAAGTGTCATATGCGCAATAGGTGTGAAGCATATAAAAGGGATCAAAAAAGGCTATACATAGTGACAGTGATAGTGATACACGGGTAGGCATAGATGAAGGAAGCGACAGTGATACTTCTTGCGATGTCTTCATTAGTGAAGAGAAGCTTTGGAAGATGGATTCAGGATTCGGTTTTCACAATTGTAGAGATGTGAATTGTTTCTCTTCTTATGAGAAGAGTGTCGGCATGATTAGGACAACCAATGGAGAAGAGCTACCGATTTGTGATATTGGATCTATCCGGTTTGTATGCATGATGTTGTGATTAGAGAAGTTTCGGGCGTGAGGCATGTTCCTTCTAGTTCATATAATCTTATTTCTCCCGGTTAGTTGACCGACGTGGTTGCACTTATGTGACTCGAGGTGGAGTTTTAACAGTGAAGAAGGGTGATCTTGTAGGGACGAGAGGAGTATTGGAAGAAGTAAATCTTTATAGTTTGGTTGGTCATGTAGTCGACTGTGGAAAGCGAGTGAAGGTTGGAGCACAGTCAAGTGGAGAGGCTAACATGTTCACTGCTTATGATGATCGTGTTGAGGAATATATTTTAGGCAGAGGTCTCCATGTTGATGATACTTGAGGGGTCGATGGTGATCATGTAATGAGCTCAGATCGAGTGGTAGACGGGTGTCAAGTAGGAAAATCCACAAAGACTGTATGGAGGTCTTTATGGTATTGTAAACACTTTTGAGACCGATAAGTGTGGTGCACCTCATGGAGGGAGATGCATCACTTGTATGCGGTGGTAGAGGTTTTAATTTGGCATGACCAAGATATAGGGAGTTGTGATAGATCTAGAAACGGCATGTTTGATATGTTGAAGATATGTGATTTTGCATTAAGGTGGAGTGTTAAATTTTGGTGATACAAAATCACAAATAGAAGGAAATAGATATGCAAAAGAAAGAAAGAAAGAGAAGATTTTGTTCCCCTAATTAATAGGCATATGCGATTATGTTTATTTCTCTGGCTAATCGATTTATTTTTCCATCTAATATTAACTTGGGCATTAAGTAATTGATGTTATAAATAGAGACTAGAAGAGAGAGTGTAAGATGCGCTACTACAAAACAGGTCATTTGCATCGGTTGTTTACCCCCCTTTTGCATCAGTTCAACAGCCGATGCATATGCAACCGATGCAACAGGCTTAACACTTCTGCATCAGTTCTGAAACCGATGCAAAAAGGACCTTTTTGCATCGGTTGTTACTAACAACTGATGCAAAATATCATGGTAGGTTGCTTGAACACAACCCCCATGTTGCATCGATTGTAATGAAAACCGATGCAACAAAGGAACTTGTTGCATAGGTTGTTGTTGAAAACCGATGCAAACTAATCCCTCTATTGCATCGGTTTTTTATAACTACCGATGCAAACTAATCCCTCTATTGTATCAGCTATTTATACCTGATGCAAAAAAGTCGTTCTCAGAAACCATTATTGCAGTACTGAAATAGACTATATATATATTGATTATAACAAACAATTATTGCATGCAATATTACAATCATTCAAAATTAAATTTGATGGCAAATACAAACTGAATAACATAATACCAAAATAAACACATATCAATTAAAGTGTTAATAATCTATACAAAATAATGGTTCATACATTCATTTTTGCAGCATAATTCAGATCTTTAGTACAATCATTAAGTGATATAGTCTTAATTCAGATTTTTAATTAGTACAACCATTAAGAAATAGTATAGTAAAAACCTTAAAAACTTCATGAAATCTTGAAAACCCAAAATTTTAGGCTTCAGCTCAAAACCATATGCTGCATTTCTTTTTTTGCAATGTCAACTTGAACCTGGAAAAACAAGAAATAAACATGTGAAAATGGTTTACAGGTTAATGCGTCTTAAAACTACATGACAAAATTTAAAATAGCAAATTTTTGCCAAAATATTCATATTGCTCTATAAGGTCTAAATATGAATGGAAGATTTTCACATGTTCAAAATTATGAAATGACGGTTCTCTTTCAACTACCATCCACCACCAACAAAACTGTGCACTGCAAACAATCTCACTACCCCTATCTGCTCGGAAACATCATTTACGTGCCTACCATCCACTGCCCATTACTTTTACAACGACCACAACTTCTTGAACTGACCACAACGAACATCAACAGTCCCATACTTCTTCATATCCATTTACTGCTGCTATACGTCTACAACCACTAAACCACATCTCTGCCAAACACTGTTGTCAAAAACATCTGCACTTCATTCATCAACTGCTCCTCCACCACTTCACTACAGTCAAGTCCCTCAACTGCCTTTCATTCACATTCATCAATTCACAGCAACTATACCACTCCACTTGCCGCCTGACCTCTGCTGCTAACTTTATGATTGAAGTGTTTTACAAATTAGAAAAAACACACAACAGTTCACCACACTGCCTTACTTCTGCTGCTTTATTGCCTTCAGACATCTCCAAACTGCTGCACCCTTCACACATTGTGCACTGGTACAGTTCACTACTACCATACCTCTCATACTACCATACATACAACTACCCACCCACTACTTCAACTGCTATACCACACTTGCCACTGCACTTCAACCTTGCCAACTCCCCCTCTTCCTTATACAACTTACCCACCATTACAATTTCATACTATACCATACTTCCCTGCCTACTCACGCATATCATTTCAAACTATACTGCTAAACACTTCATATTCACATCAACTCACCTGAACGCCATAGAATTGCCATTCTCTATACTTCACTTCACATTACCTAATTGCTGCAACCATCCCCTGCAGTTCAACCATCAATGCTCACATCATTTCCTACTCTGTTTCATCATTTTAATACCCTTATCCTATCATTTCCTAAAAATTGTTGTGAATACTCTCTTTAAACATTGATCAAAATACCATCATGAGTTAAAAAAATTGATTTTGAGTTGTAAAAAATACAAAGCGTAGAAAGAGCTCCACATGACACCCAAAATATGTATAAGAAAAAACCAAGGATTAATGAAAGTGAATAACCCATACCTGAGTTTCAGAAATAACATTGTTTTCAATATTTTTCCCCATTAAACTGAATGAATTGTTAGTGGACGGATGACTGAAGGTTAATGGAAAAAGCTAAACCAACAGGCACCTAATCTTCCTACTCTGTTTAAAAGTTTCTATGTTGCAAACTAAAGTTAGAAAAAATACATTAAGAAGGCAAGAACAAACTGAATAGGTACACAGACAATGACCATTTATAATAGTCAGTTAATAAAGACATTGGTTATGTAGTCATGTTAGTGCAAGCAACAAGGTTATTTACTACCTCTACCAATTAAAATGATGGAAATTAAACAAGTGGGATAAGTTAAAAATACATTGTAAGGTGGGGAAGCAATTTGTTTGACGTCATCATTTGAATTTCAAACTCAAGGAATGACAGCAACCTTTAGGGTGCTTAAATGAATTAAAGCCCAGCTTCATTGTTTAATATTTGGAGGGAAAATGACACCATTGGGAAGAAAATGTAAAATATACAAATTAAACTATTAACAAGGTACCAAATATTAGATTAATTGTAAATTACATAAAATGTCGGAAAAGAATCAAAGAATCTTCGAAATTTTGTACCTTTGATTCATTAATTAATAATTTTAAATAGCTACTGATTCGTCTCTGGGTAGAGTTAGTTGCAAAAATAGCATCATGACTTTCATATACAATATCATTTCACAACTGGCTCTGCATAAACTCAATCTAGATTAACCCACATAAGTGTGGACACATAAAAATAGTTTGGCTACTTAAATATATTCAATTCAATGTAATGGTATGAGTAAGTAAACAAAAATAACAGACATGACTTATGCAATTTGATACATGATGGTTTCAAAACTGGTACAAATACCTTTCACCTTTTTAATGACTTATTTCAAAGAAAAACTGAATATATGTCATTGTGTCTAACCTCATGTTTGCTGCCATGTTCCCTCAAAATTCCTTATATTTCATCAGATTCTGAAAGAAAAACAATATTTTGAGTTTTCACATGTTTGGAGAACATCTTAAAAGCCTAAATAAATGTCCATCCTTTTTTATAGGTCTACTTATTATAATGGTGTCCATCTTTTTTTTTAAACAGAGAATGGGCAAGGATATAAATGAACATCTGCCCTGAAGTAAAATTAAAGATATTGCAGTTAAAGTTTCATAGGGCAAGTTGTTCAATAACATAAGATGTTATGTGAGTTTGTATAAAAGGACAACTAGCCTCAATTAATGTCTTAAGTAATTAACAAACAGAAGGTCCATCTGGATGTTAAACTAATAAAGAGAAAGGTACCTTTCCTTCTGATATTTTAACGAATGATCTCCTCGTTGGCTAGCTTTGGATTATTTTATCAGAAGCTCGTAATAAGAGGATCGCCGTGAAGGTCGATCTGTAGCCATCAATAACTTTTCCTTGACCACATCAACACCTGTCACACACACTCATAATTAATTACTATGGTAATTTAGTTGACCGTTGATGATTCCATTAAATGTAGGAAAAGTTACAAACTTTATCCATTTGATTATATATTAGTATAATATGTGTATATTATAACTAGGCATCACGTAAAAACATTTCAAGTGATTTAGTTTTCCAAATGATATCTGGACATAAACATATAAGAGGAGAAATCACATTATAATATCAACAAACACCTTGTTGGCTACAGGCTAAGACAAAGACATGATTAGAATTAGAAGCCACTCCTTTGACCTTCAATGTAATAATACAAAAATTAAAACCAATTCACAATTATTTTCAGTTATGGTGCGGTTGGAAAAACGGAGATTAAAAATATTTTAAAGGTTAAAGAGCATAAGTTACCTATTAAATACCTTTGCGTGCCTCTCAATTCTGATTACATGCATGCCTTGCATGTTGGTGGCAGGGAAGTGAGGTACATGTTGGTGGTGGAGTATTGTTGTATTGATGTGTAGCAAGTGTGGTTGTAGTAGAGCGGAAGGGGTATAGAAGTTTGCTATTGGTAGGTAGGTGAAGTTTATGGTTCAAGTGGTGGATGATGTAGCCGTGGTAGGGAGAAGGAGGCAACATAAGATGTTGTAGTTGGGTGGATGTGTTATGGCAGAGAAGTGTGTTGATGGATGCAGTGATGGAAAGTTGTGGTGATGGTTTGGTCAAGGATTGTGATGCAAGGGAGGAGATGAGCAGGAAGTGTGTTTAGGTTGGAGTTTATCGTGCACGTTTACAGTTGTAGTTGAATGTGATTGTAGTTTGTATGGAAGTGATGGAATTGTAGGGTGTACACAGCCAACTGTAAAATGAAACCAAGAAATTACTCCACACAATAAACAATAACGAATTACTCCAAACAACCAAGAAAAAACTTACTACAACAATTCCTCACCCAACAACCAACAATAAGTGCTGTCGGTCCATCATACTCCTCCAAGACTTGCCACATACCATTTCACCAATTCCATTTGACCCAGTCATCTACTACAACAAAACTGCAAAGACAAATTCATTTAATTGCTTCTCACATACAACAATAACTGGAACCTCATATACAGACATCACTGTCCATTCACCTCATTCACAACAATTTCAATCACTGACCTGCCATCAGAGAAACACTACAGCTGAACCATCATCACATCAGACATCCCCTCAACATCACTGTGTTGTTCGTCAACCCTATACATCCTTACTGCTCACTAACGCATCACTGCTAACTGTACACATACCCACTACCCACTTCTACAAATGTACACTTATACACTTCACCAACTATTGGCTCTGTTACAACACTCATCAGCACAAACATCGTTTACCACTATCCACCAAATACTTCCCAAAACTTCACTGTCCACTACCTTTCCCCACCAGACAACCTACATACTACTACCCAATCTACTACATCACCTGCTTCTGCTTCAACAAGCCCTCTATAGTGCCGCACCCTTCCACAGTCTCAAACCACACCATAACTGCTTCATCACCTCATTCCCATACACCTCCACACAGTTCAACTTCATCCACTCAAACATCAAACTACCCTATACACCACAATTACATCTCTATTTACATTCAACCTACTTCTACATACAAAACAGTGTCGTTCCCCTTACCTCAACCTGCAATTTGCAACTACTGCTAACGCTTCGACCAAACATTCCATCGAGAGAAAAACTCAACACTTCAAACTGCAGTGTCATAATCCCCATACAAACCACAAATCCACCATACTATACTGTGCACACCTACCTGATCAATACAATCACTTCATCATCAACTTCTGGCTTTATATTCTACATAAAAACATCCCATATCGCTTCAGCTTGAGAACAAACTGTCAAATGCTACCACCCTCTGCCTATCCCAATCCCCGATCATCCATAGTTTCCAACATACCATTTAACTTCACATCACCACATCACTACCACTGACAACTGCCTTTCATCATAGTAAACTTCAGATCACCCCAAACTTCCACCGTCAACCCACCTTCATACTGTCTGCTCAACAAACTGCCTCCAAACCGCCACTTCCAGAATAAAAAAAAACATCCTGCATCATGCAATCAACAACAACGAAGTACTCCAAACAACTAAGAAAAAAAACTTACTGCCATGATTCCTCAACTAGCAACCAACATCCCAATCGTGACCTTCATAGAATTAGCACCACGTGTGTTGCGAACCGCCCGCCATCAACTTCCCAATTCGAACCATCCTCAACAGCCATGAAATCATCCACTCGAACTCGAACTAACGTCGAACCCATAATAAATTGAACCGCTTTCACCAATTAGTGTGGCCGAATCAAGAAAATTGGTTGAATTGTGAAAGTTTGATTGAATTGTGAAATTGGGGCTAATCGTGAAAGTTTGATTTCGATTTTTTTTTGTATAAGCTTTCTGATTATATAAAAAAGTACGTGTGTAGTTGTTTTTGAGGAGGAGAAGAATTTTTTTTAGGAGTGGGTTATTGAGGAGGAAGGAGTACATTTGTCCAAAGTTGTAACTTTTGAGCCAATTTTTCATTATTTCCCTCTAAATTTCATATTACAATCAATATGTAGTTGCATTGGTTGACTTTAAAACCGATGCGACTAAAACTATTTGCATTGGTTGTTGGTGAGAACTAATGCAAGTTTGATTTTTTATTACCTATTGCTTTCCACGTACCAATTGCAACGGCTATTAAGATAGAACTGATGCAAATAGTTCTATTTGCATCAGTTTTTACTTCAACCGATGCAAATGAGGCGAAGCAATATGAACTTTTTGTACCAGTGATGTGTGAAAATCTATTTGCTAATTCTTTCTTCTTCCATCTTTGTTCTTCTCCGCCAACAATTTTAGTCATAGAGATCAAGACTCCCTTTCTCAATTTGGTTATTGGTTCAATTTTTATTTTTTTTACTTTTATTTTGTTCAATTGATTGTAAAAAAAATTTGGTGAACCAATAAAGAGGATGGTTAGATGGAATCTCTTGTGTATTGATTTCTGATTACATGTCCGTTTATTTTCTATCCAAATTTTTCTCTTTGTGATTTGGATGATAAAAGATCTATTGGGAAAAGCGTCCACAAAGCAAAGTTTTCACTATATGAATAACAGTAGAAAGAAATATCTAATGACAGCAGTTATGAAGTAAATTGTATTCTATAATGCATAAATCAATATAAAGACAACACATGTGATTGGAATTAAATTCTATCTTTGAGTATTAGTTAAGAAAGTTTGCAAGAATATAAAGAAAATCATCTAAAAGAAAATCAATATTTCCAACATTAACACATAACATAATGATATCTGAGAAAATGATAGAGATGGATTGTGTAAATATCTAATAATCCATAGAGATGGTCGGTTTTCTTCATGTTGTCGATGGTTGGAGCAGACTAGCAAGCATCTTTTGTTGCGAGTTGCTTCCATCGAGTCCATTACAATTGAAATAGATGAAAGAAACTAGGTTTTCAAAATTTGGAGATAACTTTTCGATTTATCTTTAGGAGTGATGAAGAAGGGAAAAAAGGAGAAGGCGTAATTAGATACTGTCGTAATTGCGACGTTTATTACTGTAAATTCGATGTTGTAGAATTGTTGGATTCATTCATTTTCCAATTTGAGAGATTTGATTATTTATAAAATGCACGTGGATGACCAGTTATGAGCGTTAGATATTTCATTCTGAATCTATGAAATTACCAATAATGTAGGATGCGGATTGCTCTCATTTTATTAGTAAGGCATCGCTAACTCCTTAGGCGTCACTATGGCATAAGGAATTTAGATGCCTTAGTGATGCCCTATCTTTTAAAAAAAATGGAAAGATGTCACCAAGGCATTGGTAATTATCGACGCCTTAGTGACACCTTAGTAAGGACCAAAATTATAACGACGGCGCGGCGTCGCCATGTTACTATGACGTCGCTAATTGACGTTGAAAACGAGCCCTTTTTTCTAGTAGTGCAAAAACATTATCTAAATACATAAAAATGAATAAATAGAATAGCTGAAGAATAGAAACATATAAACTTTTTGAAATTATATGTAAAGAAAATAGAAATTACCTTTTGAGATGCAGCCAAAAGAAAAGCCATGAAGATGTGAAGATTCCTAGATTTATTGAATCGCTATCTAGAACTTGCAACAATCAAGAGAGAGAACCGCCTTTTATTTATTTTGTTTCGAATTTTTATTTTAGAATTTTTGGAAGCCTAGCCACCATGAGAATCCATGTAACGATCCAGAATTTCAGTCATTTGAAATTTGGGTATTTAATTGATTTTAATTATTAAGAAGTTAAGTTTACAAGCTGAATAAATTATATTTGAAATATAGTGATTTAATTGGATAATTAAATTATTAATTTAATATTTGAAATTGCAGAAATAATTGAAATTGGATTAATGTGAATAAAAATGATTTATAAAGTTGTATTAAATCCTATTTGAATTAGAATGATGTTAGAGAATATTTAAAATTGAATTAAAAGTTAAATTGTAGAAATTGAATATTTTAATATTTAATTGACGAGTGAAAATAGTCATTTTTCAAACAGTCTCGGATTTCAATGAATCTAGTTTCATTGGATCCGTAATGTTATATTATTGTAGGATTTCAAATTTCGTGTCAAATTGGATTTACAGTTTGTCCGGGGCAAGCTAAAACATGTAGAAATTCGTTTAAGTAAATTTTAAATTTAAATAAGTCGATTCAAAAATCTACCTTCCAAATATGATCAAATTAACATCCGTTATATATTCCATTGTGTTCGGAATAGGGGTAAAACATTATAAACGCCAGGCGGCATGCTTTGATTGGAGTTCGGGAAGATTCCCGATGAATAGTGCGTGCAAATTTTATATAAAAGGACGTTATGATTTCACTTTTTCGTCAGAGAAACCCAGGCTAGGGCTAATTGCCATTTGCAAAGTGATGGCTGAAAATAACTCTTCTTTTCCCGTCAATCTCTTTCCATCCATTCGCTTTCACGAAAAATGTTCAAATGCAATGTTGTAGAGCTCGTCGAGTACTTCGAATCCATACGGTGATGATCAAATATGGTGCAATGATCGAGAAGGAAGTGGCTTGTGAAGTCATGCATTTAGGCACGATTTTTGAGACGAAGGGGGAGGCCGAGTTAGACCAGTCTTTGGCCGAGGGTAGAGGGGAGCGCAAGCATTCAAATGGAGGTGGCCGATCGTCTTTAAACGATGAGATGAGGTCGCGAAAATTCATGGAAAATCGACGGCATGGATTTCTCAAACCTGGAGATTTTGTGCATGGGAGAAGAAAGAATGGGTGGCCATGATTCCATCTCCTGAAAGCAACAGCCAAGATTAGCGCAGGGTTTTAAAAATAAAATATAAATTGAAATTGATTTATATAATTTCGTACAAACTTTTAAATATCATAACTTTGTCATACGAGGTCCTTTTTTGACGAAACAAGTTGCATTGGATTTGTATTGACAAGCATTACTTTTTAGAGCTGATTTGAAGTTGATTGAAACTAGTGTAAATTTTAGGTAAAATTAAAAGGTTGTTTAATTTATTCGGAATAAAACACTACAACTGCTACTGGAAGCAATGTGAGTAAAACTCACTCTTTCTGACTCACTTATATTTTTATATAAGTGAGAATAAATATTATTTATGATGTTTGATGGTTGTTTGGATGAGATATGATGTATTATATATATTGATGGGTATTCAGATATATTCCTGGCTATTGGAGCAGACGAGACCCTATACGTTCCCGTGTATGAGCGGATGACCCTTTGTACGTGTGTCTGCCTCGAAGCGGACATTGTATACATATTCTAATATGTATATTTTTGTTACAGGTAACAGGTAGGAGGGATCCAACTGGATTCCTCACCACTGTTGATTAATTTACGGATATTGTGATATATGATGTTATGATAAGATATATGATGTTTTGGATGCCGTGATTGATGTATTTAGCGTTGTTGCAGCATTGGGCCTGTTTTTGGAATTTTAAAATGTTTAAGTGATGATTTCTAAATTAAAAAGGATTTTCAAGTGATTTTGGAAATATACATTTTATTGAATTTTGAAGTGTTAAAGAAATGAATTTATTTTAAATAAATATATATTATAATTTTTATTATTATAAAAATTATGATTTTAGGAAAGTTAATCAGAATATGATTTTTGAAATGTGAAGTTAACTATTTTGTGAAGTAGTATAAATTGAGATATTTGAATAATTATAAATGGTTTATATATAAGATTTATAAAATTGATGATTTATAAAACAAAGTGATAAAGTTGTAAAGGAGTTTTATATATGTTAAAAGGAATTTAAAGATGAATTTTATAAGTAAAGAAGATGTATAGATTCATGAAATTGTGAAGTTACAAAAAGAATGATTTTGGAAATAAAGAGATTTGTAAGTAATTAACTTATAAATTGGATTTTGGAATATAAATGAGGTATAAAAGGAAATAAAGGGATTTTATAAATTGAAGTTTTATAAAATATAAATGTGAAATTATGAACATTGTTTTATAATTCCAAAATCAATTGAATTTGATAAGTTAGTTGTAAAAGTTTATTAAAGGAGATATATCCACGATTTTGGACAGTGTATTATCCTTTAATAAATGTGTGGTAACATTAAATTGGTAAGAGAATTATATCCACGGTTTTGGACAGTGGATTGTCCTTTAAAATAAATGTGTGTAAACATTGAATTTGATAGATGAATTATATTCATGATTTTGGAAAGCGAATAATCTTTTAAATAGAATGAACGTTTTTGGAAGTGATATTGTAAATGGATTAAAATGATTTGAATATGTTTTAAAGTGTGTTAAGTATCGAAACCATAGATTTCAGTATTCATTGTTGAAATAGACGTTTCGAGAAATAAGGAAGTATGGACTATATAACACAGTTGTTATAGTAAATGATTTTCGAAAGGAAATGTTTTGTATAGTATATAAGATTCATATATCTATCTTATTTTCGAATCCCTATACTTGTGATTTTGCGTTGTCGTAATGATGTTTTACGCAATATTCATTATGACCCAAATAAATATGTAAAGTGAATGTTTTCCTTAAAGAATGAAATATATACTTAATCTTGATTTAAGTATATGTAATATTTTCTAAGTGTTGAAAATAAATTGATTTGTGAATTAGTTATTATTAATTAAGTATTTGGAAATGTTTTCCAATATAGAATGTTGAGATTGCTAGAGATTATATCCTTTTAAAGATAATTTGAAGTGGTTATTGGGCAAATGTTTTCATTAATATAAGATTAATTAAAAGGGCCAGTGATTGTTATGGTGCTGAATATTTGTTTGTTTTTTTGATAGTTAAATAACCGACTATCAAATTTGTCCATTTTAGGCCCTCGACTTGATGTGAGAACTATTTAGTCGTACACTTAGTATGTAGCCTTCTGTGTAGGCTTGATTATCGTTTGTGTTGAGGATGTTGATTCGTAAGTGCAGAGTATTACTCCAATCTGTCGAGCTTCCTTCTTGGCCTGAAGGATAGCAAGTTGAAAGTTGGAGACGTGATAAGTCTATGAGACTTAGTTTCTGTGTAAGGTTGAGAAATGTTTTTTGTGTTGTTGGTGCGAAGAGATCAGGATCGGTTTATCCGAAAACAACTTCGAACCAACATATATGCGACGATTGTGCAGGTTGCTTGTGATGATACTGATATTACAGATTTTCATAATGAGAGACTGCTTTTTGATTGTTTGGGGTTAAAATCCCAATATACATATGGTAGCAGTCGTCTTTTCATTATGAAATATCCAATGCAAGGCCTATTCGCTACTAATCCTAGGGATTTTCCGACAGGATGTGGTAGGAAAGTACCTTCAGTTTGCCGTGTTCTTGGACAACTTGTATGGATGTTTGTCTAACATTGCATTTCTAAAGATTACGTACATTGGTTTTTACAAACATACATTAATGGTGGTGGAGAAGGCAACTTCTCCTAGCTTAACACCCTCCTTGAGACGTATGAGCTTAAGGGTTGTATTTTTGTAGAAGGAAATTAGTAGTCAACGGAAATGGCCGTGTGGCATTCAAAGTGATGTGGTTTGTGATATGTGAAAGTGATGAAGTATTTACCTCGATTGAAACAGCGGCCATTCTTAGATCGTCATCTCCACACGACTCGATCTTCTCCACCGCAACCGTCGACTTATCTCCACATGACTCAATTTCACCGTCCCACGACTCATTCCCTCCAACAACCCACGACTCAACATCACCGACTCACTCCCCTCATGCGGCATCGATTCCAATCTAAAACCCTAAATCGCGATACTGCTATAAGTCGCGAACGACTTAAGTTCCCCCTCCGCCTCTTTCATGTGTCGCGTGCGCGACTTAACCTTTTGCCCTCAATCCTTTAAGTCGCGAAACTCCTTGTGCCGTGCTAACTGTTAAGTTGCGAAGAAGCTCCATTAAGTCGCTGCCGAGTTTCTTCCATCCTAAGCCGTTACCGAGCTATCTTGAGTCGCGTGAAAATTTGAATAGCTTCAGTTAAGTCGCGAACGACTTACTATATGCTCCATAAGTCGCGAACGACTTATTACCGAGACGTTAAGTCGTTGCCGAGTTTTAGTTGAACCGTAGCCGAGTTAGCATAAAGTCGCTGCATTTTTCTTTTCTTTAAGTCGTGTACCATTGTGTTGTTTTTTTCTTGTAGTGAGTTATAAGCCTATAAATAGGCAAGTCGTGTCATTTGTAAAGTGGTTGAAAATTGAATAAAATTTCCATTTGATTGCTTTGTGCTTTCTTTAAATTGGTAGTCGAGTGAAAATCTCCTATCTCCACTTCGGCATTCGAGTGCGCTCGAATCAACCGACGTTGAAGCCGATTCATGGAATCAAGTGCGCTTGATCAACATCGAAGAATCGTAGATCCTTCATCACGGTATCGTGCGCGATCAACGTGTTAAGGATAGCTAGAATCCGGTATCTCTTGAGATCAACGGATTTGGGCATTTTCAGTATTGTTCAACCCACCGATTGCTAATTCCATCGACATATCCAGTTTTTTTGTTAATCCGCTGCGTCAGTTTGGTATCAGAGCAAGGTTTGTTGGAGGGTCACGAATGTAGATCTAGGATATGGTTAATATGTTCGATCCAAGATCTATGGCGGAAGCACACCAAAAGGCGTTGGCTTGGGAGAAGCAGGGAAGGCGTGGAGGTGGTGTGTTTACTAACTCTAACAACCAAATGAAGGGTGTTAGCGGAAATTCTAGTGTTCCTAAAGTTATTGCAAAACCATTTGTGAAGGAAGGTGAGAAGGCGAAGGTTAACAGTGGATTCAAATGTTACAATTGCCAGGAGATGGGTCATAAAAGCAACGAGTGTCCGAAGCCGAAGAAGAGAACTATGATAGCTGAGGTTGAAGAAGAGGAAGGAGAGGCAGAGTGTTCTAATTCCTTACCGGTTGAGGAAGAAGACTTGTTGTCGGGGGACGAAGGATATTCACTGATGATGAGGAGAAGTTGTTTGACACCGAAGCAAGAGGAGGAAGACAGCTGGTTGAGGAATATATATTTCAGTCTACTTGCACTATTCTTGGAAGAGTCTGTAAATTTGTTATTGATGCCGGGAGTTGTGATAATATTATCTCTACAGAGGCTGTGAAGAAGTTGGAATTGAAAACCGAGAAGCATCCTAAACCGTACAAGTTAGCTTGGTTAAGGAAGGCTGGAAGTGAAAGTTGGACGAAGAGCTTGTGTTAAATTTTCAATCGGGAAGAAATATAAAGATGAAATTTGGTGTGATGTAGTGGACATGGATGTGTGTCATCTGTTGTTGGGCAGACCATGGCAGTTTGATAGAGCAGTACAACATGGTGGTCGTGCTAATAGCTACAGTTTCATGTTTGAAGGTACTAAAATCACATTAGTTCCCAAGAAGCAGCAACAGAAAGAAAGCAAGCTGGAGGAAATTGAAGAATTGAAAACTCTGTTAACTTTGAAGGAGTTTGTCAAGGAAGTCGAAGAAGAACCTGAAATGTACTTGTTGATTGGACGAGAGTGTAACGAAGAGATTGAAATTCCAGAAGAAGTGAAGCCAGTTTTGAAAGAATTTGAAGATGTATTTCCAGAAGAGTTGCCTAAGGATTACCGCCACTGAGAGACATTCAACATCAAATCGATCTTGTTCCGGGAGCAGTATTACCGCATAGACCACATTATCGAACGAGTCGAAGGAACATGAGGAGTTGAGAAGGCAGGTGGAAGAGTTACTTGAGCAGGGACGTGTGCAGGAAAGTTTGAGTCCATGTGCTGTGCCAGCTTTGTTAGTACCGAAGAAGGACGGAACGTGGAGGATGTGCACTGACAGTCGAGCATTGAATAAGATTACGGTGAGATATAGATTTCCAATGCCAAGGTTGGATGACTTGCTAGATCAGTTGAGTGGGGCGACTATCTTTTCGAAGATTGATTTGAAGAGTGGTTATCACCAAATTCGGATTAGACCTGGAGACGAATGGAAGACAGCCTTCAAGACGAGAGAGGGGCTGTACGAATGGTTGGTTATGCCATTTGGTTTATCAAATGCGCCTAGTACGTTCATGCGGGTGATGAATCAAATCTTTAGACCATTCATTGGGAAATTCGTGGTGGTGTATTTTGATGATATTCTGATATATAGCAGGTGTACGGAGGAGCATGTTCAACATTTGAGGGAAGTGTTGATTATTCTTCGTGAGGAACAATTTTATGCTGCTACAAAGAAATGCGTGTTTATGACGCATAGTGTTTTATTTCTGGGTTATGTCGTTTCAGGAGAAGGTATACAGGTGGACCAGGATAAAGTTGAAGCAGTCAGGAATTGGCCACAGCCAAAGACAATTACGGAAGTGAGAAGTTTTCATGGGCTAGCGTCATTCTACCGAAGATTCATTCCACACTTCAGTAGCGTGATGGCTCCAGTTACTGATTGCATGAAAGGAAAACAGTTTGTATGGTCAGAGGAAGCGAGGGTTGCTTTTGAGAAGATCAAGGAACTATTGACGACAGCACCGATTCTTGTTTTACCAAATTTTCAGTTATTGTTTGAATTGCATACTGATGCGTCGAAGGTGGGAATTGGTGGAGTGTTGAGTCAGAGGGGACGTCCTATTGCATATTTTAGTGAGAAGTTGTCAGGAGCGAAGATGAGATACAGTACATATGACGTTGAATTCTATGCTATTGTACAAGTTATTAAACATTGGAGACACTATCTATTTCAGAAAGAGTTTGTTCTTTACACTGATCATGAGGCATTGAAGCATATGCAAGGACAAGACAAGATTTCCGCGAGACATGCATCATGGATTGCTTATTTGCAGCAGTTTACTTTTGTCGTTAAACACAAATCAGGGGTGACAAACCATGTAGCTGATGCTTTGAGTAGGAGGAGTCATTTATTAACGACAATGAAAGTTGAAGTGACAGGTTTTGAATTATTGCCAGAGCTGATTGAAGAAGATCCTTACTTTGTAAAGTTTGTTGAGAAAGTTAAGGATGGGAATACTGATGAATTTGTTTTGGTTGATGGATTCTTGTTCAAAGGGAATCGTTTATGTATACCAGATTGTAGCTTGAGAATGAAGATTATCAAGGAATTGCACGAAGAAGGACATGTGGGTCGTGATCGTACATTGCAATTACTTTCTCAATCTTATTTTTGGCCGTCAATGAGGAAAGAGGTCGAGAGATTTGTGGAAAGATGTCATATCTGTCAAGTTTCGAAAGGAACGGCTACGAATGCGGGATTATATATGTCGTTACCTGTGCCTACCAGACCATGGGTTGATATCAGCATGGATTTCGTTTTGGGTTTGCCGAGAACTCAAAGGGGAAATGATTCTATATTTGTTGTGGTGGACAGGTTTTCGAAGATGGCACATTTTATAGCCTGTAAGAAGACAGCAGATGCAGTTCGAGTGGCACAATTATTCTTTAAGGAGGTGTATCGATTGCATGGTTTACCAGAATCTATTGTTTCTGATCGAGATACTAGATTTTTAAGTCATTTTTGGTTAAGTTTGTGGAAGATAGTGGGAACGAAGCTGAAATTTAGTAGTGCTTATCATCCGCAAACAGATGGGCAAACAGAGGTGGTGAATAGATCGTTGGGAAACTTGTTACGATGTCTTGTGAAAGACAATTTGAAGAGTTGGGATGTGAAGTTGTGTCAAGCTGAATTTGCTCATAATCATGCAGTGAATCGTAGTACGGGATTCAATCCATTTCAGATTGTATATTCAAATTTACCCCGGGGACCATTGGATTTGGCAGTAGTACCACAACCGAAGAGGACAGTTAAACGGGCTGCTGATTTTGTTGATGCGTTGACGGAATGTCATAGAATCGTTCAGGAACGATTGGGAAAGACAAATGAGAAGTATAAACAAATGGCGGATAAGAGACGGAGAAATATTGTCTTCAAAGAGGGTGATTTTGTTTACGCAGTATTAACGAAAGATCGTTTTCCAGTTAGAGCTTATAATAAGTTGAAAGCATGAAAGATTGGTCCATTAGAAATCCTGAAGAAGATCAATGATAATGTGTATCGGTTAAAGTTGCCGGAAAATGTTCATACTTCTGATGTTTTCAATGTCAAACATTTAATTCCTTATTGTGGGAAGGATTTCATCGAAGATGACGAGAGTGTGAATTCGGGGACGAATTCTTTCCAACAAGGGGAGGATGATGATGTATTTACCTCGATTGAAACAGCGGCCATTCTTAGATCGTCATCTCCACACGACTCGATCTTCTCCACCTCAACCGTCGACTTATCTCCACACGACTCAATTTCATCGTCCCACGACTCATTCCCTCCAACAACCCACGACTCAACATCACCGACTCACTCCCCTCACGCGGCATCGATTCCAATCTAAAACCCTAAATCGCGATACTGCTATAAGTCGCGAACGACTTAAGTTCCCCCTCCGCCTCTTTCATGTGTCGCGTGCGCGACTTAACCTTTTCCCCTCAATCCTTTAAGTCGTGAAACTCCTTGTGCCGTGCTAACTGTTAAGTCGCGAAGAAGCTCCATTAAGTCGATGCCGAGTTTCTTCCATCCTAAGCCGTTACCGAGCTATCTTGAGTCGCGTGAAAATTTGAATAGCTTCAGTTAAGTCGCGAACGACTTACTATATGCTCCATAAGTCGCGAACGACTTATTACCGAGTCGTTAAGTCGTTGCTGAGTTTTAGTTGAACCGTAGCCGAGTTAGCATAAAGTCGCTGCATTTTTCTTTTCTTTAAGTCGTGTACCATTGTGTTATTTTTTCTTGTAGTGAGTTGTAAGCCTATAAATAGGCAAGTCGTGTCATTTGTAAAGTGGTTGAAAATTGAATAAAATTTCCATTTGATTGCTTTGTGCTTTCTTTAAATTGGTAGTCGAGTGAAAATTTCCTATCTCCACTTCGGCATTCGAGTGCGCTCGAATCAACGAACGTTGAAGCCGATTCACGGAATCAAGTGCGCTTGATCAACGTCGAAGAATCGTAGATCCTTCATCACGGTATCGTGCGCGATCAACTTGTTAAGGATAGCTAGAATCCGGTATCTCTTGAGATCAACGGATTTAGGCATTTTCAGTATTGTTCAATCCACCGATTGCTAATTCCATTGACATATCCAGTTTTTTTGTTAATCCGCTGCGTCAGAAAGGTAATCGTTACCTCAGGCCTCATCAGCTGGACATGACCAAAACATGGTCAGATGCGGCAATGTTAAGTGGGTCGCTCCTAAGTAAGGTATGATCATCCTCTTCTAGGTATATCTTTACACGCTATGACGTCATGTATCTGATTATTGTGGTTTGTATACTATAGGGGCCCTCGTTAAACGTCTGTGACGACCAGAGGATGATATATTCGGTACCATCTAGTTATAGAGGTAGGCCGATCTTGTGTTGGCAGAGGATCCTTTGTGATAGTCCTCGGTACATTCTTCTAGAGATGTACTGCTGGAAGGAAATCCTTTCATCGTGTCATTTGTATGGAAATCCAAACTCCACTACGTACCTGTCATTTTGATTATATTACCCATTTTGGGCTATATGCTGGAATTTAATCAATGTAACAATTTCGGCTATGATTAATATTATTTGTATACTAGACACTAGTATAACATCAGATGATTTGATTTGAGATGTTTTAGTTATCTTAAGGTAAAAACATGTCCGTGTTTATATGTGGGTTTGTCTTACGAGATACTTTTGTTTTGATAAAGAAAAAGTTTGGTAATTTAATAAATTCAGTTAAATGTGTTTCTCACGTTGGTTTACCAGACTGATCCGAGCGTTCTTCCCTTTCAATGCTCGGATCAGACTGAGTATATTTACAGCTTCAGCATTAGTGCTTTGGAGCTTCAGCAGGAGAGCTGGAGATCTTCATTTTCGTATACACGTATCTGTTTTGATTATCCGCTGCTTAGTTGTTGTATATTATTGGCAGTTGTGAGGACAGGTTATCATAACTGTCCAAGCTGATAACTTATGATTGATTATTGAACTCTGATTGATGTATGTATATATAGTTTCTATTTTGTAAATATCACTGATATGATATTATATGTTTTCCACTACGATGTGAGATTCTGTATGGTTCTGTTTTGTTCTATCTTCTCTCTTTCTTCTGTTCTCTTCTTCTCACTTCTTTTCTTTCCCTTGATTTTCCATCAGCCTATGCTTTTTGGGTCGGACATTTGTGGTTTATTGTCGATTTAAAGGGTATCAGATTTGTTTGACTATGTTCGGCATGGTAGGGGGTTCTCGCTTTGTGAACAGTGACGAAGCTTAGACTCTTACCCCTACATGTCCCTAGCGTGAAAGGGTTGGTTGATAGTCGAGAGGCTTGCCGTAAAAGCAAATCCGTAGTACCATACGGAATCACCTCCATGTTGAAAAGAAGGAGTGCCCCATGTTGAAAAGCGGAAGGGTAGCGGGATGGTTGAAAAGCCTACCGGGGTGAGTCCGAAAAACTCGGTCGCCACATTTGGTATCATAGCTTAGATTTTTTATATTCCTAAGCTTTAATGTGTACTCAGTATAGATAGGGACAATAGCACCTTAGATTGAGTTTGATTGTATTATATATATGAACGCATATTTGTTAGTGAATATAAGATGTTTTATATTGTGTTTTCTTATCCGTTGAGTTATTTGTGAATTCTGGTCGGTATGTGGGATGCCGTATTATCGATTGGGATTTCCAAACACTTAAGCAAGGCAAGTCGACATAGTATTATTTTTAAATTGAGTAAATGAAATAATTTTACTTCTATATTTTATATATAAAGGAAACATTTTTTAGAAATTATTATAGTGTATATAAATTGATTGCTTGGCTGTTGAAAATGTAAATATATATCGGTTAATAAAAGCTAGTTGAATAATCTAAATAAAAGCAATAATTGTAAAAGAATAATTTGAATAAGCAAATGAATTATAAGAATGGAATTATAATTAATATGATTTACAGTTGTGAGATAATCATATTTATAAGAAATGAAACTATATGAATATATTTATAAATATGAATTATAAATAAAAAATAAAAATAATATAAAAAATGAATATAGTGAACATTAGAATTCAATCCAAATTGAACGTTAAACCAATGGAAAGTAAAAGTGTTGAACCAAACTAAATGTAAACGATGTAAATTAAATAAATTTGATTATGTTGATTATACATTGGTTGTTAGTTGATTGAATAGAAATTCATACAGAGTTGGATTAATGAAATTGAAAGCTAAATAATTGTTATAAAAAAATTGAATATAGTGAATATTAGAATTCAATCCAAATTGAATGTTAAACCAATGGAAAGTAAAAGTGTTGAACCAAACTGGATGTAAATGATGTAAATTAAATAAATTTGATTATGTTGATTATACATCGATTGTTAGTTGATTGAATAGAAATTCATACGGAGTTGGATTAATGAAATTGAAAGCTAAATAATTGAAATCAAATTGGAAGTAGATAATTCTAAATAGAATTGAATTTGATTTGAACTGAAAGTGAACCAACTTGAATGTAAATTAGTGATTGTAAACTAATTGAATTTGAATAAATGAATGTTAGTAAAATCCAATGTTAATAAATCAAATGTGATTAATTGAAAATCAATTCAAAGAATATTAATGAGAAGTGAATGAATATTGATTTGTTTATGGATTGATTGGATAGATATTGAGTTGTTGGATGATAAGTGGATGATAGTTGTTTGATGGTTGGATTTGTTGCTTTTGTTGCATTTGCTATATTGGCATATATAGTTGTTGTATTGTTATGTGTTGTATATTAATGTTACTTCATATATACATGTTTCTCATTCGTTGTTGAGTGTTTAGTAGGTGCGGATGGCGTTTGCTTCGCATTTGGAGCTCGCTTTTATGTTATTTTAGCCGTATGTGCTCGCTAATAATATATAAGGTGCATATCTCGGATTACATATCGTAGTTTTACACTTTGTTCCTAAGGAATGCCTCATCCTCGAAGATGAGATGTATATTTGTGATATATATATGCCTTGATCCTACTACGATCGAACCGCGCAAAGGAGACGCTGGCGAATTTTTTTTATGAAATTTAAGGCGTTAGAAAATTTTAGGAATTTTGGAAAATTTTTGATAACTAAAATTTTGATATTAAGTTAAGAGTTATATGATATTAGTTGGCTTTGAAAAGATAATTAAGAATGGATTTGAAGACTTAGTAAAGTTTTGTAAAAAGTTTAACTATCGAAATTTGGAAAGGTTAAATGTTTAAATGAAATTGAAGTTTAATTTGAATGATTTGTTTTGAAAAGTTAATGGATTTTGAGACTTTTTCTTACTTGGTAATTTCGGGGATGAAATTCTTTTAAGTATGGTAGAATGTAATGGCCCAGAATTTCAGTCATTTGAAATTCAAATATTTAATTGGTTTTAAATATTTAGAAGTTAATTTTATAAGATGAATAAATTATATTTGAAATATAGTGATTTAATTGGATAATTAAATTATTAATTTAATATTTGAAATTGCATAAATAATTGGAATTTGGATTTAATGTGAATAAAAATGATTTATAAAGTTGTATTATATCCTATTTGAATTAGAATGATGTTAGAGAAATTTTAAAATTGAATTAAAAGTTAAATTGTAGAAATTGAATATTCTAATATTTAATTGACAAGTGAAAGTAGTTTTTTTAAAACACTCTTGGATTTTAATGAAACCAGATTCATTGGATCTGTAATGTTATATTATTATAGGATTTCAAATTTCGTGTTAATCGGATTTACAGTTTGTCCGAGGCAAGCTAAAACCCATAGAAATTCATTTAAGTTAATTTTAAATTTGAATAAGTCGATTCGAAAACCTATCTTTCAAATACAACCGAATTGGATTCCGATATATATTCCATTGTGTTCGGAACAGGGGTAAAACATTATAAACGCAAGGCGGCACGCTTCGATTGGAGTTCGGAAATATCTCGAGTGAATAGTGTGCGCAAAGTTTCTTTAAAGGACGTTATAATTTCACTTTTCATCAGAGAAACCCTAGCTAGGGCTGGCCGTCGTTTCTAAAGCAATGGCTGAAAATCACTCTTCTTTTCCCCTCAATCTCTCCCAATCCATTCCCTTTCACGAAAAATGTTCAACTGCAATGTTGTAGATCTCGTCGAGTACTTCGAATCCATACGGTGATGATCAAATATGGTGCAATGATCAAGGTGTAAGTGGCTTGTGAAGTCGTGAGTTTGGGCATGATTTTCGAGATGAAAGGGGAGGCAGAGTTGGACCGGTCTTTAGCCGAGGGTAGAGGGGAGCGCGGATTTTCAAATGGAGGTGATCGATCGTCTTTAAACGACAAGATGAGGTCACGAAAATTCATGGAAAATCGACGGCATGGGTTTCTCAAACCTGGAGGTTTCGTGCATGGGAGAAGAAAGAATGGGTGGCCATGATTTCATCTCTTGAAAGCAACGGTCGAGATTAGCGTAGGGTTTTAAAAATATAATATAAATTGAAATTGATTTATATAAATTCGTACAAACTTCTAAATATCATAACTTTGTCATACGAGGTCCATTTTTAACGAAACAAGTTGAGTTGAGTTCATATTGATGAGCACTACATTTTAGAACTAATTTAGAGTTGATTGGAGCTAGTGTAAATTCTGGGTAAAATTAAATGGCTGTTTAATTTTATTCGGAATAAAACACCGCAACTGCTATTGGAAGCAATGTGAGTACAACTCACTCTTTCTGACTCGCTAATATTTTTATATTGAGAATAAACATTATTTATGATGATTGATGATTTTTTGGATGAGATATGATGTATTATATATATATATATATATTGATTAGTATTTTTATATATTCCTGCCTATTGGAGCAGATGAGACCCTATATGTTCCCTTGTATGAGCGGATGACCCTTTGTACGCGTGTCTGCCTCGATGGGACATTGTTCACATATTCTAATATGTATATTTGTTGCAGATGACAGGTTGGAGTGATCCAACTGGATTCCTCACCACTGTTGATTTATTTACAGATATTGTGATATATGATGTTATGATGCAATATATGATGTTTTGGATGCCGTGATTGATGTATTTAGTGTTGTTGCAACATTAGGCCAATTGTTGGAATTTTAAAATGTTTAATCGATGATTTACAAATTAAAAAGGATTTTCAAGTGATTTTGGAAATATATGTTTTGTTGAATTTTGAAGCGTTAAAGAAATGAATTTATTTTAAATAAATAAACGTTGTAATTTTTATTGCTATAAAAATAATGATTTTGGTAAAGTTAATCAGAATATGATTTTTGAAATGTAAAGTTAACTATTTTTTTGAAATAGTATAAATTGAGATTTTTGAATAATTATAAATGGTTATATATAAGATTTATAAAATTGATATTTTATAATCAAAGCGATGAAGTTGTAAAGGAGTTTTATAAATGTTAAAAGCAAGTTGAAGATGAATCTTATAAGTAAATAAGATTTATATATTTATGAAGTTGTGAAGTTATAAAAAGAATGATTTTGGAAATAAAGAGATTTATAAGTAATTAACTTATAAATTGGATTTTGGAATATAAATGAGGTGTAAATGGAATTTGGTAAATAAAGGGATTTTATAAATTAAAGTTTTATAAAATATAAAAGTGAATTTGTAAACATTATTTTATAATTGGAAATCAATTGAATTTGATAAGTTAATTGTAAAAGTTTATTAAAGGAGATATATCCACAATTTTGGACAGTAGATTATCCTTTAATAAATTTATTGTAACATTCAATTGGTAAGAGAATTATATCCATGATATGGACAGTGGATTATGCTTCAAAATAAACATGTATAAACATTGAATTTGTTAGATGAATTATATTCACGATTTTGGACAGTGAATGATCTTTTAAATAGAATGAACGTTTTTTAAAGTGATATTGTAAATGGAGTAAAATGATTTGAATATGTTTTAAAGCCTATTAAGTATCAAAACCATAGATTTCAACATTCATTGTTGAAATAGACGTTTCGAGAAATATGGAAGTATGGACTATAACACTGTTGTTGTAGTAAATGATTTTCGAAAGGAAATGTTTTGGATAGTATATGGGATTTATATATCTATCTTATTTTCGAATCCCTATATTAGTGATTTTGGGTTGTCGTAACGATGTTCTATGCAACATTCGTTTAGACCCAACTAAATATGTAAAATGAATGTTTTCCATAAAGAATGAAATATATACTTAATCTTGATCTAAATATATTTAATATTTTCTAAGTGTTGAAAATAAATTGATTTGTGAATTACTTATTGATAAATAAGTATTTGGAAATGTTTTCCAATATAGAATGTTGAGATGGTTCGAGATTATATCTTTTTAAAGATAATTTGAAGTCGATATTGGGAAAATGGTTTAATTAATATAAGATTAATTAAAAGGGCCCAGTGATTATTATGGTGCTGAATATTTGTTTGTTTGTTTTGATAGTTAAATAACCGACTATTAAATTTGGCCATTTTTAGCTCCTCGATTTGATGTGCGAACTATTTAGTCGCATATTTAGTACATAGCCTTCTGTGTAGGCTTGATTATCATTTGTGTTGTGGATGTTGAATCATATAGTGTGGAATATTACTCCAATCTACCGAGCTTCCTTCTTCGCCCGAAGGATAGCAAGTTGAAAGTCGAAGACGTGATAAGTCTATGAGACTTAGTTTCTATGTGAGGTTGAGAAACGCTTTTTGCATTGTTGGTGCGAAGAGACCAGGATCGATATATCCAAAAACAACTTCGGACTAACATATATGCGACTATTGTGCAGGTTTCTTGTGATAATATTGATATTCTGGATTTTCATAATGGGGGACTGCTTATTGATTGTTTGGGGTTAAATTCCAAATATACACATAGTAGTAGTGGTCTTTTCATTATGAAATATCCAATGAAAGGACTATTCGCTACTAATCCTAGGGATTTCCTGACAGGATATGGTAGAAAAGTACCTTCGGTTTGTCCTGTTCTTGGACAACTTGTATGGACATTTTTCTGGCATTTCATTTCTAAAGATTACGTACACTGGTTTCTACAAACGTGCATCAATGGTGGTGGAGAAGGAAACTTCTCTTAGCTTAACACCCTCCTTGAGACATATGAGCTTAAGGGTTGTATTTTTATGGAAGGCAATTAGTAATCAACGTAAATGACCGTGTGGCATTCAAATTGATGTGATTTGTGACATGTGAAAGGTAATCGTTACTTCAGGCCTCGTCAATCGAAAATGATCAAAACAGGGTTAGATGCGGCAAGGCTAAGTGGGTCGCTCCCAAGTAGGGTATGATCATCCTCTTCTAGATATATCTTTACACGCTATGTCATGTATCTGATTATTGTGGTTTGAATGCTATGAGGGCCCTCATTAAAGGTCGGTGACGACCGGAAGATGATATATTCGGTACCATCTAGTTACAGAGGTGGGCCGGTCTTGTATTGGTAGAAAATCCTTTGTGATGGTCCTCGGTACATTCTTCTAGAGATGTACCGCCAGAAGGTAGTCCCTTCATTTGGTCATTTGTATGGAAATCCAAACTCCACTATGTACCTGCCATTTTGATTGTATTACCCATTTTAGGTTATATGATGGAATTTAATCAATGTAACAATTTCGGCTATGATTAATACTATTTGTATACCAGACACTAGTATAATATTAGATGATTTAATATAAGATGTTTAGTTATCATAAGGTAAAAACATATCCTTGTTTCATGGGGGCTTGTCTTACGAGATACTTTTTATTTGATAAAGGGAAAAGCTTTGTGATTTAATATATTCAGTTGAGTGTGTTTCTCATGCTGGTTTACCAAACTGATCCTGGCGTTCTTCCGTTTCAATGCTCGGGTCACACCGATATATTTACAGGTTCAATATTGGTGCTTAGAGCTTCAGCAGGAGAGCTGGAGATCTTCATTTTCGTATACACGTATCTATTTTGATTATCCGCTGCTTAGCTAATGTACATTATCGGCAGTTGTGACGACAGGTTTTCATAACTGTCTAGGCTGATAACTTATGATTGATTGTTGAACTCTGATTCATGTAAGTATATACATTTTCTATTTTGGAAAGATCATTGATAAGATATTATATGTTTTCCGCTACGATGTGAGATTCTGTATTGTTCTGTCTTATTCTATCTTCTCTCTTTCTTGTCTTCTCTTCTTCTCTCTTCTTTTCTTTCTCTTGACTTTTCGCCAATCTGTGCTTTTTGGGTCGGACATGTGTGGTGTATTGTCGATTCAAAGGCTATCGGATTTGTGGATCGTCACAATCTGGCCATAGGAGACGGAAGAGAGGAGAAAATATTATCATGGAATAAAATGAATTAAATAAAATGAATTAAATAAAATGAATCAAAAGGGATTTTGTTATAACGAAGTAATAGAAACCTTCCTAATTCCTTCATTTAAATTTTCCAAACTTTAATTCTATTGAATCTAAATCAATTCTCGCCATCCTTTACATGCATGGACGACCCTACTTGTTGTTATATGGTCCCTCAAAGTTTCCAAAATTCCGTTATCACTTATTCCATTTAAATTCAAATTAAATGTTCCGCTGATATTGTATGTCGCTGCCCACGTTTATAACTTCCATATACACACTTTTTTAAATATCAATAATATTCAAAATAAATAAAATAAAATTTCTAACAATTAATATTTCACAAGTTCTAATTCTTTTAATTTATTAAAAACACACTTGGTATTTTTCTATTTATATCTAACTTAAATATTCTATCGACATCAAATATCAGTACGCACGTTCGTAACTTTTGTATACACACTTTTTTTAATACCAAATATATTCAAAACAATTAAATAGTATTAAAAAATTAATATTTAATTAATAATTAATATAATTAATTTTAAACAATTAAAAATTATTTAAATCATGTGGTTCATTCGGCATATTCATCATTTCGGTTGTGTGACTCAAAGATGAAAATCCAGTCAGCGATTATTAGACAATTCAAATATTATCATTCAAACATCACCTTAGCTAGTGGTGTGACATTTTGGATGAATTTATCACGTAACATCTTTTGGTAAAATCTAATTTTATTTATTATAAGCAGTACTCGATAGTAATGATTATTTACACCAATTCTCTTTGTCAACATTATATCATATTTGGACTTATGGAATTTGATTTTTGTCAACTTTACAACATTGTCCGCATTTAGTTTTGTAAGCCCAAACATAAAATCCGAGGTTCAACGTAATAACCATATTTCTCTGGCTAGAGATTTTGACTTTGAGTTGATTGCAATTGACCGTGATACTAACCCTATATAACTAAGGAGACAATTTTTTTATTGAAGAGTGTTTCACTTTCAATGCTTCAACTTTGACCAAACTATAGTCATTTGATGGATATCATACCATGATTTAACTATAATCAAAATGGAGTGTCCATATTGAAGTTCCACTGTATTCTCAAGTCAAAGGAACTATGTAACATCATTACTTCAACATTCTCTTTTCGACCACAGATATATTAACCAATAGAAAAGTGAGTCATTCCATAGTTATCCAATAACTATCAGTATATAACCACCTAGTGTCCCAGCAATTACAAACAATACACTACCCAACATTTAGAGAGAGTTGCATACTATAGTCTCAACGGATGACTTGATATCCTTTTTCGAAACATCTTGACTGGGAAATATTTAAAACAATATGTTATTTTCAATGTGATAATTCTCACGATTGCAACACTTTGTAATTACTATCACATAATATATTATTTAAGAATTTTCCGTCTATACACTTCATACTAATTACTTATTTATTCATATCACCATACAACATGAATATAAAGAAAAACGCCTTTTATTTTGAAAAATATTGGTCACGGAGTTAGATATTTGTAATAAATTACAAAATTGCGTCTAGTGCATACCCTAACTCTAATTAACTCTCTCTGATGCTAACAAACGGCCTTTATCACGTAAATCTATTCGGAGTACGTCTTGACTTCTAGTGAGCTCTAAATTCTTTTACGAACTGTATCACAACATTATTATCATATAACAATGTCATAGGATTATCAACACTTGAAATTCTTCTCATCTTAGTTATAAATTTGTGCATTTATGTATACTTCTTATGTTTTAGTAGCCGTTGTTGAAACCAACTACTACTTCTTATTTGAAACAATTCCAACTTAAAGTTCTTGACTTAAGTTTGAACATGAATTTATGATTGACATACTATACTCGATATCATTAATGAAGCTCGAGTGTGTGCACTCCTTCGTAAGGAGTTCGTTGTTTCAATAAACAATTCTATTTTATTTCATAAATATTCGAGAACACTCTTAACCTTCATTAAGTGATCTCAATTCAGATTTGTAACTTGCTCTATATATCAAATATACGAGTCAAATGAGATATTATAGGCAATATAACATGTGTGATAATACCTATTGCCAGTGTACAATAATCTCATCATACGTGCTACATACTAAACAATTTTGATACTTCATCTACATATATCATTTAGGGAAATGCCATCATCCTTTTATATTGATTATAAAAGATGTCATTTTCAAAATTAGTGTTTAGTATCAACAACTAAATTGAAATGATTTTAACACGAATATATAATTAACAATCATAAGTTTGTTGTTTACTTATATTTTTAGAAATATATTTTGGTACCACTTAATGTTCTTTTTATGGACACATGTTTCCTTTGCATTTTGATTGAGATTCAAATTATTTGATTCTATGTCAAGATGCTTACTTAACTCCGAAGCTTATTGAATAACACTTTCTTCATTTCTTGGATCATATCTATTGCTCACAAACTCGGTCATTGCCTCACTAACTTCGAGACATTTGGTTTTTATATGCAAACATTCTATTCCAAATCATTATTTAGAATTTTTATTTCAACATATATGTACCAAAACTCAAGATCATACTGAGCGCTAAATTTTGTTAGTAAAATCCAAATTAACCAAAACATGTTGAATGACAAATCTTTTATGTTAGTTTTAACAATTGAAATTTATAATATTATTCTTTTCTACATGACTTATATTCCAACTGAGATATTCTTCTTATTGAAGACACTTTTATAGCTGATGGATCATATCTTATTAGGTACCAACATCAAAATCATATTTTGATAATGTACATAGTATCCATTTCATATTTTGCGCATCATACCACATAGTAGAGTCAACACTCTTAATGGCCTGGTTAAGACCGAGGAGGTTCTTTTCTTAACATTAATAAAATTCATAATTTCTCTTTGATATGTGAATGATTTATCATTAGACATTCTAATTTGTCATGTCTATTTAGTTTGGTTAATTTTATTTCATCCTTCGTTATTTGTATTATCTTTAGTTCGTATCCAAGTCCATTTTGCTATTGAAGTTGGTGTTCTTGAAACAATAATTGTTTCTCGATGCTATGGAGTAGGTATTCATAAACATTTTCTGAACTGCCTAAATGCATGTATGAAACTATTTTAATCTATGATACTTTTGTTGATAACATAAATTGATCGGTCCAAATTCCTTTTGGGTGGTCCACATAAGATCCCTTGCAGAAAGTATAACATCCAGCCTTGGTTGAAATTAATTTTAACCTTATGTACTTGCTCTTAAGTGCACAATCTTAAAAAAAGAAGTTAGCTCAACTTCACTCATTATTAATCACACTTTGTCCAACAAAGTCTATTTACTTCTTATCGATACATTATTATGTATCACAGGGTGGAGTAACATTTGAGATTGAATCTTATTAATTTTTAAGTACTTTTGAAACCATTTTCCTATATGATTCACCTATTCGATCAAATGAAATTTTCTGATTTCCTTGGTACTTTAAGTTTTTTACTTCCATTTCATAGTCAATGAACTTATCATGGACATATTACACATGTATCAAATACACATGTCTATTTTTTTAATAATTCATCTGTGAATTAAATGACGTACGCGGAACCATTTTTGGTATTGTTGGACTTTTGAGTGCATACATCTTTATATACTAATCTAAAGAGTTCAGCTACTCTTATATCGATCCAACTAAATGGATGCTTTGTCATTAATTCCAAAATAGTTGTAAGAAATTATAGATACTTCCGTGTTTTTTAGCTATGGAATAATTACCATTTTCTAATAGATTTATTTTACAATTAATATGCAAAACATTTGTAATAAAATAAACTATATTCACTTTCGATCAATACTAAATTAATTATTATTTCATAAATATTATTTGGTATAGTTACAAACACAAATTTTCATATCTTAATACATCCATTAACAAGCATTATATGGCACGCTCTCACTATTTCCACTATTACTATAACAGCATATAAAATTCGAAGCTCCATTCAACTACTTAATATGGGCTATTTATTTCTTTTACTATAACTGTTTACAATCGAGTGGATTTTATCAAATATCTTACACTCGTAGAAATAAAATTTATAGAAAATAGTTTTCTACATTATGACACAATTTGGAATAAATCATATTTCTCATTCCGTATTAGGTATCTTTAATATGTTATACAATTCTCTTTTCGATGTCCCTTGTGAAGCAAAAGTGACCATTTACTCTCTTTATCCCCACCATGCTTAAGTTATATCCACTCTTGAATATTCTTTTTCCTTTCCAAAATAGTTAATCCTTTCAAAGAAAATCCTTATTGTAATCTATCGTATTGGATACATGATTTTACACAATGGTTTATTTGCTTATTTCCAGTGAACTAATTTCGATGAACTTTCGTACATTAATAACTATGACCATTAACCATATAACATTTATATGTGATTGAATATGGATAAAATATCCATATTCTTACATTTTTTAAGAGTTTAAAACACATAACAGACAATACACAGTCTCGGACATATAAATTCTCAAGCGATTGAGGAATGAATGTTTTAGTGGTTTTGTGAATTGGCACTTGCATGGTTTTGAAGTGGAAACATGACAAAGGATTTAAAGGTGAGTTTATTTTGTATTTCTTGTCAAACTTAATTCAGTTCAATTGTATATTTCAACATATAAACATTTTATTAATTATATTAGTTGCATAAATTTATCAATGTAGATTATTTTTACTTTATATAGCAAATGTTCTTACAATATTAGAAAGGTTAAATGTTACCATTTAATTTTTCTAATAAAGCTCCTACTATTTTTTTATGTTCCTCAAAACCCTAAGAAAAATGTAGAAATCTTTCGATTTCTCTGGTGGGTGTTAAGACTCACTTGCCTTGGGATTCTGACCTTGAGTTTGCTTAACAAGTCATAGATCCACAAGAGATGTATAATACTCTATCAGTTGTTTCATAAACAACACCTAACCCGTGGTTTTTATTCTAATCTCAATCTCGACCTTGAATTTTCTTAAAACATCGAAATAGATTTTTCACTCATACCCACCATTTTGTAATGGCCTAAGTATAGATGCATGTACCGTGAGTTTGCTCAACAAATACTTGCATATACCTTATCTCATCCAACAATATATTAATAATACTAAAAAAAACATCCCTGGCTTGATTTTTCTCAACAACTAAGCACATAAGTAATTTATTAATACATAAATGATAGAGGACAATTGTTATATGATACATTCATAATCTTTAATATATTTAATTGAGTTATATCGATTTGGGGAATAATGTATTTCTTTTGAAATACCCTTGTGATTCAAGTGTTAGACAAATCTGAAATCACATTATAGGTACTATACATATGTATTTACTCAAATCGAATTTGGATTTCCTTTTAGTTCCACCTATATGCATTCTTATTATACAAGTTTTTTTTTTTTGAACTGGTACTTTATATACAACAAATCAATGGGACAACATATCTCATGTCAAATAAACGTTCGAAAGCAAGTTTCGAACTTGTGACATCCCGCACCAAGCTGAATCAATTAACTACTTGGACAATGGTGCTTGTCACAAGTTTAATTTATTTATAACCTTGTAATTTAAATTTACTTATAAAATTCTTATATGTATTATGAATTAGATCATATTTAATTAATTTTAATTTGTTGATTCGATTAACTAATTAATTAAATTATTTTTAAAATTCAAAATTTTATTTTATTTTATTTATCCTAAATAATTTAAGATGAATATTAACTATAACACTTATAGTTTGAGATGCATATATCACTATATATATACATCTTATTTTATTGGTTAATATTTAATTAATTTATTGGTAAGTAATTATTTTATTTAATTAAAATAATTTTAATTAAATATTTTGATATATTGAAAATTAATTTATTTTACCATAAATAATTTAATTTAAATATATATACACGTTATAATATAAAATCATTTTCAAAAAAATGTTATAACATTTATACATACATATATATCAATATATATATGCTTTATTTAATTAAATTTATTTATTTATTCTAATCTATTAAATTTCAAATAATTTTCAAAATACGAATTAATTTTCAAAAACATTTGAAAATGCATTTTATAATTTTTGCAAATTTTATCTTATATTTTAAATTTAACTTTTAAATACAGAATATCTTTTAAATTTTCAAACAGATTTTGAAAGCTAGTACAAGACCCAAATTCAATTTGGACTTTTTATGTTAGGGATAACTGTTGGGCTCACTACATCTTTTTGGTCAGGTTGGTAGCCAGGTAGGATAAGATACTTAAATACCCATACTCAGCCTAAACACTACTTTTCTATACATCTTACCAAATGAATAAGTTTAATTAGTCGTCTATAACATGACTACCGCCTAAGAAAATTTGGCTATGATGCCATTGCAAGAACAGAGGCAATCAAATACGGGTGAAGTAGGTAGATTTTTTCTCTCTATTTTGGATCTACTAGGCTCATGAAGTATGAAGAATCATTAGATCCAGTCTAAAGAAGTTTTAAATAAAATAATATCTTATTTAATTTAGTTAAAAGGAAGTTTAAAGTTAATTTAAATTTGTATGTATTATAATGAATGTATCAAATACATTCATATCTATGAAGTGTAAGTGCAACATATAAGTAGTGTACATATGCTTAAATAAACATAATTTTTTTAGAGAAGGAAATCTATTGTTTTTTCTCTTTCAAATATATAATTAATCAAGGGAAGATGAAGCTAAAGCAATTTTTTTTTTGCTTTTCAACTTACATAAGTCGATTTTTTAAATGAAAAAAATACTAAAAAAATGTATTTACAAATTTCAAATTTTCAAAATTTCAAATTTCAAAATTTCAAAATTTATAAATTTCAAATTCAAATTTCAAAATTTTCACATTTCAAAATTTTCAATTTCAAATTTCAATTTCAAAAATTCAAAAATTCAAAATTCCAAATCTCAAATTTCAAATTTCAAAAATTTTAAATTCTAATTTCAAAATTCAAAATTTCAAAGTTAAATTTTCAAATTTCAAAATTTTGTTCAAATTTCAAAATTTTACAAATTCAAAATTTGAAAATTGAAATTTCAAAATTTCAGAATTCGAATTTCATAATTTCAAAACATCAAATTTCAAAATTTCGAATTTTCAAATTTTCAAATTTGAATTTTGAACTTTTTTTTCAATTTTGACTTATAAGTCAAATGTTTCCAAATATGCTTTTTAACTTTTTAACTTTCTAAAAGCAAAAGGACTTTTGAAATAAGCAAAAGTCCTTTTGCTTTTGTTTGCCAAACGTCTCTCTTTCTTTAATTAGATTAAATGACATACTATATGACATTTATAACTAATTTTACACATGTCTTTGTTGTCCAAGTTTCTGACTGAAAATGCAAGTAGGTAAGTGTATATATATATATATATTAATAATTATACACACATACGCATATATATTAAAAAAGCTATATATATATATATTAAAAAAGTAGGATGAGTATTTTATGCACTTTGAAATCAAAATTTAAAACAAGATATAATTTAATAAGAGTTTGAAATTAAATTAATGAATTCACACTAGGATCTATTTTATGAACTTTAAGCTAAAAACATGCAATTATATATTTATACTTAAAATTAAGGTTAATAAAATAAAATCCGACCTTAACTAAAAGGGATCAAAAAAGCACATGGCATTTTCCATAAAAGTCCACTCATAATTTTGTTTAACTTACAATTAAAAGTGTGACGACCCGGGATTTTGGCAATATTATTTTAATAAATATTTAATCCAATTAAATAAAATGTAAACTTATCATTTTAAAACAAATAAAACTATTGGAATATTTTCCATTTATTTATATACATATGTATTTTGAAAAGGAAACTTTGATTTGAAAATTTAAAATAAAATCTTTCAAGAATATTTAAAATAAAATAAGTCTTATATAGTTGAATTAATATGCTCAACCCTGTTAACATTTGGTATGAAAATATATATGAATAATAATGTTTAAAATGAAATAAAGTACTTAAACAATGATTAAAATAAAATAAAATCCTATCAATATTAAATATAAGTATAAAATATAATTATAAATAAAACATATGAATATAAATTAAATGTTGATAGTTAAAATAGAATAAAAATAAAAACAAGGATTAAATGGTTATTGTGTGTAAGCAACATAAGATAAATACATATCAATAACCATAACAATTTTTATTAAGCACAAAGATGTAGCATAACCAGACAAAATGTATGTGTGTAAATTATGAAAGCAAGAAGATAATAAAAACAAAATATCAATATTAAAAAAGGAAACCAAATGAGATAAATATGTAAACAAAATAGGAAACAAACACATTAAATGCTATCATCTCAGCCAAAATAAGGTCATTTCAAATATTTACAAATCTTTCCAATTTCAGTAAACAAAATCTAGTTTAGTCAAAGAAGAGAAACAAAAATCTGATCAAAACAAAACAAAAATGTTGTACCAGTTATAGCCTACCGTGTCCAAAACTTTCTCTTTATATATACATCCTTTAGTTAGATCGTTTAGAAATAACTTAGCAAACCAGAAAAAAGAGAGAAGTAAACTCAAATTCATTCAACAAAAAAATAGACAGGATTCAAAAGCAGATCAAAACTACAAGTTTTCAAAACAGAAAGTGTTCTCTATTCACAAACTTTTCAGGTGAGTAGCATCTTTTTCTAAAAATTTAAGTAAAAAATCTGGTTGCCGGTAATTTGTAAGATGAAGTATGAATTGTGTGTGAATTTTTATGAAATGCTTGTGTATATATGAATGTATAGGTGAATGCTTTGCTGTTGTATCTATTTGTTGTCTGTTCCTGGTTTTAAAAGCCAAAATTATGATCGATATTCATTTTCTCTTGATCTAATCACTATTAGGACTTAAGTTATAAACAAAAGTTGTTTGTCTTACCTTAGATTATAGCTTAAAATTTTATTCAAGTTAAAATAAATTGAAAATCCCACTGGAAACCAAAGAACAGTGAAAATATAAGCCATTGCTAAAAATTCAAGTATCTTAATTTAATGATTCAGGTATACGATCTTAATTACTAAACTAAATCATAATTTTTGGAAGTGAAATTACAATTTTTAGATGAGAATCGAACGAGCGGTTCGTGTTGAACTGAAATTCTTGTTTTGGGTGGTTTCTGATGATTAAGATGATCTGCGGGGGTCACGATCATTAGTGGAGGAAGTGGGATTATCAGAGAGTTTGGGAAAAATATCAGGACGACGGTCAAGGCAAGTTGGTGACGGTGGTTGAACGATGAAGTCAGTTGACCTAGTTTTGGTTTGGTCGGGTTTTTGGGTTGGCACGATCCCTCTGGTGGATCGAGTTTCATGATACTTTGGGGAATGGAAGCTGTGGGGCTATCGATGACGTATTTGAAGCCGCTGGCACTCTGATGGTTGGAGAAGCGAGAACGAGGTGATTTCAAGTTTTGATTGTTATTCCAGCTTTGTGTCATATTGCTCGATTTTGTTTTCGAGTGGAAATCGAAATGGTGATGGTCGGAGTATGATGTGAGGTTGGTTGCCGATGTGGGGAGGCTATCAAGGGTGACCGGAGGTGGTCGGTGGCATGGTGCAAGTGCACGGTGCACATCGTGATTTCTGGTGAGTCTGGGTTGAAGCAGAGAAGTTGGACTTGAAGTTTTTTTCGAGTAGATGTCGGGGGAAGCTCGAAGTATTTGAGGTGATCTCGGGTAATGGTTGGTTTGGTCAGTGTAGAATTCTCTAGTTTTTGTAATTTGATGTTTGGCTCGTAGGTTAGCTAGGTTTTTCTCGAGGCAACGTGATGTGTGGCTCGGGAAGTGGTTTTTTGACAGACTTTAAAGCCTGTTAGTTTTTGAATTCAAAACTGAATTTAAAATGAAAGGTAGAGAATCAAACTAAGTTTGAATCAAGTTTTGAATCTGGATTCGAAATCTAATTTGTATCCTAGTTTTAAAATAATTAAAGTTTTTAAAATTTAAATGTCCTAAACAACTTTAAAATGTCAAAATATATTTTATAAAGGATTTGAATTTAAAATAAATTTAGTTTAGAAACTTTTGTAAATTTCTTTTATAAATAAGCGTGTGTCTCTAACATATGGATTAGAAGGTTTAAATTGTTTTTAAACTTTGTTTAAATTAAACGTGTTAATTATTTTCAAATCTTAAATTTTTAAATGAAATTTAAAATGTAAATTCTAAGCTAAATTTTAAAGAAATTGATTCAAAAGTTTGATAATGACAATTTAGTCATAAATAAGGAAATGTTTATCTTAAAGATAATTAAGATAATATAATTTGAAATCAATTAAAGATAATTAAAGGGTTATTAACTAATTGATGATTATGGTTTAAATAAATAGGTAATTAAGGAATTAATTGCTTATTGTAATTAATTAAGTTTAGTGTGATTAGTTTAGTTAATTAAGTTTACGTTATTTAAGATAATCACTGGATGATTTGTTAAATTACTCAATGTAGTTAATGAAGAATAATTACTTAGTGAAGTAATTAAAATGGGTAATTACTGGGTATAATCAATCGAAGAATGGGAGCGATTTGGGATTAATTACTTCGTGTAGTTAATATAAAAGTAAAATAATCACTTAGTAAAAGTAGTTATCATTCCTAAGTGTGATTAATCAAGAAGGATTAATTAAATGAATGATTATTGGATGATCAATTAATTGGTTTGTAATCAATTAATAAGCAGGGATCAGAAGTAATTAAAGTAATTGATTTAATTCGATAGTAGTTAATTAAATTGATTAGAGCTGGTATGGTTAATTTAACTTGCTTATGAATAACTAAATGGTATTGGGTTAAAGCGGTGACACCCTGTATTTAAAGTTGAAACGTGTTTATTTGAATGACTTGAGTTAAGATAATATTGTATTCGAAGGAATCAGGATCGGGTATCAGTAATACCCGAACCCACCTCGATTAGTAACCTACAATGGTTCCTTATGGGTTGGCTTCTAAAATCAATAGCCTTGAATGGAATAATTTAAATGACTGGACTATATAAACTAAATAAAGGTACTTAGGAATTGGATGTGGAAATAAGAGTTGAGCATAACAAGTAATGAACTCGTAGGGGAATACGAGTTTCCCGGGGTCTTGTTGATAGTCTGAATTTAGTATTTCAAATTTTATGGGTTTACTTACACTGGTTTCCGGCCTGACTCAGGTGTTACTTTGATGTAATGCTCGGGTCAGACCGAGTATTATAGATTTTCAGGCAAGGACGTTCTGGAGCTCAGAAGGCAAGCTGGATGACAAGAACGTATAGAGTATTTCCGCTGTATTATATTATTGTATATCAAACACATGATGATTGTATATCCAGTGTCTATATATATGTGTAACTCTGATGTACTATAAATGTAATTGACAGAATAGTATTCTTTTGTAAACTATTATTATTTGTTATTATATTTTATCCGCTGCGAATGTGAGATGTTGGTGTTTTTGATCTTCTATTTCTTCTATCTCTTTCTTCTATTTCCTAACTATCTGGAATTTTCGAGATCGAAAATTCCGGGTCGTACCGTTGGTATCAGAGTTGAAGGTTAAGCGAGAACCTTGGCTCTGGTGGGATTACTCATTAAGGACAGGGTCAATGGTACCCTAGAATGAGTTGAGTGTATATATATGAGAGCGTACTTGTTATTGTTATGGTTTTAAAGGTAAAGGATTTTTATATAAATTTATATATACAGCAATAATTGTTTGTTGAATATTGAAATTAAATAAGAATTTAAGTGGTAAATATATGTCCAAATGGGAATTGAATAGAATGAATCAATTCATATAAGAAGAATTAGAATTAAATTTGGTTTCAAACTAAAATAAAATAAAATGGTTATTGTATCAAATACTGGGATGTTTGTTTCCTAATTATGGTAAAGCAAAAAGAAATGTGTTAAGTAAGTAAATTTTTAGATAAGTATGACTTGTAAATTGAATATGGGTTTTCAATTGTGAAGTTAGAATCCTAAGATTAAAAAAAACATTTGAAATCTATTTTCAAATTGTTAAAGGGAATGATAAATAATATTCTTCAGAATATTTCTGAAAATAATCTTATTTTTTTTAAAATAAGAAATGTTTGGAAATTTTTTAAGGGATTTGTTTTGAAATTAAAACCAAAGGTGGTTTAAAATTTTAAAGCATGGCTGGGAGGGCCAAGAAATAAATATGTATATATGTATGGATATACATGATATCAAAGATAATTTGAAATAAACTCTAAGGTGTTGAGTTTTGGTTTTCCTTGAAGTGTGATGTAAAAATCAAAGTGATATAAGTTTTGAACTTATAAGAAGGAAAGAACTTTGAAATTTGAAGTGGGAATTCAAATTTGAGTAGGGTTGACTGGATTAAGTAAATTGAATTTAACTTTGGGAAAGTTAAATAAGTGTAGAACAAACAACCTAAACTGGAAATTTCAAGATGAAATTGAAATTTAACTTGGAAAGTTAAATGGTTAATTTGAATTGGGAGTTTTTGTGATCTCAAAATGGGTTTGAGATTTGAAAATTGAAAATGGATGGATGTTTTAAAATAAATTGGATGATATCATCCTATTGTTATTAAAAATCTTTAAATTGTGGATTGGATTTGTTTAAATGAATGAGAAATGAAGTGTGGTAATATATCCATTATTGAGATGAAAGGAAAATTAAACTTTAATTTGAAATTAAGGATAAGGAATTACTTTAAACTGAAAATTTGAATAATTGCATTTGAAAATTAAAATTTGTTTAAAGAACTAGTTTCAAACTAGAAGATAAAATGGAGTAATAAATTAAATTATTTAAAAATTTGGGTTATTGATTTAAAAATAAAGGTTAATTTGATTTAAGGGGTTAAATCGACATTTGGAAATTTAACTCGAATTTATATAATTTGAGATGGTTTAAAGTTGAGATTTAGATTTCATTAGTTCAAATTGAATTTAGTTTGAATTAATTAGAATTGAAGATGGATAAGTATGGAATTCAAATGGGAATTGGGATTAATTCATATAGAAATTGAAATGATTTGAAATTGAAGTGGATTCAATTGGAAATTCGTCTAAATTAATTTGAATAATTTGGAATTTTAGTTAAAGTGAATATGTTTAAAATCAAATGAAATTTTATTTGAATTTAGGAAGAAATCAAGATTGATTCAATTTGAATTGGGGTTAAATCAATTTCAACGGAAATTGAAATTATTCAAATTGGAATTGAGTTAATTTAAATGGAAGTGGAAATTTAAATTGGATTGACGGGGAAGTGAACAGTTTTGACTCTGGACTATTTTCAAAATAAATTGTTTTAATATAAATCTATTTTCCGAACTAGTTACTATACAACTTTTCTTTTAAAAAAACCAAACTATCTTATACTTGTTTCACAATTATTTTTGGAAATGTTTAACGATTTTTCAGTTGTTTTATAAACTAATTATTATTTTTCAATTATTTTACAAATTAATTACTATTTTACAACTATTTTTTAATTATTAAAGAAAATCTCTGAAACTATTTAACTATTTTCCCACTATTTTACAATTAGTTAACTATTTTGCAGCTATTTTGCAAACTAATAATTATTTTTCAACTACTTATTTTTAAAATTTTCAAGATATTTTCCAAAGATAAACTGGTCGGAGTCCAAATGTTATCGATTAAATACCCAACTGAGGTAAGAATTGAAGTGATAATCCAAATGGGGATTAAGGCAATTGTGATTATGTGGGTAGGAATTAAAGGAAATATGAATAGAAAGGGAAATTGATTTAGTTAATAATCTATGAAAATAAATACGTAGGATGTACGTATATTATTCTATTCGCATAGTGATTTGATCCAGATTCGAGCACAGAATTTCGAGATAGTTATATCAATCCGAGTTGGGATTTTTCACTCGATTTTCGTCGACGGGCCTGGATATGGATTGTTGATTGGTTCTGGATATTCTCTATCATAGTTATGGCTATCAAGGAGAATGACGGTTTTCGATCAAGAAACCAGATTTGTGTCCGCACTAGGAAGTTGGGTGGACGATACTAGCTCGGAAGTGTAATTGTGTGATCGAGTGAACGGTCAGAATGGTATAGCATACGGATGATATGTGTACATCGTACGGATTTAAATGAAATTGATATTGAAAGTTTGTGAATAAGAAATGAGAAATGATTTCTTTTGAAATAAAAGTAGATGTTGTGAAATATACAATGGATAATGGTGAAAATTGGATATTTTTATGATGATAAGCAAGATGGAAACAACTTTATAAAAAAAAGAGTAGTCAAATATGAATATTTGATTTTGAATAAAAAAAGCTATATATCTTTGTTATATAAGATAAATCTCCCCTTGTTGAATCTATTGCCGGAAGGAAAGGATTTTGAAGGTGTTTGAAGTAAAAAAAGGAATTTTATACAAGTTTGAAATGATCCAAAGTTTTTAATTTTTTTATATATTTATATATATTAAGGATCTTATGAGGATTTTGGAAAAAGGTTTTGGGAACCTTTGGATTTGGAAAGGCTTTTGATTTTTGGGTAAAATCAATATTGGAATTCAGAGAGCCTAGTTTGAGAATTGTCGATTTTGGGATAATCCATTTTGAGGAAAGGAGATTTATATGAGATTCATACTAGGTGTATGATTTGGAAGATACTACATGTGTATAGTATAAAGTGTTTTGATTATGGCTCTGGGGAAAAAGGTGCTCCCTTGAAATGAACTTCTCAAGAGTGCCACTGGGTGGTGCTTCCTTGAACCCTAAGGTGGGGTTCTAAAGTTGATTATGTAAGGAGTCCGGACAAAACTAGTTCCTGAGGATTATGAGTAGTGTGTACCGAAAGTCGAGGGTCGCTGATGCGTACAGAGGCATTTGGGTTATGCTGTGACGACAGTGTAACTCGTTGTCACTGCAATCTACTACAGACCATAGCGAAAGTCGTGTGTGCCGCTGAGAGCCAACGGTCTACGTTTGATTTTATATCGATAGACTGCGACCTATGGTAACATAGCGAAAGTCGTGTATGCCATTGAGAGCCAACGATCTACATTTGATTTTACATCGGTAGACTGCGACCTATGTGGGAGTGAAGAAGTTTCATTTTGACAGCGAAAATCGAGGGCGCTGATGCCTACAGTTACATGGACTTTTGCTGCGATGACAATGTAACCCCGGAATGTAATTGCGATCTGCTGTGGGTTCCATGGCGTAATCGAGGGGCACGGAGTGCCTACAGTTACATGGACTTTTGCTATGATGGCAATGTAACCCAGGATGTAACTGCGACCATGGATGGGGGTGATGATTTCCAGAGCATTCTCACCAAAGATATATCTTCTATTTTCAAAAACTGTTTTCTATATTTTTAATAAAATTATTTTTCAAAATATTTTCACTGGATGTTGGAAACAGGTCTGTCAAGCACTTATAGATTTTCAGTCGTACGCCCGATCAACGTATGACCGAATTTCTGTAAGAATAAGGATGGACTTGTCGAACATCGAGTTATAAGAGTATTTTATAAAAACTATTCTAGTAATATTATAAAGATTTTTAAAGTATTTTAAAAATGATCAAAGAAAATTTATCTGATTTTAAGCATTTTAATAATTCTGGCTTCGTTCCTTTTCGAGGGCGAAAAGATTCATATGGGGAAGGAGTGTGACAATCCGGGATTTTGGAAATATTATGTTAATAAATATTTAATCCAATTAAATAAAATGTAAACTTATCATTTTAAAACAAATAAATTTTTTGGAATATTTTCCATTTATTTATATACATATGTATTTTGAAAAGGAAACTTTGATTTGAAATTTTAAAATAAAATCTTTCAAGAATATTTAAAATAAAATCTATCTAATTATATAGTTGAATTAAAATGCTCTACCTTGTTAACATTTGGTATGAAAATATATATGAACAATAATGTTCAAAATGAAATAAATTCTTTAAATAATGATTAAAATAAAATCAAATTCTATCAATATTAAATATAAGCATAAAATATAAGTATAAATAAAACATATGAACATAAATTAAATGTTGATGGTTAAAATAGAAATAAAAATAAAAAAAGGATTAAATGGTTATTGTGTGTAAGCAACATAAGATAGATACATATCAATAACTATAACAATTTTTATTAAGCACAAAGGTATAGCATAACCAGACAAAATGTATGTATGTAAATTATGAAAGCAAGAAGATAATAATAAAATACCAATATAAAAAAAAGAAACCAAATGAGATAAGTATGTAAACAAAATAGGAAACAATCACATTAAATGCTATCATCTCAGCCAAAATAGGTCATTTCAAATATTTACAAATCTTTCCAATTTCAGAAAACAAAATCTAGTTTAGTCAAAGAAAAGAAACAAAAATCTGATCAAAACAAAACAAAACACTGTACCAGCTATAGTCTACCCTATCCAAAACTTTCTCTTTATATATACATCCTTTAGTTAGTTCGTTCAGAAATAACTTAGCAAACCAAAAAAAAGAAGTAAACTCAAATTCATTCAACGAAAAAACAGACAGGATTCAAAAGCAGATCAAAACTACAAGTTTTCAAAACAGGAAGTGTTCTCTATTCACAAACTTTTCAGGTGAGTAGCATCTTTTTCTAAAAATTTAAGTATAAAATCTGGTTGCCTGTAGTTTGTGAGATGAAGTATGAATTGTGTGTGAGTGTTTATGAAATGCTTGTGTATATATGAATGTATAGGTGAATGCTTTGTTGTTGTATCTATTTGTTGTCTGTTCTTGGTTTTAGAAGCCAAAATTATGATCGAAATTCATTTTCTCTTGATCTAATCACTATTAGGACTTAAGTTATAAACAAAAGTTGTTTGTCTCATCTTAGATTATAGCTTAAAATTTTATTCAAGTTAAAATAAATTGAAAATCCCTCTGGAAACCAAAGAACAGTGAAAATAGAAGTCATTGCTAAAAATCAAACATCTTAATTTAATGATTCAGGTATATGATCTTAATTACTAAACTAAATCATGATTTTTGGAGGTGAAATTACAATTTTAGATGAGAATCGAACGAGCAGTTCGTATTGAACTGAAATTGTTGTTTTGGGTGGTTTCTGATGATCAAGATGATCTGGGGAGGCCGCGATCATCAGTGGAGGAAGTGGGATGGTCAGAGAGTTTGGGAAAAATATCAAGACGATGGTCAAGGCAAGGTGGCGACGGTGGTTGAACGATGAAGTCAGTTGACCTTGTTTTGGTTTGGTTGGATTTTTGCGTTGGCACGATCCCTCTGGTGGATCGAGTTTCACGATACTTTGGGGAATGGAAGCTTTGGGGTTGTCGATGACGTGTCTGAAGCCGTTGGAACTCCGGTGGTCAGAGGAGCAAGAATGAGGTGATTTCAAGTTTCGATTGTTATTCCAACTTTGTGTCATATTGCTCGATTTTATTTTCGAGTGGGAAACGAAATGGTTATGGTCATATTATGATGCGAGGTTGGTTTTCGATGTGGGGAGGTTATCAAGGGTGACCGGAGGTGGTCGGCAGCACGGTTCAAGTGCACGGTGCACATCGTGATTTCTGGTGAGTCTGGTTGAAGCAGAGAAGTTGGACTCGAAGTTTTTTTCGAGTAAATTTCGGGGGAAGCTCAAAGTATTTGAGGTAAGCTCGGGTAATGGTTGGTTTGTTCAGTGTAGAATTCTCGAGTTTTTGTAATTTGATGTTTGGCTCAAAGGTTAGCTAGGTTTTCTCGAAGCAACGTGATGTGTGGCTCGGGCAGTGGTTTTGTGACAGACTTTAAAGCCTGTTAGTTTTTGAATTCAAAACTGAATTTAAAATGAAAGGTAGAGAATTAAACTAAGTTTGAATCAAGTTTTGAATCTGGATTCGAAATCTAATTTGTATCCTAGTTTTAAAATAATTAAAGTTTTTAAAATTTAAATGTCCTAAACAACTTTAAAATTTCAAAATATATTTTATAAAGGATTTGAATTTAAAATAAATTTGGTTTAGAAACTTTTGTAAATTTATTTTATAAATAAGTGTGTCTCTCTAACATGTGGATTAGAAGGTTTAAATTGTTTTTAAACTTTGTTAAAATATTTAAAATGAAATTTAAAATGTAAATTCTAAGGTAAATTTTAAAGAAATTGATTCAAAAGTTTGATAATGACAATTTAGTCATAAATAAGGAAATGTTTATCTTAAAGATAATTAAGATAATATGATTTGAGATCAATTAAAGGTAATTAAAGAGTTATTAACTAATTGATGATTATGGTTTAAATAAATAGGTAATTATATTGTAATTAATTAAGTTTAATGTGATTAGTTTAAGTTAATTAAGTTTACGTTATTTAAGATAATCACTGGATGATTTGTTAAATTACTCAATGTAGTTAATGAAGAATAATTACTTAGTGAAGTAATTAAAATGGGTAATTACTGGGTATAATCAATCGAAGAATGGGAGCGATTTGGGATTAATTACTTTGTATAGTTAATAAAAAATAAAATAATCACTTAGTAAAAGTAATTATCATTCCTAAGTGTGATTAATCAAGGAGGATTAATTAAATGAATGATTATTGGATGATCAATTTATTGGTTTGTAATCAATTAATAAGCAGCGATCAGAAGTAATTAAAGTAATTGATTTAATTCGATAGTAGTTAATTAAATTGATTAGAGCTGGTATGGTTAATTTAACTTGCTTATAAACGATTAAATGGTATTGGGTTAAAGCAGTGACACCCTGTATTTAAAGTTGAAACGTATTTATTTGAATGACTTGAGTTAAGATAATATTGTATTCGAAGGAACCGGGATCGGGTATCAGTAATACCCGAACCCACCTCGATTAGTAACCTACAATGGTTCCTTATGGGTTGGCTTGTAAAATCAACAGGCTGGAATGGAATAATTTAAATGACTGGACTATATAAACTAAATAAAGGTACTTAGGAATTGGATGTGGAAATAAGAGTTGAGCATAACAAGTAATGAACTCATAGGGGAATACGAGTTACCCCGGGTCTTGTTGATGGTCTGAATTTAGTATTTCTAATTTTATGGGCTTACTCACGTTGGTTTCCAGCCTGACCCGGGTGTTACTTTGATGTAATGTTCGGGTCAGACCGAGTACTACAGATTTTCAGGTAAGGGCATTCTGGAGCTCAGAAGGCAAGCTGGATGGCAAGAACGTATAGAGTATTTCCGCTGTATTATATTATTGTATATCAGAGACATGATGATTGTATATCTAGTGTCTGTATATATGTGTAACTTTGATGTACTATAAATGTAATCGACAGAATAGTATTCTTTTGTAAACTATTATTATTTGTTATTGTATTTTATCCGCTGCGAATGTGAGATGTTGGTGTTTTTGATCTTTTATTTCTTCTATCTCTTTCTTCTTTTTCCTAACTATTTGAAATTTTCGAGATCGAAAATTCCAGGTCGTCACAAAAAGTATACAATAATGAAAAGATTTATTCATAACGATAACTATACGAAACTTATACTCTTTCCAAATGATTTCAAATAAATAACATGTATATTTTGTTCAAGTTTGAATATAAATGTAGCAAGTAATAAATATTATATTAATTAATTTTAGTTTTCAATCAAATTGTAATTTTTTTGAATAAAGTTATGAATTTTATGTGTACATGAAATTTTATGTAAATAACAAACAAAATTACTTCAAACAACTTGAAAGAGAACCTTTAATTTTTGATCTTCTAATATGAAATTAAAATTATTAACAAAATTATTTCAAAATTTTATTAAGATAACAATTTTTATATGAAAGAACTGGATAACATGGGTATGTATAAATTCATAATGATGAGATGTAGATCCAAGTAAATAAACAATATATATAAACGAACGAACAAAACAGATATTATAGTTATTGGTCAATGAACGACTAATACTGTTAGAGGCACCAAAAGGTTACATATTAATGGTTATTGGATAACTATGGAATGACTCACCCAAGAATATCCTATCGGTTAATAACAACAAGCTCAAATAGGAAATCTTGGAGTGACGATATTACACAGTTCTCTCGACTTTTAGAATACCGTTGAGCTTCAATGTGGAAAGTTCACTTTTATTATAGTTAAATCATGACATGTTGACCTTCAAGGGACTGTAATTGGGTCTGAGTTGAAGCATTGAAAGTGAAACACTATTTGATAGAGAACTCATCTCCTCAGTTTCATAAGGTTACTATCAAGTTAACTATAGTCAACCCAAAGTCAAAATCTCTTACTAAACCGGTACGGTAAATAAAAAATGCTACTCACTATAAAAAAATAACTTATTACAACCAGTTATTTACAACTAGCGCTAGATGATAGTTGTAATTAAGGATTTTAAACAAATGGTATTTACTGACAGTTGTAATAAAGGGTTTTAATAACTGGTTTTTCCTAATAGTTGTAATAAACGTATTTTGAACAACCGAGTTTTCCTGCCAGTTGTAATAAACATATTTTTTTATAACTTTTCCTGCCAGTTGTAATAAACGTATTTTTAACAACTACTTATTCTAGCTAGTTATGATAGAGATCTACAACAACTAATTAATTTCGACTATCGTAAGTATTTATTTATAACCATTATTCTACTCGTAAGTTGTAAATAATTAATATTTAACATTTAATTAGTTTACAATTTTATAACAAATATTTAATAATTCATTATGGTTTATTATTTAATAATTAATTAATAATTAATTTACTATTTAACAGTATATTCAATAATTGATGATTGATAACTAATAATCAATAATTACTATTAATAATCAATAATCAATAATATATACATAATAAGTAGTATTTAATAATTAATATTCAATTTTATTTACGAAGTAATAAGCTATTGATAATTAATAATTAACAAATAAGATATAGTTTTTAATAACTAACAATTATTTTAAATAATTTATATTAAATATTTAATAATTAATAATAATTAAGACTAGTAACTAACAATTAACAAGTATTTGATATTTAATAATTATAATTCATAATAATATTTAATTTTTCAAAAATATAAAATTTTAAATTATCTACAATAGGTTTAAAATTATTCTTAAAACTTAGAAACTAAATTTAGAAGTTTTTCTAAAATTCAAATCGGAAATTTATTATATTGTTTGTTATTTCTCTTATTTTGGTTATCCTTGAAACTAATAGTTAAGGTAGTAGTGTTCCTATTCCTGACCCCATTTCTACTAATTTTCATTTCTCGCTTGCCTTATTTTCGCTTAACCTTGGAGCATCTCCAACCCATCAACTTTTTTGATGTAATGTCAATTACACATCATTGGCAACATCTTCAATGTTAATTACATTGTTATGATGACCTCGCATGAAATTTATTAGACATTCTCTAATGCAATGTTTAGTTTTAGACGTTGAACTTGACAATGTGAAGTAATAAATATACATAATGGAGTAATTTTTTATTTATTATTTTATTTATTTAAATTTTGATTGAACACACAGTCAATTCTTTTTCTATAAATACATTTGAATTGGAGTAGTTTTCATTTTTTTAATGTAATGTTTAATTTTTAGAAATGAAATCAAGTTAATATTGTGATTGATCTGTTGATGCTTATGAAATAATTTACATTACGTCCTATTTGCATTGAAGACACACCTTAAATTCCCACCTTTTCCATTTTCACTTAACCATAGATTTCCACTTCCCCGTTTTCACCTAACCCTAGATTCTCAATCCCACTACAAAATCCCAAAACAAACTAAAGAGTGCTTTGCGTTCCCAATCTCAATTCCCAATTCCCATGCTGCTCGTTATGCCTCACGTCGTCGATTCGCGACTAGCAGCTCTCGCCACCAGTTCTCTTTATCTCATTAGCTCATGTCATCGTACCTCACGACGTCAGTGGCCACATACGGTAGCCCGATAGGGGTCAAGTCAGGACCCAGAATCATGTCAGGTATGCTATGAATAACTAGATGTTGTTTTCTTGTTGGTATGTGTTAGGATTTCAATATACCTTAAGACCGATTAATCATGAAAACCTAGATCTGAATAGGTGACCCATATTGATTTGATTGAAAAGTAATAGAGCAAAGTAAACGGTTTAGCGGAAGCCATACCTGAATTCATAGTTGCTGTTGGAAAAGTAAATTTGGTTTGGTTTTGCATATTGAAACAAACCATAGACCTTATATTAGATCTAAATTCATAGTTGTTGCTTTCATAAATTGATTAAGAGAAAGAGATAGATCTAAAAGATGAGAGTTGGATCTGATCTTCCAAATTGACATAAACCATAGATTTGAATTATTTTCATGGAAGAGATTAGGAGAATAACTGAAGCTTATGTAATTTATGGACCATAACCGCTTATATATAATGTTGGCATTTTTTAATTTGATCCGTTAATAAAATAGAATTGCCTCAGTATCTATCCATTAATACCATGACAATTATACATGTAAGCCTTTTAACTTTAATTCATGATTTGATCACTTTAATTAGGCTTTACACCTAAAATAGCACGACACGTTTATTTTACATATGTGGCCCACATATTAAAATTTTCTAATAATTTACCCCTGGGACATATATTTAATAACCTTATAAATGTGTTTAACTTATAAGCTTTGAATTTTGCTATTTATAACATAAGGTGTTTCTGAAATAATCTCGTCCATTAACTATGGGGACAAAGGATCAAAGTGGCTTTCTTTACCTTTAGTGTAACTAAACCAATCAGTGGTCATATATATCAACACAATCAAATGACATAGATTAATCATGGATGAATAGCATGAAAATTACATGAGATGTGATCTATATATGTCTATTTCCAACTGGTCCAACTTGAGTTTGATCAAAACATTCAATATTTGAACGACCTAGAGTTCAAAAAAAACTTTATTATTACTTTATTTTTTATTAGAAAAAAAAAACTTGATATGTATCTGTAACCAAAGTATAGATCAATGTGTCATATGACAGTATCAAATACAAACTCACCCTGAACCAGATTATTCTTACATAAAAGTTACACCAATTGAGCAAGATGCTCATGAAAGACCTTGGGTGATAATCCTTTTGTAAGCGGATCTACCAAGTGGAATTTGTCACAGTATGCTCTATGAATTACAATCTATTTTTCATTCTTCCCTTACTGGAAAATAATATGTTGTTTATTGTTACAATATTACTTTAATTGTCTTTCAATTTCGTTATTCAATAGTCCATAACTTTGTGATAAAATTTTACAATTACTATCCATCATTGGATGCCCCATAACAAAAAATAGTAAAGAAGGCTATAAGTGTCTATATGACAGCTTTTCTTATGTAGCTTCATCTAAAAAATAACAATAACAATAATAATAATAATATTATTATCTGTAGTGGATCTTTTGTACTCTTGGCATTCAAAATATTTGGATTGTAATGCTTTATGATCTCCAAACAATCCAAACATTTATTTATGAGCATATAATCCTTTGTTTCTTAATGATATCTCATAACCATTTTGGTTACTAACAATTGATCCACTTTTAATGTCAGTAAGATATCTACCAAATAATACATGCATTATCCATATGTGTATATGCTTTAGCGTACATTAGACTCCACACCGCAAATGCACGAGGAATCTTTTGCATTTCTTTAGCTTCAAGGATGTTCTTATATTACTATATTAGACAACATTTGTCTATTTTGGCAAAAGAAAATTGATTTGCATTTTGCATACAATACCCATTTTTTTTAAAGCCTTATCTGCCTAGCCCTTTTGTGATATTTCGAATAGCACTCCATGAATGATAATGGTGTATTTGAATCCCTTATACAAAAGGGCAATCCATAAGTGGTTTTCTTAGTTATTTCATCAATGTCTCCATTGAGTAACACGACTTTAATATCCCTCCAATATTGCTAAAAATCATAATCTATAATAAGTTTCGAAATAATTCTAGAGTCTTTTATTAAAACCAAAAATAAAGTCTCTTTAAAAAATAGAACATTGTTTTCCTTTTGAGTAAAATCTTTTTTGTAATGAGCTTTATACTTTTCCACATTACTCACTTGATCCATTTTTGTTTGAATTATTATTCAAAACCAATGACCTTGTTACCTTAAGGTGGTGGGAAAGATCTCAAACCTTATTATCCTTATAGATCTAGACTATATATCCATAACTTAAATCCACATTTCAAATTAGTACCTTATATGGATTGATGCAAGTCCAAAGAATCATCTTCAACAATCCAATATTTATCTTTATGAAAAATACTATACAGTCATCGGAATAGTATTTTGTCTTTTCAAGTGGATTTCCTTAATGACCTTGCACTGTGAGGTTGTTGAGTTTGTGTTTTTGAAACAATAACTTTAATTTGAATAAAATTTATTTTGTCATTGTCTTATTATGGTTCTTAACCTACTTCTTGTTAATGAAAGGAAATAAGTCCTATATATTATCAGAAGAAGTAACCGTAGTTGAATCAAAGATAATGGTTCTCCTTAAAGACAATGATACATACCTTAAAATTTTGTTTAACATTGTATTATTATGGTTCTTAATTCACTTTTGTTAATGAAAAGAAACAAATCCTGTGCATTATCCAAAGAAGTAATGGCAGTTGAATCGAAGATAATGATTCTCCCTAAAGACAATGGTCCATAACTTATTTCTCCTCCTAAACTCAACATCCTAAAAATTATAGCATTTCCTATCTTATAATTTTTTCTTAGTGTGGGTTTATAAAACTTGTAGCTTTTAAGTTGCTTAGAATACTAACAAATTATTTGCTATCTTTAGTGCCTCAATCTACAATTATTTAGTAAGCTGAAACAAATAATCATATTAGTCACCGAATCAAAATGTTAGACTTCATTATAGAGTGTATTTAACATAAGTAGATATATATAAGCTATATTTTAAACATTAAGAGCTTCAATTTCAAAAAAAATTGAATTTATTCATAAATCAATCATATTATTTCTAAATGAACAATAATAACCTAACTAGTTAATATTAGAAATAGAAAACCGAAATCTATCTAAATTACAGCACAAATAAATACAAACAATATTACTGAAATCTCAATAATATCTTAAAAATACCCAGTAAACTTTACTTTATATATTTGTAAATCTTATTAAAGAAACAAATATAAATATATTCATATGTTATTTCGTTTCCTCTAGATCCATAACGACTTCTTTATCCTTATTTACACATTTATTTACAATGTACGATAAATAAGTATTTTTTATCTTACCATGCTTCAGTCTCTCTTCTTCTTACCATAATGTGAATGAGCTCAACAAAGGTCATTTTATTCCTAAGAAAATTAATAATAACCTTAAAATGGTTATGGTGTGAATAAAGAGAGTACAAGGAAAAATAACAATAACTTGAGTGCTTTTAACTTTTGAAGCAATATTATCCATATAGTACTTATTTATTTTCATTTATTTTGACTTTATGAAATCAAGCAATATAAAGCGTGCTTGTTTCTCCTTACCATTTTAATAAAATGCTTTTCATTCTCAATGAAGAACTCCTTAAAATTGGTTATCCTCAGGGATACCACATCTTTGAAAGTTTCTGAAATATTTTACTTTATGATCTTTTGACTCTTTCTTTTTTGAATTGTCTTACCTTTGAATATTCTTCATGAGATTATAAGAGGATTAAACCATAATATGAGTGGTTGTGACCCTCCTAATTGTAGGAGCTAGACCCACAAAGTTAAGAAGAAACAACATGTTTTCTTAATAATCTTTTGAGTTAGTCCCAAACAAGATCATAACATTAAAATTGGCAGACACTATAGTCAAATTAGTTGAAAATTGAGAAAAAAAATAAGAATTGACCATATATTCCCATATCCAAATATCAGCCATAGTAAATTCAAATAATTAGTATGTCTTTTCTTAAGATACCTGGCACAATATTGACATTAAGTCTTTGGACAGTAATACTAACTCTAAGTGGTACTCTTGTTGTAATGATAAAATATTGATAATAAATTGAAGTCAAATAACAATTTTCCTTTGGGCCAATTAGTTATTCACTTATACAATCTTATAATTATCACATATTTCTCACCACACATGTGTAACAACCCTGTATTTTGTGATTATTTTAGTTTTGTATTTTAATTATTTTAACTGAAATTCCTGATTTAAAAACTTTATTTTATTTATTAAAATGGATAAATTTTTTTATTTTAAATAATAATTTTGATTTTTGTGTGAATTATAATTCCAAACCTGAATAAATGGAATATTTCCAAAACGTGGATTTTGGTCAAAATTGTCAAACTTTGACTTTTAAATTTAAAATTTAAATTTTTGAATTTTTGAATTTTAACTTTTATTATGAAAATAGATTTAATTTCAAGAATACTACGTTTTGTTTCGTTGAAATCGAACTAATATTGTGAAAGTTATGCTTTCTACAATATTGTGCATAAATTGTTTTATTTAACAAATTTGTTTATTTAATTTATATAAATAATATTTTTGTTTATAAAATCATGTTCTAATTTGTGTAACATGATACGTTATGCATATATTTTATTTTTAAAACATTTTTTAAAGTATTGTTGTAATCTTCAAATGTTGATTGTATATTGTTTTCAACTTTTAAATTCTAGTTTCAATTAAATAGCTATTTCTTTATTTATTTTCTATTTTTCCTTAAAAGAATTATTTATTTTCATTTACACTTTATTTTGTTTAGCGTTTATTTTATTTACTTGACTTTTATTTATTTAGAAGTGTGGTTGAAATTTTCCAAAGTCGGTTGAATTTTATTTACAATTTTTAATTCTAGTTTCCATTAAATAGAGTATTTTCTTTATTTATTTCCTACTTTTCCTAAAACTATTTATTTATTTTTCATAATATCTATCTCTGCCTTATTTTTCTATTCAGACATTCATTTATTAATTAAATGGTAAGTGTTTAGATCCTTATTTATTTCTTGGAAAGAAATTTCAAATATATAAACGGTATGTTATTTATTGAATTATTTCTTTGACATATATTTTATTAAATGGATAAGTAACAAATCAATTTTTTAAAATAAGTAATAAAAAAAATTGTAAATAGTAATTAATTTATACGTTTTATATCCGTTTTCTTATTTATTTTCTATAGTGTTTATATATAAACGGTATGTTATTTATTGAATTGTTTCTTTGACATATATTTTACTAAATGGATAAGCAACAAATCAATTTTGTAAATTAAGTAATAAAAAAAGTTGTAAATAGAAATTAATTTATACATTTTATATCCGTTTTCTTAGTTATTTTCTATGCTGTTTATATATAAACGGTATGTTATTTATTGAATTGTTTCTTTGACATATATTTTATTAAATGGATAAGTAACAAATTAATTTTGTAAATTTAGTAATAAACAAAGTTGTAAATAGCAATTAATTTAAACGTTTTATATCCGTTTTATTATTTATTTTCTATGGTGTTTATATATAAACGGTATGTTATTTATTGAATTATTTCTTTGACATATATTTTATTAAATGGATAAGTAACATATCAATTTTTTAAATTAAGTAATAAACAAAGTTGTAAATAGCAATTAATTTATACGTTTTATATCAGTTTTCTTAGTTATTTTCTATGGTGTTTATATATAAACGGTATGTTATTTATTGAATTGTTTCTTTGACATATATTTTATTAAATGGATATGTTGCTACATCCGTTTTCTTATTTATTTCTTTGGTGTTTATATAAACGGTATGTTATTTATTGAATTTTTTTCTTTGGCATATATTTTATTAAATGAATAGGAAATAAACTAATTTTAGATATATTACTTTGATTTTCTTTTAGGCAACGTTTCTTTTTCATTTTCTGCCTTTATATTACCCATCTTTTTGATTCCATACCATAGCCGTTCAAATCAATGGCCATGATAAAACCCTAGTCGCCTATTGTATTCTCATCTCTTTCTCTGCATTTTTTACGTGAAGAACTTTCTGTAAGTAATGGCTACCTATCTTTTTATTTTCTTTTGTTCTATCTTCTCCTCTTTTTCTTTTTTATCTTTTTTCTTTTGGGTTTTCCTTGCATAGTTCGGCCTCACCCCTCCTCTTGGCGCCACCTTCCTCCTCCACCTTCCCATCCATGGCCTACACCACCACATCATGCTCCCAAAGCCAGGCCGTGAGCAATTAGGCAAAAACTCCACATCCAAAGCATGTTAACAATGACAAAACAATCCATTCGCCAAACCCCTTCATGTTTGCTTTCCCTATCGCCTCACCACCACCCTTTCCTTTGACTGCACCACCTATCCATTACCCCACACCTCTGACCAAATCATGGCTGAGCCCAATATAGTGTAGGCCAAGCCTACATGCACCAAAACTCCACCTAGTGGCCTTGCCCCTTTGTATTCTTCATGTTGTAACTCCTACCCTTCCAATTCCTAGCTAGTTGTGCTATATGGACCATACCCGAGCCTCTAACACCACCATGGCCGAGCATATGATTCCCCTAGGCCGAGCACTTGAGTGGTTAAAGCATGGTCAAGCTATCTTGTAATTTATTTATCTTAATTTCCTATTTGTTTCAATCTAATTTTTGTTGAGTATATATTTATATTGATTTATTTATTTTATAACAAGATCTAAATCAGGTTGTTACCTCATATCAAATCTTAGCATGCCTCCCCGTGCTCTACGGTGTGTGGGTATTTTTATTTTGGATCAATCTCTAGCGTCGAAAAGGTGAGTATTCACGCTTGACATTCATACTTATAGAATTATAAATTGATAGCAAGTGAATTTGTAGAATTGTTATATCATGTTATATGTAACGACCCAGAATTCCTGTAATTTGAAATTCAGATATTTAATTGATTTTTAAATATTAAAAAGTAAAACTTGTAAGTCGAATAAATTTTATTTCGAATATCTGGATTTAATTGGATAATTAAATCGATAATTTAATATAGGAAATTACAGAAATAATTGGAAATTGGGTTTAATGCGATTAAAATTTATTTTTTAAGTTGTATTTAATCATACTGGAGTTAGAATGATGTTATAGAACTTTTAAAACTGAATTAAAAGTTAATTTGTAGAAATTGAATATTTTAATATTTAATTGACGAGTTAAAATAGCCATTTTTCAAACAGTTTCGGATTTCGACGAAACCAGTTTCATCGGATCTGTAATGTTAAATTATTGTATGGTTTCAAATTTCGTGTCAATCAGATTTATGGTTTGTCCGGGGCAAGCTAAAACGCGTAGAAATCGATTCGAGTGAATTTTGAATTTAAATATTCGATTCAAAATCTTACCTTTCAAATTTCATCGAATTGGCCCCCGATATATATTCCATTGCGTTCGGAATGGGGGTAAAACATTATAAACGCCAGGCGGCACGCTTCGTTTGGTGTTCGACATTTTTTTTTATGAATAGTGTTCGTCAATTTTCTATAAAAGGACTTGTCTACTTCTATTTTGCAAAAACCCTAGCCCTAGTTATAGCTGCCGCCTCCATTTTCATCAATGGCCGAAAATTCAATTCCTTCCTCCTCATTTTTCTTGTAATCCACTAAACGATTCAATAAACTTTCAACTACAAACTTCTAGAACTCATCGAGATCTACGTGATCAACGGCTGTGATCGGAAACAGAGCTATGGATCGATGAAAAATGGCTCGCGTTCGAATGGCATTCGAGCTTGGATTTCGAGGCGTATACGCGACCGAGTCACATGGGATTCTAGCCGTGGGTGGTGCGCGTCGTTGCGAAGGTAGGGGTAGTCGATGATCGTCGTCAGGTGGCTCGAGTAGGTTGCGAAAATTGATGGAAGAAGGGCGGCTCATGGGTTCAAGGTTGTACGTGAATAACCTAGGAACGATATTGGGAAGAAACGTAAGTGCGGCCATGATTTTCTTTGATTAAAATGAACGGCCCTAATTTATTTCAAGGTTTATTAAGAAAATAAAAGTTGTAAATTAAATTATATTATAATTCGTGTAAACTTTAAAACACCGTAACTTGTTCATACGAGGTCGGAATTGGATGAAACGAATTGTGTTGGGTTCGTATTCGTGAACACTATGCGAGGAGACGGATTGGAGTTTATTGGAGCTAGAGAAAATTTTGGGTAAAATTAAATGCGCGTTTAATTTTATTCGAAATAAAACACTGCGACTGTTATTGAAAGCAAGGTGAGAACTTCTCACTCAATCGAATCTGTTTCGATTTAAATTTTAAATAGTTAGATTTAAAATTGCTTGATTGTGTGATTGAATGATAAATTGCTATTTGTAGTTTTGAAATAGACCCTACGCATTGTATATTAAGCGGATGTTATTTATTAAAAACATATACCGCGATATTTCACCTTGATGTAGAATTGGTATTATATATGTACTTGGAGTTGATTTTCCCGCATTATATAGCGGATGAGACCCTATCGCGCCGCATAATAGCGGATAATATTTTATAAAACCCATGTACTGCGATATTCCATCTTGAAACGGGATTGGTATTGTGCTAACATCTGTGGATGCAGGGAAACAGGTTGGAGGGATCCAACTGGATTCCTCAACCGTATGGATTTATTTACAGATATTGTGATATATTCTATTATCATATAATATATGATGTTTTGGATGCTGTGATTGTTATATTTAGTGTTGTTGCAGCATTGGGCCTATTTTTGGAGTTTAAAAATGTTAAAATAACGATTTTGAATTTAAAAGGATTTTCAAGTGACTTTTTGAAAATATACGTATTATTGAATTTTGGAATTGATTCATTTTAAATAAATAAACGATATAATTTTAATGTTATAAAAATTATGATTTTTGAAAAATATAGTTGAAAATTGATTTTTGAAATATGGAGTTAATGAATTTTATAAAATAGTTTAAATTGAGATGTTTGAAATTATTATAAACGGTTTATATTAAAGATTTATAAAATTGATATTTGTAAATTAAAGATATTGGAATTATAAAACGAATTTTTTATAAGTGTTAGAATGAAGTATGAATGGGTTCCATTAATGGATGAAATTTATAGATTTATAAATTATGAAGTTATAAAATGAATAGATTTTGTAAAATAAAAGATTTATAAGAAATTAACTTACAAATTGGGTTTTGGCATTTGAATGAGATATAAATAGAATTTATTAATTAAGGGATTTTATAAGTTGAAATTTTTATAAAATATATAAATGTGATTTTATAAACGTTGTTTTATAAATCCGAAATCGACTTATTTTGATAAGTCAATTATTTTAGATTATGAAAGAAGATTATCCACAATTTTGGACAGTGGATAATCCTTTAAAATAAATTGTGTAGAAATGATGAATTTGGTTAACGAAGTGTATTCACGATTTTGGACAGTGAATAATATATTAAAGAAAAGTTTTGGGAAAGTAATATTTTAAATAGAATTAAAACGATTTGAAGTTGTTTAAATGTGTTAAGGATCGAAACCATAGATTTCAACATTCATTATTGAAATAGACGTTTTCGAGAAATAAGGAAATGGTGGACTATAACATTGTTGTTATGGTAAATGATTTCCAAAAGGAAATGTTTTATATAGTATTCGGATTTATATATCTATCTTAATTTCGAATCCCTATACTAGTGATTTTGGGTTGTCGTAACGATGTTTTACGCAACATTCGTTTGGACCCAAATAAATGTGTTTAAGATAATGTTTCCCTTAAAGAATGAAATATATACTTAATTGTGATTTAAGTATATTGAATATTTTCTAAGTATTGAAAATAAATAGATTTAAGAATTACTTATTGTTCAATAAGTATTTGGAGATGTTTTCCAATGTAGAAATTGAAATGGTTTAGAGAATATATCTTTTCAAAGATAAATTGAAGTGAATATTTGGCAAGTTATTTAATTTATGGAAGATTAATAACAAGGGCCTAGTGATTGTTATGGTGCTGAATATTGGGTTGTTGGCTTTGATAGTTAAATAACCGACTATCAATATTTACCTTTAAATGGGTGTTCGTTGTGATTTGCTTGATTTGAATGTTACACTTATTTTTAAAAAAATAAGTGCTCGTTATTCGGTTTAGCTTGGAAATGACCTTTGTGTCATAAATCCCATTCTGAATAATGATATGTCGTAATGGATAGCATTTGAAGACCGGTGTTGATGACCGGATATTTTCGAAAACGGAAGGATTACCGTCGAATGACTCTACATCGGCTGATCTCCGATATAGAGATTTTTATCACCCTTTGTGATGGGAAGTCCGGTCCTGATTAGTGAATATTCGGATTGCAAGGGCTTCTTTGGAAGTGCCTTCTGTTCCGTTCGATCCCGGAACGGACCTGTATGGTTGTGTGTCTGACATTACGATTTGAGATGTAAAGCTGGTTTCTATCAAATATATTTCTGTTGGTGGCGGAGAATTTATTCTCTTAACTTAACACCCTTCTCTAAGACGTACGAGCTCGTTGATGGTTACTAGTGATATATTCCCAAATTGGTAATGTGGGATACGAAGTGCTGTTGAGCATTTGTTGATCAAAGCGTGGCTTTTGTATAAAGCGTATGTAACAACCCAGGATTTTTATTAATTTAAAATTTAATATTTAATTAATTTTAAATATTAATAAGTGAAATTTATAAGTCGAATAAATTTTAATTTGAATTATTGGATTTAATTGAATAATTAAATCGATAATTTAATATGTTAAATTATGCAAATAATTGAAAATTGAGTTAAATATGATTGAAAATGATTTGTAAAATTTTATTTTATCATATTGAAGTTAGAACGATATTTTAGAACTTTTAAAATCGAATTAAAAGTTAATTTGTGAAAATTGAATATTTTAATATAAAATCGACTAGTGAAAATAGTCAATTTTTGAACAGTCTCAGAATTGAACGAAACCAGTTCCATTGGATCCGTAATAGTTAGTTATTACCGGATTTCAATTTTCGTGTCAATCGGAGTTATCGTTTGATCGTAGCAGCTCGAAACGCATCGAATTATTTTTAATTTTAATTTGGCGAGTTAAAATAGCCATTTTTCAAAAAGTCTCGGATTTCGACGAAACCAGTTTCATCGAATCCGTAATGTGATATTATTGCATGGTTTCAAATTTCGTGTCAATCGGATTTACCGTTTGTCTGATACAAATTAAAACGCCTAGAAAATCGTTTAAATCGGTTTAATTTAAATTGAACGTTTATTGCCATAACTCGCACAGATGTCCGAATTAGCTTTCGAAACCTGTTCCATTGTGTCCGGAACGCGGGGTAAACCCTAAAAACGCTGGTTACGGCGCGTGAATCGGAGTTCGAAATTTCCGGAATGAATAGTGTCGTTCGAAATTCTATAAATAGACCACCTCTCTTTAGAAATTAAAAAAAAAACCCTAATTCCTAAACCCTAGCCGCCACCCCCTCAACCAAAGGCCAGAATTCAATCTCCTTCTTCTCTTAATCTCTCCAAATCCATCGACAATTAGAGGAAAGTGTTAACTACAAAGACGGAGAGTGTAACGAGGGCTTCAGATCCATACGGAGTTGATCGTGTTTGGAGCAACGTAGAGGAAGATATGGGGGGCCGACAGTAGTAAGTTGCGCACGCAACTCGAGGAGGTAGGGGTGGCCGAGCTTGCTATGGTGGCAGGCGTGGGTAGAGGAGGTGATGTGCTTCGAGATGGCGGTGGTATGATGGAGTATCGATGCTTGTGGGCGGAGTATAAATTAACCCTAGTTTCATGAAGGTGGGTTCTAGGTTGTGTGCCCCAACCTGTAGAAGCAACGTGTGTTTGAGAAGAAGCATATGTGCGGCCTGGATGAAGCGGGGGGGGGGGGGGGGGGTGTGATGGATGGTGGATGATGAGATGTGGGTTTATAATTATATATTTATGTTGTAAATTTGTTATTAAAAATTCGAGTAAACTTATAAAATTCATAACTTTTTCATACGAGGTCGAAAACACGCGAAACCAGTTGCGTTGGAATCGTATGGACGAGCACTACGCTATGGAGTTGGATTGGAGTCGTTTGGAGTTAGCGATAATTTTGTGTAAAATTAAACGTCCGTTTAATTTTATTCGAAATAAATCGCTAAAACGAAATTGAAATCAAGGTGAGAACTTCTCACTCAATCGAATCAGTTTCGATTTTTATTTTAAATAGTTAGATTTAAAATACTTGAATGCATGTTTGAATGATGATTGATATCTATTGATTGTTAAAATAGACATTATACGCCGTTAGTAAGCGGATGTTATTTATTAAAAACATATACCGCGAATATTTCATAAACAGTGAAATTGGTATTATATATAATAACAATATATATATATATATTGGCATATGTATATATTGGAGTTATTGATTTCCCGCATTTGTATAGCGGATGAGACCCTATTGCGCCGTCTATTAAGCGGATAATATTTTAAATCCCATATACCGCGATAATTCCGTACTGGAGCGGAATTGGTATTGTGCTAATGTTTGTGGATGCAGGAAAACAGGTTGGAGGGATCCAACTGGATTCCTAAACAGTATTTATTTGATTTCAGATATTTTGATATTTGATGGACTACCATATACGATATATGATGTCGTTGTTGTCGTGATTGGCTATTTGGTATGTAGCATTATCGGACCAAATTTGGAATTTTAAAATGATTTCAAAGTGATTTTTGAAAGTATACGTTTATAAAATATTTTTGGAATTGATCCATTTTAAATAAATAAACGTATAAATTTTAATGTTATAAAAACTATGATCTTTGAGAAATATAGTAAAAGGCTGATTTTTGAAAATATGTTGGCTAATGATTTTATAAAATAGTTTAATCGGGATTTTTGAATTTATTATAAAAAGTTTAAAAATAGGATTTATGAAATTTGATTATTTTATAAATCAAAATGGTGAAATTATAAAGGAGATTAAAGATGTCTTATAATAATAGTATAAATTGATTTTATAAAGGATTTATAAATTGATATTTATAAATTAAAACGTTTGAATTATAAAACGAGTTTTTATAAGTGTTTGAATGAAGTGAAAATGGATTGCATAAGTGAATGAAATTTATAAAATTATAAATGGTGAAGTTATAAATGAAATTTATAAATAGTAAGATTTATAAATTTTGTGAAATTATTAAAGAATATATTTGGATAAATAATTGAATCTTATAAGTTATAAGATTTATAATTATGAAGTTTAAAAGAACGATTTTGTAAAATAATCGTTTTATAAGCATTTAACTTATAATGTGAACTTTTGGTTTATAATTGAGTTATAAATTGAATAGGTTAATAAAGAAATTTATAAAAGGAGTTGTTATAAAATAAATAGAAAAGGAATTTATAAACGTTGTTTTATAAATTCGAAAATGACTTATTTTAAGAAGTAAATTGTTGAAACCTATTAATGGAGTTATATTCACGTTTTTGACTGTGAATAATCCTTTGAAATAAAATGAATAGAAATGATGAAATTTGTTAACAAAGTATATTCACGTTTTTGAATAGTGAATAATATGTTAAAGAAAATGTTTAGATTTGATGTTTTAAATTGAATTAAAACGATCTAACGATGTTTTAAAATGTGTTGAAATTTAAAACCATAGATTTCAACATTTATTGTTGAAATAGATGTTCTCGAGAAATAAAAGGAAATGGTGGACTATAGCACTATTGTTATAGTAAATGATTTCCGAAAGGAAATGTTTTGTGTAGTGTTGGGATTTATATATCTATTTTAAAGTTGAATCCCTATACTAGTGATTTTGGGTTATCGTAACGATGTTTTACGTAACATTCGTTTTGGCCCAAATAAATATGTTTAAGAGAATGATTTCCCTTAAAGAATGAAATATATACTTAATTTCGATTGAAGTATATTGAATATTTTCCAAGTGTTGAAAATAAATAAAATTTGTGAATTACTTATGAATAAATAAGTATGGAAATGTTTTCCAATATAAAGTGAATATTATGAGAATTTATCTTTTTGAAGATAAATTGAAATGAATAATTGAAATCGTATATTCATAGATATTTTGAAATATACATTCACTATGGAATTTGTGAATAGAAAGGGAAGTTGTTTAAAAATAAATATTGATTTATTTTTGAAGTGTGAAATTATATATCTTGTAAAGATATTTTAGAAAATAAATAATTTGGAAAATTATTTGGAATCTGGTGATGTTGTGCATATCCATTGATAGTTCAATAACCGACTATCAATATTTACCTTTGAATGGGTATTTGATGTGATTTGTTTGAATTTGAATGCCACACTTATTTTTGAGTAAGCGCTCACTATTCGGGTTAACCGGGAAAGGACCATGGGGTCGTATAACCCATTCCAAATATGTGATACGTCGTTATGAATCGCATTGAAGATCGGTGTTGAAGACCCGGTATTTGCGAGAGCGATAGGATGACCTGTCGATTGACTCTGCACCGAGTTGCTCCGGTATTGAGTTCTCCAAAGTGATGGGAAATCCGATCAGGATTGTGAATATCCGGATTGCAAGGACTTCTTTGTAAGTGCCTTCGGTTTTGTTCGAGCCCGGAACAGACTTGTATGGATTGTATGTCTGACATTACAAATTGAGATATAAAGCAGATTTCTTTCAAATATATTTCTGTTGGTGGCAGAGAATTTATTCTTTTAGCTTAACACCCTTCTCTGAGACGTACGAGCTTAGAGGTTATGTAGTTGAATGTTATCAGCGATATATTCCCAATTTGGTAATGTGACATGCTGAGTGTTGCTGTAAACGATCATTGTGTTGATTATTTGTGATAGGATCGTTTATTTGATCGTCTATCTTGGTGATCATCTCTATGATCATTTGTTGACCCAAAGCATGGCTTTTGTATAAAGTATGTTTTTATGGACGTGACTTCGTCGAGCCTCACACCCCGTGAATGGTCAAAACAGGAAAGATGCGGCAAGGTTATGAGGGGTAGCGCCCTTTAGGATGTGTGCATTTCCTTCTGGAAAAGGGTGGTATCATGGTATGGAGCCCAGATACTTACTCATGTTGAAAACACTTTATGATTGTGTGAATTGATTGCGAGCGCTCGGTGAAAGGTCGCAAAGGACCGGGGGATGGCATATTCGGTCAGTTGTTACTCAGTTAGGGGTAACCCGGCCTTGTGTTGGTAGAGATCTGGTTTGGTTCTCGGGGATGTCCATCCAGAGGCATTCTCATGTGGCAATGGGAAGTTCTTTGGCCTGATCATTCGTTGGAAATCCAAAGAAACAATACGAGACTTGTACGGTATTAGTTGTAGAACCTATCATTCACTTATGGTGGCGCCCCACTGTTTGGATGGTAGCTATAGTAGGCATACGATAATGGTCGTATGTTGGCTAAGATTTATATTCTACTTTCGAAATGAATTTTTCTCTACACTATGCACTAATAATAATATCAAATGTTCTTTTAAATGCGTATCAAGCATCTTTGACTATCATAAGGAGAAATCTCCTCCGATTCTGCGTTTGCATTGTGTGTGTGTGCGGGAGGCCTTATGGTAGTCTCATTTTTAAAAGCATTGCGAATTGACTTTAAAAATATTTCTCTATTTTGATTTAAAAGATAAATAAACTGTTTGAGTTCCCACACCAGTCACATGACTGACTCGGAGTTTATTGTTTTCCTTCCTAAACTCTGGGTGCCCACCAATTTCCACACGGGCAGTCGAGAGTTAGGTTTATCAGGATATTCTGGATATTCTGGAGTTGCTGGAGGCAAGCTGGATGGCATGGTGTATTACTAGTTTATATAGTATTTCTTTTTCCGCTGCACTGTTTGTTGTTATTGTACACTCTGATGATATGATGTAATGAAATGTGATGTAATGTAATAACTGATATAGTTCTTTGTTTAAAGATTATTCATTTATTATTATATGTTGTTCCGCTGCGATTGTGAGATTCTGTTGTTGTTCAGTTGTTTTCTATTCCGTTCTATTTTCTTTCTGTTCTATTTCCTATTTCTTTTCTCTCTATTTTTCTATCTCTTCTGTCTCTCCTTTTCTTTCTTTCTTTTTCTTAAAACCATAACATTTCAGATTTCCGGCCTTCGATTGCTCGGCAGTCGATAAAGTGAGTATCGATGTTGAATTTTCGAAAGTCGAAAATTTCCGGGGCGTTACATCTGGTATCAGAGCATATGGTTAAGCGACAACCATGGTTCTGTTGGGTATTACTCATTAGAGATAGAGTCAGTGGTACTCTATAATGAGTTTGAGTGTAATAATAGCTATGAGAGCGTATTTGTTAGTGAATATAAAATTGTTTTATATTGTGATGATTGGTTTGTTGAGTGGTATATAGATTCTGGTTAATACGAGTAATTAACGTTGTTGATAGGGATCTCTAAACACTTGAATAGAACAATTCGGCATAATATTGATTTTAAATTTGGTAAATAAAATAATTTTACCTTGATTATATTTTATATATATAAAGAAATAATTTTTCAGAATTATTAAAGTGTATATAAGTTGATTGTTTAGTTGTTTGAATAATCTAAATTAAAAGAATAATTGTATAAGCAAATGAATTATAAGAATTGAATTATAATTAAAGTGATTTGCAATTGAGAAATAAACTTATATATATAAGAAGTGAAACTATATGAATATATTTATGAATATGAGTTGTAAGTAAAAGTGAATTTAAAGTTAAATGGAGTATAACTTAAGTGATGTTGAATGAAGTTGATATTGGTGTCAAAGTAAATCAATAAAGTTAAATGAATGTGAACTTAAGTTAAGTAAATGAAATTCAACTTTAGAAATTGAATTGAATGAAGGGATTGAATGTTAATCAATTGAATGTAAATTAAATTGATATGAAATAATGAATATAAGTGTAAATTCATTAAAATCTTATGTTATTAAAAGTTGAATAGTTGAATGAAAATCAATTTAGTTAAACCAAAATGAATGTAAGTGAAGAAAAGGAATTTGGTTGTAAAGAATATACTTTGGTTGTATATAATTCATTAAGTGTTAATGAAATTGAATTAATGGAATTGGAAGCTAAAGTAATTGAAATTCAATTGGAAGTTAAGTGAATCTTAAATAAAATTGAAATTGATTGGAAGTGAACCAACTTGAATATGAATTAGTGAATATAAACTAATTGAGAATGAATGCTAGTAAGAACATTCACTGTTAAAGAATCAAATGTGATTAAATTGAAAACCATTTCATTGAATATTAATGAGAATATGAATGAATATTTATTGGTTATGGATGATAGTTGGTTGATGTTTGCATTTGTTGTTTGTTTGCATTTGCTATGTTAACATATATAGTTATTATGTTGCTATATGTTGTATATTGATACTATTGTCTATATACATGATTCTCATGTTGTTTGTTGAGTGATTAGTAGGTGCGGATCGCGTTGCTTCGCATTTGGAGCTCGCTTTCGCGCTATATTAGCCGTATACGCTCGCTAATAAAATATAAGGTACATATCTCGGATTACATACCGTACTTTTATACTTTTTTCCCTTCGGGATGCCTCATTACTTGATGAGATGTATATTTGTGATATATATACTGTCATTTTTTTTTCGGATCGAGCCGCGCAAAGGAGACTATGGCGAATTTTTCCGGAAATTTAAGGCGTTAGAAAAAATTTGAGAAAATTGGAAAATTTTGAAAACTTTAACTTTGATTTTGGAGTTGAAAGTTAAATAATAATAGTTGTTTTTGAATGGATAACTAAGTATGATTTGGAAACTTAGTAAAGTTATTGTAAGAAGTTTGACTATGGATTTTTGGAAAATTAATAGATTCTGTAACTTTTCTTACTTGTTAATTTCGAGGACGAAATTCTTTTAAGGGGGGAAGATTGTAACGACCCAGGATTTTTATTAATTTAAAATTTAATATTTAATTAATTTTAAATATTAATAAGTGAAATTTATAAGTCGAATAAATTTTAATCTGAATTATTGGATTTAATTGAATAATTAAATCGATAATTTAATATGTTAAATTATGCAAATAATTGAAAATTGAGTTAAATATGATTGAAAATGATTTGTAAAATTTTATTTTATCATATTGTAGTTAGAACGATATTTTAGAACTTTTAAAATCGAATTAAAAGTTAATTTGTGAAAATTGAATATTTTAATATAAAATCGACTAGTGAAAATAGTCAATTTTTGAACAGTCTCAGAATTGAACGAAACCAGTTCCATTGGATCCATAATAGTTAGTTATTACCGGATTTCAATTTTCGTGTCAATCGGAGTTATCGTTTGATCGTAGCAGCTCGAAACACATCGAATTATTTTTAATTTTAATTTGGCGAGTTAAAATAGCCATTTTTCAAAAAGTCTCGGATTTCAACGAAACTAGTTTCATCGGATCCGTAATGTGATATTATTGCATGGTTTCAAATTTCGTGTCAATCGGATTTACCGTTTGTCCGATACAAATTAAAACGCCTAGAAAATCGTTTAAATCGGTTTAATTTAAATTGAACGTTTATTGCCATAACTCGCACAGATGTCCGAATTAGCTTTCGAAACCTGTTCCATTGTGTCCGGAACGCGGGGTAAACCCTAAAAACGCTGGTTACGGCGCGTGAATCGGAGTTCGGAATTTCCGAAATGAATAGTGTCGTTCGAAATTCTATAAATAGACCACCTCTCTTTAGAAATTAAAAAAAAAAACCCTAATTCCTAAACCCTAGCCGCCACCCCCTCAACCAAAGGCCAGAATTCAATCTCCTTCTTCTCTTAATCTCTCCAAATCCATCGACAATTAGAGGAAAGTGTTAACTACAAAGACGAAGAGTGTAACGAGGGCTTCAGATCCATACGGAGTTGATCGTGTTTGGAGCAACGTAGAGGAAGATATGGGGGGCCGACAGTAGTAAGTTGCGCACGCAACTCGAGGAGGTAGGGGTGGCCGAGCTTGCTATGGTGGCAGGCGTGGGTAGAGGAGGTGATGTACTTCGAGATGGCGGTGGTATGATGGAGTATCGATGCTTGTGGGCGGAGTATAAATTAACCCTAGTTTCATGAAGGTGGGTTCTAGGTTGCGTGCCCCAACCTGTAGAAGCAACATGCGTTTGAGAAGAAGCATATGTGCGGCCTGGATGAAGCAGGGGAGGTGATGGATGGTGGATGACGAGATGTGGGTTTATAATTATATATTTATGTTGTAAATTTGTTATTAAAAATTCGAGTAAACTTATAAAATTCATAACTTTTTCATACGAGGTCGAAAACGCGCGAAACCAGTTGCGTTGGAATCGTATGGACGAGCACTACGCGATGGAGTTGGATTGGAGTCGTTTGGAGTTAGTGAGAATTTTGTGTAAAATTAAACGTCCATTTAATTTTATTCGAAATAAATCGCTAAAACGAAATTGAAATCAAGGTGAGAACTTCTCACTCAATCGAATCAGTTTCGATTTTTATTTTAAATAGTTAGATTTAAAATACTTGAATGCATGTTTGAATGATGATTGATATCTATTGATTGTTAAAATAGACATTATACGCCGTTAGTAAGCGGATGTTATTTATTAAAAACATATACCGCGAATATTTCATAAACAGTGAAATTGGTATTATATATAATAGCAATATATATATATATTGGCATATGTATATATTGGAGTTATTGATTTCCCGCATTTGTATAGCGGATGAGACCCTATTGCGCCGTCTATTAAGCGGATAATATTTTAAATCCCATATACCGCGATAATTCCGTACTGGAGCGGAATTGGTATTGTGCTAATGTTTGTGGATGCAGGAAAACAGGTTGGAGGGATCCAACTGGATTCCTCAACAGTATTTATTTGATTTCAGATATTTTGATATTTGATGGACTATCATATACGATATATGATGTCGTTGTTGTCGTGATTGGCTATTTGGTATGTAGCATCATCGGACCAAATTTGGAATTTTAAAATGATTTCAAAGTGATTTTTGAAAGTATACGTTTATAAAATATTTTTGGAATTGATCCATTTTAAATAAATAAACGTATAAATTTTAATGTTATAAAAACTATGATCTTTGAGAAATATAGTAAAAGGCTGATTTTTGAAAATATGTTGGCTAATGATTTTATAAAATAGTTTAATCGGGATTTTTGAATTTATTATAAAAAGTTTAAAAATAGGATTTATGAAATTTGATTATTTTATAAATCAAAATGGTGAAATTATAAAGGAGATTAAAGATGTTTTAAAATAATAGTATAAATTGATTTTATAAAGGATTTATAAATTGATATTTATAAATTAAAACGTTTGAATTATAAAACGAGTTTTTATAAGTGTTTGAATGAAGTGAAAATGGATTGCATAAGTGAATGAAATTTATAAAATTATAAATGGTGAAGTTATAAATGAAATTTATAAATAGTAAGATTTATAAATTTTGTGAAATTATTAAAGAATATATTTGGATAAATAATTGAATCTTATAAGTTATAAGATTTATAATTATGAAGTTTAAAAGAATGATTTTGTAAAATAATCGTTTTATAAGCATTTAACTTATAATGTGAACTTTTGGTTTATAATTGAGTTATAAATTGAATAGGTTAATAAAGAAATTTATAAAAGGAGTTGTTATAAAATAAATAGAAAAGGAATTTATAAACGTTGTTTTATAAATTCGAAAACGACTTATTTTAAGAAGTAAATTGTTGAAACCTATTAATGGAGTTATATTCACGTTTTTGACTATGAATAATCATTTGAAATAAAATGAATAGAAATGATCAAATTTGTTAACAAAGTATATTCACGTTTTTGAATAGTGAATAATATGTTAAAGAAAATGTTTAGATTTGATGTTTTAAATTGAATTAAAATGATCTAACGATGTTTTAAAATGTGTTGAAATTTGAAACCGTAGATTTCAACATTTATTGTTGAAATAGATGTTCTCGAGAAATAAAAGGAAATGGTGAACTATAGCACTATTGTTATAGTAAATGATTTCCGAAAGGAAATGTTTTGTGTAGTATTAGGATTTATATATCTATTTTAAAGTTGAATCCCTATACTAGTGATTTTGGGTTGTCGTAACGATGTTTTACGTAACATTCGTTTTGGCCCAAATAAATATGTTTAAGAGAATGATTTCCCTTAAAGAATGAAATATATACTTAATTTCGACTGAAGTATATTGAATATTTTCCAAGTGTTGAAAATAAATAAAATTTGTGAATTACTTATGAATAAATAAGTATGGAAATGTTTTCCAATATAAAGTGAATATTATGAGAATTTATCTTTTGGAAGATAAATTGAAATGAATAATTGAAATCGTATATTCATAGATATTTTGAACTATACATTCACTATGGAATTTGTGAATAGAAAGGGAAGTTGTTTAAAAATAAATATTGATTTATTTTTGAAGTGTGAAATTATATATCTTGTAAAGATATTTTAGAAAATAAATAATTTGGAAAATTATTTGGAATTTTGTGATGTTGTGCATATCCATTGATAGTTCAATAACCGACTATCAATATTTACCTTTGAATGGGTATTTGATGTGATTTGTTTGAATTTGAATGCCACACTTATTTTTGAGTAAGCGCTCACTATTCGGGTTAACCGGGAAAGGACCATGGGGTCGTATAACCCATTCCGAATATGTGATACGTCGTTATGAATCGCATTGAAGATCGGTGTTGAAGACCCGGTATTTGCGAGAGCGATAGGATGACCTGTCGATTGACTCTGCACCGAGTTGCTCCGGTATTGAGTTCTCCAAAGTGATGGGAAATCCGATCAGGATTGTGAATATCCGGATTGCAAGGACTTCTTTGTAAGTGCCTTCGGTTTTGTTCGAGCCCGGAACAGACTTGTATGGATTGTATGTCTGACATTACAAATTGAGATATAAAGCAGATTTCTTTCAAATATATTTCTATTGGTGGCGGAGAATTTATTCTTTTAGCTTAACACCCTTCTCTGAGACGTACGAGCTTAGAGGTTATGTAGTTGAATGTTATCAGCGATATATTCCCAATTTGGTAATGTGACATGCTGAGTGTTGCTGTAAACGATCATTGTGTTGATTATTTGTGATAGGATCGTTTATTTGATCGTCTATCTTGGTGATCATCTCTATGATCATTTGTTGACCCAAAGCATGGCTTTTGTATAAAGTATGTTTTTGTGGACGTGACTTCGTCGAGCCTCACACCCCGTGAATGGTCAAAACAGGAAAGATGCGGCAAGGTTATGAGGGGTAGCGCCCTTTAGGATGTGTGCATTTCCTTCTGGAAAAGGGTGGTATCATGGTATGGAGCCCAGATACTTACTCATGTTGAAAACACTTTATGATTGTGTGAATTGATTGCGAGTGCTCGGTGAAAGGTCCCAAAGGACCGGGGGATGGCATATTCGGTCAGTTGTTACTCAGTTAGGGGTAACCCGGCCTTGTGTTGGTAGAGATCCGGTTTGGTTCTCGGGGATGTCCATCCAGAGGCATTCTCATGTGGCAATGGGAAGTTCCTTGGCCTGATCATTCGTTGGAAATCCAAAGAAACAATACGAGACTTGTACGGTATAGTTGTAGAACCTATCATTCACTTATGGTGGCGCCCCACTGTTTGGATGGTAGCTATAGTAGGCATACGATAATGGTCGTATATTGGCTAAGATTTATATTCTACTTTCGAAATGAATTTTTCTCTACACTATGCACTAATAATAATATCAAATGTTCTTTTAAATGCGTATCAAGCATCTTTGACTATCATAAGGAGAAATCTCCTCCGATTCTGTGTTTGCATTGTGTGTGTGTGCGGGAGGCCTTACGGTAGTCTCATTTTTAAAAGCATTGCGAATTGACTTTAAAAATATTCCTCTATTTTGATTTAAAAGATAAATAAACTGTTTGAGTTCCCCCACCAGTCACATGACTGACTCGGAGTTTATTGTTTTCCTTCCTAAACTCTGGGTGCCCACCAATTTCCACACGGGCAGTCGAGAGTTAGGTTTATCAGGATATTCTGGATATTCTGGAGTTGCTGGAGGCAAGCTGGATGGCACGGCGTATTACTAGTTTATATAGTATTTCTTTTTCCGCTGCACTGTTTGTTGTTGTTGTTGTACACTCTGATGATATGATGTAATGAAATGTGATGTAATATAATAACTGATATAGTTCTTTGTTTAAAGATTATTCATTTATTATTATATGTTGTTCCGCTGCGATTGTGAGATTCTGTTGTTGTTCAGTTGTTTTCTATTCCGTTCTATTTTCTTTCTGTTCTATTTCCTATTTCTTTTCTCTCTATTTTTCTATCTCTTCTGTCTCTCCTTTTCTTTCTTTCTTTTTCTTAAAACCCATAACATTTCGGATTTCCGGCCTTCGATTGCTCGGCAGTCGATAAAGTGAGTATCGATATTGAATTTTCGAAAGTCGAAAATTTCCGGGGCGTTACAGCGTAGCTTTGTGGACGAGACTTCGTCGGACCTCACACCCCGAAAATGGTCAAAACAGGAAAGATGCAGCAAGGTTATTATGGGATAGTGCCCCCTTAATGTATGTCATTTCCTTCTGGATAGAGGTGGTATTATGGTATGGAGCCCTGATACTTAACCTATGTTGTTGCTGCAAACTTATTATTTTGTGGTTGTTAGTGAATCCCGGAATTTAGGTCGGTTGCGACCGGGGGATGGCATATTCGTGTCAGTTGTTACCCAGCTAGGGGTAACCCGGCCTTGTGTTGGCAGAGATCCGGTTAGGTTCTCAGGGCGTCTTTCCAGAGGCGTTTCCATGTGGCAATGGAAAGTTCATTGGCCTGACCATTTGTTGGAAATCCGAACTCCAATACGCACCTTATACGGTTTTAGTTGTAGAACCTGCCATTTACTTATGGTGGTCACCACTGTTTAGATGGTAGCTATAGTAGGCATAGTGCGAAATGCCTATGTTGGCTAAAATTTATATTTTACTTTCGAAATGTTTTCCTACACTTTGCACTTATAATAATAATATCAAAGAAAATTTGCATATCAAGCATATTTGACTATCATAAGGAGAAATCTCCTCCGATTCTGCGTTTGCATTGTGTGTGTGTGTGCGGGAGGCCTTATGGTAGTCTCATTTTCTAAAAAGCATTGCGAATCTAATTTAAGAATATTTCTTTGTTTGTTTTTAAAGATAAACTGTTTTAAGTTCTCACACCAGTCCCATGATTGACCTGGAGTTTATTGTTCTCTTCCTAAACTCTGGTGCCCACCAATTTCCACACGGGCAGTCTAGAGTCAGGTTATCAGGACATTCTGGAATGCAGGAGATGTTGTGGAGCTCAGGAGGCAAGCTGGGTGGCATGGTGTATCAACTAGTATATAGTATTTCTTTTCCGCTGTTTGTTGTTGTAAACTCTGTTAATGAAATGTAATGTGATGTAATGTAATAATTGATATAGTTCTTTGTTTTAAAGATTATTCATTTATCTATTATATGTTGTTCTGCTGCGATTGTGAGATTCTGATATTGTTTCTGTTGCTTTTTCTTTCTTCTTCTATTTTCTACCTCTTCTTTAACCCTAACGGTACGGTTTTCCGGCCTTTGATTGCTCGGCAGTTGATACAGTGGACGTATTAATGTCGACCTTCGTGAGTCGAAAATGGCCAACGTTACATTTGGTATCCGAGCATATGGTTAAGTGACAACCTTGGCTCTGTTGGGAATTACTCATTAGAGATAGAGTCAGTAGTAATCTAGAATGAGTGTGAGTGTAATCATAGTTATGAACGCGTATTTGTTAGTGAATATGAAATTATTTTGTATTGTGTTGACTTATCGGTTGATTGTTTATAGATTCTGGTCGGTGCAGTCTAGCTAACTGTTTCGATAGGGGTTTCTAAACTCTTAAACGAGATAAACCGACATAGTATCATTTTAAATTGGGTAAATGAAATAATTTTACCTTGATTATATTTTATATATAAAAGGAATAATTTTTCAGAATTATTAAAGTGTATATGAATTGATTGTTTGATTGTTGAAAATGTAAGAATATTTATAAGTTAATTAAAGGAATAAATTGTATAAGCAAAATGAATTAATAAGTATGGAATTATAATTCATGTGATTTACAATTGTGAAATAATCTTATATATATACAATAAGTGAAATTATATAAGTAAAATATTTGTAAATGTGATTTATGAATAAAAGGAAAATTTTGAAAGAATATTAAGCACTGAATTCACTACTGTTGCTGGAAAATAGTAAGGGTGATGACTGCAGCATCATCAGTATCATTGTTAAGTTTCTGTGTGATGGATTTGCTACCATAGTAAATTGGAAAACTGAAGTTTAGTTGTGATAATCAAATTTGAAATTAAAATCCAAGTTGTAATTGTTGAATATAAGTGAAACGAGTTTTGGGCTTATAATATGAAATAATAAAGATTTTACTTTGGTAAAGTTAAATAGAATTTACTTTGGAATTGGAATCTGAATTGGATTTGGAAATTTAAGTTAAGTTAAACAAGTGGTGTTTGAAATGGAATATAACTTAAGTGATGTTGAATGAAGTTGATTTTGGTATTGAAGTAAAATAATAAGTGAATTAAATGGATATGAACTTGAGTTATATAAATGAAATTCAACTTTATGTGGTAAAAAGAATTAGCAATTGAATTAACTAATGGGTTGAATATTAATCAATTGAATGTAAATAAATTGATATAGAATAATGAATGTAAATGTTAATTCATAAAAAAAAAGTAGTAAATTGGAAATTGAATAACTGAAAGAAAAGTCAATTAGATGTTAAACCAAATTAAAAGTGATGAACCAAATTGAATGAATGTAAGCGAAGTAAATAAATTTGGAAATATTGGATATACTTTGTTGTTAGATGATTGCTAATGGATTGAATAAAAATCCATATGAAATTGAATAAATGAAAATGAAAGCTATAAATCATTGAATATGATTTAATTTGGAAGTGAACCAACTTGAATATGAATTAGTGAATGTAATCAAATTGAAAATGAATAAATGAATGTTAGTAAAAACATCCAATGTTAATGAATCAAATGCGATTTAAATTGGGAAACCAATTCATTGAATATTAATGAGAATTGAAAGTGTATTGATTTGGTTATGGATGTTAGTTGGATGTTAGTTGGATGATGGTTGAATTTATTTGTTTTGATTGCATTTGCTATATTGGCATATATAGTTGTTGGTATATGTTGTATATTGATATTACTTTTATATATGCATGTTTCTCATTGTTTCTTGAGTGTTTAGTAGGTGTGGATTGCGCTTGATTCGCTTTTGGAGCTCGCTTTCACGCTATATTAGCTGTATATGCTCGCTAATAATATATAAGGTACATATCTCGGATTACATATCGTACTTTTACACTTATTTCCCTGCGGAATGCCTCATTACTTGATGAGATGTATATTTGTGATATATATACTATCATTTTTTTTGGATCGAACCGCGCAAAGGAGACTATGGCGAATTTTTCTGAAAATTTAAGGCGTTAGAATATTTTTGAGAAAATTGGAAAATTTTGAAAAGATAACTAAGTATGATTTGAAAACTTAGTAAAGTTATTGTAATAAGTTAAACCATCAGATTTTGGAAAAGTTAAGAAGTTAAATGAATGTGAAATCAAGTTGGAACGATTTGTTTTTGAAAAGTTAATGGATTCTGTAACTTTTTCTTACTTGGTAATTTCGAGAACGAAATTCTTTTAAAAGGGAAGTTTGTAACGACCTAGAATTCCTGTAATTTGAAATTCGGATATTTAATTGATTTTTAAATATTAACAAGTAAAATTTGTAAGTCGAATAAATTTTATTTCGAATATCTGGATTTAATTGGATAATTAAATCGATAATTTAATATAGGAAATTACAGAAATAATTGGAAATTGGGTTTAATGTGATTAAAATTGATTTGTAAAGTTGTATTTAATCATATTGGAGTTAGAATGATGTTATAGAACTTTTAAAATTGAATTAAAAGTTAATTTGTAGAAATTGAATATTTTAATATTTAACTGACGAGTTAAAATAGGCATTTTTCAAACAGTCTCGGATTTCGACGAAACAAGTTTCATCGGATCTGTAATGTCAAATTATTGTATGGTTTCAAATTTCGTGTCAATCGGATTTATGGTTTGTCCGTGGCAAGCTAAAACGCGTAGAAATCGATTCGAGTGAATTTTGAATTTAAATATTCGATTCAAAAACTTATCTTTCAAATTTGATCGAATTGACTCCCGATATATATTACATTGCGTTCGTAATGGGGGTAAAACATTATAAACGCCAGGCGGCATGCTTCGTTTGGAGTTTGAATTTTTTTGATGAATAGTGTTCGTCAGTTTTCTATAAAAGGACTTGCCTACTTCTATTTTGCAAAAACCCTAACCCTAATTACAGCCGCCGCCTCCATTTTCGTCAATGGTCGAAAATTCAATTCCTTCCTCCTCATTTTTCTTGCAATCCACTAAACGATTCAACAAACTTTCAACTACAAACTTCTAGAACTCGTCGAGATCTACGTGATCAACGGCTGTGATCGGAAACGGAGCTATGGATCGATGAAAAATGGCTCGCATTCGTATGGCGTTCGAGCTCGGATTTTGAGGCGTATACGCGACTGAGTCGCATGGGATTCAGGTCGTGGGTGGCGCGCGTCATTGCGAAGGCAGGGGTAGTCGCTGATCGTCGTCATGTGGCTCGAGTAGGTTGCGAAAATTGATGGAAGAAGGGCGGCTCATGGGTTCAAGGTTGTACGTGAATAACCTGGGAACGATATTCGGGAGGAAAAGTAAGTACGGCCATGATTTTCTTTGATTAAAATGAACGGCCCTGATTTATTTCAAGGTTTATTAAGAAAATAAAAGTTGTAAATTAAATTAAATTATAATTCGTGTAAACATTAAAACACTGTAACTTGTTCATACGAGGTCGGAATTGGACGAAACAAATTGCATTGGGTTCGTATTCGCGAACACTATGCGATGGAGCTAGATTGGAGCTAGCGAAAATTTTGGGTAAAATTAAACGCGCGTTTAATTTTATTCAAAATAAAACACTGTGACTGTTATTGAAAGCAAGGTGAGAACTTCTCACTCAATCGAATCTGTTTCGAATTAAATTTTAAATAGTTAGATTTAAAATTGCTTGATTGTGTGATTGAATGATAAATTGCTATCTGTTGTTTTGAAATAGACCCTATGCGCCGTATATTAAGCGGATGTTATTTACTAAAAACATGTACTGCAATATTTCACCTTGATGTGGAATTGGTATTATACATGTACTTGGAGTTGATTTTCCTGCATTATATAGCGGATGAGACCCTATCGCGCCGCATAATAGCGGATAATATTTTATAAAACCCATGTACCGTGATATTTTGTCTTGAAACGGGATTGGTATTGTGCTAACATCTGTGGATGTAGGGAAACAGGTTGGAGGGATCCAAATGGATTCCTCAACTGTATGGATTTATTTACAGATATTGTGATATATTCTGTTATCATATGATATATGATGTTTTAGATGTCGTGATTGTTGTATTTAGTGCTGTTGCAGCATTGGGCCTATTTTTGGAGTTTTAAAAATGTTAAAATAACGATTTTGAATTTAAAAGGATTTTCAAGTGATTTTTTGAAAATATACGTTTTATTGAATTTTGGAATTGATTCATAAATAAATAAACGTTATAATTTTAAGGTTATAAAAATTATGATTTTTGAAAAATATAGTTGAAAATTGATTTTTGAAATATGGAGTTAATGAATTTTATAAAATAGTTTAAATTGAGATTTTTGAAATTATTATAAACGGTTTATATAAAAGATTTATAAAATTGATATTTGTAAATTAAAGATATTGGAATTGTAAAACGAATTTTTTATAAGTGTTAGAATGAAGTATGAATGGATTCCATAAATGAATGAAATTTATAGATTTATAAATTATGAAGTTATGAAATGAATAGATTTTGTAAAATAAAAGATTTATAAGAAATTAACTTATAAATTGGGTTTTGGCATTTAAATGAGATATAAATAGAATTTATTAATTAAGGGATTTCATAAGTTGAAGTTTTATAAAATATATGAATGTGATTTATAAACGTTGTTTTATAAATCCGAAATCGACTTATTTTGATAAGTCAATTATTTTAGATTATGAAAGAAGATTATCCTCAATTTTGGACAGTGAATAATCCTTTAAAATAAATTGTGTAGAAATGATGAATTTGGTTAACGAAGTATATTCACGATTTTGGATAGTGAATAATATATTAAAGAAAAGTTTTGAGGAAGTGATATTTTAAATAGAATTAAAACGATTTGAAGTTGTTTTAAAATGTGTTAAGGATGTTAAGGATCGAAACCATAGATTTCAACATTCATTGTTGAAATAGAAGTTTTCGAGAAATAAGGAAATGGTGGACTATAACACTGTTGTTATAGTAAATGATTTCCGAAAGGAAATGTTTTATATAGTATTGGGATTTATATATCTATCTTAATTTCGAATCCCTATACTAGTGACTTTGGGTTGTCGTAACGATGTTTTACGCAACATTCGTTTGGACCCAAATAAATGTATTTAAGAGAATGTTTTCCTTAAAGAATGAAATATATACTTAATTGTTATTTAAGTATATTGAATATTTTCTAATTATTGAAAATAAATAGATTTATGAATTACTTATTGTTAAATAAGTATTTGGAGATTTTTCTAATGTATAAATTGAAATGGTTTAGAGAATATATCTTTTCAAAGATAAATTGAAGTGAATATTTGACAAGTTATTTAATTTACGGAAGATTAATAACAAGGGCATAGTGATTGTTATGGTGCTGAATATTGGGTTGTTGGCTTTGATAGTTAAATAACCGACCATCAATATTTACCTTTAAATGGGTATTTGTTTTGATTTGCTTGAATTTGAATGCTACACTTATTTTTTAAAAATAAGCGCTCGTTATTCGCTTTAGCCAGGAGAGGACCTTTGTGTCAATCCCATTCCGAATAATGATATGTCGTAATGGATAGCATTTGAAGACCGGTGTTGAAGACAGAATATTTTCGAAAACGGAAGGATTACCGTCGAATGACTCTGCATCGGCTGATCTCCGATATAGAGATTTTTATCACCCTTTGTGATGGGAAGTCCGATCATGATTAGTGAATATCCGAATTGCAAGGGTTTCTTTGGAAGTGCCTTCGGTTCCGTTCGATCCCGGAACTGACTTGTATGGTTGTGTGTCTGACGTAACAATGTAAAGCTGGTTTCTATCAAATATATTTCTATTGGTGGCGGAGAATTTATTCTCTTAGTTTAACACCCTTCTCTGAGACGTACGAGCTCGTTGATGGTTACTAGTGATATATTCCCAAATTGGTAATGTGGCATACGAAGTGCTGTTGAGCATTTGTTGATCAAAGCGTGTCTTTTGTATAAAGCGTAGCTTTGTGGACGAAACTTTGTCCGACCTCACACCCCGAAAATGGTCAAAACAGGAAAGATGCAACAAGGTTATTAGGCGATAGTGCCCCCTTAGTGTATGTCATTTCCTTCTGGATAGAGGTGGTATTATGGTATGGCGCCCTGATACTTAACCTATGTTGTTGCTGCAAACTTATCATTTTGTGGTTGTTGGTGAATCTCGGGATTTAGGTCGGTTGCGACCGGGGGATGGCATATTCGTGTCAGTTGTTACCCAGCTAGGGGTAACCCGTCTTGTGTTGGCAGAGATCCGGTTAGGTTCTCGAGACATCTTTCTAGAGGTGTTTCCATGTGGCAATGGGAAGTTCCTTGGCCTGACCATTTGTTGGAAATCCAAACTCCAATACGCGTCTTGTATGGTTTTAGTTGTAGAACCTGCCATTTACTTATGGTGGTCACCACTGTTTAAATGGTAGTTATAGTAGGCATAGTGTGAAATGCCTATGTTAGCTAAAATTTATATTTTACTTTCGAAATGTTTTCCTACACTTTGCACTTATAATAATAATATCAAAGAAAATTTGCGTATCAAGCATATCTGACTATCATAAGGAGAAATCTCCTCCGATTCTGCATTTGCATTGTGTGTGTGTGCGGGAGGCCTTATGGTAGTCTCATTTTCTAAAAAGCATTGCGAATCTAATTTAAGAATATTTCTTTGTTTCTTTTTAAAGATAAACTGTTTTAAGTTCTCACATCAGTCCCATGACTGACCTGGAGTTTATTGTTCTCTTCCTAAACTCCGGTGCCCACCAATTTCTACACGGGCAGTCTAGAGTTAGGTTATCAGGTCATTTTGGAATGCAGAAGATGCTGTGAAGCTCAGTAGGCAAGCTGGATGGCATGGCGTATCAACTAGTATATAGTATTTCTTTTCCGCTGTTTTTTGTTGTAAACTCTGTTATTGAAATGCAATGTGATGTAATGTAATAATTGATATAGTTCTTTGTTTTAAAGATTATTCATTTATCTCTTATATGTTGTTCCGCTGCGATTGTGAGATTTTGATATTGTTTCTGTTGCTTTTTCTTTCTTCTTCTATCTTCTACCTCTTCTTAAACCCTAACCATATGGTTTTCCGGCTTTTGATTGCTCGGCAATTGATACAGTGGACGTATTAATGTCGACCTTCGTGAGTTGAAAATGGCTAATGTTACATTATATCTGCCTGTGATATGAATTATATGATGTTAAACGCTGTTATAAACTTGTCACATCATCTGCTATGTTATACGCTGTCATGTTGTTTATTCATTTCTGTTTATCACACTGCAAGTTCCCTGTAGAATAGAATTACTATGGGTCGAAATGGTGCATACCTGAACGGATTTTCAAATAGGGAAAAATCGTTATGGGCTAAAATGATAGGGCTGAGCGATTTATTTATTTATTTTATTTAACTTGGGATTTGCGGGTTTGAAATGATAAAACTCATATTTTTCTTTGTAAATTACGGGTTGAAATGATATATTATCCGTATCATTTGATTTAGGCTAGAAAATTTTATACCGACCCGTGGTTATTTTATATACTTTTCTGGTTAATTTTAAGTATTTTAAAATGTAAATTATGATATTTTGATTTAAATTTGAATTTAAAATGATTTATTATAGTGTTATTGATTTTTCTGTGAATATAAAATGTTAAATAAATGTATGCTTAAGAGTGTAACTTGAAATACAACCTAACCTGGAATTTGAGATTTGGTGTAAAATGAGGATTTAAGTTAAAGAAAATAAATTAGAATTTAATAAATGAATTATTGGAAAATTGGGATTTAATTATTTGAAAGTATAATAACTTCACTTTTAAATGGTTTAAATGAATTATTTTTTATTGTAATATAAACCATTTTTAAAAGGTAATTAAATTTCAATAGTTGAATTTGAATTCAAATAGTGATTTGAAAATGAGATTTTGAAAGAATATGATATTTTGATATATTGAAATGGTTTGGAAACGATTTGATCCTTATTTTGATTAAGATTTGAATTTGAAATGATATTTTATTTTTGAAGTATAAAATACCATTTTAAAATTTATAACCACGGGCACATTTCTTTGTGTGCCATTTGATTTCCTTGTGATTGTTTTGATACACACCTTGAATTTGAGAGTGTGGCCAGAGGTGAGCGATTACTGCAGCTTTGCGCTACCCTAGCCACATTTACATTGTTATTTGCATTAATTACTTTAATAAGGGTATTTTTGTGATAGTGTTTATTGCTGCTTAATTGATGGTTTGCCGGATCCTTGAGGGATGGGCAATCCCAAACATCCTTTAAGTTATTGTGGATTGCTATTGCAGTTCACTTGAGTTGGTTTACATTGTATAAATACGTATGTCCTGACTCGAGTGTATTGTATTTTACTTTACGCTCGGGTCAGCCTGAGAGTCACAGCTTTGGATTCACCTTCTGGAGCTAGAGATTTGTTGGAGCTTATCTGACCATCTATTAGTGTATTTCCGATCCAGTTATTTCCTATTCCGTATTGCCTCTGCATTAGTGATTTATGTTTCCAGACTTCTATTATATCCATTTTTAAACTATGATATTTTGTATATGTTTTGAGAGTATGTATATAGTAGCTTCATGAACTACTATGGTATTTTATTTCTACTGCGAGTTGTTCTTTTATTCTGTTTCTATGATTCTATGTTGATTTTATTTGCTCTTAAATTTAGTACAATCTGTTATTTTGAATTATTCAAGTCCGACGTGTGTGAATTATTGTCGATTTGAATGGTCCAAAATAGTGGGTCGTTACATTTGGTATCAGAGTCTTGGTTTTAGGCAAACCTTAGCCTGAGGAGCAAAAACTCATTAGAGATAGGGTAGAAATATCCTATAATGAGTGAAATCAATCTCAGAATCATTTCCTTGTGAGAGAACGTGCTTTCGAAGTGTAAAATGATTTTCAAATGATTTTATAGGATTATTAAAGATTATTTTGGTATAAATTTTATTTCAAAAGAAAATTTTTCTAAACTTCATCCTTTTTGCATCTACCTTGTTAGTAAATCTCTTCGGTTAGGATTTGCTCTAATTTTGAACTTCTATCTTGATCGATCCTGAGTGGTATTCTATGGATCTGTTTGTTATCTGTAGTATGTTAGGTTGCATTAAGTGAACTCTATTGTATCTTGTGCTTAGCTGAAGTTGTCAAACCAAAGATATTTATGCTCCTGTTCTTCGTAGGATATGAATTTGAGTCTTTCCAAATAATGAATATAAACTGTTTTGTATTAACATAAGTTATATATCTCTAATCTTGGTTAGGATTCTTTTGATTAGGGTTCCTCTAAATTTGAGTCTCTGTTCTATTTTGAAATCCATCATTGAATCATCCCTTGAAAATTTTTGTTGATTGTATTTTGAAATTGTGTATACATCGAAATTATTATTTTGATAAGGATAACCATATTTTGTATATAAAAGTGAAATGTTTTCGATAAGAACTATATACCTTTTAAAATGAAAATTTGAAGGTTTGAAAGGATTTGAAATTTTTGAAAATTATTTGGTTTATAAAATGATTTTAATGAAATGGTTTTGAAATTGAAATTTGAGTGATTGAACTCCGACATTTTAAATTGGTTTAAGTTTTGAAAATATATAACAATATGATTTGAAAGTATTTTTCCGAATAAGAAATGTTTCAGATGATTTTAATGAGTTTCAAATGATTTCGAAGAAATTTCAAATGAAGTTTTCGAGAAAATAGAAGTCTAGAACTCACTTATGTCGTTGGAAAATAAGTTCGATGATGAATGCATGCATCATCGACATTGATTTTCGATTTTCTAAGTGGGGGAGAGGCCACTCTAATAGCTTTGCTATGCGAGTGATTTTATGAAACCAATTTGATTTCAAATACCAAAGTATATTTTGATTTTCGAAAAGATATATGCATATATATGTGACACGGTTTTTAACTGAGCCGGTGTTCAGTTCTTATGTTTCGAATTTGATTGATATAACCCTATCTTTTGGAATTGATTTACTGATTTGTTGTTGATTTCCAACTCTTGGATTTGAAATATGATTTCTTCGACTATTTGAATGTTCGAACACTTCCAAATCAAGGTTAACTTTTCCAAGCTAAGTAATTTTGAAAGTATAAAGTATTTGATAAAGTATATGAGTCATGTTTTGTATGTTTCAATATGATTTAAATTAGTTTGAAACTGCTTTGTTAAGTAAATGAATAAGACTATTTCGAATTATACTAGTATGAAATATAGATTGGAAATGTTTTGGATAAAGTATCTATATATAGAATAATAATCTTTCCAATGGTAAATTGGATTTTTCATGTATAAATAAATAGTTATAAAAGTTTTAAAAGGGATGGTTTTAAACTTAATAAGCATTTTGGGTATAATTGATTTTGAGAAAATTTTTGGTTTTGGAAATAGACTGGAATTTAAAACCCAGTATTTATATGATGACTTTAGAAACAGATTTATTTGACATAAATTATGTTAATTTGGAAATTTGGATTATTTTTCTAAACTTATTATTTTGGAAACTTTGAAACTGAAGATATTTAACTTGGAAGAAATGATTTGGTGAAATCATATATGATTTTGAAACTGTATTGACATTGAAATGACTTGAAATTGAGAACCTTGTATTATTAAGTACTTGATTTGGGAGTTGTCGAACTATACAAAATGGATGTTTATAAGTATGAAGTTGATTTGAAAGGTACTCAATTTGGAAAGACAAATCTTATATAATCTAAGTCTATAAGTGTGATTTGATATACTATTGATTTGGAAAGTATTCGATTTGAAAATAAAATCTTATATATAATGGACTTTAATAAGTATGATATTTGAAAGTGATTTTGAAAAGGTGCTATATGATACATATTTTCGAAGTAAAGATATGGAAAGTGTCTTCTGCTTGATATCCTCTTTGTGGCCACATTGTGGATTAATTCTATCGATATTATTCTCTCTGATTTTTGGTTTTCCGGATGTGATACTCGAGTGTCCTACCATGGCGTAACCCTTGGTCTTTTGACCATGACTGCATAGCGTAATTCGCAGGGGCTGCGAGAGCTTACGGGTCGGATGTTTTCTGGAGGATCCAGGCATAACCATTGTATATCTGCTATCTATTGGGTCGCTTGGTAGCGTAATCAGCAGGGGCTGCGAGAGCCTACGGGTACGGATCTTTCCTGTGGGATCCAGGCGTAACCATTGTGTATCTGTAGTACTACCAGTCTTCATGGCGTAATCGTAGGGCTGCGGTAGCCACCTACGGGTACGGATGTTTCCTGGAGGATCCAGGCGTAACCATTGTGTATCCGCGATCGATGATCGACATGTTTTGGTTCGGTAGTTTTTTTGGATTGTACCCATATCTTTTTTTTAGTTTTTCCAATACTTTCACTGGGTGTTGAACAAGTCTACTAAGTACTTGAAGAATTCTAGCTCTGCGCCTGATCAACGCATAGCCAGAGCCTACAGGAACAAGGATAAACTTGTTAAGACATTAAGTTATAAAATTATTTTGATAAAGTATATATAAAGGATATTTTGATCATTTATTTTATCCTTCCAAATAATTGAAATTTATATAACTTTAAATTAATGGTCCATCCTTGTCTTTCAACCAGTTTTTCCCTTCTAGCTATTCCTATTCCCCACCTTGTTAAACTTACCTATAACAACAGTTATCAAGTATAATTTTAACCTTCTTTTCATCTTGTCTTAATTCTATTTCATTCTATCTTTTTCTGCATTTTCTGTACCTCGTTCCTTTTCGAGGACGAAAAGATTTGAGTGTGGAAGAGTGTAACAACCCCGTATTTTGTGATTATTTTAATTATTTTAACTGAAATTCCTGATTTAAAAACTTTATTTTATTTATTAAAGTGGATAAATTTTGTTATTTTAAATATAAATTTTGATTTTTGTGTGAATTATAATTCCAAACCTGAATAAATGGAATATTTCCAAAAAAGTGGATTTTGGTCAAAATGGTCAAATTTTGACTTTTAAATTTAAAATTTAAATATTTTAATTTTATCTTTTATTATGAAAATAGGTTTAATTTCAATAATACTTCTTTTCGTTTCGTTGAAATCGGATTAATATTGTGAAAGTTATGCTTTTTACAATATTGTGTGTAAATTGTTTTATTTAATAAATTTGTTTATTTTAATTTACATAAATAATATTTTTGCTTTTAAAATCATGTTCTAATTTGTGTAACATGATATTTTATGCATATATTTTATTTTTAGAACATTTTTTAAAGTATAGTTATAATTTTCAAATGTTGATTGTATATTGTTTTCAACTTTTAAATTCTAGTTTCAATTAAATAGCTATTTCTTTATTTATTTTCTATTTTTCCTTAAAAAAATTATTTATTTTAATTTACACTTTATTTTGTTCAGCATTTATTTTATTTACTTGACTTTTATCTATTTAAAAGTTTTGTTGAAATTTTCCAAAGTCAGTTGAATTTTATTTACAATTTTTAATTCTAGTTTCCATTAAATAGAGTATTTTCTTTATTTATTTTCTACTTTTCCCTAAAACTATTTATTTATTTATTTTTCATATCCATCTTTAGCTTATTTTTCTATTTAGACATTAATTTATTAATTAAATGGTAAGTGTTTAGTCCTTATTTATTTCTTGGAAAGGAATTTCAAATATATAAACGATATGTTATTTATTTAATTGTTTCTTTGACATATATTTTATTAAATGGATAAGTAACAAAATTCAAGGTGTGTATCAAAACAATCATAAGGAAATAAAATGGCACACAAAGAAGTGTATCAGTGGTTATAAATTTTAAATTTTGAAATTGATTTGTTACTTATCCATTTAATAAAATATATGTCAAAGAAACAATTCAATAAATAACATACCGTTTACATATAAACACTATAGAAAATAAATAAGAAAACGGATATAAAATGTATAAATTAATTGATATTTACAACTTTGTTTATTACCTAATTTACAAAATTGATTTTTTACTTATCCATTTAATAAAATATATGTCAAAGAAATAATTCAATAAATAACATACCGTTTATATATTTGAAATTTCTTTCCAAGAAATAAATAAGGATCTTAACACTTAACATTTAATTAATAAATGAATGTATAAATAGAAAAATAAGGTAGAGATAGATATTATGAAAAATAAATAAATAGTTTTAGGAAAAGTAGGAAATAAATAAAGAAAATACTATGTAATGGAAACTAGAATTAAAAATCATAAATAAAATTCAACTAACTTTGGAAAATTTCAACAACACTTCTAAATAAATAAAATCAAGTAAATAAAATAAATGCCCAAAAAAATAAAGTGTAAATGAAATAAACAATTCTTTTAAGGAAAAATAGAAAATAAATAAAGAAATAGCTATTTAATTGAAACTAGAATTTAAAAGTTGAAAGCAATATACAATCAACATTTGAAAATTATAACTATACTTTAAAAAATGTTTTAAAAATAAAATATATGCATAACATATCATGTTACACAAATTAGAACATGATTTTACAAACAAAAATATTATTTATATAAATTAAAATAAACAAATTTGTTAAATAAAACAATTTACATACAATATTGTAAAAATCATAACTTTCACAATATTAATCTGATTTCAACGAAATGAAAAGCAGTATTCTTGAAATTAAATCTATTTTAGTAATAAAAGATAAAATTCAAAAATTCAAAATTTTAAATTTTAAATTTAAGTCAAAGTTTGACCATTTTGATCAAAATCCACTTTTTTGGAAATATTCCGTTTATTCAGGTTTGGAATTATAACTCACACAAGAATCAAAATTTTTATTTAAAATAACAAAATTTATCCATTTTAATAAATAAAATAAAGTTGTAAACCAGTAATTTCAGTTAAAATAATTAAAATACAAAATTAAAATAATCACAACATACAGGCTTATTACACATGTGTAAGTTATTCGGCCAAATATTAGTCTTTTTTTGGGCCGGCTAACATCCGCATGAATAAATACAAACAAATATCGAACATTTTCATAAACAACTAAAATAAGAGAGGTCGCGTTGGTGACCTGCTATTTCAATCAGCTCACTTGGAATGTAGGATATTTGCAATTAGTTCGCAAAGAGACACCAAAAATATATTTGAATTTATTTCTTAGCGAGCTACAAAATACTCCCAAAAGCATTTTAAGCCTATATGACACTTGAAAATCTCAAAATTATAACCGTGGCGCAACATGTCTTAATAATAGTTGTTACAGTCTTTTATTTTAAGTATGTGGCCACATTCATGACATTTTCTAAATAAGAATGATACAAGATATCATAAATAAATCACATCACGAATGTCACGGATGAACGCCAGAATTAAATGGCATATAAAACTGTATACAAATGATAAAGTAAACGTCGTAATAAAAAACGTGAATGAATGTAGTAACTATAATGTATATATGAACCACAATATAGTTAAACAGAATGCTACTATACCACTTTATCTTTAGTTTATTATTTAAATACTTAATTAAGGTCAATAACCATGCATTTTGGAAATATACGAAAACTGCCGCTCCTTTTATTTCATGATAACCAAAGCATGAAAATGAAACTTATTTTTGATGAGAGGACTATACATATAAAATATCTAAATCTATCAAATATAAATGCATCAAATAATAAACAATATGTCTTTTCCTATTCCAAATACAAACATGCTGCATCGTTAAGTTTATTGCAACTGATGCATTTACTACAAATATGACAATAAATTAATTTATTTATTACTATAACAACTGCATTTAATGCAATTATGATGTAAATAAATGCAATTGACCGCTATGTGGTTCAAAATGTAAACTAATGTCATGTTAAAATTTATTTCAATAAAAAATAACATAAACACATTAAAGGAGCATACATTATTTCTAATTGACCAAAATTTCTAAAATAACTCAAATACCTTATATAAATATCCAAATTGCTTAACAAAAATTAAGTAAGATAAAATAACTGTAGAACCAGATTTATATTTATTGCATAAATGTTCTAAATTATATACATACATGTTCATTAAAAAAATGATTTTATATATCAGATCCAAAACATTCCTCACCTTAAAATTCACAATTTATTTATAAAAATATACAATAATAGACATACGAATGTTTTAATCAATATAAATTATTTTTCAAAATATAGAGGAAGTTAGATTATTTCTCATATTTTATTGATTTCAAAATTCTATCATATTTCGTAAATAACATACAGATCATTTAGATCGATCTATCTTTTGTACACCAAAACAATTTCATAAATAGCCTTTCAATCTGCAACAAAAAATTGATATAAACCAAATCAAAAATCATCATCAAAAAATTCTTGATGCATAGTTCAAGAAAATCTGAAACTTACGTAAGATTATTACAAGACTTCTAAAAAAGTTCAATTCAAAACTTACTCATAATTAAAAGGAAAAAATTTCCAATGAAATCAATGATGGGTGACTCTGATACCACTTGTTAGGATTTCAGGATACCTTAAGATCGATTAATCATGAAACCTAGATCTGGATAAATGACTCATATTGATTTAATTGAAAAGAAATAGAGCAAAGTAAATGGATTAGCGAAAGCCATACCTGAATTCATAGTTGCTGTTGGAAAAACAAATTTGGGTTTAATCCAAGACCTTATATTAGATCTAAATTCATATTTGCTACTTTCATAAACTGATTAAGAGAAAGAGATAAATCTAAAGGATGAGAGTTGAATCCGATCTTCTAAATTGACACAAACCCTATATCTGATTTCCATGAAAGAGATTAGGAGAATATCTGAAGCTTATGTAATTTGGGAATCATAACCCCTTATTTATAATGTTGGCATTTTCTAATTTGACCCTTCAACAAAAAAGAATTGCCCCTAGAATCTACACATTAATACCATGACAATTATACATGTAAGCGTTTTAACTTTAATTCATAATTTGATCACTTTAATTAGGCTTTACACCAAAATAGCACAACACATTTATTTTACATATGCAGGCAAACCATTTTCGCTTCGCTTTTTCATTTAACCATCTCATCAGTTCGCGTTTCCATGATTGGCAACTGTTTTGGAATAGTATGTGTTGTATGATTCTCGAAGTTGTTATGTAGGCAAGCCGTGGCTAGAAGCTCCAATGCCATTTGCTTGCAACATTAAGTAATCTACGTTTACAAAATTAAGATATATTCTTGAATGAAACATTGAGTACTGTGTTTATTATGTTTAAATATATTTTTAAACACTCAACATTCTTTCTAAAAAATTATAACAGCTTTTATACATTAAAAATGAGGATATCAAACCATGGCATTGTAGACATAAGCTATCGAGTTATTAAAAAAATGTACAGTACCTGCAAGTTGATCGGTTTTGAATTTCACGATGGTTGATAGGTTTTGAAGTATAGTGTCCAAAATTTAGAGGCACTTTGTACATAAATAACCTCCAAGTTCATTTGTAGCTAATTGGTGTATTGACATAATGAATATAATAACCTATCAACCTGCAAGTTCAGAAAAAATTTGTACATGAATATAATAATCTATCAACCTGCAATTTTTGTAGCTAATTAAGAACCCGTAAGTTCAAAAATTGCAGGTTGTAATTTTTGAATACTATCAACCTGCAAGTTCAAAAATTGCAATTTGCAGGTTGATACAAAAATTTATGTTCAAAGTGCAGGTTCAATCTAGCTAATTTAGGGAATTAGGTGATAGGTTATTATATTTGTACATAAATTAGCTATAAAAATTTGATGGTATATTTGTACTTGAAGGTTAATAGATTATTGTGTACATAACTTAGCTAACATGGTGTATTTATAATTGCAAGTTTGAAAAACCAGCAAGTTCAATTTTTGTACATAAATTAGCTACCTAAATAAATTACAGGTTGCAGGTTGATGGTTGATGGTGTATTTGAACATAATAACGTACAAGTTCAAAAATTGTTGAATAATATGTTGATTATTATATTTGATAGGTTTTCAAAGTGTAATAATCAGCAAGTTGATAGGGTGAATACTATTCTCATGAGAAAATAAAAAAAATAAGGTGTGCAAAATTTTCAGTTACAATTTTCTCTTCAAAAATTTGCATCCCTTATGCTGATGCTTGCTTCATATAGATATTGAATTAGATGCACATTCATTTTCATTTTACTACTTTTAATTTTCCACTTCTTCGATATTTTGGTTTATTTTTCATTTAAGAATATAAACTGACACGTTTAGGCGTTAAGCTTAAAAAGTAAGTTGATACATATGTTAGCTAAATGTCTGTTCTTTGAGCGACATTATTCATTTCCTTTTATGCTAACGTTTGCATTATTTTAATGTAATAAATTTTAAACCTATTATTTCATCTCCATCATTATTCTTCATTTCCTTTTTTTAATGTTATATTCACATGTAATTTAAATGTTATTTCCAAATATTTGAAGTGTTTATTTCCACGTATAATTGTATGCTTTGTTTTTTCAGTGTATTCCGATTTTGAAAATATGCTTCTACAAACTCATATAATAATGACAACTAATAATTAAGAAATTCATTTACTTTTATATTTTAGAATTGGATATTTGAATTGTCTGTATTTATTTAAGACATATTCTATAGGAAAGAAATTTTAGTATAACAGTTTTCTCAACAGTTATCTGTCCAATTTATTGGAAAATAAAAATAAAAATTGTAACAAATATATCCTGTGAATATTTATTATGTAGTACCTTAAAGGTTATCATGTCTTTATTAGAGACGAGCGTTATAGTACGTGCTTTGCGCATGATGAAGAAAACTGAATTGTTTTTCTACAAATTGTATTTATTTAATATGTAAAAAAAAATGATTTTTACATATATTTAGTCATATTTTTGCCTTGAATCGTACGTATGTAATTTGAAATTTGATTTCTAAGTTGCAATATATAATTTCTTGTGAGTTTAAATTTTTATTTATATTATTAATTAATAAAAAACAAATTTATAAAGTAGTTTATTTGGTAGATCCTATTTTTAAGTGATATTAAGACTTAATAAATACAAAAAAATTGAATTTGTAAAAGAAGCTAAATTGTCATATCCTAATTTTAAATGATGTTAAATTTTAATAATATCCATAGAGAGGCATTCTGGTATTTTATGCTGATACCAAAATAGTGTGACAAGTATATCATAACTATTAATAAAGACTTAGGTATAAAGGGCAATTTTGGAAGTTCGCAGTCGGATCAAAAGTTTGCGCTTCCAAACCAACTATTGATAAAGATATATAAGGTAGGTCCTTAGCAAGGTTGGATAAAATTATGCATGCAGTAGTATGGACTTTTGATCCTCGATGTGACGACCCCCAAATCCATACCCTTTGAATCGACAACACATGTCCGACCCAAAAAACACAGACTGACGGAAAGTCAAGTGAAAGAAAAGAAGAGAGATAAAGGAAGAGAAGAAAGAGAGATGAGAGAACCAGACAGAATAATACATAATCTCACATCACAGCGGAAAACAAATAATATCATATCAATGATTTTGCAAAACAGAAACTGTATATACATACATCAATCAGAGTTTAACAATCAATCAATAATTATCATCCTGGACAGTTATAATAACATATCCTCACAATAGCTGATAATATAAACAACAACATCAACAATGCGCAAAGCGGATAATCAAAGCAGATACGTGTATACGAAAGAAGATCTTCGGCTCTCCTACTGAAACTCCAAAAGCACCAAAACTGAACCTGTAAATATACTCGGTTTGACTCGAGCATTGAAAGGGAAGAACGCCCGGGTCAGTCTAGTTAACCAGCGTGAGAAACACACTCAAGTGAATTTATTAAATTACCAAACTTTTCCTTTATCAAAATAAAAGTATCTCGTAAGACATGCCTACACATAAATACAGACATGCTTTTACCTTACGATAACTAAAACATTTCATATCAAATTCATCTTATATTATACTAGTGTCTAGTATATAAATAATAATCAAAATAGCCGAAATTGTTACCATTATTAAATTCTAGCATACTAAGCTCTACAAATAAAATGGTAGGTACGTAGTGAAGTTTGAATTTCCATACAAATGACCAGGTGAAGGGAGTACCTTCCGGCACTACATCTCTAGAGGAATGTACCGAGGACCATCACAAAGGATCCTCTACCAACACAGATAACTAGGTGGTACCGAATATATCATCCTCCGGTCGTTACAACCTTTTTTGATGGCCCTCAAAGCATAAAAACCACAATAATCAGATACACGATGTCATAGCGTGTAAAGATATATCTAGAAGAGGATAATCATATCCTACTTGGGAGTGACCCACATAGCCCTGATGCATCTAACCCTGTTTTGGTCATTTCCGGTTGATGAGGCATGAGATAACAATTACCTTTCACATACCACATATCACATCGCTTTGAATGACACACAGCCATTCCCGTTGAATACTAATTATCTTCCACAAAAATACAACCCTTAAGCTCATACATCTCAAGGAGGGTATTAAGCTAAGAGAAGTTGCCTTCTCTGCCACCAATGATGTAAGTTTGTAAAAATCAATGTACGTAACCTTAGAAATGCAATGTCAGACAAACATCCGTACAAGTTATCCAGGAACAGGACAAACCGAAGGTACTTTCATACTACATCTTGTCGGAAGATCCCTAGGATTAGTAGTGAATGTCCTTGCATGGATATTTCATGACGAAGAGACTACTGCTACTGCATGTATATTGGGATTTTAACCCCAAACAATCAACAAGCAGTCCTCCACTATGAAAATCCAGAATATCAATATCATCAATAACAAATCTGCACAATACGTTGGTCCGAAGTTGTTTTTGAATAAACCGTTCCCGGTCTCTTTGCACCAACAACGCAAAAGCGTTTCTCAACCTTACATGAAACTAAATCTCGCAGACTTATCACGTTTTCAACTTTCAACTTGCTATCCTTCAACCAAGAAGGAAGCTCGACAAATTGGAGTAACACTCCGCACCACACGAATCAACATCCTCAACACAAATGATAATCAAGTCTAAATAGAAGGCTACGTACTAGGTGTACGACTAAATAGTTCCCACATCAAGGAACTAAAATGGCCAAATTTGATAGTCGGTTATTTAAGTATCAAAGCAAACAAACAAATATTTAGCACCATAACCAATCACTAGGCCCTTTTAATTAATCTTTTATTAATTAAATCACTTGCCAAATATTCACTTCAAATTATCTTTAAAAAAGATAAATTCTCAAAACCATTTCAATATTTTATATTGGAAAATATTTTCATATACTTATTTAATAATAAGTAATTCACAAATCAATTTATTTTCAACACTTAGAAAATATTACATATACTTAAATCACGATTAAGTATATATTTATTCTTTAAGGAAAACATTCTCTTAAATGTATTTATTCGGGTCAAAATGAAGGTTGCGTAAAACATTGTTACAACAACCCAAAATCACTAGTATAGGGATTCAATGATTAGATAGATATATAAATCCCATATATTATACAAAACATCTCTTTTCGAAATCATTTACTATAACAACAGTGTTATAATCCATCATTTCCTTACTTCTCGAAAACGTCTATTTCAACAATGGATGTTGAAATCTATGTGTTCGATACTTAACACATTTTAATACATCTTTCAAAGCATTTAATTCCATTTAAAAGATCACTTTTCAAAACATTTATTTAATTTAAAAGATTATTCACTGTCCAAAATCATGAATATAATTCATTTACCAAATCCAATATTTCTACACATTTTTTAAAGGATAATCCACTATCCAAAATCGTGAATATATCTTCTTTTACCGAATTCATTACTTCTACATATTTATTAAAGGATTATCCACTATCCAAAATCGTGGATATAATTACCTTTAAAAAAATTCTATATTTAACTTATCAAATTCAATTGATTTCGAATTTATAAAATAATATTTATAAATTCACATTTCTGTTTTATAAAAACTTCAGTATACAAACTTTCTTTATAAACTAATTCCATTTAAATCTTGCTTACATGCCAAAATCCAAATTATAAGTTAATTCACTTATAAATCATTTATTTGCAAAATCCATTCATTTTATAACTTCACAAATTTATAAATCTTATTCATTTATAAGATTTAACTATAACTTCATTTTAAACATTTACAAAGCTCGTTTATAATTCCATTATTTTGATTTATAAATTATCCATTTATAAATCTCATATATAAACCATTTACAATAATTCAAAAATCTCCATTTAAAACATTTACAAAATAGTTAACTTCGTATTTAAAAAATCACGTTTCAATCATATTACACAAAAATCATAATTTTTATAACATAGAAACTATCACATTTATTTAAAATAAATCCATTTATTTAACAATTCAAATTTAATAAAACATCTATTTTCAAAATCACTTGAAAATCCTTTTTAAATTGAAATCGTCACTTTTACGTTTTGAAATTACCAAAAATAAGCCTAATGCTGCAACAACACTGAACACGTTAATCACAACATCCAAAACATCATATATCACATGATAACAGTATATATCACAATATCTATAAATAAACCAATACTGGTGAGCAATCTAGTTGGATCCCTCCAACCTATCACCTGCAACACATATACAAATTAGAATATGTGTACAATGTCAGCTTCAAGGTAGACGTGCGTGCAAAGGGTCATCCGCTCATACATGCGAACATATAGTGTCTCATCTGCTCCAATAGGCAGGAATATATCCAAAAACACCAATCAATATACATACAATATATCATATATCATCCAAACAATCATCTATCCACATAAATAAATTTATTCTCATTTATATAAAAATATTAGTAAGGCAGAAAGAGTGAGTTGTACTCACATTGGTTCCAATAGCAACTATAGTGTTTTATTCCGAATAAAGTTAAACGAGCGTGTAATTTTATACAAAATTTATACTAGCTCCAATCGACTCCAAACCTGCTCTAAAATGTAGTGCTCATCAATACGGATCCAACACAAATCGTTTCGATAAAACGGATCTCATATGACAAAGTTACGCAATTTCAAAGTTTGTACGAATTAAATATAAATTAATTTCAATTTCTATTATATATTTTTAACCTAGATTCTCTCAACCAACGATTTTGCATCATTAGATCTAGGCGGCACCTTTATTTCTTCCTTCCCAGGTGAAACACAAATGCGCCTTGAAAATCATGCATGACTGCCATGCCTTTGCATCGAGATCCACGCTTCTCCTCTACTCCAAATTCGATCATACCCGTTGGATTTATAGATCATGCGATGCTCTATAACCTCCGTTTAGGAATCGAAGGCTAAAAGTGTTTGGATTGGGAGAAAATCGAGGAGGGAAGAAATGAAATTCTAGCCATGGAAATAGGATGGCGCTTAGGGCTTTGAAATTTAGGTTTTAGTGAAAATTGTGAAATAGTTTTTATAGAAAATTTCATGACACTATTTATCTAAAAAAAATTCGAATTCTAATCAAAGCGTGCCGCTTAGTATTTATAATGTCTTACCCCTATTCCGAACACAATGGAATATATATATCGAAAGCCAATTCGATCGTATTTGAAAGATATGTTTTTGAATCAAATCATTTAAATTTAAAATTTACTTAATCGAATCTCTAAGCGTTTTGCTTGCCACGACAAAACTGTAAATCTGATTGACATGAAAGTTGAAATCCTAGAATAATATAACATTACGGATCCAATAGAACTGCTTTAGTCGAAATCTAAGACTGTGTGAAAAATATTTTCACTCAATAATTAAATATTCAAATATTCAATTTCTACAAATTAACTTTTAATTCAATTTTAAAAGTTCCCTAACATCATTCTAATTAAATAGAATTTAATTCAATATTATAAATCATTTTTATTCACATTAAATTCAAATTCCAATTATTTCTACAATTTCAAATATTAAATTAACGATTTAATTATCCAGTTAAATCCTTATATTCGAAATATAAGTTATTCCACTTATAAAATTAACTTTTGAATATTTGAAATCAATTAAATATATGAATTTCAAATGACTAAAATTCCAGGACATTACATTCGATCTACAAGATACTGTGCGCACTGGATTAGAGAAGTTTAGTTGGCCAACTGGGTTGGCTTTGACATCTTAGCTTGAAAAACAAATGCAACATGAGGTTTACAAGGTGTAGAATTAATAAATTAGAGCTGGTGGAGATAGACTGGATTAGAGGACACCTATATGGATATATATGATTTTTGTATATATATTTTTACATTTTTTGTAAAGTGGATAATTTAGTTGAACTTGATGTCTCATGATCATTTTCGTCAAAGTATTGAATTTATAGATATTGTAATACTATTTGAATTTTTGGGAATATTTAACAAAATATTTAAAATTGTATTATGTTTGAATTGATGGATACTATAATATTGAATCGACAAATATTATATATTTGAATTTATGATATTGTGATTTTATAATAATTGAAATTGTAAAACATTGGTAAAATATCCAATTGCAATGGGTAAAACAATTGTAAAAACTCTTTTGCAATGGTCAAAAACAGCTGTAAAAGATCACACTGCGACTGGCCAAAAAATTTGCAAAATGAACCAACTCTATTACAACTTCGCATATTAAGGCCGACGGTTGACAGTTATAGTAGGTCTATTACAACTAGCATTGATAGTTGCAAAATGAATATTTTATTGTAATGACTTTTTGATAGTATCATAACAATTCTTTGTCTAAATGTTGCTATTAAATAAAGGACTTTGTTTATGGACTAACTGACTTTAGTGTGGATGATATTAGAATTTTGATTAAAACCAAATTCCATAAATCCTAAAGCGATATAGGGGTGACAAAAAGAATTGATGTTAGAAATTGTTACTCAAAGTCACCGCTTAAATTTTGAAATTGGATTTTACTTATAATGATGTATAAGCGATAAATTGTACCAAACTATCACACCATAAGCTAAGGTAAAGTGGGAATGTTTATATTTGAATTGTTCGATATTACCCACTGATTGAATTTACACATATTAGTCATACAACAATATTAGTGAATTTTTACGAACTAGATTTTCGACCCTAAAAAATTGAAACTAATACGTCCACTGTATTGTGTGCCAATCATTTAAGTGCCGGAGAAACCGATCGTTAGGGGTAAAAGAATATAGAAGATAAGAAGAAACTAACAATCATAGAATCTCACAACGTGGTGGAATAACATATATTAATTAACATAATACTTTACAAAGTCATTTCCAAAATGATACATTAGAGTCATAATAATACAAATTTTTCCCTAGGACAGTATAACTGTCTGTGCCTGCATATCAGGTACAAAATACATATGATACAACGAAAACAAGATAATAGCTAGCTATCGATGAAGCCTTCCGCTCCAAGCTCCTCCAAATGCATCCGTGCGAGACATGAACCACTTGGCTGCACATACAAATTTGAGCACCTAAGACTTTTAGGGAAAGAAAATAAAACTCCGGGTCAAACATGGGTCTGGTGTGAGTAAACTCAAAAAACTGAATTATTATGTTTAAAACCTTTTTAAAATCAAAGGTATCTCGTAATACAACGCCGCATATAAACACGGACGGGTTTTACTTTACGATAGCCAAAACACTTTTATATAAAATCCAGTGATATTAAGATATTGTCTAAAGGTTCAAAGTAAATATATAAAATAGCCGAAATGCTTTTATCTCAATTTCAACATATTTGGGCATAACTAAAAATGTACAAAACTTATTGAAAAATGGATTCCATGCTATGAAAAGGCACCGGGGTACGACGGTACTCGTTTGGAAAATGTACCAAGGACCTCGCCAGGATCCCCTTCCATCACAAGACCGGCCTGCTCCTTACTGGATAGTATGTCATCACTCCAGTTGCTTTGTAACCCTTTTTATTGAGATCTCATGCACAACCAATCCATAAATATGTAGATGTATCTAGAAAGTTGATGACACACCCTAATGGGAGCGACATGCTTAGCCCTGCTACATCTCCCATGTTTTAGTCATTGCCGGTTGATGATACTTAATTCTATGTTTTAACTTTCTGAATAGCAATCTCACTTAGAATCCTAACACTGCCCTTCAAATAATAATGAAGTGTCAGCATTCATCCATACAAGTTGTCCAAGATAAGGACAAACCAAAGACACTACATCTACTACATCCATTATGAAATCACCTTTAAGATTATTAGCAAACAACCCTTGCACTTCAATGCTCCATCTTCAATTCAGTATTCTTCAAGAAGTCATCAGTTCGAAACGCTTGAGTTGGATCGAAGTGGTTCTAGGAAAACATATCCGATCCTGGTCTCTTCGAAACAACTTTCGATAATTTCTGTTAAACTCAACTCCGGTTCTTTAGAAAATAAGTTGATAAAAGATAAGAGCGGAGTTCACCTCCTAACCGTTTGTGGATGGATTTCTTTATCATTTACCCTAGAAGAATAAAAACGAAATTTATACGCATAGTACAACGTCATTGGGGATGACCCTGCCGTACTACTCATGTGTTTGCTTTAGATATTTCCAAAGTTACGTTTTGGTACAAATTTGATAGTCGGTTATTTAATTATTAAATAAACAATCATTCAACATTAATTTTCTTTCATATGGGACATACCAAGCCTTTATTAATTAATCTTTCATTAATTAAAATATTTTGCAAAATTGATCAAAAGCTCTCTTCAAAACACTATTCCCAAAACCCATAACACCCCTTTTACGCTTGAAAAACATTTATATACTTATCTCAATGATATAAGTATATTGCCAGAACATTTAGCAAATTTCCACCTTTCAAATTCCTTTTTTTTAAAACATTACTTATTATAAAACAAAATCTCTTATCCTTTATAACAATTCCATTTTTAAGAGCTCACTTCGTAATTCAAATAACTTATAAATTTCCAACGTCAATTTATAAAACACTTTTATAAGTCTACAACATAAATTAAAAAACCTCTTTACAAACCTCTAAAACCATTGATAAAACATTTCCCTGTTAAAAATTTCTTGATAAATCTTCTTTAAGAAAAATCCTTTACAAAATATCTTTTGCAACTCATCCTCTTAAATCACTTTAAATAAACCTTTTTACTTATTAAAACCCATTTTTACAAACAAGTTAAATCAAAACCATACTTTATAAATTCAAAAGGAGATTAGCAATCCCATTGGTACTTATTTAAGTTACCATTTAGCTTCAACTTAATTCCAAGTCACTTATCAATTATTTACATAGGCCAACATACATGTAAATCGAATCCATTATCAAATCAGGGAATAACATATCAATACAACCTAACTAGCGTATATATGTCAAAATAACATAATAACGGGATGGTGATTTGTCCTGCTAAATAGATGTTGAAAATAATTCAATCAATTTATAGCAGGATGAGAATTTATTTTGCTAAAATACATGTCCACACAAACAATAATTATAGCAGAACGGGAATATATTCTGCTATCATATGTCCAAACAATCAACTTATAGTAGAATAGGTATTTATTCCGCTAACACATGTCTACACAATCGCACCATTTACATAACTCTTTTACAATTGTTTGTCTACTTAATGGTATCGACATCTGAATCCCTTATGTTCAAAACCATTTTTGAAAAAGAAGTACCCTTAAAATAATTTGATTCTTTAAAAACTTGAAACTCCATTTTAAAATGATTAATTACAAGCTAAACTCTTATTAAATCGTAATTAATATTTACTAAATTTGAACTTAATTTAATAATAAATTAATAAATAATTAAACCTTTAATAAATAGCTTATTTATAAATAAAACCTTAATTAATCCTTTATTAATTATTAAACCATAATTTAAAACCTTCATTCATAATTAATTATTAAATAATCTCAATTAAGTAATTAAATAATCTTTAATTAAAACTTAAATAATAAATTAAACCTTAAATAAATAATTATTTTAAACTAAAAAAATATTGATTAATGAAATAAATAAATAAATTACCTTATATTTGATTAATAATTAATTCAAAATAAATCATATACTTAACTCATAATTAATTAAAATTTAACTTTACTTTTAAAGGATAATTAACTAGTACCAATTAAGATTAATGATCCTTTTTTATTACTTAATTAATTATTAATTACCAAGCTTAATTAATTATTAAAACTTCGTTAACTTTCTAAAACAATTTTATTAAGTCTATAAAACCTTCCCAAAATAATTTTAAAATGTGCAACTGAATTTTCAAAAAAAAGTCGACTTTTATCGAAACTTCATCCATAACGATTATCGTTGTGGGTGTCATACTTTCAAATGTTTCAGCTTTTCTCTTTGGAAACTTAATTTTGTAAAGCTTACTAATTTTTCACAACACAAAATAAATAATTTGAAACCAAGTTTATAACTTTTAAAATGGATTTTGATTACAAAACAAAACTCGTACTCTTTATAAAGGATTCTTCATCGATAACCAAATCTAATTATTAACTTTGTTAACTTTTCTTTACACAACAACTGCATAATTATGCCTATAACAACTTATTCATACCACAAACCCAAACAAACAAGATCACACTTTTACATCATTCATAAAATTCTAGATTTCACATTCAAGCATATACTAATTTAACCATATGCATTCACATATATAAGCAACATATACATATACATACATACATCCAAACCATACAATAATCCAACCAACAACATTATGTATACAACCATATAATCAACATATATATAAAAGAATACTCTTTTCCAAAAAGTTAAGAATTTACTCACCAAAATTTTGCAAATCTCTTTTGAAAATTCGAAATACTTTAGAACTTGCAAAGCTTGGAAAACCACAAAATGAGTTCAAAAAGGGGTCATCTTTCCCTTGATTTTTTGCAATGTTAATCTCAGAATTTTAAAAAGCGGTCAAAATAAAATTTCTTGGAAATTCTTTTATCTACAATTTAAGAAAAAGAATCACTCAATTTGGATTTTTTTTGAGGGAGACATAGTCAAAATAAGGAGTGCTATTTTCGGACTTGGAAAATCTAAGTTAAAAAACGAGTTTGAAAGAAATGCATTTTTGACATAGCTATGCTCAAAATTTGAAGAGGTGGTATGATTGGAAGTTGTAGCCATTGGAGTTTTACACGGTTTGAAAAAGAAGAATTTCTCCATTTGAATGGGAGAAGAGGAAGATATGATAGGAGGAAGAGGAGGAAAAATGGAGGGAAGGCTATATATATATATAAGCATTTCTCCAGCACCTTGTGCCACCTCTCTAAGCCTTTCCCCCTCCTAACGCTTCATGTTCCAACATGTTAAAACATGTTTTGTACTTAATTGTACTTCTGTCGAGAAAAGCATCTTTATATTATATAATATATTAACTTTTTATAATAAATCCTATCTAATACACACACATATGTAAGTTTATATACATGTACACATATGCATTTCTATGTCAAAATATTTTTAAATGTACACATGTTTGTATACCATAGTCTCATGACATTTCCGCCAACTTTTAGTCAACGAATAATTGAAATTCGAAAAACGAATTCCGGTCACATTTTCTGTTTTTCATCGAACTATATACTTTTGTAAACGAATTTTGAAAATTATTTCACCATCATTATTTATCATTTAAAAGTGTTTTATTTTCATTGTAAAATTTATTATTTGTATAGTTAAAATTAATTAAATATTCGAAAATCAAAACAGTGAAATTCCGGGTCATTACATGAATTCTATAAAAAGCCATATGATTTAATTAGTATATAAATTGTTATGAATCAATTGAATTAATTATTATTTATAAAATTTTATTTATTTATTTATTTGATATAATGGGTGTTATTAGTAGTTTTCTAGGTGTTATGAGTAATTAAGTGCAAGTGTATATAAAAGTATATATACATGTTGATATATAATATCGATGCATATTTAAATGAGATTTAATGATGTTAATTGACTAATGGGTTTGAGGATCTTATTGATGGAAATCGACGAGTACACAGTGAGTTAAATGGATGAATTTCATAAAAATATTTCATTTTAGATTTTATTGGGCCTACGAAATCTGAATTGAATTAGATCTAATCTAAATAATTTTAAATAAAATCTTTATTTTATTTAAATAATTAATATAGATATTTGATTTTGTATATGTAATATATAAAGTGTATATGTGTATCAAACACACACATATGTTTAAGTGTACCTACAACATATAACTGTGTATATGGTTTATGTGCTCGTATATAAGTGCTGGGATTTACACTACAACAGACGCATTAGCCCATTTATATACATATTTAATATCTATTGTTATATGATATCAGTTTCATATTATATACACAACATTTATCTATTAATTTAAATTTAAATATGTTAACCAATTCAAATTTAATTTTTGAGATAACTTACGTTAGATTCATATTTGAAAACAAATCTAGATCTAAGAAATCTATTTTAACTTTAAATTCAAATTTTAAATATTTCTCTATTTAATATATATATATATATATATATATATGTTCAAAAAAATTATTATTTGAAAATATACATACATATATGTATTTTTAAAATATTAATTGGTAAATAAAAATGATAATATACTTTAAATTTGAAAATTAAAATTATATTTTTTCAGCTGAAATACATTTTAGCAAATGCAATATTTTTTTAAATTAAAATCCTGCAGATTAAAATCCTCTTTTTAATCTATATGGATTTTGAAATTTAATAATTTTTTAAAACTATAAATTTTGAATAAAGTTTATAATATATATAAATATTTAAACATGATAATTCAAAAATTTAATATATTTATATAAAGTTAATATTTAATTTTTGTTTATTTATAAATAAATAAAAATATATATACAATTCTTTTTTTAAAACATGCATATATATATGTATATGCGTGTATATATATGGATAAGATTTAATGAATTTACATAACGTATATATGCAACTACAAATTATAAATTCAAATTCAAATTTTTTAAAACAATATTATTCAAATATATATTTTTATATTAAAAATGGTCAAAAGTAAAATTACTTAGGTTAAAGTTTTTTAATTTAATATGTGTGGATATATACACGCACACACACATGTATGTATGTATGTATGTGTGTGTGTGTATATATGTATGTATGTATGTATGTATGTATATACAAGTTTGATAGCGAATAAATATACAAATTCGTAATAAAATATGGTTATAATACATACATATGTAATGACATAAATGAACATATCTATAAGTAAATACCGATAAGATACTACATATACTATGGTCTTGATATTGCACCTTGAATGTTGATTCATAATCTCCTTGGATTGATCCTTACTCTTCAAGAAAAGAAACTAACTAAAGAGATCACCCCACCTTTGTACTGTATTTGATTTGATTTGATTTTAGATTGGAACTGAAGAGAGGGTGGGTTATATCTTCATGACCAACTAGGAGAAGGGAATGCAAAAGGCAAAAAGCAAATGAAGTGGGATGGTGAGTATAAATTACGAATAAGAAAGGAGTAAAGGGGGATCTAGATCTCCTTTTTTACCTCTTCTCTCTACCATCTCAAAACACATATTTCAAATAAATATCACACCCCTTCCCTCCAATTATGGTCAGCCATTCCTCTAGGTATATGGGCTCGTATATATTTCCAAACCCAACTAATATTTATATATTTTAAGTCCAATTCAAAGGTTTATCGAAATCCTATTTCGATTGTTACACATATAAATTTTATGTACATATTATAATAAATATTGATTCAAATAAATCAAATAAAGTTTTATAATTAATATTTCATAAACATTAGTTAATTTAATTAATTTATAATAATTATAATTAAACTAAATCATGTGATATTTTAGAATATTCGACATTGTGGCTATGCGACTCATAGATGTAAATTCAGTCTGCAATCAATATCAAACAACTATACATTAACATTCACACGTCATCTTAGCTACTGGTGTGATAGTTTGATTGAATTTATCGCTTACACAATTTTGGTAAAATCCAATTCTATTATGTTAAGTAGTCCACAGTAGTGACGATTACTTACACCAATTCTCTTCGTCAAAATTATATCACATTAGGACTTATGGAGTTTAGTCTTGATCAAAATTCCACCATCATCCATATTCAACTTGTATAATCTAAACACAAATCATTATTTTAATGATAATAATTATTAATCGAGCTACTCCGACCAGAGACTTTGACTTGGAGTTGACTACAGTTGACCGTGATATAAAATCATATAAACGAGGAGGCGAATTCCCTATTGAATAGTTTCACTTCCAATGCTTTAGCTCAGACCTAAATATAGTCATTTGATGGATGTTATACCATGATTTAACTATAATCAAAATGGACTATCCATATTGAAGTTCAATAGTATTCTCAGGTTAAGAGAGCCATTTCATATTGTCACTTCAATATTCTCCGTTTGACCATAGTTATGTTGACCAACAGAAAACTATCGAATGATTCATTCCATAGTATTCCAATAACTATTAGTATCTAATCGCTTGGTGCCTTCAGCATCCATGAAGAGTACACTACCTAACATTTGGATAATTTTACATACTTTAGTCTTAATGGATGTATTGATATCCAGTCTCGATACATCTTTACTAGAATTATTTAAAACAACATGTTTATTTTCATTGTGATAAATTTCTCACGATTATAGTACCTTGTAATTACTATCATAAAACGTATCATTTAAAGATTTTCTATTAAATATACTGAAATTTAGTAAATAAACAATATAACACAATAATAAGTATATAGTAGAAATAAAAACACATTTTATTTCAAACGAGATTTTACCGCAGAGTTAATAATTTTCAATAAATTACAGAATTACCCCTAAGGAATACACCTAACTATATCAATCTCTTGCTTGCAGCTGGGGCCAACTATGTTATCTTAACCCCATTGCTTAGACTAGTTTGATGAGAGCCGACCGAGCTAGTCCCTTCGTGAAATGGGTCTACTTTGTTGATTTATTTTTATTATTATGTCAATTGCCTCTCTTTGATGCTGACAAATTATCTTTGTTGTGTGGAACTATTCAGAGTACGTTTCTTGACTTCTAATGAGCTCATATGATGACAGTGTTTATCATATAACAACAACATAGTATTCTCGGTACTTGGGACCACCCTTAGTACATATAAATTTGTGCATTTATTTTAATCATTGTTTTATTGTGACATTATTTGTAACGACCCGTAATTTAGCTATTTCGAAAATGAGAGATTTTAAATTTAAAAGAATTTAAAACTTAAATAAATAAGTTAATATAATAAATAATAATAAAGAAATTATCTATTCTTATAGTTAATAATTTAAAAGGTATAAATTTGGATTTTAGAACAAATCGACAAAAGTTAAGTTTTCTTAAAATAAAAATAAAGGCTTAAATAAATGGATTTAATTAATTATTTGAAAAGATAAATCTTATTAAAAACATCTAATAAAGATAATAAAAATATATTAAAAGATTTAAAATAATATTAATAATTGTTTTATAAAAATAACCAAATTTTGTCGCATTTTGTCAGTTTTACATACACTGTAAAAATAGAGTTTGATATTATTTAAATATGATTTTAAATATAAAGAGGCATGTTTTAATTTAAGAAGTAAAAAAGTTCATTTTTATGTTTGGTTTACTTGAATATATATAGTTTAACAAAAACGTAAAATTTTGACCGTAAAATATGTCAACAAAAACACAATTTTCAACCAAAACAAGTTGTCGTCAATTTGTTGCAACATGATATGTTTTCTAACACATATACACAACTTTACAAACTATGCACACTTTTGATTTCCGTTTAAATACAAATTCATTTTGAAAAGTCAAAGTTTATGAATAATTCAAAAAGTAACATGATTTGACAATTTATAATTAAAATTAAATTATTAAACATAATCATTACTTAGATATCATATCTCATTAATGAAATGAATGGAAAATGAGAAAAATGTAGTTTAAGTGTTTTGTATGTTATGAAAAAGTAACCAAATCATTACATATGGACTAAAACCTATATTCTCACCATTAATGCAAGTCTCTACATGCATGGAGCTAAGAAAATCAATATTTAAACATTTTGTAAATTAATAAAAAGAAGCAAGCATCATTACATGAATCAAATCATGATATCTTTCACCATAAATGCACTTCTTATCCTGTTAAGAAAAAAGTCAAAAAGTAAGGCAAGGGTATTTCGGACATTAGCCACTCTAACTCCACTATAAATACAAGCCTAAACCCCTTATTTCTTCACTACATTTTCATTCTACAAAATTCTAAACTCCATTCTCTTTCTCTTTTATTACTTCCTCCTTCTTCCATTTCCATGGCTTCCCACCTCTCCATTCTCTTCCACCATCTCCACCAAGCTCCACCACCACCCAAACCCACATCCATTCGGCCACACCCTCCATAAACCCCACAGCCAAGGCCATCTCCACCAAGGCCAAGCCTCCTTACCCCTTTACCTACCTCCATCACCACCTACTCACCTCAAAACCCACGCACCCAACCCCCACATGCCATCTCCGAGCCCCTAGACCACCTACCCTCCTCTTAAAACCCATACCCCCTTAACACACCCACATAGCCTCCTTCATAATTGCACCCAAAGCCACACATACTCCACTCGAATACCATACGTTCCATACCCCTTCCAAAAGCCCACGGCCACACATATAAAAAGAAAGTGAAAACAAAAGGAACAGAAAGAAAAAGAGAGAAGGAAAGGAAACGGCAAAATTAGAGACATTTGAAAAATAGCACGTTAGTTCGTTAGTCGTAAGCACGCCAATTCACCTAAAGATTAATGGAGTGGAAATGAAGGTGGGAAAATTCTCACCGCTTTTAAAAGATCGTGTTTTGATTTTGTTATAATAATAATCTTATCATATGCAAGTATACATCCCTTTGAAATATTGTTATGGATGTTTGGATATGTTTGTGTTATATTTTAATAGTTGCAAGTGTTTATGTTATGATTATTTATCATATTAGTTGTGTATGGACCATAGTTATGTTAGTGATAAATATTAAACTTGGTTATCCTCATTTTGATTAAGTATTCCCTTTATTAAATAAGGCCCTAATTTGGTGATATGATATACTTTGGGAAAATAGGTTTCTTTTTAAGTGGAATTGAAATTAAATTTAAAATAAAAGAGAATTTGAAATCTGAAGTGAAACGTGATTAAAAAGGATAGTGAAATTAAAATTAAAATTGAGATGAATAGTGAAATTGAAATTAGAATCAATTTTGAAAATTGAAAGTGAGATTAAACTTGTAATTTAAATTAGAATTAAAACTAGATTTGAAATCTAATTTTTAATTGAGTGTAATTTGAAGTTTGAATTGAAATTGAATTGAAATTGGAATTTAAAATTTAATACTAAAATAATAGGAATAAAATAATATGGAAATAGTGAAAATACATTTTAAATACTTTGGAATGTGGAAATATTGATATACAATGATTTGTAATGTTTATAAGTAATAAAGTTCAATTTGAATAAATTATTTCAAGTACTGAAAAATAAGTTAAAACTAGACGCGTCGCGCAACGGTAGTTAACAATTTCGCGTTGAAAAGTTCAAATGAGTGTATAGTGTAGAATATAGCTCGGAATTCTTCGAGATAAGAAAATTTGGGACTATTATATCCATACTGCTAAAGAAAAAAAGAAAATTAAAATTTCATTGAGAAGATTTTGGGATATGTCCAAACCAATTTTCTAGAAAAATCGCACTAGTGCAGTTAAGTGACCATAACGGAAAATCTGTTTAAATGAACGTTTTTACTGATGGAAAAAATATGAAATAAATTCGATAAATTTATTTAAATAGTTTAAAATAGATTTGAAATGGAAAATATGAATTTTCGAATATTAAAATGTTTTTCAAATCAAATAAGCTTATATAGATAACACTTTCCGCGACACTTTTACGCTACGAATTGTATAACTTTGGAATATGATTTTAAACGTGATGATTTTTCTTGAAATTAATTGTGAATGTTTTTAAAAGGAATACTAAGTATTTAAAAGATAATTTGAAATTTTTGTAATCAATTCCAAAATAAAGTTGATAAATGAGTATGCGGAAACGACTTGTACATTTGTCTCGCATGTGAGATCTGGGAAGATAAAACATGGTGTTTAACTAAAGTTAAGGGTGGAGCAACCAATGCCCTGAACTTACCTGGCCTTTGTTTTCTTTTCTTAGGTGAGGGGTGGAACAGATCGAAAGGAAAGCCCGGATGCTACAAAAAGATCGTATTAAGTTTCCAAAATTAAAGAAGATTGGTATTATCCAAAATTCAAGCAATCTCCAAAATGAGTGATTTTTATGATCCTATTTGCTCAAAAAAATTTGCTAAGATTAATTTAGGGTTTATCGTAAACGATGTCTTAAATAACATTGTTTTTGACCCCCTAAAAGTCAAGGAATTTGGATCGGGAGTTAAGTGAAGAAATTTGAATTATTATCCAAAGAAAAAGAATGAATTACTTGGAATTACTCTAAGATAAAAGAAAGAGATTTCGAAACAGTCCCAAAAGAATTAAAGTGAAAAGAGATTTAATAATCCTGTATATTTATATTCACTTTTGATCGGTAATTGGATATTGAAGGAACCGGGGTCAGAATTGGGTGATTCCTATCCGAAAACCACTTCGAACCAATTTACGTGTTCGAAGAATGAAGATGTTTGAAGATGGAGATATTGAGACGAATAATAACGAAGGACCACTTGTTGATTAATTGGGGATAAACTACCGATTCACTATATTGTGGCAGTGGTCTCTTTGTTATGAAAAACCTCAAAACCACAAGGGCTTCTTGCCTAGTAATGACCGAGGAAAGTACCTTCGGTTTCATTCGGCCCCACAATGAACTTGTATGGATGACTGTTTGACCTTGCATTCTAAATCATAATGAGTGGTCTCTATAGATGTATATCAGTCGGTGGCGGAGAAGACTTCTTCTCTTAGCTTAACACCCTTTCCCCAAAACATACGAGCTCGGGAAGCTATACGTTTATAGAATTCTGTCGTGCGAATGTGGAATGGCAATGTGGCATTCAAAGTAAAAGAAGATGTGTTATGTTAAAAGGTAATCGTAGCCTCGAGCCTCATCGATCGGAAATGACCGAAACAGGGTTAGATGCGGCAAGGCTAAATGGGTCATTTCCAATTAGGGTATGATCATTCCCTTCTAGATATATTTCTTCCCGCTATGACGTTCGAAATGTAAATTAATATGGTTTGTATGCTAGAGCGCGCTCGGTTAAAGGTCGGTAACGACCGGGGGATGACATATTCTGTACTATCTAGTTATAGAGGTAGGCCGGGCTTGTGTTGGTAATGGACAGATGTTCTGTGCCTCGGGACATCCATCTAGAGGTGTACCCATTGGAAGGTAGTCCCTTCACTTGGTCATTTGTATGGAAATCCATTCTCCAATAAGAACCTATGGTTTTGTTTGTAGAGTCTAGTATGCTAAAATTTAATAATGGTTGCAATTTCGACTAAGATTAATAAGTTTATTTGCAAATGTTTTCAAAGAATGTCGTTAAAAATAATATAAAAAGTTTTGATATGGAAGTGTTTTAGTTATCATAAGGTAAAAACCCATCCGTGTTTAGTGTGGGCGTGGTCTTATGAGATACTCTTTCTTTTCAAAGGATTTTATTCAAAGGCTGATTTATGACACTGTCATTTATTATTGGGTTTTTCTCACATTGGTTTATCAAGCCTGATCCGGGTATTTCAATACATGATTCAGATCTGAGTAGTTTCAGGTTTAGTTAAAGACGGTTGAAGTTTCCAGAGAAGAGCTGGAAATATTCATCTATGTATGGACATATTCTATTATCCGCTTCTGTCTGTTTTCTTTGTTTAACGTTTTCAGCAATTGTAAGGACAGATGTTTATAACTGTCCAAGCCGAATTTAGGTTAGACTCTGATGTATGTATATAAAAAGTTTTCCGCTGTAAAGATATTGTTCAATATTATATGTTATTCCATTCGTGTAAGATTATGTTCTATCTAGTTTCTTTATTACCCTTCATGTTCCGTCTTTTCGTACAGTTTGAGTTGGATATGTGTGGTTTATTGTCAATTCAAAGGGTACATAAAAACGGGTCTTGACACTATTCATGGCGACGTATTTAACCTTTTGGTTGAATCAACCATAACCTTTTGTTTGGAACATTTCCAACTTAACGCCTTTTTGCTAAGATTGATCATGAACTTAGGATTGATATACTACACGTGATATCACTTATGAAGACTGAGTCCAAATACTCCTTCATAAGGAGTTCATTGTTTCTATAAACAATTCTTTAGTATTTCGTAAATACTCGAGAATACTCTAAACTACCATTTTGTGATATTAATTTGGATTTGATTTTTGCTTTATGTGTCAAATACATAAGTGAAAAATAATATTGTAGACACAACATGTACGATAATTCCTATTGTTAATGCATAAGAAATCCATCTCACATGCCCCATATAAACATTTTATTTTGGTATGTGTATATCATTTAGGACAATACCGACATCCTTTGATAATTGTTATAAAAGATACCATTTACAAATTCAATGTTAAGTATTAAACAACTAAACTTTAATGAATTTAACTTAGGTACATCATTAATAATCAAAAGTTTGTTGGTTATTTACGGTTTTAGAAATATTCTAGTACCTTCATAATTCTTTCTTATAGACATATGCTTCCTTTGTATTTTGATCGAGAATTAAACCATTTTGACATTTCTGTCAAAATAACTACTCAACTTCGATGCTCATCGAAAGATACCCTCATATTAGTTCTTTCATCGCATCTGAAACCCATAAACTCAATATCACTCCCACAAACATCGAGACATTTGGCTGTTATTTGGGACCAATCTATTCTAATTCATCACTTAGAATTTCCTATTTCAACATATATATACGAAAACTCAGAATCATACCAGGCAATAATATTACGAGTAAAATACGAATTTATTCAAGCATGGCGAATTACAAATATGTTACATTAATTTCAACAATTGAAATTTACATTGTTATTTGTGATAGCCCACCTTTTCAACCCTTGGGTTCAACGTCCAAAACGACGCTAATGCCTCACGGACTAAAAAGGACGAGCCGTGGAGGTAAGGTAAAATAAACAAATACAGTTCTGAAAAATAGCTTTAGAGTTTCACATCATAGGGAAATAAAATATAATACTACAATAATCATAATCACATCACCGTAAATATACATTTCTTTACAATACAAGTCAAACCAAAATCATATACATAGTCAAATCTAGGTTACAAAACTTATTTACATCATATCAACATGCATAAATGAATTCATGTCTCCAATACCATCTTGTCTCCTAACTCTATCAACGTGGATTACAAATAAAGGGGAAACATAGGAGTAGGTCAGATATAAGTCTGGTGAGTGAGCCATAGTTTGCTCTACATATACTACAAAAATAATAATGTAGCATGATATGAGTATAATGCTAGGTCACCTCACGTCCTATCGGTTACGTCATACCTAGTCATCATATACATCTAGTCTTACCTCAACATTTCTATAGGGACTCACTTCCCTGGACCAAACTCATGCCCTTATTGTCCATCGTCACGTAAATCATATATAGGACTCACTTCCCTAGACTAGCCACTTGCCCCCACAAGGCCGTCTGTTGTCCTAATACACAAACTAGACTTACGCCATGTACCACCTATAGTCTATAAGGTCAATTAACATCTACCTCCACACTGCTCCGTCGAAGCCTTCATGGGAGAAATGCAATACATGGATCACCTACTCATGTCATTGGTCCATTTCCATATATGTATACTAGGTCGTCGACTTGCACCACTTGCTCATTCATGTTCACATCTATCATCACATCACTTTACATATCACAACAACATACATGTCCATTTCAAACAATGATCAATCATCATACACATTCACTCGAATTTATAACACCATCACTTGCCATCAATGGCCTTCAGAAAGCAAGAGGAACAAGGCTTAAATCAGTAAACGTCAATTTATATAGACCCATATGGGTCCAAGTTCAAGCTGACTGAAATATAGGCCATCAGTGGATCGATTGCACTAACTGGTGGACCGATGCACTTAAGTTTTCAAAAATTTGATGTTGCAATTTTGGTTGTACCACCACGTCGTTTTGCCTCCAATTGCCTCCACTCTGCCTCTGATTACCTGAACGTTCCTATAACAGTACCTATGTTTCTAAATCCAATTTTACACTTTATTTCATTAAATAAATGATACATTACTTATATTACAAGAAATGAAAGAAAATCTAGTTTATATTTACCATTTCTTATCAAATTCCCTCCCAACCCATATTAAATCTGAATCTAAATGTTTATAAATTTTTATTTACACTAAGCTAGCCTATATAAATATATGATCAAATTTGCATTACATGAAGAGGAGACTACGACTCACTTACCAAATTCATTATTCATTGGCTAAATCTTCACTTTCCAACCTACTACGCCTCGGTGCTTCATAGATTCATCCCCATGTTAATAGAGATGCGTAGCCTACCTTACTAGCTTCACGATGTCGCTGATTTCACACTATTTCTTTGACTCACGATGTCGCTGATGGAGTAATTTGAATATTTTTTATACAGAGGAATAAGAAAAAAGAGAAAGAGTGTCAGTTTTTTGAAAATTGAAAATACATGATTTACGTTTTGAAATAGAAGGAGGGAAATAAACATAGCTTTAAAATTCAAATTCTAAGTTTTAGCGCTCGATCAACTCAACATCATTTCGATCGTAACTCCTTTATGCGGACTCCAAATGAGACAAACCAAAACACTACATGAACCAAAAAACGAGACGGAAGCAATGACACGTTTCATTGTCAAATTCCATGGTTGGAAAAATGATCATTTGCCCCTTCTTATTTATTATGTATTTAATTAACACATTTAATTCAATTATTTTTACATCATTATATTACTAATATTTACCAAATTTTTAGGGCATTACATTATTCTTATCGATGTTACTTACTGTATTCCAACTGCATTGGTCTTTTGCTTGAAGACAAATATGCGTGGATGGATCATATCCTTTGGGTACAACTATCAAAATCATATTTTGATAATGTACTTAAGTTTATTTAGGATTTACGCATCGTGCCATATGACAGAGTCAATACTCTTAATGGCTTATTGATAATTTAGGAAGTTATTTTCGTGACATTGATATGAAACTCATAGTTTCTCTTAAATGTGCAAAAATACTCATTAGACATTATAATGTGTTGTGTTCCATCAAGTTTGGTTAATTTCATTTCATCCTTTATAATTGGTTTTTATCTTCAGGTCATACTCAAATCAATTTTACTACTAATAATTTCTCAAAAGAAATTCCTTCACCACAAATTTGGTGTTTCTTGAAATGGCACTTGTTTCTTAATGCAATGGAATTTGTATCCATAATCATTTTATGAATCACCATATATATGTATGTTTTTATGTATGTGTGCATATATGTATAACTAATATGATTTTAATTTACTAAACTTATGTTCAAAATATAAATTAGCCATCCAATGATGATTGGTTCCAAACTCCTTTTAGGATAGTCCACATAAGGTTCCTCATAAATAATTATTGGATGTAGTCTTACGACTCGCATTACCTTCAGCTCCTTGACCTAGGATATACTGGAGTTTCTCATAAAGCCTTATCTTATATAATTTTGTAAATTATGCTTTAAATGAAATTGGTTTTAACCCTTATGTATTACTCTTAAGTACACGACCTTAGAGAAAGAATTTAACTCAACATCACTCATTTATCATTCGCACTTTATTCTACAAAGTGCAGTTATTCCTTATCAATACATCGTTATGTATCATAGGGAGGAGTGACTTTTGAGGTTTAATCTTTATTCATTTTAGGTACATTTAAAACTCTTTTCCAACTTATCGCATATTCGATCAGATCGAATTATTTTATCTATTTTACACTTCACATTATTTACTTCTATTTTATGTTCCATGAACTTATTATATGCATAGTACGTGTGCATCAAATACACACATTTTGTAACGACACGTATATCGCTTTAAATAAATGATCGTTTAGCTTTATCGATAATACAAATAATTGTGTGAGAATTATTTATAATAATTTATATGATTTTATAAATTATATGATCATTCTAATTAGTTAATAAAAATAAGAAAATTTATTTTCAAAATTGGTTTACAAAAATATGCATATTAATTTAAAAGAGAAAATATGACCGAAAATCGGAATCAGGATTTGTAACGATACAACGTGTGGAAGTTATGCAACGTTGTAGGAGTATGTTACATACACATATACATGTACATATGCATACATGTAACATACATGTTAATATATATATATATATATACACCAAAATATATAAACATAAAAGTATAATATAAATCATATAAGATATTTTAAAACGAATTTACCCTTTAAGCCTTTATAATTCGACATATGTGCACATGAAATGATGGAAGTGATATGCACATGAGGAGCTTTGGCCGTGCATTTTGAAGGGGATGGTGTGTTGGAGAAGCTTGGAAAAAGTGGTGTTTACATGTCTTCCTTTACACGCTTCTTTTTTCCCTATAAATACCATACTCTCTTCTCACTTTTTCCATTCATTTTCTTCTTCATATTTTCAAGCTTTTACTTCCTCTTTAATAGCTTCCAAACTAAAAGAAATAATGTCAAAAATTATTTCAAAGAGAAACTAAAATATAATCACATATAGTAAAACACCTCAAAATGACCTAAAAAACTCCTTATTTCCCTTTGTTCTTCACAAACCCCTCTTCAATTCATCATAGGCCGAGCCCATTCATTGTTACACCCTAGGTCGTGCACCCCTAGCTTCCTCAAGACTTTGTCGAGGCATTTAGGAGCTAAATTTCAAAGAATAGTGAGCTTCGAAACTCGAATAGTGGAGCTATAGCGAATTTTTAAGTAAATCATTTAAAAATCCAAGGTGGAACTCTTAAAACTATTATACTATATGTTGGATGATGATATACTGTTGCAAATGGTTGTTTAATATGCTTTGATCATTAATTTTGGTTGTTTTCATATGAATATTGAAATTATATGCAAGTCGCAAATATACACATCAATAAACACAAAAGAAAATCACTTTCCTTGAGATAATAATAAGCGCATCGCGTAACGGCAGTTCATGATTTCACGCTATAAAAGTCAAACTAGTGTAGATGTTAGAATATAGCTCAGAATTCTTTGAGATAATAGTCTTCCAAACTATTGTATCCATAGTTTTCCAACGAAGAAAGAAAATCGAGATTCTGATAAGTAGATTTTGAAATATGAGTAAAACAAGTTTTGGAAAAATCCCCATTTTGTAGTTCGGAATCCAAAACTGTATTTTTTTGAAAATGATGTTTTAATTTTTTTTAAAATATGGAATAAATCTTGTAAGTTTTTGAAAAGTGATTTGAGTAGTAAAAATGAATTTTCGAATAATAAAAAGTCGTTTTGATTAATATAGCTAAAAAGACACTTTCCGCAGCACTTTTCTATAATTTTTGAATTATAGTTTTAAACTTAACAATTATTTTACAAATCTTTTATAAATGTTTAAAAATAGTTTATGAAGTGTTTTAAAGATGATTTTAAGAATTTTTGGAGTGATTAAAGATTTAGAGTAGATCAAATAACTTGACCGCCTTATGGGCGTCAAAGAGATAATGTCTAGAGTTGAGTTTGAAAAACCAGTTTCCTGCTCTCCCTGGCTATCCAGACTGGCCCGATGGAGGAGATGGTGAATTTAGTTTACTCGGATCAATATCTCCCTAAATAAAAAATGAAACGATTTTTTGATCGACTCCTGGTAAAAAGAAGTTCAGAAGATTATCAGGGGATTTTATAAGAAAGGTTTAATATTTCTGTATATACCAGAAAAAATGTTTTAAGAAATGTATATCTCTAAAAAAGATTTCGATAAAAGAACTTAATCAATTAAAGAATGATTCCTTACTCACTTGACCTCTTTTATCAATGATTGGTTTGAAGAAATTAGGGTCGGATTTGGATAATTCCTGTCCGAATATCACTTCGAACCAATTTACATATTCGAAGTTAATACATGAAGAAAGTTAAGGAAGATGGAATGTAGGGCTACTTGTCACTGACCCTTGGGGAAAATTTCCCATATCATATTATTGTGGAAGTAGTTCTTCATTTAAGATCTTCGATACAAGGACTTCTTGCTTCTAATCCAAGGAGTAACTCCCGACCGGATGTGGTAGGGGAGTGCCTTCAGTTTATCCTGATCCTGGACAACTTGTATGGATGAATGTCTGATGTTGCATTTCTATTCGCATTGATTGATCTCTATGAACGTATCATCTGTTTGGTGGTGGAGAAGGCAACTTCTCTTAGCTTAATACCATTTCCTAAGACATACGAGCTCATGAGTTGTACGTTTGTAGAAATCAGTTGTGTGATCATGAAATGGCAGTGTGGCATTTAAAGTGGAATGTGCTTTGTGAAAGGTAAAATGTTACATCAGGTCTCACCAAACGGAAATGGCTAAAACAGGGTAGATGCGGCAAAGCTATATGGGTAGCACCCATTACGAGATGGTCACTACCTTTCTAGATTGCTCTCTATATGTCGAGTATGTGGTGTATGCTTCGAGATCCCATTAAAGGTTGGTAACGACCGGGGTGATGTCGTATTCGGTACTATCCAGCCAAGGCGTAGGCTAGTTCTATGTTGGTGTAGGAGTTCAGTATCTGGACCCTAGGTATTTCTCTCTAGAGGTATACTATGCGGAAGGTAGTTCCTCACCTTACCATTATATGGAATTCATTCTTCGAACAAGCCTTGTAAGAATTTTGTTTGTAGAGTGTAGTATGCTAGAATTTAACAATGGTAACAATTTCGGCTAAGATTAATAAGTTTATTTGCAAATGTTTTCAAAGATATGTCAATAAAAATAATATCAAGTGTTTTGATGTAAAATATTTTGGTTATCATAAGGTAAAATCTCGTTCTGTGCTCATGTGAAGCGTGGCCTTATGAGATACTGTTTTATTTTCAAAACGCATATTTTGAGTTTCTCACACCAGTCTCATAACTGACCCGGAGTTTATTTTCTTTTCCATTAAAGTTTGAGTGCCCTAATTTTTCCCAGGTAGCCAAGTAGTTAGAAAAGCTTGGAGCACTTTAGAATGGAGCATGGAGCATTTTGGGTCTTTCGAAGAAGTTATCTATATTCCACTATATCTATATTATGTACCTACTAGCACTTGTAAGGATAGAGCAATAAAACTATCCTAGCTCCGTTAGTACATGTTGTAACTTTGATAAATCACTTGAAGTGGTTGTATGTAATCTTCTATATGTAAAACTATAAGTGTTTTAATGCGATGTGAGATTTTGTTTGTTCTACCTTCTATCTTTATTTCTTTTTAGCCCTAACAATTGGGTTTCCGACACTTGAATTTGCAGTACGTGAATACCAAGGATGTATTAGCGTCGATTTTCAAGGGTCAAAAATTCCCATTCATTATCAAAGCTTATGATTGAGCGAATACATAAGCCTGGTTGGGATCAACTCATTAGAGATAGGTTTAGCAATGCCCTAGAATGAGTTTAGTCCGAGAGAGCGTACATTCGAAAATCTTATCCCAATAAGTATATTCGAGTTTTATTCCATTCCCTAAGGTAATCTTTTCTATAATCCTAAAGATATTTCCTTACTATATATAGGTAGTAGGAAATGAGTACTAAAAAAAGGACGAGGAGCGGGAAACGAAAGGGAAACAAATGGGTTGAAGAAACGATAGTTCCAGTACAACCTCAAGTTAACCTTGCAACTTTCTGCCTAACTTTTACCAACTTGGGCGGGAAACCATTCAGGGGTACAAAATCTATTACCAAAGCTCGTGCTTGGTTCCGCTCATGTAAGATAATCTTTAAAGGATTGGGCATCAAGAATGAGCAAAAGCGTTTCCTGGCATCTTGGGAATTGCAAGATGGGGCTTTAGCTTGGTGGGAGACAATTACCATCAATGAACCAGAAGATGGTATATCATGGGAAAGATTTAAGGAAGTTTTTGGAGAACGATACCAACCCGATGCTGGGAAGTTCCATCTCTATAAAATCTTCATGGATCTAAAGCAAGAAGAAATGTCGGTAGAAGAATACTGGAGAAAGTTTGATGAATTATCTCTCTTTGGGCCTGAACTGTTTGATATTCCACTTAAGAAGAATGAAATGATTGTGGCTGGATGAGAAAAGAGTTTCATGATAGAATGACTGCTCATCTAAAGGGATCATTCATGAACCTAGTAGATGAGGGTTTGTGATATGAATTTCTTGATAAGGAGAAGCCAGCATTAAAACTAAATATTAGCAATAGCAGCAAAAACCCCACTAAGAAGGAATTCAGTCCAAAGGTGAAAAGGCGACATAGAGGAATGAAGAAAAAGAATTTAAGTGGTACCAGGAGTGGAAATTATCAAAAGAAAGGATATATTATGAAAGATTGTAGGAGTGAGAAGAGGCAACGAGAAAATGCTCTCTGTTCTAATTGCCACCAACAAGGGCATATGATGATGGGTTGTCCATTTATGGAGATAGTCTAGTCAGCTAAGACCTATGCTATGGAAAAAGAACCATCAACTTTGGAAGAGACGGGGAAAGATGAGTTCTGGACGGTGCTATTTTTGTTAAAGACATTATGTCAAAGTATTATTTGATATTGGGGCTTCCCGTAGTTTTATTTCCAAAGAATTGGTGTAAAAATCAAAGCTTACCACAAAAATTGTAGATACCCCTATTTGTGTGTTAAATCCCATAGGTGGCACAACAAATCTTTGTATGATTCGTGAAAAGGTCCAAGTTACCTACCTTTCTCATTGATTTTCTTATGACATGTTTGTCCTCGATTTAATCGGATTTGAAGTATTATTCAGTATGGATTGGTTATCCAAAAGTAAAGCTATCCTTGATTGTGTTAAAAAATGGTATCTTTATGGACCAGCTTTGGAAAATTTATAGAAATATCTTATAATGGGCCTCGCCCGATAAGGGATAGTTTTCAGTACGTCGTTGATTCACCCCAGGAAAATTTGGGGACCATACCAATGGTTAAGAAGTTTCCAGATGTTTTTGAAGAGGTAAAAAGTTTTCCCCTATATCGAGAAATTGAGTTTCTTATCGATTTTCTTCCTGATGCAAGACCTATTGTTCACCAAAAGCAACAAAATGGCTATAAGAGAGATGGATGAATTGAGGGAACAAATCGATGAATTGTTGAAAAAGAGATTGATAAACCAAGTCGCTCAAATTGGGGAGCGGCAATAGTCTTCTTTGCCAAGTCTGATGGTTCCCTAAGGTTCTGTGTAGACTACTGAGACTGAACAAGCAAACAATTAAGAACAAGTATCCTTTACCTCAAATAGATGACTTGTTCGATCAACTTCATAGTGCCTTGGGTATTCTCAAAAATGGATCTAACCTCAGGATTCCATCAACTTAGAATAGCATAAGACTGTGTATATTTAACTGCATTTAGTGGACCAGATTTCTTCTATGAGTGGTTAGTGATGCCTTTCAGGATAACTAATGTGACCGCTTATTTTGTTGACCTTATGAATAGAGTATTGAGAGATGTGCTAAATAAATTCGTGTTAGTCTTTATTGATGATATTCTTATATATTCGAAAATCAAAGAAGAACATGAGAGGCATCTAGAGATTGTATTGAAGATATTAAGAAGGAATGTACTCAAGGCCAAATTCTCAAAGTGCCATTTTTGGGGGAAAAAAATTAGATTCCTACGGCATGTAGTATCGGGAGAAGGAGTTTCAGTTGATCTAGGGAAAGTTGCAGCAGTCCATGATTGGAAGACACCCCAAACTGCAAAAGACGTCCATTGCTTTTTAGGATTGGCAGGATATTGCTGATGGTTCATCCGGGATTTCTCAAAACTTTCATCCCATCTTACAAAGTTAACAAAGAAGAAAGTCAAATTTGAATGGACGCCAAAATGTGAAGAAGCATTTAATGAGTTGAAGAAAAGATTGACCAGCGCTCCAGTCTTAGCAATTGCTAATAGAGGTGATGATTTAACCATATCTACTAATGCTTGTGGAGAGGGTGTAGGTGCAGTTTTAATGCAACATGGGAAAGTAATCGCTTACACAAGTCGAAAACTGAAGACTCATGAGAAGAACTATGCAACACACAACTTAGACCTATTAACCGTTGTGTTTGCATTAAAAATATGGAGACAGTAAGTACTGGGTAAGAATTCATTATTGTTTATTTTAAGTAAACTTTGATTGACCCTGGTAAATAATATTACTTCTTTCAATAGGAAAAAAGTTTGAGCTCTTCACATATCACAAACCTTTGAAGTACCTTTTCACCCAGAAGGACTTGAACATGAGACAACAACATTAGCTAGAATTTCTCGCATCATATGACCTTATTATCTTATATACACCCGAAAAGGCCAACGTAGTAGCGGATGCATTGAGTAGAAAGCATGCCATTATAGCTTATCTTGTAGTTACCCCGATTTTTCTAGAAAGAATAGTCTAGTAAACAAAGAGAAGATAGACAATTTGAAAAGTTCATTAAGGCAACCGAAGAATGAAGATATTCAAGCTTTGAATTGATAGCCATGGGGTTTTACGATTGAATGGGAGAATTTGTGTTTCGAATGTGGAAAATCTTAGGCAAGAGGTATTAGCTGAATGTCACAAATCCAAATTTAGCATTCATCCAGGAATTAACAAAATGTACAAAGATATGAAATGCACATTTTGGTGGAAAAGCATGAAAAGGGACATATCTATTTACGTTAGCAGATGCGCCAATTATCAACAAGTCAAGGGCAACCAATAGAAAATTGCAGGCTTACTTTAACCTCTAGAAATTCCAACTTGGAAGTCGGATCAAATATCAATAGATTTCATTGATGTTTTACCTTGAACGAGGAAAGGGAACGAAAGCATTTGGGTTATCATAAATCGATCAGGACCAAGTACTAATCGATCTTCGGTTTCAAGATTTGTAACGATATAATGTGTGGAAGTTGTGCAAAATTTTAGGAGTATATTACATACACATATACATGTACATATGCATACATGTAACATGCACATAAATGTATATACACACACACCCCAAAATATATAAACATAAAAGTATAATATATAAGATATTTTAAAACAAACTTACTCCTTAAGCCTTTATAAGTCAACATATGAGCACATGAGATGATGAAAGTGATGTGCACATGGGGGGAGGGGGGGCTTTGGCTGTGTATTTTTAAGGGGATGGTGTGTTAGAGAAACTTGGAAAAAGTGGTGTTTTACATGTCTTCCTTTACACACTTCTTTTTCCTATAAATACCATACCTTCTTCTCTCTTCCTCCATTCATTTTCTTCTTCATATTTTCAAGCTTTTTCTTCCTCTTTAATAGCTTCCAAACTAAAACAAATAATGTCAAAAATTATGTTAAAGAGAAACTAAAATAATAAAATATAATCATATATAGTAAAACACCTTAAAACGATCCAGAAACTCATCATTTCCCATTGTTCTTCACAAATCCCTCTTCATTTCATCATAGGTTGAGCCCATTTATTGCTACACCCAAGGCCGTGCACCGCCTAGCCTCCTCAGGACTTGGTCAAGGCATTTAGGAGCTAAAATTCGAAAAATAGTGAGCTCCGGAACTCGAATAGTGGAGCTATAGCGAATTTTTAAGTAAATCGTTTAAAAACCCAAGGAGAAAACTCCAAAAACTATTATACTATAAGTTTTATGATGATATGATGTTGCAAATGGATGTTTAATATGCTTTGATCATCAAGTTTGGTCGTTTTCATATGAATGTTGAAATTATATGCAAGTCACGAATGTACACGTCTATAAACATAAAAGGAAATCACTTTCCTTGAATTAAAAAAATGGTGTATTTGGATTGTTACATCTCTTAAAAATAGTTTAAAATGTATTTTAAATGTTTTAAGAACATTTAAAAGTGTTTTGATGAAGTTCGAAAAGAAATGGAATATTTAGTTAAAAATAAGTGCGTCGCGTAACGATAGTTCAAATTTTACGCTATAAAATCCAAATTAGTATAAAAGTTGGAATATAGCTCGAAATTCTTCGAGATAAGAATTTTCTGAACTATTATATCCATAGTTTTCCAACGAAAAAGGAAAATTGAGATTATGATAAGTATATTTTTAAATATGAGTAAAACAAGTTTTGGAAAAATCCTGATTTTGTAGTTCGGAATCCAAAACTAGATTTTTTTTTAAATGATGTTTTAAATTGTTTAAAAATATTTAATAGATATTATAAATGTTTTTAAAATGTTTTAAAAGTGATTTGAGTAATAAAATCAATTTTTGAATAATAAAAAGTTGTTTTGATCACTATAGCTAAAAGGCACTTTCTGCAGCACTTTTTTATAACTTTTGAATTATAGTTTTAAACTAAACAATTCTTTAAAAAAAATTATAAATTTTTTTAAACAGTTTATGAAGTGTTTTAAGATGATTTGAAGAATTTTTGGAGTGATTGAAGATTTAGAGTCGATCAAATAACTTGACCATCTTGTGGGTGTCAAAAAGATAGTGTCTAGGCTTGAGTTTGGAAAACCAGTTTCCTGCTTTCCCTGGCTATCCAAATTGGCCCGATGTAGTGGTGAATTACTCGGATCAATTATTTCCTAAATAAAAAATGAAATGATTTCTAATTGTCTCCTAGTACAAAGAAGTTCAGAAGACTATCAAGGGATTTCTTAAGAAAGGTTTAATATTTCCATATATATCGGAAAGAATGTTTTAAGAAATGTATATCTCCAAAAGAGATTTTGATAAAAGAACATAATCAATTAAAGAATGATTCCCTATTCACTTGACCTCTTTTATCGATGATTCTTTTAGAGAAATCGGGGTCGGATTTGGATAATTCCTGTCCGAAGACCACTTGGGACCAATTTACGTATTCGAAGTGAAGACATGAACAAAATTAGGGAAGATGGAATGTAAGGATGCTTGTCACTGATCCTCGGGGGAAATTTTCCATATCATATTATTGTTACAATAGTTCTTCATTTATGATCTTTGATACAAGGACTTCTCGTTACTAATCCTAGGAGTAACTCCCGATAGGATGTGGTAGGAGAGTGCCTTCGGTTTGTCTTGTTCCTGGAGAACTTGTATTGACAAATGTCTGGCGTTGCATTTCTATTTACATTGATTGATCTCTATGAATGTATCATCTGTTGGTAGTGAGGAAGGCAACTTCTCTTAGTTTAACACCCTTTCCTGAGATATATGAGCTCAAGAGTTGTATAATTGTAGAAATCGGTTGTGTGATCATGAAATGGCAGTTTGACATTCAAAAGTGGAATGTGCTCTGTGAAAGGTAAAATGTTACCTCAGGTCTCGTCAAACGGAAATGGCTAAAGAAGGGTAGATGCACCAGAACTATGTGGGTCGTACCTATTAGGAGATGGTCATCACCTTTCTAGATTACTCTCTATATGTCGAGTATGTGATGTATACTTCGGGATTCCATTAAGGGTTGGTAATGACTGGGGTGATGTCATATTCGGTACTATCAACGAAGGGATAGGCCGGTTATGTGTTGGTGTAGGAGTTCAGTATCTGGACCCTAGGTATATCCCTCTAAAGGTGTACTGTACGGAAGGTAGTCTCTCACCATGCCATTGAATGGAATCCATTCTCTAAACGAGCCTTGTAAGAGTCTTGTTTCTAGAGCCTAGAATGCTGGAATTTAATAAAGGTAACAATTTCGGCTAAGATTAATAAGTTTATTTGCAAATATTTTCAAAGATATGTCACCAAAAGCAATATCAAGTATTTTGACTTAAAATGGTTTGGTTATTATCAAGTAAAAAATCTGTTCAGTGTTTATATGCAGCGTGGTCTTATGAAATACCTTTTTTTTTCAAAATGCATATTTTGAGTTTCTCACATCAGTCCCATGACTGACCCGAAGTTTATTTTCTTTTCCCTTAAACTCTAGGTGCCTTAATTTTTCCTGGGTAATCGAATAGTTAGGAAAGCTTGGAGCACTTTGGAATGGAGCATGGAGCATTTTGGGTCTTCCGAAGAAGTTATCTATATTCCGCTATATCTGTAGCACTTATAAGGGTAGACCAATATAACTATCCTAGCTTGTCTAGTACATGTTGTAACTTTGATAAATCACTTGAAGTGATTGTATGTAATCTTCCATATGTAAAATTATAAGTGTTTTAATGCGATGTGAGATTCTGCTTGTTCTATCTTCTATCTTTATTTCTTTTTACCCCTAACGGTTGAGTTTCCGGCTCTTGAATTTATGGCACGTGAATACTGAGGATGTATTAGTGTCGATTTTCAAGGGTCGGAAATTCCCGTTCGTCACATGTTCATTTCTATGATAATTCATTGGTGCATTTTAATGTGTATGTAGAACCATTCTGGTATTACAAGGCTTATGATTGCATGCGTCATATATCAATTTTAAGAGTTCACCAACTCTTATGTCACTCCCACTAAATGGGTATTTTTTTCTTAATTTTTTGAGATATAATTCACCTGTACCATATGATTAATAATCATACGTTTAAAGATTTTTCCACAAAACTGTGGTTTAGCCCATTGTTCCAAAATAATTACAAAGATTTCAAATACTTTCGTGTTTTTCAATGCATCACTTTTTTTTATGAAAACAAATACCACTATTATACTTTTATTTTATAATGAATATTCTAAATATTCATATTAATGGAACTAAGCCTATTTTATATTAATATTGAAAATAGTTATTATTCCATAAATAATATCTAGTATGTTTACAAAAACAATTGCATAACCTGATGTGATCACTAAGATGTGTTATATGGTATGCTCCCACTATTTCCATTAGACCATTTAATTTGAGCTATTTATTTCATTTACTATAATTAGTTTATAGTTGAGAGTTTTCTGGTCAAATATGTTAAACTCGGAAAAATAAATCTCACTGAAAAATTTTCTAAATGAAAATACATTTTGAAATATAAATCATATTTCTCATTCATATTAAGCGTATACTATTGTTTTATACAAATTTTGTTTTTGATATCTTGATGAACATCAAATTATGAATATTTTAAACTACATAGTTACACATTTTAGTATCCATAAAGCAGTATTACTTAGTATTTTTGTTGTATTTGTTGTAGAACCATGATTTTTCAAAAATGATGAAATTATTGAAGAATTGATTCAAAAACAAAGGTTCTACTTCAATGCTCTGTTGATGAGAAGTAAAGTGTCCATTTATGCTCAAAAGCTATTATAGCTCAATTGGTTTTGAAGATGTGCATTTACCAGGAGGTTATTGGTTCGAATCCCGCATGACACACATTTGAGAGCGTTTAGGAATTTATTTTAGTTTTTTTTTTCTTTATTTGCTTCCTCTAGATTAGGTTAAGGTTTGGAAATAAAAAATTTATTTTTATTTTTACCTTTTTCATCCTTTCTTTTGTATTTCTTTTATTTACTAATAAAAATAACTTTTACTTTATTCTAACATTCGTTTCATAGTTTATTAATTTTAGTTTCAATCTTATTCATCGTTGTTTTCTTCTATTGCATCTATTTTAATTTTATTTCTGTCTAATATTTTGCGCTTAATTGAGACCTATTAGTTTGTCAAGAGGCCAATAAATCTCTCTAATTGTTTACTTATAGCATTTTATCGTCTTTAATCAACGGATCATTTCTTTTAACTACTTTTCACAAATTTATATTTCTACAATTTTAATAGTTTTGTACTTTAGCTTAATCAGATTACAACCTTTCGCTTTCGTCTAACGCCTAAAAGATAAATAAACATTAGTAATTAGACAACTCCTCATGGATTCGACCATTACTACAACTGACTCTGTGAGCTTGCGGTAAAGTAAAATCGTGGTTTCTGTTCACAATAAAAATCATCAATCAAGTTTTTGACGTCGTTGCTGGAGAGAGTTTGATTAATTTCTAGTGTTTATTTAATATTCAATTCATGTTAGTTTTTTTAATTATTTTTTCTATTTTTTTAAATTTCTTTTTGTTTTTGTTCGTTGAAAAAAACTGAACTAGTTTTATTTCTATCATTATTCTACACATTGTCATTCTAGTAAAAGTTTAACAAAAAAATACATAAAGAATTTTATTTCTATTTTTCCAACTTTTTAAAAAATTTCCTAATCACACATTCAAAAAATTGGAAGAAAACACCTTCTTTCCCTCTTGCTCTTCCATCTTTGCTTCACATCGCCATATATAACTAAACTCCACTTCTCCTAACCCGATAACAACTTCCCCTCCATCCAAACCCGAAATACCACCTAACATCTCCTACCAACATCACATCATCACCACTATTTCAAAAACTCCCCTAGCATAGACTTCGAACTCACATCCTTTAACACCTCCATCAAAATTTGAAACCTAAAACCGCATCCCTTCACCTTATAGAATCCGAGATCCGACCTTTTGCTTCCTTCATCCCTTGCGCAAACGCAACCCTCACTCCTACCTCCCTCCACCAAGCGCCAACAACCATAATCGCAACACCAGCCTAGCACCTACAGCAGCACCTGTTTGTCACCCGCCTCCTCCACCAGAGCCGAATCCCATCCTCATCACCTGAACCTGCAACCGCAACCGCAAACCCCACTACATCCCCTTCCTCTCACAACTACTATAGCCCCTCCTCCAACCTGACACTCCAAACTCGAGAACCAAACCCCCGGCGATTATACAATTTCCCGCTTCCCGCATTCATCTCACCAACCGCCTCCGCCTTCCTCCTTCAACCATCTCCCGTTGTCCGAACCCTTGTATTTAAAGGAATGAAAATTGAAAAACGGAGAGAGGGGAGAACAGATTTGGGAAAGAACGCAATCGAACTTAGCAGATGGGATAGTTGTTTTGGGCTAGGGCTTGAGTTTAATAAAGGGAGGGTCCAAAAAAATATGAAGGAAGGAAGAGGCCGAAGTGAAAAGAAGGAAAAAAAAAGGCATTGATGACCATCAGATCGTGAATGGTAAGCATTGAAATTTGGAGTCTATTGTTGATATGAGACGAAGACTTTTGGATTTTACGAAGGGCGGATTTATTATTGTTGATTTTTCTTGATCATTTGCTTGCATGTTTAATAAATTATATGCTAGTTATTGTTGCTTCGGTATTATGTTTTGATCGTTGCTTGTTATTGCTTGTTGTCTGATTGTTTGTTGCTGTTTGCTATTGTTTGATTGCTGCTTGGCTTGTATGTACGATGGTTTGTGTTGTAGTTATAATTTCATAATTTAAGATATGACTCGGATAGCAATAGCCATTTGAAATAGATTGCATATCATCCATGTCCACTATAGGGTCGAGATGAGAATTATATGAGTCCACTGTCTTTTGATACTGACTCACTTGAGCTTACTTTCCAACTGATCGTCGTGTATGACTATATTAGTATTGATTACTACACTAAGGTTATACATGTTTGAATTCAGTGTTTGTGCACAATCCCTTTTGTATAATACAATTAGTTACTTGAGAACTGATGTATAGCTATTTAAATGCTTATTTGCTACGATTGGCATTTAAATGGTTAGAAGCTTTCTTAAGAGAGAGATACGAATTTGTAGGGTATGTGGGATGACGTAGGCTATCGCATATTTTCTGGCGCGTGATGCGTTCTAATATGGGAGTTTCCTTGATGGTGATAGCATAAGGGAAACATCTGTTCGAATTTTTTGAAACTAAGATTCGGGAAGTTTGGTTAGTCCAGTTAGATTCTTTTCGATGCGAAAATGAATTTCTTTTAAGAATTGAAGAATATAACACCCTGCAATTTTAATGATCAAATATTTAAATGATTAATTTAAATATTTAATCCTTAAGCAATAGAATACCTTTTATACTCGACTTTTACAAATAAGCATTGTGGGACTACACCCATAGTTGAGTTTGCTATTTCGATGCGAGTAAAATAAGTATAGACTTTACTGTGTTTGGAGTCGATGATTTTTGCATATGAATTATGTCAGATGAAAAAATTGAGCAAAGCCCATTAGCTTACCCTTAGTCATCTAAGCTCTTCATAATCATCGTTCACTTTTCATTTCCAAATTTTATTTTTCTCTACTTCCTCGAATCTTCTCCAAATCACTCCTTGAACCCTCTTTCATTTCCAAACCCTAAACCCCCTCAAATAAGTTTCTTAAATTCAAAGAAAATCACCATAATTCATCTCAACCTATCTCTACAAAACCCATCAAGTGATTAACATGAAGTTGCGATTAAGAGCTTTATTTATCATTTAGAGTTAAGAAGTGGGTTTGATGATTAGAGCTTGGTTTAGGTAAATCAAGGCAATGGGATGATTCTTCTAATTAATATACAGGAAATTATTGTCAAGGACAAAATTTCTCAGCGTTTTCGCCTCAAGGACAGATCTTCGGTATTTTAGCCTGAAGGACAACTTTCTCTGGTATTAATTTTTAGTTATTGATAGCAGTTTTTAGTTCAGTAGCAGTTTTCGAAGAACGTTTTTCATTATGAATAATTTTGAAAGAATGTTTGTCCTTATGAATAATTTTTAAGAGAATGTTTGTCCTAGTGGTTAAAATATTAAGGTCGTGTCGTTGAGGCTAAAAATACACAAATTTGTATCCTTAAAATTAATTCCCCAATTAATAAATGTGTAAATCTTCATGTTTTTGTTAAGTAATACTTATAGAATCACAGGAAGTGGTTTGGAGAATGTTTGAATTGATTTGGTCTTATATTTATGTTACAAATATGAATATATTAACTCATAAATTGTTTAAGCCCTTAACCATTTTTGGAATTAGTTACTAACCTAAGAATTTGATTTGGCTAATTGAATGATTATATGTGATGTAGTGATAGATTAGAGACTAATTACATGTGATAAGTAAGAGCACGTCATTAGTTAACTATAATTAAACTACTTTAAATTGTTTTGGAAAGGCTAGTAAGCTAATTAAGTGATTTTGAACTCTACACTTATTATTAAACTGATTAAAGGGTTAACGAAGCTTAGTCAGTATTCATAAAATGGTTATATGATTTTATAAATGAATTATATATTTTAAAAAATAGAGATGAGATTTTATAAAATGGTTATATGAAGTATACTTAATTTTATTGAGGCAATTAAGTATTTAAAGGCTTAAAATTGATTTGTAAGTTATTAATATATTTTATATAATAGTCGTATAATTTTATAAAATAGCATGAAACCATATTAGAATTTTATTGAAAGGGTTTTGGAAATAAAAGTAAGATTGATTAAGGAATGAATGAGTTACTCATTTAAATATACGTATACGTATATGAGTATGGGCAAGTATACGTATACGTGCATTGAAAATATATAACAATCAAAACGGCGTATGTATTGTAGTTAGAATTGTTGTATGATGGTTTGCTAAATTAGATGTGCAATTATTTAATTGCATAGAAATATTGTTGAATACAAGTTATTACGATATTTCATGTAGCCATAGCGACTATCATGTGCACTAAGTTGCATGAGAGTACACCAGACAGAGTAATCATTTCGGTGAAGTCTAAAATATGACTTGTGAAGTAGTTATGTGTGTTGTGTGAACGTGTGTGCATAAGCTTGCATGAATGAGTGTATCGACACATGTCTAAGCTATGCACAAGGCAAGGAGGTCGGGTATGTCATTTTGGCATGTTAGAGGAAGCCAGGTCGTTATAATTACCCATTGAACTCCGTTCGTTCAATGAGTGGATTTTGGTATCGAAATCGATTTTCGAATATTTATGGAATCCACTTCCAAAACATCGATAATTGAACTCTGGTAGAGGTAGAGGTCTGATGGGATAGAAGCAGGCTCTGGAAGCAAGGAGATTCATTAGACGAAGCGTTGGAAGAAACCACACACGAATCAGTATTTGTTTAGGAGACTTTTCCCTTCTCTAGGTTCATTGTTTGAATCCGGTAATTTCAGCCGACTAAACTACTGTCGAAATGTGTCCTGAATGGGGAAACCCTAAACAGAAAATAGGGATCAATTTCAGCCGAATGAGATCAGTCGACTGAAAGAGTTTCCAGTCAATCGAACTGCTGGGTAGTGTGTAACTTTGGGGAATTTCTTCCCCATTCGAGTGCAGTTCTTCATAGTGTCTAGGCACGATTTCGGAGAGGCTCTGGGCTACTCAGGGAGACGGAATGCAAGGCGAAGCTCAGGATTTGAATACAAATGTTAAGTGATTTCTTTGGAATTACTAACAACTGGGCACAAAGTCGGTACGGCGATTGGGCGCGCTACCACGTCCGACGAGCATATACGATCAAGTGGAGTGAATCTGTAACTTCGGGTTTTGACTTGGGGTATGTATAGTTAGATAAACTATGGTGATTTTATGTTGGTGATCATACATCATATCAGTCTTATATTAGTGACCGTATATAGTATTAACCTTATATTAGAGGTCATATGTTGTATTGGCCTTATAACAGTAGCCATGCATATTTTGGTCATTTAGCAGAGACCATGCATATAGATAGATGATGGTGAGATATTGGCCTTTGTTTGTGATAGATATATTTGATTATGTAGCTTATATTTCATATATATATATATATATATATATATATATATATATATATATATATATATGGCATCAATGCTCCTTTGTGATCCCAATGACATTTTAAACCAGATACACCTATCATTCTCTATTATAGAGATGTCATGTGAGTTTATTAAGAAATCCCTGATTGCCGAGAGGGAGATGAAGACGATCATCTACTAATGGATCATATATAACTTATGCATACTGAGGGGTATATGAGATCTACACGAGACCCATCACTTAGGATGTGGCTCGGGTCTACGGTACACTGAGGTATTGACTCTATTTATTTTGGACCCTCAATGGGAATCATTGGATTGCGGTCGATGTCTAATGTAGAATCAAGTTTTAGGTACGTAGATTAGGTCATATATCACCTATGCTCATTGAGGGGTATGGTGAGACCTACACGAGTTCGACCACACTGGATGCGACTTGGGGTCTATGGTACACTGAGGTATCGACTCTATTTATCTTGAGCACGAGTCTACTATGGACTACATTCATCGGCAATGAAGAGTATCAAGTTATATTCCTTTTTATCGCTTATAGTTATATTGTGTGTTCAATTTTTTTTTGATAACATGGTAGTGTGTTCTAGGATATGTTTGTATTATTATATTTATATTGCCTTTACATTTGTATAGCGGATTACCTTATCATGGTTCTAAGATATGTTTGTATTGTTATATTTATATTGCCTCTACATTTGTATAGTGGATTACCTTATCATGGTATATTGTTACGTATTAGTCACATTGTGCTGACCTTTTGATTACAGGAGAAGAGCAGGTTATGATAAAGTTCTCTATTTTTGAAATGGGTTTATTATACTTATTTATACGCAGTCCGGATTACCTTGAACCACGTTTACAGATAGGGCCGACTATGATTTAGCTGTCTCTTATTTATTTTATATAGTTTTGATATACAGTATTTTGAGATAGTTCCCATCACACCAAACTTAGTTCGACCCGCATTTTGTTTTGTTTTGTTTATGTCATGACAACTCTCAGGTACTTGATTGAGTAGCCTAGAAGTCAGGTGCTTATAGGAATACGCTTTTAGGATGCACAACTGAGGTATTTTGGAGTTGTGGCATCGATGTTTGGATATGTATATTTGATATTTTGTAGTACATAACATGCCTGTTATTTGTATATGAGACTATTGTATTAGATATTTATTCAGAACTCCGTGTTGTTGGGAGTTGAAGTATTCTTACTTTCTATGCTGATAATTATTTATCAGTTGCTTCCGCTAGTGTAATCTCTTATATATTGTCATTCTATTCTGTTTATATATATTCAGTATATATGTTGTCATTCTGTTGTATGGTCCTATCAATGTCTTGGTTTAGTGTTTTTTTCTAATTTTACCTTGACAATTTTTTTTGTGATATTTTCCAAAGTCTAACGTTGATATGAGACGATGACTTTTGCGTTTTACGAAGGGCGAGTTGTTACAGTTGGTATCAGTTATGTAATTATTCACTTTTATTTCAATTATATTTATATTTCCGTGTTCATGTTAAACTGTAAAAAAAATGGTCTGAAAATCAATGTAGCGGGTTCTCGTCGAATGACTATCCAAAAAAGGAAAAATATCAATGGAACTACTTTATGGCAATAACTAAAGTTGAAATTTTAAAAATAATTAAAATTATGAATTTCATCCCACTTCTAATAATTATGATTATATATGCCCAATCGTCGTTAAAATATTTTTTTAACCCTAAAATAATTTTTCTCAAAATCAACACGGGCACGAAAACCATTTTGAAAATAATTTTGAAAGTAGTAACAACTTGGGTTATAGTACAAACAAACTTTAAAGTGGATGGAATTTTCACACTAATCCAAGTCAAACTTTTAAAAATGATCAAAATTTTAATTTTTCGTCCAACTTCAACAATTTTGGTAAAAGACCTAATTCTCATCATCTAAATGATTTTCATTATAAAATAATTCCCATTTTCAATACAATTTTCGAACACAATACAATTCTTATGAAAATGGAAGTGAAAATCAGTATGGAAATAATATTGATCACTGAAATAAGTTAGATCATAATTTTAAGAATAATATATATCATAAGAAGCAATCAAAAAGGTTTCAACTGGAAGAATGAGAATATGATGAGAAAAGTTATAAACAACTTTTGCTGAAAACTTGCCATGTACTTATTGAGAGAAGAAAGAAAACCATCAGATCTGCTGAATTAGAAAATAATGTTTCAAAATTCAATATGGGTATATCATTTTGAAAGTAACTTTTAGTGCGAACAATATTTTCAAAATAATCCAAGTCAGAGTTTCAAAAATAACCAAACTTATAATTTTTCTTCCAACTTAAACAATTTTGGTTTTGAACCTAATTCTTAGTATCAAAATAATTTTCATTATAGGACTGATTTCCATTGTCAAAATGATTCCCTATATTGATATAATTTCCATGGAAATGAAAATTAAAATCAATTTGAAAATAATTTTGATCATGAAAACGACTTGGATCGTAATTTCAAAAATTACTCTTTTCAAGGAAATTATACAAATGAAAACGAAAATGAAAATTAAGCTAGAAGTAATTTGGATTATAATTTTGAAAATAGCTCATATCGAAAAAATTATATTGATAAAATACTTCAAATTGAAAATATTGCATGTGATTCCTACGAGGGACTAAGAAAAAAGGAATGACAAGATCAATGAATTGTTAAATAAATTGAAATTGTCTTAAAACAATACGAGGAAAAAGACAAAATCCAAACATGCAATGAATCAGAAGGCAGTCCAAATTTCACTCACACTGACAATTTTCAAATAACAACTTTTGAAACTAAAATTGATACCTTAAGAAAGTTGTTCAAAATTCATGAATTGATTTGGATTTCAGTTCTTTTAAAGAAATTGATGTAAGTTCAAATTTCGACCATACTTTGCCTCACATAAACATGTTAGAAACAATATTTTTTTAGGCTAAAAATCAAGGAGATAATAAATTTGTTAATGATTTAGTTAAAGAAGACGAATTTAGTGAACATGAATTTTTCAGGCTGTTTGAGAATGAGCTTTTGCACAAGGATAAGTTAAACTTAAATCGCCGATCTGATTTTGAAAATTTTAATTTTGAAGAAATCACCATCGCTAAAGAACATGAAAATTTTGTTTGTGAAAATGAAATGTCAATTAACGAACCAGTGGCGAATATGAAACCAAGCTTAATTTAGAACTTAATGAAAATGTTGAAATATCAACTAATGAGACCATTTACATTGAACATTAGGTTAAACTACATCTTTTAAAGGAAAAACCTAAGCTAAATAAATTATTAGATGACACTCAATATATTGATTTTACCATTTTAACTATACTTGTGCACAATCACCCATTTTTGAACATAAGCTAAAACTATACACTGGTAAATTTACCGAGCACACATTCACATCATGCGCAAAACTTGGGTTGGAAAACTTCTACTTACAAGATACCAAGATATCAACTTAGTTGACTATAAATCAAGGTGTGAAGATGAAATGTTGGTAACAAATTTTCTTCTTAGAAATTATACCAAAGTACAGTATGGGGGAATATAAAATTAAAACTAAATGCCGAAGAAAAGGATGAGCAACATTCTTTGCATCACATTCATCGTATGCACATATATTATTACATGTATAATCCATTTTGGTATATTGTTAAACTACATTTTATATCACAAATCATTTTACATTGCATACATTTGTGGGCACTTTCCTTCAAGTTTAGAAAAGGTTTTGAACAATGAGGACGCTGTCAAATTTAAGTATGGTGGGAGACTCAGGCTACATTCATTTTTTTTAAATTTGCACATTTTCCAATTTTTCACACGTAATTGAATTCATTTTTGCATGTAGATTTGCATTTCTTTGAGTTATATACATTTAGAACAATTTTTCCACATATTTTTTTAAAATTAGTTGAAATTGGTTTATTTTAAACAGGAATGATGGAGTTGGTGCACTATGTTAGTCATCCAAAGAAAATTTTGTGAATCTCTAGCTTTGAAAGGAAAATAAAATAAAAGGTTCATATTACAGGCAATAATAGTGAAGCTAGTATGTAAGTTGATTCATATGTGACTGTGAAGCTTGTTTAAACTTGTTGTCATCATTTAAAAGTGGTAAGTCTAAAGTGCATGCGTTAACACTTTCAAATCTTTATAACTAAGAGGTGCTAAGATGATTTTGCATTGCTCTCACCAAAAAAACCAATAATTATAGTAAAAATAATAAAAACCAAGGGTATCCAACATTGCTAGTGCATCCATCGTTGGTGTGCACGCTCGTCAAGTTCTATCCCACTCTCACGTAAGCCCGAAGGCAGTGCATGGTTGGTATACCTTAACCTTAATGAGCTGGACATCTAAGGATCACCAACCTCTATTGACATCGTAGAGTACATTAACATAATCCGCCAAGCTCTTTTCCATTCTCACATAAGAGGAAAAGGTAGTGCATGGGTGGAATACCTTGGTCAATGGGTTAGGTGTACGCATATAAAAAAACAAAAAAACAGAAGAAACAAACAAAAAAATGCAACGACCCATATTTTTAACTATTTTAGAAATATTAAATTTAATATAATTGTTGATTAAAAATAGTTAGAAATGAAGATTTTATGATTTATTAATGTAAAAATTTGATAGCATATAAATCATGATCGTAGATAAATGCTAAATCAACTAATTTTAATAAGGCAAAAGACTTTAATGCATATTAGAATAAGATTTAATGATATTGATTTGAATATGATTTAATTAATAATTGTTTGAATGTAAGTTTCATTGATTGCAACAATAGATATTAATATCAGAATGGAATAATTTAACAAGTAAATATTGGAAAATAAATTGAACATTTGAATAAGAACTTACATTTTAAATTAAATTGAAATGAAACATTGTAATGAGAGTTAAGATTTGACTTGAAAAGGATAAATTGAATGTTTATCTCTAATTAGAGAATAATGTAAAGCTGATTTGAATATAAATTGTAAATAAGAAATAAATTAAATGATGTGTTAATGGTGAAATTATATATTATTTAATTGAAATTGGTTTAATTTTGAACATGAAATCAGTTATTTGGCAAGTAATTTATTAACCTCTATTGTAAATAATAAATTTATAAATGTGTTCAAATTACTTAAATTTAACAATTGTTCACGAGTTCGAGCCCCGAAACTGACAACCCTGTAACAAGTACCCGAAGTATGTGTTTGGCAGGCACATACTTCCCTAGTGTTTACAAGCGAAGCTTGGTTCTCTAGGTAATTCAAAAAAAAAATTAAAATTGTTTAATTCTCATCTTATAACTAAATATGTTCGAAGTTAATTTGGAAATCAATTGTTGGAATTTGCTATAATTGTAATATTCCAGTTAATGTAAGAGAGATAACTGTAGAGTAATGAGTGCAATGAAATGGGAACTTATGTTTAATAAACACATAAGATATTGTTAGATTTAATATAAATAACATTTAAAAATAATAACAAATAGAAGAATGCGTTGAAAACTAAATTGTAATGAACTAGAATTTTATTACGGTTGTAATTAAATGTTGGAATTAATTTAGTATATAGATGTTGGGTTTAACATGAAAAATTAGATTTCGAAGTAAAACAATTGGATTAATTATCTTCCATGTATTAGGGTATGTTTTGAGATTTAAATATTGTAATTCATAGTAATAAAATATTGTCATTAATAGGAAATAGAAGTAAATGGTAATTAATTAGTTATATTTGCAACTTATGTTTTGTGTTAAAAATATAACGAGAATTTCAATGAGAAATATTACGCTCAAATTGTGAGTACTCAAATTTGTTACAAATACAATGATAAAATAAAATCAATTTGTGACGACCCGGAATTTTGAGCAATATCAATTTAATAATCTTTGATAATGATTAAATTGATTTGATCATTTTATATTATAAATTGACAAGTTAAATCTATTTTAAAGGTTAATGATAACAATTTGTTAATATCTATCAATAATTTTCTTTGCAATATAAATAGGCAAGTCAATTCTTTTGAAAGTTTATAATAATCTGATTTGAAATTATTTATTTTGGTAAATAAGAAGTCTTTAATGTAATAAAACTTTGTATTCAAATTATAATATATATGAATGTATATATATTGTGATTTGATATTTGTTTTAAAATTTAATTTGGAAATTAATAAATATAATATTAGAATATGTTTCTATTTGAAATGTGTATATATATTTGTGTATATATATTTGAAATAGGAATTGCATTAATTTGAATTTAATAAGAGTTTTCAAATTTGAATATATTTAGTTTTGAATTTAAAATGATAATTTGATTTAAATGACTTTAAATTGATAATTGAGATTTAAATTTAAAATATCAAAGTTAATTCCTTATTTATGATAAATATGTACTTTAAGTTTTTAAATAAGATCTAATTTAAAATAGAAGTTTCAAACATATAAACATGATTGGATTAAAAATGTAAACTACTTGTTTCATATGAATATCTATTAAAATATAAGTATGTACATTTTATATTACATAAATATATGTATATAAGGATTTAATAAATTATTAAAGATAAATACATTTAAAGGAAAAACATATAAATAATACTTATATAACACATGTAAGAATATTAATTTACATTAAAGACACTTGTAAATAAATTGGTATAGGTGTAAGTAAATTAGAAACTTGAAGTGACAAATGTCTCTCCTTAGTAAAATTAAATTTAAAATTTAACTTGTAAATATAAAACAAAAGTTTTTCTTCAGCTGAAAACAAATATTTTCTTCAAACTCAAAACTGAATACAAAAGCAAAATACAAATTGAAATCAAAAGAAGAAATCACTTTCTTCTTTCAAACAAAAAAAAAACAAACCTGAAAAGAAGAATCTGTAAAACATTAATGCAAGAGCTAGAATCAATCAATTCAGCAATTAATCAACATGCAAATGAATCAAAGGCCTGGAACAAATGCAGTTTCTGTTCTCTGCTACAGGTGAGTGAATGGAACTTTTAAAAACAGTTTTAATTCTTGAATTCACCTGTTTTTATGAATAAATAACTTGATGATATCTGCAATGTTTGAATTTAAATTTGAGCATGTGTGGATATGATGATATGTTCTCTGTTTTCTGCTTTTATGTCAAAGTGAGTAAATGCAGTTTGAAAAACAGTTTGAATCTCAAGAATTTATCTTGTTCTTGTGTAGTTATGTTAATTTGTCTGGATTAATGGATTGAAACTAATGCATGTAGTTATATAGGTTATTTATGATTGTGTGTTGCCTGTAAACATGAATATATGTCCAGTAAGTTTATAAACAGGTATCAAATGTCATAATAAATTCAAGAATACTATATTGAATTCGAGTTGCTTATGATTTGTTTACAAATGTTGTTTGTAATCACATAAGCTATTATCTAAAAATAATTTCAAGATTTTATATTGAATAATTTATTTTAAATAGATAAAATTTGCAGTGCATGTCAAATTTAGTCAGAAATTGATGAATTAAATTTTTAATTTTGGATTCATAAATGGATTGCAAATGTAGAATGATGATTTTTAGTACTTGAATGATGAATTTTAATGGAGTAATTAGTGAGAATTTTGGGGTTCTTTGATTTAGGGTTTTTGGCCAAACCACGGCGTACGGCGGCGAATTGATCGCCGTGGGTGAACTCGAAGGTGGAGTGGGCTGTAGGGAGCATGCGAAAAATGCTCCTTGAATTTTCTATTGAGTGTGATGGCCGTGATTCGATCATATAGGGTTTATCACCTGTTTTTTTGCCGTTGTGTTCATCTTGACTTCGCAACTTCGAGGGTGTTCTGGAGGCTATCGCGAGGGGTTAGAGAGATGAGGGGAAGTGAGAGGAAGCTGCGGCGATGGCGGCGTGGTCTCCGGTAAAGGGGATGGTCGGCGGTGGGAGATTTTCTGGCTGCAGTGTTTCGAATCTGATGGGTTCGAGTGTGATATTTTCGAGTGACATTCGAATTTGTTTTCTGGGTTGAGCATTGGGATGGAGGGGTTGATCGTGACTTGTCGTGATCGGAATGGTGGTCGTTGGCGATGGGAAACACGGTGCACGTTGCACGGCTGTGTGCATCAGGAAGGAGAAGGGGGTATTGGGTTCAGGGATGTGAAGAGAGGGAAGACTCGAAGTACACCCCGTGTTTTGGTCGTTATGGCTCGAAGCAGAGGTTGGGAGAACTCGGGAATTTGTCGTGTGAGTTTCTGAGTGATTTCTCGAGTTGCCAGCATACTTTAGTTTGAGTTTAGAAGTTTTGAAATGTTTAACAGTATGGTTTCTAAAATTTATACAAAGTAAATAAGTTTATATATAAAACTAAATTTGTTTCAAAATTATGTTAAACAAGTTTTATATATATTAAATATGAAAGTTTTAAATAAGATAAGTGGATTTGAAATAGAGTTTGTATTAAACTTTAATAAGTAAATTTGGAAAGATTTTAAAGATTTAAAGTTCAATTTAAAATATGTTTAAATTTAATTTTTTTCTAAATTATTATATTTTATTTAAATTAAGTTAATGATTTAGAATTTGATAATCAATTGTAATAAAAACTATCTTTAGTAAGTTTGAATTTGATTTAATTAAAGATAATTAAATTTGTAAAGATAATTGAGATAGTTAAATCATTTTTAATTATCAAGTTTTATTTGTTAATAAATGATTTAATTAAGATAAGGTTTCTTAATTAAGAATCTTTTAATATAATAAGTTAAGAATCATTTAATTAATTTTAAATGATTAAGTTAAATAGTTAATTAAGTAATTAACTTGTGATTAATTAAGATAATCACTTTGGATTAATCTAATTACTTAGGGAAGTAATTAAAGTAAATAAGAGATTAATTACAGAAGGTAATTAAGTAAGAGTTAATTACTTTATGAAAAGTAATTAGGTAATGTGATTAAGAGTTAATCACTTTAGTTATTAATTAAAGACTTAATTAATAATTGATTAAAGGTTTAAATTATTTGGTTAGTGATTTATTAATTAAAGAATTAAGAGTAATTAATTAAGTAATTAATTACTTGTGAAAGTAATTAATTAAGAAGAAATTTAATTAATGATGTAATCATTAATTAATGAAAATAATTAGTTAATTGTTAATTAATAATTTAAGAATAATTAGTTTATAATTAAGTTTTAATTACTAAATGTAATTAAAGTAATTAATCAGAGCTGATTAATTAAAAAGTAATTAATTAAGTATGATTAATTAAAAGTAATTAATCAAGTGTGATTAATTAAAAATGATTAATAAAGTGTAATAGATTAAAGATAATTAAGGAATAATTATCAAGATAATTAGAGAATAATTAATCAAAGTTGATTAATTTAGAAAGTAATTAAGAGGTAATTACTTAGTATAATTTGTAAGTAATTAATCAGGATGATTAATTAATATTGTAATTAAGTAAGAATTACTTAAGGTAATCAAGTGATAATTAATCAGGAAAGATTAATTGAGTTGGGTAATTAAGTGATGTTAATTAATTAATTTGTAATTAATTAATGAATAAGAAGTTGGATTGAAGATAATCCAAGTGTTTAATTAAGGATTAATTTAATTTAAGGATTAATTAAATTAATCAAGTTTAAATCAAACTTGTTTATGAATGGTTAATGATTGGATGATATATGTATCATTGAATGAGTTAATGATATTGGTTGTTGTTGGATGGCATTGATTGATGGATGATGATATGTATATGCTATATCTGATTGTGATATATATGCTGCTTTGTGATATGTATAGATGCATGTGATAATAGATGCTTATCTATCTGTGTAATATGATACATTCATTTGTGTTAAGTGATATTTTCTAAATATCTATTGTCTAAAATCCCTTAAGTACAACTTGGACATTAAAATGGCGTTTGGTTTCGATGAGACCGGGATCGGGTTTCCATATTTGGAATCCGAAAACCACATCGATTCCAATTAAACGTTAGGTCGTTAATCCAAGTGGAGCAAGTGAAGACTCGAAGTGTAAGGGCTATACGTCAGTATAACTCTGTGGGTGATTCCGTAATGAGTTTGACGGAATAGTGCTTATAGATTCGAGATGGTGAATCAGAGTGCAAGGGCTATGGTCGTTGACTCTGAGGGTGATTCCAAAATGAGTGCAACGAGATAGTGCCTTCGGTTTCGTTCGAACCCGGAACGAACTTGTATGGATTGAATGCTTTCAGCACATCGTCAGGCGGACGATGAGCATTCTAAGATGATTGGTCCTATAAAGGTAATCGCAGCCTCAAGCCTCATCAACCGAGAATGGCTAAAACAGGGGAGGGGCAGCAAGGCTTCGTGGGTCGCGCCCACTGGAGGGCAAGATACATCCCTGTCTAGAGGTCCCTTTATATTTCGGCTGTGTGGGCAGTTGGTCTGCAGCCAACTGCGGGGTGGTCTTGTTCGGGACTGTTCAGTAAGGAATGGTCCCGGTCTTGTGTTGCAGGGGATGAAGGGAGTAATCCTCGGTACGGTGATCTAGGCCACGTACTGTGACGGGCGGTACCCCAGTAGCCCTGCCATTGTTGGAAACCCATTTTCCCTACGAGACCCTACGGTTTTGTTTGTATTACCCACTTTTGTGGCTAGTAGCTGGAATTTAATCATGTAACAATTTCGGCTATTTCATATTTATTTGAAAACCCTAGACACTATTATAATATCACTGGATTTCCTATCAAATGTTTTGGTTAGCGTAAGGTAAAAACTTTTCCATGTTTATGTGTGGGAAGTCTTACGTGATACTTTTTGTTTTCAAAGGATTTTCTAAAGTTAAGCAATCTTAAACCGTTTACTCACACCAGACCCCTGTCTGACCCGAGTGTTTATTTTCTGTTTTATTAAACTCTTGGGTACTCATATTCTATATGAGTAGTCAAGTGATTCAGGTTATCTCTTGACGAATTCTGGAGGAGCTTTGGAGCAGGAGGCTTCAGCGTGTAGATATATGGTTAGAGTTTCCGCTGTGTTGTTTCTGTATGATGTCTTGTATTGTATTAGACAGAAATGTTATAACTGTCTAATTTGAGATGTTTAGTTGTGTACTCTGATGTATAAGATACTCTGTATATGTTCTATATTATATTTAAATCGTTCCGCTGTGAGATTCTGATGTGTTGTTTTCTCTTTCTTCTCTTTCTTTTCTTCTTCTATCCCTTTCTTTCTTAATTAGTGATGCGATTTTCCGGGAGTGGAATTTCGGGTCGCTACAGCTGGTATCAGAGCATTAGGTTGAGTGAATACCTAGGCTCTGGAGTGGTGTCTATCTTGAGAGAGCGTACTTGTAATTTTTATATAAATATATATATTTATATATCTACCTAATCTGTTGGATTATCTGTTCGGATTTTCCAACATAGGCTATAAAGGTAGATAAGGTAGAAGTGTGTGGAACACGACTACCACTGTTGGTTGAGGCTTATATGTGGTGGTTGGAGATGTGTTTATCGAGATTGTAGACCAAATACTGTCTCGAATTAGTTTTGTGGATTGTAGAAAGGATTTCTTTGAGTCCAAAGGAAGTCTTTTTCAAGGATTGGAGTATATTCTTGAAGTGTGAGGTTGATTTGCTCTTAAGTGAGCGGGATTTCCAAGAGTTGAGTTGTCAGCTAAATAGAAGCAAGTGATGGTATCTTGATAGTTTCAGGAAGGAATAGCTGTATGATGAGATGCAGTTTCCATAAATGGTTCTGAAGATGTTTCTTTTGGAGCCAGATTTAGATGGTGTTGGAAGAGCATTGATGCCTGCTGCAGTGGAGTTTTGGATGTGTATAGATTCTCCAGATGTTTTTAGGGAATTAGAAGTTGACCTGAATCGAAGATTGAGATTTCTTATCGACTTGGATTTTCAGGAGTAGTATTGATGGTTCAATCTTATAGTGGGATGACTCCTGGAGCGAGAAGAGTTTGGTGTGGCAGCTCAGGATTCTTTGGAATTGATCATCTTATTCCGAGTTAAGATTCTGCTAAGATGTTTTGACCAAGTGGAATGGTCACTGAGATTTTTATGAGTCGGATGAACTGTGTATGGAAAAAGATTTTTGCTTGTGTTCTTCGATAGCATTCTTATCTGCTCTAGATCAGAGTTGTGCAGCGGAAGCAAGTTGGGAATTATTCTAGTATGGAGCAACCGGATGTTGCAGTAAAGGAATTTCTACAGGAATTCAAGTATGAAGGAATTTTCTGGATTTGGTAGGCAAGGTTGTCTAGTACAACTGTTTGGTTATCCCAGATATGAGATATAGGTTTGAAGTCCATTGATGTTTGTGGTATAGAGTTGTATTTTGGATTTCAGCAAATTATTTTTGGAAGAGCCATTTTGTTGAGTAGGATCTGGAGTTTTGATTTGAGTTGGTGCTGTTGTTTCATGGAGCAATCAGCAAGGGTTAGGCTGATCAGGGATATTAGAGGTGACTCAGAAACATCTGAAGAATTGTGCAGTTTAGAATTGAGGGATTTGGGATGTGTAGTTAGAGTTTGGATTTTGATTTGGTTTTATCCAATTAAAGGAGATACAAGGTTTGGTAAAATTGGAGAGTTGGCTCCGGAGGTATTTGGAGTTTATCTGTGATCTCTAGGGATTTGATTTTGATCTACAGGATTGAATTGCCAGTTTGGATAGCTGGAATTCATTGTATTTCACATATCTCTGAGAAATATGTGTATGATTCTTCGAGTGATAGAATCAGCAGTTCAGAAGGAATCTGGTGGTTGTGCTGGTTTTGAGTTAGTCTGATGGCTTGTTCAGATTTGAAGAATCAAGTGAGGGAGTTCTTGGTTTTAGTAGTGTAGTTAGTTAAAATTTGTAGAGCGAGTATTCCAGTATAGGTATCTGGAAAACTCTAGATAATATTAGGAAGTTCTATTCAGAATTTTTCTGAATAGATAAATTGTTTGTTTGTTTGAATTGGTTGCTATGATTGATTGTTTGATTGCTGTTTGAAATTTAAAATCTTTATCTGGGTTATTAAATTATCTTTGCTTTTTAAATTTCGGGGACGAAATTCTTTTTAAGGGGGGAGGAATGTGACGACCCGGAATTTTGAGCAATATCAATTTAATAATCTTTGATAATGATTAAATTGATTTGATCATTTTATATTATAAATTGACAAGTTAAATCTATTTTAAAGGTTAATGATAACAATTTGTTAATATCTATCAATAATTTTCTTTGCAATATAAATAGGCAAGTCAATTCTTTTGAAAGTTTATAATAATCTGATTTGAAATTATTTATTTTGGTAAATAAGAAGTCTTTAATGTAATAAAACTTTGTATTCAAATTATAATATATATGAATGTATATATATTGTGATTTGATATTTGTTTTAAAATTTAATTTGGAAATTAATAAATATAATATTAGAATATGTTTCTATTTGAAATGTGTATATATATTTGTATATATATATTTGAAATAGGAATTGCATTAATTTGAATTTAATAAGAGTTTTCAAATTTGAATATATTTAGTTTTGAATTTAAAATGATAATTTGATTTAAATGACTTTAAATTGATAATTGAGATTTAAATTTAAAATATCAAAGTTAATTCCTTATTTATGATAAATATGTACTTTAAGTTTTTAAATAAGATCTAATTTAAAATAGAAGTTTCAAACATATAAACATGATTGGATTAAAAATGTAAACTACTTGTTTCATATGAATATCTATTAAAATATAAGTATGTACATTTTATATTACATAAATATATGTATATAAGGATTTAATAAATTATTAAAGATAAATACATTTAAAGGAAAAACATATAAATAATACTTATATAACACATGTAAGAATATTAATTTACATTAAAGACACTTGTAAATAAATTGGTATAGGTGTAAGTAAATTAGAAACTTGAAGTGACAAATGTCTCTCCTTAGTAAAATTAAATTTAAAATTTAACTTGTAAATATAAAACAAAAGTTTTTCTTCAGCTGAAAACAAATATTTTCTTCAAACTCAAAACTGAATACAAAAGCAAAATACAAATTGAAATCAAAAGAAGAAATCACTTTCTTCTTTCAAACAAAAAAAAAACAAACCTGAAAAGAAGAATCTGTAAAACATTAATGCAAGAGCTAGAATCAATCAATTCAGCAATTAATCAACATGCAAATGAATCAAAGGCCTGGAACAAATGCAGTTTCTGTTCTCTGCTACAGGTGAGTGAATGGAACTTTTAAAAACAGTTTTAATTCTTGAATTCACCTGTTTTTATGAATAAATAACTTGATGATATCTGCAATGTTTGAATTTAAATTTGAGCATGTGTGGATATGATGATATGTTCTCTGTTTTCTGCTTTTATGTCAAAGTGAGTAAATGCAGTTTGAAAAACAGTTTGAATCTCAAGAATTTATCTTGTTCTTGTGTAGTTATGTTAATTTGTCTGGATTAATGGATTGAAACTAATGCATGTAGTTATATAGGTTATTTATGATTGTGTGTTGCCTGTAAACATGAATATATGTCCAGTAAGTTTATAAACAGGTATCAAATGTCATAATAAATTCAAGAATACTATATTGAATTCGAGTTGCTTATGATTTGTTTACAAATGTTGTTTGTAATCACATAAGCTATTATCTAAAAATAATTTCAAGATTTTATATTGAATAATTTATTTTAAATAGATAAAATTTGCAGTGCATGTCAAATTTAGTCAGAAATTGATGAATTAAATTTTTAATTTTGGATTCATAAATGGATTGCAAATGTAGAATGATGATTTTTAGTACTTGAATGATGAATTTTAATGGAGTAATTAGTGAGAATTTTGGGGTTCTTTGATTTAGGGTTTTTGGCCAAACCACGGCGTACGGCGGCGAATTGATCGCCGTGGGTGAACTCGAAGGTGGAGTGGGCTGTAGGGAGCATGCGAAAAATGCTCCTTGAATTTTCTATTGAGTGTGATGGCCGTGATTCGATCATATAGGGTTTATCACCTGTTTTTTTGCCGTTGTGTTCATCTTGACTTCGCAACTTCGAGGATGTTCTGGAGGCTATCGCGAGGGGTTAGAGAGATGAGGGGAAGTGAGAGGAAGCTGCGGCGATGGCGGCGTGGTCTCCGGTAAAGGGGATGGTCGGCGGTGGGAGATTTTCTGGCTGCAGTGTTTCGAATCTGATGGGTTCGAGTGTGATATTTTCGAGTGACATTCGAATTTGTTTTCTGGGTTGAGCATTGGGATGGAGGGGTTGATCGTGACTTGTCGTGATCGGAATGGTGGTCGTTGGCGATGGGAAACACGGTGCACGTTGCACGGCTGTGTGCATCAGGAAGGAGAAGGGGGTATTGGGTTCAGGGATGTGAAGAGAGGGAAGACTCGAAGTACACCCCGTGTTTTGGTCGTTATGGCTCGAAGCAGAGGTTGGGAGAACTCGGGAATTTGTCGTGTGAGTTTCTGAGTGATTTCTCGAGTTGCCAGCATACTTTAGTTTGAGTTTAGAAGTTTTGAAATGTTTAACAGTATGGTTTCTAAAATTTATACAAAGTAAATAAGTTTATATATAAAACTAAATTTGTTTCAAAATTATGTTAAACAAGTTTTATATATATTAAATATGAAAGTTTTAAATAAGATAAGTGGATTTGAAATAGAGTTTGTATTAAACTTTAATAAGTAAATTTGGAAAGATTTTAAAGATTTAAAGTTCAATTTAAAATATGTTTAAATTTAATTGTTTTCTAAATTATTATATTTTATTTAAATTAAGTTAATGATTTAGAATTTGATAATCAATTGTAATAAAAACTATCTTTAGTAAGTTTGAATTTGATTTAATTAAAGATAATTAAATTTGTAAAGATAATTGAGATAGTTAAATCATTTTTAATTATCAAGTTTTATTTGTTAATAAATGATTTAATTAAGATAAGGTTTCTTAATTAAGAATCTTTTAATATAATAAGTTAAGAATCATTTAATTAATTTTAAATGATTAAGTTAAATAGTTAATTAAGTAATTAACTTGTGATTAATTAAGATAATCACTTTGGATTAATCTAATTACTTAGGGAAGTAATTAAAGTAAATAAGAGATTAATTACAGAAGGTAATTAAGTAAGAGTTAATTACTTTATGAAAAGTAATTAGGTAATGTGATTAAGAGTTAATCACTTTAGTTATTAATTAAAGACTTAATTAATAATTGATTAAAGGTTTAAATTATTTGGTTAGTGATTTATTAATTAAAGAATTAAGAGTAATTAATTAAGTAATTAATTACTTGTGAAAGTAATTAATTAAGAAGAAATTTAATTAATGATGTAATCATTAATTAATGAAAATAATTAGTTAATTGTTAATTAATAATTTAAGAATAATTAGTTTATAATTAAGTTTTAATTACTAAATGTAATTAAAGTAATTAATCAGAGCTGATTAATTAAAAAGTAATTAATTAAGTATGATTAATTAAAAGTAATTAATCAAGTGTGATTAATTAAAAATGATTAATAAAGTGTAATAGATTAAAGATAATTAAGGAATAATTATCAAGATAATTAGAGAATAATTAATCAAAGTTGATTAATTTAGAAAGTAATTAAGAGGTAATTACTTAGTATAATTTGTAAGTAATTAATCAGGATGATTAATTAATATTGTAATTAAGTAAGAATTACTTAAGGTAATCAAGTGATAATTAATCAGGAAAGATTAATTGAGTTGGGTAATTAAGTGATGTTAATTAATTAATTTGTAATTAATTAATGAATAAGAAGTTGGATTGAAGATAATCCAAGTGTTTAATTAAGGATTAATTTAATTTAAGGATTAATTAAATTAATCAAGTTTAAATCAAACTTGTTTATGAATGGTTAATGATTGGATGATATATGTATCATTGAATGAGTTAATGATATTGGTTGTTGTTGGATGGCATTGATTGATGGATGATGATATGTATATGCTATATCTGATTGTGATATATATGCTGCTTTGTGATATGTATAGATGCATGTGATAATAGATGCTTATCTATCTGTGTAATATGATACATTCATTTGTGTTAAGTGATATTTTCTAAATATCTATTGTCTAAAATCCCTTAAGTACAACTTGGACATTAAAATGGCGTTTGGTTTCGATGAGACCGGGATCGGGTTTCCATATTTGGAATCCGAAAACCACATCGATTCCAATTAAACGTTAGGTCGTTAATCCAAGTGGAGCAAGTGAAGACTCGAAGTGTAAGGGCTATACGTCAGTATAACTCTGTGGGTGATTCCGTAATGAGTTTGACGGAATAGTGCTTATAGATTCGAGATGGTGAATCAGAGTGCAAGGGCTATGGTCGTTGACTCTGAGGGTGATTCCAAAATGAGTGCAACGAGATAGTGCCTTCGGTTTCGTTCGAACCCGGAACGAACTTGTATGGATTGAATGCTTTCAGCACATCGTCAGGCGGACGATGAGCATTCTAAGATGATTGGTCCTATAAAGGTAATCGCAGCCTCAAGCCTCATCAACCGGGAATGGCTAAAACAGGGGAGGGGCAGCAAGGCTTCGTGGGTCGCGCCCACTGGAGGGCAAGATACATCCCTGTCTAGAGGTCCCTTTATATTTCGGCTGTGTGGGCAGTTGGTCTGCAGCCAACTGCGGGGTGGTCTTGTTCGGGACTGTTCAGTAAGGAATGGTCCCGGTCTTGTGTTGCAGGGGATGAAGGGAGTAATCCTCGGTACGGTGATCTAGGCCACGTACTGTGACGGGCGGTACCCCAGTAGCCCTGCCATTGTTGGAAACCCATTTTCCCTACGAGACCCTACGGTTTTGTTTGTATTACCCACTTTTGTGGCTAGTAGCTGGAATTTAATCATGTAACAATTTCGGCTATTTCATATTTATTTGAAAACCCTAGACACTATTATAATATCACTGGATTTCCTATCAAATGTTTTGGTTAGCGTAAGGTAAAAACTTTTCCATGTTTATGTGTGGGAAGTCTTACGTGATACTTTTTGTTTTCAAAGGATTTTCTAAAGTTAAGCAATCTTAAACCGTTTACTCACACCAGACCCCTGTCTGACCCGAGTGTTTATTTTCTGTTTTATTAAACTCTTGGGTACTCATATTCTATATGAGTAGTCAAGTGATTCAGGTTATCTCTTGACGAATTCTGGAGGAGCTTTGGAGCAGGAGGCTTCAGCGTGTAGATATATGGTTAGAGTTTCCGCTGTGTTGTTTCTGTATGATGTCTTGTATTGTATTAGACAGAAATGTTATAACTGTCTAATTTGAGATGTTTAGTTGTGTACTCTGATGTATAAGATACTCTGTATATGTTCTATATTATATTTAAATCGTTCCGCTGTGAGATTCTGATGTGTTGTTTTCTCTTTCTTCTCTTTCTTTTCTTCTTCTATCCCTTTCTTTCTTAATTAGTGATGCGATTTTCCGGGAGTGGAATTTCGGGTCGCTACACAATTGAGACGATGTGGTTGTACGACGTATTATTTCTGTAACTCTTTAGTCGAATGATCTTTAAATATAAGTTGGTTTTAAATGGGGAGGTGTTAATTGTAAATTAATGTATAATAAAAAGAAATATGTTTTGATAAAAATAAAAGGGGATGATTAATTTATTGAAAAGAATATTTTTATCAAATAAAGTGTATGTTTCATTTGTGAATATAAATTTAATTTCTTTAAAATGAAAAATTGAATTTTTTTCTAAGTTTTTAGTTGGAATATTTGATTTATTTAAATATTCAAACCTGATTTGAATTTAGTTTACAAAAAAAATAACAATAATAAAATGGTAAGAAAACAACTTGAAGGTTTGGTTAAAATTTTGATTTGGAATAGTTAGCGTATTTACGTAGGAAATTTATTTCGTTCCAAAGTTGAATTTGGAGTCTTGGTTCATCTTTTATTATGTGCAGTGGCGGTCCCTATTACGTTAATTGTAGTGTATAATTTTGTTTATTGTGTACTAAATAAAAATATGCATATGTATGTGTGAATTTGAGCGTATTGGTGTTAATTGAATATGTTAAAATGAACGTTTTTTTATCTGGGTATATTAGAGTTGTGGTTTCCATGTACGTTGTACCTTCAAATTTAAATCTTTGCTTTCGTTTATTTTATATTATTATTATTACTATGTTTTATGAAATACATGCCTCTTTTGGTTTTTCAGTAAGTTTTGTTTGTTCACACGCAAGCCTTGCCTTGAAATGTTTCTTGTGTGTTGATGAAATTAATTGAGGTAGCGCACGTTTTGAAATTTTATACCAAAAGATTTGCTTGTCTTATAAACATGTCTTATCAAATTCCAACATCTGTCTTTCTTCTTTTGTTAATTACCTACATGTTAATCTCCTTTTGTTTTGCAAATTTACATCTTCCTATATCCTTCCCTTTCATATTCCAATTTCCAAACGTGCTTTACCCTTCATTTTCTATTTCATAAATCTCTTCCTCTAACTTTCCATTTTCAAAACGTGTTTCCATTATTTCTTTTACCCAATGTTTTCTTTCCTTTCTAAAAAAAATTAAACAAATGTGAGCAACTTATTTTCATGAAGCCAATCTTTTCCATTTGTTTGCAAAACCATTTCTTAAAGCCTTCTTCCTTCATGTGTGAGCCATCGTGTCATTTTTTCCATTGATTCTCCAGGCTTTAGAAACATGAACATGCTTCAAAATTCTTAATGTGAGTAACTAATTTGTTTTATTTTATTATTAAAATGTGTGTGCATGTTTTCATATTTCATTTTCATAATATTCTTATAGATCGAATATCTTCCGCATATGAACTCTGATTGATGCGCGATTTCTTCTGCTAGACTCATATTGAAATTGCGGACACTATGAAACAGGTTTGGTTGAATTTGGAGCTATTGAAATTTTAGATTTTTGTTGGATTTTCAATTGGTTATAAATCAAATGTGAGTGATTAAACCCACTCACACAGTATTAAAATTTCCACTGCAAGTTAAGTCAAATTTATGATGTGGTAAATAAATTTTGATCATTGTTTGTTGATGTAAGTTGACATTTGAATTGGTATTGAATCTAAATTGACATTAAATTGAACTGACATTTAATTTTATATTGGAATTCAATTGTTAGTTAAACATCGACATTAATAACTATTAATTGTTGCAATATATTGGTTGGTTTGGATGTTGTTTGAAATAGATGCTTATTGATTGATATGTTGGATGTATGGTTGTTTATTTATTTTAGTGTGTCCCTATTAATACTTTGTATATTATTGACATATTTTAAATGGTCATCTGAATCATTTTAGGATTAGATAACTAAGACATTTAAATTATAGGTTGAAATGATATATATCCATACAATTTCTTGAATTTGGATTATTAATTCGACTTGAATTATTTGAAAGTTTTAAGCTTTTAATTTAAACCTTGGATTTATTTTAATTTAAGTGGTTAAAATTGGTATTATGAATTATTTGAAATCTCTTAAGTTATTGCACTCACGTTGTACACTTGACAGGAGATGGAAAATCCCATAACATCTCTGAAGCCATTGTACTCATATTTTTATTTGAAATTAATTTGAGTTGCATAGGAATTTTTAGTTCTGACTCGAATGTATTTTTTTTCATTATGCTTGGGTTAGCCCGAGAATTTCAGTGTTTTGAAAACATTATTCCTTGGAGATGAAGATTGATGATCGTATTTATTATTATTTTTCCACTGCATTATTTGATATGTCTGTTTACTGTACTCTGATTGATGTTGTAAAATATGCAATCAAATGTATATTTTAAAACAGCTTCATGAACTATTTATTTGATTATTATATTTTGTCGTTCCGCTGCAAGATTTTGTGTATTGTTTTCCTTCTTTTCTCTACTTTTCTTTATTAATTCCCATCGACAATCTACCCTTTTGAATAGTTTGAGTTAGAAATGTGTGGTTTATTGTCAACTTGAATCGTCCAAAATGGTGAGTCGTCGTAGTTGGTATCTGAGCCAGGTTTAGCATACATCTAAACCTGTAGGATAAGCTCATTAAGTGTATATATGTATATGAGAGAGCATATTTGTTAGTGAAAAAAATGAAATTAATAAATGAAATGATTTTTAACCTAGATTATATATGGAACATAAAAGTGTTATTCTTTTAACTGATAAAATCATTCGTGACTGTTTGATGATGATTGGATGTTTTCACTTTACCGAGATATGATTATGCATATTATCATTTGCTGATTAGTTAGTTGTGCTCGACCATGTTATGAGCATTTGACTTTTGTTGTTGACTTTTGAATGGTGCATAACTAGTTGTAAATAATTTACTTTTTCACGCATGGGAAGGGTAGAAATTGTAACCTTTTGGCAATCTTGGAATGAACATCTTATGAATTAAGTTTCACAATTTGACTATAAGGCATTCGGCGACAATGTTGGGATAAAATTGATTTTTAGATTAAAGATATTTATTTTGATCAAAACAAAGAATTACGATCTTTGAAATGAATATTATATAAGATAATGACTCATATGAATATGATTTATGACTAAAAAGTTGTTCAAACTGGAAATTTTGAGAGTTTGAATTCCGGAGTTTGTGAAATTGGTTTCTAAGATTTCGTAAAAATGTAGCAGTGTTGTTTGAAAGTATTTTTCATGCTGTAATGTGTTCAAAATGATTTCGAAAGAAATAAAGTGCAAAACTCACCAATGTCGCTCTAAAATAATTCTGATGATGATTGCGACATCATCGGTGTTCATTTTCGAGTTTCAAAGTGGGGGAGCCACTTTAGTAGATTGCTACTCGATTATTTAATGAAACTGATTTGATTCAAATTCCTAAAGTATGATTTGATATTCAAAAGAGATATGTATATATTTATTGCAAACGATTTGAAATTAAACTCGGTGTTCAGGTCTCGAGTTTCTATCGAATAATATTATGAACACATATATCCTATGCATTAGGATTGATTGGTTGATTGATTGTGCATTTTGTTGAGATGGTTGATCGCTGATTTCCAATTTTGAATTGGAATTTGATTTTTTCTGACTATTCTAAAGGGTCGAACACTTTCAAATTGAGAAAATTTTCAAAGCTAATTATTTTGGTAAGTATATAAATTTAGTTTTGAAAATTTTAAAGTAAAGACCAATAGAAGTTGAACAAGTTTTCAAATGTTAAATAGTTTGATAAGTAAATTATATAAGATTAACTTGAATTATACAAGTATGAAATTTAATTTTTAGATGTTTTAAATGAAAGGGTTTTAAAAAATATTTTGAGTAAATATTTTAAAAAACTTATTATTGGAAAATTAATTTTTAAGTGGTTCCGACTTTGTATAAATAAAGAAATAGTTTTGAAAGGTTTATAATGGAATTTGTTTTAAGAAATATTTTGAACCTAGTAAATGTTTTATAATAAATGATTTTGAAAATTATTTCTTTAGGAAATAAATTTTATCTAAATTTGATATAAATATAAAATGGAAGTTGTAGAAAACTTTTGATTTGAAATTTGGAAAATTTTGAATTAGAATGATATATGATTGTTGACCTCATATATGGATTTGAAACTGTACTGATATTTGAAAATTGATTGATTTCGAAGACCTTTGACTCTGTGTAAATATCTGGTTCTGAATTTTTTGATTCTTATATGAAAATGGTTAGTATAAATATGAAGTTATTTCGAAAACTATTGATTTTAGAAGGTATTCAATCTGAAGAGATAAATCTTATATATAATGGAAATATAAGAATGTTTTGATATATCCAAGACTATTGATTTTGGAAAGTACTCAATTTGAAAATGAAATCTTATATATAATGATATTTATATAAGTGTGATATCTGAAGTTATGATTTTGAAAAGGCTACTACGTATATTATGATATATTATGAAATTGAAGATATGGGAAGTACCCTTTGTGAAATTTGGTAATCCACTTTGTGGGTTCATTCTATTGATCTGATTTGATTTTTGGTCGTCCGGACATAAACTCATGATGCAACATCTTGATATTTTCAACCATTCGCATCCACACATGTCAGACTTGAATTGCTCAATATATCATATTGTTAATTTATATTTGGCAAATGCAGCATATACAATAAATAAATAAATCACAGAATCATAGACACAGAGTAATATAACAATAAGCAGTGGAAACAAAAGAATAGTAGTTCATGAAGCTATTATATATATAACAGAGTTAAATAAGATACAACAGAAGTCTCAAATACAAGATCGGAATACATCACTGGAATCAACTGAGTAACTGCAAGCTGAAAAGATGTAGATGGATCTCTAAACGAAGCTCCAACTCCAAAGGTGAGTCTCAAAAGCTGTATCACTCAACCTGACCCGAGCGTAAAGCAAAACACAAAAAATTCGAGTTAGGATTAACATTCTTATATCAATAAATCCAATTCAAGTGAAATAACAACTGAAATACAAGTAACTCAAAGGATGTTTGGAATAACCATCCTCTAAAGATCCGTTAAACTATCTACTATGTAGTAATATACACTATTATAATAATGTCTATAGTAAGGTAAACTATTAAAATAGCGTTAAGGCATTACATTTTCCCCCTTAACACATTTTATAGTGCCAATGTCTATACAGTATCGTAATACCTCCAGATCAGGAGGCTACTAGAGGATACTCCATAGGTACGACACAAATCATACTCGTATAAGGCGCGCTAGGGTAGGTGACACGGCACAACTAGGCAATGCCAGAGTAGATATACCAACTACACTTCCGGGCTGGTGGTAATGCATAGCAACCACTGCCACCCACGTCGGAACACATTACCAAATCAAAAAAATCAATTGTGGACACCAAATCAATCACAAAATCAGAATATTGTATCGAAGAAATGTGTCCGATCGGAGGAGCTACCTCACTTGGCCCGTCAATTGCTCCTGTTTTAGCCACCTTATGCTAACTCATGGGAGTCGGTCCACGTATATACCTCATATAGGATCGTCGCCACCATCCTACTTCATTCTCGAATCTCCACTGTGTATATGGTTGTTAAGTTGGTTTTCGGAGTTGGCTGAGAGTATGACAACTTCCAATCCTGTTTTCTTTAATAACCAAACGTTATTATAACACCGCGGTCATTTCAAGATAGTTTATAAACCAAAATATCATTTCCATTTCAAAACCATATCATATCATTTCCATTTCAAAACCAAATACGATATCATTTACATTTCAAATATATCCCTTTCCAAAATCATAGCACTTTCAAAGTTATAACCCTTTCGAAACCAAACACTTGAAATTATAACACTTTCAAAACATAGTACTTTGAAATTCATAATTTTGAAAACATAAATTCCACCACTTAAACAGTTTAGATATTAAAATAGTATATATATAATAAAATAGTTCATAAAGTAAAATAGTTTATATAAAAGAGTTATAAGTTAAAATAGTTTATACTAAAGTAGTTAGTATATTAAAATAGTTTATATTAAAAATAGTTTATATTAAAAAAGATTTATATTAAAATAGTTTATATTAAAAATAGTTTATAAAATAAAATATATAAATAGTTTTAAATATAATTTAAAAAAACTTTGTATAGTAAACCAGCTTCCCTAAATTCCACAAATCGATTCAAATCAACTCGAACTCCAAAATTCAAATCTAAGTAAGTCTCAATTCATAAATTTCAACTCATTTTAGTTTCTCAATAAACCATTTCAAATTATATCGATTTCAAATACATATTTGAACCACAAATAAGCCATTTCAATTTCAATATATTTCAAAGCTTTAAATATTCCACATTTTCTAAACTAAATTTGATAATCTCATTTATATCTCAAATTCACTTTACTATTATTATTTTTTAAAATATTTACTTAATCATTTCAATAACTTTTAAATAAACTTCAAATTACAAATTTAAAGAAACTAAATATCCCATTTCAATTTATATAAATTTGAAAATATTCGTTTAAATCATTTTTAATCAAAATAAGTCATAAAATCATATCTTTAAAAGCTCAAATTTAATAATTTCAAATCAAACTTATTTGATTATAATTCTTAAATAATAAAGTTCCAAACCAATTTCTATTATGGACTCTAGATTTGAAATATAATTTTAAATAATTACTTAAACATATTATTAAATCAATTTATATATCAAATCTATTCATATATTTAAAAATAGTAAAATTACAAGTAAATTCTTAAAAGTTAAAATTTCAAAAATTTACTTATCACTATAAAATTTTCTAAACATATAATTTTAAAATTCAAAAATTTAAACCTTTATGAAAATTCATATATATATATATATAATATCTTAAAATAAATATTTATTAAAACTACATATTTCTTTTCAAAACCATAAAAAATATCATTTCAATATATATATATATATATATACACACACACACACCAACGGTGTCTGTATGTGATTTTTTATCATATGGTCAAGTGATACTGATATTTATCATTTCAATCCATAATTTAATAAGGGTATATATCATTTCAACCCGCAATCCCAAATTCAATTCAATGAAAATCGCTTGGGTTTATCATTTCAACCCATAACGATTTTCTCCTATTCTATAGATCGTTCGGGTATGTATCATTTCAACCCATAGGGAATTCTATACTAACAGGGAACTTGCAGAGTGATAACAAATATGATAATAATATAACATGCATATATCATCAATATAAATAACAGATAATGGTGACAGATGTCACTAGTGAACAGATACATATAATAACATACATATAGCAATGTAAATAACTAAGAGCAGCATATTTCAATTGTCGTTTCAATTAAAATCAAATTTAATAGATATAAGAACGTTAACCGTGAGTGTGTTGCTCACCATTTGAGGCTAGAGATGAACGAGAAGATGACACAGATACGCACATTGATACGGACGTTGAATTTGAATTACGAATCCAAGCAAAACAAAATCGGCACGAATTCAACGATCAAAGATGATAACAGGGACAGATAAAAATAAATCAGAACTTGGTTGATGGTGATAAATGGTATAAGTGAACTTATATATTACTATATAAAACTGCATATATATGAGAATCATATCCTGAATTCAAACATATATTATATTAAATATATATATATATGTATGTATGTATGTTTTATTTCAAAATCCATCATTTTTAGATTAACACATATATAAGAATCAACATATATACATGTACATAATATATTCTTATAATAAAACTCATATAAAAATATAACGTATCACAAGTATATGCACATAACTTAAAAAAGAATTTTATATAAACTATATATGTACTTTTAATACCTGACAGAATATTACTTATACTTATAAACAGTATGTATATATATATATATATATATATATATATATATAACTACAAAAATGTTAATACTTTAAACATACATATACAAACTAAAATTTGAAGTATAAAACTGTAAACAACAAACTTACAACAATCATATATATATACACACACACACACTTACTATCATATACAAATTTATTATATAAAATATACAACATCATATACACTGCCACCTATATATATGCCATATCTTAATACTGTAACCAAAATATAGTTCTGTAATCTTTATAAACAAATATATTTAAATAAAACAACTATCTATATAACTTTATAAATATACTAACAAGGCATATACATACATTTTAAAATAACAACAGCTATTCTGTACATATACATTGAAGTTATTTTCAAAACCTTAACATTTGTATATATAACAGTATGGACCCATAGTATATATTTATAAACTAACAAAAAATCAAACTATATTTTACTGCATATATAGACTTACATACAAAAATACAAACAAACATATATATGTAGGCGAATGATGAATATATATATATATATATATATATATATATATATATACAGATCACCAACTCTGTATATAAACTACAAATATGTATATTACAGTAAATATATAAGCCGCAAACAACATACTATATCGTTAAATCCAATACATATGATATCTAGCAGGCCTATATATACAGACTAACACATATAAAACGTATACCTTTGTAACAGTTGAAACTATATATATATATATATATATATATATATATATATATATATATATATCAGGTCGAGACATATATCAAAATAAAACCTATGTATATATTTCTATAGGACAGAATACTCGACATACTATATAACTGTTGACTTTATATATATATAAACCAAAATATACAACATACAGTTCAAATATATATATATACCTTTAGAAAATAAAAGAGGAGAGATGGACGGCTCGGTGAAGGCTGGAGATGGTGATGGATGTTGCCGACTCGGTCGGAGGCTATGGAGTTGCTCGATTGGAGGTGCTAAGGCCGAGACTTGGTGGGAAAAATGACCTTCGGCCATGGATGAGGACAAGAGGCCGAAGCTGGTGACTGGCTTGCGCGTTGAAGGAGGAAAATGGGTTGAGCGCTAAGATGATGCTTGGGTTCTTGCGGTATGGTCGAGGTTGCGCGCCGTAGAGATGGTTGGTTCTAACGTGAAGGGAGGAGAGAGCCTGCATGAGGTGGACATGAAGAAGGGTAGGGTTGGCAAGGTCTCATGATATTTGCAGGAGGAAAATGGGTTGAGCGCTAAGCTGATGCTTGGGTTCTTGCGGTATGGTCGAGGTTGCGCGCCGTAGAGGTGGTTGGTTCTAACGTGAAGGGAGGAGAGAGCCTGCATGAGGTGGACATGCATGAGGTGGACATGAGGCTTTCAAATTTTCTTTTCAAAGGTGCAAAAGAATGAACAGGGATAGGCATAGGAGAAGATTGAATATATATGGTCGCATACACGTTTTTAAGTTTAGAAATTTTTTTCTTCAGAAATGAAAGAACAAATGAAAGAATGTGAACTAATTATAAATTGAATTGAAAAAAATATAAAATGGTAAGAAGGGAAGAGTCAAGAAATGGTTTTAGAAAAATAAATGCTAGTAGCTGTTCGAATCTCTCATGTTGGAAAATCATAAAGGCATAGAGAAGACAAATGGGTCCAGAATTGATACCGATATAGTGAATCGTTTTCGCGAAGCCGTGTACAAACACCAAAATATTCAAACGAATATACCGCAGAGATCAGAACATCGAGGCATTCAAAATGATACATAGATATCAGTGGTACGATCATCCGATCAAAAGTCGATAATTAGTACCGAAAATGCTACTATTTGGCCGAAAATAAGATAAACGAAGCAATAACAGTCCAAATTTGACGAAACCAACTATGAAGTCCCACTCAGAAGAGTATTTACAAATTTATTGTACAAAAATATTCAGGTTTGGAAAACATTTTATTATCATCAATTATTAACTGATTTGAATTGAAATAGAATTACAATAGAAAATAAATTTCCATATTATCTGATGAAAATTTACCATTTACTATGTTTAAGTAGACGTAATTCAAATATTAAATTTTTATTTCAAAATTCAATCATTAAAAGTTTCACAAAGTTTCGGTTAAATATAATAATAAAACCATTCAAATTTACGGGTCATTACACATGAGTTCCTTTGAATTCCTTAGCGTAACCTATGGTCTTATGATTAGATCACAGCGTAAATCGAACACCTACAGTACAAATGGATTCTACTGGGATAGCGACGTAACCATTGCATACTGCGATCTGTGGTGTTCGAGTGGTGCTTTTCATATCTGTTTTAAAGTATTTTCACTCCGTGTTGAAACAGGTCTACTAAGTACTTGGAGATTTCTAGTCAATAGCTTCTTTCTAAATATAAGTTATGATGTAAACAATTATTTTCAAACAGTTTACATATATTTTTATAAGATGTTATTAAAATATTTAAATGGTATCTATAAATGAAGCAAGAAATTCTACAAATGAATTTTCTGTAAAGTATTAAAGTATTAAAGATGACTGATTTACAAATGAAGTTTTCAAATGAATGTTTCAAATGAATTTTTTATAATTTATTTGAATGTATAATTTAAAGATATTATATAAATGGACTATATATAGAAAAAAATTCTTTTTAAATATATTTATGAACTAAAATAAATGATTTGGGAAGTTTTATTTGTAGTAATATGTTTGAAATTTAAATTTGAATCGCTATTTTTGAAAGCATGGTTTAAAATATTTACTTGGTTTTCGAAGTAGTAATATGAAACTTATAAGTTTATTTACTATTTGAATTTTTATTAAACCGAAATAAATGTTTTCCATGATTTCAATATTCATTTTAAAACAAGTATTTTAAGATTAATTATGAAGATATGAAATTTTATACTTTGATTTGAGAATTTAATGCAAAGATTTGAGTATATTATTAGTTTCAGTTTAATAATCTTTGAGTTCATACTTAATTTAATATAATGAGTCAAATAAATTATTGGATTTAAAGAACTTTATTTAAAGCTTGTTAAAATGTTTTGCTATAAATTTCTAGCAGTGTTTTATTTGGAAAATCTTTGCATAATACTAGGATGATGTTTTAAATATATCTTATATTTATACTAAGTGAATAAGTTTAAATGGTTTAGTTTAATTTTAAGATATATTGAAATACTTCTCTTCTCTTAAATGAAGAATACCAAAAACTTAAATATTTACTGGAAAATAAATTATGTAAGAAATTAATCTTTCATAGATAAATGAGTATTAAAAATGAATGAAGAAATCGGTGTAGTTAAGAAACTAGTAGAATAAAATACGTAAGTTATACGTAGATCATTTTATTGGCAAAATAATTTTGATCTAGAATTGCATACATGATTTGTAGTAATTCGCACCAGTCCGAATTAGGATTTTTCACTCAATCTTGACGGTGAACATTTGATATGAAATTTTGAAGCGAATTTTAAGTTTTCTATCATAGTTTATGGTTATGCAAGGAGAATGGAGATTTCTAATCAAGAAATTGGATCAGAGTCCGCACTATAGCGTTCGAGTTAAAAATACTAGTTTGGAAGTAGAATTTGTGTATTTAAGCAAGTAATCAGAACTGTTATTGTGTACAAAATGGTATATATACATCATACGAACTTTAATAATCAAATGGTGTGATATGATTGTTGTTTGTGATTGCTATACTATTTTGGTTGCATGTAATTGTTACATTCCATTAGAATTGCATGTAGAAGTGCACCATACTTATCAGTTGCGTTACATTGCTTTGTTGCATACGATTGATGTTTTGTGTGTTATTGGTATTTATGATAGAATAGTTAGTATATTGTCCTTTTATCATGTTTAATTCTCTTGAATTATGTAAGCAAGATACAGGTTTATGGAAGCAATAGCTGTTGCTTTTGGTTTCATAAATAAAGTTTGTTTCCCGACAAATAGGTATGTTTTTGGATTACGATTTTGTAACGGTATTTTACTATTTTTTCCCACGGTTTGGGATGTTTTATTTTTGAAATATGATATGCATAATGTACTTATTGATATTGTTATTTTTCCGGACCTATTCGTGCAAAGGAAATGTTGCTGAAATTTTTCGTAAAGTTAAGGCTTAGAAAATTCTGTAGAAGTTGTGTTATTTTAATTTTTTTTATTAAACTTAAGTAGTAGGTTTAATTGTTTATAAATTGACTATTTTAAATAAAATATATCGTATTTTTTGTTTGATTCTTTCTTATTCCTTTTCGGGGATGAAAAGTTTTGAGTGGGTGAGGTTGTAACGACCCGTATTTTTAACTTTTTAGAAACGTTAAATTTAATATAATTGTTGAATAAAAATAGTTAGAAAAAAGATTTTATGATATATTAATGTAAAATTTTGTTAGAATATAAATCAAGATCTTAAATAAATGCTGAGGCAACTAATTTTAATGAAGTGAAAGATTTTAATGCATATTAGAATATGATTAAATGATTTTGATTTGAATATGATTCATTTAATAATTGTTTGAATGTAAGTTTCATTAATTGCAATAATAGATTTTAATATCAGAATGGAATAATTTAACAAGTAAAAGTTGGAAAATAAAATGAATATTTGAATAAGAACTTACATTTTAAATTGAAATGAAATGAACATTATAATAAGAATTAAGCTTTGATGTGAAAAGGATAAATTGAATGTTTATCGCTAATTAGAAAATAATTGTAAAGTTAATTTGGATATAAATTGTAAATAAGGAATAAATTAAATGATGTGCTAATGGTGAAATTGTATATTATTTAATTGAAATTGGTTTAATTTACAACATGAAATAGGTTATGTAACGACCCGCCTTTCATTCCATAGAAAGACGCATCATTAAGAAGAAGAAAGGGATAGAAAAGAGAAAAGATAGAAAAGAAAGAAATAAACAACATCAGAATCTCACAGCGGAACGAATAAATTATATTATATCACATAAAATATTACATAGTATCATATACATCAGAGATATACAGTTAATACAACACAAACTAGATAGTTATAACACCTGTCTAGTTATTACAACCCAAGTATATCACAGAAATACAGATACAACACTACGCAGCGGAACCACTATATATTTACACGCTGAAGCCTCCTGCTCCATATCTCCTCCAGAATTCGTCAAAGCAAACCTGAATCCCTTGACTACTCATAAAAATTTGAGTACCCAAGAGTTTAATAAAACAGAAAATAAACTCCAGGTCAGACATGAGTCTGGTGTGAGTAGACAGGTTAAAGTTGCATAACTTTGAAAATCCTTTGAAACAAAGGTATCACGTAAGACTCTCCACAAATAAACATGGGTAAGTTTTTACCTTACGCTAACCAAAACATTTGATAGGAAATCCAGTGATATTATAATAGGGTCTAGGGTTATCAAATAAATAAGAAATAGCTGAAATTGTTACATGATTAAATTCCAGCTACTAGCCACAAAAGTGTGTAATACAATCTAAACCGTAAAGGGCATGTAGGAAAAATGGGTTTCCATCAATGGCAGGATTGTTGGGGTACCGACCGTCATAGTACGGGGCCTTGATCACCGTACCGAGGATCCGCCCTAAATCCCCTGCAACACAAGGCCAGAACCATCCCTTACTGGACAGTCCCGAACAAGACAACCCCGTAGATGGCATCGCCAACTGCCCACGTAGCCGAATAAAAAGGGACCTCTAAACAGGGGTAAATCTCGTCCTACTTGGGTGCTGCCCACTTAGCCTTGCTGCACCTCCCTTGTTTTAGCCATTTCCATTTGACGAGGCTTGAGACTACGATTACCTTTATAGAACACATCTATCTTAGAATGTTCATCGTCCACCTGACGATGTTCTGAAAGCATTCAATCCATACAAGTTCGTTTCGGGTTCGAACGAAACCGAAGGCACTATCTCGCTACACTCATTTTGGAATCACCCTCAGAGTTAACGACAATAGCCCTTGCACTCTGAATCTTCATCTCGAACCTGAAAGTACTACCCCGTTAAACTCGTATTGGAATCACCCTCAGAGTTTTAACGACGTAGAGTCCTTACACCTCGAGTCTTCACTCTTCACTTGAGATTCACGACGTAACATTTAATTCGGATCGATGTGGTTTTCAGAATTCCAAATTTGGAAATCCGATCTTGGTCTCATCGAAATCCAAAACGCCATCTTAATGTCCAAGTGATTTTAGTTTGAACAATTAATTCAATATAAACATTGAATTCACACAGCATCATTCACAGATAAATATCACACATTTATCATAGCTATAATCAATATCATATCATAGCACATCACAGATTTATTCAAACTATAAGCATCATTCAATTCATACATTCCACTCAATCAATCATCCATAAACAGGAATCATTAATCCAAATTATAATTAATTTAATCAACTTAAATTAAATTAATTAATTGAGAATTAATCACATAATCCTGCTTAAACAATCATTAATTACTACTGACAAGCACCATTGTCCAAGTGGTTAATTGATTCGGCTTGGTGCAAGAAGTCACAAGTTCGAAACTTGCTTTCGAACGTTTATTGACATGGGATATGTTGTCCCATTGATTTGTTGTATATAAAAGTACCATTTCAAAAAAAAAATCATTAATTACTAACCATTTAATTAATTAATTAACCTTTAATCACTTTATAAACCAATCAATTAATCTTTAATTAGATTAATTATCTTCTTAATTAATCACCCTTGATTAATTATTACTTAATCACATTAAGTAATTAGTCTTTAAATTAATTACACAAATTAATTATTCTTTAATCACTAAGTAATTAACCTTAATTACTTCCATTAATTAATTATAATTAATTACATCAATCCTTAATTAATTACATTAATTAATTATTTCTTAGTCACACCATTGATTAATTATCCTATAATTAATCACCATTATTAATCCTTTCTTAATCAATTAAACCTTTAATTATTATCAGTAATTACATTAACTAATGTTCTTTAATTACTTTCATTAATTAATTATTCTTCTAATTACCCTTTTAATAATTAATCTTTAACTTAATTACATTTATTAATCAAACTTGATTAATCACAATCAGTAATTAACTTCCCTTAATTACTTACATTAATTAAATCAATTCCTTGATTAATTACATAAATTAATCCTTAAATACACTGAGTAATTATCACTTAATTATTTCCCCTAAGTAATTATCCTTTAATTACTTTCCATATGTAATTCCCTTTGAATTAATTACATCGAGTAATTATCCATTAATTACTTCACTAAGTAATTACACCTTATTAATTACATTAAGTAATTAAACTTAATCCCATCATTAAGTAATCCTCTTTAATTAATTAAACTTAATTAATTAATTACAATTAACCACATTAACTTAATTAATTACACTGAGTAATTAATTACTTTGATTACTTCATAAGTAATTACCCTAATAATCTTCTTAACATTAAGTAGTTAATCTCTTAATCACTTATTATTTAATTATTCCCTAATTGATTAAGCTTGATTAATCAAATATTAATTAACTAATTAATTACACTTAATTAATTATATAAATTAATTTATCTTAATTTAATTACCCAAATTAATCATCTTAATTAATTAAGTAATTATACTTTAATTACTTTAGTTAAGAAAACATGATTAAATTAAGATAAATCAATTATTACATTAAACCCTTGCATTCCATTTTAAATTAAATTAAACTTAAAGTTTGAATTTGATTTACTTAAAATCACCATCTTTTGACTTATTAAAGTTAAATACCTTTTTACTCAAATAAAAATTGTACTTCAACAATTATATTCAAGTTGAAAACATTTAAAACTAATTACAAATTTACTCTAATGTAATATTTATATAAATCAAAAACTATTTTTAAAACAACATTTAAACTTCTAAAAAATCCATACCTTTAAATTTAAATTTGTTTAAAACATTATTTTCTAACTTAACATTTCATACATTTAAAACTGTTTAAAACTTTGTTTTAAAATTTGGTTTGCTTTCAAAAATTTGAAGTCATTTTGGTTAAAATGATCTAGACAAGATTTTTAAAAAAATTGGAAACATTTTCCCAAACCAAAATAAAAAAATCTCGAGCTGACTACTAAGCACACTCGCGTGCTTCTTCCCCGGGCGACACTCGTATCCAACACGAAGACGTCACGAGCCAAAACAACAACCTAAACCCAAAAACTTCTGGTGCACGCAATGGCCATCGTGCACATGCACGACCAAAAATTACGTCGCTAACCATCTCTCCGACCTTCGCCAACCCACACTCAACCTCGACATCCACTACGACAATCCAGCACAACACAATTCACTGGCTAACCTAAAATCGACATCACAGTCGAAACTATGAAATGCATGAGGTCTGAAAACCACTGGCCGCCGACGAACGCCTACTCCTGGCACCAAATCGCTGCGACCCCAGACACGCCTCGAACCACCGAATCCATCCCCCCTACGTGGTTCGTTCCAATGCATCGACGATGACAAACTCGCCACGAATCCGACACAGACCAAAAACAGAACGTAACCCTACTTCGACCAAATACGATCATCACAGCCGATAGAAAAATCCAATAATATTTTTCCATCAATCTACCCTCCTCCAGCCTCCTCCGTACCAAAGCTCGAACCTCCAATTATCGCCGATCAACGACAATTGACAAAAATCCCAAATATGATGAATTTACAAATTCACAGCACAAACCATACTAAAAATCACGAAATTTATTTTAAAGTTCATGATTTGATTATACGATTCTGGCTATATAATCTAAAGATGAAATCAACGATACTGATTTTCACCTATATGTCGATCTTTTTACTGTAATCTTGCATTTACAGTCTATTTAATAAATAAAATTACTTTAAACTACTTTTAGAAACAGAATCAAACTATCATTAACATTTTATTTTTATTAAACAAAGTCTAATGTTGATTATTTAGGAAGGTAAGAGATATTTTGATGATTGAAATTGAGCCTGTTTACTGATAATAGAACACAAAGATAAATATACAAATATTCACCCATATAAGCAAGCATTTTCATACATATGTCCAGATAAAAATAAACAACCATATCTCAACATTTTCATGCAATATCATCACATGCTAAACCTTTAAATTATTTTTAAACAAGGGTTTACTCACCAATTTATTGAAGCAGAGAGCATTTGGATTGGATTTGCAGTATTGATTGCTGTTATTGATCTGAACTTTGAATGTTGAGTTTGATGTTGCATGCAGATTTGATTATTGAAGTTGAACTTGCTTGTTGTATTAGATTGCTATCGACTTTGTTGTTGAACTTCATTTGCATTTGAGAAGATCACTTTGATTGCAGGTTTGAAAACTTTACAGGTTTTTGAAATTTTAAAGTTGAAACCTTGCTATAGATTTTTGAACTTGAGATTTGCTGATTTGTTGTTAATTCTTACAAAGATGTTGTTTTGAATTTTGGTTTGTATTTGATGTTGATTCTTCATTTTTCTTTAAATCTAATTTTCAGTTTCTTGAGAAAGAAAAATGTTGTTCGAACTAAAAATGATTTTGCCATTTTTTACTTAATACATTTTAATAAATGTTTTCAAAAATTAACAAAATAATGCCACTTGTTTCCTAAATTATTAGAATGATTCCAAGTGTAATTTGCATGGTCTAAAATACATACACATGTTACATTTCAAATATTATAATAATTACTCATTTTTATAAATATTTTTAAATTGATTTCTTATTTATATTATCATGTTTTAATGTTTATATTAATTTAGTTTTTTAATGTTTATTTTTGTAAATTACCTTTAAAATTTACATTCTTTAATGTTTATTTGCATATTTTTATAATACATGTTTAAAGCAAAATTCTAAAGAAAGAAAATTTAAAAAGAAAAGAATGTTGAATCAAATCTTATTTTGAAAGTTTCAACTAAAACATTATACTTGAATATATGTGAACTAAATTATTTCAAAAGCCAATTTTTAAAAGAAAACAAATTAAACTTTTATTATAATATACTATTTAAACTATTATATTTTTTAACAAAACAAATATTTACTTTAATTACTTCTTGAGATATAAGATAGATTTTTAAAATAAGCTATTGAAATGTTTCAATATTAAATTCAATCAAATCTTTCAATTCATAATATATACACATATACATATATTATAAATTTGAAAACATTACTTATTGAATTTAAATTAAAATTAAAATCAAACTCCCTATCTACAATGTATACACTCATATATACATTATAAATAAAATATCTTTTTAATTAGCTTAGAAAGATAAATTTTATCATTTAAATATTTTTAACTTTAAAAAGAATAAAATTTTCGAATTAAATTATTATCATTATTATAAATTTTGAAGAGATAACATTTGTTAAATTAAATTAATTATTAGTTTTTGAAAAGATAATTAGATTATTAAATCAATATTTCACATTTTAAAATAATTATAAATGGAAATTATTAAATAAATATTGCCTAAGTTTCTGGGACATCACTTCCTCCCCCATCTAAAAGAATTTTGTCCCCGAAATTTAAAAGCAAAGATAATTTAATAATCCCATAAAGATTTTAATTTTAAAATAGCAAACATATGCTATCAATTGAATACTAGCAATCATAGCAACCAATTCAAACAAACAATTCTAATTATCCAGACAAAATTTTGGACAAACTTCCTAGAGTTTCCCAGGTACAAACACCGGGATACTTGTTCTACTGAATCTAAACAAGATACACCACTCAAATTCAGAGCTCCTATATCTAGATCTATAATTTGAAAGGGATACCAGACCACGAACAAGTCGTGTTCAACTCTCAAATCTCTCAAAGCTACTGGTTCTAAAACTAGTGATAGGCCATACACGTACTCCCTCCGAGATACGTAAATACATAACGACTTCCAACCATTCGAACTGGCAATTCAATCCTGTAAGCCAAACACTTAACCTTAAGAGCATACAGAAAGATCCAATTCTCTTCTGAGCTAGCTTCCAGTCTTATCCAAATCTTATAGCTCTTTCGATCGGAGAAAACTTACCCAAAATCAAATCTCCGACTTCTAATTCGGAATTTCCTTTTACTCTTATCCACAAAACTCTCCTGCCGATTCCTGGGCTGCCTCCAACCTTCTGGATCAACCAAATCTTCGCAGATGCCTCTCAGATCAAATCTGCATCAAGAAATAATGATCTCCGGATCCTACTTAACAAGGTGGTTCTCCCAAGACCCATCAAAATCCACCACACAAACTCTACTACACAAACATCGGAAAACTTCAAACATCTACTCCTATTCGAAAAATAGAATAAATGCACAAGACAACCAAGCCTTCAGATTCCGAATGAACTTACTGTAGAAATCCTCTGATCCAAGACCATCACAAACTTTCGAGAAATCAGAGGTTGCTTCCATTCCGGAATAGCTACCACCTTGCTTCCGCTGCACAACTCTGTTCTGAGAAAGATGAGAATGTTGTTGATGAACACAAGCACAAACTTGATCAGCTCATCTCGGAAACATGTTCATCGAATTCCATAAAATCTTAATGATCCATCCTATTCGGTCACAAACACCACAACAAAAATCCAACCAGAAAACTAATTCTGATCAATCCTGACTGCTTCACAAAAACCTTCCTCACTAGGCTGAACCATTGGTAGAGCCCCAAGAATCAGGTTGATACAGAACTCCATCTACTGATACAGATGCAAATCTTGACTTCATTGAAGATATCCGAAAAATCTCAAACCACTTCGGTAGCTCCACATCCTCTAGAGATGCCTCAATCTCAAACAAAGATAACTAAGAGGACTTCTGAACCGTCAAAAGTCACTTTTGCGATTTGACCCAGTTCAGATTCCAAAGAAACCGTTCTCTCTTCACAAATCAGAATGGCCTAAGCCTTCTTAACTGAAAAGAAGAAACTGATGATCCAACCAAATCACAACATCAAACCCAGCTGAGCTTCCAGAAGAAGTGGACAAGCCTTCACCATCTGCCCGACCTATTGATAGAAGAATCACAAAGACTCCTGAAACATCGAAGAAACAGACCACTCTACTGCTTCTGGACTCCACCTCTACGATACTGCTAAGCCAAGAAACCGTCTCGGCAGCACACTCAACACCTCCGAGCTTCCACTGCTGCCAAAGACTTCCTTATCCAAAAGCTCATCGAATCAAAAAGCCATATTAGCCAACTCCACAAAAGTGTCTTCAAGATGGCAGATATCTCTCAAGAAACTCGGGCTTCAAACCAAGCACAAACATCTTGCTGAACTGAGTCTCAAACTCCACTACAGACAAGACTCATTCCTACGGTTGCCAAAATACCATCACTTACTTTAGCACTCCAACTGATCCAAATTCTAGAAAATCCTCCCGCACGAGCACAAACATGCTTACACCTCAAAGATGAACTCCGAACCTTGAAAAGGTTTCCTTCAAAGATCTGTGAAATCCATACACAATACAGCAAAGCTTACTCATAATGCCCAATACTACCTTGGCAAAAACACTTCTAGCCTCAATACTCGGACTTCTTCCACTAGTGGTAGTCGTGCTATACACACCACTACCTCTCCTACCTCTAGATCTTATATTGTAAAACCCGAACAGGTAACCCAACAAAAAGGTAGGTGTGTGTGTGTGTGTGTGTGTGTGTGTGTGTGTGTGTGTGTATAAATACAAGTACGCTCTCTCAAGAAAGAATCTCTCCAAAGCCTAGGTATTCACTCAACCTAGCGCTCTGATACCACAATGTAACGACCCGCCTTTCATTCCATAGAAAGACGCATCATTAAGAAGAAAGAAAAGGACAGAAAAGAGAAAAGATAGAAAAGAAAGAAACAAACAACATAAGAATCTCACAGCGGAATGAATAAATTATATTATATCACATAAAATATTACATAGTATCATATACATCAGAGATATACAGTTAATACAACACAAACTAGACAGTTATAACACCTGTCTAGTTATTACAACCCAAGTGTATCATAGGAATACAGATACAACACTACACAGCGAAACCACTATATATCTACACGCTGAAGCCTCCTGCTCCATATATCCTCCAGAATTCGTCAAAGCAAACCTGAATCCCTTGACTACTCATAAAAATTTGAGTACCAAAGAGTTTATTAAAACAAAAAATAAACTCCGGGTCAGACATGGGTTTGGTGTAAGTAAACGGGTTAAAGTTGCTTAACTTTGAAAATCCTTTGAAACAAAGGTATCACGTAAGACTCCCCACAAATAAACATGGGCAAGTTTTTACCTTATGCTAACCAAAACATTTGATAGGAAATCCAATGATATTATAATAGCATCTAGGGTTTTCAAATAAATAAGAAATAGCTGAAATTGTTACATGATTAAATTCCAGCTACTAGCCACAAAATGGGTAAAACAATCAAAACCATAAGGGCACGTAGGAAGAATGGGTTTCCATCAATGGCAGGGATACTGGGGTACCATCCGTCACAGTACGGGGCCTAGATCACCGCACTGAGGATCCATCCTAAATCCCCTGCAACACAAGGCCGGAACCATCCCTTACTGGACAGTCTCGAACAAGACAACCCGGTAGATGGCCGTCGCCAACTGCCCACATAGCCGAACAAAAAGGGACCTCTAGACATGGGGTAAATCTCGTCCTACTTGGGTGCTACCCACTTAGCCTTGCTGCATCTCCCCTGTTTTAGCCATTCCCAGTTGATGAGGCTTGAGGCTACGATTACCTTTATAGAACACATCTATCTTAGAATGCTCATCGTCCACCTGACGATGTTCTGAAAGCATTCAATCCTTACAAGTTCGTTCCAGGTTCGAACGAAACCGAAGGCACTATCTCGCTACACTCATTTTGGAATCACCCTCAGAGTTAACGACAATAGCCCTTGCACTCTGAATCTTCATCTCGAAACTAAAAGTACTATCCCGTTAAACTCGTATTGGAATCACCCTCAGAGTTTTAACGAAATATAGTCCTTACATCTCGAGTCTTCACTCTTCACTTGAGATTCACGACCTAACGTTTAATTTGGATCGATGTGGTTTTTGGAATTCCAAATTTGGAAATCTGATCCTCGTCTCATCGAAATCCAAAACACCATCTTAATGTCCAAGTGGTTTTAGTTTGAACAATTAATTCGATTTAAAACATTGAATTCACACAGCATCATTCACAGATAAATATCACACATTTATCATAGCTATAATCAATATCATATCATAGCACATCACAAATTTATTCAAAGTATAAGCATCATTCAATTCAGACATTCTACTCAATCAATCATCCACAAACAGGAATCATTAATCCAAATTATAATTAATTTAATCAACTTAAATTAAATTAATTAATTGAGAATTAACCACATAATCCTGCTTAAATAATAACTAATTAATTAATTACTAACCATTTAATTAATTAATCAACCTTTAATCACTTTATAAACCAATCAATTAATCTTTAATTAGATTAATTATCTTCTTAATTAATCGCCCTTGATTAATTATTACTTAATCACAATAAGTAATCGGTCTTTAAATTAATTACACAAATTAATTATTCTTTAATCACTAAGCAATTAACCTTAGTTACTTCCATTAAATAGTTAATTATAATTAATTACATTAATCCTTAATTAATTATATTAATTAATTATATCTTAATCACACCATTGATTAATTATCCTGTAATTAATCACCTTTATTAATCCTTTATTAATCAATTAAACCTTTGATTATTATCATTAATTACATTAACTAATGATCTTTAATTACTTTAATTAATCAATTATTCTTCTAATTACCCTTTTAATAATTAATCTTTAACTTAATTACATTTATTAATCAACCTTGATTAATCAACCTTGATTAATCACAATCAGTAATTAACTTCCCTTAATTACTTACATCAATTAAATCAACTCCTTAATTAATTACATAAATTAATCCATAATTACACTGAATAATTATCACTTAATTATTTCCCCTAAGTAATTATCCTTTAATTATTTCCATAAGTAATTCCCTTTTAATTAATTAATCGTGTAATTATTCGTTAATTACTTCACTAAGTAATTACACCCCATTAATTACATTAAGTAATTATACTTAATCCCATCATTAGGTAACCCTCTTTAATTAATTAAACTTAATTAATTAATTACAATTAACCTCATTAACTTAATTAATTACACCGAGTAATTAATTACTTCATAGGTAATTACCCTAATAATCTTCTTAACATTAAGTAATTAACCTATTAATTACTTATTATTTAATTATTCCCTAATTGATTAACCTTTATTAATCAAATACTAATTAAGTAATCAATTACACTTAATTAATTATATAAATTAATTTATCTTAATTTAATTACTCAAATTTATCATCTTAATTAATTAAGTAATTATACTTTAATTACTTTAGTTAATAAAACATGATTAAATTAAGATAAATCATTTATTACATTAAACCCTTGCATTCCATTTTAAATTAAATTAAACTTAAATTTTGAATTTGAATTTGATTTATTTAAAATCATCATCTTTTAACTTATTAAAGCTAAATACCTTTTTACTTTAATCAAAATCATATTTCAACAATTATATTCAAGTTGAAAACATTTAAAACTAATTACAAATTTACTCTAATGTAATATTTATATAAATCATAAATATTTTTAAAACAACATTTAAACTTTTAAAAAATCCATACCTTTAAAATTTAAATTTGTTTAAAACATTATTTTCTAACTTAACATTTCATACATTTAAAACTGTTTAAAACTTTGTTTTAAAATTTGGTTTGCTTTTAAATATTTGAAATCATTTTGGTTAAAATGATCTGGACAACATTTTAAAAAAAACTGGAAACAATTTCCCAAACCAAAATAACAAAACCTTGAGCTAACTACTGAGCACACTCGCGTGCTTCTTCCCTGAGCCACACTCATATCCAACACGAAGACGTCAGGGAGCCAAAACGACAACCTAAACCCAAAAACTTCTGATGCACGCGATGGCCACCGTGCATATGCACGACCAAACATTACGTCGTTGACCATCACTCCGACCTTCGCCAACACACACTCAACCTCGACATCCACTATGACAATGCAGCACAACACAATTCAATGGCAAACCCAAAATCGACATCACAGTCGAAACTGTGAAATGCACGAGGTCTGAAAACCACTGGCCGCCGACGAACGCCTCCTCCTGACACCAAACTGCTGCGACCCCAGATGTGCCTCGAACCACCGAAGCCATCCTCCATATGCGGTTAGTCCTGATGCATCGACGACGACAAACTCACCACGAATCCGACACAGACCAAAAACAGAACGCAACCCTGCTTCGACCAAATACGATCATCACAGCCGGTAGAAAAATCCAACAATATTTTTCCATCAATCTACCATCCTCCAGCCTCGTCCGTGCCAAAGCTCGAACCTCCAGTTATCGTCGATCAATGGAAATTGACAAAAATCCCAAATATGATGAATTTACAAATTCACAGCACAAACCATACTAAAAATCATGAAATTTATTTTAAAATTCATGATTTGATTATACGATTCTGGCTATGTAATCTAAAGATGACATCGAAGATACTGATTTTCACCTATATATTGATTTTTTACTGCAACCTTACATTTATAATTTATTTAATAAGTAAAATTACTTTAAACTATTTTTAGAAACAGAATCAAACTATCATTACCATTTTCTTTTTATTAAACAAAGTCTAATGTTGATTATTTAGGAAGGTAGGAGATATTTTGATGATTGAAATCGAGCCTGTTTACTGATAACAGAACACAAAGATAAATATACAGATATTCACCCATATAAACAAACATTTTCATACATATGTCCAGATAAAAATAATCATGCAAACCATATCTCAACTTTTTCACATAAGATCATCACATGCGAATCCTTTAAACTGTTTTTAAATAAGAGTTTACTCACCAATTTATTGAAGCAAAGAGCATTGGACAGGATTTGCAGTAAAGATTACTATTATTGATCTGAACTTTGAATGTTGAGTTTGATGTTGCATGTAGATTTGATTATTGAAGTTGAACTTCTTGTTGTATTAGATTGCTGTTGACTTTGTTGTTGAACTTCATTTGCATTTGAGAAGATCACTTTGATTACAGGTTTGAAAACTTTACAGGTTTTTGAGATTTTGAAGTTGAAACCTTGCTACAAATTTTTGAACTTGAGATTTGCTGATTTGTTGTTGATTTCTTATAGAGATGTTGTTTTGAATTTTGGTTTGTATTTGATATTGATTCTTCATTTTTCTTTAAATCTGATTTTCAGTTTCTTGAGAAAGAAAAATATTGTTTGAACTAAAAATGGATTTGCCAATTTTTACTTAATACATTTTTAATGAATGTTTTCAAAAATTAACAAAACAATGCAACTTGTTTCCTAAGTTATTAGGATGATTCCAAGTGTAATTTGCATGGTCTAAAATACTTACACATGTTACATTTCAAATATTATAATAATTACTCATTTTTATAAATGTTTTTAAATTGATTTCTTATTTATATTATGATGTTTTAATGTTTATATTAATTTAGTTTTTAATGTTTATATATATAAATTACCTTTAAAATTTACATTCTTTAATGTTTATTTGTATATTTTTAAAATATATTTTAAAGCTAAATTATAAAGAAAGGAAATTTTAAAAGAAAAGAATGTTGAATTAAACCTTATTTTCAAAGTTTCGACTAAAACATTGTACTTTAATATATGTGAACTAAATTATTTCAAAAGCCAATTTTTAAAAGAAAACAAATTAAACTTTTATTATAATATACTATTTAAACTATTATATTTTTAAACAAAACAAATATTTACTTTAATTACGTTTGATGATATAAGACAGATTTGTAAAATAAGCTATTGAAAAGTTTCTATATTAAATTCAATCAAATCTTTCAATTCACAATATATACACATATACATATATTATAAATTTGAAAACATTACTTGTTGAATTTAAATTTAAATTAAAATCAAACTCCCTATTTATAATGTATACACTCATATATACATTATAAATAGAATATCTTTTTAATTGTCTTAGAATGATAAATTTTATCATCTAAATATTTTTAACTTCAAAAGGAATAAAATTTCCAAATTAAATTATTATCATTATTATAAATTTTGAAGAGATAGCATTTGTCAAATTAAATTAATTATTAGTTTTTGAAAAGATAATTAGATTATCAAATCAATTTTTCACATTTTAAAATAATTATAAATAGAAATTATTAAATAAATATTGCCTAAATTTTTGGGACATCACAGGTTATTTGGTAAGTAATCTATTAACCTTTGTTGTAAATAATAAATTTATAAATGTGTTTAAATTACTTAAATTTAACAATTGTTTGATTCCCATCTTATTATTAAATCTATTTAAAGTTAGTTTTGAAATCAATTGTTGGAATTTAATGTAATTGTAATATTGCAATTAATGTAAGAGAGGATGCAACTATAGAGTAATGAGTGCAATAAAATGGAAATTTATGTTTAATAAACACATAAGATATTATTTGATTTAATATAAAGAACATTTAAAAACAAAAAATAAGTAAAAGAATGTGTTAAAAACTTAATTGTAATGAACTAGAATTTTATTACGGTTGTAATTAAATGTTGGAATTAATTTGGTATATAGATATTGGGTTTAACACGAAAAATTGGATTTCAAAGGAAAACAATTGGATTAATTATCTTCCCTGTATTACGGTTTGTTTTGAGATTTAATTGCTGTAATTAATAGTAATTAAATCTTGCCACTAATAGGAAATAGAAGTAAATGGTAATTAATTAGTTATATTCGCAATTTACGTTTTGTGTTAAAAATATAATGAGAATTTCAATGAGCAATACTACGCACAAATTGTGAGTACTTAAATATGTAACAAATATAATGATAATAGGAAATAAATTGTTAAAGCAACGACATATTAATTCTGTAACTCTTGAATGGGATATTTTTTAAATATAATTGGTTTTAAAGGGGGAGGTGTTAATTGTAAATTAATGTGTAATAAAAAGAAATGTGTTTCAATAAAAATAAAAGAAAAGATTGATTTATTAAAAAGAATATTTTTATCAAATAAAGTGAATGCTTCATTTGCGAATATAAATTTTGTTTCATTAAAACGAATAATTGAATTTTGCTGTATTTCTCTAGTTGGAATATTTGATTTATTTAAATATTCAAACTTGTTTGAATTTAATTTATAAAAAAATAACAATAATAAAATGGTAAGAAAACAACTTGGAGGTTTGGTTAAAATTTTGATTTGGAATGGTTAGATATTTACGTAGGAAATTTATTTCGTTCCAAATTTGAATTTGGAGCCTCAGTTCACCTTTTATTGTGTGTAGTGGTGGTCTCCGTTACATTAATAACAGTGTTTAATATTATTTGTTGTGTACTAAATAAAAATTTGTATATGTGTGTAAATTTGAGCATATTGGTGTTAATAGAATATGTTAAAATGATCATTTTTTATTTGAGTAAATTAGAGTTGTAGTTTCCATGTAAGGTCTACCCTCTCAAATTTAAATCGTCGCCTTCATTTATTTTATTTTATTGTTATTACTTTATTTCATTAAATAGATGTCTCTTTTGGTTTTCCAATAAGTTTTATTCATTTACACATGAGCCTTTTTGAAATGTTTCCTGTGTGCTAATGAAATTAATTGAGGTGGCACACGTTCTGAAATTTTATACCGAAAGATTTGCTTGCCTTGTAAACATGTCTTATCAAATTCCAACGTGTGTCTTTCTTTTTTTGTTAATTCCCTGCATGTTGGTCTCCTTTTATTTTTCAAATTACATCTTCCTATATCCTTCCCTTTCATATTCCAATTTCCAAACATGCTTCACCCTTATTCATTTCCTATTTCATAAACCCCTTCCTTTAACTTTCCATTTTCAAAACGTGCTTCCATTATTATTTTTTCCTAATGTTTTCTTTATCTTCTAAAAAAATCAAACAAATGTGAGCAACTTATTTTCATGAAGCCAATTGTAACAATCCGATTTTTCGACACTCGAAAATCGACATCAATACGTCCACTGTATCTAATGCCGAACAATCAAATGCTGGAAAACTGAACCATTAGGGCTAAAGAAGAAGGAGATAGAAGACGAAATAGAAATAATATCAGAATCTCACAATCGCAGCGGAACAATATATAATAGATAAATGACTAATCTTTAGAAAAAAAGAACCATATCCGTTTATACATTACATCATCAAAGTCATATATATGACACTATAGTAGAATACAACATAATAGCGGAAAAAAAATAACATCAACGTGGTCTTCCAAGAGAGTTCAACATACTGCATCTTCATTTCCAAAGCTCCAAAGTCCAAACCAAAAATCTCAAAATCAAAGGTTTCCAAAATAAAGACTTCCAAATCCACATCTACTTTCTAACTTAGCTCCAGAACTTACTGATAACCTGACTTTAGGCTGCCCGTGTGGAAAATAGGGGCACCCAGAGTTTAGAAAAGGGAACAATAAACTCCGAGTCAGTCATGGGACTGGTGTGAGAACTAAAAACAGCTATTTGTATGAAAATAAATCTGTTCATGCTTTTGGAAAATGAAACTACCTTAAGGTCATCCAGTACGCACTCAAATGCAATCGCACACATGAGGGAGGTTTCTCCTCATAGTAGTCAAACATGCTTGATACGCGAAAATCCTTTTGATATTATTTTTAGTGCATAGTGTGGAAAAACATTTTGCAAGTATAATATTAATCTTAGCTAGCATACGTACCATTATAGTATGCCTACTATAGCTACCATGTTAAATGGTAGGTTCTACAACTAAAACCGTAAAGGGCTTGTATTGTTTTTTTCGGATTTCCAACAAATGGTCAAGGCTAAGGAACTTCCTTTATTCGAATGGGTATGCCTCTGGAAGGATGTCCTGAGAACCTAACCGGATCTCTGCTAACACAAAGCCGGGTTACCTTTATAACTAGGTAACTAACTGTCACGAGTATGTTATCCCTTGGTCGTAACCGACCGTTACTGATGTGCCTCAAATTCCAACAGCCACATAAGTAAAAATATCTGGGTTCCATGCCAGAATACTACTTTTTATCCAGAAGGAAATTCGCATACCCTTAGGGTCGCGAACCCCATAATCTTGCCGCATCCTTCCTGTTTCGACCATTTCCCTAGGTGTAAGGTTCGATGAAGTCTCGTCCCACAAAGCTACGCTTTACAAAAAAGCCACGCTTCGATCAACCAATGCTCAACACTTAACATGCCACATCACCAAATTGGGAATATATCACTAATAACTATCAACTACATAACCTCTGAGCTCGTATGTCTTAGAGAAGGGTGTTAAGCTAAGAGAATAAATTCTCTGCCACCAAACAGAAATGTATTTGATAGAAACCAGCTTTATATCTCAAAATGTAATGTCAGGCATACATCCATACAAGTCCGTTCTAGGTACGAACGTAACCGAAGGCACTACTCCTACTACATCCATTTTGGAATCACCCTCAGGATTAGTAGCAATTAGCCCTTGCACTTCACCGCTCCATCTTCGACTCCAAGCTCTTGTCTTCCTCATGAAAACGCTCAAACCGGATCGAAGTGGTTTTCGAAAATTTAATCCTGATCCCGGTCTCTTCGAAACGATCAGCACATTGGCCAATATTGATAGTGGATTATTTAACTATCAACTAACATCCATAAACAACCATCAGATTTAAATAATTTCCCGAATTATTTATTTCAAAATATCTTTGCAAACTATTTTTGTACCCTTCAACTCTTTTGAAACAGTTTTCAAATCACACTTTTCTCTCGTAGAATAAGTTTCCACCTAATCGTTTATTTACACAGGAAATCACCAAAGTTTAAATATTTTAGATTCTAAAATAATTTAAATTACTTAATCCAAAAATATATTTTAAAACACTTAAAATAAAAACTATTTTAAACACTTTATTAAAAATACTAGTTATGAAATTTTATAGTAATTTCTCACGTAATACTTAAGCCAAAACAATCTTAAAATAAAAGTTATGAAATTTTAAACAAGTTTTTCAAATAATTTTTTTAGCAAAACTATCTTTAAAATAAAATTACTTTAGAAAATCTAAATATTAATAATTATCTTTTTAAATCATAATACCAATTAGTCTTTTAAAATAATTACTACTACAACTAATTTAATAAATATTTAACTTTAAAATTCAAAACAACTTAAATAAATAATTTCTCAGAAACATTCTTTTAAAACAACTTTAAAACTTCCAACTTATACTTAAAAATCTGCTTTGAAAACGTACTTGGCTTTTCAGGAAAATACACATTTCTTTCACACCTTTAAAAATAAACCAATATTTATTTTTTTTAAAAATTACCCATTCCTTTATAAATTCCTATCGTGAATTTATATTTCAAAATATCCACTGATATCTTCTTTCACATTATAAATCCAGTTTATAAATTCCATAGTCTCATCCTTCTTTCAAAACACAGTTTCAAACACTAAATCAATTTCCAAATCGATTTCCAAAATTTACTCCATTTAAAAATTACTCTTTCACTTATCTAAATTTATTTCAAAACCCATTAATCCAATATTCACACCTATTTTTATGATTTGAATTCCATTTTAATCAGAAATACCAATTTCATACTTGATTTCAAAATACTCCCTTTATTTTCCAAACTCATTCAAATCTTGAATTTTTAAAAGAATATTTCTTCATATTAAAATAAAAATATTGCTTAAGTCTTGATTTTAAATGAAAATCTTTTTAAAATTTCCCTTTTTTATTTCCTTTAAAAAATCCAAACTTCATATATTTTTCACTTTCCCAAATATTAATATATATTCAATCAAGCCATAGCATTCAATAATTTCAATTCCAAAAAAAATCAATATAATCATCACAGATTATCACATGAATCACATCGTTGAAATATAATATAAATTCAACGTTTTGAGGAATCCAGTTGGATCCCTCCAACCAATTTCCCTGCATCTAGAGATGTTAGCACAACAATCCCGGTTCAAGGCGGGATATCGTGGTACAAATGGTCATTCTCTATTATGCGGGGAGCATAGGGTCTCATCCGCTATATAATGCGGGAAATCAATCACTCCAATATATATATATATATATATATATATATATATATATATATAAACACACACACACACACACACTACTACTACATATAATATCACCCAATAGATAAATTATTAAATTCGTCCAAGCACATCCAATAATTTAAATTTATTCATTTAAATTAACTAGGTTGACCAAATGAGTGAGAAGATCTCACCTTTGCTTTTGTTTTGCAATCCATTTCCATCTTGATTATTTCCTTCACGATTTTGGACCTTGTAACAAACATTGTATGGTTTGTTAATATTTGAAATAAATTTAAAAATCAATTCCATTTTAAATAATTTAAATTACTAATAATTTATTTTAAATAATTTTTCCTTAATAAATTATCTTTAGCGGCTAAAATAATTAAACAGGTTAACTTAAACTAGATTTGTAAATTAAAAGTGTATACTTGTATACTTATTTTTCTTTTGGAACTACGCATGTATATATATACTTATAAAAATAAACTATACGGATTTAAAGATCTGATTTTTTATATAATTTTCAAACATTTTGAAGTCTTTTTTTTCTTTTTTCTTTTTTTCTCAAAACCCTATCCACGTATATTTTTTTATGTCTACCTAAAAATAATTAAACTAAAAATAGGAATGTGTGTGTGTGTGTCTATATATATATATTATATTTTTCTTACCTACATATATATGTATATTTTATCCTAACCTGAAAGTATAAATATATTTTATTAAAACAGAATTACTTTATGTCTTACAGTAAAAATATATTTTCTCTGTTTTGAAAACTTTATATATAAAATTTTCCCAATCTGTATGTATATAAAGCAGTAATCTACTTTCTCTATAAATATATATGTTATTAAACTAAATTAAAGACCCAATAGTATACCTCATTCCAAATGTGACATCCAAAGTTGATCCAAGAACCCTCCTACTGATGCCATGATTGTCACATGCCTCACGAGCTTTATCGAAGACGTCGATCAATTCTGGAACATCCGAACCTGTAGCGCGATGACCCCCAATTCGAAGCCGAACACTCCCATACTTCGCCGCGGTTGTATTCCACTCACGACCTTGCCAATTCGATTCAAACGCGAATCGATTCTCGATTGGATTTCAACAGAGAATGGAGGAGGAGGGAACTCGATTAAGCAGGAGAAATAAGGACACTCAATTTCGGTTTTGAATTGAAAATGAAGGAGAGGAGGAGACGATTCTGTTCTGCCATTTTTCCCCTATTGTCGTGCTTAGACTCAAATAGAGGACGAGAGGAAAATTTTGAGCCCCGGTTTCATCTCATTCCTTTGTTTATGTTATTTTTTCTCTTAAATGAAGATGCGTGTTAAAATGAAAGACATGTGTTTGAAAATGAAATTACGTGATGAATCACATTGTTTTGTTTTTGACTGGTCATAATTATAAAATTTTAATTTGAATTCAAACGTCTCGAAATCGTAACTTAAAATCATGAATCCCTATCAAGGCATGCTGCTGGGCATTTATAATGTTTACCCCTATTTCGAACGCACTAGAAAAGGTTTCGAGTCCTAATTCGATCGTATGGAGAAGATAGCATTTTGGAATCAGTTTTTATATTAAATTTTCAATATAAATTCAACGCGTTTATCTACCGTACGACTACACGATAACTCCAAACGCTACGAAAATTGAAATTTGATAATAAAACAATATTATGGATCCAATAGAACTAGTTTCATCGAATTCCGAGACTATGCCTCGGAAGGCTATTTTTAAATATCGATTTAAACGATATATTTTCAAGACTGAACGAAACACTTTTAAACTCGATATTAAAACTTCTATTATCTTCGGTATCATAAATATAATTTTTCCAAGCCTTTGAAATATTTTTAACCGGCATAAAACTGAAGATTCAATATTTTACCCAACTTTCAATAATTAAAATCAATAATTTAATTGCCAAATAAATAGTGATATTTTGAAATTCAAGTTAAACTAAATTTTAAATATTTAAAATCAATTAAATATTTCAATTTCAAATATCCAGAAATTCTGAGTAGTCACATTCCTCCCCCTTAAAAGAAGTTTTTCTCTAAAATCACTAGTTAAGAGGAATGGTCTACAACCCGTTTATCATTTTGTCAAAACCAAACAGTTTTAACAACTTCTCAAAAAATCTTTTTATTAAAGGCACTATCATTCTTATTACTGCCTAAACTCATCCATAGTTTCTAAAAAATATTATTTACTTAACCTTTTCGAATTTTAATTTAAATTCAAATTTAAATTATCAAAATTTCCTCAAAATTTTTCTAACACTCTAAATTTTCGAAAAATTTCGCCAGCGTCTCTTTTGCGCGGCTAGATTGGTACGCCTACAAAATGCCTCTACGGGACCCCAGATTTCAAAAGAAAATAAAAAGCCAAGTGGCTAGATCAGAAAACCCTTAAATTTCAAACAGAAATTCAAATACATACCTTTCGACGAGAAATTTCATTTATCTTATGAAATCAAAAATCTCAATTTCCTTTGCCTTTAACACACCTGTATATCCTACTTAGCAATAATGTCCAATTACAACATTCAAAATCATTTTATACATTTCTTTTACAAAAGTTTCAATATCTATTTTATTCAAGTCCGTACGATATCCGTATATCTGTGACAACCCGCATATTTAACGATTATATATTTAAATGCTTTATTTAAATGTAGCGTCGTTAGTTGGATTTTTGAGTCCGAAATGTTACTTTCTACAAATGGCCGAATTGGAACTCGAAACTACCTCCACTGGTTCCAAAATGGCATTTGCGATCTTTTGAGTATAATCTTTGATATGTTTGGAGTTTGTGAAATTTTGACCCTTTTTCTGTTGGGTTTTGGGTTTGGGTTCAGCCCACTAGCTTAACTAATACCCTAACTCAACCCCTTCTCTTCATTCATCTTCATTTCATTTTCATTTCTTAAGCAAAAAATGAAAATGGTGGAAGGGAAAGAGAAATAGATATTCCAAGCCATAATTTCATTTGCAAATTCCAAATTCTTGCTCCAAAATCAAAGAGAAGCCATTGGTAAGTCTCCTCTTCATCTTCTCCAACTCTTCTCCTCTTCAATTTCAGAAAATTTCCTAAACCTAAATTGGGAAATATGTGTTTTATTCTTAGATTGAAGCTTGTTGAGTTGAAGTAGTGTTTGGTTGGTCTTCTCCTTATTATTGAGCTTCTTCTTCTTCTTCTTCTTCTTTGTTTTGGGTAAAAGGTGAGTTTTGAACTCACATCTACTTCTCTTGATTTCATTGATGTTGGGTATGAATTCCTAACACATTGTTCATATGCACTTGCTTTTAGTTTGGATTGAATTGGAGAATATCCAAATTTTTAGTGTTTGGGTTCAATTCTTTAAAGATCCTAACTTTGATGTTTGAATTTGTTTTTGGTTGGGAATCGGAGAGCTAATGGAGCTGGGGTATCTATTGGTTAAAGCTCCTTAGGTCCATTGCTCGAACGGTCGCGGTTTGGAAGAATTTGCATTTCATTGAAATAGGGCAGGAAGTGCAAAATCATCAAGTTCGGCCGACCGAGCCCTGTAGCCGGTCGACCGACCTGCTACCCCGAGCCATGTTATGTTTTCTACATCTGGCCAGCCGACCGAGCCCTGCAACCGGTCGAACGACCTGCTCCTATTTAGTTGTTTTGCCTATTTTGCTCATTTTGATAGGTTTTCCAAATTTTATCGATTCGAGTTGGTTTTTAATGGTTGTCATTGCATCTTTGGCTTTGATAACTTATTTTTGACTTCATTCACGGGTTTTCATAAATAATCTCTCTAAATCGTATTAAAAGTTTCCTTATCCAATTCTTAAATTCTATTTAAAACGCACATACACAATTTCGCACTTCAAGCGGAGTGGAAGGGTGATTAAATGGTTGGGTAAAACACGGACCATGAATCCATGCGTTTGTCTTGCCGATTAATCCCCGACCTATTCGATTGATCATTTTGACCTTCGGGTTTGGTTTATCGATGACATGAGGTAAACTTTGTACTGCTTTGAGTGTGAAAGTGACTGACGGATAGTAAATCGTTTAGTGCGAACGAGTGGTTATGGGACATACGTTAACACTTTTAGGATTCCTTTTCGAGAGTTGTGACACATTCCATCAGTTAGTGGTGTCCAGTACTAGGTCTCTGACCTTCACCACTACGGTGTGTTGCCTTCGGGTATGTGCCTTCGGGTTTGTGCCTTCGGGTTTGTTGCCCTTTAGTATCGCTTCCGATGTTGGTCGTTATGAGCCGCATGGGTGATATTGGATTGCCCTTTAGTATTGCTTCCGATGTTGGTCGTTATGAGCCGCATGGGTGATATTGGGTTTGGAGCCTTCGGGCTCATGGATCCTTGTTTGTACAGTACTGAGCTCGAGCAATTTTCTGAAGTTTCATTCATATGTATATTCTCTAGGTATCGCCCTTCGATGTTGGTCATTATGAGCCGCATGATGCGTAGCGTTTACCTTGCGGAACTTGTTTACCTTATTGGTATTTGTTATTGCCTTTTTGGCTTGATTTGGGATATTCGTATCCTTTGTTTCTATATGTTGCCGATGATATGAGGCTTGTTACCATATGATTCATCTTTTGTTAGATGATTGTGTTATCTCTTTTAGAGATGTTTGTTATACTTTGTAACCTTGCAGGTTTATTGTTGTTCAGTTTATCTAACTGATTTGTTTAGCTAGACTGACCTGTGTATTTCATACTCGGGTCAGACCGAGATGTTTCAGGTTAAGTGCTTTTGGACTTAGCCTATTTTGCTTCCGCATGGACTATTCAGCTTGTTCCTTTTTGTTATAGCTTTTTTGTAGTCCTATTTTGTAGTAACTCTGATATGTATTCTTTTGACTCGTCTGTATATTGTGGTTTGCTATACCACTTGACATGTATTAGTTTGTATACTCTGTTATGTATCTGTATATATGTATATGATGATCTACTGTTCTGTGATGTATATTACATTTGAGTTGTTATATTCTGTTCTGATAGATCCTCTAACCACCTATGGTTTTGTTTTAAGTATTCATTGGATATGTCGATCTATTTGGTATGACTATTGTCGATATATTCAATAGATAGTTAGAGCAAGGCTATAGATGGTCGCTCCTAACCAGACTTATTCTCCGTGTTAGTTGACGGCATTACCCTGTAGTGTCCTTGGCTAGCGTGGGTATAGAGGTGGGGCGTCACAGCGTGGTATCAGAGCTGAGTTCAGGACAAAATATGATAAAACAGAATAGATGCACATATTACAGTACATCAAAGTGTACAAGTGATACAAATCTTTGAATCATCGTGTCTCTTTATTCCATCAAGGTTAGATAGAATTTGGGGATATGTCTAGGAATGCTTTTTTATTCCGTAGTATCCCATATTGAAGTATCTACCTTGTGAATAATCTTGTTCTTATCTTACTTTCAGCGTATGGCTGGAAGAGGCAGGGGACGACGTTCGGATGCTGGGCAATCCAGTGGCACACATCCGGATGGCGTTTATATGTCTGCTGATCAGTTTTTGGAGTTGTTTAGGAGCACTCAGCTTCCAATTCCTCCTCGAGTGTCTCCACCTCGCAAGTCTGCCTGTGCACGCCAGTGCAGTGATTTTGCTCATCTTGGAGGAAAACCGTTTAAGGGCTCTGAATCTATTCTTGAAGTCCAAGCTTGGTTTCGCACATGCGAGCGTATCTTCTCTCGTATGGATCTTTCTGACCATGATAGAGTTCTTGTAACTTCTAGCTTATTACAAGAGCGTGCTCTTGATTGGTATGAGCTTCCTGTAGCCGAAATTGATGAGTCTACTCTTTCTTGGACTCAGTTTCGGGGACGATTTGAACTCAAGTTCGTTCCTGAATCTGAAAAAGTTTTATTGACCCGTCGCTTCCTTGAGTTGAAGCAAGGGAAATCTTCTGTTTTGAGTATGTTGCATCATTCGAGGCTTTATCTCAGTATGGTCTTGAATTCATCAGCACTTCTTATAAGAAGAATTTGAAGTTTGTCTCCGGCCTTAAGAAATATCTTAAGAAATCTTTGTTTCTCCAACTTAAACTTTCGTTTGAGGAGTTGGTTGATTCGGCGCTTCACCTCGAGACTGTCGAGAAGGAGTGTGATAGTGATGTTGATGTTGAGGTTTCCAAGAACCCCAACAAGAGGCCGTTTCCAATTCATAAGTCCAGGCCTTTTCCTTCTAAGAAGAAGAAGACTGGTGGTCCTAGTTCTCAGCCTCAGTCTTCCGGAACACCTTTCGTTCGAAAGTGTTTTAATTGTGGTTCTCCGGATCATATTATTCGAGCTTGTCCTAAGCCTCTCTTCTGCCGTTACTGCAAGAAGGAAGGTCATCATGTTTCAGCTTGCCCTACTGTTCCGGCTGGTGCTAAGTCTAGCAGGCTTTATGCTGCCAAGGCTTCTGAAGGTCCCTCTTAGCCCAAAGGTATATCTCCATCTATTTTGGAAGGTTCTATTTTATTGTATGATCATAGTATTCGAGTTCTTTTCGATACGGGCGCATCTCATTCTTTCGTATCGAAGAAGCTCGTTGATGATTTATCTTTGGATGTTTCTTGTTTGGTTACTTCTTTAAGGATTGCGAATCCTATTGGGGGATCCGCGACCCTTAGTATGCTTTGTGATGATCTTGAGATTGTTTTATGTGGCTTTTCTTTTCGTGCGAATCTGCACGTTATTTCTTGTCTGCGATTTGATATGATTTTGGGTATGGACTGGCTAGTGAGATATGATGCCAGGATTATTTGTTCGGAAAGAATTTTGTATCTTTGACATCCGAATTCGCCTACTCAGTTATCTCTTGTTCTTCGGGATGTGGATAATTCCGAAATGGCTTTATATTCTCTTGACTCGCGAGATGATAATGATATATCTCGTATTCCTATTGCTTGTGACTTTTTTGATGTTTTTGAGCCTGTATCAGGTTTGCCACCCAAGCGGGCAATTGAGTTCCGCATTGATCTCATTCTAGGCGCGCAGCCAGTTAGTCGTCCTCCCACGAGGATGTCTACAAAGGAAAATGAGGAACTCAAGAAGTAGCTTTTAGAGCTTGAGTCCAAGCAGTTGATTCGATCTAGTTTTTCTCCGTAGGGATCCGCGGTCATCTTCGTGAAGAAATCCGATGGAACTCTTAGGCTTTGCATTGATTATCGCAAGCTTAACGAGTTGACCATTAGGAATAGGTATCCATTGCCTAGGATCGATGATATGTTCGATCTATTGAGTGGTGCTAAGGTCTTTTCTCAACTTGACCTTGCCACAGGTTTTCATCAATTACGAGTCGCGGAGGATAGCATTCCTCTTACCGCTTTCCGCACTCGATATGGTTCTTTTGAGTGGCTCGTTATGCCGTTCGGTTTGACGAATGCTCCTGCTTTCTTTGTAGATCTAATGAATCGGATATTCCGGGAATATCAAGATAAGTTTGTCCTTGTCTTCATTGATGATATCCTTATTTATTCTAAGTCTGAAGTTGAGCATGCTAATCACTTGAGTATTGTCTTGAGTACTCTCCGTCGTCATCATCTTAGAGCCAAATTCTCCAAGTGCCACATTTGGGAGAATAAGGTTAAGTTCTTAGGCCATGTTGTATCTTTCGATGGCATTTCTGTCGATCCCTCAAAGATCGAAGCCATCCAGGATTGGAAGAGGCCTGAGAATGTGCATGAGATCCGTAGTTTCCTTGGATTGGCGGGTTATTACCGTCGGTTCATTAAGGACTTTTCCCGTGTTGTGCTTCCTCTCACTTACCTTACTCGGAAAGGCATTCGTTTTGATTGGTCCGACAAGTGTGAAGCTTCCTTTCTGACATTGAAGGAACTTCTCACTAATGCTCCTACTTTAGTGGTTCCCGAGGGGAATCATGATCTTGTTGTTTACACCGATGCTTGTGGTAGTGGTCTCGGTGCTGTTCTTATGCAGAAGGATCGGGTAGTTGCTTATGCTTCTAGGCAACTGCGCTCAAATGAAGTTCGCTATGCCACTCATGATCTTGAGTTAGCCGCCATTGTCTTTGCCTTGAAGATTTGGCGACACTATTTGTTGGACGAGCGCTTCATTCTCTATACCGATCATAAATCCTTGAAGTATTTGTTCACTCAGAAGGAACTCAATATGAGACAATAACGTTGGCTCGAGTTTCTTGCCTCCTATGACTTTGATATCCAGTATACCCCTGGTAAGGGTAATCGTGTTGCAGATGCGCTTAATCGCAAACATTCGGCTGTTATTTCTATGATGCTTGCCGAATGGGATGTTCTTGAGACTCTATCTTTTTGTGAAATTCGTGATCGAGATTCATCTTCTGATTCTCCTATTCTATTATTTAGTTTGGGAGCTCGACCTATTTTATTGGATCGTACTGCCGATGCCCAAAGGCGTGATCCTGATTTGTTGCATCTTATTCAGCTTTGTAAGTCTGGATCCTGTGATGAGGCGTTGCGGGATTTCAGCATTGATTCTCATGGGTGTCTTCGTAAGAAAAACCGTCTTTTTGTGCCTTCTGATCTTGCACTTAGGCATGACATTCTTGATGACTGTCACCGTTCTAAGTATACTATTCATCCCGGTAGTAGCAAGATGTATGCCGATATGCGTCGTCTTTATTATTGGGAAGGCATGAAACGCGATGTGGCGAGTTATGTGAGTAATTGCATAACTTGTCAGCGTTTTAAGGCCGAACATCAGCGTCCTTCTGGTCTTCTTCAGCCTCTTGAGATTCCATTGTGGAAATGGGATCAGATTTCTATGGATTTCATTGACGGCCTACCTCATTCGAGATCAGGCCATTCTAGTATTTGGGTTATTGTTGATCGCCTCACTAAGTCTGCTTATTTTGTCCCTATTAAGTCTAATAGAACTGCTTCGCATTTGGCTAAGTTGTATGTCAAGGAAATCGTGAGACTTCACGGTGTTCCTAGTTCTATTGTGAGTGACTGTGATACTTTATTCACAAGTCATTTTTGGAAGAGTCTTCAGCAAGCTTTGGGAACAAAGCTTAATTTTTCTACAGCTTATCATCCGCAGTCTGATGGACAGACTGAATGGGTGAATCGTATCTTGGAAGATCTTCTCCGCATTTGTATTTTTGATTTTGGTGGAAGTTGGGAGGATCACCTACCTCTTGTAGAGTTCTCCTACAACAATAGTTTTCAATCTAGTATCGGTATGGCTCCTTTCGAAGCCTTATACGGAAGGCCATGTCGATCACCTTCTTGTTGGTTGGAATCTGGAGAGTAGCTTATTCTTGGTCCAGATTTTGTTCGTGATTCTTCCGAGAAGATTGATCTTATTCGGTTGAGAATGAAAGAGGCACAGAGTCGCCAGGAATCGTACGCGGACAGCCGTTGGAAGCCTCTAGAGTTCTCGATCGACGATCTTATTTTTATTCGTGTTTCTCCTTTGAAGGGGGTTATGCGTTTCAGTACGACTGGAAAATTGACTCCTCGCTTTATAGGACCATTTTCTATTACTGAACGTATTGGCCCTGTGGCTTATAGAGTTCCACTTCCAGCTCATTTGTCTGGTATTCATGACGTGTTTCACGTCTCGCAACTTCGGAAGTGTCTTCGGGAGTCGGATTCTGTTATTACTTCTCCTGATTTGCAAGAGCTTGAGGTCTCACCGGACTTATCTATTGTACAACAACCTATTCGCGTGCTTGACACGGAGGTGCGACACCTTCGGAACAACGACGTGCCGCTCGTTAAGGTTCAATGGTCTGCTAATCCCAATGATTGTACTTGGGAAACTAGAGAGTTTGTCGAGCGATCTTATCCGGGTTTTCTATCTTAGCTTGAGAATGGTGAGTATATCTTTTCGTCTCAAGCTTATTTCCTATTTCTTTTGAATGTTGTATGCATGTAGTTGTTACAAATATCGTCTCTAGGAATTACGGGGATGCAATTTTTGTAAGGAGGGGAGATCTGTAACAACCCGTATATTTAACGATTATATATTTAAATGCTTTATTTAAATATAGAGTCGTTAGTCGGATTTTTGAGTCCGAAATGTTACTTTCTGCAAATGGCCGAATTGGAACTCGAAACTACCTCCATTGGTTCCAAAATGGCGTTTGCGATCTTTTTGAGTATAATCTTTGATATGTTTGGAGTTTGTGAAATTTTGACCCTTTTTCTGTTGGGTTTTGGGTTTGAGTTCAGCCCACTAGCTTAACTAATACCCTAACTCAACCCCTTCTCTTCATTCATCTTCATTTCATTTTCATTTCTTAAGCTAAAAATGAAAATGGTGGAAGGGAAAGAGAAATAGATATTCCAAGCCCTAATTTCATTTGCAAACTCCAAATTCTTGCTCCAAAATCAAAGAGAAGCCATTGGTAAGCCTCCTCTTCATCTTCTCCAACTCTTCTCCTCTTCAATTTCAGAAAATTTCCTAAACCTAAATTGGGAAATATGTGTTTTATTCTTAGATTGAAGCTTGTTGAGTTGAAGTAGTGTTTGGTTGGTCTTCTCCTTGTTATTGAGCTTCTTCTTCTTCTTTGTTTTGGGTAAAAGGTGAGTTTTGAACTCACATCTACTTCTCTTGATTTCATTGATGTTGGGTATGAATTCCTAACACCTTGTTCATATGCACTTGCTTTTAGTTTGGATTGAATTGGAGAATATCCAAATTTTTAGTGTTTGGGTTCAATTCTTTAAAGATCCTAACTTTGATATTTGAATATGTTTTTGGTTGCGAATCAGAGAGCTAATGGAGCTGGGGTATCTATTGGTTAAAGCTCCTTAGGTCCATTGCTCGAATGGTCGCGGTTTGGAAGAATTTGCATTTCATTGAAATAGGGCAGGAAGTGCAAAATCATCAGGTTCGGCCGACCGAGCCCTGTAGCCGGTCGACTGACCTGCTACCCCGAGCCATGTTATGTTTTCTGCATCTGGCCAGCCGACCAAGCCCTGCAACCGGTCGACCGACCTGCTCCTATTTTGCTGTTTTGCCTATTTTTGCTCATTTTGATAGGTTTTCCAAATTTTATCGATTCGAGTTGGTTTTTAATGGTTGTCATTGCATCTTTGGCTTTGATAACTTATTTTTGAGTTCATTCACGGGTTTTCATAAATAATCTCTCTAAATCGTATTAAAAGTTTCCTTCTCCAATTCTTAAATTCTATTTAAAACGCACATACACAATTTCGCACTTCGAGCGGAGTGGAAGGGTGATTAAATGGTTGGGTAAAACACAGACCATGAATCCATGCGTTTGTCTTGCCGATTAATTCCCGGCCTATTCGATTGATCGTTTTGACCTTCGGGTTTGGTTTATCGATGACATGAGGTAAACTTTGTACTGCTTTGAGTGTGAAAGTGACTGACGGATAGTAAATCGTTTAGTGCGAACGAGTGGTTATGGGACATACGTTAACACTTTTAGGATTCCTTTTCGAGAGTTGTGACACATTCCGTCAGTTAGTGGTGTCCAGTACTGGGTCTCTGACCTTCACCACTACGGTGTGTTGCCTTCGGGTATGTGCCTTCGGGTTTGTGCCTTCGGGTTTGTTGCCCTTTAGTATCGCTTCCGATGTTGGTCGTTATGAGCCGCATGGGTGATATTGGATTGCCCTTTAATATCGCTTCCGATGTTGGTCGTTATGAGCCGCATGGGTGATATTGGGTTTGGAGCCTTCGGGTTCATGGATCCTTGTTTGTACAGTACTGAGCTCGAGCAATTTTCTGAAGTTTCATTCATATGTATATTCTCTAGGTATCGCCCTTCGATGTTGGTCATTATGAGCCGCATGATGCATAGCGTTTACCTTGCGGAACTTGTATACCTTATTGGTATTTGTTATTGCCTTTTTGGCTTGATTTGGGATATTCGTATCCTTTGTTTCTATATGTTGCCGATGATATGAGGCTTGTTACCATATGATTCATCTTTTGTTAGATGATTGTGTTATCTCTTTAGAGATATTTGTTATACTTTGTAACCTTGCAGGTTTATTGTTGTTCAGTTTATCTAACTGATTTGTTTAGCTAGACTGACTTGTGTATTTCATACTCGGGTCAGACCGAGATGTTTCAGGTTAGGTGCTTTTGGACTTAGCCTATTTTGCTTCCGCATGGACTATTCAGCTTGTTCCTTTTTGTTATAGCTTTTGTGTAGTCCTATTTTGTAGTAACTCTGATATGTATTCTTTTGACTTGTCTGTATATTGTGGTTTGCTATACTACTTGACATGTATTAGTTTGTATACTCTGTTATGTATCTGTATATATGTATATGATGATCTACTATTCTGTGATGTATATTACATTTGAGTTGTTATATTCTGTTCTGATAGATCCTCTAACCACCTATGGTTTTGTTTTAAGTATTCATTGGATATGTCGATCTGTTTGGTATGACTATTGTCGATATATTCAATAGATAGTTAGAGCAAGGCTATAGATGGTCGCTCCTAACCAGCCTTATTCTCCGTGTTAGTTGACGGCATTACCCTGTAGTGTCCTTGGCTAGCGTGGGTATAGAGGTGGGGCATCACAATATCATCCGTACACAATATCGAATCCGATCGCATGCTCGATCACACAATTTCACTTCCGAACTAGTATCGTCCACCCAAATTCATAGTGCGGAATCAGATCTGATTTCTTGATTAGAAACCATCATTCTCCTTACATAGCCATAAATTATGATAGAGAATTTCTAGAATCAACCCAAAATCCATATCCAGGGTTCGCCGTCGAAAATGGGGTGAAAAATCCCAACTTGGATCAATATGACTACCATGAAATTCTATGCTCGAAACTGGATCAAATTGCTATGCGAATAAAGTAATATACGTACATCCCACGTTAGCTATATCAATTCTCTTCTTGTTCACACTCATCTTTATTTCTATCCACTCATTCACAATTATCATTTCACACCCCCTTTATTTATGCTTTTGTACCTATTTTTATTCAACTCAAATTTTTTAATTCCATTCTGAATTCAATTTACTTTTCATTTTTAAATATTGAATTCAATTCATTTCAATGTTTAATTTGTCATTTCTTCAATTAGTCCTAATTCATTTTAAATTCCAAACAATTTTTATTTCCAAAACTTATTTACTTTTAGCCCACCTCGAACTAATTCTTCAACTTTACTTTACTTAACCCAATTTCAATTGAATTCGAGTATTCAGTTCAAGTTCTATTTACTTACAATTTAAATTAAATAACATTCTAATTTTTCAATTTCAATTCATTTATTTACAAATGTAAATTCATTTGTTTATTCACAAATTTATTTTCTACTTAATAAATTTTTATTTCAATGTCCATTCCATTTAGCTTACTTAGATTCATTTCCTCAAAAATTTACTTTATTTAACTTAATCAATTAAATTTAAATTTAAATTTCTATAAGTTTCCCAACTTATTTACATTTCACACTTATTTTAATTTAACTCTTCTTCAAGTTAAATTTTATCCTAATTTTTTTTCTTCAAATTTTTATAAGTTATCAAACCCATTTATATGCTATAAATATTTTAAATAAGCTTCCAGAGTTTTAGCAATTACTTAAGTATTTCAAAATCATTTTTGGAATCAATTGCATACATAATTCATTTGCATATCAAATTACCCTCTGAATTTCAAAACCAAACCCAGTTTTGCAAACAACTCCCATTTAAAACAATTTGGCAGCAATTACTCTCCTCGAAACTCGAAAATGAATATCGATGATGCTGTAGTCATCACCGAAATTATTTTCCAGCGGCCGAAAAGAGTTCAATGCTAAATTTCTTTTAAAAACATTTCAAATATTTTTGAATTCCGAATCTCACCAGATTTCAAATCCAATTCAAAAATATTTCTGAATAATATCCTTATTATTCCTCCAAAATCTTTGAACATCATTTCCAAACTCAAAAGGAATTAAATTTCTCAAAATTTCAAATCCCAAATCCTTTCAATCCATATTCAAAAATTACTTTGGAATTTTTGTTTCATTTCCAATTATAAACCACATTTATATTTTATATTTACAAATCCCATTTTTTTATATAAATTTATTCCTTAATCTTTGGTTATAATTTTAATTTCTAGTTCAATTTCCACACAATAATGACAATAATTTAATATTATCACTTCCTAACAAACGAGCAACCATATATATACTATAATAATTTATGGAATAATATTTCTTTTATATAAAATATAATTTGGGTAAAATGATTTCATCTACCCAATTTAAAAACAATACTTTGTCGGTTTATCTCATTTAAGAGTTTAGAAACCCCTATCGATAAAATGGCGTCCCAGATATCGACCAGAATCCATAAACACTCAACTGATAAGTCAACACAATATAAAAATATTTTTTATATTCACCAACAACTACGCGTTCATATCTATCAATACACTCAAACTCATTCTAGAGTACTACGGACTCTATTTCAAATGAGTAATCCCCACTAGAGCCAAGTTTAACCAAAAAGCTCAAAATTAAAAGCTTCAAAGACTTCCAGATCCACATCTACTCTCTAGAACATATTGATAACCAGACCGTAGGCCGCCCATGTGGAAAATTAGAGGCACCCAGAGTTTAGAAGAGGGAACAATAAACTCCGAGACAGTCATGGGACTGGTGTGAGAAGCATAAAACAATTATTTGTAAAAAGAAATCTATCATGCTTTTGGAAAATGAAACTACCATAAGGTCTCCCGGCATACACTCAAATGCAATCGCACACATAGGGAGGTTTCTCCTTATAGTAGTTAAACATGTTTGATATACGAAAATCCTTTTGATATTAATATTAGTGCATAGCATGGAAATTTTTTTGCAAGTATAATATTAATCTTGGCCAGTATACGTACCATTATAGTATGTCTACTATATCTACCATGTTAAATGGCAGGTTCTACAACTAAAACCGTATAGGGCTCATATTGATTGTTTGGAGTTCCAACAAATGGCCAAGGCTAAGGAACTTCCTTTATCCGAATGGGTACGCCTCTGGAGGGACGTCCCGAGAACCTAACCGGATCTCTGCCAACACAAGGCCGGGTTACCTCTATAACTACATAACTAACTGTCACGAGTGTGTGTTGGGGGACCTTATGGTAGTTTTATTTTTCAAAAGCATGAAAGGATATCTTTTTGTACAAATAACTGTTTTTAGTTCTCACACCAGTCCCATGACTGACTCGGAGTTTATTGTTCCCTTTTCTAAACTCTGGGTGCCCCTAATTTTCCACACGGGCAACCTAGAGTTAGATTATAAGTAGGTTCTGGAGCTAAGTCAGGAAGTAGACGTGGATTTGGAAGTCTTTGTTTTGGAAGCCTTTGGTTTTGAGCTTTTTGGTTTGGACTTTGGAGCTTTGGAAATGAAGACATAGTATGTTGAACTCTCTTGGAAGACCATGTTGATATTTTTTTCCACGGTTATGTTGCATTCCGCTGTTGTGTCATATATATGACTCTGATGATGTAATGTATAAACAGATATAGTTCTTTTGTTTAGAGATTAGTCATTTATCTATTATATATTGTTTCGCTGCGATTGGGAGATTCTGATATTGCTTCTATTTCTTCTTTTATCTCCTTCTTCTTTAGCCCTAATGGTTCAGTTTTTCGGCATTTTATTGTTCGGCATTAGATACAGTGGACGTATTGATGTCAATTTTCGAGCGTCGAAAAATCGAGTCGTTACATTTGGTATCAGATCCAGGTTTCGATCCTAGGACCTATGGGTTATAGGCCCACAACGCTTCTGTCGCGCTTGTATTCCACTCGCGACCTTGCCAATTCGATTCAAACGCGAATCCATTCTCGATTGGATTTTGACAGAGAATGGAGGAGGAGGGAACTCGATTGAGCAGGAGAAAGAAGGACACTCAATTTAGGTTTTGAATTGAAAAAGAAGGAGAGGAGGAGACGATTCCGATCGGCCATTTTACCCCTTTTTTCGAGCTTAGACTCAAATAGAGGACGAGAGGAAAAATTTAAGCCCCGGTTTCATCTCGTTTCCTTTTTTATATTATTTTTTCTCTTAAACGAAGACGCGTGTTAAAATGAAAGACAAGTGTTTGAAAAAGCAACTACATGTTGAATCACATTGTTTTGTTTTTGACTGGTCACAATTATAAAATTTTAATCTAGATTTGAATTCAAACATCTCGAAATCATAACTTAAAATCGCGAATCCCTATCGAGGCGTGCCACCAGGTGTTTATAATGTTATACCCCTATTTCGAACGCACTAAAAAAGGTTGCAAGTCCTAATTTGATCGTATGGAGAAGATAGCTTTTGGGACACAGTTTTTATATTAAATTTTCAATATAAATTCAACGAGTTTATCTACCGTACGACCACACAATAACTCAAAAAGCTATCAAAATTGAAATCCGATAATAATACAATATTATGGATCCAATGGAACTAGTTTCTTCAAATTCCGAGAATGTGCCTCGAAAGGCTATTTTTATATATTAATTTAAACGATATATTTTCAAAACTGAACAAAACACTTTTAAACTCGATTTTAAAACTTCTATTATCTTCTGTATTATAAATATAAATTTTCCAAGCCTTTGAAATATTTTTAACCAGCATAAAACTGAAGATTCAATATTTTACCCAACTTTCAATAATTTAATTCAATAATTTAATTGCCAAATAAATAGTGATATTTTAAAATTCAAGTTAAACTAACTTTCAAATATTTAAAATCAATTAAATATTTCAATTTTAAATATCGAGAAATTCAGGGTCGTCACACCAATCTTTTCCATTTGTTTGCATAACCATTTCCTCAAGCCTCCTTCCTTCATGCGTGAGCCATCATGTCATTTTTTCCATTGATTCTCCTAGCTTTAGAAACGTGAGAAGGCTTCAAAATTCTTAATGCGAGTAACTAATTTGTTTTATTCTATTATTAAAATGTGTGTGTGCATGTTTTTATATTTCATTTTCATAACATTCTAATAACTTGAATATCTTCCGCATATGAACTCCAATTGATGCTCGATTTCTTCTGTTATACTCATATTCAAATTCTAGACAACATGAAACAGATTTGGTTGAATTTGGAGACTATTGAAATTTTGGGCTTTTATTAGATTTTCAATTGGCTATAAATCAAAGGTGAGTGATTAAACCCACTCGTGCAATACTAAAATTTCCATTGCAAGTTAAATCTAATTTATGATATGATATATAAATTTTTGATTGCTGTTTTTTGATTTAAATTGACGTTTGAATTGATATTGACTTTGAATTTACATTAAATTGAACTGAAATTTAGTTTTCTATTCGAGTTTAATTGTTAGTTAAACCCCGACATTAATAACTATTAACTGTCGCAATATAGTAGTCGATTTGGATGTTGTTTCAAATGAATGCTTATTGATTGATATGTTGGACGTATGGTTGTTTATTTATTTTAATATGTCCATGCTATCACTTTGTATATTATTGACATCTTTTACATGGTCATTTGAATCATTTCAGAATTGGATAACTAAGACATTTAAATTATGGGTTGAAACGATATATACCCATACAATTTCTTGAATTTGGATTATTAATTTGAATTGAGTTATTTGAAAGGTTTAAGATTTTAATTTAAACCTTGGATTTATTTTAATTTAAGCAGTTAAAATTGGTATTTCAAATTATTTGAAATCTCTTAAGTTATTGCACTCACGTTGTACACTTGATAGGAGATGAAAAATAACGTAACATCTCTAAATTCATTATACTTATATTTTTATTTGAAATTGATTTGATTACAAAGGAATTTTCAGTTCTGACTCGAGTGTATTGTTTTTTCATTATGCTCGGGTCAGCCTAATTATTTCAATGTTTTGAAGACATTATTCCTTAGAGATAAAGATGAATATTGGTGATCATATTTATCATTATTTTTCCACTTCATTATTTGATATGTTAGTTTATTGTACTCTGATTGATGTTGTAAAATGTGTAATCAAATGTATACTGTAAAATAGCTTCATGAACTATTTTATTTGATTATTATATTTTGTCGTTCCTCTACGAAATTCTATGTATTTTTTTCCTTCTTTTTCTAGTTTCTTTATTAAACCCCATCGGTAATCTACCCTTTTGAATGGTTTGAGTTAAACAGGTGTGGTTTGTTGTCAAATAAAATCATCCAAATGGTGACTCGTCACAAAAAAAATTAAAAAATAAATTATGAAGAGAGGGTAAGTGATTGAATCCAAGGCATTCTCTTTTGTTTTATTGATTTGAAATTGTTGTACGAGTGAAAAAAGAAATATCACTTTGCAAACATTGACAATTGAATAAAAAATATTTTCAGAGTTTTACTATGTTTTCAACTGAAATAACTAGCAAGCTAGACTCGAGTGTGATAAGAACTTAATTTTTATTTAAAGTTTGTGACTAGATGATGAACTTAGATTGCTAGACTTTGATTAGAACATCTGTGCACTAAATGTTGTAACTATTTAAAAATAAAATGATTCATCAATTTTCCTAACTTCTTTCATTCATATGATTGCATTATATTATGACATATTACATTTGGATTTTGTGGGTAGTATCCACTAAAAACCCTCACAAGACATAAGTCGTCCTACTAGGGACATCCAGGAGTTTAAAGGCTTGTTGCATATGCTAAATGTAATCGTGTTTCCCAATGGAAGTGTGACTAATAAATTCAGTTAAGTTTTATTCGAGAACGAATAAAAGTTCTAGTATAGGGGTATTTGATAAATATCAAATTATGAATATTTAAAACTGCACAGTTACACATTTTAGTAATCATACGGAAGTATTACTTGGTATTTTTGTTGTATTTATTGAAGGTTAAATGATGAAATTTTTGAAGAGTTGGTTCAAAAAAAATGGTTCAACTTTAATGCTCTATTGATGAGAAGTTATGCACAAAAGCTATGATTGATCAATTGGTTTTGAAGATGCGCATTTACTAGGAGGTCACTAGTTCGAATCGTGCATTGTATACATTTTTAAACTAATTACATCTCCTAGAGCTAGAGACTTCTAGAACAGACTGAATTAAGAAGCTTCTAGAGTATGTTGGAAAAAGAGGTTTGTAGAACGCAAAGAGCAAAGAAGCTCTCAGAGAAAGATCGAGTCAAAAAGTTCTAGAATATTCCTATTTTTAGATCTGGATGTAATGAGCTCTATAAATACCTCCACCAGCCATATTTGAGAGCGGCTTGTCATGTTGGAATTTATTTTAGTTTTTTCTATATTTTCTTCCTTTAGACTAAGTTAGAGTTTAGAAAAAATAGTTATTTTTCTTTTTAGTTCTTTCTTCCTTTCTTTTGTACTTCTTTTATTTAGTAATAAAAATCAATTTTATTTTATTCTACTATTCGTTTCACAGTTTATTAATTTCAGTTTCAATCTTATATATCATTGTTTTCTTCTATTACATTTCTATTTTATTTCTGTCTAATATTCTGCACTTAAATTCGAGATCTATTAGTAAGCCAAGAGGATAATAGATCTCTCTAATTGTTTGCTTATAGCATTTTATTTTCTATAATCAACTAATCAGTTCTTTTAATCATGTCTCGCTATTTCATATTTCTGCAAATTTAATAATTTCATACTTTAGCTTAATCAGATTACAATCTCTCTATTTCATCTAATTTGCATAGAAGTTAAATAAACATCATTAATAAATAACTCCCTATAGATTGGGTCTATATTCATACAATTATTACAACTCACGCCGTGCGCTTGTGGTAAAATAAAATCGCAGTTTATGTTCATGATAAAAAAATTCGATCAGGTTTCTTCATGAAGCAGAGGTGACCATTCCTGCTCTTTATCCCAACTGTGCCTTAAGTTACATCCAATCCCATATGTTAGCTCTTCTTTCCAAACGGTCAAACCATTCAAAAAGGAAACTCTTTTTAAAGATCACAGTGAACTTTAAAAAAGTGCTTTTAGTCACCCTTGACAATTAAAGATATCTAACAAGTTACACTTTATGTAAACTGGTATTTTAATGATCAAATTTTAAATCCGTCTTGTAACTCTTGGTCTACTGTTACAACTAGCACAACAAGATCCTTATTATAATCAATCATATTGAATATACGATCTCACATTACGGTTTATCTTCTCATTTATGTTGAACTACTTTTATCAAAATTTGGTACACTATGGATTATGACTGCTGTAACTATCTGGAATTTTCGACTATTTACTATACAACTTTTGTTTTTAAACCTAAACTATCTTATAATTGTTTGACGATTATTTTTGAAACTATTTAACAATTTTTCAATTGTTTTATAAACTAATTACTGTTTTTCAACTACTTTATAACTAATTGCTATTTTACAACTATTTTGCAATTATTTAAAATTTCTATAACTATTTGACTATTTTCTAACTATTTTACAATTACTTAACTATTTTATAATTATTTTACAACTAATAATTATTTTTCATCTACTTTAAACTTTCCAAATTATTTTCTAATTTTAAAATGGTCAGAGTGTGAACTGTTTATAATTAAATATCCATTTGGGATAAGAATTGAGGTGATAGTCCAAACAAGGATTTAAGCAATTGTGAGTAAGTGAATGAAAATCAAAGTGAAGGTGAATAGAAAAGATAACTGTTTTGGCTAATAATCAATAAAGGTAAATATGTAGGATGTACGTATATTACTCTATTCGCATAATGATTTGATCCAGATTCGAGCACAGAATGTCGAGATAGTATATCGATCCGAATTGGGATTTTTCACTCGATTTTCGACGGCGAACCTGGATATGGATTGTTGATTAGTTCTGGATATTCTCTACCATAGTTATGGCTATGCAAGGGGAAGTTTCTGATCGAGAAACCAGATATGAGTCCGCACTAGGAAGTCGGGTGGACAATACTAGTTCGGAAGTGAAATTGTGTGATCGACAGATTGATATTGCGTACAAATGATGTGTACATCGTATGGGTTTGAATGAAATTGATATTGCAAATTTATGGATAAGAAATGTGGAATGATTTTTGAAATGAATGGTATATTTTATAAAATATATGATGAAATAAAATGGAAATTGGATATTTCCATGATAGAAATTTACTTTATGAAAGTAAGTAATGTGGTAAGTGACTTTATAGAGTAATCAAATTTGAACATTAGATTTGAAATAAACAAAGTTATATACCTTTATTTATAAGATAAAACTCCCCTTGTTGAATCTTTTGCCAGAAGAAAAGGGTTTTTTGAAAGTATTTGAAGTACAAAAAATGAATTTATGCAAGTTTGAAGTGATCCAAAAAAATTTAAAGTTATATATATATCTCTATATGTAAAGGATCTTATGAGGATGATTTTGAGAGAAGGTTTTTGGAACCTTTGGATTTGGAAAGGCTTTTTGATTTTTGGGTAAAATCAATATTGGAATTTGAAAAAGCCTAATTTGAGAATTATCGATTCTGGGATAATCGATTTTAAGAAAGGAGATTAACATAAGATTCATACTAGGTGTATGATTTGGAAGACATTATACGTGTATTGTATAAAGTGTTTTGAAAATAGATCCGGGGAAAAAGGCGCTCCCTTGAAATGAACTTCTCAGGAGTGTCATAGATTGGTACTGCCTTGAACCCTAAGGGAGGTTTCTAAAGTTGATCCTGTGAGGAGTCCGGACAAACTAGTTCCTGAGGATTTTGTGTAGTGTGTAGCGAAAGTTGAGGGCACTGATGTCTACAAAGGCATTTGGGTTATGCGGTGACGATAGTGCAACTCGATGTCACTGCGATCTGCTGCAGACCATAGCAAAAGTCGTGTGTGCTGCTGAGAGTCAACAGTCTACGTTTGATTTTATATCGGTAGACTGCGACCAATGGTGACATAACCAAAGTCGTGTGTGCTGTTGAGAGCCAACAGTCTACGTTTGATTTTACATCGGTAGACTACAACCTATGAGGGAGTGGAGAAGTTTCATTCTTTTGGCAGCGGAATTTAAGGGCGCTGAGGCCTATAGTTATATGGGACTTTGTTGTGACAGCAACGTAACCAACGTTGTAGCTGCGATCTGTAGCGGGTTCCATGGCGTAATCGAGGGGCACAAATGCCCACAGTTATCTATGGATTTTTTCCGGGATGGCTATATAACCATCGGGTTAACTGCGACCGTGGATGGGGGTGATGATTTCCAGAGCATTCTCACCAAAGATGTTTCCTCTATTTTCAAAAATGTTTTCTATATCTTCAATAAAAAATATTTTCCAAGTATTTTCACTGGATGGTGAAAACGGATTTGCTAAGTACTTACAGATTTTCAGTCGTACGCCTGATCAACCACTAGTACAAAAAGTGCATATTGCTTCGCCTCATTTGCATCGGTTGAAGTAAAAACTGAGGCAAATAGAACTATTTGCATCAATTCTATCTTAATAACCGATGCAATTGGTACGTGGAAAGCAATAGGTAATAAAAAAATCAAATTTGCATCGGTTCTCACCAACAACCGATGCAAATAGTTTTAGTCGCATCGGTTTTAAAGTCAACCGATGCAACCACATGTTGATGGCAATATGAAATTTAGGTGGGAAATAATGAAAAATTGGCTCCAAAGTTTACTTTGGACAAATGTACTCCTTCCTCCTCAATAACCCACTCCGAAAATAATAATAATAATAATAATAATAATAATAATATCGTGCCCTCCCCTTCTTTTCATTTTCAAAATCGAACAAAAGAAGAAAAAATTAAAACGAAGATTTTGAAAATTTTAATGGTGAAGATGGCAGCAAACTCGAAATCGATTTACAATAAGAAATCCATGGCCGAGCATCTCAAACAAATAAAAATCGAATTCAAAGCAGTTCGATAAAATTTCACTTCCTACCGATCTTCTTCACCTAATTACCAAAGTGCAAATCAAAAAATTTAACGATGGCACTTTGTCGACTCCATCGTGTAGGGCTCCTTTGGCCACACCATATCAGAATGATAAAGAAAACAAAGAAATACACAAAAAAAGGCCGAGACTTTGTGGATCGACCTCGATAATGTCGCCATTGTGATTGAGTGCTGGCGGTAAACTCCAAATTTTGGGTTGTTCTGCGGCTAGGCGAAGCGATTTGCAGGTCGAGGCTAATAGTTTTGGGCAGTGATTTGAGGTCGAATAATTCAGACGAAATTTGGGTGCTGCGGGGAATTGGAAGCGGTTTCGTAAGTCTCGATTGAAGTTTGGCTGTCGATTAGATTTGTGGTGGCGACAACATGATGAGTGGTTGGTGGAGAGGGAGGAATTTAGTTTGGGGTCATCGATGGTCGCAGCTGATTGTGTGGATGGAGGCGGAGTTTGCCAATTTGGGATGGTTGCAGTTTTGGCTCTGGTTGTGGTTGCAATTTGGGTATTCTGAAATCGCAAATTCGCAGCAGTGAAGTGTAGTTTTTTTTGAATCGTTGGTGTTGGTTGGTGTATGAACTTTGGTAAAGCAGTGATATCAGGTTGTTTGTGGTGGTTGCAGTACAAGGAGGTTGTAGAAGACGGTGATTGATGACAGTAAGGTAGTAGGTGGTGTTGTAATGGAGGAGTGACTGGTTGATGTAGAGGAAGGTTACGGTGGATGCTGCTCTGAATGAAGAGGTTGAGTGATAGGGTTGCACTACTGCTTACGAGGCAGATGTTGTTGTCGCAGCAAGTCAGTGTGGCAGTGACTTTAGTATCAAAGTGGTTGTTAATTTGCAAGCAGTGGTGAATGTTTGAATGTTGGCGAGGCAGTATTGCTAGAGACAGTATGTGAACGAAGGTGAGGGCTGAATGATGATTGCAGTAGCATATTTTGATATGGTAGTCTGGTGGTTGATTTCAGGGTTAAGGTTGGCCGAGATGATGAAGCAGTAGCAGATGAAGTATGCGTGGTATTCGAGATGGTCTACAAAGTGCTATTGAAATGTTTAAGGAAGTGGTGCAAAAATGTAGACAAAGGAAGGAACTGTGATCAGGCAGCAACAATTTATAACAATGAATGAAGTGGTAAGCAGAGGGTGGTGTATGTATGTGATGTTGTATGGAGTTGTGCAAAAGTCAGGCAGGGGTTGGATGGTGAAGTTAGTGGATGAAGTGCTGCTGTTGTCTTGAAGATGAAGTAAGTGGAAGTATGATGATGACTGGACCGTGGGATCGGGCTGTTTTGGCAAATGTGGAGAGGAAGATGGTCTGATGGTCTGCACAGTTTGAAATGGATGTATGTAGCAGTTAGATAGAGGTAATGGGAGGTTGGGCAGTGGTTGTTGAAGGAGATTTAGTGGGCAACAATATAGAAATTGAAGGCGGATGTGCAGTTGGTATTGAAATGGAGAAAGTCTGGGGGAACTTTTTGCAGTTGGAGTTGCTGAGGTAGTTGTAGTTTTTAGGTGATGTGTAGTTTTTGGTTTGGTGATGTTGTGTGATGAAATGTAAATGATGGCAGTATTGGTTAGATGAAACCAAAATCAGCTGGTTCAAAGGATGAATATTTAATGGTAAATGAGCAACCATATGGAGCTGGGCTATGGCATACTTGGTTTGATAGAGATTTTATATAACATATCATCAAGGTGGGTAGAAGTGTTAGAAGTCTCTCGTTGGTTGATTGTGCTTAAGCAGCGCTTGAATTTTTAAGCTAAATTTTTGTTTCTACGAATATTGTTTAAATAATTTGAGTTTTGGAGTTAAAATTAACCGTTTTTTGAAGAATGTTGGGCTTTTTTCAGTGCACTGGTTATTTATGCAGTAAAAATGAAGTCCATTTCATTCTTTTCCATGAATCAACAAGAATTTTTTCACTTAACCTCGCTTAGAACTTTGCTTCATTTTAGGTGAAGATCAAAAACACTGCTTAGAAGTGCTTGAGTGCTAATCGCTTAACACTGCTGATGTTTCAAAATATTGTAGTGCTGAACCCAAGTATTTTGCGCTTAAGCGCTTTTTCTTAACAAAGATTTTGTGTACCTTTATGGTTTTGTGTTTTGACCGGATCTATAAAATTATGACCATTCCAGTTTGATTCGGCCATGTTTAGTACAAAATTATGTTATAAATCTGGTTTTGGAAATGAGATGTAAAAATGTATCAATTTTTTGATATAAATCTGAAAATAAATCAATAAAACCAGTAAAGAAATAAAATTTTAAAAAAATGGTCTGTACACTTATCCTGACATTCTCAAGATTCATAGTTTTTTATGTTATCAAGTGTCTTGTTTCATATTTTTCTTGCTTGTGAAAATTCCATTATAATTATTATTATCCTGTGTTGTTTTCATTTGCTTTGTTGACATGAAAAAAAAATTGTTATTAATAATGTATTTTCTTCTCTACAGTTCAGAAGGCAAAAGTTGTTATTAATGATGTATTTTCTTCTCCACAGTGGGCTTGGATTTGGGTTCGGAACTACTTTTCTTAAGTTTCTTCCTTCGGCTGCAGCTATGTATGTTCTATTTATCGATCAATTTCAAATATATATCCTGCAATGGTTCAAATGAGCAGCTGTTCAAATAAAGATGCTTTTTTTTATATACTATTTGTGACAGATGCCTGTTAATATTGGATCGAACAAATTGGAAGACGAACATGTTAACCTCACTTTTGATACCTTATATTTTCTTGAGTCTTCCTTCAGTTGTATTCACTTTACTGAGGTGGTTTCTAACTATATTATATTAATATGACCTATTTCCGACAGTTTTTAATGAATTTTTTTATATTTCTACTACAGAGGAGACGTAGGTAAATGGATCGCTTTTGTTGCAGTAGTTTTGCGCCTTTTCTTTCCTCGCCATTTCCCATGTTTAAATTCAATCTCTATATCAATTTATAACCTTATTATATATCTTTCTAGATTTATTTATATATGAAAAACCTTAAGTAATATGAGTACTGAACATAGATGGAAAATGAATTCACAGATTGGTTGGAAATGCCTGGGTCATTGATTCTGTTACTGGTTGTAGCCCCAAGCTTTTTCGTGTACACAATAAGGGACGATTACATTGGTGTTTTCATTTGCTTGGTCATCGCGAGCTACCTCTTACAATAAGTGTAGCGCCAATTACGAGCAATGTTAGTCTTCTGTTCGTTTTTATTCATCACTTTTTTCATTGTTGAACTATTGCATATATTTTTCCTTCTAATGCATAAACTCCATATACATCAAATTTTGAAGCTCAATTATCATTCTAACTTGGTTTCTAAACATATTGTAAACATGGCTTTTTCTTTTTTCTTTGATAATAAAATAAGATAAAAAATCTTTTGTATCTGATGCAAATATGGTCTAGATGATGACATGATGTACTTCTTCAAAAAAGAATTGGCTTAACTCATATTTGCATTATTAGTTCAAAAGTTGTATAAAAATGAACTAGCATAGATTACATCCCATGCTAATCTAGCTTAACTAAGCAAAACAAATTTGCAACGATTCATTTTTGAATAAAAACAGTAAAAAATTTGGGACCAAAGGAAAATATGATTTGACCTTAAGGTAATTAAAAAGTCTATATAAATAGTTTTTTAGGTCAACTTAATACTCACATAGGAACATTATAGCTGATCCTGTTGTTTGGGTGCCTGCAGATAGCAATGTGCGATCCATCATGAAGCTCAACTGAAATGTAAGTTAGTGGTCAGATGAAGGCTTATTGTGAAGTGCAGTGGGTGCTGATGGACAATGTAGAGGTGATGGGGGATGGTTTGAATTATGGTTGTGACGGTTTGGGAAGTTAGATAGTGTATTGATGTTTGTCACAACAGCAAGGCGGTTTAGTAGTGATGCGGTAGATTGGAAATTAGGCAGCGGATGGAGGTGTATATGCTATGGAAATGAGGAGAAGTGCTGCTGCTTGGGTTGGGGTATGTGGTGAAGTATGGTCAGCATCTTGATGATGGATATTGGGGGATGTTTGATGTTAAGTGGTAGAGGAGTTTGGGTGTAAGTGATGTCAGTAGTTGCTGCGAAGTGTATGTGTTTTGTTTTATGGAGGAGGTGGAGGAGCAGCAAATGTTGGAGGTCGATGCTATTACTAATGAAGGAAAGAAGGCACTGATGAAGTGGGTATGTTATGTTGAGAGATGGTAATGATATATGCAAGTTTGTATGTAAGCGATGTATGTATTCAGGCAATAACAGTTGAAATGGGAAGATGTTAATGACTGACAGGGATTGTAGCTGAAGGAAGTTATATGGAAATGCAGGGTAGAAGTGGATGACTGATAGGGGAAATGTGGTGTTGCTGTAATTGAAGATGGTCTGAGAGGTTGGTGTGTGGTCTCTGTGGCAACTATGAAGAAATGAAGTGTGCACAGTGATGCACAGTGGAGATGATAGAAATCAATGTTGTAAATGAAGGTGAAAATTTGTAAATCAAAGCAGAATTTGTAAATGATAATGAAATAATGTTTTGTGTATGTTTTTTTTTCTTTTATATATATATATATATATATATATAAAGATTATCAATATATATATATAGTCTATTTGAGTACTGTAATAATGGTTTCTGAGGGATTAGTTTGCATCGGTTGTTATAAAAAACCGATGCAATAGAGGGATTAGTTTGTGACGCAGCGGATATACAAAAATGATGAACCGGTGAAAAGTTGAATCGATGGATTGAAAATACTCAAATGCCCAAATCCATTAATCCCAAGAGATACCGGATTCTAGCTATCTTCAACACGTTGATCGCGCACGGTACCGTGTTAAAAGATCTATGATTCTTCTACGTTGATCTCGCGCACGAGATTCTGTGAATCGGCTTTAAATCCGTTGATTCGAGCGCACTCGAATAACAAAAAATGGAGAAAGGAGATAACACTCAACTTTCAATTTTAAAGAGGCACAAATCACTCAAACAATTGTTTATTCAAAATCAACCGTTTTTACAAATGACCCATCACCCCTATTTATAGAGTTTTACAACACACAACTGCCCGACCTAACAACATGCGACCCAACTCCAGTGACTCGCGACCTACGACCCAAGACAAGTACAAGTTACAATGACTTAACAATAAACGACTCAACAGAGTACATCACGCGACTTAATACAACATCACAACAGCGACTTAAGAAAAACAAACATAACACAAACATCCACGCGACATACGACCTAAAACCGAGCGACATAAAATACAACGCTGCTCCATGAACCAACGGCTTAGGAATCACACTGCTTCAGCGACCTAAGGAATGCGGCTTAAGGTCGGTAGCACGCGGCATAAGGTCGAGCGACCTAAAACTTGAGCGGTTTAAGAATCAATGCGACCTAAGGCAATGGTGACTTAACTCATTAGGTCGTTATCTTGCTTGAGCATAGCTCGTTAGGTCGCTCGGCGACTTAACATAGGTCGCTGGATCATCCTTTCTTGCATAACTCGCTGTACCCTTCTCCACTTCATAACTCACGTGACTCATTAGGTCGCTCGGGCGACTCAAAGCATAGGTCGCAGGCAACTTAACATGGTGTGCTGTATCATCCTCCCCTGGTTGAAAAGAATTTGACCCCGAATTCATACATTCCTCTTCTTCGACAAGCTTATACTCATGATACGGAATCAAGTGTTTGACGTTAAAAACGTCTGCAGTGTGGATATGATCCGGCAATCTTAACCGATAAGCATTATCATTGATCTTCTTCAAGGTTTCTACTGGACCAATCTTTCGAGCTTTCAATTTATTGTAAGTTCTAACTGGAAAACAATCTTTCGTCAAAACTGCATAAACAAGATCACCCTCTTTGAAGTCTACACTCCTTCGCTTCTTATCTGCTAGTTGCTTATACTTCTCATTTGAATTAAGCAATCGTTCATGAACAACCCGGTGACACTCCTGCAACTCATTCACGAAATCACAAGCTCGTTTAACAACCCCTTTCTGAAATGGAACTATCGACAACTCCAACGGTCCCTTCGGAATTGCTGAATATACCACTTGAAATGGACTGAATCCAGTACTTCGATTAACATCATGATTATGTGCGAATCCTGCCTGACACAATTTCACATCCTAGCTTTTCAAATTATCCTTCACAAGACATCTCAACAAGTTTCCCAAAGATCTGTTCACCACTTCCGTTTGCCCATCAGTTTATGGATGATAAGCGCTACTAAAATTCAGTTTAGTCCCAACCATCTTCCACAAACTCAACCAAAAATGACTTAGAAATCGAGTATCCCGATCAGAAACAATGGTCTCAGGAGCCCATATAGTCGATAAACCTCTTTAAAGAACAATTGAGCAACACGGACTGCATCAGCGGTCTTTTTACAAGCTATGAAATGTGCCATCTTCAAAAATCTATCCACCACAACATATATAGAATCATTCCCTCGTTGTGTTATTGGCAAACCCAAAAGAAAATCCATGCTAATATCAACCCATGGTCTAGTAGGCACGGGCAATGGCATATACAATCCTGCATTCGTAGCTGTCCCTTTGGAAACTTGACATATGTGATATCTTTGCACAAATCTTTCAACTTCTTTCCTCATGGAAGGCCAAAAATATGATTGAGAAATCAGCTGCAAGGTACGATCTCTTCCCACATGACCTTCTTCATGCAAATCTTTCACAATCTTCATTCGCAAACTGCACTCTGGTATACACAAACGATTTCCTTTTAATAGAAAACCATCTACCAACACATACTCATCTGTCTTCCCTTTCTTGATTTCATCTACAATCTTAGCAAAGTAAGGATCTTCAACAAACAATTCTGGAAATACATCAAACCCCGTCACTTCAACTCTCATTGTAGTCAACAAATGATTTCTTCTACTCAATGCGTCTACCACCCGATTTGTAACTCCCGACTTATGCTTTACCACAAATGTAAACTGTTGCAAGTATGCGATCCATGAAGCATGCCTGGCTGCAACCTTATCCTATCCCTGCAAATGTTTCAAGGCTTCATGATCAGTATACAACACAAACTCTTTATGAAACAAATTGTGTCTCCAATGTTTTATGGCTTGGACAATAGCATAGAACTCCACGTCATAAGTATTATATCTCATCTTTGCTCCCGAAAGCTTCTCACTGAAATAAGAAATTGGACGGCCCCTCTGACTTAATACCCCTCCAATTCCTACTTTAGATGCATCAGTATGTAATTCAAATAGCAACTGAAAATCCGGCAAAACTAGAATTGGTGCTGTCGTCAAAAGTTCCTTGATTCGCTCAAAAGCAAATCCTGCTTCCTTTGACTATGAAAACCGCTTGCCTATCATACAATCAGTAATAGGTTCCATCACGCTACTGAAATGTGGAATAAACCTTCGGTAGAATGATGCTAAACCATGAAAACTCCTAACTTCTGTTATCGTCCTGGGTTGTGGCCATTCCTTGATTGCTTCAACTTTATTCTGATCCACCTGTATTCCTCCTTCAGATACAACATATCCCAAAAATAAAACACTTCGAGTCATGAACACACTTCTTTGTTGCCGCGTAAAATTGCTCCTGACGAAGTATCATCAATACTTCCCGCAAGTGCTGTAGATGTTCTTCTGTGTTTCCACTGTATATCAATATATCATCAAAATATACCACCACGAACTTTCCAATAAACGGTCGAAAGATCTGATTCATCACTCGCATAAAAGTACTTGGTGCATTCGAAAGACCAAATGGCATGACCATCCATTCATACAACCCTTCCCGCGTCTTAAATGTTGTCTTCCATTCATTCCCTGGTCGAATTTGAATCTGATGATACCCACTCTTCAGATCAATCTTTGAAAAGATAACAGCTCCATTCAACTGGTCTAACAAGTCATCCAATCTAGGCATCGGAAATCTGTACCTCACTGTAGTCTTGTTTAGTGCTCGACTATCTGTACACATTCTCCAAGTTCCATCCTTCTTCGGCACTAACAATGCTGGTACTGCACAAGGACTTAAACTTTCTTGTACGCGCCCTTGTTCAAGCAACTCTTCCACCTGCCTTCCCAACTCCTCGTGCTCCTTTGGACTCATTCTATAATGTGGTCTATGTGGTAACACTGCTTCCGGAATAAGATCAATCTGATGTTGTATGTCTCTCAAGGGTGGTAGCTCTTTCGGCAATCCTTCTGGAAATACATCTTCAAATTCCTTCAACACTGGCTTAACTTCTTCAGGAATTTCAACTGTTCCACTACTTTCACGTCCAATCAACAAAAATACTGCAGGCTCATCCTCTACTTCCTCGACAAATTCCTTCAAAGATAACAGAGTCTTTAGTTCTTCAATCTCCTCCAACTTGCTTTCACTTTGTTGCCGCTTTTTAGGAACCAAAATGATTCTAGTGCCCTCGAACTTGAAACTATAGCAGTTAGTCCTTCCATCATGTTGCACAGCTCTATCGAATTGCCACAGTCTCCCCCAATAACAAATGGCATACATCCATATCTACCACGTCACACCAAATTTCATCTTTATACTTCTTTCCAATGGAAAAAGTTACACAAGCTCTTCGACTAACTTTCACTTCCCCACCTTGTCTCAACCACGCTAATTTGTAGGGTTTGGGATGCTTCTCTGTCTTTAATGCCAACTTCTTTACAGCTTCTGTAGAGATGATGTTATCACAACTTCCTGCATCGATAACAAACTTACAAACCCTTCCCAAAATAGTGCATGTTGACTGAAAGATGTTACTCCTCAACCAACTAGTCTCCTCTTCCTGCTTTGGTGTCAAGCAAGATCTCTTCATCATTAAAGAATATCCTTCGTCTCCCGATAATAATTCTGCTTCCTCCTCAACTTGTGGTGAATTTGAACATTCTATTTCTGCATCCTCATCCTCAACCTCAGCAACCATCACTCGCTTCTTAGGCTTCGGGCATTCATTGCTCTTATGACCAAACTCCTGACAATTATAACACTTGAAATTGTTGTTGACCTTGGCCTTAGCAACTTCATTGACAACTGGTTTACTAACAACCTTGGAAACATTAGTATTGCTACTAGCTCCCTTCACCCGATTGATCGAACTTGTAAACGCACCACCTCCTCTTCTACCTTGCTTCTCCCAAGCTAGAGCCTTCTGGTGTGCTTCAGCAACGGATCTTAGATCAAACATATTCACCATATCCTGAATTTGCATTCTCAATCCTCCAACAAATCTAGCTGTCAACTGTTCCTCCATCTCCATGATATCATTTCTAGCAATCAGTTGATAAAACTCATCTGCATAATCATTTACCGACTTTGTCCCTTGTCTCAAATTCTGTAAGTGCTGATACATAAGAGACTGATAATTGTAAGGCAAGAAAATAGCCTTCATCAACTTCTTCATCTTTTCCCATGAAACAATCTTCGACTTTCCCATCCTTTCCCGTGTAAGTTTAGTTTGTTCCCACCATGCCATAGCTCTTCCTCTCAATCGTGTAGCAACTAACTTAACTCTACGATGCTCGGGTACTTCCTTAAAGTCAAAAATTTCGACAACATTTGATAACCAATCTAGAAACTCTTCCGCTATCATTCCCCCATTGAATTCTGGAATCTCTGTTTTCATCCCCGACTCCCATTTACGATCATTCTCTGAATCAATATATCGATTTCGCATTTGGCCTCGATCTCGATCATGAATACTTCCTCTATCACCGTATTCCTCAAAATCATATGTATGTCCATATCGATCTCGTCCATATACATATCTACGATCATGCATGTCCCTTCTATCATGACTTTCGGCATCACGATACGGATCATCTTCAAATCCATGATAAGTTCTTCTCTCTTCACCTCGATAATCATGATGTTCTTGCCTCATTGAAACTGATGATTCTCTTCGATCTCGATGGGATTGTGGTAACACCCTCCTCGGTTCCGAAACCGATGGCGAAACTCTGTTTCCTCTATGGTTCGAGATTGGTGACCTTCTCCTTTGACTTTGATTCATGTCATTTATCAATTTCTCTAACTTCCCAATACCTTTATCGAACTTTTCATTGATACGCTGTTCCATTTGCTCAGCTTCTTGTCTACGATACACATCTTCAACATTTTGAAATCGATTAGCTCGTCTTGGCGGCATGACCAACTTACAACAATATTCAACCTAACTTCAACTAGCACAACTTTAACTCAAATCTGAACTTGATTGCTCTCGGCCTGTACTTAGCTTGCTCGGCTGTAATTGCTTTGACTCGGCTCCAACTTCTATGACTCTCGGCCTTGAACTCCAACACTTCAACTCGGCTCCCAATAGGCTCGGCTTAGCTATGATTGGCTAAGTCAGGCTCTGATACCAATTTGACGCAGCGGATATACAAAAATGATGAAACGGTGAAAAGTTGAATCGATCGATTGAAAATACCCAAATGCCCAAATCCGTTGACCTCAAGAGAGACCGGATTCTAGCTATCTTCAACACGTTGATCACGCACGATATCGTGTTAAAATATCTACGATTCTTCTACGTTGATCTCGCGCATGAGATTCCATGAATCGGCTTCAAATCCGTTGATTCGAGCGCACTCGAATAGCCGAAAATGGAGAAAGGAGATAACACTCAACTTCCAATTCTAAAGAGGCACAAAGCACTCAAACAAAAGTTTATTCAAAATCAACCATTTTTACAAATGACCCATCATCCCTATTTATAGAGTTTTACAACACACAACTGCCTGACCTAACAACATGCGACCCAACTCCAGTGACTCGCGACCTACGACCCAAGACAAATACAAGTTACAACGACCTAACAATAAACGACTCAACAGAATACATCACGCGACTTAATACAACATCACAACAGCGACTTAAGAAAAACAAACATAACACAAACATCCACACGACATACGACCTAAAACAGAGCGACATAAAATACAGCACTGCTCCATGAACCAACGGCTTAGGAATCACACTTCCTCAGCGACCTAAGGAATGCGGCTTAAGGTCGGTAGCATGCGGCATAAGGTCGAGCGACCTAAAACTTCAGCGGTTTAAGAATCAATGCGACCTAAGGCAATGGTGACTTAACTCATTAGGTCGTTATCTTGCTTGAGCATAGCTCGTTAGGTCGCTCGGCGACTTAACATAGGTCGCTGGATCATCCTTTCTGGCATAAGTCGTTGTACCCTTCTCCACTTCATAACTCGCGTGACTCTTTAGGTCGCTTGGGCGACTCAAAGCATAGGTCGTAGGCAACTTAACATGGTGCGCTGCATCAGTTTGCATCGGTTTTCAACAATAACCAATGCAACAAGTTCCTTTGTTGCATCGGTTTTCATTACAACCGATGCAACACGGAGGCTGTGTTCAAGAAACCAACCATGATATTTTGCATCAGTTGTTAGTAACAACCGATGCAAAAAGGACTTTTTTGCATTGGTTTCAAAAATGATGCAAAAGTATTAAGCCCGTTGCATCGATTGTGTTAACTGGCATCTTGGCCCGATTACAAAACGACAGTTGAAGACACTACTATCAGCACTAGACAAGATTATGACCACGAAGAGCCTGGAGGCATACGGGTTTGATGAGGACAACATGTTTGGCATTTAGGCATGGTTCAGCGAGAACGGTTACACGCACGTCGCTCGGCAAGCTTCGCTCGGCATCAGAAGAATGCTCGGCCTTAGAAGAACGTTCGGCATAAAGGGACGTTCGGTATTGAATATCGAACGGCACCTAAAGAATGTTCGGCATCCATGAACGTTCGGCATACAAGGAACGTTCGGCATCCATGAACGTTCGACATACAAGATACGTTCGGCACGTATGGGTCAAATGGTATTTAAGAGCGTTTGACTTCTAGAACGCTCAGCATTCATGCTTCACTCAGCATTCCTGGACTGTTCGGCATTACCAGCCTCGTTCGGCCTACACCCCTCACTCAACACCTTGCACCGTTCGACACAAATTTCGTGCTGCATGCAGAGCATCCGGCCTCACTTCGTTCGGCACACAGAGCGTCCGACCTCACTTCGTTCGGCATAAAGATGAAGTTTCGGCGTTTGGTCATTCGGCCTATTTGGGTCGACACACGGGGCTTACTCCATTTGGACCGAGTTATTCAGCTACCAGGCCCACCAGGGAAGTCCAACCCACCTTCGTCTATAAATAGAGGGACAGGGGCACAGTGAAATGGGGCCTTTTTTTTGGAAACACTGGGGAGACTCTGCCATTTCTTATACTCTCCTCTTTTTAATTCAAACTGGTATCCAAGTGATTGATTTACGGATTGTATCTGTATTCAAGTAATTGAGAAAGCAATAAAGATTAAACTTAAAGTGGATGTAGGCAGTTACGCCGAACCACTATAAATCTGGTGTTCTCGTTTTTGTTATTCTTTTTCATTGAATTACACTATTTTTCAGTCCTAATTTACTCTCTTCATTAATCTCTCTACATAACTCTACTCAAGGGTGTTAGTGACCAATTTTGGTGCTAACATTTTGGTGCTTTCACTGAGAATTGAATTCTCAGCTTGATTGGATCTCATCATCTACTATTGGATTTCCATATTCGCGAGATAGATCCCGTTGTCTAATAGAAAACTTCCTATTCTACTCAGATTTGAAAGAAATCTAAAGGAAGCTGATAGCCGTAGATTGGATTCACTGATGTATGCAAGATTTGGCGATTGGATGTTAAAGTTTGCACTCAAGTTGAATGAAGGCCGACCCTCCTCTAAAGGCAATTCAACCGATCGCCCCAGAAAAAGTCTATGCCGATCGTTGCAGAAAAGGTGTATGCCGAGTTACACTTGGCCGAACACTCCTGGCCGACCATCTTGGCCGAACACCCCTGGCCGATCCATCTTGGCCGAACACTCCTGGCCGAATCATCTTGGCAGAACACTCGTGGCCGATCCATCTTGGCCGAATACTCGTGGCTGACCCATCTTGACCGAACACTCCTGGCCGATCCATCTTGGCCGAACACTCCTGGCCGAACCATCTTGGCCGAACACTCCTGACCGAACCATCTTGGCCGAACACTCCTGGCCGATCCTCTAGGCTGAAAGCTCCTCCAGGCCTAGCATACCTCTAGGCCGAACGCTCGTCCAGGCCGACCATACCTCTAGGCCAAACGCTCCTCCGGGCCGATCCAAACCTCTAGGCCGAACGCTCTTCCAAGCCGAACATACCTCTATGCCGAACACCTCTATAATGTCGAACGGTATTGTATATGCCGAGCGGCATCCAGACCGTTCCAAACTTAAGTTACATCGGTCTCTTATACGACCCCTATAGTGAATTCAAAACTCAACTTAATAAAGGAACATTCTATCTACTTCCCTTACATCCCCTGATCGACCGGGGCATAAAGGATCTAGCGACAGCTTCTGAACGATAATAAGGGAGCGGACAAACAACTGCTACTCGAACGATACTCTCAAACGGATATTATATTGATCACTTGAGGATAATCGACCTCCATATATATTTTAGCAGCCGGTTAGCTGGAGAGCCTTCAACGACCATGGATCGTCTCTATGACAATAATGGATCTAAATCAACATGTGGAGGAGCAAAACAGACCAAGGAACATAGCAATGAAGGCCCGTTGACTAAGGATGTAGATCCTAGTAGCCGAAACAAGACCTCAAAATTTGGCTCATATGCTCTTTGAAAGATTCAATTGACGACCTCTACTTGAAGACTCACGACTCGGAGTGATATTGGAAACCAACCTCGAGAGAGTACACCAAAGTCTAAAGAAAATTAGGGGAATGTTGTATATTCCCAAATGCTCACTGATCCTAACACGAGCGATTACAAACACCTCCGAGGTGTGATTAAAAATCTGATCTAGAAAGTAAAGCTTCAATAGTATGTACGTGTCCTGCAGAATGGCGGGCAGCGAGTATCTGATGCCTATTAATAAAGGGCTATGATTATCAATTGGACTGCTGACGGCCGACATCCCTTTGAAAGGAGCCAAGGGCAAAAGAGATTGGATACTCAGATTTGGTCACCAACCAATCCACGCAGACCATGATCGGACGTGTGGAGTACATCTAGATGAGAATAATTCAATCGCTCATCATCAATCATTTGCCTTTAATTTAGGGCCAAGAACTAGAGATTGAAAAGCTCATTACGATTAAAGCCCAAATATAAAGTCGACATGACTGACCATCTATTCACTGACCTCCACGTTTGACTCGGAGACCTGAACAAGGCTTGGAATTAGTATGGCCTGATCGCCCACTCAAATCAAGTCATAGAACAAAGTTTGACAAAATACAGAGGCCTCTTCTGAAGCTCAGTGACGCCGGGATCTGTCTAGAGTTGACGTGATTTAATCATCTACACATCAAATCCTACCTTCAACACAAAAGGTTGTTCGAAGGCCCGACTTGAAATAGTTGTGGTGGACTGCCTACTCATTAACCATCGCTCTCAATGCATAGGCACGATTGCACCTTAGAACATATGCAACTTACTTTGTCTACTCAACAATCTATTATCCTTGTTTTCTAGAAGGAGATACGGAGCAAATTGTAAGAGATTTGGCAATCTAACCCAACATGGATGTGATCCAACCGTCTGTCATATTCCTCCTTCCTTGACTTGATTGGAAGAGCTATAATCACCAAGCGGATGAGAACTGATCGTCCATTTTTCGAATTCATCCCTCATGCTGGGGGCAGAATCCCATCCCATGAGCAAACGTGGTTCGATTGTTCGTTCGACAAACGGTAGATGAATACAAATTAAAGAGTGGAAATACGACTGCTCTCGACTTAAACCTCCAAGTCCCCAGAGTGCGGACTGGAGTACTCTAAGTCCCCAGAGCGTGGACTAGAGTTTAAATAACTTAAACCTCCAAGTCCCCAGAGTGTGGACTGGAGTACTCTAAGTCCCTAGAGCACGGACTAGAGTATAAACGACTTAAACCTCCAAGTCCCCAGAGCACGGACTGGAGTACTCTAAGTCCCCAGAGCGTGGACTAGAGTATAAATGACTTAAACCTCCAAGTCCCCGGAGCATGGACTGGAGTACTCTAAGTCCCCAGAGCGCGGACTAGAGTATAAACGACTTAAACCTCCAAGTCCCCAGAGCGCGGACTGTAGTACTCTAAGTCCCCAGAGCGTGGACTAGAGTATAAATGACTTAAACCTCCAAGTCCCCAGAGTGCGGACTGGAGTACTCTAAGTCCCCAGAGCGCGGACTGGAGTATAAACGACTCAAATCTCTAAGTCCCCAGAGCGCGGACTAGAGTATAAATGACTTAAATATCCAAGTCCCCAGAGTGCGGACTGGAGTACTCTAAGTCCTCAAAGCGCGGACTAGAGTATAAACGACTCAAATCTCCAAGTCCCCAGAGTACGGACTAGAGTATAAATGACTTAAACCTCCAAGTCCCCAGAGTGTGGACTGGAGTACTCTAAGTCCCCAGAGCGTGGACTAGAGTATAAATGACTTAAACCTCCAAGTCCCCAGAGCGCGGACTGGAATACTCTAAGTCCCCAGAGCGCGGACTAGAGTATGAATGACTTGAACCTCCAAGTCCCCAGAGTGCGGACTGGAGTACTCTAAGTCCCCAGAGTGCGGACTCGAATATGAGCAATTCGGATCTCGTAGTTCCTTGAATATGAACTATGACACAGATGACTTGAATTTGTCAAATCCCTGACATACGGGCTAGAATGTATTCTAAGTGCTCGAAGCACAGAATGGAAGTTCAACAACTCCCGAAGTGTTTCCGAGTTATATGAAGATGGACCGAGAAGTCTATGTTACTCATAACTGCTTGGATCAACATCACAATCACAAAGAAAACTGAACAATAAGAGTCTTTTGTAAGACGGAAAAAGGAACTAAACTTTAATGAGAAATGAGTTCCTATTACAACCCCTCCAAAGTTCGGAGTCGACATTCTATTTACAAGGACTAAGGAAATAGATGAAAATAATTACATGACTTAAACTAACTCTCGTTGAACGAGGATAGTAATCACTTCTGGTACTTCTTCAACTCCTTTCCGGACGGCTCCTCTCCATAGCATTTACCCTTGGTACTCTTCTTTGATAGAGGGGTAGCAACTGAAGAAGTACGGAGAACTTCTATAGGCTTGGACCCGCCAGGAAGGATGACCTTCAACGGCTGGTTCAAAGGATCGTCCAAGTCCACAACTCGGGGCTCGACCCTGACCTTCTCTTTCTCGAGCCGCTCCTTCATGCTCAATTCGGATGTGTGATTAGAGGCTCCTGTAATTTCTACTTCATAACCCCCGTCGGTATAGGAGGAGGTTCTGGACTTGTCTTCATCAAGCACTCAATCACCTGAGCGCGGACGGGAGTACTCTAAGTCCCCTGAGTGCGGACTAGAGTATAAACGACCTAAGAACCTCTACATCCTCGGAGCACGGACGAGAGTACTCTAAGTCCCCAGAGTATGGACTAGAATATGAACGACTTAAACCTCCAAGTCCCCAGAGTGCGGACTGTAGTACGCTAAGTCCCCAGAGTGCGGACTAGAATATGAACGACTTAAACCTCCAAGTCCCCAGAGTGCAGACTGGAGTACTCTAAGTCCCCAGAGTGCGGACTCGAGTATAAACGACTCAGAAACCTCTATGTCCCCAGAGTGCGGACTAAAGTGCTCCTAGTCCCCTAAGTGCGGACTAGAGTATAAACGACCTAAGAACCTCTACATCCCCGGAGTGCGGACTAGAGTGCTCTAAGTCCCTTGAGTGCGGACTAGAGTATAAACGGCTTAAAGAACCTCTACATCCCCAGAGTGCGGACTACGGTACTCTCAGTCCCCAGAGCACGGACTAGATTATAGAAGACTTGAGAAGAATCTCCAAATCCCAGAAGCGGACTAGATTACTCTAAAATCCCAGAATGCGCACTGGAGTATAAACGAGTTGACAAAAATCCCTGCGTCTCGAACTGTGGACTAAAGCATAAACCGTTCGACAAATCTCTAAGTCCCCGGAGCATGGACCGAAGCATGAGTACAAATTGGGCGCGAATCAACCGGGAGGAGAATAACACTAAGTCACCAGAATGCAGAGTGGTGTATAAACATCGATAAATAGACGAGTGGATTCCGACCATTCTCTATTACGCAAACTACGGCATGGAATCGACCGAAGGATTATTAACCCGCTAAGGATGGAGTTCGACCATCCAACTAGTGGCCTGGCCAAATCAATGCTGGGAGCATGGGTACAAATCACTAAAAAGCCGAATACGACAGCTTACTATAGCTCTAGCGTGGCGTTCTTTATAACTTGAAGCAACAACTGCAAGGAAGCCTCAATACAAAACCAATCGAAATTGCATCCAAAGCTACGAGCAATCGACTATATCATACCTCAGATCGAGGGTCAATACCGATCCGCACCAAGTACATACGAATGTGACTCGGATGTTTCTTGAAAAACTATGACCTCCAGAGTGTGGAAAGGAGGGTAAACCATGAATACTTGGTCAAAAATTCTCCAGCACCCTCATTCGATTCGTCAGGAGGAGTATGAAACTGGATGAGCATAACCCGACTGCATTTGTAGCCAACTTTACCCCGAGAACTGATTACAGAGCATGAACCAAAGTGGACGTAGATGACCATCCACTGTCCAAATTACGCCCTGAAACTGACGTGGCATCGAAGTATTCCTCTTGGAATGAAAAACCACGATAAAATCCGAGATAGGTGAGACCTAGTCTCCCATCGATTGACATGATCCCACGATTCAACGGGAAAGAGAGTAAAGCTAAAGTGGGCGTGGCTGGCCTTCCTACTTATCGGTATATGACCCAGACCTAGGGGCACGAGCGAGGAGCAAGATGAATGTGAACCGACTATTCATCGATCACCTCTATGTCTTTGGAACTTAGGTGAAAACATAAACATAGCTAGGACGAGACTTAACCGTCCATGCAGTACATTTATCAACCCGAGACTGGGAGAAGACGCATGGTCATCCTAAAACTGGCTACGATAGCTCAGTATTAAAACTTATATATAGTGCTTACAGTTGCTCAAGGAGACGACCGAAAGGATTCCTAGAGATTGAATCATTGAATTGACACCTTAGCTCATGAGCAATTGACTTTCACTCCAACCCGAAGGACGGGTAAAGGATCATGAATGCATTGAATAGAAAGTGCGTTACTCGAATATACAAGCAAATTCAAACTCATAGCAAGATCCAGCTATACAGTTGCACGCCACTCGAGGCTGACCCCCACTCGACATTTCCTTCAATGCGCTTTTAAGCCTGATCTTTGGCCATTTGTTGATAATCTATTAGAGCATTCAGAGTCCTTCGCTATTAGACTTAAGAACTCATGACAAGACTCTAGGGTTCGACTAGAGCAACCATCATTATTGGTCGTCCCAACCATATTTCACATTGAATGTTATGCAAATTAATTACATCTATACTCAAAGAATGTGGGATGGCACCTGCTAAGGTGACGGTCGACATTACACTCAGCCATGGCGACCCTTTCCGGGTGCTGAATATCAGATCACAACTCAGTGTAGTGATGATAAAAGAATTAGTTGGATTTTCTGAATAAATGATGATATGTTCCCTTAGACCCATTCTGATAAGCATAAGTGATTTCATTAACTATCGCGAGTCATGCATTGGATATCAACCCGAAGCTACAAAAGCTAGCATAATATCTATTGATTTCACCATGAAAGCTCCACTCTTACTTTTAGGCTCAATCCATCAACGTCTATGCCTACCAGCCGTTGCGACAGGGCATCCAGTGACCTGAGATGTATGAAAGACTACTTAAATAAAATATCAAACTAAGCTAATTCGATATCACTTATTTCCCTCGAAGGGCTATCTAAGGACGGAAATCAACAGACCTCACACCCAAATTCACTACCTCAGAACACTACTCGAAGAGTAGCAGAGGACCAACCATAAGATGGAAAATGTACGCGGATGGAGCATCCAATGATCAGTGTTATGGCATAGGAGTCATGATAATAACTCCTGAGGAACGATCAATCTGCTACGTCCTGAAACTCGATTTACCTATAACAAACAACGATGCTTAGTATGAAGCCTTGGCTGCCAGCCTCAAACTTGCTAGAGGATTTGAAGTGAAAACTTTACATATCTTTTGTGATTCTTGATTGGTAGTATACAAATTTAAGGAAGTTGATCTTGCTAGGGGGCATTGTCTTGCTCCTTATCTCGACCAAGTCCAAGGGCCACTAACCGACTTCACGTATTACATCATTACACACCTCAGCGAACAAAATGAAAAGGTGTCATGGTTGACTCCCATCAAAGACTATCTACAATGAGGAATTCTTACTGAACGGAGGAATGGAAAACGACAGATCCTCCTCAAATCTTCATACCAAATCATCTAAGAATAAGTCGTTTGTCAAAAGGAGTTTATCCATCCCCATGCTTCGAAGCATCGCCCATGATGATATCTTGAGCAAATCCTATGAAGAAGAATGCGGTAATAGCATCAGGGGGAAAACCATGATAAAGAAGATACTTTGCTACAGGTATTACTGGCCAACTATCAATCTAGATACGGTCGATCATGCTAGACAATGCGAAAAGTGCAAGATGTTTGCAAAAATCTAGGAACCCCACCGATGGAAATTACTCAAATGGCTAGTCCACGGCCGTTTCCCACTTGGGGGCATTGACGTCCTCTTCTTACCAATCTAAAGGTTGAAGCTGTGAACAAAATCATAGAGTTTTTACTGAAGAGGGGTTTGGAAAACTCCTCAAGTGGCTGATTGCAACCCTTATTTCACAGAAAATACAAAAAAGGAATCGCAATTGAATTGCAATTAAACTGGACGGAGTTGGCGACGACTTATGAGCATATAAAACACATTCGAGAGCCAATGGAAAGAACATGTACCTAAACGTGCATGTGTATATCCGAACAAGTCCGACTTCTTGAAATCAACAGAAATTAAATTCTCACTAAGGGTTATTGAGAAAATACTAGATCAGATAGCCGAAGCTTGCTAGCTCTGTAGAATCAGACACGAGTGGTCACTGATGAACTACAACCCTGGATTTATAATATTGGGAATCAACCAAGCGTCAAGACGGCCGAAGAAGGATATGACAGCTTGGGAGGATAAAGTCGAAGGAAAATGACTATTAAAGAAACATGATGGATTTCTTTCTGAAGACAAGGAATACTCGCTGATTCAAAGCGTGTTGTGTTGCTTCACACGACACGCTTTGGGGGGCAAATGTTAACCGGCATCTTGGCCCGGTTACAAAACGACAGTTGAAGACACTACTATCAGCATAGACAAGATTATGACCACGAAGAGCCTGGAGGCATACGGGTTTGATGAGGACAACATGTTTGGCATTTAGGCATGGTTCAGCGAGAACGGTTACGTGCACGTCGCTCGGCAAGCTTCGCTCGGCATCAGAAGAATGCTCGGCCTCAGAAGAACGTTCGGCATAAAGGGACGTTCGGTATTGAATATCGAACGGCACCTAAAGAATGTTCGGCATCCATGAACGTTCGGCATACAAGGAACGTTCGGCATCCATGAACGTTCGGCATACAAGATACGTTCGGCACGTATGGGTCAAATGGTATTTAAGAGCGTTTGACTTCTAGAACGCTCGGCATTCATGCTTCACTCGGCATTCCTGGACTGTTCGGCATTACCAGCCTTGTTCGGCCTACACCCCTCACTCAACACCTTGCACCGTTCGGCACAAATTTCGTGCTGCATGCAGAGCATCCGGCCTCACTTCGTTCGGCAAGCAGAGCGTCCGGCCTCACTTCGTTTGGCATAAAGATGAAGGTTCGGCGTTTGGTCATTCGGCCTATTTGGGTCGACACACGGGGCTTGCTCCATTTGGACCGAGTTATTCAGCTACCAGGCCCACCAGGGAAGTCCAACCCACCTTCGTCTATAAATAGAGGGACAGGGGCACAGTGAAAGGGGGCCTTTTTTCCGGAAACACTGGGGAGACTCTGCCATTTCTTATACTCTCCTCTTTTTAATTCAAACTGGTATCCAAGTGATTGATTTACGGATTGTATCTGTATTCAAGTAATTGAGAAAGCAATAAAGATTAAACTCAAAGTGGATGTAGGCAGTTACGCCGAACCACTATAAATCTGGTGTTCTCGTTTTTGTTATTCTTTTTCATTGAATTACACTATTTTTCAGTCCTAATTTACTCTCTTCATTAATCTCTCTATATAACTCTACTCAAGGGTGTTAGTGACCAATTTTGGTGCTAACAGATTGCATATGCATCGGTTGTTGAACTGATGCAAAAGGGGGGTAGACAACCGATGCAAATGGCCTGTTTGTAGTAGTGAACGTATGATCGAATTTCCGTGAGAACAAGGATGGACTGGTTGAGACATCGAGTTATAAAAAGTATTTTATAAAAAGTATTTTATAATATTATGGGGATTTTAAAAGTGTTTTAAAATTGATCAAGAATTGATCAAAGAATAATTTATCTGATTTTGGGTATATAATAAATTCTGGCTTCGTTCCTTTTCGAGGACGAAAAGATTCAAAAGGGGAAGGAATATGATAACCCGATTTTGGAATACCTGTTAATTGATAATTAATAGAGTTAATTAATAGAAATACTGATTTTTGGCAGCTAGAATACAATTGGTTATGTATGAATGAATTTGAACAAAATAAATTCTGATAATATAAATTTCTATTTCAAAACAAAGTAAGAAATGATTGCCTTATAAAATAAATATTGTAGTAAATAAAATTTGGATTGAAAATTAAATTGTAAACATCTTAGAAACAAATTGGATTTAAAAATTCTATGTTTTATAAATTATTTATAAGTGTACAATTGGAAAACAATATCACTTTTCTTTTTAAAGTTATATATATTTTTGCTTAAAATTTAAAATAATATTTAACTAAAGGATTTTTTCTTTTAATATAATTTACGTTTTACTTTAAAATTTATTAATAAAAACATTAACTTATTAATACTAAAAGTAAGAAGATTAATATAAAAAGTGTATTAGGACCTTTATAGCATATAAAACAAGTTGGGACATTTGTAAATAAATGAATACTTGTAAATACAATTGTCACTTAAGTATCATAAAATAGATCATGTGGCATTCTTCTTTTTATTTAAAATTTAAAAAAAAAATTAAGTAAGTTTTAGAGAAAACCAGGCCACAAATTTTCTTAGCTTAAAACTTTCTTAACTTATATTCTTTTCATCTTCAAGTAAAAGATTCCAAATATAGTCAAGCTCAAGTAAGAAGATCAAAATCGAATTATAGTTTCAGATTCAAGATTTGCAGTTTCATATCTAAAATCAAGATCCAGGTTTTAAAGCAAAAGCAACTTTTAGTTTAAAAAAAGGGAGGGGGATTCTCTGTTCTTCAAAGTACCAAGTGAGTAAACAATTTTATTTTTAAATTAAATCTATTAAAATCTGATGCATGCAACAAAAATATGAAGTAAAGTGTGAAAATTGTTTGCATGATTTTTAAATATGAACTGTATGAATATATATCTAGATATATGGACGTGCTTGTGTGTATACAGAACACTGGCTCTGTTCTTGTTATCCAGGTTTCAAAACCTGATTTAAATTCATATATCTCTTTCTCTGATTCATTTTATACATAGAAGTATAAACAAATTTTGTTTTTTATGGCATGGTGCAAATTTTAGAAATATTTCAAAGTTAATTCTGAAGCTGATTTCAAAACAAAAGAAGAAGAACAGCAATATTTTTAACCATATCAAAATTTCGATCATAATAACGGGTTGGTTCAAGTGTATTATCTATATTATCATCGAAGATTAGGATTTTTAAAATCTTAATCAAGATTTTTAGGCTTTAGAATCATGAGATATCGTATGTTGAACGAAATATGGGTTTCGTGCAAATTCGAGTGATTGATGGCACTTGAGTGGTCAGGGTTCTCGCTGAAGCAGGCTTGTAGGTCGAGGAACTCGGCAAAATTTGCTAGAGAGTTGATTGCTGGCTATGGTGGCGTGGCAAGGGAAAGGTAAGGTTTAAAAGCCTGTTTAAGTTGAGGTGGTTCGTCGCTTAACTATGGTGTTACGGGGGCGTCGAGTGGGCTCGAAGGAGTGGTAGAGGGAAGGTGGAAGCGTGGCGAAGGTTTGTGCGAAATTTCGTGTTTTTCGGTGATCGAAAGAGATGGCAGGGATGATTTTCCTGATCGAAATTGGTTCCAGGTTTGGTCAAGACAGCTCGTTTTCTATTCGGGCTCTGTGTTGAACTTTGGGTAGTCAAGATTGTTAGTGGTGGTGTTCGTGGTTGTGTGGGTGGTGTCGACGATGATCAACGTGACGTTGATCATTGGTGCATGTGCACAGCAAGTTTGTGTGTGTCTGTTGTTTGGAGGAAGGTGTTGTCTCGAAGGAAGACTCGGGGAGAAAAGAGGACTGCTCGGGTTTAGCTTCGAGTATGTGCGCAAGTATATAAGTTAGAAGGTTTTTGAATTTAAAACTAAACTAAGTTTTGTAAAAAAAAAGAAGTTATCGGGAAGGGTCTCGGGTACGACTGGGTTGAACCTGAAGTGAAGTTTAAAACAGTTTTCAAAAGTTTTATAAAATCAAGTTTTTAGACTTTAAGAAAATCAAGATTTGTTCGATTTTAAAAGTAAAATGTTATCTCTTTGTATAATAATGTTTTAGATATTAGTTTAAGAAGTTGTATGATATTTTACTTAAATTAATTAAGTAGAATCTTAAGTTTATTTTAAACTTAAATATGTAATCAAGAAGTTAATTAAAGGAGATATATGTTTTTATATTATAATGATAAGTGATTTCAAGATTTATTTTAAATTAATAAAGATAAAAGGCTTATCTTAAAATTGATTAAGACCTTGGATAATAAATGATTAATTAAATTAATGAAGTAATTTAAAGATAAATTCTTAATTAATAATTAAGGATTAATTAATTAATTAATAATTAAGAGCTATAAATTAATTTGATAAAGTAATTGGAGATTAATTACTTAAATAATAATTACTTAATGTAAGTAACTGAAGGGAAATTACTTAAGGGAAGTAATTAAGAATTATTACTTAGTGTAATTAATTAAACGGTTGATTTATTTAAGGAAATCAACTAAGGATTAGTTAATTAATAAGTGTGATTAATTAAAGGTTAATTAGTCAATATAAGTGATTATAGGATAATTAATTTGAATAAATGTAATTAGTTTGTTGGGTGAGGGTTAATTAAATTGTGTTATTAATTAAAGGTTAACTACTTAATGTGATTAAAGAATGATTAATCAAGGATGATTAATCAAGATATTAATTAATTAAATATATTTAATTAATGTTAAATAAGCAAGATTTATAAGTAATAAAGTAATTAATTTAATTCATTGGTAGTTAATTAAATTAATTAGAAAATGGTATGACTAATTTATCTTGCTTATGAATGATTGAATGATGTTTGATGCCTTGGACTATTTGTTATCCCTTATATGTGATTATGATGCTTTGTGGAATGAAATGTTTTTGTAATATGATAAGTGGGTTGAACAGAGATAATGTGGTTATCTATGATGAATTATTGTGTAATAGTGATATCTAGTATTTAAAATTTAATCACTTAAATAACTTGGGTTAAGATGACATTGGATTCGAAGACATCGGAGTCGGGTATTAGTTAATACCCGAAACCACTTCGATTCTTTATAAATTGATTTGTGAAATCAATAGGATGGAATGAATGATTTAAGTGAAATGAAACATTTAATCTAAGTCTGGTAATTAGAAATTGATGTGTGTAATAAAGTGTTGTCTATACCAAACCTGTGAATTTGTAAAATTGATACGAGTTACCCTAGTTTTTATGTAAGTTTATGCTGTTGTATTCCATGTTAGATGGGTTTACTCACGCTGATTTCCAGCCTGACTCGGGTATTACTTTTTTGTAATGCTCGGGTCAGACCGAGTATTACAGATTTTCAGGTAAGGACATTCTGGAATTCAGGAGGCGAGCTGGATGTAAGGAACGTTTGAAGTGTTTTCCGCTGTGTATATTATTGCTGATTATCTAGGACAAGTTATTTTAACTGTCCAGAGATTGTGAAATGTTGTTCAATAATAAAATGTATGTAAAATAACAATTACAGCTTTCTTTGTATAACTGTTATTCTATGTGATATTATATTTTATCCGCTGCGAATGTGAGAATCTGTGTTTTGTTTCTGTTTCTTCTTCTTTCTCTTTTCTTCTTTTCCTAACTATCTGGAGTTTTCGGGATCGAAAATTATGGGTCGTTACAACTGCTCTCCATAAAATATTTGTATGTCATTGAATATGGATCAAATATCCATATTCCTGCACTTCTTTTGGAGCTCGAAACTCACAGAAGACAGTACACAGTCTCGAACAATTAAACGAGTGATCAAGTTACAAATATATTTAGAAGTATAGATTTAGGCACTTGCATGGTTCTTGAAGCGATAATATGCCAAAAGATTTGAGTTAAGTATATTATGTATTTCTTTGTCAATATTTAATCAGTTCATTTGTATACTTTAACTGATACGCATTTTAGCAATTTTATTAGTTGGATAAATTTATCGATGTAGATTATTTTAACTTAACATAACAAACGTTCTTAAAATATTAGAAAGGTTAAATATTGCCATTATATTTCTCTAATAAGGTCCCATTGACTTTTATTCTTCTCAAAACTCTAAAAAGAAACCTGAAATCTTTCGACTTCTCTAGTGGGTGTTAGGACCCGATTGCCTTGGGAGTTTAGCCTTGAGTTTGCTGAATAAATCATAGGTCCCTAAATGATGGATAATACTTTATCGGTTGTATCATATACGAACTATAACCCATGATCATTGTCCTAATTTCATTTTGACCTTGAGTTTGCTCAACAAATCAAAAGAGATTATTCACTCCTGCCTACCATCTCATGCCGACTTAAGTATAGTATATGTACCTTTAGTATGCTCAATAAATACATATAGTTATACTACCTTGTCTACTCTATACATTACTAAACTGCACATAATATCTCTAGCTTGAATTTTCTCAACAACCATAGAGTATGGGTGATGCCCCAGCTCTAGTGACTGAATTATTAGAGGGCGTTTACTACCCGATAGCTCGAATCAAAGTGCTCAAAAGGAACAGATCAAAGATTTGAGTAATTCCCACAATAGAACGTAAGTAAATGATAGAGAAATTATCATACTAGAATTAGAAATATATATATATATATATGCATGTATGTATGTATGTATGTATATCAAAATTTATATGTGGCTGAAAGTCGAATCAAAACATAGCATATCTACAATGCTATCAACAAGGCAAACTATATATATAATTAGTTCAAAATCTTGACATCTTGACCCAACCATAGTCAACTATGTATAGTAAACCAACATACATGATAGAATTATGTGTATGCCGTAGGAGAAATTATGTAATTGTTAAATATTCTAACTCAAAATCAATCTTGTTCAAAACAAAAGGTATTTTCTTTCTATTATATATACTTGATATAATGTGCAATATATTAATTAGTTAATTTAATTAAAAGTTTATTTAATAGAAAATCCAAAAATGATATGTTTTGTGATAGTAATTATAATGTGTTGTAAACATGATTGATTTATCACGATAAAATAAGCATACCATTTTAAATTTCCTAGTCAAATGTATCGAGACTGTATATAGATGTATCCATTGAGACTAAATTATGTAACACTTTCCAAATGGTGGGCAGTGTATTATTCATGGCTGATGGGGACACCAAGAATGGTAGTTATTGGATAACTATAGAATGAATCACTTGATAGTTCTCTCTTGGTTAATATAACTAAGGTCAAACAGAAAATATCGATGTGATAAAATTACATAGTTCTCTTGACTTAAAAATACTGTTGATCTTCAATGCAAAAGCTCTGCTCTGAATATAGTTAAATCATGGCACGATGTCCATCGAATAGCTATTGTTACATCGAGTGGAAGCATTGAAAGTGAAACACTATTCAAGAGAGCATTCACCTCCTCAGTTATATGAGGTTGTATCACGGTCAACTAAAGTGTACTCAAGTCAAAGTCTCTGGCCTAAGTAGTTCAGTTAATAATAATGTGACGCCGCACCTCTATACCCACGCTATCCAAGAACACTCCGGAGTAGTGCTGTCAAATAGCACGGAGAATAAGGCTGTTGAGGAGCGACCATCCATGTAATTGCCTATCACACGGTGGCTATAAATAATCTTCGGAAACAAACATAGAAATAATCATATCACAAATCAGTCACAGATATCCATATCACAAAGGCGGAAGAAGATATGAATATATAACTAACACATGAAAGTGTACATCAGAGTAGTTGTCAGAAAGATCCACAATAATACAAAAGAATAGCAACACGTGCTATACAAAAGAATACAACTATGAGTCTATATCTCAAGTGTATACAACAAAAACTGCTAATAAACAGTTAGCCAAAAGTCAGAGTGATGAATCCCTGGGAAGAAGTCAACCAGAAGCACCTGTAACATCTCGGTCTGACCCGAGTATTATTTAAGAAAATAATAAACGGGTCAGTCTAGCTATAAATATCAGATGACATGATATAACATAAAAGATATGGCATAAACATAAACATCCATAATGACATACCACTATAAGTATGTAAATAATGATCAACAGAAGATCAATCAATAAGAGATAATCAATATCACAAGAATCTTCTCAAAGATTCGGAAAGGGCATCATACCCCAAACTTGTACTCATAACAAGTCAATGACATAAATTCTAGAAATCAATGCAAGAAGTCCAGAAATCATAGAAAAGAGAAAGAGGCCTATCACATGACGGTCCGAAGACCAAGGGGAGCTACCCCACATGTGTGAATGGAATCACACAGATTAAGGTCCAGGCTAACCAAAAAGCAAAAAGGTATGTGTGAGTGGAATCACACAAGTGGTGTCTAGTCTAACCTCGCAACAAGAGACATCGCACAGTTGCTAGTCTAAATCATCAGAATGATCGTCATGATCAACGAGAAGTGTCAATTACACTAAGCTAGTAAATATAGAAGTTTAGCTTCATGTCCCATAACCACTTGCTTAACTTAAATATTTACGAACAAACTGTAAATCTTCACTAATAAAATTGTCACAAGAGGTTCAATCGAACAAGTCCAAGAATTAACCGACGAAGTGAACGCAAGCGTTTCATACCACTTGTTTTACTAAGTCGTTTAATTAGATTTCTCATCCGAGTGAGGTAAAGGTTTGTATATACTAATAGATTGGAAAACGGTTTAAGAAAAGAGCTTTGTTATTAAAAATAGAGTTGAAATTGTTTGTTAAAAGAGTTTTGATATTTACTACTAGTATTGAAACCCTTTATATTATAAAGTGACAAAGCACAGGAGCAATTGTAGAAACAATCAGTCACAAAAATCGCATACGGAGATGTGAATAAAATCCAAGGAAACCAGCTCAATGTTTTTCAGATAAGATCCCCTACGGAGGGGGGGTCCAGGGGGGGTGGCAACCCCCCAAGGTGGGGGTGCGGGGGCAACGCCACCGCTTACGGGGTTCGACCTGCCCGGTCAGGTCGCGGGGGTCCAGGGGGCAGCGCCCCGACCAAAACGGTACGACCTAGTGAAGACAAAATGAGGTCTAACGACCTAACGACTCAAGGGTCATACGACCTAACGACTCAAGGGTCATACGACCTAACGTCAAGGGTCATACGACCTAACGACTCAAGGGTCATACGACCTAACGACTCAAGGGTCATACGACCTAACGACTCAAGGGTCTACGACCTAACGACTCAAGGGTCATACGACCTAACGACTCAAGGGTCAACTCGTGAACGACTCACGACTTATGGACGAACGACTTAACTCCGAACGACCTAAAAACGGCCAGAACGACCTAAGTGCAGAAAATTCACCAAAACGCTAAAAATTGGAGTTTTTCGCCAATCCAATCCAAACCAAATGCTAACATGCATGCAAAAATGATAGGGAATCATTCCCAACAGTCCAATATAGTTATAGGCTAGAATTGTGAGGTAAAAATCTCACCTTTGCACCAAATATCAATGAAAATGAAGTTTTAAGCAAGCAAGGATCAATCCTTCTTCTATCTAAGCACAAGAAGCTTAAATCCAATGTCTTCTTCTTGAATTTGGAGTAGAAAGATGGATTGCAATTGAATTTGAGTTTTGGAATTTTAATTTCCCATTCCCTCCACCATTAATGCCAAAGCTTGATTAGTTAGGAAATTTATGAAGAGTGAGGAGAAGAGGGTTGGAACTTGGGCTTAATAGGCTAAACTAACCCAAAGTCCAAAGCGGGAAAAGTTAGTGAAATTTCACTAACTCCAAACCTATCGATGTTTATACTTAAAAAAATTGTAAACGACATTTCGAACTCAATGGAAGTGGTCTCGAGTCCTAATTTGACCGTTTGCAAAAAGTAGCTTTTCGGACCAAAATCCGATTAACGAGTTAATATTTAAATAAAATATTTAAATACAAACTCGAAAAATATGCGGGTTGTTACAAATAATTAGTTATTTTTGAACCAAGGACTTTGTGTTTGGACTAGAGAGTTGAATATGGATTATATTGGAATTTTGACCATTACCAAATTCCATAAGTCCAAAATGAATTGGTTTTAACGAAGAGAATGAGTGTAAATAATAGTCACTACCAGGTAATGCTTAACAATGTAAAATTGGATTTTACCAAAACCAAGTAAGTGATAAATTTAGCCAAAATGCACATCACCTGCTAAGTGACATGTGAACATTAATATTCGAATTGTTCGATATTAATCGCTGATCAGAATTACAACTAAGAGTCACATAACCGAAACGATGAATACTCCTTTTATCATCTGATTTAATGAATCCGTAATTATTATAAATTAATTCCATTAATTAATATTTAAAAATATTAATTCTAAAATTTTGTATTGATGTGTTAAACAAAGTTAAACAATGTATTTATAATGGTTATAAATATATTAATCGATATACGATATTGGTACACATTTAAATTTAGATTCAAATGCAATGGAATATTGTTCAGGTTGGAATTGACTTTGAGGCCCATACGAGGCATGCAAATTTTGGCCAAAATAACTTGGATAGGCCAACCAAATGTTGGCAAAAAAGAGGGTTTAATAGAGTGAATTAGCAAGATAGATATAAGGATAAGATCCATTTTTTTTTCCATTTGACTTCCTATTTACATGTCGCTCTCTACACCATTATTTTATACTCTTTCTTGCTTGTCCCTCTGTAAATTTCAACTTGTAAACCCCATTTGAACCCAAAAGAAATCCAAGCTCAGACACATTAAAATTCATTGATTCGATCGTTAGTGGTAAAGCAGTTTGAGAGCCAATAAGTCTAGAGTTGGAATTTGATTCATATTTCATCATTTCAAAACAAGATCTCTAGACCTTAGCGAAAAGTGTCCAACAAGTTTGAAAATTCATTTAATATTATTATATATTATTGTAATATATTGCAGGTTACTAGATTATACCTAGAAACTTGTGTATCGATGTTCTATCACATATTGGATGGTTGAATATATTGATGCATATATATATATATATATATATATATATATTACATGGATACTAGCATAACTCAAGGCCTAAATTTAAAAAAATCATTTTTTAATTTTTTTATATTATATGTATGATTTTATTAATTAATATATTGCATCTTAACTATAACAATCATATAATAAGTATTTTAAAATTTATAAAATTTTACTTTTATACAATATTAATTGGCAACGATGAATGTTCGTTTTAATATGTGTGTGTGTGTGTGTGTGTGTGTATATTTGATTAATGATATAATTATTTATTTGACTAGAATTGATTGTGTATATATCAATATATAACCATATCTCTATGTGTGTATTTATTATAGTTTAAAATTAAGTATAAAATTTTACAATATAAATATTATTTAATTTTTGGATCTTTGAAATGATTTTTATAATTCTTAGTTAGATAGGTTTTAAAATTATTTTATAACTGTTTAATCATTTTAAAATTAAAAAAATTACTTTTTCTACCATAGGCTTAAAGTCAAGTATTATTAAAAAAAACTTATATATATATATATATATATATATAGACACACACACACACACACATATACATACATATAAATATATACATATTTATTTATTTATGAATGTGAACATGTATATGTATGTTTATAAATATCTACAATTATATATGAATCCTTTTGATTTGTATACAGCTTTGCAGCAGTAATTTAAATAAAAAAATCTGAAATTATTTTATATTAATTACTAAATGATTTTTATTTAATATAAAAATAAATTTATTTTAATATACTTTTAAATATTATAAATATAAAATATTATAATTATTATTTTTGCATATTTGTGTGTATATATGATTATACTTTATTTATTTATAATTTTACACATATATATATATATTAATTTATTTATTTAATGCGCATGCACACACACAGATATATATATATATATATATATATATATATATATTCATTTAGATAACATATAGAATACTAGAGAGGCTAAATGTCCGTTGTAGTGTACATTCCATTACCTATACATAGGTATGTCAAATCTTGTACACTTTTTTATATTGCACATGCATGTACACACACATGTGTATACGATACACATATTCAAATATAATACAAAATAATATAAAGAAATTTTTTATTAATAAAATAAAATAATTATTTTATTTAAAAGATATTAGAAAAGTTCTAAATGAATTTGACTCAGGCCCAATAAAGACCTAAAATGGTAATTTTTTGAAATTCACCTATTTCCTCCGTTGTGGGCTGGTTCAGTTCTAATAAAAGTATTAGAGTCAAATAGCCTATGCGGTCAAAATTAGTCATATCAGAGCTAACTAACTAAGCTTACAACCCTGTTAGATTAGTGTTTGAGAAAGGTAATATCTAGGCTGGACTATGGGTAATTGAATACTACGTCCTACCAAGCTATAGGACTAACCCGAACAGTTATGTGAGCCCAAAAATTGACCTAATAGAAAAGGCCTAATTTGTATTGGGTCTTGGCTAATTTCAGAATTATTTTCAAATTAAAATAAAAGTTTTAAATTTAAAATTTAAATTTAAAATAAGAAAAATATTATAAACTTTATAATATAGATTTTCAAATTATTTTGAAAATTAAAATAAACGTTTTAAATTTAAATATTAAATTTAAAATAAAACACATATTATAAAAGTTTTAATGTAATTTTTTAAAATGTCCAAAAATGTTATAAAATTAATTTCAAAAACCTTATAATAAGATTAATAAAATACTCATATATTACTATAATGGTTAACATAAATATATATGTGTGTGTGTGTGTATATATATATATTCAATATAATATGTTATAATTAAATGATATAGAAATTAATTAAAGTTTTAAATATATATATATATTATATTTAATTAATGTGATGTTAAACATAAAATATTATATAAGTTAAATGAAGTATAAAAGTTATATAATAATAAAAGTTATATAATATAAATGTATAAACTCTAGGTGGAACAGCAAGAAACCCAATTAGGCTTAAGGAATAAATAAATATGTATAGTTTGTATACATTGATTTTTGATGTGTCCGATACTTGAACCATGAGCTTATTTCACAAGAAATATATTATTCCATAAGTCGATATCACTCAATTTACATATATTGAAGATTATGAACCTTTAATATAAGTGTTATTCTCTACCATTTATATATTAATAAATTACTTGCATGCTCTCTGGTTGTTGAGCACACTTAAGCTCGAGACGTTATGTGTAGTACTATTAATATATAGAATCAACGAGTTAAGATAACTATACATATTTATCGAGCTTTCCTTAAGTATGTGCATTATAGTGGGCCATGACGAAAAGGAGGTTGTGAGTGAATAATCTCTCTTTATTTATTGAGCTTTCTGTAAGGTTAAAATCAGATTATGACAAGGAATCATGGATTAGGAATTGTATATGATACAATAGATAAAGAGTTATCCATCATATATGGGAGTATGATTTGCTGAGCTTTCCTCATGGTCAAAATCCCAAAATATATGAGTCCTAACACATACTAGTTAAGTCGAAAGACTTCTATGTTTTGATTTAGGGTTTGGAGAAGCATAAATGACTAGTGGGAGCCTTGCTAGAAAAGTGAAATTGTAACATTTAACCTTTTTAATATTGTAAGGACATCCACTATATAAAGTTGTAATAATGTACATCAGTAAATTTGTGCATTAAATATAATTGATACAATGTTTATCAGTTAAAAGATATATGTAACAAACCCCACCCTTATGGGTCTGAATTTTCGCTAAATCAAAATTCTAAGTCTACCAACATACGAATCGTTAGTGTTTGGTATCTTGCAAATACTAAACTCTATCATAGAATTATCGATATGAACTCATCATGGAATAATAAAGTATAACAGAACACATTATTACTGACCAAGGCCAACACCTTTAATCTTTAGTGTCCTTGCTAGTGTCGAGCATGCATAAGAAAATCCATCCTTCCACAGTTCCTATTTTGTACCAGTACCTGCCCCTCTAAAGCTATCCTATGGGTTGTAATAAAGAGGGGTCAGAACAACGTTCTGACGACTGGTAAATTACACACTTTATAAATAACACTAGTTTATGCCGATTGCATTTCATTGCATGTTATATCTATCATTTTTACTTAGTCATCTTGACTTCATGTACACATATGATATGCTCCATCTACTCGAGATAGATCTTAACAAAATACATACATGCATACATACATACATATATATATATATATATATGCGTATATTTATATATGTGTGTGCGTGTGTATATATATAAGTAACATAGTGTTCCTTTGGACCAAGATACTTTCCTTGCTAGTATGCATAACCCAGCACCTCATCAAGATCCATCACCAATGTAGCATCACGTCCTCATCGTCATACATACCAAGGAACTCTCGTAGTTCCTAATAACGGTGTTACAATTATTTAGCCATATTCTATTCATTTTTGAAAGACCTCCACAAAAGGTATGTTGAGCCTTGCTGTAAAGGCCCGCAAATCCGTAACCCTTTGAGTCGACCATAATCCATACCAATTCAACTCATATTAAACGAAAATACGAGTCTTTAGGGGTGGAGAAGAAAAAGGTAGAAGAGAAAATAGAACAACAACACAGAATCTCACAATTGCAGTGGAACAAAATATAATATATAATAACAGATTTTTAAACAAAAGAATCTGAAACAGTTTTTATACTTACAATCATCAGAGTACAGCACACAATACATCAATCTAGAAAATTGTAATAACTTGTGCTCACACAGCGGAAATATAACCAAGTATGGAGATATGTCTCTGTCATCCTGCTCGTCCCCCGAGCACCATAGCATTCTAACCTGAATCTGTAATACTCGGTCTGACCCGAGCATTATAAAAAAATAACACTCGAGTCAGTCTAGAAAACCAGTGTGAGAAAACACACTCAATTTGAATTATTAGAGTTATCAAATCCTTTGAAAAAAAATGTATCTTATAAGACCACGTCACACATAAACACGATAGGTTTCTCCCTTACGATAACCAAAGCTTTTTATAGAAAATTCAGTGATGTTATAATAGTTTCTAAATACAAATACTTATTCAAATAGCCGAAATGGTTACATTAATTAAGTTCCAGCATATTAGGCTCTACAAACAAAACAGTAAGGCTCGTATTGCAATATGGATCTCATATAAATGACTGGGCCACTGGGGTACCATCCATCACAATACACCTCTAGAACAATGTATCGAGGACCTCGTCGGAAACCCCTGCTATACAAGACTGGCCTACCCCTAACCTAGATAGATGGATATGTTATCACCCGAGTGTTCCCAAACTTACAAATCAAGCGCTCCTTCTTTCATGCACAACCATATCCATAATATATAGTTTTCGAGGATACCTAGAAAAGTGGTAACATACCCTAACTAAGTGCGACCTACTTAGCATTACTGCATCTCCCCTGTTTTAGTCATTCCCAGTTAATGAGGCATGAGCTAAGAGTTACATTTCAAGAAACAATTCAACTTAGAATGCTCATCGTCCTCCAGTGGCGATGTTTTGATAGCATTCGTCTATACAAGTTATCTGGGTCTGGAAAAACCGAATCACCGTCTTTATCATCTTCGCTGTATTCATTCATAACATTCAAACCGGATCGAAGTGGTTTTTGGATAACTAAATCTGATCCTGGTCTCTTCAAAATGATTAGCGAAATTGGCCAATATTGATAGTCGGTTATTTAGCTATCAATAAAATATCCATAAGCAGACACTAGACCTTATTTTATAATTCTTCAAACACCTATTTCAAAATATCTTCACTAAGATATATATATATATATATATATATATATATATATATATATATATAATATTCAAACTCCTTTCCATTTTTGAATACTTGAAAACAATTTCAAATACTTAAATCCATAACAGGATATTTTCAAACCATCTCGACACTTAGAAATATTTCCAAATTTCCATTTTATACTTAGGAAAATATTATAAATCTTATTTCCCAAAACACATCAATATTAACTCTTTAGAGAATACTTCGTAACTTATTCCAAAGTCTCCGGAATCACTAATAAATTTCCTCTCCTCAAAATCATATCCATTTATAAGCCCCATTTACGAATCTCGAGAGAATTTTTAATAAATTGTCAATCACTTCAAAGCTCTATATATATAATAAGTATTTAAAAGAATAATAATTTATTTTTGATCCATGTTCAAATAATTATTTAAATTATCGAAAACACTTTTATAACGTTAATAACTTATTTTTAGATAAACAAATAAATTTTCAAAGCTGGTTTTAAAAGTCAGAATTTACTATAACAAATACTTAATATTTGAAAATCTACGTAACGAAGTATTTCAATCCTAGCCAGTTTAAAATTTCATAGTTTTAAACAATAATTTTTTCCTTCTACAAAAAAATTAACTTCTTAGAATTAAAAATATTTTTTTTAAAACCTCAATAACCACTTTAATTTTTATAAATTCCTCTCAAATCACCTCACATCACTTTCATTCCAACCTTCGTAACCATTTTCACTTTCAAAAATAGTATCCATTATTTTTCTCATACTATTTCCATATTTTAATGTAAATTCACTCTATGAATTTTATATTTCCAAATTTTCATCCGTTATTGATTTCCTTTATTTATAACCTTGTTTATAAATATATAACTTCTCTAAATTTCACTTTTTTATTAAAATAATCTAATTTATAAATTCCATTTTATAAATCCCAATCCTTACAAATTCTATTCATTTCTTCTAATCTATCTTTAATACTGATTTTAACATCTTTTCATAATTTTAGAAATATCGTTTTAAAAATCCATCGTTTAAAAAAAATCCTTTATATAAAATATTTTAAAAATCTCCATTTAAAATATTTTTTTCGAATAGTTAAATACGACCCTAAAAAATTGATTTATTATTTTACCCAAATCAATTTTTTTTTAAATAAATCCAAATTTGATATAAATATTTTTATACTCAAAATATCCTTTTAAATTCCTTCGAATTCCAAAAAAATTATGGTATTTAGAATACCAAAATTCAGGCCAGTGTTATTTTAGCATCCAATTATTCAATCACAACAATAATCTATAACAGATTATTCTAACACATCAAATATCACTATATATGAAATTTAAATTCAACATTTTTGAGGAATCCAGTTGGATCCCTCCAACCTGTTTTCCGACATCCACAGATATTAATGCAACCTAAAAATACCAATCCCACTTCGAGGGGATATCGTGGTATATATGGTCATCCGTTATTATGCGAGGCGCATAGGGTCTCATCTGTTATAATGTGCAGGAATATCACTCCAATTACTAATATATATACTACCATATATATTGTATATCATTCAATAAATAATAATTAATAACTTCAACCAAGCATCCAATATTTAATTTTAACCGTCTAAATTAAATTGGCAATCCAAATGAGTGGAAATTTTTCTCAGCTTGATTTCAGAATTTGTTAATCCTTCCAAATTAATTCCAGCTTGTATATTTCCCATCTACGAATCCAAACTCATCTTATTTTCATGATTTTTGGACTTCGTGTGAAAAGATTATTTATTAATTACTATAATGAGATAATATAAATTTATTTAATAACCTTAAAAAAAATTAAATTTACCTTATTACTGTTTAATCCCCTAATTGATCTCCTCCGTCTCCCCAAACACTTTTCTAGTTATTAAGAAATAGAGCTCGAATTCCAAATTGCTTCCACCGCAAAAACCCATGTTCAATTCGGACCAGTACGGCAACATCCAAACACTCAGTAGCCAACAGCTTCCCATATATTGATTCAACACCCTTCAACTAAGTAACCAAAAACTAGCACCAGTTACGGCAAGCTCCTAATCGTCAGTAATAAAATATTAAGATTACTCTGATAACCGATCAACTCCACCAACATCTTAATTAGCCATCCAACTTTGCATCCCTACCAACAATTATCCATGGAAAATGACAACCTTGCAGAGCGACGTTAGATACATCGCACTACGATCGGACTCAGTTTCAAGGGTACCGAACGAGTTCACTAGTGTAGAGTCGTTTAGAGAGGACTTGAGTCATAATCGGAGGATCCGATGTAATCGGAGACGGAGAGGGAGAGGGGGAGAGAGATGGAGATGGTGATGATTCGGGTCGAGTGCGTTTGACGAGTCGAAGGGGAGAGATTCCGGTCGCTTACGAAGCGGAACCCGATCTGCCATAAAGGCTTCCATGATGGAGAGTTTTTATGATCCATTTTTTTATATGAACGAATTCTATTTCTCTCTCGACTAGAAGGAAAGGGGAGAACACGGGTTAATAGAGAAGGGTACGTGAGTTATACTGGAGGGATAAGGCGTAAACGAGAAGATAGGCTCGCCATTAAATTTGAATTGATTTTTGACTTGAGATGATTTGAAGAGAAAGGAAACATGATTTAAAAGGAAAGGAGGCGACTATAATTTTACTTTGATTTGATTTAAAAAATTTAAAATTGAAAATATCTCATTTTAGCTAACTAAAATTTTCACAATCCCTATCGAGGGATGTCGCGTGGCGTTCCTATTGTTATACTGCTATACCAAATGAAATGGAGCAAGTTTTGAGTCCTAATTCGATCGTATGGCAAAGATAGTACTTTAGACCTAATTATTATATTGAATTTTCGATATTAATTTCAGCGTGTTTCTATCCTATATGATCGAACAATAACTCCAAACGCTATGAAATTTAAAATCCGATAATAACACACTATTACGGACCCAATGAAACTTGTTTCATCGAATTCCAAGACTATTCCCTAGATCGCTATTTTAACGCGTCAACTAAATTGACGATTTCAAAAATTTGCAAAATCGCTTGAAATTCCAATTTTAAAAAGTTTCTAACTCGATTATAATCCCAAATCCAATATTTAAAACCATTTAATATTCCAAATTAAACGTCGAAAAATCCGGGTCGTTACACTTGCCTTCTAACAACATACAAACTAGCAAACAAATGTGAGGCGGTGCATGTCCTAAAACATTATCTACACGAGCAGGACGTGCAATCCATTTAGGCATAATCGCCATCTTTCCGCAGATCATTAAGGACCGTTGACATTGTCAACCTATGAAAGTAGCTCCTACTCCTTATATATGGTACCAATCTCATTGTAATAGCACCGAGCCTTGCTTACCGTTCCACTTAGATTACTTAACAAAATCAAGGAAATGCTCACTTAGTTACTTAAATTTACCCCCTAAAAGGTTGAAGCATACTCTACTTGTTTATTGATACTTCAACCAAGGTGAACCTCACTACTGGTATATTGTGTTCACCTATATGCGAACATATAATCCCATAGATGCTACATTTGGATATATCCGGTATCAGTATAATATATACACAATTGTTGGTCGCCTCTTGCGGTGGTTAGACTTATATTGTGTAACACTACTGACCTCGAATTCCAACCCATTTTAATGACTTTGTCATTCTTATTTAATCTAAGCTATTGCTACATTCAATAGTTCACATCCATCATCCATCATCATGCATATTTGAGGTTATATATATTCATATTTATTTACTTACTATGCCTCCAATGTTCAACTGTCAATATTTAGTTATTTTTACATAATTGACTCCTTATTTCATTAATGTTAATTTACCGCTTACCTTTAACTTAAAAGATTTAAATACCTTTTACTGCTTATTTCTTATTAAAATAGATTAATTATCCTTTACAACTTAACTTCCACTTTCTACTGGTAAATGTATTCTACTAACCTTTATCAACCATTACTATTTTTCTTTGGTTACTATAATCTTCTAATTTACTTATTTCATCATTTTACATTTACTTCATTGCCTATTATTTATGTTCTAATCTTATTGCATATGTAGACTTATTATTAAATTGTTTTTTAAATCTCCGCTTACACATCTTTGGTTAGACTTATGGATTTTTGCATTTTAATGCGTTGGAATTACATCCTTCAAAAGAAAATGTTAACGTTGTAAATGTCCTCAACTTACCTAAAAGGGAAATTAGTGTTACGCTTGAAATTTCGAGGAATTATCTTTTTACTTTTATTGAAAGAGACAATAAAAATATGGTAAAAATCCCTATTTTATATATATCTTTCTTTTGGGCATGTTCCTCATTACTTCAGACGTCACGCATTTGTTTATTTATAAAAGTGGATAATTTATTGAAATTTATATTGCTTCGCACTTGAGTCTAATAAATTAAAATACAACTTAAATCCCAATTCAATCTATAATAACTTTCATGCTTACATTTACTTACATATATCGTTCACCGAACAAACTTGGAATACTACACAATCTTATAATTTTAGGGACTACTTTTACCCTTACTTTCCAAGTTCAATTATATGCAATATTAAATCAAAGTTAATCATTCATTAAATATGTAGGCATGGTTTATCAACTCATCAGAAGTATATATTTAAGCTCTGTAACGATCCTAATTTTGAATTAAATTTAAATAAATAGTTAATGTGAATTTTGGAATAATTTTGGAATTATTTTGAATATTGAATTTGTATTTGAATTTAAAATTTAAGTAAACGACTTAGAACAGCAATTTGGGTTTGAGAATATTATTTATGTAAAATAAATTATGGGTAGTTAGTTTTATAAACATTTTATTTAAAATAATGTGTATATAATACTGAGTAAGAAGATGAATTTATAAGGGAATAAATTTTATCAATACAAAATACAAGTATAAAATATAATTATAAAGCATGTTAATATGAATTAAATGTTTAATAGTTAAACTTTAAAACAAAGAAATAAAATGAAAATATAGGTGACTTGGAAAACAAATTGGATAAGCACAAAAATATGAAGCAAGAAAATACTAAAACAACATATCTTCATAAAAATAAAAATCTAAGTACATACGAAATACAAAATAAAAATATATTGATAGCAAGCGTGTTGCTGTAAATTCATACACAAAGAAAGATAATAAAACAAAACAACAAACAAAAATATCTACATGAACAAAAATAAAAAGAAATGATTCATGTAAACAAAAAAGCAAACAAATGTACTAACCAAAATCTTCTTGGCCGAAATAGCCTCCAAAACAAAAGTTTTCTCTGGTCAAAAATTGTAGGCAAGAGGAAAAAAATCTTTAATCAAATCAAATAAAACAAGAAAAAATCTCTAGTATTGTACTAAACAAAATTATATCACATGTAAACACTTTTTTCTATACATACATACTCTATTTCATTTTCGTTCATTCGTAGCTGAGAGGATATAAAGTAAGCATCATCAAAAACTTAAACAAAAATTCAACTTTAAAACAACAATACAAATCAATGAAAACCAGAGATCAAGAGAAGGGATTCAACTAGGAATTCAAATCCTGGAGTCAGTATAAATCAGAGTGAAAAATCAAGAAGCATTTCAAAGCGAACAGCAAAGCAAATCATAGGCACAAGCATCAGTTTCAAAAATATAAATCAGAAGTTTGGTTCCAGATTTTTGTTCAAAACTCTCTGTTCCTTCTTAAGCAAGGTGAGCAAACCTTACCCTTTTGACTTTAATATGGATATAGTTTAAATTGATGAGATAGATGATTGAAGCATGAATAAGGTGTGAATATGAATATTGGCTGTGGTTGCATGTTGTACATATCAGATGCCTGTGCAGATATGAGTTTCTATGCAATATTCATCTCCTCTGTCTAAGAATAACAGGACCCAAAATCTATAAATAAATTCATATCCTCGTATTCAATTGAATTCAAGTCATGTCCTTTAAGGAAGATATGTTTGTATCAATATAACATCATTTTCAAAAATATTATTAAGTAAAATAGATGAGTAGGATTGCTGGAAACCAGGAATATCAGTAGTAGGTGAATTCAAGTTGAAGTTTTGATTTTGAAAATTTCAAACTTTGATCATATGAACTTATTCGTATTTCAAAAATAGGAATTTAGAAATTCATTTCGTAATTTATAAGGGTAAAATTGTCGAGCATTTGGGAGTTGAACTGAAACACGTTTTTCGCCAATTCTCGATGTTCAACCGGAAATCAAGCTTCGGGATCGATGTTAAGGGAAGTGTAGGCGGTAGAGTTTACCGAAATGTAGAGTTTACTGAAAAAAGGTTGCTTAATTTTTAGATGATTGATGCAATGGCACGACCATGATTTAGGGTTTCGCATACAGTTTGGGTTGTCTGGGTTTGCGAGGTCACATCAACGGCGTTGGGACATCGAAACAGATCGCATGTGGGGGAAAAGGCGAGTGGATGGTCGGTGAAGCTGTGATCGTGAGGCAGTGATCTCAAGTGGTCGTGGTTGGCGATACGAGGTGATTGTTGGTGATCGAGTGGTTCCAGGAGGAGTTCTTATATGCTCGTTTTCGATTTTGGGCTATGTGGTGATTTTGGATGGTCGAAATTGACTAAAGGGAGGTTAGGCGACATACCGTGTGACACCCCACCTCTATACCCACACTAGCCAAGGACAGTACGGTGTAATGCCGTCAGCTAACACGGAGAATAAGGCTGTTGAGGAGCGACCATCCGTGTAATGGCTTTGTGCGAGCACCGATATGCCAGATAAAATATAACTTGCATTCTTTTCAAGAGGAAATTCGACATACTGGCATAAACTCAAAGCTACTACATAGTGGATAAAATATCTTCGGAAACAAATATAGAAATAAACATAACACAAATCAGTCACAGATAATTCATATCACAAAGGCGGAAAAAGATATGAATATTACACATAGAAGTGTACATCAGAGTAGTGGTCAAACAAGATCCACAATATCACAAAGGAATAGATACAAGTGCTAGACAAAAGAATATGTATACATCGAGGAGTCTCTATCTCAAATGTACAACAAAATAAACTACTAATCTAAGTAGTTAGGCAAATGTCAGAATAGTAAACACCAGAAGTGGAGTCAAGTGGAAGTACCTGTAACATCTCGGTCTGACCCAAGTATTATTTAATAAGAAAATAATAAACGGATCAGTCTAGCTATAAATATCGGATGTAATGACATGGAATAAGAGATATGACATAAACATATAAAAACCATAATACCATACCATGATAAGTATGTAATTGAAAATCAACAAGAGATTAATCAATATCACAAGAATCTTCTCAAAGATAAAAAGGAATGTCATACTCTATATTTTTATTCACAAAAAGTTAATGACACACAAATTCACCAATGCACAATAGTTGATACAACTTATCAATGTAAATCACGAAAATCGGTGAAACACAAATTCTAGAAATCGATCAATAGAAATCCAGAAATCACAAAAAAAGGGAAAGAGGCCTGTCACTAGAACGGGAGCATGAAAACTCACCAACACGTGTATCACAAAACGGAAAGCTATTCCATAGTTGCTAACCATTAATTTTGAGCCGAGGCTCCACTAAAACGGCCCGAAGACCATGAGCCGAAGCTCCACTAAAACGGCCCGAAGACCATGGGTCGCTACCCCACCAAGCCGAAGCTCCACTAAAAGCGGGGTTTAGTCTCCCTCGCAGACAAAGAGACATCGCACATTGCTAGTCTAAATCACAAAATGATAATCATTGATCGATAAGTGTAAATTACACTAAGCTAGTAAATATATGAGCTTAGCTTCATGTCCCATAACCACTAGCTTAACTTAAATATTTACGAATAGATTGTAGATTTCCACTCGAAAATTGTCACAAGAGATTCAATCGAACAAGTCCAAGAATTAACCGATGAAGTAAACGCAAGCGTTTCATACCACTTGTTTTACTAAGCCGTTTAATTAGATTTCTCATACGAGTGAGGTAAAGATTTATATATCCTAATAGATTGGAAAACGGTTTAAGAAACGAGCTTTGTAATAAAATAGTGTTGAAATCGTTTTGATGAAACAATTTTGATATTTACTACTAGTATTGGAACCTTTATATTTTTAAAGTGACAAATCACAAAAATGATTGTAGGAACAATCAATCAATAAAATTCACATACGAAGACGTGAATAAAATCCAAAGAAATCGATACCGAATCCATCAAAGTGGAAATACCCAAAAATTCCAAAAATAGAAGTTATCAAAGTCGACAAAGGTGATAACAACTAATCAGAGAAGAAGAATCGATTAACAATTGGGAAAACAAAGCAAAACGAGCATAAATAGGCAAACAGCGAAATAGGAGCTGGTCGGCCGACTGAACCACTGAGTCGGTCGACCGAAAATAGGCTAGAAATGTTTCGGCTTCAACTTCGGCCGGCCGACTCAGGGAGTTCGGTCGACCGGACTGCAATTCCTGCATATTTTTAACCCTACTAATTGAAGTGCGAACTCTCTCCATTCGCAACCGGTTGAGCACGGACGCTAGGGGATTACGCCCATCGGCTACCCGGTCCTATTGGCTCCTCGATGCATCACCAAAAACATGTTCAAACATCAAAGTTAGGATTTTAAAGATTTGAACCCAAAACACTAAAAATTAGGATATTCACCAATTCAATCCAAACCAAAAGCAAATGCACATGAATAAGTGTTAGGAATTCATACCCAACATTCAAAGATAGAATTAAGCATAGATGTGAGATAAAAATCTCACCTTTTCACAAAAATAAGAAAGGAGAAGCTTGAAAGCAAAGGAAGAACCAACCACATTTCAATCTCAACACAAGAAGCTTGAATCTAAGCTTAAAAGAGAAACATTTCCCAAAGTAGGTTTAGGAATTTTCTGAAATCAAAGAGAGAATAAGTTGGAGAAGAAGGAGATGATACTTACCAATGCTTCTCTTTGAATTTGGAGCTAGAACTTGATTTGCAAATTGAAACTAGGGCTTAGGATTTTAATTCTTTTTCTTTTCCCCCATTATTCTCTTTAGAACTGAAAAGATAAGGAAGAGGGAATGAATGAAGAGAAGCGGTTCAGTTTGGGGTATTAAGTTGGCTAGTGGGATGAACCCAAACTCAAACCCAAGGTGAAGAAGGTCAAATTTTTAGCTAGCTCCAAACATATCAATGTTTATACTCAAAAAGGTTGAAAACGACATTTTGAACTCAATGTAAGGGGTCTCGAGTCCCAATTCGAATGTTTGCTAAAGTATGTTTTCGGACTAAAATCCGACGAACGTTGAAATATTTAAATAAAATATTTAAATATACAATCGATAAATATGCGGGTTGTTACAGACTCCCCTCCTTTAAGAAATTGCATCCTCACAATACTTAAGAAGAAAATAAAGAGTAACAACCATAAAAGCATATCAACACAAAAAGAAATTTGAAATAGGAAGTTCACCACAAAGAGCATGAAAGAGTAAGCCTGAACGGGATCGCTCGATGAATTACCAGGATTCCCAAGAGCAATCCTTAGGATCTGAGAACCATTGAACTTTCACAAGAAGAACATCTTTATTCCAAAGGCGCTCAACCCCCAAAGCAATGATGTGAATAGAATATAGCTCCTGAGTCAAATCTGGTTAAACTTCACTTCCTTCAATAATACCGGGCTCAAGCATAAGAATCGGAACCCCTGAGGCATTTCCTTTGTAGAAAGACATGAGAAAACGTTATGAATAACAGAAAATTGAGCCGGTGCAATGGCGTAGTGCAGAAACGGTACGCCCAAGAAACGAGAAACTCGAATAATTTGGAACAACGGCGTAGTACAAATACGGTACGCCAGATGAACCAAAGCTCAAATAATTCAGAACATCGACGCAGTACAAAAATGGTGCGTCCAATGAACCGAACACCATAAAAGAACATCGGACGCAAGCCCATAAAAGAAATGAGATGAAGCTCAATAAAACAAGGTACATCGAAACGTCCGATGAACTTGGTAACATATCATTCCATTCAGACAACATCAAAAGACAACCATTTGTTGCTTACGACTAAGGGCATTGGCAACATGATTTCCCTTCCGGGAGTACACAAAGAATATTACGATCATAAGATGCAAGAAACTCTAGCCAACATTAAGTTCCTTATGAGAAAATAAATATTCCAAAGATTTATGATCGGGGTAGAGAACAAATTTCTCATCCAAAAATGATGATGCCAAATTCTAAAAGCGAAAACAATACCCGCGAGCACTAGATCATGAGTGGCATACCTAGTCTTGATAGGCTTTTAAAACTTAGAAGCACAAGTGGTAGAACGTTCTCTTTCGCAAGAGGACGGCACCCAAACCAATATGACTAGCATTGGTACAAAAGATAAAATCTTTGTTCCCTTCGGGAAACACAAGAATAAGAGTATCGAAAAAGAGTTCTTTTAAATAATCTTCTTTCCCAAAAAGCTAAAAATTTCAAAATTACAATTTTCTCAATGTAAAAATCATTCTAGAAAAATTTACATTTTACAAGTCAATATATCGTGTCTGATTGCCTCATCAAAGCGTTTAGGGGATTCTTATCGATAACGTTGATCAAGCGCATCGACCAGAATTCTTAAAGCACTCAATGGGCAATACAATCAAAAAATCATCTTCTATATGATAAACATGTTTCTTAAAAACCTTTAAGAATATTCTTTGCTCGTTTAAGAGCAAAATCAAATTGTACTTATAAATAAATCCTATGAAAAAGATTTGCAAAATTTTAAATTGTTGTTTTCATCCAAAATCAACGTATACAAGAATGGAGTCATCGAGATCGGAGAATACTCGATTCATAAAATGGATGAAATAAGCTGGACAAACTGAATGACATAACGAGTGCGGAATGCAGTAAATGGAATGCTAACTCCCGCGACTCGTAGCAAATGAAAATCGGTGGCAAGGTCAAGCTAAAAAGACCTGAACACCACACAAGATATTACTTAGGAGATAATCCTAAGACAAACTCAAAAATATCAGAAAATTCTCAAACCACATGAATGAGAGAAATAACACTTTTCTTATAAGTGGGCTTAAGGAATAAAAACAATGCAACCAAAAAATTCGAAATCGAAATCACAAAGAAAAATAGAAATCTGCTTAACAGATAGAAAATGTCGAAGATGAATAGTCTACTCGAAAAATAGGATATGGGCTTCACAATGATTAAGCCAATCCTTTCAAAAAAATCAATTCCGAAGCCTAAGTAAAAATATCGGCTCGGAAAGAAAAATCACATAAAATAATTTCGACATCAATAGAAAGCAAACAAATTGAGTGTTGCGGATCCACCAACTGGATTCGCAATTCTCAAAGAAAAACCATCAAGCCCAAAATATTTAAAGAAAAAGAATCGACAAGTTCTTTTGATATAAAAATGATGAGATGAACCCATATCAAAAAGAACTCAAAAAGGAAGATCACGAAATAAAACAATAACATCAAGGTAAAATACCTTGACCAAGAGAAGAGTTGCTAGGGGCTTGCAGCTTTCCTTCTCTCTTGCTTGGAAGCTTAGGACACAACGATAAAAGATGACCCAAACTTTTGCAATAACGACAAAAGAGGGGTTTCGGTCACTCACTTGCATAGTGGTCCATAGAACCACAATTGTAACATTGTCCACGACTAGAGGTAGGAACTTTTGCTACCGGGGTTTCTTGCCTCCCTTTCTTGTTGGGAACGGGGCCTTTGAATCTAATAGGCCTCTTTATGTTGTCGTTGAACTTCTGTTTGGCAACCACAACTTCAACATTACTCCCTCTATCGGCCTCTTCAAGACGAAGAGCGATATCAATAAGCTGATCAAAAGAAACTTTTAGTTTCAAAAGTAAAGGCTTTTTAAGGTTCTTGTTCAACCCATAGACAAACCTTTGATTTTTCTTCAATGAGGTATTAATGTATTCAACCACGTATTTGGAAAGAGATTCGAAAGATGCGACATAGTCTGTCACAGAAGATTCACCTTGAACAAGGTCGATAAAACGTCGCGCTAAAGTTACTTTTTCAGCCTCCGGCACAAACTTTAATTCGAATCGTTCTCGGAATTTCTCCTAAGTAAAATCTGCTTCGATAATCTCCGAAGTCAAGAGCTCATACCAATCTAACGCTCTTTCTTGGAGCATGCTAGAAGCCACTTGGACTCGATGAAGGTCAATAAGGTTCATGCGAGTAAAGATGCGATCGCATGATTTGAGCCAAGCTTGAATTTCTATAACAATCTCGGATCCCCTGAATGGCCTTCCACCCAAATCGGTATAGTCTCTGCACAGGCGTGCAAAACCGGATCTAGGATGAGTAGGCTCTAGATTGGGTCCGGCAGCTTGAGCGTTCTTTACTAAATCAAGAAGCTGCTGGGCAGACATAAATTCTCCATCCCGGGGAGTAGCACTAGATTGTCCGGCACTGGGACGATTTGATCTAACCATTTCTCTTCTTTAAGAAATAAAGAAGGAGAAAAGTTATTCTCAAAATAAATATCAAGCAATCTTGATAGATAAAACAAGGAATCATAAAGAAAAATAGGATGAACCGGTACGATGATTCGAATAAAATCCTAAAGCACGACTCCTAAGAAAGACTTAGGACATGATCCTTGCTAGACTATTCTGCATTGTTCCGAAGTTTGGCTTTGATACCAAGCTGTGATGCCCCACCTCTATACCCACACTAGCCAAGGACACTACGGTGTAATGCCGTCAGCTAGCACGGAGAATAAGGCTGTTGAGGAGCGACCATCCGTGTAATGGCTTTGTGCGAGCACCGATATGCCATATAAAATATAACTTGCATTCTTTTCAAGAGGAAATCAGACATACCGACACGAACTCAAAGCTACTACACAGTGGCTATAATATCTTCAGAAACAAATATAGAAATAAACATAACACAAATCAGTCACAGCTAATTCATATCACAAAGGCGGTAAAAGATATGAATATTACACATAGAAGTGTACATCAGAGTAGTGGTCAAACAAGATCCACAATATCACAAAAAATAGATACAAGTGCTAGACAAAAGAATATGTATACATCAAGGAGTCTATATCTCAAATTTATACAAAAAAATAAATGACTAATCTAAGTAGTTAGGCAAAAGTCGGAATAGTAAACTCCAGAAGTGGAGTCAAGTGGAAGCACCTGTAACATCTCGGTCTGACCCGAGTATTATTTAATAAGAAAATAATAAATGGATCAGTCTAGCTATAAATATCGGATGTAATGACATAGAATAAGAGATGTGATATAAACATATAAAAACCATAATACCATACTATGATAAGTATGTAATTGAAAATCAACAAGAGATTAATCAATATCACAAGAATCTTCTCAAAGATAAAAAGGAATGTCATACCCTATATTTTTATTCACAAAAAGTTAATGACACATAAATTCACCAATTCACAATAGTTGATACAACTTATCAATGTAAATCACGAAAATTGGTGAAACACAAATTCTAGAAATCGATCAATAGAAATCCAGAAATCACAAAAAAGGGAAAGAGGTCTGTCACTAGAACGGGAGCATGAAAACTCACCAACACGTGTATCACAAAACGGAAAGCTATTCCATGGTTGCTAACCATTAATTTTGAGCCGAGGCTCCACTAAAACGGCCCAAAGGCCATGAGCCGAAGCCCACTAAAACAGCCCAAAGACCATGGGTCGCTACCCCACCAAGCCGAAGCTCCACTAAAAGCAGGGTTTAGTCTCCCTCGCAAACAAAGAGACATCGCACATTGCTAGTCTAAATCACAAAATGATCATCATTGATCGATAAGTGTAAATTACACTAAGCTAGTAAATATATGAGCTTAGCTTCATGTCCCATAACCACTAGCTTAACTTAAATATTTACGAACAGATTGTAGATTTCCACTCGAAAATTGTCACAAGAGATTCAATCGAACAAGTCCAAGAATTAACCGATGAAGTAAACGCAAGCGTTTCATACCACTTGTTTTACTAAGCCGTTTAATTAGATTTCTCATACGAGTGAGGTAAAGATTTGTATATGCTAATAGATTGGAAAACGGTTTAAGAAACGAGCTTTGTAATAAAATAGTGTTGAAATCGTTTTGATGAAAGAATTTTGATATTTACTACTAGCATTGGAACCTTTATATTTTTAAAGTGACAAATCACAAAAATGATTATAGGAACAATCAATCAATAAAATTCACATACGAAGACGTGAATAAAATCCAAAGAAATCGATACCGAATCCATCAAAGTGGAAATACCCAAAAATTCCAAAAATAGAAGTTATCAAAGTGGACAAAGGTGATAACAACTAATCGAAGAAGAAGAATCGATTAAAAATTGAAAAAACAAAGCAAAATGAGCATAAATAGGCAAATAGGGAAATAGGAGCAGGTCGGTCGACTGAACCACTGAGTTGGTCGACCGAAAATAGGCCAGAAATGTTTCGGCTTCAGCTTCGGTCGGCCGACTCAGGGAGTTCGGTCGACCGAACTGCAATTCCTGCATATTTTTAACCCTACTAATTGAAGTACAAACTCTCTCCATTCGCAACCGGTTGAGCACGGACGCTAGGGGATTACGCCCATCGGCTACCCGGTCCTATTGGCTCCTCGATGCATCACCAAAAACATGTTCAAACATCAAAGTTAGGATTTTAAAGATTTGAACCCAAAACACTAAAAATTAGGATATTCACCAATTCAATCCAAACCAAAAGCAAATGCACATGAATAAGTGTTAGGAATTCATACCTAACATTCAAAGATAGATATAGGCATAGATGTGAGATAAAAATCTCACCTTTTCACAAAAATAAGAAAGGAGAAGCTTAAAAGCAAAGGAAGAGCCAACCACACTTCAATCTCAACACAAGAAGCTTGAATCTAAGCTTAAAAGAGAAACGTTTCCCAAATTAGGTTTAGGAATTTTTTGAAATCAAAGAGAGAATGAGTTGGAGAAGAAGGAGATGATACTTACCGATGCTTCTCTTTGAATTTGGAGCTAGAACTTGATTTGCAAATGGAAACTAGGGCTTAGGATTTTAATTTTTTTCTTTTCCCCCATTATTCTCTTTAGAACTGAAAAGATAAGGAAGAGGGAATGAATGAAGAGAAGTGGTTCAGTTTGGGGTATTAAGTTGGCTAGTGAACCCGAACCCAAACCCAAGGTGAAAAAGGTCAAATTTTTAGCTAGCTCCAAACATATCGATGTTTATAGTCAAAAAGGTTGCAAACGACATTTTGAACTCAATAGAAGTGGTCTCGAGTCCCAATTCGACTGTTTGCTAAAAGTAGGTTCTCGGACTAAAATCCGACAAACGATGAAATATTTAAATAAAATATTTAAATATACAATCGATAAATATGCGGGTTGTTACATACCGGAGGGAGCATCGATGGTCAGTGATCGGTGGTCGTAGCGTACACGTGCACGCGTGATACATGGGTTCAGGTCTGAGTTTTTGGTTTGGGAAGAAAGAGTTGGCTCGGGGCTTTCATGTTTTTTTCCGTATGTGGCTCGAAGCCGTTGTGGTGTATGTCGCGTGTGTTTTCTCGAGTCGATGTTGCTTCCAGCATTTTAAAACTTGCCCAGATCATTTAACAAAAAAAATAATGAATTTCAAAGCTTGAAAACAAGATAAATTTTAAACAATGTTTTATCCGGTTAAAGAAGTATGAAATGATTAAATTTAGAGTATGGCGTTTTAAGCAAAATTCAAGTTTTAATGATATGGATTTAAGTTTTAAATTTTGCTTATAACAATAGTTTTGATTGATATAAACATTACCTTAAACAAAATTTTGTAAATTTTGTTCCTAAATGCTTTTAGATAAAAAGGGTAATTGGTTGAAATTTAAATGTGGATTAAAGTAAAAGTTTTCAACTAAAATAAAAAAAATCAAAGAATGATGATTTTAATAAATCAAATTCAAACTTTTAAATTTAATTTATTTTAAGATGGAAGTTAAGAGTTTAATGTAATAAATGGTTTATCTTAATTTAATCATGTTTTATTGACTAAGGTAATTAAAGTATAATTACTTAATTAATTGAAATGATTAATTTCGGTAATTAAATTAAGATAAATAGATTTTTGTAATTACTTAAGAGTAGTTGATTACTTAAATTAAGGATTGATAAATCAAGGTTAATCAATTAAGAAATAATTAAGTAATAAATAATTAAGTGGTTAATTGCTTAATGTTAAGAAGGATTATTAATTAAGTGATTAGTGATTGATTAATTAATAATTAAGAGTAATTTAATCACGTAATTAGGGTCAATTAATTAAGATAAATTAATTTATAAATTAAAATTGATTAGTTAAGTAATTAAGATTAATTAATTGTTAATTAAGGATTAAATAATCAATGAAAGTAATTAGGGGTAATCACTTATTGTTATTAATTAAGAATAATTAATTAAATGATAATTAATTAAGGTTGATCAATCTAAATTGATAAATGATTAAAGGACAATTAATCAAATGATTTGTAATTGATCAATGTTAATTAACCATGATTGATGACCCATCTGATTTAAGTTAATCAGATAATTAATTGAGTTCACTTATGGATGTTTTCTATTCTATTGATTGTTGAACTGTTTGTTATTCTTGATATGTTATGCTTGGTGCTATGAATTGTTCAGTGTGATCTGTGATGAATGTAGTTTATTTATCTGTGATAAATTTATATTATTCATATGTGAATCTGTGAATGAACGATAAGCGTTATGGATTATACCGCTTATCAAATATCGATGTATTTAAATTTGTGATGTGATGATTTATGATGTTGCACTATTGTGTAAAACCCCTAGACTATACTTATACACACACAAATATGGATTGCGCGAGGAAATCAGCTAAGTCACAGATTTTAAACAATTTTAAAGATTGAATTCTTGAATCCAAAATAGTTTTGGAATTGAAATTGGAAGCCTTTGAAAATGAGTCTTAAAAATAAAAGTTATTTTAAATAACTTAATAAACATGAAATTTAAATTATTTGATTTAAATTTGAATTCAATATTTGAAATTGAATTCAATGATTTAGGAATTATGGTCAAAAAGATTATACCAGTTATAAAGGTGTTTATATGTGTTTTTAACTATTTAAAAAGAATGGTTTTGGAAATTAAATTGTAAATCCAAGTTTTATATTTGGATGGCTTTAACTTATGAAATTGTAATCAGTTTTTCCAAAATGAGAACTATTTGTTTTAAGTAACAATAGCCTTCATAAAAAGAAAGGATTTCCAATGTGTGTCGAGAGATTTCAAGTTGAAATGAAATTGTAAATAGTTTGGGTAAAGACTATGACTTAAACTATGTGAAAGATTATTAAATCTTGTTTTGAAATCATAGAGGATTTTAAATGGTATATCTTCCATATACAAGATTTGATTTGGAAAGGGTTTGAAAGTTATGAATTAAATCTTAAATTGAAAGATTGGATAGTTAATCCAATTTGAAATGGAAGTTGTTTTGAAATCCGTAAATGGAACTTTGTGAAACTGGGTGAGCTGTGTGAAATAATTCTTTTTGTTAAAAGATTGAAATGGTAATTTGTTTAAACCATTTGAGAGAAAAGTTTGGATATTAAGTTGTGACTTAACTGAAATACCATATCCATATGTTTTCCAACATTGCGCTCATTATTCGGTTTAGCCGGGAGAGGACATTGTGTCATATAACCCATTCCGAATAAGGATATGTCGATATGGATAGCATTTGAAGACCGGTGGTGAAGACCGGGTATTTGCAAGAATGATAGGATGACCTATCGATTGCCTCTACACTGAGTCACGCCGGTATAGAGATTCCCTAAGTGATGGGAAGTCCGATCGGGATTGTGGATACTCGGATTTGCAAAGGCTTCTTCGGAAGTGCCTACGGTTCTGTTCGAACCCGGAACAGACTTGTATGGTTGTATGTCTAACATTGCAAATTGAGATATAAAGCTGATTTCTTTCAAATACATATATGCTGGTGGTGGAGAATTTATTCTCTTAGCTTAACACCCTTCTCTGAGACGTACGAGCTCAGGGGTTATGTAGTTGAAGGTTATTAGTGATATACTCCCAATTTGGTAGTGTGGCATGCTGAGTGTTGCTGATCTTTTGTTGATCGAAGCATGGCTTTGTGAAAAAGCATTGCTTTGTGGACGAGACTTCGTCGAACCTCACTACTCGGTTATGGTCAAAACAGGAATCGTGGCAGCAAGGTTATTCGGGGGTAGCTCCCCTTGAGGGTATGTCCATTTCCATCTGGATTTTAAGTGGTATCATGGTATGTAGCCCAGATACTTACTTTGTGGTTGCTGCAAACTTATTTCTTTGTGGTTGTCGGTTGTGAAGCGCTTCGGATAAAGGTTGGTAACGACCGGTAGGTGGCATACTCGTGTCAGTTGTTACCTAGTCACAGAGGTAACCCGACCTTGTGTTGTAGAGATCCGCTTTGGTTGTCGGGGGCGTCCCTCCAGAGGCGTTCCATTTTATTTGGGAAGTTCCTTTGCCCGACCATTTGTTGGAAATCCAATCATCCAATATGAGCTCTTTACGGTTTTAGTTGTAGAACCTGCCATCTACTTATGGTGGCGCCCTACTGTTTGGATGGTAGCTATAGTAGGCATAGTGTGAAATGCCTATGCTGGCTAAGATTAATATATACTTTCAAAATGTTTTCCACTATGCACTAATAATAATATCAAAAAGGATTTCACGTATCAATCATTTTTGACTATCATAAGGAGAAATCTCCTCCAATTCTGCATTTGCATGGTGTGTGCGGTGGAAGGCCTTATGGTAGTTTCATTTTCTAAAAAGCATTGCGGTTTTCAATGTTTTAAATTTTTTGTTATTTGTTTTAAAAGAAAAAAAAATTGTTGCTCACACCAGTCCCATGACTGATCTGGAGTTTATCCTTCCTTTCCTAAACTCTGGGTGCCCATAATTGCTCACACGGGCAGTCTAGAGTTGGATTTTTCAGATAGTCGAATAATAGGAATTGATTCGATAGCCTTCGAAGTCTTTTGGATTGAGGACCGCACTTTCTACACTTCAGCATTCGCAGCTGACCTTGCTTATCTTTGTGTGGCTGTTCGAGCTAGTTCTGGTTTGGAGATGGTGTTGCAGTTGCATTTTGGATAGATATCGTATTAAAGATATTCTTTTCCGCTGCTATTTCTTGTATCTCTGATAGTATTGATATTCAGTTGTATCATCCTATTGTATTCATTGTTGTATCAGATATTGTATCAAACATTGTATGTCAAATGACATTATTCATTTTCTTCCGCTGTGTTGTACTTGATGTGTTATAATGTAACGACTCGGAATTTTGGGCAATATAAATTTAATAATCTGTGTTAATAATTTAATTGGTTTGGTAATTTTCTTTATAATTTTAATTTAAAATTGGCTAATTTAATCTTTTAAAGGTTAATAAATATTTAATCTGTTAATATAATCAATATCTTTCTGACAATTTAAATTTGATAAGAATTGTTTTTCAAAAGCTAATTAAATTTTTTATTCTGTTTATAATATATATATATATATATATTTGATATATATTGTGAATAGAAGAGCTTTTGTTTTAAATAAAAGATTTAATTTTCAAATTGTAATATATATGTAAGTATATGTTATAATTTTGATTGTTTTAAAATTTAATTCAATCTATTGATAATTTTAAATAGTAATTTAAAGCTTTGTTTAATTTATATTTTCAACAGTTAATTTAAGATTAATTCATTTGTTTTTTAAAATATAAGATAAACTGTTATTTTCAAATATGATAGTTAAAAAGAATTTTAAACAGGCTTTTTTTTAAAAACTTGATATTTTCAGAAGTTAATTTAAATGTTTAATTCAATTTGTTTTCAAGATATAAGATAATTGTTGTTTTAAAAATATGATAGTTTAAAAAGGATTTAAACAAGTTTTGTTTTGTTCTCTTTTAAATTGTTTAAAATGGTTATAAAATGCATATATAAGAGATTCATTTGTATTATAATTAGCTTATAATATTTTCTTTAAAAAGTAAGTTTATATTTACATATGTAAGTACTCATTTATAAAGCAAATTAAAATGTAACTTTATGTTTACATTTAAACTAAATAAAAATTTATTAAAAACACTTAAAGACATGTGTGAACATGTTCACATTTTTTTTTAACATTTGTAAAGAATTTAAACATGTTTATGACATTTGTTCAAATAATCAACATGTGGCAACATATTAATTTTAAATTCTAATAAATGTTTTTAGAAAGAAAAAGAAAATCAGTTTTGCACAAACACTATCACTCTTTTGTTCTTTTCTTAACCCAAATTAATGGAAACCTGTAATCTTCTTCAAATCTGAAAATAAAACCAAAAGAAAATTTAAATTCCACAAAGCAAATCAAAAACCTAAAACTACAATTTCAACCTGCTATTCAAATGAAGAATCAACCTGCAAAGTGAAAACTAGCATTCTAATCTGCATTTCTAAATTCATCTTCAACCTACAAATAAGTTCAAATCTGAAATCAACCTGCAAATGAAGATCTGCACTTTCAATCCTTTAAAGCAGCAATTAGAAAGCATTTACAACAGCATGCATGCAAAGGCATTTGATTTTAACAGAAAGAAAAATCAAAGCATCATTTCTCTGATTAAAATTCAAAAGGCCTGGAAAGATGTTCAAGCCTGGGGAAAAGTTTTAAAAACTGCTCTGCATATTTCAATAAGGTGAGTAAATTTTCTTTTAAAAACAGTTGATCTAAATTCTTACTGCATTCATAGGTTGATATGAATTATCATTCTAAAGTTTAAATTTATATGAATTGGTATGTACATAATGTATGAGTTTGTCTGTTTAAATTCAAGCAAAGAGTTTACTCTGTTAATATGCAGTGAAGGTTCTGTTAAAAGAAGTATTCAATACCAATTAATCAAATCAATATTTGATTTAGAAATTTTGAATAAAAATTGTTTGTTTAGGGAAGATAATGGCTTTTAAAGAATTTTTAGGATCCTAACTTTAGCAAAAGAATTTAAATTAGGAATAACAGTAACAAATACTGTTATACATGAAAATCAAAAATCTTAACTTTTGATTTGGATTACATGAATGAAATAGTGATTAAAAATCATGATTTTTAAAACATGTTTCATGATTTTTAGATTGGTGAATCATGAGAATTTGAGTTTAGTTCATTTTGGAAATTTTTATGAACTGCAGATGATTCACGCAATAATTTGAGTTGTAATTCTGGAAGAAGCTTGCGTGTGAGTTAGTGATTTAGGGAAAAATATTCGAAAAATTTTCCAATGCTTAATTTGTTCGTAATCGAACAAAATAGGGTTTAAGTTACTTTTATCTGGGCTTTACTGTAATGGGTTTTGCGACATTGGTAATGATTCGGGTTGGTTCATTTTTGGTGAAAATGAAGTTTGAGTCGCGACGCTTTGATGGTGAGGACGGCAGTGTTGGTCGACGTCGAGGAGCATGGCCGTGGAGGATTTAAGGTAGGGATTTGCTGCAGTTTCGAGCATGAAGGGTCAATATTCGAGTCGAGCGTGATTTCTCGAATCTGGGTGCTCGGTCGAGATGTAGGGGTTGCGTGTGATGGTGGTTGGGGGTCGCAACGGCCGTTGGTGGCCGAAGGCGAGGGGAGACATGCACCGTGCACGTTTGTATACTCTGAAGTTTTTCGTTTGGGGAAGACAATAGGTGGCTCGAAGATGCTCTCGGGATTTATGCATGTTGGACTCGAAGTCAGGGTGGTTTGGGTTTGCTTCGGGTTTTCCTTGGGTGTTGTCTGATAATAGTTTTTTTAAAGGAAATAAAATGAAAACTCTAACCTTGTTGTTTAAAAATTTAATGATAATCAAATTTATAAAGTATAAGTTGAAATTATATAATTTATTTCAACATAAATTTATTTAAAGGGATTTCATATTGAAAGTAATTTAATTACATTTTGGATTTCAATTTAAAAAGGGTATTTTGAATTTAAATATTAAATCAAAAGTTAAGTTTAAAATGTTAAGTAATGATTCAATCTTAAGATTTCAAATTTATATTTGAAATAAATAAGATTTATTTGAATTTTTTAAAGTATTGAAAATTTTGAAATTTGTTTCTAAATTTCCTATTTTTAAATAAGATTATCATTATGATTTTGAAAACCAAATAGGATAACTGGTTTAAGATGTTAAAATTTGATTTAATTCATTACAAGATAAATAAGGTTAATTTATCTTTGATTTGAATATTAAATTTGATTGTTAATAAGAAAAGTTTAATTAAGATTAATGTTCTCTTAATTAATTAAGGATTTTGAAATTATAAGAAGTTAATTAATTGTTTAATTAATTTTAAATAATTAGTTAATTATTTATTAAAATTTAAATAATCACTTAATTACGAATTAATTAAGTGTAATTACTTAATAAAGTAATTAATGATTAATAATTGAATGTAATTAAGAAAGTCAATTACTTATGGAAGTAATTAATGATAATTACTCATGGAGTAATTAGTTGAAGTGATTATTGGTTAATCACTTAATGATATTAATTAAAGAATTAATTAATATAACTGTTTTAAAGATAATTAATTATGAAATAATTAATTAAAGAATTAAGAATTATTTAATAAGGAGATTAATTATTTGTTAAGTAATTAGTTAAGCAATTAATTAAGATTTATTAATGAAGTAATTAGAGATAATTACTTGTTAAGTAATTAAGAGTTAATTACTTAATTATTTTAGTTAATTAATTAATGAGGTTATTTACTTAATGAATGAGTTTAACTTAAGATTAATTACTAAATGTAATTAATTAAATTGTAATTAATGAATAAAGTAATTAATTAAGAATTTATTATTTAATCTAATTGTTTAATAATTACTTAAAGAAGTAATTAAGGATTAATTAATTGAACTAATTAATCAAGGATTAAAATAATTAAATTAGAAGTTAATTTAGTTAAGTAATTACAATTGTTAATTACTAATTATGATTAATGAGTTGATTAATTATAAGTTAATTATTTAATTAATTAAAGTAATTATTAATTAATAAGGATTGATTAATTAATATAATTAATGATATTATCAAGGTTGATTAAAATTAGTGATTAATTTAAGTATGATTAATTAGTTGTAATTAATTATAATTAATTATAGTTAATTAATTAATGAAGGATCATTAATTATTGTAATTAATGATAGTAATTAAAGGGTTAATTACTGAATATGGTTAAGGATAATTACATGAATTTAATTAAAGGATAATTAATCAAGGAAGATTGATTAAGGAAAATCATTAGAGATGATTTATTTATTTGAAATAAATAAATAAAGAAGGTTTTAAGTAATTCAATTGATTTAAAGATAATCAATTCTGTTTTGGATGTTTGATTAATATGGATTGATTGATTTATATTGGTTAATTGATTGATATTGGATGATCAATATTTGGAGATTTATATTGGATGATTGGTTGATATTGGATGTTTGATACTAATTGATATTGGTTGATATTGGATATCTTTGTTATGTGATATGTTGCTTTGTGTAGATGGATATTGATATGAATTATATCTTGTAATAATATGATTCATCTATCTATTTATATATCATCCTGAATATAAGTTAAACTGTTTAAAACCCTTAAGTATAACTTGGACATTAAAATGGCGTTTGGTTTCGGTGAGACCGGGATCGGATTTCCATATTTGGGATCCGAAAACCACATCGATTCCAATTAAACGTTAGGTCGTTAATCCAAGTGGAGCAAGTGAAGACTCGAGGTGTAAGGGCTATACGTCAGTATAACTCTGTGGGTGATTCCGTAATGAGTTGAAGGAATAGTGCTTATAGATTCGAGATGGTGAATCAGAGTGCAAGGGCTATGGTCGTTGACTCTGAGGGTGATTCCAATAATGAGTGCAACGAGATAGTGCCTTCGGTTTCGTTCGAACCCGGAACGAACTTGTATGGATTGAATGCTTTCAGAACATCGTCAGGTGGACGATGAGCATTCTAAGATAGATGTGTTCTATAAAGGTAATCGTAACCTCAAGCCTCATCAATCGGGAATGGCTAAAACAGGGGAGGTGCAGCAAGGCTTCGTGGGTAGCTCCCACTGGAGAGCAAGATTTTCCCCTGTCTAGAAGTCCCTTTTTATTCGGCACTGTGGGCAGTTGGGTCGCGGCCAACTACGGGGTTGTCTTGTTCGGGACTGTCCAGTAAGGGATGGTTCCGGCCTCGTGTTGCAGGGGAGTTAGGGTGGCTCCTCGGTACGTTGATCTAGGCCACGTACCGTGACGGGCGGTACCCTAGTAGCCCTGCCATTGATGGAAACCCATTCTTCCTACGAGACCCTACGGTTTTGTTTGTATTACCCACTTTTGTGGCTAGTAGCTGGAATTTAATCATGTAACAATTTCGGCTATTTATTATTTACTTGAAAACCCTAGACACTATTATAATATCACTGGATTTCCTATCAAATGTTTTGGTTAGCGTAAGGTAAAAACTTTTCCATGTTTATGTGTGGGAAGTCTTACGTGATACCTTTTCTTTTCAAAGGTTTTCTAAAGTTAAGCAATTTTAACCCGTTTACTCACACCAAACCCCTGTCTGACCCGAGTGTTTATTTTCTATTTTATTGAACTCTTGGGTACTCATATTATGTATGAGTAGTCAAGTGGTTCAGGTTAGCTTGACGAATTCTGGAGGAGATATGGAGCAGGAGGCTTCAACGTGTTGATATATATTGATTCCGCTGTGTTTGTTTAGTAACTGATTCTCTTGTATCTTGGGTTGTATAGTTAGACAAAAGTTTATAACTGTCTAATCTCTGTTGTTTAAGTTGTGTACTCTGATGTATTGAGATACTATGTAATATTTTATGTTATATATTATATTTTATTCGTTCCGCTGTGAATTCTCTGATGTTGTTCTGTTTCTTCTTTCTCTTTCTTTTCTTCTTCTATCCCTTTCTTTCTTCAAGATGATGTGATTTTCTGGGAGTAGAAAGTCGGGTCGTCTCACTTGGTATCAGAGCATTAGGCTCTGAAGTATGTCTTTCTTTAGGGAGCATTAGGTTGAGTGAATACCTAGGCTCTGTAGTAGTGTCTTTCTTGAGAGAGCGTACTTGTAATTTTTATATATATAACTATATCTATATATTTACATATATATCTACTTGATCTGTTGGGTTATCTGTTCGGATTTTCCAACATAAGTTTTTGGATGGAGTAGTGGTGTGTGTGTGTGTAACACGACTACCACTAATGGAAGAGGTTCCATATGTTTGAGGTTTGAAGTATTTGTCGAGACTGTAGACCTCGTACCGTCTCGAGTGAGATTTGTAGTTTGGAGTAAGGATTTCTCTGATATCCGAAGGAATTTTTTTTAAAGATTCGGAGTTCATGTTTGAAGTGTAAATTTGGATTTCGCTCGGGTGAGCGAATTTTTCTTGTGTTTGGATTTGTTGGAAGTGAAGAAGTAAGTAATGATATCTTGATAGCTGTGTGATGAGATGAAGTATCCTTGTATATTTTCTGAAGGTGTTTTCTTTTGAAGCAGTCTTAGAAGAGGTTGAGGAGCAGTCTTTACCTGCTGCAGGGAAGACTCGTTTGTGTAGAAGTTGTTTGGATCTCTAGTAAGAAGTTTGGCTGTTTTGGAATATGAGACTAAGGTCTATGAGTTGTTTCTCTCCAGGCATGGTCTCATTGTTATTCCTTAAGGAAAGCGAGTTGTTGATGCTTGGTTTGGAGGCCGAGTTTCTTGAGAGATTGTCTGCCATCTTGAAGGTCTGCTGTGTATGTTGTTGGTGGTTTTGGTTTTGGAAGAAACCTTTGGATTAGAGTCTTTAGTTAGCTCTGGTAGCAGTTTCAGCTCGAAGTGTTCGGTGTGCTGTCAAGGAAATCTTTTGGCTTCGCAATATCATCGAGGTAGAGTTTAGAAGCAACAGTGTGGCTTGTTTCTATGATGATTCAGGAATCTTGTGGTTCTCTTTCAGCAGTCCGGGCTGAAGGAGGTGATGTTTTCTTCAAGGGTTAACCTTGTTTGGAAAAGTTTAAAGTTGTTCTAATTGGTAAAGAAAGGACAGATTCTTTGGAATCTGAACCAAGTAGGATCGCAAAAGTGACTTGTGATTGGTTTGGAATTTTCTTGAGCAATCTTTTGTTCGAGACTGAGAATTCTCATGTGGAAGTAAGAGCTACCGATGTAATCAGGAGTTTTTCAGCATCTGGAGTTGAGTTCCATATTGTTTCGGACCCAGAAGGAATTTTGGTAGTTAGCCTGGTAGTTGGATGCTTCTTGGAGAAAGCAGAGTTGGTGTAGCAACTCAGATATTTTTGGAATTGGAATTGGACTGATATAGCTTTTGGAATAGGATTCTGTTTTGAGGTTGTGTGCCCAAGTCTGATGTGTCACTCAGATTTTTATGAATTTGATGAACAAGGTTTCCGAATTTAGTGGATAAGTTCGTATTCGTGTTCATCAACAGCATTCTTATCTATTTTAGAATCAGAGTTGTGCAGCGGAAGCGAGGTAGCTGCTGTGAAAGGATGGAAGTAAGTTCTGTTTGTTTTTGCTTGAGTAGTAGAGCTTGAGTTCTGGATTTCGATGGATTTTGGAAGGCTTTTCTGTTGAATAGGATCTAGAAACTGTTTGCTTTGGTCTAGTTGTTTTTGAAAGTATCATCATGGGTTGAGATGATCAGGAAGAAGCTTGGCAGCCTTGAATTATCTGTTGGGTTATACAGATACGAGACAAGGAGTTTGAATTCGAAGTTAGAGACTTCAGAGTGGTTAAAATCTCTCGGAATAAGAGAACAATAGTTGGATAAGATTGGTTGGTTAGTGCTGTGGCATTTGAAGATTTCTTATCTGTGTTTTTGATAGGATGAGATTGAATTGCCAGTTTGGATAGTTGGAATTCATTTTGTAACACGTGTCTCTGAGGGAGTACGTGTATGATTCATCATTGGTTGTTGAATCTATAGTTCAGTTAGATTTGGAAGTTGAGCTGGATTTGAGAGTAGTCTGATGTTCTGTTCAGATTAAAGGATCTAGAAATGAGTGGAGCTCTGGATTTTGGTTGTGTAGTTTGTTTGTTGGCTTTTGTAGAGCGAGTCTCCCGGTGATTTATACTTGGGAAACTCGAGAAAGTATTAGAGATTTATTCTGATTTGTGTCAGGATAATTAGTTAGAGTTTGTTTGTTTGTTTGGTTGCTATGATTGTTAGTAATTGGTTGTTAGGAATGCTTTGCTGATTTCAAATTAAAATCTGTGCTGGGTTATTAAATTACCTTTGCTTTTAAATTTCGGGGACGAAATTCTTTTAAGGGGGGAGGATTGTAACGACCCGAAATTTTGGGCAATATAAATTTAATAATCTGTGTTAATAATTTAATTGGTTTGGTAATTTTCTTTATAATTTTAATTTAAAATTGGCTAATTTAATCTTTTGAAGGTTAATAAATATTTAATCTGTTAATAGTAATCAATATCTTTCTGACAATTTAAATTTGATAAGAATTGTTTTTCAAAAGCTAATTAAAAATTTTATTCTGTTTATAATATATATATTTGATATATATTGTGAATAGAAGAGCTTTTGTTTTAAATAAAATATTTAATTTTCAAATTGTAATATATATGTAAGTATATGTTATAATTTTGATTGTTTTCAAATTTAATTCAATCTATTGATAATTTTAAATAGTAATTTAAAGCTTTGTTTAATTTATATTTTCAACAGTTAATTTAAGATTAATTCATTTGTTTTTTAAAATATAAGATAAAATGTTATTTTCAAATATGATAGTTAAAAAGAATTTTAAACAAGCTTTGTTTTAAAAACTTGATATTTTCAGAAGTTAATTTAAAAGTTTAATTCAATTCGTTTTCAAGATATAAGATAATTGTTGTTTTAAACATATGATAGTTTAAAAAGGATTTAAACAAGTTTTGTTTTGTTCTCTTTTAAATTGTTTAAAATTTTAAAATGGTTATAAAATACATATATAAGAGATTCATTTGTATTATAATTAGTTTATAATATTTTCTTTAAAAAGTATGTTTATATTTACATATGTAAGTACTCATTTATAAAGCAAATTAAAATGTAACTTTATGTTTACATTTAAATTAAATAAAAATTTGTTAAAAACACTTAAAGACATGTGTGAACATGTTCACATTTTTTTAACATTTGTAAAGAAATTAAACATGTTTATGACATTTGTTCAAATAATCAACACGTGGAAACATATTAATTTTAAATTCTAATAAATGTTTTTAGAAAGAAAAAGAAAATCAGTTTTGCACAAACACTATCACTCTTTTGTTCTTTTCTTAACCCAAATTAATGGAAACCTGTAATCTTCTTCAAATCTGAAAATAAAACCAAAAGAAAATTTAAATTCCACAAAGCAAATCAAAAACCTGAAACTACAATTCAACCTGCTTTTCAAATGAAGAATCAACCTGCAAAGTGAAAACTAGCATTCTAATCTGCATTTCTAAATTCATCTTCAACCTGCAAATAAGTTCAAATCTGAAATCAACCTGCAAATGAAGATCTGCACTTTCAATCCTTTAAAGCAACAATTAGAAAGCATTTACAACAGCATGCATGCAAAGGCATTTGATTTTAACAGAAAGAAAAATCAAAGCATCATTTCTCTGATTAAAATTCAAAAGGCCTGGAAAGATGTTCAAGCCTGGGGAAAAGTTTTAAAAACTGCTCTGCATATTTCAATAAGGTGAGTAAATTTTCTTTTAAAAACAGTTGATCTAAATTCTTACTGCATTCATAGGTTGATATGAATTATCATTCTAAAGTTTAAATTTATATGAATTGGTATGTACATAATGTATGAGTTTGTCTGTTTAAATTCAAGCAAAGAGTTTACTCTGTTAATATGCAGTGAAGGTTCTGTTAAAAGAAGTATTCAATACCAATTAATCAAATCAATATTTGATTTAGAAATTTTGAATAAAAATTGTTTGTTTAGGGAAGATAATGGCTTTTAAAGAATTTTTAGGATCCTAACTTTAGCAAAAGAATTTAAATTAGGAATAACAGTAACAAATACTGTTATACATGAAAATCAAAAATCTTAACTTTTGATTTGGATTACATGAATGAAATAGTGATTAAAAATCATGATTTTTAAAACATGTTTCATGATTTTTAGATTGGTGAATCATGAGAATTTGAGTTTAGTTCATTTTGGAAATTTTTATGAACTGCAGATGATTCACGCAATAATTTGAGTTGTAATTCTGGAAGAAGCTTGCGTGTGAGTTAGTGATTTAGGGAAAAATATTCGAAAAATTTTCCAATGCTTAATTTGTTCGTAATCGAACAAAATAGGGTTTAAGTTACTTTTATCTGGGCTTTACTGTAATGGGTTTTGCGACATTGGTAATGATTCGGGTTGGTTCATTTTTGGTGAAAATGAAGTTTGAGTCGCGACGCTTTGATGGTGAGGACGGCAGTGTTGGTCGGCGTCGAGGAGCATGGCCGTGGAGGATTTAAGGTAGGGGTTTGCTGCAGTTTCGAGCATGAAGGGTCAATATTCGAGTCGAGCGTGATTTCTCGAATCTGGGTGCTCGGTCGAGATGTAGGGGTTGCGTGTGATGGTGGTTGGGGGTCGCAACGACCGTTGGTGGCCGAAGGCGAGGGGAGACATGCACCGTGCACGTTTGTATACTCTGAAGTTTTTCGTTTGGGGAAGACAATGGGTGGCTCGAAGATGCTCTCGGGATTTATGCATGTTGGACTCGAAGTCAGGGTGGTTTGGGTTTGCTTCGGGTTTTCCTTGGGTGTTGTCTGATAATAGTTTTTTTAAAGGAAATAAAATGAAAACTCTAACCTTGTTGTTTAAAAATTTAATGATAATCAAATTTATAAAGTATAAGTTGAAATTATATAATTTATTTCAACTTAAATTTATTTAAAGGGATTTCATATTGAAAGTAATTTAATTACATTTTGGATTTCAATTTAAAAAGGGTATTTTGAATTTAAATATTAAATCAAAAGTTAAGTTGAAAATGTTAAGTAATGATTCAATCTTAAGATTTCAAATTTATATTTGAAATAAATAAGATTTATTTGAATTTTTTAAAGTATTGAAAATTTTGAAATTTGTTTCTAAATTTCCTATTTTTAAATAAGATTATCAATATGATTTTGAAAACCAAATAGGATAACTGGTTTAAGATGTTAAAATTTGATTTAATTCATTACAAGATAAATAAGGTTAATTTATCTTTGATTTGAATATTAAATTTGATTGTTAATAAGAAAAGTTTAATTAAGATTAATGTTCTCTTAATTAATTAAGGATTTTGAAATTATAAGAAGTTAATTAATTGTTTAATTAATTTTAAATAATTAGTTAATTATTTATTAAAATTTAAATAATCACTTAATTATGAATTAATTAAGTGTAATTACTTAATAAAGTAATTAATGATTAATAATTGAATGTAATTAAGAAAGTCAATTACTTATGGAAGTAATTAATGATAATTACTCATGGAGTAATTAGTTGAAGTGATTATTGGTTAATCACTTAATGATATTAATTAAAGAATTAATTAATATAACTGTTTTAAAGATAATTAATTATGAAATAATTATTTAAAGAATTAAGAATTATTTAATAAGGAGATTAATTATTTGTTAAGTAATCAGTTAAGCAATTAATTAAGATTTATTAATGAAGTAATTAGAGATAATTACTTGTTAAGTAATTAAGAGTTAATTACTTAATTATTTTAGTTAATTAATTAATGAGGTTATTTACTTAATGAATGAGTTTAACTTAAGATTAATTACTAAATGTAATTAATTAAATTGTAATTAATGAATAAAGTAATTAATTAAGAATTTATTATTTAATCTAATTGTTTAATAATTACTTAAAGAAGTAATTAAGGATTAATTAATTGAACTAATTAATCAAGGATTAAAATAATTAAATTAGAAGTTAATTTAGTTAAGTAATTACAATTGTTAATTACTAATTACGATTAATGAGTTGATTAATTATAAGTTAATTATTTAATTAATTAAAGTAATTATTAATTAATAAGGATTGATTAATTAATATAATTAATGATATTATCAAGGTTGATTAAAATTAGTGATTAATTTAAGTATGATTAATTAATTGTAATTAATTAAGAATTAATGTAATTAATTATAGTTAATTAATTAATGAAGGATCGTTAATTATTGTAATTAATGATAGTAATTAAAGGGTTAATTACTGAATATGGTTAAGCATAATTACATGAATGTAATTAAAGGATAATTAATCAAGGAAGATTGATTAAGGAAAATCATTAGAGATGATTTATTTATTTGAAATAAATAAATAAAGAAGGTTTTAAGTAATTCAATTGATTTAAAGATAATCAATTCTGTTTTGGATGTTTGATTAATATGGATTGATTGATTTATATTGGTTAATTGATTGATATTGGATGATCAATATTTGGAGATTTATATTGGATGATTGGTTGATATTGGATGTTTGATACTAATTGATATTGGTTGATATTGGATATCTTTGTTATGTGATATGTTGCTTTGTGTAGATGGATATTGATATGAATTATATCTTGTAATAATATGATTCATCTATCTATTTATATATCATCCTGAATATAAGTTAAACTGTTTAAAACCCTTTAGTATAACTTGGACATTAAAATGGCGTTTGGTTTCGGTGAGACCGGGATCGGATTTCCATATTTGGGATCCGAAAACCACATCGATTCCAATTAAACGTTAGGTCGTTAATCCAAGTGGAGCAAGTGAAGACTCGAGGTGTAAGGGCTATACGTCAGTATAACTCTGTGGGTGATTCCGTAATGAGTTGAAGGAATAGTGCTTATAGATTCGAGATGGTGAATCAGAGTGCAAGGGCTATGGTCGTTGACTCTGAGGGGTGATTCCAATAATGAGTGCAACGAGATAGTGCCTTCGGTTTCGTTCGAACCCGGAACGAACTTGTATGGATTGAATGCTTTCAGAACATCATCAGGTGGACGATGAGCATTCTAAGATAGATGTGTTCTATAAAGGTAATCGTAACCTCAAGCCTCATCAACCGGGAATGGCTAAAACAAGGGAGGTGCTGCAAGGCTTCGTGGGTAGCTCCCACTGGAGAGCAAGATTTTCCCCTGTCTAGAAGTCCCTTTTTATTCAGCTGTGTGGGCAGTTGGGTCGCGGCCAACTGCGGGGTTGTCTTGTTCGGGACTGTCCAGTAAGGGATGGTTCCGGCCTTGTGTTGCAGGGGAGTTAAGATGGCTCCTCGGTACGTTGATCTAGGCCACATACTGTGACGGGCGGTACCCCAGTAGCCCTTCCATTGATGGAAACCCATTCTTCCTACGAGACCCTACGGTTTTGTTTGTATTATCCACTTTTGTGGCTAGTAGCTGGAATTTAATCATGTAACAATTTCGGCTATTTCTTATTTACTTGAAAACCCTAGACACTATTATAATATCACTGGATTTCCTATCAAATGTTTTGGTTAGCGTAAGGTAAAAACTTTTCCATGTTTATGTGTTGGAAGTCTTACGTGATACCTTATGTAACAACCCGCATATTTATCGATTATATATTTAAATATTTTATCGATACTCGGAATTTAGTCCGAAAAGCTACTTTTTGCATACGGTCGAATTAGGACTCGGGACCACTCCCATTGAGTTTAAAATGCCGTTTGCGACCTTTCTGAGTATAAACTTCGATATGTTTGGAGAAAGTTGAATTTTGCTACTTTTCACTTAGGGTTTTGGTATGGGCTGAGCCCACTTATGTATTCAGTCCCAACCCCTCTCCTCTTCATTCACTTCTTTTATATTTTCCTAACACTCAAGCTCAAGCAAAAATGGAGGAAGAATATGGGAAATAGAAATTCCTAAGCCCTATCTTGCTTAGCAAATCCATCTTCTTGCTCCAAACTCAAGTGAACCCATTGGTAAGCTTTTCCTTCTTCTTCTCCAACTCTTTCTCTCCTTGATTTCAGAAAATTCCTAAACCTAATTTAGGAAATGTTTCTCTTTTAAGCTTAGATTGAAGCTTCTTGGGTTGTTATTGAAGTGGAATTGATCTTAGCTTGTTTTTAAAGCTTCTCCTTCATTGATTTGGGTTCAAAGGTGAGATTTTTAATCTCACATCTATGCTTATAATTCTCTTCTATTGTTAGGTATGAATTCCTAACACTTATTCGTGTGCATTTGCTTTCGGTTTGGATTGATTTGGTGAATATTCCAATTTTTAGTGTTTTGAGTTCAATTCTTTAAAAATCATAATTTTGATGTTTGAACATGTTTTTGGTGATGCATCGGGGAGCTTATAGGGCCGGGTAGTCGATTGGCATAAACCCTTAGCGTCGTTTCTCGTGCGATTGCAATTTGGTCGGGATTTGCACCTCCTTTGAAATAGGGTAGGAAGTGCAAGTATACAGGTTCGGCCGACCGAGCCCCCTGGGCCGGTCGACCGACCTGTAGTCCAGGCACTTCCTGCCTCTGTTTGGAAGTGCTGGTTACAGGCTTCGGCCGACCGAGCTCCCTGGGCCGGTCGACCGACCTGGTGCCCCGAGCACTTCCAACCTCTGGTTCGGTCGACCGACTCAGGGAGTCCGGTCGACCGACCTGCTACTATTTGTCAGATTAGGCTATATTGCTAATTCGTTTGAATATCCAACTTTAATCGATTCGTGTTGTCTCCCTTTTGTTGTTGTCATTTATTATCGACTTTGATGACCTTTTCTTTGGGAATTTTAGATATATCAACTTTGATGGATTTTATATCGATTTCTTTGGATTTTATTCACGTTTTCGAATGTGAATTTTTATGCCCGATTGTTTCTACAATCACTTCTATGATTTGCCACTTTAAAATATAAAGGTTTTCTATACTAGTAGTAAATATCAAAACTCTTTCTTAAAATGATTTCAATACTATTTTATTACAAAGCTCGTTTTCTAAAACCGATTTCCAATCTATTAGTATATACAAACCTTTACCTCACTCGTATGAGAAATCTAATTAAACGACTTAGTAAAACAAGTGGTATGAAACGCTTGCGTTTACTTCGTTGGTTAATTTTTGGACTTGTTCGATTGAACCAATTGTGACATTTTTCTAGTGGAGATTTACAGTTTGTTCGTAAATGTTTAAGTTAAGCAAGTGGTTATGGGACATGAAGCTAAACTTTTATATTTACTAGCTTAGTGTAATTGACACTTCTCTTTGATCATGACGATCATCTTTGTGGTTTAGACTAGCAATGTGCGATGTCTCTTTGTCTATGTGGAGGACTATTCCTCATTTTATTGAGCTTCGTCTCATTTCTTTGTGGGCTAACGACCCATGCACTTTCAAAGTGTTTTGATTCATTGGATGTACCGTTTGTACTACATCAGTGTATTTGATTCATTGGAAGTACCGTTTGTACTACATCAATGTCTTGGCCATCCTTTTTATTGTGATTTGGTTCATCGGATGTCCCGCTGTACGACGTCGTTGTTCCTTTTTATTGTGATTTCTAGATTTCGTGTGTTGATTTCTGGAATTTATGTTTCACCAACTTTTACGATGGGCATTGATATATAGGTCATTTATTGTGGCTTGGTGAATGAAATTAGGAGTATGACATTCTTTTTTATCTTGAGTAGATTATTGTGATATTGATTAATCTCTTGTTGATTTTCAATTACTTATTTATCACAGCTTGGCATTGTGATTATTATATGTTTATGTCATATCTCTTATTATATATCACTTCATCTGATATTTATAGCTAGACTGATCCGTTTATTATTTTTTTCTTAAATAATACTCGGGTCAGACTGAGATATTACAGGTGCTTCTGCTTGACTCCTTATCGGACTTTCATCTGATCTTTTGGCTAACTACTTAAGTTTAGTAGTTTTGTTGTATACATTTGAGATATAGACTCTATGATGTATACTTATTCTTTTGTCTAGCACTTGTATCTATTCTTTTTTTGATATTGTGGATCTTGTTTGACCACTACTCTGATGTACACTTTCATGTGTAATATTCATATCTATTTCCGCCTTTGTGATATGAATTATCTGTGACTGATTTATGTTATGTTTATTTCTGTATTTGTTTCCGAAGACATTATAGCCACTATGTAGTAGCTTTGAGTTTGTGTCGGTATGTCGGATTTCCCTCTTGATAAGAAATGCATGTTATACTATCTGACATATCGATGCTCGCGCAAAGCAATTATACAGATGGTCGCTCCTCAACAGGCTTATTCTCCGTGCTAGTTGACAGCATTCACCGTAATGTTCTTGGCTAGCGTGGGTATAGAGGTGGGGCGCCACAGCTTGGTATCAAAGCCAAACTTCGGAACAATATGGAATATTATAACAAGGATCATCGTCCTAAGTCCATCTTAGGAGTCGTGCTTTAGGATTTTATTCGGGTCTTCGTACCGATTCATCCCATTTTCTTTATGATTCCTTGTTTTATCAATCAAGTTTGATTGAAATTTACTTTGAGAATAACTTTTTCCTCTTCTTTCTTTCTTTCTTAAAGAAGAGAAATGTTTAGACCTGGCCGTCCCAGCGCCGGTCAATCTAGTGCTACTCCCCAAGATGGAGTATTTATGTCTGCCCAGCAGCTTTTAGATCTTGTTAAGAACGCTCAAGCAGACGGTCCCAATTCAGAGCCTACTCATCCTAGATCCGGTTTTGCACGCTTGTGCAGAGACTATACCGATTTGGGTGGAAGGCCATTCAAAGGATCCGAGAGTGTTATTGAAATTCAAGCTTGGCTCAAATCATGCGATCGTATCTTTTCTCGCATGAATCTTATTGACCTTCATCGAGTCCAAGTGGCTTCTAGCATGCTCCAAGAAAGAGCGTTAGATTGGTATGAGCTTTTAGTTTCTGAAATCGTTGAGGCGGATCTCACTTGGGAGCAATTCCGGGAAAGATTCAAATTGAAATTTGTGCCGAAGGCTGAAAAAGTAACTTTAGCACGGCGTTTTATTGGCCTTGTTCAAGGTGGATCTTCTGTGACGGACTATGTCGCATCTTTCGAATCTCTGTCCAAATACGGGGTTGAATACATCAACACCCCATTGAAGAAAAATCAGAGATTTGTCTATGGCTTGAATAAGAATCTTAAGAAGCCATTACTTCTGAAACTTGAAGTTTCAATTGATCAGCTTATTGATATCGCTCTTCGTCTTGCAGAGGCCGATAATGAAGGTGATGTTGAAGTTGTGCGTGCCCAACAGAACTTCGACAATAATTTGAAGAGGCCTATAAAATCCAAAGGCCCCGATTCTAATAAGAAAGGGAGGCAAGAAACCCCGGTAGCAAAAGCACCTACCTCTAGTCGTGGACAATGCTACAATTGTGGTTCCACGAACCACTATGCAAGGGAGTGTCCAAGACCCCTCTTTTGTCGGTATTGCAAAGGTTCGGGCCATCTTTTATCTTCGTGTCCCAAGCTTCCAAACAAGAGAGAAGGAAAGCTGCAAGCCCCTAGCAACTCTTCTCTTGGTCAAGGTATTTTTCACTCAATCCTTGATGGCATTGTTTTATTTCGTGATCTTCTTATTTGAGTTCTTTTTGATATGGCTCACTAATTTATATCAAAAGAACTTGTTGATTCTTTTTAAACATTTTTGGGCTTGAAGACTTCTTTGAGGATTGTGAATCCGGATGGATCCGCAACACTCAATTTGCTTTTTATTGATGTCAAAATTATTTTATGAGACTTTTCTTTCCGAGCCGATATTTTTACTTAGGCTTCGGAATTGATTTTTTGAAAGGATCGGCTTAATCATTGTGAAGCCCATATCCTATTTTTCGAGTGGACTATTCATCTTCGACATTTTCAATCTGTTAAGCAGATTTCTATTTTTCCTTTATGATTTTGATTCCAACTTGATGGCATCATTTTATTCCTTAAGCCCACTTATAAGGAAAGTGCTATTTCTCTTATCTAAATAATTTGTGAAACTTTTCCAGTATTTTTGAGTTTGTCTTAGGAATATCTCCTAAGCAATCTTTTGAGTGGTGCTAAGGTCTTTTCAATTTGACCTTATCACCGGTTTTCGTTTGCTACGAGTTGCGAAAATTAGCATTCCACTTACCGCATTCCGCACTCGTTATGATTCTTACGAATGACTTATTATGTCATTCAAATTGTCCAGCTTATTTCATCCATTTTATAAATCGAATATTCTATGAATATTTCGATGACACTATTCTTGTATTTACTGATTTTGGATGAAAATAGTAATTTAAAATTTTGCAAATCTTTTTCATAAGATTTATTTATAAGTAAAACTGGATTTTGTTCTTGAAACGAACAAAGAATATTCTTAAAACTTTTTAAGAGATTTATTTATCCTATAAAAGATGATTTTGTGATTGTATTTCCCGTTGAGTGCTTTAAGAATTTTGGTCGATGCGCTTGATCAACGTTATCGATAGGAATTTCCTAAACGCTTTGATGTGACAATCAGACACGATGTATTGACTTGTAAAACGTAAAAATTTTCTAGAAAGATAATTACATAAAGATAAGTGTAATTTTGAAAGTTTTAACTTAATGGGAAAGAAGATTATTTAAAAGAAATTCTTTCTTTTCGATACTCTTGTTCTTGTGATTTCCGAGGGGAACCAAGACTTTATCTTTTGTACCAATGCTTATCGTATTGGTTTGGATGCCGTTCTCTTACATAAGATAACGTGCTATCACTTGTGCTTCTAAATCATTATAGCTTATCGAGACTAGATATGCCACTCATGATCTAGTGCTCGCGGCTATTGTTTTTACTTTTGGAATTTGGCATCATCATATTTGGATGAGAAATTTGTTCTCCACCTCGATCATAAATCTTTGAAATATTTATTTCTCATAAGGAACTTAATCTGCGTCAACCTCGTTGACTCGAGTTCCTGGCATCTTATGATCTTGATATTCTTTCTATTCCCGAAGGGGAAATCATGTTGCCAATACGTTTTGTCGTAGGCAACAAGTGTTGATTCTTTGATGATGTCTGAATGGAATTATCTTCTTATTAAGTTCATCAAACGTTTTGATATACTTCATTTTATTGAGCTTTATCTCATTCCTCTTATGGACTAGCGCCCGATGTCCTTTTATTGTGTTCGGTTCATTGGACGTACCATTTTTGTACTGCGTCGGTGTTCGAATTATTTGAGCTTGGATTCATTGGATGTACCGTTTGTACTACATCAATGTCTTTGTTGTTTGATTCATTGGATGTACCGTTTGTACTACATCAATGTCTTTGCTTTTGATTCATTGGATGTACCGTTTGTACTACATCAATGTCTTTGCTTTTGATTCATTAGATGTACCGTTTGTACTACATCAATGTCTTTGCTTTTGATTCATTGGATGTACCGTTTGTACCACATCAATGTCTTTGCTTTTGATTCATTGGATGTACCGTTTGTACTACATCAATGTCTTTGCTTTTGATTCATTGGATGTACCGTTTGTACTACATCAGTGTCTTTGATTCATTGGATGTACCATTTGTACTACATCAATGACTTTGCTGTTTGATTCATTGGATGTACCGTTTGTACTACATCAATGTCTTCGCTTTTTGATTCATTGGATGTACCGTTTGCACTACATCAATGACTTGGCTTTTTGGTTCATTGGACGTACCGTCTTTGTACTACGTCGGTGTTCCAAATTATTCGAGTTTCTAGTTTCTCGGGCGTACCGTATTTGTACTACGCCGTGGCACCGGCTCAACTTTCTGCTATTCTTGACGTTTTCCACGTCTTTTAACTATGGAAATGCTTTTATGTTTCCGACTTTTATTCTTGAGCCCGGTGTTATTGAAGTTTCACCAAATTTGACTTTTGAGCAACATTCTATTCGCATCGTTGCTTTGGGGGTTGAGCGCCTTCGATATAAAGATATTCTTTTTGATAAAAGTTCAATGGTTCTCAAATCCTAAGGATTTCTCATGTGAAATCTTGAGAATTCATCGAACGAAAACTTTCGGATTTACTCCTTCGTGCTCTTTATGGTGGACTTCTTGATTCAAATTTTCTTTTGTGTTAATATGCTTCCACGGTTGTTACTATATATTTCCTTCTTAATTATTGCGAGGACGCAATTTCTTTAAGGAGGGGAGTCTGTAACAACCCGCATATTTATCGATTATATATTTAAATATTTTATCGATACTCGGAATTTAGTCCGAAAAGCTACTTTTTGCATACGGTCGAATTAGGACTCGGGACCACTCCCATTGAGTTTAAAATGCCGTTTGCGACCTTTTTGAGTATAAACATCGATATGTTTGGAGAAAGTTGAATTTTGCTACTTTTCACTTAGGGTTTTGGTTTGGGCTGAGCCCACTTATGTATTCAGTCCCAACCCCTCTCCTCTTCATTCACTTCTTTTCTATTTTCCTAACACTCAAGCTCAAGCAAAAATGGAGGAAGAAAATGGGAAATAGAATTTCCTAAGCCCTAGCTTGCTTAGCAAATCCATCTTCTTGCTCCAAACTCAAGTGAACCCATTGGTAAGCTTTTCCTTCTTCTTCTCCAACTCTTTCTCTCCTTGATTTCAGAAAATTCCTAAACCTAATTTAGGAAATGTTTCTCTTTTAATCTTTGATTGAAGCTTCTTGAGTTGTTATTGAAGAGGAATTGATCTTAGCTTGTTTTTAAAGCTTCTCCTTCATTGATTTGGGTTCAAAGGTGAGATTTTTAATCTCACATCTATGCTTATAATTCTCTTCTATTGTTAGGTATGAATTCCTAACACTTATTCGTGTGCATTTGCTTTCGGTTTGGATTGATTTGGTGAATATTCCAATTTTTAGTGTTTTGAGTTCAATTCTTTAAAAATCATAATTTTGATGTTTGAACATGTTTTTGGTGATGCATTGAAGAGCTTATAGGGCCGGGTAGTCGATTTGCATAAACCCTTAGCGCCGTTGCTCGTGCGATTGCAATTTGGTCGGGATTTGCACCTCCTTTGAAATAGGGTAGGAAGTGCAAGTATACAGGTTCGGCCGACCGAGCCCCCTGTGCCGGTCGACCGACCTGTAGTCCAGGCACTTCCTGCCTCTGTTTGGAAGTGCTGGTTACAGGCTTCGGCCGACCGAGCCCCCTGGGCCGGTCGACCGACCTGGTGCCCCGAGCACTTCCAACCTTTGGTTCGGTCGACCGACTCAGGGAGTCCGGTCAACCGACCTGCTACTATTTGTCAGATTAGCCTATATTGCTAATTCGTTTGAATATCCAACTTTAATCGATTCGTGTTGTCTCCCTTTTGTTGTTGTCATTTATTATCGACTTTGATGACCTTTTCTTTGGGAATTTTAGATATATCCACTTTGATGGATTTTATATCGATTTCTTTGGATTTTATTCACGTTTTCGAATGTGAATTTTTATGCCCGATTGTTTCTACAATCACTTCTATGATTTGCCACTTTAAAATATAAAGGTTTTCTATACTAGTAGTAAATATCAAAACTCTTTCTTAAAATGATTTCAATACTATTTTATTACAAAGCTCGTTTTCTAAAACCGATTTCCAATCTATTAGTATATACAAACCTTTACCTCACTCGTATGAGAAATCTAATTAAACGACTTAGTAAAACAAGTGGTATGAAACGCTTGCGTTTACTTCGTTGGTTAATTTTTGGACTTGTTCGATTGAACCACTTGTGACATTTTTCTAGTGGAGATTTACAGTTTGTTCGTAAATGTTTAAGTTAAGCAAGTGGTTATGGGACATGAAGCTAAACTTTTATATTTACTAGCTTAGTGTAATTGACACTTCTCTTTGATCATAACGATCATCTTTGTGGTTTAGACTAGCAATGTGCGATGTCTCTTTGTCTATATGGAGGACTATTCCTCATTTTATTGAGCTTCGTCTCATTTCTTTGTGGGCTAACGACCCATGCACTTTCAAAGTGTTTAGATTCATTGGATGTACCGTTTGTACTACATCAGTGTATTTGATTCATTGGATGTACCGTTTGTACTACATCAATGTCTTGGCCATCCTTTTTATTGTGATTTGGTTCATCGGATGTCCCGCTGTATGACGTCGTTGTTCCTTTTTATTGTGATTTCTGGATTTCGTGTGTTGATTTCTGGAATTTATGTTTCACCAACTTTTACGATGGGCATTGATATATATGTCATTTATTGTGGCTTGGTGAATGAAATTAGGAGTATGACATTCTTTTTTATCTTGAGTAGATTATTGTGATATTGATTAATCTCTTGTTGATTTTCAATTACTTATTTATCACAGCTTGGCATTGTGATTATTATATGTTTATGTCATATCTCTTATTATATATCACTTCATCTGATATTTATAGCTAGACCGATCCGTTTATTATTTTCTTCTTAAATAATACTCGGGTCAGACTGAGATATTACAGGTGCTTCTGCTTGACTCCTTATCGGACTTTCATCTGATCTTTTGGCTAACTACTTAAGTTTAGTAGTTTTGTTGTATACATTTGAGATACAGACTTTATGATGTATACTTATTCTTTTGTCTAGCACTTGTATCTATTCTTTTTTTGATATTGTGGATCTTGTTTGACCGCTACTCTGATGTACACTTTTATGTGTAATATTCATATCTATTTCCGCCTTTGTGATATGAATTATCTGTGACTGATTTATGTTATGTTTATTTCTGTATTTGTTTCCGAAGACATTATAGCCACTGTGTAGTAGCTTTGAGTTTGTATCGGTATGTCGGATTTCCCTCTTGATAAGAAATGCATGTTATACTATCTGACATATCGATGCTCGCGCAAAGCAATTATACAGATGGTCGCTCCTCAACAGCCTTATTCTCCGTGCTAGTTGACAACATTCACCGTAATGTTCTTGGCTAGCGTGGGTATAGAGGTGGGGCGTCACACCTTATCTTTTCAAAGGTTTTCTAAAGCTAAGCAATTTTAACCCGTTTACTCACACCAGACCCCTGTCTGACCCGAGTGTTTATTTTTTGTTTTATTAAACTCTTGGGTACTCATATTATGTATGAGTAGTCAAGTGGTTCAGGTTAGCTTGATGAATTCTGGAGGAGATATGGAGCAGGAGGCTTCAACGTGTAGATATATATTGATTCCGCTGTGTTTGTTTAGTAACTGATTCTCTTGTATCTTGAGTTGTATAGTTAGACAGAAGTTTGTAACTGTCTAATCTCTGTTGTTTAAGTTGTGTACTCTGATGTATTGAGATACTATGTAATATTTTATGTTATATATTGTATTTTATTCGTTCCGCTGTGAGTTCTCTGATGTTGTTCTGTTTCTTCTTTCTCTTTCTTTTCTTCTTCTATCCCTTTCTTGCTTCAAGATGATGCGATTTTATGGGAGTAGAAAGTCGGGTCGTCTCATATAAGCTCCGGCACGAGTCAAATTTTAATGGTTGAATCTGCGGCATTCAAGTACATGTGAAGTACGGGTGTCGATTTTCGAACGCTGAAATTTGGATCATGACATTTTGGTATCAGAGCTGAGGGTTAAAACTTTAGCTCAGGAGTATAACACCTTAAGTAGCTCATTAGAGATAGGGTGAAGTAAACCCTAGAATGAGTATATCCCTAAGATATCCGTCTGAATGCCTCCGTAAATTCTCTTACTATCCATTGATAGTAAGTATGAGTGCCAGTAGAGGACAAGATAGGGGACAGGGAGTACCACTATAAAAGGTCAATACCCTACGACAGTAGAAATAATCTTTCTCTATAAATCTTCTTTTATTCGATTTCAATTCTTTGATTGGCTTCGTACCAGCTCCAGAAAAAGCCTCAGTGTGATGGTGGCCCTTACGAATCGTGCATATAAGTTTCTATTTCGTATTCTCTTCGTTAAATTTCTATCAGCTTTCCGTTTTTAACTTCAATGAATTTGAAATTCTATTTGAAATAAATTGGTAAATTAAATATAAAGTTGAATATTAAGATTTGTATCAATAAAACAATTTCGATTTAAAACCAAATTCGAAATTCTATTGTTATTTCTTGTGAATATCAAAGTCCGAAGAGGGATAAGTTATATATACTTTGGGGTATTACGACTTGAGTTTGGAATCCATATCTAGTGTTTGAGAGTTATGGACCATTTATCTATTGTTTGGGTCTTGATATATTCTATGAACGGTTAGTTATCCTTCGGACAAACCAGTTCGCCTGCATATTTCATAGATTTGATGACCCGAGTATCCTGTGTAGTATTGAAAGAGTTCGTTCTCATATTATTGATATTCTGATTTGGTGATCCAAATACAAAATAAATATCCAGTTTGACCTGGAAAACTATTTCTCTATCTTTGTGTATATATCTTTTCCGTGCCTACAAATTTTGGGGACGAAATTTCTTAAGGGGGGAATCTGTAACGATCCCAATTTTGAATTAAATTTAAATAAATAGTTAATGTCAATTTTGGAATTATTTTGGAATTATTTTGAATATTGAATTTGTATTTGAATTTAAAATGTAAGTAAATTACTTAGAACAACAATTTGGGTTTGAGAATATTATTTATTTAAATAAATTATGGGTAATTAGTTTTAAAAACATTTTCTTTAAAATAAAAACATTTTCTTTAAAATAATGTGTATATAATAATGAGTAAGAAGATGTATTTATAAGGGAATAAATTTTATCAATACAAAATACAAGTATAAAATATAATTATAAAGCATGTTAATATGAATTAAATGTTTAATGGTTAAACTTTAAAACAAAGAAATAAAATGAAAATATAGGTAGACTTGGAAAACAAATTGGATAAGCACAAAAATATGAAGCAATAAAATACTAAAACAACATGTCTTCATACAAATAAAAATCTAAGTACATACGAAATACAAAATAAAAATATATTGATAGCAAGTGTGTTGCTGTAAATTCATATGCAAAGCAAGATAATAAAACAAAACAACAAACAAAAATATCTACATGAACAAAAATCAAAATAAATGATTCTTGTAAACAAAGAAGCAAACAAATGTACTAACCAAAATCTTCTCAGCCAAAATAGCCTCCAAAAAAAAAAGTTTTCTCTGGTCAAAAATTATAGGCAAGAGGATAAAAATCTTTGATCAAATCAAATAAAACAAGAAAAAATCTCTGGTATTGTACTAAGCAAAATTATATCACCTGTAACACTTTTTTCTATATATACATGCTCTATTTCATTTTCGTTCATTCCAAGCTGAGAAGATATAAAGTAAGCATCATCAAAAACTTAAACAAAAATTCAACTTTAAAACAACAATACAAATCAATGAAAACTAGAGATCAAGAGAAGGGATTCAGCTAGGAATGCAAATCCTGGAGTCAGTATAAATCAGAGTGAAAAATCAAGAATCATTTCAAAGTGAACAGCAAAGCAAATCATAGGCACAAGCATCAGTTTCAAAAATATAAATCAGAAGTTTGGTTCCAGATTTTTGTTCAAAACTCTCTATTCCTTCTTAAGCAAGGTGAGCAAACCTTACCCTTTTGACTTTAATATGGCTATATTTTAAATTGATGAGATAGATGATTGAAGCATGAATAAGGTGTGAATATGAATATTGGCTATAGTTGCATGTTGTACATATCAGATGCATGTGCAGATATGAGTTTCTATGCATATTCATCTCCTCTGTCTAAGAATAACATGACCCAAAATCTATAAATAAATTCATATCCTTGTATTCAATTGAATTCAAGTCATGGCCTTTAAGTAAGATATGTTTGTATCAGTATAACATCATTTTCAAAAATATTATTAAGTAAAATAGATGAGTAGGAATTGCTGGAAACCAGGAATATCAGTGGTAGGTGAATTCAAGTTGAAGTTTTGATTTTGAAAATTTCAAACTTTGATCATATGAACTTATTCGTATTTCAAAAATAGGAATTTAGAAATTCATTTCATAATTTATAAGGGTAAAATTGTCGAGCATTTGGGAGTTGAACTGAAACACGTTTTTCGCCAATTCTCGATGTTCAACCGGAAATCAAGCTTCTGGATCGATGTCAAGGGAAGCATAGGCGGTGGAGTTTACCGGAAAAATGGTTGCTAAATTTTTAGATGATCGATGCAATGGCACGACTATGATTTAGGGTTTCGCGTACAGTTTGGGTTGTCTAGGTTTGCGAGGTCACATCGACACCGTTGGGACATCGGAACAGATCGCATGTGGGGGAAAAGGCGAGTGGATGGTCGGCGAAGTTGTGATCGTGAGGTAGTGGTCTCAAGTGGTCGTGGTTGGCGATACGAGGTGATTGTTGGTGATCTAGTGGTTCCAGGTGGAGTTCTTAGATGCTCGTTTCCGATTTTGGGCTATGTGGTGATTTTGAGTGGTCGAAATCGACTAAAGGGACGTTAGGCGACATACCGGAGGGAGCATCGATGGTCAGTGATCGGTGGTCGTAGCGTACACGTGCACGCGTGATACATGTGTTCAGGTCTGAGTTTTTGGTTTGGAAAGAAAGAGTTGGCTCGGGGCTTTCATGTTTTTTTCCATGTGTGGCTCGAAGTCGTTGTGGTGTATGTCGCGTGTGTTTTCTCGAGTCGATGTTGCTTCCAGCATTTTAAAACTTGCCCAGATTATTTAACCAAAAAAAATGATGAATTTCAAAACTTGAAAACAAGATAAATTTTAAACAATGTTTTAACCGGTTAAAGAAGTATGAAATGATTAAATTTAGAGTATGGTGTTTTAAGCAAAATTCAAGTTTTAAAGGTATGGGTTTAAGTTTAAAATTTTGCTTATAACAATAGTTTTCATTGATATATACATTACCTTAAACAAAATTTTGTAAATTTTGTTCCTAAATGTTTTTAGATAAAAAGGGTAGTTGGTTGAAATTTAAATGTGGATTAAAGTAAAAGTTTTCAACTAAAATAAAAAAAATCAAAGAATGATGATTTTAATAAATCAAATTCAAACTTTTAAATTTAATTTATTTTAAGATGGAAGTTAAGAGTTTAATGTAATAAATGGTTTATCTTAATTTAATCATATTTTATTGAAAAGGTAATTAAAGTATAATTACTTAATTAATTGAAATGATTAATTTGGGTAATTAAATTAAGATAAATAGATTTGTGTAATTAATTAAGAGTAGTCGATTACTTAAATTAAGGATTGATAAATCAAGGCTAATCAATTAAGAAATAATTAAGTAATAAATAATTAAGTGGTTAATTGCTTAATGTTAAAAAGGATTATTAATTAAGTGATTAGTGATTGATTAATTAATAATTAAGAATAATTTAATCAAGTAATTAGGGTTAACTAATTAAGATAAATTAATTTATAAATTGAAATTGATTAGTTAAGTAATTAAGATTAATTAATTGTTAATTAAGGATTAAATAATCAATGAAAGTAGTTAGGGATAATCACTTATTGTTATCAATTAAGAATAATTAATTAAATGATAATTAATTAATGTTGATTAATCTAAATTGATAAATGATTAAAGGACAATTAATCAAATGATTTGTAATTGATTAATGTTAATTAACCATGATTGAAGACCCATCTGATTTAAGTTAATCGGATAATTAATTGAGTTCACTTATGGTTGTTTTGTATTCTATTGATTGTTGAACTGTTTGATATTCCTGATATGTTATGCTTGGTGCTATGAATTGTTCAGTGTGATCTGTGATGAATGTAGTTTATTTATCTGTGATAAATTTATATTATTCATCTGTGAATCTGTGAATGAATGATAAGCGTTATGGATTATACCGCTTATCAAATATCGATGTATTTAAATATGTGATGTGATGATTTATGATGTTGTACTATTGTGTAAAACCCCTAGACTACACTTATACACACACAAATATGGATTGCACAAGGAAATCAGCTAAGTCATAGATTTTAAACAATTTTAAAGATTGAATTCTTGAATCCAAAATAGTTTGGGAATTGGAATTGAAAGCCTTTGAAAATGTGTCTCAAAAATTAAAGTTATTTTAAATAACTTAATAAACTTGAAAATTAAATAATTTAATTTAAATTTGAATTCAATATTTGAAATTGAATTCAATGATTTGGGAATTATGGTCTAAAAGATTATACCAGTTATAAAGGTGTTTATGTTTTTAACTATTTAAAAAGTATGGTTTTGGAAATTAAATTTTAAATCCTTGTTTTATATTTGGATGGCTTTAACTTATGAAATTGTAATCAGTTTTTCCAAAACGAGAACTATTTGTTTAAGTTACAATAGCTTTCATAAAAAGAAAGGATTTCCAATGTGTGTCGAGAGATTTCAAGTTGAAATGAAATTGTAAATAGTTTGGGTAAAGACTCTGAATTAAACTGTGTGAAAGATTATTAAATCTTGTTTTGAAATCAAAGAGGATTTTAAATGGTATATCTTCCATATACAAGATTTGAATTGGAAAGGGTTTGAAAGTTACGAATTAGATCTTAAATTGAAAGATTGGATAGTTAATCCAATTTGAAATGGAAGTTGTTTTGAAATTCGTAAATGGATCTTTGTGAAACTGGGTTAACTGTGTGAAATAAATCTTTTTATTAAAAGATTGAAATGGTAATTCGTTTAAACCATTTGAGAGAAAAGTTTGGATATTAAGTTGTGACTTAACTGAAATCCCATATCCATATGTTTTCAAACATTGCGCTCATTATTCGGTTTAGCCAGGAGAGAACTTTGTGTCATATAACCCATTTCGATTAATGATACGTCGATATGGATAGCATTTGAAGATCGGTGGTGAAGACCGGGTATTTGCGAGAATGATAGGATGACCTATCGATTGTCTCTGCACTGAGTCGCGCCGATATAGAGATTCACTAAGTGATGGTAAGCCCGATCGGGATTATGAATACCTGGATTTGCAAAGGCTTCTTCGGAAGTGCCTTCGGTTCTGTTCGAAACCAGAACAGACTTGTATGGTTATATGTCTGACATTACAAATTGAGATATAAAGCTGATTTCTTTCAAATACATATCTGCTGGTGGCGTAGAATTTATTCTCTTAGCTTAACACCCTTCTCTGAGACGTACGAGCTCAGAGGTTATGTAGTTGAAGGTTATTAGTGATATACTCCCAATTAGGTAGTGTGTCATGCTGAGTGTTGTTGATCATTTTTTGATCGAAGCATGTCTTTGTGAAAAAGCATTTCTTTGTGGATGAGACTTCGTCGAACCTCACAACCCGGTTATGGTCAATACAGGAAATGTGGCAGCAAGGTTATTTGGGGGTAGCTCCCCCTGAGGGTATGTCCATATCCTTCTGGATTTTAAGTGGTATCATGGTATGGAGCCCAGATACTTACTTTGTGGTTGCTGCAAACTTATTGCTTTGTGGTTGTCGGTTGTGAAGAGCTTCGGATAAAGGTTGGTAACGACCGGGAGGAGGCATACTCGTGTCAGTTTTTACCTAGTCACGGAGGTAACCCGGCTTTGTGTAGCAGAGATCCGGTTTGGTTCTCGGGGGCGTCCCTCCAGAGGCGTTCCATTTTATTTGGGAAGTTCCTCTGCCCGACCATTTGTTGGAAATCTAATCGTCCAATACGAGCTCTTTAAGGTTTTAGTTGTAGAACCTGCCATCTACTTATGGTGGCGCCCCACTTTTGGATGGTAGCTATAGTAGGCATAGTGTGAAATGCCTATGTTGGCTAAGATTAATATTATACTTTCGAAATGTTTCCACTATGCACTAATAATAATATCCAAAAGGATTTCGCCTATCAAGCATTTTTGACTATCATAAGGAGAAATCTCCTCCAATTCTGCGTTTGCATGGTGTGTGCAGTGTGAGCCTTATGGTAGTTTCATTTTCTAAAAAGCATTGCGGTTTTCAATGTTTTAAATTTTTTGTTATTTGTTTTAAAAGAAAAAAACTGTTTTTGTTGCTCACACCAGTCCCATGACTGACCTGGAGTTTATTGTTCCTTTCCTAAACTCTGGGTGCCCATAATTTTCCACACGGGAAGTCTAGAGTTGGATTTTTCAGATAGTCGAATAATAGGTATTGATTCGATAGCCTTCGTAGTCTTTTGGATTGAGGATCGCATTTTCTACACTTCAGCATTCGCAGCTGACCTTGCTTATCTTGGTATGGTTGTTCGAGCTAGTTTTGGTTTGGAGATGGTGTTGCAGTTGCATTTTGGAGATGTATTGTATTGAAGATATTCTTTTCCACTGCTATTTCTTGTATCTCTGATAGTATTGATATTCAGTTGTATCATCCTATTGTATTCATTGTTGTATCAGATATTTTATCAAACATTGTATATCAAATGACATTATTCATTTTCTTCCGATGTGTTGTACTTGATGTGTTATAATGTAATGACCCACCTTTTTGGACAGGTTAAACCGACGATCAAATACACATGCCGATTCCAAACCATTCAAAAGGGAAGATGGTTATTGGGGTAAATAAGAAAAGAAAGGGAACGGAAATAAAGGAAATGAAACAGCACAGAATCTTGCAGCGGAACGATAAAATATAATAGTCAAATAAACAGTTCATGAAGCTGTTTACTATACTTTGATCATTATTTATATAACATTTATCAGAGTTATACATATACACTTGAACAAATAAAATAATGCAGCAGACAACATGATGCAAAGGCAATAATAGAATAGTATACCAAATCTTCGACTTCGTCCTCTAGAATAGATCTTCAATAAGCTGAAAAACTCAGGTCTGACCCGAGCGTAATGAAAAGACAAAACACTCGAGTCAGGACTAAAATATCCTCATGTAAGTTAAATCAATCGTACTAAATATGAGTGTAACGGCGTCAGAGATGTTTACGGGGTTTGACATCTCCTATCCAGTGTCAACGTGAGTGTAATAACTTAAGAGATGTTACAGGATTTTCCATCTCTCAAGGATCCGTTAAACTATCTACAATGTAGTACAATACGCTATTATAATATGTCTACACTAAAGTAAAGTATTAAAATAGTGTTAAGGCGTTACCATAATTCCCCTTAACACATTTTATAATGCCATAGTCTATACAGCACCGTAAACCCCACCGTAAACTAGTGGTTATCAGAGGGTACCACATAGGTATAACACAAAAAAAAACGTAGTGGTCGCGAATAGGATAATCAGTATGACAAGGTACATGAGGCGATACCAACTAGGATACTAGTAGTTGCGTGATCCGGACTGATGTTGAGCATAGCCAGCAGCTACCTCAACACCGCGAAACAACACTCCCAAATCGAGGGGTGCACCCAAATCGAATCATAAAAGTAATAGATATGGTATCGAAGAAGTGTGTCCGCTAGAGATGGCGAACCTCAATTGCTCGGCACGGCTCCTATTTTAGTCATGTCAGGGGTCATCCAATATCGTTCTCTTTCTTCAGTCAACGCGTTCACCAAACCATCCACTTCATTCTGGATCAACACTCTGCGTATACTAGTTATTAAAGTGGTTTTTGGTATCGATAGAGAGTATGTCCATATCCGATCCCGGTCTCTTTAATAACTACGTATTATTACACCGATGGCTCTTTTACATTTCAAATCAATTCATAATTGATATCAAAATATCATATTCGCTTCAAAAATCAAATCCATTTCAAATATCATCATATCTATTCAAATGTAAGGTTCCATTTCGAAAATCATTTTTCTTTCGCCTCAATATCTCATTTCGATTTCGGAATCATTTCGAATTTCAATTTAGGTTGCAACTTCATTTAACCCAATTCGTATTTAAATTTAAGATTTAAATATGAACATTTCACCCTATTGACCAGCTTGAAATTTTAGAAAATAGTTTTAAGTAGTTTAAAAGTAGTTTTAAATAATTAAAATACTTCAAATATTTAAATGGATTTCAAATAGATAAATTAATTTAATATAGTTTATGTAGGTTAAAATAGTTTAAGTATTTAAAATGGTTTATATAACAGATAAATTTGGAAACAAAATGAAACAAGTTCAAAACCAAACCATTTCAATTATAACTTCCCAATTCAAGTCAATTTCAATTTCCATTCTACCAATTCAATTTCGATTCAATTCAAATCAATGTCAACGTTGACTTCAAATTAATTCAATACTACATTCACCTTCAATTAATTCAATTTCAATTTATATCGATTTGGAGCTTGATTTTTCAAAATATCAATTTATAACACTTAACAAAATTTATCCTTCAATATTCAAATTTAAATCCAAATCTCAAATATGATTCAATTCCAAGCTCAATTTCAAAATATCATTTTTTATATCACTTTTACTTAGTAACACTCAAAGCTCGAAATAATGTTCAATCTTTAAAACAAATAATTTTCGAAATTCAATCATATCCAAAATCTAAATTTCAAAGTCTCAACTTAAATTATTTAACAATTTCTTTTAAACAAAATTTATTTCAACATTCCAAACTCAATTTGCGATAAATTCGATTTCTATAAATTGATTTTATTTAAAACTTTTAAATCAAAACATTTAAATAAATTTCAAATCAACGATTTTAAAAATTATTAATTTAACCAATCCGGTGTCCGTATATAATTTTCTATCCTATGGCCAAGTGATTAGTTATTTCATTTTAATGTCAGGGATGGATATATATCACTTAAATCAAATCACAGTGTCATATATATGCATAACAGGATACATATAAGCAAATAAACATCCAAACATTTAAATATCAACCAATAGCATCCATTGAAATACATCATCCAATAGACAATACAGTTCACGGCAATTTCATAGTTATCGATATCAGGTAATTTAATCGCAATTAAATTTTTAATTTCAATTTGACTGTTAATTTTAATTTTCTAGCATTAAATTCGATGAAAAATCTAGATGACGATTTTAGTTTATCAAACAACAACAAGTAAAATTGTAACATTTCATACTATCAAATTTAACTAGCATAAAGATATTCTAGTACGTTGTGAGCGTTAGAAAACACTCACCTTGATATCCTGTTGTCACCGAGACGTTCCGGTTTGGAACTAAACCGGACGACTCCCGATATTTGCCCAAATTCCAACTGTCTCCAAATTCGTCCAAACCGGCTTCATTTCGAAGCTCTCGTCATCACGATCGCAACGCAAAAAGTCTCGTCTCAGTCGGACCTCATATGTAGAAGTTATACATTTTTAAGTTATCGACATTTGAATTTATAAAACAATTTAAATTATATTTAAATTAACCCATACCCAAAGCAATGAAGCCCAGCCCACTAACTCCATCTTCCCTAAATTCCTGTATGTGCACGAGAAAAACAACCCACCAAGCCGTGCACTAATCCCCGATGATACGGAGCTACAGGCGATGAAAATCGAAACAGATCGCGCCGCCAAGCTTCTCCTCTCGATCTCCATCTCCCGGACCCCTCACATCGAAGCTCTCCCCCTCCTACCAAATCACGTGCGAACCACTCCTCTTCGGCCAAGGCCAGGTCGCACGACCTAAAATGCCACCGAGCTTCACCAAAATGCAAGTCTAGATGCCATTCGACGAGGAGAATCCAAATACGAGCTTTATTTCTCGAATCGATGAATGAAAACAAAGTGATGCTTAACCCTAGCTTCAAAATCTCTCATGTATTCACTGTCGCACTCCCAAACTCCAAGTCGCACCAGGCCAAAAGAATACAGGATCAAAGCAAACGATGAAATAGGATTTTTAGAGAAGATTTCGGGATTTTCAGTTTAATATTTGAAGAGAAAGAAATTTTTGAAGTTTTGATTTATTATTTTCTTACTACCTGAAGCTTGCGCGCAAATAAAGAAGAAGGAGAGTATGCGTGTTTGAATAGGAAATAAGAAATAGGTACTAGGGTGTCTGCGGATAAGAAGAAACAGACAGATGTGATCAAATCAAATATATATATATATATTAATTAAATTTTCAAACCATCTTGATTACGTAGCTCAAAATCTTGAAACCCTATCGAGGCGTGCCGCTAGGCGTTTATAATGTTTTACCCACATTCAAAACACAATGGAACATGTTTCAGGGACTAATTCGATCGTATGTGCGAGTTACGAAAATAAACGATCAATTTTAAATTAAATCAATTAAATTAATTTCTAAGTGTTTTGAGCTGCCACGGTCAAACGACAACTTCGATTGCTATGGAAATTGAAACTTGATAAAAATAAACTATTACGGATCTAATGGAACTGGTTTCGTCGAATTCCAAAACTGTGCCCCGGAAGGCTATTTTTAACTCATCAGTTAAATCGACGACTTTTCAAAATTTACAGAATTGCTTAAAATTTCAGTTTTTAAAATCTTATTAACTCTATTATAATCCAAATATAACTTATATTCACTTTGGAAACCAATTTGAATCATATTAAATCAAATTTCAGTTATTCACTCTATTTTCATACATTAGAATTTCAATATCAAATTAAACATATCAATTCGGAATTTAATTATTCAAATATCTGTAACATTAAATTTAAACAAATTTGATTATTCTTAAATCGCTATCTTTTTAAATATTCAAAACGAACTTATCAAATTAACTTTTGGAACAATTCAAATTATAGAATAACCATTTCCATTAAACAGTTATTCGATTCCCGTTATTCAATTATTCAATAAATTCCAAATATTAAATTTAAACAATTTAATTGTTCAATATTTGACGGATTCAATATTGGAATTTAAATAAATTTTCATTATCAGTCGATTACTTTATTACATCAAATGAATTCCACATTATTATTTAACTTCGGTTAGAGATAATGCACTCAACTAATATATAAAATTTCATTTCAATTGCAATTGGTTCCCAAATTCAATTCGACTAACTAAATGAATAGGTAACTTAAATAATTATCACCGTTAACTTTTAATTACACTTATAAGTTTATTATTTACAAACAAGTGTCACAATTTCCTATATAATACAACTTCATTCCATTACCATTGACTATATATTATTTCAATTGATTTGGGATTTCATTCAATTCATAAATAATTAACTTAGATAAAAATTGTTGCAATTCATTCTAGTTATTATTATCATAAATAAATTACAAATTTTTAATTCTTCCCACGTTAAACCATGAAATCTTATTAAATTAATTATTTTAATTATCGAAAATTTACGGGTCGTTACACTCTCCCTCACTCAAAACTTTTCGTCCCTGAAAAGGAAAAAGAAGGGAAAAGGAACTAAGTATAGAATTCAACGTTAGATATATTTTATTCAAAGTTACCAACTTATAAAACAATGAAATTCCATTTATAAAGTCATTACTACGCTACTCTGATTAGCCTATGAAGTTTACGAGTTAGTTATCAAAACAAGTTATAAAATTTTAAAACTTGAAAAATTTTCTAACACCCGGATTAACGAAATTTTTTGGCAGAGTCTCCTTTGCGCGGCTTGATCGGTACAGCTACAAAATGCCTCTACGGGCCCCAAACCAACAAAAGAAAATCAAAAGCCAAGTGGCTCATCAAAAGTCACCAAATCCAATGACAAAATAAACATGTACCTTTTGTCGGGAAATCCACATTTTCTTGATTTCAAATACCTGCATCTCATTTACCAATGATATCCAATTATACAATTTAAAAGAATCATTTTATATTTGGCATCTTCAATTTCCAATATTAGCTTTAATTAAGTCCGTAAGCCGTACATATATCATCCGTGAGCAATATCAAATCTAATCGCTTATTCGATCACACAATTTCTGTGAGCAATATCAAATCTAATCGCTTATTTGATCACACAATTTCACTTCCAACTAGTATCGTTCACACGACTCTCTAGTGCGGACTCAGATTTAGTTCCTTGATTGGAAACTGTTACTCTCCTTGCATAGCCATATACTATGATAGAGAATTCCAGAATCAAATCAAAAATCCATATCCAAGGTTCGCCGTCGAGAATCGAGTGAAAAATCCTAACTTGGATCGATGTAAATCATCTCGAAATTTTGTGCTCGAATTTGGATCAAATCGTTATGCGAACAAAATAATATACGTACAACTCACGTATTACCTTCCAATGGATTTCCATCCAATTTATCTATACTAAATTATTTTATTGACTTTTATTTTAATTTACAATTAATTATTCACAATCCATTATTTAGTTAGTATATTCATTTCTTTACATAGAATATTCTTTAACATTATCTTTTCTTAAACATCATATCATAGAATTTGCTTACTCAAGTTCATTTTAAACATTCTATATAATTTAATTAAATTCAATTTCATTTTCCAATTGATTCTTAGCTATACCAAATTCTTTTGTTTACATTTACTTCAATTTAATAATTTTAGTTAATAACAAATTTATTTATGGATCATTTTATTAACCAGCACTTTAGTTTATTAATCATCCTATAAAAGTCTAACCTCTCATAAATGACTTTTCTTAGTTTACAGTAATCTTAAAGGTTACAAATTCAATTTTTTTCAATCCCTTTGCAATTTATATTTATTTTTTATAACCAATTTACAAAGATATAATACGATTCATTTATCTTCTTTCTTAATTTCACTTACTTGTTCCATTTATCCATTCATCATTTCATGTTATATTTAAGTATTTATAATTTTTATCACAACCAAATTTTCCATTTATATACATTTTAATTCCTCTTGAGTTTTCCTTACTTGTATACTTCAATTATTTTCAGGTTCTGTTTATTTGTACAACATCTCATTACATATCCAAAACATCATTTCAACTTCTTAATATTTGGTAAGTCATATTATATGTTATTAGAATGCAAATTTGGTATTATACAAATTTATAGAATTTCATTTTACTTAATTAGAATGTTCACAAATTTAATTTATTTAAATCCTCTTTACCTTTTAACTTTAAAGGTACACTACAACTCTAAAGTTTTCCCAAAACATATGCTTAGATATCTTAATCCTCTTATTTTATAAATTCTGGTTATTCACATTTCATTCAAATAATTTGAAAATTACTAATTAACATAACTTAGAAATTTAAATGCCTGGTTCTTTTCAGATTGTTTGAAATAAACATATACACTTATATCTTTAATATATCAAATCATACCTTTGGAGTTTAAACCAAAACTCATTTACCCAAAATAATTTCGAAGAAAAGCAAAGCTTCTTAGAAGTCTCCCCCACTTTGAGACTTGAAAATGAACGTCGATGATGCTGCGCAGTCATCACCGAAATTATTTTCCAACGACAGAAGAGAGGAGTACTGAATTCATTCCTTCTTAAAAATCCTTTCAAAATATTTCCCATAAATAATTTCCAACTAATATCACAATATATTTTCTTCAAAGCTTTGAGAACCATTGTCAAAACCTCCGGGTCTTAAATTCAATATTTTCCAATTTAAATCTATATTAAATTTATAAGTCACCTTTATAAAATATTCTTATAGGATTTTCTTTCTTAAAACATTCCACAAGTGTTTTATCATTGTTTATTTTGTAATTCACCTTATTTATTAAATTACAATATCCAATTAATGATAATAACCTATATTATCATTCCTAACAACCAAGTAAGCTAGATAAGTCACAATAATTTCTGAAAATTTTCTTTATATACAAAATATAATTAGAGCAAAATTATTTCATTTACCCAATTTCAAAACAATACTATGTCGAATTGTTCTGTTTAAGTGTTTATAGATCCCTATCAATGACGTTAATTACTCGTATTGACCAGGATCCATAAGCCACTCAACAAATCAACCGACACAATATAAATCATTTTGTATCACTAACAAATACACTCTCTCATACGCATACACTCAACGACTTATCATAGGGTATTACTACCCTATTTATAAAGAGTCAGACCCCACAAAGCTAAGGTTATCGGTAAACCAAAGCTCTGATACCAACTGTAACGACCCACCTTTTTGGACAGTTTAAACCGATGATCAAATACACATGCCGATTCCAAACCATTCAAAAGGGCAGATGGTTATTGCGGTAAATAAGAAAAGAAAAGGAACGGAAATAAAGGAAATAAAACAACACAGAATCTTGCAGCGGAACGATAAAATATAATAGTCAAATAAATAGTTCATGAAGCTGTTTACCATACTTTGATCATTATTTATATAGCATTTATCAGAGTTATACATATACACCTGAAAAAATAAAATAATGCAGCAGACAACATGATGCAAAGACAATAATAGAATAGTATACCAAATCTTCGACTTCGTCCTCCAGAATAGATCTTCAATAAGCTGAAAAACTCAGGTCTGACCCGAGCATAATGAAAAGACAAAACACTCGAGTCAGGACTAAAATATCCTCATGTAAGTTAAATCAATCGTAAATAAATATGAGTGTAATGGCGTCAGAGATGTTTACGGGGTTTGACATCTCCTATCCAGTGTCAACGTGAGTGTAATAACTTAAGAGATGTTACGGGATTTTCCATCTCTCAAGGATCCGTTAAACTATCTACAATGTAGTAAAATACGCTATTATAATATGTCTACAGTAAAGTAAAGTATTAAAATAGCGTTAAGGCGTTACCATAATTCCCCTTAACACACTTTATAATGCCATAGTCTATACAGCACCGTAAACCCCACCGTAAACTAGTGGTTATCAGAGGGTACCCCATAGGTATAACACAAAACAAAACGTAGTGGTCGCGGATAGGATAATCAGTATGACAAGGTACATGAGGCGATACCAACTAGGATACTAGTAGTTGCGTGATCTGGACTGATGTTGAGAACAGCCAGCAGCTACCTCAACACCGCGAAACAACACTCCCAAATCGAGGGGTGCACCCAAATCGAATCACAAAAGTAATAGATATGGTGTCGAAGAAGTGTGTCCGCTAGAGATGGCGAACCTCAATGGCCCAGCGCGGCTCCTATTTTAGTCATGTCAGGGGTCATCCAATGTCGTTCTCTTTCTTCAGTCAACGCGTTCACCAAACCATCCACTTCATTCTGGATCAACACTCCGCGTATATTAGTTATTAAAGTGGTTTTCGGTATCGACAGAGAGTATGTCCATATCTGATCCCGGTCTCTTTAATAACTACATATTATTAAACCGATGGCTCTTTTACATTTCAAATCAATTCATAATTGATATTAAAATATCATATTCGCTTCAAAAATCAAATCCATTTCACATATCATCATATATATTCAAATGTAAGGTTCCATTTCGAAAATCATTTTTCTTTCGCCTCAATATCTCATTTCGATTTCGGAATCATTTCGAATTTCAATTTAGGTTGCAACTTCATTTAACCCAATTCGTATTTAAATTCAAGATTTAAATATGAACATTTCACCCTATTGACCAGCTTGAAATTTTAGAAAATAGTTTTAAGTAGTTTAAAAGTAGTTTTAAATAATTAAAATACATAAAATACTTAAAATATTTAAATGGATTTCAAATAGATAAATTAATTTAATATAGTTAATGTAGGTTAAAATAGTTTAAGTATTTAAAATGGTTTATATAACAGATAAATTTGGAAACAAAATGAAACAGCTTCAAAACCAAACCATTTCAATTATAACTTCCCAATTCAAGTCAATTTCAATTTCCATTCTACCGATTCAATTTCGATTCAATTCAAATCAATGTCAACTTTGACTTCAGATTAATTCAATTCTACATTCACCTTCAATTAATTCAATTTCAATTTATATCGATTTGGAGCTTGATTTTTCAAAATATCAATTTATAATACTTAACAAAATTTATCCTTCAATATTCAAATTTAAATCCAAATTTCAAATATGATTCAATTCCAAGCTCAATTTCAAAATATCATTTTTTATATCACTTTTACTTAGTAACACTCAAAGCTCGAAATAATGCTCAATCTTTAAAACAAATAATTTTTGAAATTCAATCATATCCAAAATCTAAATTTCAAAGTCTCAACTTAAATTATTTAACAATTTCTTTTAACCAAAATTTATTTCAACATTCCAAACTCAATTTGCGATAAATTTGATTTCTATAAATTGATTTTATTTAAAACTTTTAAATCAAAACATTTAAATAAATTTCAAATCAACGATTTTAAAAATTATTAATTTAACCAATCCGGTGTCCGTATATAATTTTCTATCCTATGGCCAAGTGATTAGTTATTTCAATTTAATGTCAGGGATGAATATATATCACTTAAATCAAATCACAGTGTCATATGTATGCATAACAGGATATATATAAGCAAATAAACATCCAAACATTTAAATATCGACCAATAACATCCATCGAAATACATCATCCAATAGACAATACTATTCACGGCAATTTCATTGTTATCGATATCAGGTAATTTAATCGCTATTAAATTTTTAATTTCAATTTGACTGTCAATTTTAATTTTCTAGCATTAAATTCAATGACAAATCTAGATGACGATTTTAGTTTATCAAACAACAACAAGTAAAATTGTATCACTTTATACTATTAAATTTAACTAGCATAAAGATATTCTAGTACGTTGTGAGCGTTAGAAAACACTCACCATGATATCCTGTTGTCATCGAGATGTTCCGATTTGGAACTAAACCGGACGACTCCCGATTTTTGCCCAAATTCCATCTGTCTCCAAATTCGTCCAAATCAGCTTCATTTCGAAGCTCTCGTCATCACGATCGCAATGCAAAAAGTCTCGTCTCAATCGGACCTCATATGTAGAAGTTATACATTTTTAAGTTATCGACATTTGAATTTATAAAACAATTTAAATTATATTTAAATTAACCCATACCCAAAGCAATGAAGCCCAGCCCACTAACTCCATCTTTCCCAAATTCCTGTACGTGCACGAGAAAAACAACCCACCAAGCCGTGCACTAATCCCCGATGATACGGAGCTACAGGCGATGAATCGAAACCGATCGCGCCGCCAAGCTTCTGCTCTCGATCTCCATCTCCTGGACCCCTCACATCGAAGCTCGCCCCCTCCTATCAAATCGTGTGCGAACCACTCCTCTTTGGCCAAGGCCAGGTTGCATGACCCAAAATGCCACCGAGCTTCACCAAAACGTAAGTCTAGATGTCATTCGACGAGGAGAATCCAAATACGAGCTTTATTACTCGAACCGATGAATGAAAACGAAGTGATGCTTAACCCTAGCTTCAAAATCTCTCGCATCTTCACTGTCGCACTCCCAAACTCCAAGTCGCACTAGGCCGAAAGAATACGGGATCAGAGCAAATGATGAAATAGGATTTTTAGAGAAGGTTTCGGGATTTTTAGTTTAATATTTGAAGAGAAAGAAATTTTTGAAGTTTTGATTTATTATTTTCTTACTGCCTTAAGCTTGCGCACAAATAAAGAAGAAGGAGAGTATGTGTGTTTGAACAGGAAATAGGAAATAGGTACTAGGGTGTCGGCTGATAAGAAGAAACAGACAGATGTGAAGGGTATGGTCAAATCAAATTTATATATATTAATTAAATTTTCAAACCATCTTGATTACGTAGCTCAAAATCTTGAAACCCTATCGAGGCGTGCCGCTAGGCGTTTATAATGTTTTACCCACATTCCGAACACAATGGAACATGTTTCAGGGACTAATTCGATCGTATGTGCGAGTTATGGAAATAAACGATCAATTTTAAATTAAATCAATTAAATTAATTTCTAAGCGTTTTGAGCTGCCACGGTCAAACGACAACCCCGATTGCTATTGAAATTGAAACCTGATAAAAATAAACTATTACGGATCTAATGGAATGGGTTTCGTCGAATTCCGATACTGTGCCCCGGAAGGCTATTTCTAACTCGTCAGTTAAATCGACGACTTTTTCAAATTTACAGAATTGCTTAAAATTTCAGTTTTTAAAATCTTATTAACTCTATTATAATCCAAATATAACTGATATTCACTTTGGAAACCAATCTGAATCATATTAAATCAAATTTCAGTTATTCACTCTATTTTCATACATTAGAATTTCAATATCAAATTAAACATATCAATTCAGAATTTAATTATTCAAATATCTATAATATTAAATTTAAACAAATTTGATTATTCTTAAATCACTATCTTTTGAAATATTCAAAACGAACTTATCAAATTAACTTTTGAAACAATTCAAATTATAGAACAACCATTTCCATTAAACAGTTATTCGATTCCCATTATTCAATTATTCAACAAATTCCAAATATTAAATTTAAACAATTTAATTGTTCAATATTTGACGAATTCAATATTGGAATTTAAATAAATTTTCATTATCGGTTGATTACTTTATTACATCAAATGAATTCCACATTATTATTTAACTTCAGTTAGAGATAATGCACTCAACTAGTATATAAAATTTCATTTCAATTGCAGTTGGTTCCCAAATTCAATTCGACTAACTAAATGAATAGGTAACTTAAATAATTATCACCGTTAACTTTTAATTACACTTATAAGTTTATTATTTACAAACAAGTGTGACGACCGCCCATGACTCCCGCACCAAATCAAGGAAATAATGCGCTAAAAGGTGTGCCAGGCGGCCATGGACGATAGTCAGGGTAAAACAAAACAGAAGAATCTCTATCGCATAACTCACAGCGCATGGATAAAATACAATAGAGAAATATAATATAGTGAAGCTCCATAGAACAGAACATCATCATATAAGCATCACAGTAGTTTCATACAATCATCTACTCAAATCCATACATGAAAGCCTCACTACAAATCACTCAACCAAATACAGCAGCGGATACCCAGTACATATAGTAAGAAAACTAATATGCAAAGCCTCCTGCTCGTCTTCGTCATCTTTAGCGTAGAACTCCTAGCACAGCACTTGTCACCTGCTACCTAGTCTGCCCATCCCGACATGGATGAACAGCCCAAGGTAATAAGAGGAGACATAAAACCTTGAGTCAGACAAAGTCTTAGTGAGCAGTAAATCAACTATCAAGCATACCAAAAGAGCATAAAGGATAAAAGGAATAGGAACCAAACCATCCCACTCCACCTCTTTCTACAGTGATAGCCCCAGACATACACTAAGGAGAAGCAAGCATAACAACATAGACAATTAAGGTAAAGCGAATACCACTCGAGTCAAGGACGATGTTTTCCAAATACAAACCCCCAAGGCCTAAACCAAGATCAGATAAGCACCCAGAAAACACCGCTCTTGAAGCCGAATGATAATACAACCAAACATCCATGACTCTGGCTATCACTGTTATCCTTGCCTCGATTTCACCGTTAGTTGAATGACCATCTGTCAAGGGCTAATGGTAACCCCGGTTCTAACCATAACTCCGCACACTGCCTTGTGCCTAGGACTTATCTACTTTGCCCAGAGTACTCAACTACCTACCTGTAGTCTTTTGGGTGTCCCGACTACCTACCTGTAGTCGTTATGGGCGCCCCATGTACTCTTGCTTTTGAGCATGCTAGAACCTTCAACAACGACGAGATCCAAGCCTCCTAGCCATCCTTCTTGACGACTATCCTCATACAAGCTCAAGCTACCTCTTGAACAATCCATTATCAACCAACTTGAACTACTCTTCAAGTTATCAACATGCTTGGAATGATCCCTGCTTGGATTAAGCCAAGACTCACATCATACTTCGCTTCATCGCATCAAAGCAAAGTCTCAACTCAACAACATGGTTTGCCTCATCAAATCATGGCAAAGTCCCATCTCAACATCATCCAATCTATACATATGAGCTTCAACATCCGCTACATATGCCTTAAGCAGCTTTCACCATTCAAGAGCCTTCTTCCATAGCTTTTGAATCCTCTTCCATCCTCTTGTTCCAAATCAACTACTAGCTAACTTGGAAACAATCAAATCAATCATACATTCAAATATCAATCATTCAAACAAGATCTAACAAGCAATATAAGCAATATCAACTATAATGGCAATTTCGTAAATAAGTGAGCAAAAGTCCAACATATGTGAAACCATAGTTTTTAGCATAGATCTATCAAATATAAAACATGGGTTTTGTCTCTAATACTTGTTAAACTAACTTGCATAAGTAAACATCTTCAAAAACCATGGATCTAGACTTCGATCTAAGAAAAATGCATGAAATCTCTAACTTTAACACCCAAACATGCCACCAATCCAATATACTCCTTTGGATCCGCGTGAGAGATAACTACCACTCACCAAATCACCAAAACACCTCAAAAACTAAACACTTCAGATCTGGACAGCGAAGATCAAGGCTTGATCCGGCAATATCTCGTCTCAATCGATGAAATCTAGCTCAAACGGATGAAGATCTTCAACTTTGGCACTTGAATCTTCAATCTAAATCTTCGATCTTGGATGGATGTTAGAACTAGATTGGAATAGAGAAAAGAAGGTGAAGAAATGTTGTAGTCGGGTCTTCAAAATGGCAGCACTTCGTCGCTTCAAAAACCGGTGCCAAAAAGTGAGCCAAACCCCTCTATTTATAGGCTGGATCAACCATGAGTCGTCGTCCCTATGAGTCGTCCACGACTCATCATGAGTCGTTGCCGACTTATCAGCCCTTACCGACTCAACATAACACTGCCTACTTACCATGAGTCGTTCACGACTCATTGCCATGACGACCTACCCCAGCCGACTCAACTGCACAGCCTTCCGACTCAAGCCAACGACTCAATACACCAAGGCACAAGGTCATACGACTCAAACCCAAACCGACTCAACACCTACCGACTCACGACTCAAGACCAGTGCCGACTCAACATAAGTCGGTCACGACCTAAAAGCCTCCGACCTAAGACACTGCCGCGTTTTCCCCAAGTCCTAAGTCGTACGACGACTCAACAATACACACTCACTACTCAACTATGATGCCGACTCACGACTCATCAGGCCCTACGACTCAAAACCCTGCCGACTCATTACCCACGACCTAAGCCTAAACCCCTTAAGTCGCTACACCCTTAACCCGTTAACTCCTTAACTCGGCAAACCCTATGAGTCGTAACTCGTTGACTCGGCCACACTTCTTATCTCGGCCCTCTATGAGTCGGTCATCCTATGAGTCGCCTAACTTCTTGAGTCGGTCCATCCTTATCTCGGCCAACACTTTAAACCGCTACCCCTCCTTGAGTCGGTCCCCTATGAGTCGGTCACGACTCATCACTTGTACCCGGGTTAACTTCTAAACGACTCAAGCTAGAAGCAACACAAACAACACCATCGACCTGCAAATTCTACGATTTATCGACTCGTAAAATACGGGTCGTTACATTCTCTCCCCCTTAGGAATTTCGCCCTCGAAATTCCAAGCAAACAACAGCAATCACAATTATTCCGCATGCCTACCATCCATAGCAATCAACAAACCATGCATCCAATTCTAACCTAGCATGCAGAATTCTATGACTTAGAACAAGCTACAAATTCATGAGATGTCACGACACTTTAGGGCCATACCTCGAAGAGTCCGGGATGAGCTGCCTTCATCCTCTCTTCCTCCTCCCATGTACAGTCGTTAACATCATCACTCCATTGTACCTTGAGCAACGTAATCGTCTTCCTCCTAAGCTGTTTCGTATCGGTTTCAACAATACGAAGCGGCTTACGAGGTCTCGAAACAACAGGATCAACCTCCAAGTCTTCACAGCTATCAGCAGAAACCACCGTAGTTGGGTCGTGCACATACTTCCGTAGATAAGATACATGAAAAACATTGTGCACACCCGCCATCTTTTCCGGTAACTCCAATCTATAAGCGAGCTTTCCAATTCGCTCGATAATCGGAAATGGTCCAACAAATCTCGGAGTCAATTTCCCTTTCTTCCCGAATCTAACAACATTCTTCAATGGGGAAATCTTCACAAAAACCATATTACCCACGTCGAATTCCAAATCCTTTCGACGATTATCTGCATAACTTTTCTGACGATCTTGGGCTGCCTTCATTCTTTGCCGAATGATCTCTATACAATCCGAAGTCTGTCGAATCATCTCTGGCCCAAGTATCAGCTTTTCTCCAGTTTCCAACCAACATGTCGGGGAGTTACACGGTCTTCCATACAATGCCTCATATGGTGCCATACCAATACTCGACTGATAACTGTTGTTATAAGCAAACTCCACCAAATGAAGGTGATCTTCCCATGACCCTCCGAAGTCCAAAACACATGCTCTAAGAAGATCTTCCAAAACTCGGTTGACTCTCTCAGTCTGACCATCTGTTTGAGGGTGATAAGCTGTACTCAAACACAACTCGGTTCCCAAAACTTCCTGGAAGCTCTTCCAAAATCCACTAGTGAACAACGGATCTCGATCGCTTACTATACTCTTCGGAACACCATGGAATCGAACAATCCACTTCACATAAAGCTCAGCCAACTTCGATGCGGTCCTAGTCGATCGAACAGGAATGAATCTTGCACTCTTGGTCAAACGATCTACTATGACCCAAATCCCTTCATTCCCTGCTCTTGTCCTAGGTAGACCATCGATAAAGTCCATCGACACTTGCTCCCACTTCCATGTAGGAACCTCTAATGGCTGAAGCAATCCACTGGGCTTCTTCTGCTCAGCTTTCACCAACTGGCAATTCATACACTTGGAAATAAAATTTCCAACATCCTTCTTCATACCTTCCCAGTAGTAGGTTCTCTTCATATCCCGATACATCTTATTTCCACCTGGATGAATTGTCAACTTCGAGTGATGACTCTCCCTCAGAACTTCATCTCTCAATCCATCTACATCGGGAACAACTAGTCGTCCTTGCTTTCGAAGCCAACCCTCTCGATCGACCTCGAATCCTTTATCCTTCTCCGGGTCCAATCCGGATTCCAAATCACGGATAATCTTGACAAGCTTATCATCTCTCCTTTGGCTCTCGCCAACTCTTTCCACAAGAGTAGGCCTTATCGATAAGTTTGCCAACATCTCAGGTTCCAATTCACACCTTGGCCTGAAGTCAAACTCAGCCAAATACTCGAGACTCTTCCACTCTGAAAACATGGCTCCCAATCCTGCATGTCTTCGACTTAACGCATCAGCCACTGCGTTACCTTTCCCCGGAGTATAGGCTATACCAAAATCATAAGATGCTAGGAACTCTAGCCACCGTTGCTGTCGAAGATTTAAATCCTTTTGGGAGAACAGATACTTCAACGACTTATGATCTGTAAACAACTCAAATCTAACTCCCAATAGATAGTGTCTCCACATCTTCAAAGCAAACACAATCGCCGCTAACTCCAAATCATGAGTCGGATAATTCCTTTCATGCGGCTTCAGTTGTCGACTTGCATACGCAACAACTTTATCCTTCTGCATTAGCACCGCTCCTAGTCCAGTGCCACATGCATCGGTGTAAACCACCATCTCATCATTCCCACTTGGAATAGTCAAAACAGGAGCACTCGTCAATCGCTCTTTCAGGATTACAAAAGCTTGCTCACACTTATCATCCCATCTGAACACCTGGTTCTTCTTTGTCAATCCTGTTAACGGTGCAGCTATCTTGGAAAAGTCTTTGATAAACCGACGATAATATCCTGCTAATCCAAGAAAACTTCTCACATCAGATGCATTCTTAGGTCTAACCCAATCCTGGATCACTGCCACCTTAGCGGGGTCAACCGCTATTCCATTTCCAGAGATAACATGGCCTAAGAACCTCACTTCACTCTTCCAGAAGTGACACTTCGAAAACTTAGCCTTCAGCTGATGTTTCCGCAAGATTCCTAAAACAATCCTCAAGTGCGTCTTGTGCTCTTCCTCAGTTCTGGAATAAATCAGAATATCATCCACGAACACAAGCACGAACTTATTCAACTGATCTCTGAACACTCTATTCATAAGATCCACAAAATATGCTGGCGCGTTAGTCAATCCAAACGGCATTACCAGCCACTCATAAAACCCGGATGGTGTCCTGAAAGCAGTCTTCGGCACACTATCCTTCGCCACTCTCAACTGGTGAAATCCCGTTGCCAAATCCATCTGAGAAAACACCTTAGCCTCGTGAAGCTGATCAAACAAGTCATCTATTCTCGGCAATGGATACTTGTTCTTCTTAGTCACCTTATTCAGCTCACGATAATCCACACACAACCTCAACGATCCATCCGCTTTGGTTGCGAACACAACTGGCGCACCCCATTCGGACACACTTCTCCGAATGAATCCTTTCTGCAAAAGGTCATCAACTTGCACCTTCAGCTCTTGCTGCTCCCTCGGTGCCATCCGCCTAAGAGGCATCACAACAGGTCTGGCTCCCTCAACTAGATCGATACGAAACTCGATCTCCCTATGCGGCGGCAACCCTTTGACTTCCTCAAAGACATTCTCAAACTCATTCACAATAGGCACCGATGACAGTCCATCCCGTGGAACAACTAGCGAATACATGAAGCTCATGAAGACGCCTTCTTCATGCTTACATCGTATCACAACCTTTCGCCCTTCCACATTCCCGACTGTCACCTCAAGCCTCTCACAATCAATCCTAGCCGCATACTTCCTAAGCCAGTCCATACCCAAAATAATTCCGAACCCCGCAAAGTTCAGAACAAAGCAATCACAAACAAACGAGCAATCATGACTCGACACAACTAGACCACGACATAACATACACAAACATGACGAACCCCCTACCGGATTAGTCACAACCAATGGCCTATCAACAATATCCGGTTTCATACCTAACCGGCTTACCAAATCATCACAAACAAAAGAATGCGACGCTCCAGTATCAAACAACACTCTAACTGGAACACCACAAATAGAAAGAGTACCTTGAACAACCACACTCTTCCCCTTCTCTTCAGCAGTAGGAGCTTTCGAAGACGATGGAACAGCCCCCAAAGCATAGGCTTGCACAACCTGCCTATCTTTCCTCGGTTCTGGACAATCCTTCTTGATATGTCCCAGCTTATCACAGTTGTAACACTTTCCCGGCACTTTGGGATTCTTACAATCTTTGTAAAGATGGCCCTTCTGCTGGCAGTTATAGCAAGTCACTTCACTCTTCGGCTTCTTCTGGCCATCCCTACCCCTCTGTTGCTGTTGTTTCCTCTTCTTATTGCCACTCTGCTGTGGTTTAGATCCTTCCCTGGTTACAGAAACGACAGAACTTTCCCTAGGAAACAAACTCTCATGCCTAAGAGCTTTTTCCACAAGCTTCTCAAATGGATCGTCCAGATGATCCACTAACTGCCTCCCAAGATAAGCATCCAGACCAGTCACAAACTTTTCATTCTTCTGGTAGGGAGAATCAATATACGATCTGGCATACTTAGACAAAGCTTCAAACTCAGAAATGTACTCAAGAACAGGCCTTCCCCCTTGCTTGAGCTCCACAAACCTCTTAAACAAGACAGATTTCTGGGAAGTAGAGATGAACTTAGCTTCAAATCTAACTTGGAATTGCTCCCAAGTAATCTCTTCTTCTGGAGTATCGATGGTGATAGAATTCCACCAATCAGCAGCTCTTCCCTGAAGCTGTCTCGATGCAAGCTTCCTCTTAGTTGCATCCTCAATCCCTAAGTCACCAAAGATTCTTTTGCAAGCATCAATCCATCTCTGCACCTCAATAGTCGACTCCGTCCCCAAGAAAACTTTCCCTCCAAGAGCAGTATAATCCTTGCAAAGCTTGGCAAAATCCACCGGTCTCGGAGCTTGGACTTGAACTCCCACATCCACAGATGATCCTGAAGCTGGTATTCTCCTCATGATTGAAGTCATCATGGCCTCAAACATAGGAGCATAATCAACAGCTTCCCTAGCATCACGGCTACCCCTCGCAGCTTGTCTCTCACTTCGACTCATCCTTAATATCTGTAAATAAGAATGATTAGAACACCTTAAGAAACAACTGCATAAGGAGTTCAAACCCTTCTAAACTTCTATATTATATATAGTAATCATCCATCAAATTACAATTACGTCTCTCTTACGTAGTTACATCAGCGAGCGTTGGCTAAAATCGATTAACCAAAGCTCTGATACCAAATGTGACGACCGCCCATGACTCCCGCACCAAATCAAGGAAATAATGCGCTAAAAGGTGTGCCAGGCGGCCATGGACGATAGTCAGGGTAAAACAAAACAGAAGAATCTCTATCGCATAACTCACAGCGCATGGATAAAATACAATAGAGAAATATAATATAGTGAAGCTCCATAGAACAGAACATCATCATATAAGCATCACAGTAGTTTCATACAATCATCTACTCAAATCCATACATGAAAGCCTCACTACAAATCACTCAACCAAATACAGCAGCGGATACCCAGTACATATAGTAAGAAAACTAATATGCAAAGCCTCCTGCTCGTCTTCGTCATCTTTAGCGTAGAACTCCTAGCACAGCACCTGTCACCTGCTACCTAGTCTGCCCATCCCGACATGGATGAACAGCCCAAGGTAATAAGAGGAGACATAAAACCTTGAGTCAGACAAAGTCTTAGTGAGCAGTAAATCAACTATCAAGCATACCAAAAGAGCATAAAGGATAAAAGGAATAGGAACCAAACCATCCCACTCCACCTCTTTCTACAGTGATAGCCCCAGACATACACTAAGGAGAAGCAAGCATAACAACATAGACAATTAAGGTAAAGCGAATACCACTCGAGTCAAGGACGATGTTTTCCAAATACAAACCCCCAAGGCCTAAACCAAGATCAGATAAGCACCCAGAAAACACCGCTCTTGAAGCCGAATGATAATACAACCAAACATCCATGACTCTGGCTATCACTGTTATCCTTGCCTCGATTTCACCGTTAGTTGAATGACCATCTGTCAAGGGCTAATGGTAACCCCGGTTCTAACCATAACTCCGCACACTGCCTTGTGCCTAGGACTTATCTACTTTGCCCAGAGTACTCAACTACCTACCTGTAGTCTTTTGGGTGTCCCGACTACCTACCTGTAGTCGTTATGGGCGCCCCATGTACTCTTGCTTTTGAGCATGCTAGAACCTTCAACAACGACGAGATCCAAGCCTCCTAGCCATCCTTCTTGACGACTATCCTCATACAAGCTCAAGCTACCTCTTGAACAATCCATTATCAACCAACTTGAACTACTCTTCAAGTTATCAACATGCTTGGAATGATCCCTGCTTGGATTAAGCCAAGACTCACATCATACTTCGCTTCATCGCATCAAAGCAAAGTCTCAACTCAACAACATGGTTTGCCTCATCAAATCATGGCAAAGTCCCATCTCAACATCATCCAATCTATACATATGAGCTTCAACATCCGCTACATATGCCTTAAGCAGCTTTCACCATTCAAGAGCCTTCTTCCATAGCTTTTGAATCCTCTTCCATCCTCTTGTTCCAAATCAACTACTAGCTAACTTGGAAACAATCAAATCAATCATACATTCAAATATCAATCATTCAAACAAGATCTAACAAGCAATATAAGCAATATCAACTATAATGGCAATTTCGTAAATAAGTGAGCAAAAGTCCAACATATGTGAAACCATAGTTTTTAGCATAGATCTATCAAATATAAAACATGGGTTTTGTCTCTAATACTTGTTAAACTAACTTGCATAAGTAAACATCTTCAAAAACCATGGATCTAGACTTCGATCTAAGAAAAATGCATGAAATCTCTAACTTTAACACCCAAACATGCCACCAATCCAATATACTCCTTTGGATCCGCGTGAGAGATAACTACCACTCACCAAATCACCAAAACACCTCAAAAACTAAACACTTCAGATCTGGACAGCGAAGATCAAGGCTTGATCCGGCAATATCTCGTCTCAATCGATGAAATCTAGCTCAAACGGATGAAGATCTTCAACTTTGGCACTTGAATCTTCAATCTAAATCTTCGATCTTGGATGGATGTTAGAACTAGATTGGAATAGAGAAAAGAAGGTGAAGAAATGTTGTAGTCGGGTCTTCAAAATGGCAGCACTTCGTCGCTTCAAAAACCGGTGCCAAAAAGTGAGCCAAACCCCTCTATTTATAGGCTGGATCAACCATGAGTCGTCGTCCCTATGAGTCGTCCACGACTCATCATGAGTCGTTGCCGACTTATCAGCCCTTACCGACTCAACATAACACTGCCTACTTACCATGAGTCGTTCACGACTCATTGCCATGACGACCTACCCCAGCCGACTCAACTGCACAGCCTTCCGACTCAAGCCAACGACTCAATACACCAAGGCACAAGGTCATACGACTCAAACCCAAACCGACTCAACACCTACCGACTCACGACTCAAGACCAGTGCCGACTCAACATAAGTCGGTCACGACCTAAAAGCCTCCGACCTAAGACACTGCCGCGTTTTCCCCAAGTCCTAAGTCGTACGACGACTCAACAATACACACTCACTACTCAACTATGATGCCGACTCACGACTCATCAGGCCCTACGACTCAAAACCCTGCCGACTCATTACCCACGACCTAAGCCTAAACCCCTTAAGTCGCTACACCCTTAACCCGTTAACTCCTTAACTCGGCAAACCCTATGAGTCGTAACTCGTTGACTCGGCCACACTTCTTATCTCGGCCCTCTATGAGTCGGTCATCCTATGAGTCGCCTAACTTCTTGAGTCGGTCCATCCTTATCTCGGCCAACACTTTAAACCGCTACCCCTCCTTGAGTCGGTCCCCTATGAGTCGGTCACGACTCATCACTTGTACCCGGGTTAACTTCTAAACGACTCAAGCTAGAAGCAACACAAACAACACCATCGACCTGCAAATTCTACGATTTATCGACTCGTAAAATACGGGTCGTTACAACAAGTGTCACAATTTCCTATATAATACAACTTCATTCCATTACCATTGACTATATATTATTTCAATTGATTTGGGATTTCATTCAATTCATAAATAATTAACTTAGATAAAATTTGTTGCAATTCATTCTAGTTATTATTATCATAAATAAATTACAAATTTTTAATTCTTCCCACATTAAACCTTGAAATCTTATTAAATTAATTATTTTAATTATCGAAAATTTACGGGTCGTTACATATAAGCTCCGACACGAGTCAAATTTTAACGATTGAATCTGCGGCATTCAAGTACGAGTGAAGTATGGGTGTCGATTTTCGAACGCTGAAATTTGGACCGTGACAAGCTTACAACCCCAAAGTTATTTTCAGGCATACCGGAATAGATTACAAGGATATAAATCCAACATCATAAAAATATATAATTTTCCATTCATATTTAAGCTTTCCAAATCTTCAAATCTAAACTCTGTTATTTCTGTTTGACTCTTAATTTCTTCCTAATGGAATTTGTACCGCAAGCATATACACACGTATTAGAAATTTAGATCTAAGAAGAGATTTAAATTAAATTTAGATTTGGATTTAGTTTACCTTGGCTTTGGTGATTCTATTCAACCTTATTCTTCTTCTCTACTATTATCCACTATTCTCCACTTATATACATAATATATAATATAATTTTGTGTATATTTAAGAATTTTTGGAGGAAAAAAGGCAGAGCTTCACCGGGCATCGGAGAATATGAGAAGAAAAGTGGGGGTTTAGGCCCGTATTAATTAGGTTCGAATGGATGTCACTCGTTAGATTATTCTATTCTATATCCAGGCTATTCGACATAGGTTCCTATCACAACCTCCTTAATATACTAGTAGTCCGCTACACCTCTACCAGGCGATCTCTACACCTCCACTGGTCGACCGCTGGTGGTCAACCGATCGCAGTACAGAGGTCAACCGGTTTTCGTTTTATGTTAATTAATTATACTATTTCATTTAGTTCTATTTATGTCCATTTATTTCCAATTTTGACTGCTCTGATTTAAAATTAATTATGCTAAGACATTAGGTGAACATTGATGTTAATTAACATAGTTATTAATATTAGTTAATTACATTTATTTCGTTGATTACATATATAAGTGTATCTAATTCGAATTATTAAAACGTCAATAACTTTATTTGTTTTAACTCTGTACGTAAAATTTTATATTTGAAAATTGATCATAAAATTAGAACAAACGGAATGATGCAAGTTTTGTAGCCAAATTCTGATGTTTGTGAAAATTCTATTTTCAATGTTATTGGTTATTAATCAATTTCTTTTTAGTTAATTATCATTCAATATCCGTGGTGTTACAACATACAAATGAACATAATTAATATTTATGAAAAGAAATATAAAATATACCTACCAATAAATTTTAGCATGTTGACCCATGAAAGCACCCAATTATACAACCACTAAATACATTCGTAACTTGGTCATTTACGAGTTTACTTTCTAGAAACTATACATTGTCTTTAACGAGTTTCAAACTCTAAAAGAAATAAAAGGATATGGATTTTTGTACATATACCATCACATATAAATGTTATACGATGAATGGTCATAATTTGTGACAACCCACAAATCCGTATCCTTTGAATCTACAATAAACCATACATGTCCAATCCAAAAAGCACAGAATGATGGAAGGTCATGGGAAATAAGAGAGGGAGTGAGAAGAAAGGAAGAGGAAGAAACTAAAACAACACAAAATCTCACATCGCAACGGAACAAAATATAATAGAATATCAAAAGTCTTTACAAAAAGGAAAACTATAATATACATACATCAATCAGAGTACACAAGCACTAATTATCAGCTTGGACAGTTATAACAACATGTCCTCACAATTGCTAATAATTTAAAATAAACTATATAGTGAAAGTAAACAAGTACGGGAATATGTCTCTATCATCCAGTTCATCTCCTGAGCTCCAATGCAACCTAAGCAACCTATAAATATACTCGGTCTGACCCGAGCATTGTAAGGGAAGAACATCTGGAACAGTCTGGTAATCCAACATGAGAAAACACATCTCTACTGAATTTATAAAGTTATCAAAAACTCCTTTTTCAAAACAAAGGGTATCTTGTAAGACCGCTCCGCACATAAACACAGATGGGTTTTTACCTTACGATAACCAACCATTTTTATCAAATCATTTGATATTATAATAGTGTCTAAGGGTTTAAAGTAAAATTTGAATATAACTAAAATGCTTGCATCTCACGTTTCAGCGTATTTGGTATACAACTAAAACTGTATGGCGCTTATTGGTGAATGGATTCCATACAATGACTGGACACTGTGGTACGTACCGCCTACCACTGTACATCTCTAGAAAAATGTACCGAGACCAAACCTATCGATCCCTATCAACACAAGACCGACCTACCCCTTACTGGATAGTACCGAACATGTCATCACCCCTGTTGTTTCCAACCTTTTTACTGAGATTTCATGCACAACCAATCCATAAATATGTAGATATACGGTATCCAGAAAGGTGACAATATACCCTAATGGGTGCGACCCACATAGCCTTGCTGCATCTCCTCTAATTTGCAGTCATTTCCGATTAATGAGGCTTCAAGCTACGTTTGCTATATATATATATATATAGCAACCCAATTTAGGATGCTAACAATGCTCTCCAAGCATCAATGTAATACTAGCATTCGTCCATATAAGTTCATTTGGGGACTAACAAAACCGAAGGCACTATTCTCTATCTCATCCATTACGGGGAATCCTTCCCTAGGAAAATAGAGAAACGGTCCTTGCATTTAACTCCGTCTTTAGCTATATTCAACATATTCCAATTTGCAATGCTTATGTCAATTCGAAGTGGTTTTCGGATAATAAACCCGATTTCGGTCTCTTCGAACTAACAATAATAGTTTAAAATTGGCCAATGCTTTGATAGTCGGTTATTTAACTATCAAAGGAACAAACATACATCCAAATACTTATTTCCAAATGGAAATACTTCTGGCCAAGCACCAAGCAACACTATGCCTCTTTAATTAACCGTTTTGTTAATTAAATCACTTTCCAATATTTATCACAAAATATCTTTATTAGGATATATTCTCTAATCACTTTATCACTTACAATATTTGGAAAACATTTCCATATACTTATATCAATGGTATAAGTATATTCGCAAACCATCTCATTTCTGCACTCATAAAAATATCTCGGTATAATTTAATCAAATCAAGTATATATAAAATCCTTTGGAGAAACTCCTTATTTTTCCAAAGCACACTTTATAGGGTTAAAATGAATATTGCATAAAACTTGTTACGACAACACCAAAATGCTATTATATGGATTCAGCAAACTATACTTAACATTAATCTTCAATATCAAACTTCAACTGTTTATTAGTTAACAATGAAGCCAATCAAGTTGGGGAATTATTACATCTCAGACCTTGACTAAACAACATTCTTAACTTCAAAATGGATAGAAGTTTCCCCTCTTGAATATTAAAATGAAATACATAATGTACATATACATACATACATACATATATATATATATATATATATATCCTATTTATGGTACAAAACCCTCTCTTTTGGAATCACCTATTATAACAATAGTGTCATAGTCAATGTCTTCCTTACTTTCCACGAAAACGTCTATTACAACAGTAAATGATAAAATCTACGTTTTCGTCACTTAACACATTTTAAAATCACTTTTAAAATCATTTGAACTCCATTCAAAAACATTACTTTCAAACCATTTCTAAAAGATTATTCACTTTAAAATGTGAATATATTCCCTTTATAAAAAATCCATATTAGTTATTAATATAAATCATTTCCAAATTTATAAAACTATGATTGTAAATCCTTTTCCATTTAATTACTTCCTTTTTATAAAGTCTCTTCATTTAAAAATTCCCATTTATAAATCTATTTCTTTATAAATCTCATTTATTTTCAAAATCCTTTCATAAATATCGATTACCAATCAATTTTCGTATTTATAAAACAAGGTTTAAAATTATCATTTTTATTTTACAAAACCCGTTCAAACATCTCCAGTTTATTCTCACTTTCTACTTTTCCCAAAAATAGAACAACTACTTTTCTAAAATAGCCATTTCCCATATTATTTATAAATACACAATTAAGGTTTATCTCATCAATTTGCCAAAAGATAATATTCCCCAAAATTTATAAAATATCGTTTTATAAATCTATAATTTGATTTAAAAAAATTTATTTATTTATAAAATATCACATTAAAAATCCATTCCTAATATATATATAATTATATCACTTTAAAATAACAATTAAATAATACTTATATCAAAATATTTAGTTTCCTTTTTATAACAGTATTCCCTAATTATAAAACCGACTTAATATTTAATATTTTAAAAATCTATATAATATAGTCTAGAAAATCTTTATTGAAAATATTTCATAAACTACTCCTTTATATCCAAAAATTATACTTTTTATATAAATCTAATAGTTACGTTCTTTAAATAATTCAAAATAATTTATAAACATATTTAATTTTGAAAGCATTTAAAAATCAAATCTTCATTTAATAGTATTTCAAAATACTAAAAAGAGGCACAGTGCTACCAAAGCACTAAATAGGGGAAATTATATTCATGTCATCACAAATAGCATCCAACACATCATATATCACAATATAAAAAAAAAAAAAATCAATAAGGTGAGGAATCCAGTTGGATCCCTCCAACTTGTTCACCTGCATCAAATGCAACATATGAGAATAAAATGTACAATGTCTGCTTCGAGGCAAACACACGTACAAAGGGTCATCCGCTCATACACGGGTACGTATAGGGTCTCATCCGCTCCAATAGGAGGGTGTCTATATATATATATATATATATATATATATATATATATATATATATATATATATATCCAACTATTAATAATATAGTAACAACCAAAATAGCAATCACAGGCAACAAACAACATAAATAATATTATTTCCACTTATATAAAAGTATAAGTGGCCAGAGAGAGTGAGTTTCACTCACCTTGATTGCAGCTGTCGCTTCCACGTTCCGGTGCCAGTGTAAATCGAACGACGTTCAATTTAGCATGAAATTTCTACTTGCTCCAATCGTATCTAATCTAATTCCATATTCTAGATATTGTTAGTATGAACCTAACATGACTGATCGCGTTCGATTTGGACCTAATACAAAAAAATTATCACATTTATAAATTATCAATTTTTAAATAATAAGCACATACTCTAATTACTCTGTTATTTACTAATTACCCAAATAAAAATCTTCTTCCTCGTTTTAAAACCCCGCTACTATGCTGTAACAAAACCCACTTCTTAGCCATTCCTTCTCTCCTCCTTCGTTCACACTACGCTTCATGAAACTTGGTGAAACCACCATCATTCACCTCCTCTTTGCAAGAGCTAACCGAATATGCCAAAAATTTCCAAACCCGGTCCAACCATGCAACTCGCGAAATCAAGCTTTTCGCTACCGCATATGGTTATCTGACCCCCTCCATCATCATGTCGCACCTCTTTAAAACATAGGCATAGGTGCTACACAATCTCACGATCACAAATTCACTTTCCGTTTCATCGATAGTTAGATAAAATTACAAGAATCCCCAACCCTATATATTTTCCCCTTTCGTCCGAACTGCTCTTCATTGACGAGCTTCACAAATGAACAATGCATTCTTCACCTCCCATATTATTTCAAAACTTAAGCCACTACAAAATCAAAGATCTAATTTTTATATTTTTTCGTTAACTATAATTTTAGTTTCGAATTTTTTTTCCTTTAGCTTTGGGAGATAAAAATGGGAAGGACAGAATGAAAGGGAGGACAAGAAAACAAGAGTTCCTCTGTGTATACTTTCTGCTATGGTGGACTTATAAAATTCAAATTTTCCCGTATCAGGTGCACTGCTTGTTGTTCATATACGGATCCCGAATCAACAAAACAAATATACGATCGTGTTTAGATAAGTGAGGCGAACCCAAATCAGAAATAATATACACTAGTTATTGCATTTTGTAAAATCATAAATTTTTGTTATTTGACGATAAAACATCAAACATAACTTCAATATTTTCCAAATTAAAAGTCATTGAAAAATCAAATAAATTAAAATAAAAAAACATCCACAGAAATCGAATCATGAAAATTAAAAATTATTTTTCGATATTACATTTGAACTGTTATCACTGCAATTCAATTTACAAATGAATTCGTCGTTAACATTAAATAATTTAAAATGAGTTAAATCTGCCCATTAAGTTAACTGAATTGATATTCCATTAAAATTTAGTTATTTGAACCACCATTCATTATCAAATTCTCCAATTCAAATATTTTCAAACAAGCTATCTATTTGGATTCGGGTTTAAACCTAAGAATCTAATATTTAAATTAGTTAAATATTTCAAAATCAATTGACTAAAAATCTAGGTCGTTACATTCTTCCCCCTTAAAAAGAATTTCATCCTCGAAATTACTAAGGTAATCAAAATACCACAAACCCATTAACTTTCCAAAATCATTTTAATTAAAATTGATTACCAAATTCTCGTAAGCTTTCAACTTTCCGAAATTAAATAGTTTCAACTTAATCACCCCAGTTTCTAAGTTTCCAAATTCTTTCACCAATATCGACTAATAGTATTCCAAAAACTCCACTAATATCTTTTCAAGTTACAACTAAAAATCAAATTTTATTTATCAAAATTATTCCTAAAATCTCTCAAAAAAATTTCTAACTCTTAAATTTACAGAAAATTTCGCTAGTGTCTCCTTGCGTGGCTCGAACGGAAAAACTATATATTGTCACCACGGACCCAAATCCACCAAAAGAAACAAATGGCTAGTCATTAAATCATCAAATCAATCGAAATCGAAATATGTATCTTTTAGTCGGGCAACAAATTTTATTCTTTTGAAATCAAATGCATCAACTAGCTCTTGCTTCTATATACCTGTATTTTATTTACACATAATATCCAACCATATAATTTCTAACCATAACATTTTACATTTACCAATGTTTACATTTACTTTATACACTTCATTTCTAACTAACGTTTAGTAGATCCATTTTCAACTTATTTACATCCATATTCTTTTATATTCGGTTCATTACATTCATTATCCTTTTACTTACATCCAACCATTCATATCCCATTCATTTATGCCAAATTAATTCACATTCCTTTGTTACCTTATTTATTATTTAGCAACAATTCCATCAAATTTACTCCCATTTAATTTCATTTATTCAATTTATTTAATTTTATCTAAGTTAAAATTTAATTTCACATTTCAATTTCAAATTTCTTTTTCTTATCTATACCATCTCTTAAATCATAAATTCAAAAACTTATCTTTATTTATTTCACAAAGACTTAGATAGCAAATTTCAGAATTTAGACACCCGGTTTTATTTCAAATCAATTTGAAATCATATATATACATATCTCATTTGTATAACAAATCAAAATTTTAAATTTCTTAAAATCAAACACCTATTTGTCAGAATAAGATCCCAATAGCAAATCATTATGGTATCAATCCATCACTTAGAAATTCGAACATGAACACCAATGATGTCTCGATCATCATTGGAATTATTTTCCAGCGACCGAAGTGAGTTCGGTGCTTTTATTTCTTCCAAAATCTTTTTTAAAATATTCTTATTTAAAAATACTTTTAAAATAATACTACTATTATTTTTCACCATACTTGAAAATCATTTCAAAATCTTTGGGGTTTGAAATCTAAAATTCTCAGTTTGGATTCATTTTATTTACAAATCACACCTACAAATTAAATTTATAGATTTTCACTTCCTTAAAACATTTCACAAATGTTTCATCATTGTTTATTTTATAATAAACATCTTTTATTAAAGTCCAACAACCAATTAATGATAATAATCGATTTTATCATTCCTAACAACCAAACACATTATATAAAACTATAATAATTTATGAAAAAATATTATTTGTATATAAAATATAATTTAAGTAAAATTATTTCATTTACTTCATTTCAAAACAATACTATTTTGACTTGCCTTGTTTAAGAATTTAGAAACCCCTATAGGTACAGTTGTACGGACTGTGTCGGCCAGAATTCATAAGCCACTTAACAAATCAACCAACACAATATAAAACATTTTATATTCACTAATAAATACGCGCTCATACACACAAAAAAACTCATTCTAGGGTATTACTAACCCTATCTCTAACGAGTAATCTCATACCAAAGCCTAGGTGTTCGCTCAACCTAAGCTCTGATACCAAGTGTGACGATCCGCAAATTCGTACCCTTTGAATCGACAATAAACCACACATGTTCGACCCAAAAAGAGAAGAATGACATAAGGTCATGAGAAAGAAGAGAGAGAGAGTGAGAAGAAATAAAGAAGAATAAGAAACTAAAACAACACAGAATCTCACATCCCAGCAGAACAGCATATAATAGAATATCAATAGTCTTTATAGAAAGGAAAACTGTAATATACATACATCAATCAGAGTACACAATCACTAATTATCATCTAGGATAGTTATAACAACATGTCCTCACAATTGGTAATAATTTAAATAAACGATGCAGCGGAATAAACAAGTACGTGAATGCATCTCTATCATTTAGCTCATCTTCTAAGCTTCAATGCAACATAAGCAACCTATATATACTCGGTCTGACCCAAGCATTGAAAGTGAAGAACGCCCGGATCATTCTGATAATCCAACATGAGAAAGCACATCTCTACTGAATTTATAAAGTTATCAAAAACTCCTTTTTCAAAACAAGGGTATCTCGTAAGACCGCACCGCACATAAACATGGATGGTTTTTTACCTTACGATTACCAAACCATTTTTATCCTACCATTCGATATTGTAATAGTGTCTAAGGGTTTAAAGTAAAATATGAATATAGCTGAAATGCTTGCATCTCACGTTTCAGCATATTTGGTATAAAACTAAAACAATATAGCGCTTATTGGTGAATGGATTCCATACAATGACTGGACACTGGTGTACCATCCACTACAGTATACCTCTAGAAAAATATACCGAGACCGAACCTATCGATCCCTACCAACACAAGACCGGCCTACACCTTACTGGATAATACCGAATATGTCATCACCCTGGTAGCTCCCAACCTTTTTACTAAGATCTCATGCACAACTAATCCATAAATATGTTGATGGGTATCTAGAAAGGTGACAACATACCCTAATGGGTGTGACCCGCATAGCCTTGCTGCATTTCCCTTAATTTTTAGTCATTCCGGTTGATGAGGCTTGAGGCTACGTTTACCTTTTATATAGCAACCCAACTTGGAATGCTAACACCGCCCTCCAGGCATCAATGCAATACTAGAATTCATCCATACAAGCTCGTTCTAGGACTGAACGAAGCCGAAGGCACTATTCTCTATGTCATCCATTACGAGGAATCTTTCCCTAGGAAAATAGAGAAATAGTCCTTAAATTTAACACCATCTTTGGCTATCTTCAACGTATTCCAATTCGCAACACTTATGTCAATTCGAAGTGGTTTCGGATAATAAACCCGATTCCGGTCTCTTCGAACTAACAACGATAGTTTAAAAATATTTTGATAGCCAGTTATTTAACTATCAAAGGAACAAACATACATCCAATGAATTATTTCAAGATGGAAATACTAATGGTTAAACACCAAGCAACACTATGCCTCTTTAAACCTTTTTGTTAGTTAAAACACTTTCCAATATTTATCACAAAATATCTTTATTAAGATATATTCTCTAATCACTTTATCACTTACGATATTTGGAAAACATTTCCATATACTTATCTCTAATCGCTTTATCACTTTTTATTTTTCCAAAGCATACTTTATTTGGTTAAAACGAATGTTGCGTAAAACATTATTGCGACAACCCTAAAATGATAGTATAGGGATTCAACTAATTATACGTAATATTAATCTTTGATATCGAACTTCAACTGTTTATTAGTTAACAATGTAGCTAATCAAGTTGGAGAATTATTACCTCTTAGAACTTGACTGAACAACATTCCTAACTTCAAAATGGATGAAGTTTCCCCTCTCGAATATTAACACCAAATATAGAATGTATACATAAATCATGTTTACTACACAAAACCCTCTTTTGGAAGCACCTACTATAACAATAGTGTTATAGTCTATGTCTTCCTTACTTTCCATGAAAACGTTTATTACAAAAATAAATGTTGAAATCTATGTTTCGTCACTTGACACATTTTAAAATCATTTGAACTCCATTCAAAAATATTGCTTTCAAACAATTTCTAAAAGATTATTCACTTTAAAATGTGTATATATTCCCTTTATAAAAATCCATATTTAATTCCTAATGTAAATCATTTCCAGATTTATAAAACTATGATTATAAATAATTTCTATTTAATCAATTCATTTTTATAAAATCTCTTTATTTATAAATTCCCGTTTATAAATCTATTTCTTTATAAATCTCATTTATCTTCAAAATCCATTTATAAATATCGATTACCAATAAATTTTCATATTTATGAAACGAGGTTTAAAATTCTCATTTCTATTTTACAAAACCTTGTTCAACATCGCTCAGTTTATTCTCACTTTCTATTTTTCCCAAAAATAGAACAACCACTTTTCTAAAATAATCATTTCCTATATTATTTATAAATCCACAATTGAGGTCTATCTCTTCAATTTGCCAAATGATAATATTCCCCTAAATCTATAAAACATCGTTTTATAAATCTATCATTTCATTTAAAAATTTTACTTATTTCTAAAATATCACATTAGAAATCCATTCTTAATATATATAATTATATAACTTTAAAATAACACTTAAATTTAATATCTTTTTTGAAACAGTATTCTCTAATTATAAAGCCGACTTAATATTTCATATTTTAAAATCTATATAACATAGTCTAGAAAATCTTTATTGAAAATATTTCGTAAACTATTTGCTTATATCCAAATATCTTACTTTTTTATAAATCTAAAAAATATCTTCTTTAAATAATTCGAAATAATTTATAAACATATTTAATTTTGAAACCATCTAAAAATCAAATCTTCACTTAATAATATTTCAAAATACTAAAAAGAGGCATAGTGCTACCATGGCACTACATAGGGAAAATTATATTCATGTCATCACATATGGCATCCAACACATCATATATCACAATATATGAAAAATAAATCAACAACGTGAGGAATGTAGTTGGATCCCTCAAACTCGTTCACCTGCATCAAATACAGCATATGAGAATAAAATGTACAATGGCTGTTTCGAGGCAGACGTGCGTACAAAGGGTCATCCGCTCATACACGGGAACGTATAGGGTCTCATCGCTCCAATAAAAGTGTATGTATATATCCAACTACTAATAATATAGTAAACAACCAAAATAGCAATCACAGGCAACAAACAACATAAATAAAATTATTTCCACTTATATAAAAATATAAGTGGCCAAAGAGAGTGAGTTTTACTCACCTTAATTGCAGTTGTCGCTTCCACATTTTGGTTTCCATCTAAATTGAATGATCATATCCAATCCAATTCCATAATATAAATCTTGTCAATATGAACCTAACGCGATTGATCGCATTCAATTTTGACCTAATACGCAAAAATTATCACATTTATAAATTATTGATTTTTAAATAATAATAAAATACTCTAGTTACTCTCTTAATTACTAATTACCCAAATAACCATCTTCTTCCTCATTTTAAAACCCCACTTCTTTGCTGTAACAAAACCCACTTCATAGACGTTCTTTCTCACCTATTTCGCTCACACTACGCTTCATGTAACTCGATGAAACCACCGTCATTCTCCTCCTCTTTGTGAACGCTACCCGAACATGCCAAAAATTCCAAACCAGGTCCAATTATGCAACTCGTGACATCAGGCTCCTCGCTACCGCACGTGGTTATCAGACCCCTACCCTCCCAACGTCAAGTCATGCCTCTTCAAAACATAGGCGTAGGTGCTACACGATCTTAAGGTCACAAATACACTGCCTGTTTCATCGATCGTCAACTAAAATTACAAGAACCCTCAACCCTATATATTTTCCCCTTTCGTCTGAACTGCTCTTCACTGACGAGCTTCGCAAATGAACAATTCATTTTTTACTTCCCATATTATTTCAAAACTTAAGCACTGCACAATCAAAGACCCAATTTTATATTTTTTCATTAAGTAGAATTGTAGTTTTGAATTTTTATTCTTAAGCTTTGGCAGATAAAAAAGGGAAGGACGAAATGAAAGGGAGGATAAGGAAATAAGAGTTCGGCTGTGTGTACTTTTTGCTATGGTTGACTTACCAAAATTCAAATGTTCCAATATCACAGTGCGCTGCTTGTCATTCCTATGCGCGAATCAACAAAACAAATATATGGTTGTGCTCAGATAATTAAGGCGACCCCAAATCAGAAATAATATACATTAGTTATTGCATTTTGTAATACTGCAAATTGTTGTTATTTGATGATAAAACGTCAAACTTAAGTTCAATATTTTTCAAATTAAAAATCATGAAAAAATCAAATAAATTAAATTAAAAATATGTCCACAGAAATCGAATCATGAAAATTAAAAATTATTGTCCAGTATTTCATTTAAATTATTGTCATTACACTTTAATTTACAAATGAATTCGCGGTTAATATTACATAATTTAAAATGAGTTAAATATGCCCAATAAATTAACTGAATTGATATTCCATTAAAAATCTAGTTATTTGAATCACCATTCAATATCAAATTCTCCAGTTCAAATATTTTCAAACAAGTTATCTATTTGGATTCAGGTTTAAACCCAATAATCTAATATTTAAATTAATTAAATATTTCAAAATCAATTGATTAAAAATCCAAATCGTTACATAATTCGTAATGTAAGAATCCTCGATGAAAATAGTTCATTGAAATAAGCAAGTAAGCTGTAGTTTGAGATCGTGTATTATATATGATTGATTACAATAATGATCTTAATGTGGTAGATGCAACATTGGACGAAGGGCTACAAGTTAGATCTTAGAGTTTGATCGCTAAAATATCAGTTCTAGTTGTTTACGTAAAGTGCAATTTATAAAATGTCCTTAAAATTCAAGGAAAACCAAATGCAATTATGATATTGTTGCTAGTACTTCCTTGGTATTGTTTGAGTGTTTAGAAAAGAAATTGAATATATAAGAGTGGATGTGACCTAAAGCGCAGTTAGGATAAAAAGAGTGAATGATCACTTCTGCTTCATAAAGAAACATCGAAAATGTGAATTGTAAAATAGTAGTTGGTACTAAACATTGGAATGATAAAAATGATTTCTATTCCAAAATGTATTTTCATATTAAAAATTGTTTCTTATGACATTTATTCTTCTAATTTTAAGATATTTGATCTGAAAACTCTTGATTAAAAAACCGGTTACAGTTGATCAAATAAATTGCCTACATTAAGTGGTTGAATGACCTTCGTATTTCCTACACTATTATAGCAATGGTAGAAATAGTGGGAGATTTCCATATAACACTTATCGGTCGCATCAAGTTACAAAAATGGTTTTCGTAAAACATACGAATCATTATTTATGAAATACTAATTGTCTTTTAGTGTTAACTGAAAAACTAACATAGTTTTATTTTAAGATGAATATTATGAATATTCATTATAAAATAAAACTACAGTATTGGTATTTTTGATGCATTAGAAAATATAGATGTATATAAATTTATTTGCAATTATGGACTGTTAACCCGCCTTTTGTCAAGGCAATATACATGCAGACTCACGATTATCAATGCCAATGAGTTCAGATGATGATTGTGGGACCTAGAAATCAAGTATAAATAATAATACGAAGTCGAGATTGAATGAAATTGATAGATATGCAAGGCAGAATGTTTGGTATGCTTCAACACATATGAGCAAGTGCATTTCGATAGAAAATAATTAATAATTCAACAACCACAAGAGGGATTGAAGTGAAACTCTAGGAACAGGAAGAGGGGACCCTAGGGAGTTCACCTTAGGGGTCACACCCTAAAACATGTGACCTGAAGGGATCAGTACCGATCCCTCCATAGTTGTTGGCTATATTCTAATTCTGGTAGTAATTAGCCAATATCTCAATATTTATTGATCCAATTAACATGAAACTTAGAACACAAGCTAATTAAAATATATAGAACACCTATAGGGATCCATATCATTTGGAGCAAGCTGGAGGGATTAGTACCTATCCCTCCACAGGGATCGGCTATAATCAGCCATCACAACTTATTGCAATAAAGACTGATCAATAACTCGAGTTCTACTAATCTAATTAGCATGAAACTTGCAGGCTAAGCATAATACAATATGAAGAAGATCCCCTAAGGATTGCATAGCATTTAAAAGAGATTGGAGGGATCAGTACTTATCCTCTAGAGGGATCGGTAGAAATTAGAATTCAAGCAACACCATTTCACAGAAAACGTGATATCCCACAAATCATAAGCCGAAATGGCACAATATTTGGAGGGCGAGTAGCTAACATTATGGGGTCCCCTAATAGGGATAGAAACCCATTTGGATACACTAATAGGGATCAGTACTGATCCTTATTATGGGTCCAATGGGCTTAAATTTTTTTGGGTTGCCTTGTCTTGGTTTCCCAAACCTTCTTTCAAAATTTCAGCCTGATCCATGCACATCTTCCCTATAAATACAGCAGGCATAAGGTTAGAAAAGGGATCTTCTTTTTGCTTCTCTTTATCTTCAATCTAGGATACACTCTGCCAATTTTATTCTTAGATTTCAGATTGTAATTGTAAACAACTTAAGTATACTAAAAGGGATTATTTGGGAGTGGACATAGGCCGGAGTTAGCCGAACCACTATAAATCTTATTTCTTTCTACTTTCTTTCTGGTTGTTTTTATTTTGTTCTTCATTTATTTCTCTTCATATTTAAGTGATTGGATTAGATATTGGTACTTTTACATAATTGCGTGTTGGCAGCCAATTTTGACACCAACATTTTGTGCTTCTAGTGAGAGAGCTTACCCCACGAATTTGGAGTTCAGATTTGGAATCAATTAGAGAGCTTGGATTTAAAGCAATGATGAAGCAATCTGTAGGAAGGTAGGTAGCGGATAGGAACCATCATGAAGGGGGTCATGCAGCTTCCTTAGGAGCTAGAGCTAATCAAACATCTATCTACATCACTAGAGATGAAATGGAAACAATGATGGACGTTATGCAGGAACGGATGCTGAAAATACAAGAGAAGATGATGCAGAATCTACTCCAATAGATTAAGAAGGAAAGAGCCATAGGAGCTGCTGGAATGCAGGACAAAGGAGTTGGAACAATAGGCACCACTGGAGCTATAGATCAAGGAGGTAAGGTGACTGTAATCATTGGAAATCATAACAAGGAATATAGAAATGGAGCCAATGGACGAAGGAGTGGAGCAGAGCTGCCAGGGGCAGTCTCCAACCATCTTTAAGGGATTGACACCGATCCCTCTAGAGGGATCGGTACCGATCCCCAAAGGCTAGGGGCATGCCCCCATATAGTTGTTCATGATGCTATAGGACCTATGGTCAATCTCGTGGAGCTTGGTGTGAATTGAAATTCGGATGCTCGTCCAGAGGAATACATTCTAGAATTCCCTCGTAGACTCGGGGAAAGCTTGGACATGATGATAAGAGACTACTACTGGAAGACAATGATAGGTTTGCAGAGATGATCAGGCGAGCTATGCATAAAGGAGTAGTGTACAAGGATCTGGAGGATGTAAATAGAAGTCCATTCGCACCTAATATCAGGAATACTAGGAATCCACCAGAATTCATACTACCAACATTGGACGCTTATGATGGAAAGTTGAATCTAATTTTTCATACGATGAGGTATACACAGCACATGCAAGTACTGAGGGCTTTAGAAAAAGTCCTTGCATGATGCTTCCTCCTATACTTAATGGATGTAGCTGGGCTATGGTTTAGACAGTTGGAGAGCGGTTCTATTGGCACATGGATGGAACTGGTTGAAAGATTTATGAAGCACTTTTGGATTCACATTACGAGACCCAAGAATGTGATGAAATTGACATCAGTAAAGCAGTAGGCAGGAGAATCAATTAAGAATTTCTTAACAAGGTTTAATGTGCAGTTGTTTTCGCGGATCAACTAGATCCGTCGATGGTTTTGATGGCGGTGGTGTTAGGACTTGTAGCTAATTCAGATTTTAAGATATCACTGATGCGGGATCCACCGATGGATCTCAAGGAATTATACCATGAAGCAGAAAGATTTATATGTCAAGAAGATGCAAAAGCTGATAAAGAGGCAACATAAGTTAATACCGTATGGGGCAGAGAACCGCCTGGTGAGAGCTCGTGAAAGAATAAGGGTGAATGGTACATGGATAATGGATTTGATGGATCAAGCGATAAATGGGGGAACCCAGATTCTCTTCTTACTCAAAATTGAATGAAACACTAGAATAGATATATCTAGGTACTTAAGGACGCCTTCCATATTGATGGTTGGCAAGGAGGGAACCCTCCGAATGTGAACGGACATCAGGAAAGCGCTACCTATTCCATGAGCTGAATGGGCACAATACAAATGACCGTATGCATTGGAAGGATATCATTGAGGAGCACATAAGGAATTGTCAGTTACAATAATACATAAGGACCCGGGCTATGGTGGTGGAACAGGAGGAGCCACCGTCCACCTTGGATGAAAATAGTACTGGATCAAGGCATCATCATCAAATTGTCATCAATTGATTAGGATGGCATGGAATAAGTAACAAAATCCACAGGATGATGCCTAAGTCACTTACACATGTACGGGAACAAGGACGGTCTCTAGGCATGCTTTGAGATGATGATAAACCGTAATGCTTGGGTTTGTGAAATTAGTTTTTCATTTTCTTATCTTTTCTTCTTGTTTGCTTTGAACTCTGGTTTATTGGTTGTAGGATCCTTATTTTATATTTTGGCAAATGGACGTAGGAATGTTTAAATTTGGATCAATGTAATAGATAACATAGGTTGTCAGGTATGAACTATGTCAGGTATGGGGTAGGTCACTTCCCTCAAACATGATGGATCGGCTTACTCAGGTCATCGAGTATGGATTGTGCCTGGAAAGGATCCGGAGAGATCAAGGTCGTCAGGTATGGACTATGCCTTACAAGGAGTAGGTTGCTTCGCTCGAACGTGATGGATCAGCATACCGAGATCATTGAGTGTGGATTGTGCTCGGCAAGGATCCTGAGAGATCAAGGTCATCAGGTATGGAGTATGTCTAACAAAGGGTAGCTCGCTTCGCTCGAACACACTGAGTCTGTAGAGGTCAAGGTTATCAAGTATAGACTATGCCTGGCAAGGGGTAGGCCGCTTCTGTCGAACATGCTGGATCGCCCTACTTAGGTCATCGAATATGGATCGTATTCGAAAAGGATCCGGTGAGATCGAGGCTTTTGGATTTGGCAAACAAACCAGTAAGGTCATGGAATTGGCAATTGGCTTTGGACAGATATATATTCGGCTAAGGATTTGGAATGCATTCGTAATTGGAGATCGACTCAGAACAGTCATGGATTTCACTAATGATCCGAAGAGATCATAGATTTGGATTGGCAATGGATTAGATTCTGGATTGGAAAATACGGCTTTCAGTGGACTATGGATTTTGGATTTTGGATTTATGGCAATTCGTAATACACCTTCCTGTCTCAAGGCATGTTTTAGGGGGAAAAGTGTTAACCCACCTTTTTCCAAGGAAGTATACATATGGATTTGAACTAACAGACTTCACCATTATCAAGGCCGATGAGTCTAGAGTGATGACAATGGGACCTAGGAATCAAGTATAGATAACAACACGAAAGTGAGATTGAATGGAATTGATAGATATGCAAGGCAGAATCTTCAAAGTATGGAATTGTGACGACCCGAAATTTTTAAGCAATTTAAAATGGGAATATTAAATTGATTTTAAATATTCAATATAATAATTTTAACTGGAATTACAAATATCGTTATTTGTTTGATAATTAAATAATAAAATTTAAGTATTAGAAGTTAAGTAAATTGTTGAATCTAGAATTTTAAGCAGGTTAAAAATAATTTGAAGGCTCGAAAAATTTATATTGATGATACTGAGAATAATAGAAATTTTAAAATTTGAATTTAACACCGATTTATTCAGTTTTAAGAGTATATCGTTTTAAATTGAATTTAAAAATAGCTTTCCGAGGGATAGTCTCGGAATTCGACGAAACCAGCGCCATTGGATCCGTAATGTATTATTATTATCGGATATCAATTTTCGCGTTGTTTGGGATTACCGTTGGATCGTACGATAGGTTAATGCCTAGAATAATCAATTTGAATTTAAAAATTAATAGTCAAGCTTCTCTTATACGCCATTCTTTAAACATTCCTCTACACGCTACTATCGCCTTTAAAATAATAACAATCTCAATTTTTCTCATTTCTTTCCTCAATCGACAGTCAGAAGAAAAAAAAATCGAAATTAATGGCGGACACCATATCCTCCTCCTCAATTCGAATAGACCAGATTTAGGAAACGTGTTCATCTCCATGACTTGTCTGAAGGGATCGAGCTTCTGAAGCTCGTGCGCGCTCGTGTAGTGGTCTGCGTCGACTCGAAGTCGCGATTCGAGGAAGGAGGGTTTCAAGGCCGTGCTATTCGAGACTCGCGTTCATAGCAGAGGGATTGGAAGGAGATCGAGTAAAGGGAATCTCGTGAGCAAGGCGCTGTTTTGGCAAGTCTCGATTTCGGAGGCGTCTGCTACTAGGGTTTCGATCTGATGGAGGCGTTCGAACTTGAAGAGGTTGCGCTGGTTGAGGTTCGCGATGGCGAGCATCAGAGGGACGTTTGCGTACTGAGGTATTGGTTGCCTGAGTTGTCAGCAAGGTATATCTTCTATTTTAATCTTATTTAGAGAAAAATTTGTATGTATACAAAATTGAGAATAGATAGGATTTGATTTTAATTTTGACAGTAAGATATAGCACAATATGTTTGAAATTGAATGAATATATTTATAGATTAGGAAAGGATAAAATAAAAACAAAAAAAATAATAATAATATATAGAAAGAAATATATATATGATAGGTCAGATATATCTATATTTAGCTTGCTGTTTAATTTTAAGATATGTACAATGTTAGGATATATATGAGATTCCCGAAATAAGAGTTTATATATATATATATAAAAAATGTTGAAACCAGCTTATTAATTATCCTAGTGACTAAAAGATGTTCAAAAGGGAAATTTAGTTTAAACAAATCAACTAGCTAATAAAATTTATTGAATGATAATTGATTTTTCAATCGGTTCAAATATTAATAAAATCATCTAATATTTATTTAAGGTCAACATTCGAAAGGAGACAAGTCGAGATTGGATCAGATTGCATAATAAAAATGAAAGGTGAGTTAATCTCACTCAGTTTATTTAAATTTAAATTTAAATGATTAAATTTAAATAATTGTTGAATGGTTGAAATTGATTGATTGATGTGCTATAGTATGATATATTCTGGAATTGGTATATTATGTTGTGCTAACATCTGTGGATGCAGGGAAAACAGGTTGGAGGGATCCAACTGGACCCCTCAATATTTATTTAAATTATTGAATACCCTCTATTGTGATTTATTTGATATTCTATGATGATCTTTATTGGAATATTGAATGCTATGGTTCGATTAAATATATTTGGGTATGATGAATTACCAAAAATATATAAATTGGATTTTTGTAAGATGATAAAAGAAGTGAAATTGTAAGTAGAATGATTATAGAAATTTGAATTAAATTTTTAAATGAATTGGAAAGAAATAAAATGACTTTAAAATTCTATAAATAAATCTTGAGTATAGAATGGAAATTTGAAGAAACAAAGAGTCAATGAATTTTAATCTTCAGTGATATTAATTAAAAGAATAAAACATTTATATAAAATTTAAGATTTAAATTATTAAAAGGAATAAAGAAGAAGTTGGGAAAAACTGAAATTCGGATATTTCACTTAAAAAGGTTTAAAAACAAACGGAAAATAATAATATTAATAATAAGTCTTAATTAATGAATTTTAAATGATTATTTCAATAAAATAAATTGAAAATCAATTCGGGAAAATTGATTTAAGTGATTGAAGTTGGAATTTTCTCTGGATAGCCAAGTACATGTTTTTAAAAAGTAAACTTTTAAATATAAATTAAATGTTTTAAAATTGTTTTTAAGGGAAGTAAGTTTTGTAAAATTTATTATTTCTAATATTTGAAGTCTCAAGTAAGATTTTCTTTTAATCTATTTTAGTAGTAATTATTAAGAAGTAACTTAGTATTACGTTTTTAGAAAGAAGAAATCTTGTTTTATATTTACTAAGTAACTTTATTTCAAATATTTATATAGTATGTATTTTTAACAAATTATTAAAATAGCTTTAATTTAAATGTTTTAAAATATATTTCAAAGTAAAGTGTTTTAAATTATTATTTTTAAAATCTAGCTTTGTGCTTGGTAATTTCAAAGGAGATAGAAAATATTTGGGAAAGTTTATTCTGAAAAGAAAGATGGTTTTGAAAACTGTTTTCAAAGGGTTGAAAATAGAAAATATATCTTGGGAAGATATTTTGAGGTTAATAAATAATTTGGAAAATTATTTATTGTTTGATGGATGTTGTGAATATTAATTGATAGTTAAATAACCGACTATCAATATTGGCCAACTGCGTTGATCGTTTCGAAGAGACCGGGATCGAGATTTATTTCTCGAAAACCACTTCGATCCGGTTTGTACGTTTTCGTGCGAAAAACGTGTTAGAAGTCGAAGATGGAGCAGTGAAGTGCAAGGGCTAGTCGTTACTAATCCTGAGGACATTTCCAAAATGGAAGTAGTAGGAATAGTGCCTTCGGTTCCGTTCGAACCCGGGACGGACTTGTATGGACGAATGCTTGCGAAACATCGTCAGGTGGACGATGGGCATTCTAAGTGAAAACGTTCTAAAAGGTAACGCTTAGCCTCAAGCCTCATCAAATGGGAATGACTGAAAATCAGGGGATATGCAGCAAGGTTAGGTGGGTCATGCCCAAGCAGGACAAGATAATTCCCCTGTCTAGATGTCCCTTATATATTTCGGCTTAGTGGGTGGTTGGTCGCGCCAACCACGGGGTTTATCTTGTTCGGGACTGTTCAGTAAGGAATGGTTCCGGCCTTGTGTTGCAGGGGATGAAGGGAGTAGTCCTCGGTACGGTGATCTAGGCCCCGTACTGTGACAGGTGGTACCACAGTGCCTAGTCATTGTTGGAAATCCATTTTCCCTACGAGCCTTGTACGAGTTTTGTTTGTATTACCCACTTTTGTGGCTAGTAGCTGGAATTTAATAGATGTAACAATTTCGGTTATTTTATAAGTATTTGTATATAGACCCTATTATAATATCAGAGGATTTCTATAAAAATTGTTTTAGCTATCGTAAGGTAAAAACCCGACATGTTTATTTGTGGCGTGGTCTTACGAGATGCTTTTGTTTTTCAAAGGATTTTTGAAACTTTAATAATCAATTGGGTGTGATTTTCTCACTCTGGTATTCCAGACTGACTCGGGTATTATTTAACTGTAATGCTCGGGTCAGACCGAGTATTATAGGATACAGGATTTGATGCTATGGAGCTCAGGAGACGAGCAGGATGACGACACGTATTCTCGTACTTATTTATTTATATATTCCGCTGTTGAGTTGTGTATTCTGAGTTGTTGTGTATTCATTGTATGATATTAATGTTGAGCTGTGATTGATTTACTCTGATGATGTAATATATAAACAGAAATATTTGATGTTGAGTAAAGATTATATATTATCTATTATATTTTGTTCCGCTGCGATGATTAGATTCTGATCTTGATTTTGTTTTCTCTTCTTCTACTTCTTCTTCTTAAACCCAAATGGTTCGTAATTCTGTGCAACTTGAGTTGATTGTTGTAGAATAGTGTTAACTCAAGGGGTACGGATTTGCGGGTCGTTACACTTGGTATCAGAGCTTAGGTTGGTGATAACCTTGGCTCTGGTGGGAATTACTCATTTAAATTAGAGTCTATAGTACTCTATAATGAGTTTGAGCGTATTAATAGATATGAGCGCGTATTTGTTAGTGAATATAAATTGTTTTAATAATGTGTTGATTGATTTATTGAGTGGCATATGAACCTTCGTCGGCACAGTCCGTACAACTGTATCGAAGGGGTTTCTAAACACTTGAATAGAACAATCGACACGGTATTGTTTTAAATATGGGTAAATGAAATAATTTTACCCAAAAACATATTTTGATATAAAGAATAGCTTTTAAAACTATTTAGCTCTTATATGGTTGCTTGGATGTTAGTTGGATGCTAGGAATGATAATATTAAAGTATTATCATTGTTAAATGAAAATTTAACTAGAAATTGAAAAAAAAAAAAACCAAAGTTTGAAGGAAATAAATTCATAATGAAATGAAATGTATAAATATGAATTATAAATGTAATTATAAAATTGAAGTGTAAGCAAGAGTGAATTCGTATAAGCATAAACTGTACAAAGGAAATATGGTTAAAACTTATTTAAGCAAGATTTGGAGATTTAAATCCCGGGAATTTGGAAGTATTTTTAAAGATAAATGATGGCATCATTGTTTGGAGGTATTTCTGAAAGGGAATTGTTATAAATGGATTTTGGAAGTAATATAGCTTTGAAATTACTTGGATTATTGGAAAATAATTCTGATGATGACGGCCGCATCATCAGTATTCATTTTCGAATTTCTAAGTGACGAATTGCTACCAAAGTGATTTGTTCTGGAAGCAGATGTTTTTGAAAATTTCAAAAGAAATTTGTTGGAAATAAAAGCCAGGATTGGATAATTTTTTTTTTTTTGAGAAATGTGGTTTGAGATATTGGAGATTTCAAAATGATTTAAAGCCAAAGCCGGGAGTTTAAAAATCCTGATGAGATGATTGTAAGCTTATAAATTGAGATGATTTTTAAATCAGGAAAGGAATATAGGTTTGAATGTTGGAATTAAAATTTAAAGAGAAAAGTTGAAAATGAAATTAACTTGGATTTGAAAATAAAAATTTGACTGGATTGAAATTAATTGAATAAGCTGAAAGAATATCCAGTTGTATTCGAATTGAGTTAAATAAATCCGAGTTAAAGTAAAAATTGAGTTGGGATGAGAATTCAATTGAATTAATTAATGAAATTAAATTCTTACCTGAATAAATGGGAAGTAAACTGGATAAGAAATAAGAATTGAAATAAATAAATCAGAATAACTTATAAAAGAATTAAAGATCCATGGAAATAAAATATGCTGGGGCTATAAATAAATAGAAGGCTTGAGTTAAAAATAAAAGATGAATATATTCCAGCTTATGATGAATGGAATTGTATAAAATAATAAGTTGTGACTTATTAAATTGAAAGTGGAATACAATGCCTAAAATCAATATTTTGATAAATTGAAAAATGAAATGAGGATCCAAACTTGAAGTATAAAATAAATATTGAACTTAAGAAAATTAAATGGAGGGATATTTTGAATAAAATTTCAAGTGTTGGATTATGAATAATGGGAGAACTAATTGGATAATAAATTAGTTAATGGAATTGAATTGTAAGTTTATGATGAAGTTTGGAAATAAACTCAAGTTATAAATTAAAATTGATTCAAATTGTTGATGAAGTGAAAGTATTTGAGAATGAAGCTGAATGGTGAGTTAATAAATTGGGGGGCAAATTAAAAGTGAAAAACAGAATCAGAACTTGAGTTATTAATTAAAATTAGACTTGAAGTGTTAATAAAGTAAATATAATTTGAAAAGTGTTGAATAAAAATGAAATGGATTAAAATAGTAATGATATGAATTGCAAATAAAATACAAATCAGTGGAAATAAGTTGGAAATGGCTTTGTGATAAATTGAATGAGTTGAATCTGGGAAGTTAAATTCTATAATAACCAATCAAATGAAATTGAAAATTTATAATGAGATTGGATTGAAATAGAATCAAGTTAAATTGAAAAGAGAACTTTGATTGTAAGATGAGAATGGGCTTAAGTGTAAAATTTGAATAAATTGAAGTAAATTGACGTAAGCTGAATAAATCGAAGAGAGTTGAATTTAATTCAACTTATACCAAGTTTAATGATGTTGGATTAAATTTGAATCAAGTAAAAATAAATATGGATTGAAATAAAAACTTGGTGGGTGATAATAATATTTAAGAAAATGGAAAATTCGTAATGAATTGAGTGGATAAGTTAATTATACTGAATAAGTGATTGGATGAGATAAATAAGAACCAAAGGAAGTATGCTTTAAATAAGTTGAGGAATGGTTATTGAATGAAATAGCTTGGATTGTTTTTGAGCTAAATAAAATAGTTGGAATAAACAAATACGGAATGAAATGTAAATAAATGAATTGTAAATTAAATTTAAATGGAATGTGTCGAGCTAAATAAATAATTGTGAATGGATTAAAATAAAAGGGAAGTTTAATTGGTAAATAAGATGAACCTAAATTGTTAATGGTTTTGAATGGAACTTGTTTGAATAATGGAACTAGTTGGGTTAATAAATGAAATACAAGTGAATGTATTCAAATCTGAAATGGAAGCGAAGATAATTGGATTGTGAATAAATTTGAGAATGAAATAGAATTAAGTATAAATTGAGTTAAAATCCATTTAAATTGGTTATAAAACATAAATATTTGTTTATTCACATAGATCTTGTCAAATTTGCATAGAATAAATATCATTGGATGTAAATGGAAGTAATTAAAATTCTATGAGTTGATAGAAGTGAAATAAATTGATTTTGAGAGCAATTAAACTAAATATGAGTTCAGTTTGCTTAAAAATAAATTAGTGTAAGCAATTGAGTTTTAAACCATTCGAATTGATGAAGTTGTGTACGAATGGATTGAAAACCATTCAAATTGCATATAAATGGTTTATAAATTAATTGAAAGCAGTTGAATCAGCGTGGAAACTATATAAATCGCTTACGGAAAAATGTTTGGTGTGAATTGCTTTTAGAATTCATATGTTTTAACTATTGCTAAATAGTGAAATGTGTTAAACTTCTTATATTTGGCACTTACAAGTTTAAACTGAGTAAGTACAGGTACCTGGAAGCCATGTGGCTGGATTTGGGTTGGGCTATTTGCTAAAATTAAGAAGCCGCTTGCTTAAAATGCTAAATAAGGTACGCCTATGTAATTAATTTAGGAAATATGAACTGTTTTTGGTTTTTCCGACCGTGTGGGTCGATGTATATATATTTATCTCTTTTGTCAAATTGCAAAAGCTCCTCCGTACAAAGGGGACTCTGCCAAAAATTTTCAGAAATTTTGGGAGTTAGAAAATTTTTGAAAATTTTGGAAAATTTTGTTAACGACAAAACTATTTAGAATTTGAAACTAAAATTAATTAGTAAATGAAATTAACTAAAGTAATGACATGAATTAGTAATAAATGAAAAATAAAATTCAAATGCTTCAAGTTAGAGATAGATTGAATTCATATGAAAATGAAAGAATTAATTTGAATAGAAATGATATAAACTTAAGTGGAAGGTAATAATGCATATAAAAAGCATATAAAATACTTGTACTAACTTAAGTATAAAATGGTGCATTCTTAATTGGAAATGGAATATCACAAATACATTCTAAGTTGATATTTGGGATTAATAAATATTGACATTGGTAAGAAAGTTGATATAATGTTTTGGGATATTGTGTTTGGATATTGGTGCTAAACAGGATATGCAGGTAATATAAAGGGAAAAGAGATTTGGTTTTGATTTCAGAAAGATAAATATGAATTGCCCGACAAAAGGTATGTATTTAAATTTGGTATGAAATTTGATTGGGATTTGGATTTGGATTGAGCCACTTGGTTTTTTGTTTTCTTTTTGGATTTGGAAGGCCGTAGAGCCATTTTGTAGTTGTACCGAGCTAGCCGCGCAAAGGAGACGCTAGCAAAAATTTTCGGAAATTTAGGGAGTTAGAAAAATTTTGAGAAAATTTTGATAATTCAACATTGATTTTAGGATTAAAACTGGAAAGGTTGAGTAAATAGAGTTGTTTGGGAAATATGGAAAGGTTTGGAAAGTTAATAAGAATGATAATGGGTCTTTTATAAAAGATAGTTGGATGGATGTTGAACTGTTTGGTTTTAGGGAAATAGTAAACGGGTATTGGATCATTCTTCCTAATTAGTAATTTCGGGGACGAAATTCTTTTAAGGGGGAAGGAATGTGACGACCCGAAATTTTTAAGCAATTTAAAATGGGAATATTTAATTGATTTTAAATATTCAATATAATAATTTTAACTGGAATTACAAATATCGTTATTTGTTTGATAATTAAATAATAAAATTTAAGTATTAGAAGTTAAGTAAATTGTTGAATCTAGAATTTTAAGCAGGTTAAAAATAATTTGAAGGCTCGAAAAATTTATATTGATGATACTGAGAATAATAGAAATTTTAAAATTTGAATTTAACACCGATTTATTCAGTTTTAAGAGTATATCGTTTTAAATTGAATTTAAAAATAGCTTTCCGAGGGATAGTCTCGGAATTCGACGAAACCAGCGCCATTGGATCCGTAATGTATTATTATTATCGGATTTCAATTTTCGCGTTGTTTGGGATTACCGTTGGATCGTACGATAGGTTAATGCCTAGAATAATCAATTTGAATTTAAAAATTAATAGTCAAGCTTCTCTTATACGCCATTCTTTAAACATTCCTCTACACGCTACTATCGCCTTTAAAATAATAACAATCTCAATTTTTCTCATTTCTTTCCTCAATCGACAGTCAGAAGAAAAAAAAATCGAAATTAATGGCGGACACCATATCCTCCTCCTCAATTCGAATAGACCAGATTTAGGAAACGTGTTCATCTCCATGACTTGTCTGAAGGGATCGAGCTTCTGAAGCTCGTGCGCGCTCGTGTAGTGGTCAGCGTCGACTCGAAGTCGCGATTCGAGGAAGGAGGGTTTCAAGGCCGTGCTATTCGAGACTCGCGTTCATAGCAGAGGGATTGGAAGGAGATCGAGTAAAGGGAATCTCGTGAGCAAGGCGCTGTTTTGGCAAGTCTCGATTTCGGAGGCGTCTGCTACTAGGGTTTCGATCTGATGGAGGCGTTCGAACTTGAAGAGGTTGCGCTGGTTGAGGTTCGCGATGGCGAGCATCAGAGGGACGTTTGCGTACTGAGGTATTGGTTGCCTGAGTTGTCAGCAAGGTATATCTTCTATTTTAATCTTATTTAGAGAAAAATTTGTATGTATACAAAATTGAGAATAGATAGGATTTGATTTTAATTTTGACAGTAAGATATAGCACAATATGTTTGAAATTGAATGAATATATTTATAGATTAGGAAAGGATAAAATAAAAACAAAAAAAAAATAATAATATATAGAAAGAAATATATATATGATAGGTCAGAAATATCTATATTTAGCTTGCTGTTTAATTTTAAGATATGTACAATGTTAGGATATATATGAGATTCCCGAAATAAGAGTTTATATATATATATATAAAAAAAATGTTGAAACCAGCTTATTAATTATCCTAGTGACTAAAAGATGTTCAAAAGGGAAATTTAGTTTAAACAAATCAACTAGCTAATAAAATTTATTGAATGATAATTGATTTTTCAATCGGTTCAAATATTAATAAAATCATCTAATATTTATTTAAGGTCAACATTCGAAAGGAGACAAGTCGAGATTGGATCAGATTGCATAATAAAAATGAAAGGTGAGTTAATCTCACTCAGTTTATTTAAATTTAAATTTAAATGATTAAATTTAAATAATTGTTGAATGGTTGAAATTGATTGATTGATGTGCTATAGTATGATATATTCTGGAATTGGTATATTATGTTGTGCTAACATCTGTGGATGCAGGGAAAACAGGTTGGAGGGATCCAACTGGACCCCTCAATATTTATTTAAATTATTTAATACCCTCTATTGTGATTTATTTGATATTCTATGATGATCTTTATTGGAATATTGAATGCTATGGTTCGATTAAATATATTTGGGTATGATGAATTACCAAAAATATATAAATTGGATTTTTGTAAGATGATAAAAGAAGTAAAATTGTAAGTAGAATGATTATAGAAATTTGAATTAAATTTTTAAATGAATTGGAAAGAAATAAAATGACTTTAAAATTCTATAAATAAATCTTGAGTATAGAATGGAAATTTGAAGAAACAAAGAGTCAATGAATTTTAATCTTCAGTGATATTAATTAAAAGAATAAAACATTTATATAAAATTTAAGATTTAAATTATTAAAAGGAATAAAGAAGAAGTTGGGAAAAACTGAAATTCGGATATTTCACTTAAAAAGGTTTAAAAACAAACGGAAAATAATAATATTAATAATAAGTCTTAATTAATGAATTTTAAATGATTATTTCAATAAAATAAATTGAAAATCAATTCGGGAAAATTGATTTAAGTGATTGAAGTTGGAATTTTCTCTGGATAGCCAAGTACATGTTTTTAAAAAGTAAACTTTTAAATATAAATTAAATGTTTTAAAATTGATTTTAAGGGAAGTAAGTTTTGTAAAATTTATTATTTCTAATATTTGAAGTCTCAAGTAAGATTTTCTTTTAATCTATTTTAGTAGTAATTATTAAGAAGTAACTTAGTATTTCGTTTTTAGAAAGAAGAAATCTTGTTTTATATTTACTAAGTAACTTTATTTCAAATATTTATATAGTATGTATTTTTAACAAATTATTAAAATAGCTTTAATTTAAATGTTTTAAAATATATTTCAAAGTAAAGTGTTTTAAATTATTATTTTTAAAATCTAGCTTTGTGCTTGGTAATTTCAGAGGAGATAGAAAATATTTGGGAAAGTTTATTCTGAAAAGAAAGATGGTTTTGAAAACTGTTTTCAAAGGGTTGAAAATAGAAAATATATCTTGGGAAGATATTTTGAGGTTAATAAATAATTTGGAAAATTATTTATTGTTTGATGGATGTTGTGAATATTAATTGATAGTTAAATAACCGACTATCAATATTGGCCAACTGCGTTGATCGTTTCGAAGAGACCGGGATCGAGATTTATTTCTCGAAAACCACTTCGATCCGGTTTGTACGTTTTCGTGCGAAAAACGTGTTAGAAGTCGAAGATGGAGCAGTGAAGTGCAAGGGCTAGTCGTTACTAATCCTGAGGACATTTCCAAAATGGAAGTAGTAGGAATAGTGCCTTCGGTTCCGTTCGAACCCGGGACGGACTTGTATGGACGAATGCTTGCGAAACATCGTCAGGTGGACGATGGGCATTCTAAGTGAAAACGTTCTAAAAGGTAACGCTTAGCCTCAAGCCTCATCAAATGGGAATGACTGAAAATCAGGGGATATGCAGCAAGGTTAGGTGGGTCATGCCCAAGCAGGACAAGATAATTCCCCTGTCTAGATGTCCCTTATATATTTCGGCTTAGTGGTTGGTCGCGCCAACCACGGGGTTTATCTTGTTCGGGACTGTTCAGTAAGGAATGGTTCCGGCCTTGTGTTGCAGGGGATGAAGGGAGTAGTCCTCGGTACGGTGATCTAGGCCCCGTACTGTGACAGGTGGTACCCCAGTGCCTAGTCATTGTTGGAAATCCATTTTCCCTACGAGCCTTGTACGAGTTTTGTTTGTATTACCCACTTTTGTGGCTAGTAGCTGGAATTTAATAGATGTAACAATTTCGGTTATTTTATAAGTATTTGTATATAGACCCTATTATAATATCAGAGGATTTCTATAAAAATTGTTTTAGCTATCGTAAGGTAAAAACCCGACATGTTTATTTGTGGCGTGGTCTTACGAGATGCTTTTGTTTTTCAAAGGATTTTTGAAACTTTAATAATCAATTGGGTGTGATTTTCTCACTCTGGTATTCCAGACTGACTCGGGTATTATTTAACTGTAATGCTCGGGTCAGACCGAGTATTATAGGATACAGGATTTGATGCTATGGAGCTCAGGAGACGAGCAGGATGACGACACGTATTCTCGTACTTATTTATTTATATATTCCGCTGTTGAGTTGTGTATTCTGAGTTGTTGTGTATTCATTGTATGATATTAATGTTGAGCTGTGATTGATTTACTCTGATGATGTAATATATAAACAGAAATATTTGATGTTGAGTAAAGATTATATATTATCTATTATATTTTATTCCGCTGCGATGATTAGATTCTGATCTTGATTTTGTTTTCTCTTCTTCTACTTCTTCTTCTTAAACCCAAATGGTTCGTAATTCTGTGCAACTTGAGTTGATTGTTGTAGAATAGTGTTAACTCAAGGGGTACGGATTTGCGGGTCGTTACAGGAATATAGTTCAACACATAGGAGCAAGTGCATTTCAATAGAAAATAACTAATAACTCAACAACCACAAAAGGGGTTGAAGTGAAACTCTAGGAACAGGAAGAAGGGACCCTAGGGAGTTCAACCTAGGGATCGACACTCTTTTCTTGTAAGAGTCGTCTATATTCAAATTCTGGCAATGATTAGTCAATATCTCAATATCTACTGATCCAATTGACATGAAACTTAAAGCACAAGCTAATTAGAACATATGGAACACCCTATAGGGATCCAATATCATTTGGAGAAAGTTGGAGGGATCAGTACTTATCCCTCCATAGGGATTGGCGATAATCAACCTTTACAACTTATTGCAACAAAGATTGATTAATAACCCAAGTTATACTAATCCAATTGGTGTGAAACTTGGAGATTAAACATAATACAACATGGAGAAGCTTCCTTAGGAGTTGCATGGCATTTGGAAGAGATTGGAGGGATCGATTCCAATCCCTCTAAAGGGATTGGCAGAAATCAAAATTCAAGCAACATCGTTTCATGGAAAACTGATATCTCACAAACCGTAAGTCAAAATTGCACGAAATTTGAAGGGCTAGTAGCAAACATCATGGGGTACCCTACGTAGGGATCACAACCTATTTTGACATACTAATAGGGATCAATACTGATCTCTATTGTGGGCCCCAGTGGGTTCTGGAAATTTTTGGGTGGCCTCGTCTTGGTCTCCCGAACCTTCTGTCATAATTTCCGCCCGATTCGTGCATGTCTTCTCCTATAAATACAGTAAGCATGGCATCAAAAAAGGGATCTTCTTTCTGCACTTTCTTAAGTTGAAAGAAAATAGATAAGGAATTTTTCAAAAGTTAAACAAGATTTTAAAATATGATTTTGGTGGTATAGAGAGTATCCTAGTTCAACATTTTATTCAATTCTAAGGAGGGAACTCGTACTATCCATTTGAATTTAAAAGGTAATTTTACTGTTATTCGATGAAGAGTACAAGCTGAATATGAAAATTGATATTGAGCATAATTAGTCTAATCTTCATGGATTTTTTTCTACTCAATACTAATTGATTGGGTTTACATAAATGATAACTTAAATAACATCGTTTTTGACTCATTTAAAAGTTATGATATGAAAATAAGAAATCTTTATTAAGATTTAAATAAATGATTTGGAAACGTTTTCCTAAGTAAAAGATGCAATGATTTGGAATTATTCCAAGATTAAAGAAGTTTAATCAACCAGAGAATTTGACAAATAATGCTCAATGATTCTATATACTCTTAAAAGATAAAGGAATAGTTTAAAAGAATATATCTCCAAAAGATATTTGATTTGATAAAAGGAATAAATTGATTAGAAGTTGTTTGATATTGAAATCTTTTTATCACAATTGGTTTGGAGAAATTAGGATCGGATTTAGGTAATTCCTATCGAAAGACCACTTCGAATCAATATACGTGTTCGAAAGTGAAGACATGTTGAAGATAAGAATTTGAAGATGGAGTCTTCATGATGTAGAGCTACTTACCACTAACCTCCGGGTTAATACCCATAACATATATATGCTAGTGGTAGTGCATTCATTCTAAAAATCTTTAATTTTCAAAGACTACTCGCTACTAATCCTAGGGGTAATTTCGAAATAGGAAGTAGTAGGAGGAGCACCTTCGATTCGTCCTTCACCTGGACAAATTGTATGGATGAGTGTCTGACATTGCATTTCTAAAAACAACGTACATTGACCTCTACAAACGTACATATGTTTGGTAGTGTAGGAGGTAACCCTTCCTATACTTAACACCCTTCTCTGAGACGTTCGAGCTCAAAGGTTGTACTTTTGTGGAAATCAATAATGTGTTGTCAGAAATAGCAATGTGGCATTCTAATTGGAATTTGCTTTGTGAAAAGGAAAGTGTGGCTTTGTGAAAAGAAAAGCATGGCTTTATGGAAAAAAGATCGTAGCTTCAGGAGCCACACATACCAGGAATGATATGGGATACTTTATAGTCTGCGAGACATATATTTCAGGCTATTGTTTTATTAACGATGGAGGATTCTAGTAGTGTTTGGACCCTCAGTGGTTTAAATGGGTAGGTATTGGAGGCTCGACTAAGAAAGAGCAGAGCCATCGAAATACATTGTTCCATAGTATGTAATAATGTAGTACGTGGGCTTTCTTGAAAAAAGTGAATAGTCACCGGGGATTAGGATTGTTAGCGTGGATTTCGTATCAAAGGAAATGGCCACTCATTCGCTATCATATTGGAAATATAATTCCAATATGAGCTAACTGTTTTGGTTGTATTCCTAAAATAGCTATAATGCTTTGCAAACATCTCAACTACCCCTTTGGTATCATATACACCGTTTGACATTATCCAGGTATTGGTACCTACTTTGTGTATATATTTGTTTGAAAAATATTTTCAAACCAATGTTATTACTGACAATAAAAAAAAAAATTGGTATAAAATATTTTGGTTGTCGTAAGACAAATACCCGTCCATATTTAATTGTGGAATGGTCTTATGAGATACCCTTCTTTCCAAAGGATTGGCATCAACCTGATCTACATACACATTTGTAATTCGAGTTTTCTCACGCTGGCTTATCAGGCCTGATCTAGATATTTTTTATACTCGGGTCAGAATTAAGTAATTTTTGGTTTAGCTAAAGATGCTTGGAGTTCCTGAGGGGAGCTAGAGATCTTCATCAACGTATGGACATATTTTATTTTTCCTCCACATTTGTTTTATAATTTTTCAGCATTTGTAAGTATAGAGGGTTTGTAACAGTTTAAGCTGAATCTAGGTTAGACTCTGATATTGTTTTCAAACTTTTCTGCTGTAGAAGATTTTATGGTTAATAATATACGATTATTCCATCCGTATGAGATTTTGTTTTCTACTCTATTCGGTGTTATTTTCATTTTACTACTTAACTATCATCCTTTTCATCGAATTTGAGTTGGACACGTGTGATTTATTGTCAACTTAATCTATACATAAAAGTGGGTCATTACGATCGCTTTGAATAGCGCCATTATAAAAGCAATGTATAAATATAAATGCATAAATTTATAACTGAGCTAAGGTGATTCCAATTATTAAAAATACTAATCATTGTTATATAATAATAATGCAATAGTAAGAGCTCACTAGAGGTCAAGAAATATACTTCGAATAGTTTCATATGATAAAGGTGGTCTATCAGCATCAAAGAGAGTTAGTTGACAAAGTAGATAATCAAACAACATAGCAGATCCATCCATAAAGGGTCTAACTCGATCGGCTCTCATCAACTTGATCGAAGAGATGGAATTAAGATTCCATAATTAGCCCAAGTGCAAGTGGAAAATTGATAGAGTTAAGGGTATGCCTGAGGGGAAATTATGTAATTGTTACATATATCTAACTTAATAATCAAACTTGTTCGAAATAAAAGTTGTATTCTTTCTATTATATACTTGATATAATTTGTTATATATTAATTAATTAATTTAATTCAAAGTATATTTAATAGAAAATTAATAATTTGTAAATTTGTGATAGTAGTTACAATGTGTTGTAACCATGAGTGATTTATCATAATAAAATAAAATACCAATTTAAATATTCCTAATTAAGATGTATCGAGATTGGATCCGTTGACGCTCTCCAAATGTTGGATAGTGCATTACTTATGGCTGTTGGGAGAACCAAGGGATTATGTACTGTTAATTAGATAACTATAGAATGACCAACTCAAAAGTTTTCTGTTGGTTTATATAACTAAGGTCAAACAGAATGTGATAAAATTACACAGTTCTCTTGACTTGAGAATATTATTGATCTTTCAATATGGTAGATTTGATTTGATTATAATTAAATAATCGCATGACGTCCAACGAAGGTCTACAGTTGGGTCAAGTAGAAACATTGAAAGTGAAACATTATCCAAGAGAGGATTCGTCTCTATGGTTATGTGAGGTTAGTATCACGGTCAACTGAAGTCAACTCAAAGACAAATTCTCTAGCCAGAGTGGTTCGGTTAATAATAATTTTCTTTATTGAACCAAGGACTTTGTATTTGGACTTGAGAGTTGAATATGGATGATATTAGAATTTTGACCATTGTGAGGACCCGCAAATCCGTACTCCTTGAATATACACTAATCTCCATAGATTAACTCAAGATGAACAGAAATACGAATTCTTAATGTTTAAGAAAAAGAAAGAGACAGAAGAAGAGGGGAGAAATAGAAAATAGAGAGAAAAGAAAGTAGAACGGAAAGAAAATGCAGAACAACAACAGAATCTCACAATCACAACGGAACAACATATAATAAATAAATGAATAACCTTTTAAACAAAGAACTATATCAGTTATTACATTTCGTTACATCATATCATCAGAGTGTACAACAACAACAAACAGCGGAAAAGAAATACTATACTAATAATACGCCTTGTCATCCAGCTTGCCTCCAGCAACTCCAGAATATCCATAATATCCTGATAAACCTAACTCTTGACTGCCCGTGTCGAAATTGGTGGGCACATAGAGTTTAGGAAGGAAAACAATAAACTCCGAGTCAGTCATGTGACTGGTGTGAGAAATCAAACAGTTTATTTATCTTTAAAAAATCAAAATAGAGGAATATTTTTAAAGTCAATTCGCAATGCTTTTAAAAATGAGACTACCATAAGGCCTCCCGCACACACACACAATGCAAACGCAGAATCGGAGGAGATTTCTCCTTATGATAGTCAAAGATGCTTGATACGCATTAAAAAGAACATTTGATATTATTACTAGTGCATAGTGTAGGAAAATATTTCGAAGGTAGAATATAAATCTTAGCCAACATACGACCATTATCGTATGCCTACTATAGCTAACTATGTTCAATAGCAGGTTACCGCCACATTCCATAGCAGGTTATACAACTAATACCGTACAAGATCGTATTGTTTCTTTGGATTTCCAACGAACGGTCAGGCCAAGGAACTTCCCTTTGCCACATGGAAACGCCTCTGGCGGGACGTCCCGAGAACTTAACCAGCTCTCTGCCAACACAAGACCGAGTTACCTTTATCACTAGGTAACTACTACACGAATATGTCATCCCCCGGTCCTTTGGGACCTTTAACCGAGCGCTCGTCACCATCATCACACAATCATAAATAAAGTGTTTCAACATGAGTAAGTATCTGGGCTCCATACCATGATACCACCCTTTTCCAGAAGGAAATGCACATACCCTAAAGGGAGCTACCCCTCATAACCTTGCCGCATCTTTCCTGTTTTGACCATTCCGGGGTGTGAGGCTCGACGAACTCTCGTCCACAAAAACACACTTTATACAAAACCCATGCTTTGGGTCAACAAATGATCATAGAGATGATCACAAAGATAAACGATCAAACAATTGATCCTATCACATATGATCAACACAATGATCATTTCACAGCAACACTCAGCATGTCACATTACCAAATTGGGAATATATCGCTGATAACCTTCAACTACATAACCTCTGAGCTCGTACGTCTCAGAGAAGGGTGTTAAGCTAAAAGAATAAATTCTCCGCCACCAACAGAAATATATTTGAAAGAAATCTGCTTTATATCTCAATTTGTAATGTCAGACATACAATCCATACAAGTCTGTTCCGGGCTCGAACAGAACCGAAGGCACATACAAAGAAGTCATTGCAATCCGGATATCCATAATCCTGATCGGATTCCCCATCACATATGGAGAACTCTATACCGGAGCAACTCGGTGCAGAGTCAATCGACAGGTCATCCTATCGCTCTCGCAAATACCCGGTCTTCAACACCGATCTTCAATGCTATCCATTACGTCGTATCACTATTCGGAATGGGTAATCCGAATAACGAGCGCAATAATTTAAAATAAGTGTAGCATTCAAATTCAGCAAATCACAACAAATACCTTTCAAAGGTAAATATTGATAGTCGGTTATTGAACTATCAATGGAAATGCACAACATCACCAGATTCCAAATAATTTTCCAAATTATTTATTTCCCAAAAATATCTTTACTAGATATATAATTTTCACACTTCAAAAATAAATCGATATTTATTTTTAAACAAATTCCTTTCTTTTATAAATTCCTTAGTGAATTTTCATTCCAAAATATCTATGAATATACGATTTCAATTATTCATTTTCAAATTATCTTCAAAAAGATAAATTCTCAAAATATTCACTTAATAATGGAAAAACACCATACTTATTTAAAAAGTAATTCACAAATCTTTTTATTTTCTACACTTGGAAAATATTCAATATACTTAAATCGAAATTAAGTATATATTTCATTCTTTAAGGAAATCATTCTCTTAAACATATTTATTTGGGCCAAAACGAATGTTGCGTAAAACATCGTTACGACAACCCAAAATCACTAGTATAGGGATTCAAAATTAAAATAGATATATAAATCCTAATACTATGCAAAACATTTCCTTTCGGAAATCATTTACTATAAGAACGGTGTTATAGTCCACCATTTCCTTTTATTTCTCGAAAACGTCTATTTCATCAATAAATGTTGAAATCTATGGTTTCGAATCTCAACATGTTTTGAAAACATCGTTAGATCGTTTTAATTCTGTTTAAAACATCACATCCAAAACATTTTCTTTAACATATTATTCACTAATCAAAAACGTGAATATACCTTGTTAACCAATTTCATCCTTTCTATTCATCTTATTTTAAAGGATTATTCACTGTCTAAATCGTGAATATAACTCCATTAATAAGTTATAACAATTTACTTATCAAAATAAGTCTTTGCGAATTTATAAAACAATGTTTATAAATTCCATTTCTATTTATTTTATAACTACTTCCTTTATAAATCTCCTTTATTAACCTATTCAATTCATAAATCAATTTATAAACCAAAAGTCTATAATTAAAAATCGTTCTTTGAAACTTCCCAAATTATAAATCTTATAACTTATAAGATTCATTTATTTACTCATATTTATTCTTCAAATAACCTTACAAATTTTATAAACCTACTGCTTATAAAATTCCATTTATAACTTCACTGTTTATAATTCAATAAATTTCATTCATTTATGAAATTCATTCACAATTCATTCTAACACTTATAAAAACTCGTTTTATAATTCAAATGCTTTAATTTATAAATATCAATCTTATAAATTTCTTATATAAATCAATTTATACTATTATTCTTTTAAAACATCTTTAATCCCCTTTATAATTTCACCACTTTGATTTATAAAATAATCAAATTTTATAAATCTTATATTTTCAACTTTTTATAATAAATTCAAAAATCTCGATTTTAACTATTTTATAAAATCATTAACCCATTTTTCAAAAATCAATCTTTAACTGTATTTCTCAAAAATCATAATTTTTTATAACATTAAAATTATATCGTTTATTTATTTAAAATGAATCAATTCCAAAAATATTTTATAAACGTATACTCTTCAAAAATCACTTTAAAAATCATTTTAAAATTCCAAAATTTGTCCCAATGATGCTACACACCAAATAGTCAATCACGACAACAACGATATCATATATCGATATGATAATCAACGAATATCAAAATATTCAAAATCAAATAAATACTGTTGAGGAATCCAGTTGGATCCCTCCAACCTGTTTTCCTGCATCCACAAACATTAGCACAATACCAATTCTGTTCCAGTACGAAATTATCGCGGTATATGGGATTTAAAATATTATCTGCTTAATAGACGGTGCAATAGGGTCTCATCCGCTATACAATGCGGGAAATCAACAACTGCAATATATACATATGCCAATATGTATATATATATTGCTATTATATATATAATACCAATTTCACTGTTTATGAAATATTCGCGGTATATGTTTTTAATAAATAACATCCGCTTACTAACGGCGCATAATGTCTATTTTAACAATCAATAGATATCAATCATCATTCAAACACAGATTCAAGAATTTTAAATCTAACTATTTAAAATTAAAATCGAAACCGATTCGATTGAGTGAGAAGTTCTCACCTTGATTTCAATTCTGTTTCAGTGTTTTATTTCGAATAAAATTAAACGCGCATTTAATTTTACCCAAAATTTTCACTAGCTCCAAACGACTCCAATCTAACTCCATAGCGTAGTGCTCGTCGAAACGATTCCAACGCAAAAAGTTTCGTCGAAATCCGACCTCGTATGAGAAAGATATTGCATTTTAAATTTCATACGAATTATAATATATATTATTTACAAATTTTCTTTTATTATTTAACCTAGAATCAATCAGAACCGTTGATATCAAGCTTCATCAAATCAGGCTGTTCCCTGATGTTTCTTCCCCTTCCAGTTACACGCGACCTAGAAAACCCATAGCCGCCTATATCTCATGAATTATCGCGACCACACGACTCAATTTCACGACGATCAGGAACTCCCATTCACTCCGCCATCACACGAGCTACCACCGCCTGAGTTGCGGCAGAGCTCGGCCACCTATGGGGCCTCGAAAATCGTGCTGAACCAAGGGCGAACCGGCCACCTATCTCGATCTCTGCTGCTTCATTTACGATCAACCCCGTATAGATTTGTAGCTCTCTTCGAGCCCTAC